>JAHLJS010000001.1:55624449-57112853 GCA_038502445.1 Eremochloa ophiuroides
GCTTAAGTGACAGGAAAGCTCCTCCAGCTGCAGCATCTATGGACTCACGGGTGCTTGAGATAAGCCCATGGTAGAAGGTCTGCAATAGTAGCCAATCCTCTATCCCATGATGATGACAGTCTTCAATGTAATCTTGGAATCTCTCTCATGCTTCAGTGAATGATTCGTCATGTTGCTGTTGAAAACTTGAGATTTTCCCACGCAGAGCATTTGTCTTGCCTGTAGGAAAGAACTTTGCTAAGAAAGCAGTTGAGCATCGGTCCCATATAGTGTTCTTGTCTTTGTTGGTGTAGAACCACTACTTGGCTTTCCCTAAAAGTGAAAATGGGAAAAGACGGAGTAAAATAGCATCTCTTGGTACTCTAATCGTGAAGCTGCTGCAAATCTCTAGAAAGTGTTGTAAGTGTGCACTTGCATCTTCATGAGCTTTTCCACAAAACTGGCTGGCTTGAACCATGGTGATAAGAGCATGCTTGAGCTTGAATCCATTCTCCCCCGTGTTGACTGCTGGTCCAATCCGGATGTTTTCTGTTGTTGGGGCAGAAAACTCGCGCAGCATCTTCTCAGCCATGTGTTCAAACACAGGAGATAAATCTTCTCCTAAGTGTTCTTCTTCCAATGCTGGAGCTGGCTCCCTTGATGAATGAGCTTGAGCAGCAATGGGTGTTTTTGATGGTAGCTTGAAATTGTCCCTCGCTTCTACAAATTTCTTTCTTCTCAGGAGTTTCTCTGGATCGTTAGTGAAATTATTTGGAAGAGAAAAACCATTCATTCATCACCCTGCATAAGATAAGCAAATGATAAGAAAACAAGGGTGTGCCTGTTTGAGTTAGAGATCAATCGGTAATACAATCTTATCCATTATGTATACATATGCTATCAATATTTTCTAAGTTTAATGTGCCTTCCCCGGCAACGGTGCCAAAAATGCTTGTTGACATCTACTAACGTCACCAAATATAACTATATAACTTTTAATGCGAGAGGTGAGATTAGAAGATGAATGGTAATTAATTAACTTGTCATTAGCAACTAGCTACTTTTCTATTACCAACATTCTTATGCAAGAACTAGGTTGTCATCCCTAATTAATAATGCTAAGAATAAATAAAGGTTTTATATATTAATCTATGTGACTAGGCAGAAGTAAATATAAATAATATAAACTAAGATCAATTCTGCAAGCGGACAGATAATTATACCATTGTAGCATTTTACCTAGGGAGTTCTACCAGGTTGTCGATTTATATTTATACCACTGGGAAGGACTAGGATAAACACTAATCTATTATATTGATAGTGATGATATACAATGGATAATTGACATTACCGATGTCATTTACTCTACTCATAACAGGCAGAGGTCACAAGGTAAATAAAGATAAAGGTGATAAGTATGATCAAGCATCATAAATAAAAGATAATCATTAGAGCACTTCTCTAGTCATAATAATAGCTAGCCAATGGATAAACTAAGGAATTAATATCAAAGGTAATTCTATAACTACATCAATGAATAACTCTAATTAGTGCAATTACATCTAGCAATCATTGTTAGACTAATCCTATATCATGATCACATGCAAAGGGCATCATTTAGGAAGGATGTGAAACAGAGTCATCATCCAACTTCGCGACCGTGCCTGCTGGACTACATACGGGGGGTGGACTACAGAGGACTCAACGCAGCTGTCACCTACGCGATCTACCACATGACCCGGCACATCAGGGTGCACTCGCAGATAAACAAAATACCTAGACACCACGTCTACATATCATTCATCATCCATCCATCGTACGCATGAATAAACGCTATACGAGCAATTACATGAATTCAATAAGATCAAACCAACTATACTATACATATAATCAAAGTAGACAAAGATTATTGTAATCAAGAACATATGAACTATTAAGAACAATGCTTCCCTAATCATAATGAAGAATACAATAGAGAAAGAACTAAAATTATACCAAACTCCGTGCTCCAGACAGACGCCAGGGCTCCTAGATCCGCCGAAGAACTAGAACTCCTCTACTCTCTATTCTAATTAGGCTAGAACTATAAACTAGGAGGCTCTTGATGGCTTGAGAACTTGATGGCTTGAATGAATGATGGGTTGATGCCTCCAGGGGGGTCTACCCCTTTATTTATTGCCCGGTGGGATGCACGTGTGCCGTAGGATGAAACCGAATAGAAACAAGGGCCGAGATGACTCCACAAAGGAGGCAGAAGAAGACTCCAGAAGGTGGGCCGAAACCCTAGTAGGGGGCGCCGGCCGGCCCCACCCTGGCATCGGCCGGCCCCACCCTGGTGGGTCTCGGGCCCCGGTGCTTCGGATGTGTTCCAGATGCTTCTAGTGTTCTCGTGATGATGTTTCCTTGGCGGTTAAGTTATGTGGTAATCATGCTCTTTAACCCTTCTTTTATGCTTTTCTGGAATAGCTCCTGGAAAATACAGAATATGCAAAACTCATGGAAACTATCAGTTAAAACCCTAGACTAGTGTGTATTCATGTATCCTTTGGTGTCTAAAGTTCTAATAAAAGTTGACGTTATCCACCTTCAACACGTGCTAGAGCGACGGGAGCTTGAAGACCATGGTTAGATCATCTTTGGTGGAAATTGGTCTTCCTTCCTTATGCTTCAACCAGACAACGATGGCTCCCGGTTCTTAGTTCCATTGAGCAGGACCTCTCCCTTGCATTAGATGTTCTTTATATCATCTTCAGTAGTTCTGTCTTCCTTATGCATAACTGTTGGAATTCATGTGTCTTGCTTCATCTCTAATTTGAGTTCATCCTATGACTTCCCAAAATTGATTTGGAAGTTTCCTGCTAGGGTTAGTCCAACAAAATGTACCAGTGTCTACTATAGCATACTATCAGTTCAAAAGTTAACTTAGACACAACATTTTATTTAATCTTGGAAAGCATTTTAACCTAAGCACCACACTTAATTTAAAAATCCTTCTAAAGTAAGATCATCTCTCTTAAGCTAATCACCATGCTTAATTTAAAACATGCATGAAGATACTCTAAACATAAACATATACTATAGAAAGCAAAGGTAGCATGAAAGCATTATAAGGATTTATTCAAATAGAGATGTGTAAGCATGTTCTAAGGGCAGCGACAACCAAGATAAATTAGCAACATGGTATAGGATTTTTTAGAAAAGCCCGTCCCCCAAGCTTGATTTTTACAAGGTAAAAATCAAGTCTAGATGGATGTGATCAATGTTGCAAAGTGGTTGGTTGGACATACCTTCGAGTCGTCATCCTTTATCCTTCTTGCTTTAATCCTGAAATGGTTAGTGACAATAATACCCGAAGGAATATTTTCATAATTATGTTTCTATGCTACAAAGACATCACAGCAAAAAGGGTGCAAGTTTGTTCCTGGAAAACCTTCTAATTGCATCTATGTTGGTGAAGTGGTTTCCCCTCCAACTCCAACCTTTAAGGTAGCTATCTCAAGATTCACACATCGAGATCTACAATGTTTATAATAAACATATGCATCTACAACCACCCTTTCAAAATATTTATGAATAAGGAGCATGAGGGGGTTGAAGATCTTGTGCGGGGTAATGTTAGAGAGAGACCTATTAACTCAGGAGTTTGCTCTTGTGAGCACGGATCTAATGCAGTGCTCATGAAAAAACTTTCATGCGCACTGATGTCATCACCCGGTTCAATCTCCAAGGGTGTCTCTTCATGAATGTCTATCGGTGAAAACATTGTATCTTTCATTCCATGCCTAAGACATTCAATGGACATTTCATTGTCCAAGGTCTCCTTTGGATGAGTGTCCCTCAAGTTGATCTCGCCTAGGGCCTCCATACTTGGACGAGTTATAAGTTCATCATTTGGATCTGAACCAAGTATGGATTCCATCCATAAGGCTTCATATCTGTCCATCCATTCAACACATTCCTACCATTGTTGTAGCTCTTCTTGGTCTTCCTTGTGGCCTTGATGACTCCTATGCTTTAAATATCTGAGTGGGTTTCTAGGATCATCATGAGTCTTAGGAAAAAGAGCACAAGAGAGATCATTGGGATCAAGTATGGGTTCACAGATGGGTTTAGGTAAGTCATCTACTATGGGCATAGAAGGGGAGAAGATAGGATTGGCTTCTAATTGACTTGGCTCTCCTTCTATGGCATCACTAGACATGTCATCCTCGAATTGCTCCCAATGGGAATAAGGATGTTTTCTAAGAGACTCTTCCATAAGAGGATTTGAAATATGATCACTTGGATGTCTCTTACGTGGACAACCCAAAATCATTGAGGTTACCCTCACACTCAAAAGGGTCTTCCAAAAGTGGAATTCCTCTTTCTTTTGGGGGATTTTGGGATACTAATGATTCTGGATGGATAGCTAAGTCTTGGAATTGGAGTGGTCGTGGGTTGGCTATCAAAACTCCTCTTCTTTCTCGGGAGATGATGCCTTCTCTTCCTCTAGGATTTTATCATGAATGCTAGTGAAGGTAATGTGTCCACTTATCTTGTCAAGGACAAGCCTTGCTTCACTAAGAGATAGATAAAGAAAAGATTCTCTAGGGGCTACATCAAGGGATTCCTTGGAATTCTTACTAAGACCCGTGTAAAAATGTTGAATGAGTATGGGGTCTGGAATAGCAAGGTCCGGGCCAGTGATGATAAGTTCATTAAAATGATCCTATGATGTATCAAGAGATTCTTCTTCTAGTTGCCTAAAAGTTAGAACTTATAAGCGAAGGCTGACAACTTTACGGATGGGAAAGAAACGTAGACAAAAGTTAGAGCATAGCTTCTCCCAATCTCCGTGCATTCTCTGTATGGTGAGTTTGTACCACTGTTTAACTATTCCTGTCAAAGAGAACGGAAACAACTTCCATCTTAAGGTTTCGTCATACATGCCAGCGATATGCAAGCATGCACAGGTCTAGTCAAACTCCTGTAGGTGAGAGTATGGGTTTTCATTGCCTTCTCCTAAGAAGGGTTGATCCCGAATCAATTGTATGAGGCACGGGTGCAGCTCATAGGCAAGTGTTAGGATTGGCTTTGAAGATTCTGGTGGCCTATGGCTGGTGCTAGCGAGTGCAGCATATTTGCAGATAGGAGTGGAATCCATGGTAAAAGATAAATAAAAGGCTGAGCTAGGCTTGTAGCTAAGTCAGCAACTGTTTCCCCGGCAACGGCGCCAGAAAGCTTGTTGGTATTTTTAAGTGCACACAGATAAATCCGCAAGTGCACGGATACTGTTGTAGCTTTCACCCAGAGGGTTTCAAATATCTTATCCACAAGGAAACAGGCTTGGTTAACTACGATCTAACTTAACCAGGGGTAGTCAATAAGTAAAGGTAAAAACTAAGTCAAAAGGTGGTAGTCAATGATGGTGGTGATGTAATCAAGGATAGTGGTGTTACAACTAAAGTTATGGCTGTAATGTAGTCAAGGGTGTTGATAATATGGCTATGGTGATCTAGGTTGTAGATAATAGGAGTGTAGAGAGGATAACTAGGGGTTTCTACTTCTAACTTGAGCAAGCTTAAGTCTTCTATTGTTTCATCTGGGGATGATACATAAGGAGTAGACATCAACAAATGATGCTATTCCAAAGCAACAAGTCCTACATGGAACTACTAATGGGAGGTGGACTACAAAGGACTCAACGGTTATGTCAAGGACCAAGTCTACCACGATCTACCACCGATCCGGAATAGTAGGGTGTATTTACGAGATACCGAGTCTAAGCATCACGCTTGCACTATGGATATTACTCTAACCTAAACCGGAAAGATTAAAGCACTCAAAGAGACTCGTAAACCAGAAGAACAATATAAACATAAAATTACTTGAATCAGAAGTTGGTTGCCCGAGACATCTTAAGAGCTAGCTCAAGTAGAGCTAGATCCTACTGAATTACAAGTCATAGAGGGATCACCGACAGGCCGGCAACTCCTCCTAACTCTTCCCTCGCTCTCCATCTCTCTACTATCTAGTCCCTAGATCCTAATGAGAGGTTATCCTTTCATGGGACACCTCTCGACTAGGGTTTACATGTGTTGATATGAGTTGGTATGAAACCCTGGGGGGTCTGGGGCTGCTTATATAGGCCGATGTGATGAACCGTAGCCCTTGGATCAAACCGACTTCGACGGGTGATGGGGATTGCTCTAAAAATCAGAATATGGGTCCACGTCGAAACGAAAGCGGTTATGTGACACTGATAGGTTGGCTGACCTAGGGGCCAGGTCGACCAACCCACTTCAGAGTCCAAACGGGTCCCGTCTTCTCTGGTGAGTCTCTAGTGTCTTCTAAATTCTTCCTGATCCACTTTTGCGGTATAATTTGATTTTTATACCGACATCCTTAGTATCTTTTCCTGATAATGTCCTGCAGAAACACAGATTCACCAAAACTCATGGAATTCTGTCAGTTCAACCCCCAAACCTATGTTGGTGTTTGCTTTTGTACCCTTTTCATGTTTAGTTGACGGGTAAAATCATACAATAATTACCGTCAACAATATCTTTTGAGGATTAGAACTAGAAGCCTTAGCAATCTCCTATATCACCTATTTTCTCCGTCCTTGATAGCAGCTCAGGGGTTAAGTCTAGATTCTAGTCATCCCATTTTCCCGGGTGAAGTGCTACATCGGTATCTGTCTGCTTGCAGATAATCCTACTGTTTATTAGTTTGAGTTATCTTATACCAACAAGCATTTCTGGTGCCGTTGCCGGGGAAAATGGTTGAAACACCTAGAGTCTATCTTAACCTTTATTCATATTTTTATCTTCACTATCTCCTTATTTTTGTTTTCATCCTTATGGATGCCATTGAAACCACACCCATCTATAAATATGTTGCATCCACGAGCACAAGCCAAAGGCTTAGGCAGTCCTCAAAGCCTATCCAAAATCATACCTATGAGCTACGCCCGTGTCTGATTGAAATGGTCCAAAGCCAATCCTTTTCAGGAGAGGGAGATAATAATCCTCATCTTCACCTACGAGAGTTTGAACAGACCTGTGACTGCCTTCGTATAGAGGTCATGTCCGATGAAACCCTAAAGTGGAAGCTTTTTCCTTTCTCTTTGAGAGGGAGAGCTAAAATCTAGTATGACTGAACCGTAGAGAAAGAAGGAGGAGATTGGGGAAAAGTTCATTCAGACTTTTGTCTAGAATTCTACCCCCTTTCCAAAATTGTCAACCTCAGAACCAAGATCCTATCTTTCAAACAGAAAGATAATGAATCTTTGGCCATGTCCTGGGAACGTTTTAACGATCTCATAAAATCTGGACCAGACCTATCCATACCAGACCCGATTCTCATTCAACACTTTTTTGTGGGTCTAAGAAGAAAATCCAAGAAGCATCTCAACTACTCTATGGGAGAATCTTTCGCACACGTTTCAGATTCTGAAACACGAAAGATACTAGACAACATCTTAGATAACCAACCCGAGGAGAAGTTAGAAGAGCTTAGGGCAGCTGAACCTGAACCTTTACCATCAACATCTCAACCCTCAGCTATCCCAATTTCCAACCCTATGGAAAAGGAGGATACTCCGCTTTCGGATGTTATACTTGACATTGAAGATGATCTTTTCTCCGATTTTGGAAACACCTCTCACTTCCATATGATTAATAAGCCTCAGGAATCCAAGAAACCATCTTTAGAACCTTTAGAACCTCCTGAAGTAGCTTTATGTAGAAAGACCACAAGAGAGCTTATAGCCATAATCTGCAATGATTGGCTAGAAGAATCAGAGGTTTCCTCTAATGTGATCCGATTGGATTCACCTTCTATCTTAATCAAATGCCAAATCCATAAAGGCCCTTTTGAAGCTTTTTATAATCCAGTTGTGGGTGTTAATATCATGTCGGCATCATTTGCCCAAGATTTATCAATAGACATGCCACTAACTCCAACAACAAAGCTCTTGAAAAGTTCTTCCAGGCACATTATTCCAAGTTTGGGTATTTTATATGTGCTCCCTATCTGGGTAAACGACACCATGCTCCATCTAAGTTTTTATATCTTTGATGTCATGGAGTTTGACTTGCTGATGTGCCAACCAATTGGAAGACTTATTCAAGAAGGACAAACAGGGACAATCAATGTTCAACTAGGACTAAACTATAGATTCCCTTTGTCCATCACCCGTTCTTTAAATGCTAAGACTGAGCCATGTCCTGAGCCAGATCCAGTTTGTGAGATCACGGTGGCAGCCCTTGATTTTCTGAGACAATCCTATCTTGAAGAAGATGAAGAGTTCTTTATCGGGGAAGAAGCTGAAAATCCAGAACCTTTACCCCTTGATGAATTCCTAGTGCCACCTAAACCTCCTATTGAGCTCAAGCCATTGCCGGCCGGTCTTAGATATGCTTTCCTAGACGGAGACATGCAATCTCCAATGATCATAAGTGATAAACTCTCCCAAGCAGAGACCATTCGCTTGATCACTGTCTTAGAGAAGCATCGATTAGCTTTTGGATATTCACTCCAAGATCTGAAAGGAATTAGTCCTGTTCTTTGCACCCATCGCATTCCAACTGATCCTAACATCATACCATCTCGAGAGCCCTAACGAAGGCTCAATAATGCGATGAGAGAGGTTGTAAAGAAAGAGGTCTTGAAGCTATTGCACGCCGGGATCATTTATCCTTTGCCGCATAGTGAGTGGGTAAGCCCAGTCCAAGTTGTGCCTAAAAAGGGAGGCATGATGGTTGTCAAAGTAACAGAATCGACCAATTTATAAGAACACAAGTACAAAAGCAATCACCAAAGTGATTAAACCATCACACTTGAGCCCATATAAACTTGGTAGTCCACCGAGTATCCCGAAAGACCTCGGTAAATCAACTTAACAACCAAGATTGCATGATTAAGTAAACACCAATCACTTACACGGAGCTTTACAGCGGAATAAATTTACAAAGGAGTTCACAATAATAATAATACAATAACTTGATCAAGACGGATTGAAAGCAAACTAACTTTAAAATGATACATAACCATAAGTTTGAAATACATTTCTAGTATAAATGACAATCCTCAATTTGCAGCATAGATGAGATAACTTATAGAAGGCTGAGCCCACCGACGCTCATCCACCATCATCCGTAGGCCTAGACCTTCAACTACAACATGGTGGGATAAACCCTGAGTACTCGAATGTACTCAGCTAGACTTACCGGTTATAAACCAAAAATAAAATGACGCTGAGAGGAATGCAAGGCTTTATTTGGTGGAGCTGGCTCGACATCATTTTGCATAAAAAGCTTAAGATCCATTAAGCAAATTAACTCAAGTTTTATCATTAGATTGATCAGCTTGCTTTATTAATACCTGTCTAGGTGAAAACCTATTCAACTAGATTATAGCATCAGCATTCTTATAGAACCAGGATTAAGTAATTATCTTGCTTAGGTTCTTTGTGAAGCACAAACAACTCCTGCAATTAATCAAGCAACGATCATATTCATATCCAGTTCACAAGTTGCCAATTAGCCCTTTCAACCATGTACCTCCATTTATCAATTAGTTTGGAGTACACCGTGCCCCTGCTCATGTCAAGTTCTCACTAACAGGGAGAGACCGCAATTCGAATTGAATTACTATCCAGCTGGAGTAAATACCAAACGCTCGCCTTACACCCGCTCCCGTCAGAGCAGTTTCAGGTGATCTTTCGAACAGTTTAGGTAAGAGTTAGTATGGGCTCAACCCGGCGCCGCATGCGAGGGATTCAATGGTGGCCAGGATGCTCGGATCTTCCCAAAACCGGTTGCGCCGACCGGCTCACTAGGTCCCCGCCCATGGTCCTATCCGCAACCTCCTGGGATACACACTTCAACCAGGTCATTTCCCACCCTGAACTGGACTACTCGACTTCACGGTCGGAACGACTTATCCGGCCAGTTGTAACACCCTAGTGTTAGTTACTATTTTCACACTTTCATTTGCATGCCATCAAGCATTTATCATGTCATATCATGCATCATCATGATTTGATTGGAGTTAAATTCAAATATATGTTATATGAGTGCTTATATGCCTACAGTGTGCTTGATAGGGTAGCATGAAAATGTGATGATTGTTTACTGTTCTAAATGCTTTAGACATGTTTGGGATAACATTTGGAACAATGTTCATGTTGGTAAAATCCCCAAAATACCCCTTTAGCTCATAGTTGACTAGAAAACCCTTTTAAAGCTATTTTGTTTGACCAAACAAGAAGGGTAATTTAGAGACTTTGCATGTTAGTGCACCCTTAATCAAAGTTGTGTATAATTTTATAAGTAACAAACTTTATTTAAGGGTCAAGTCATGAAAATGGGTGGAAGGTGGTCAAAAAGTTGAATTAGTGCAAGTTTGGGCTGTTTTAAAGTTCAAAATTTTTCCTAAGTCTAAAAGTGGTTTTCAGTTTCAAAGTAGCTGTGTTCTTCGATCCATATCTCTCAATCCAAGCCGATCTAGAGTAAAGTGTTCTAATACGGAATGGAGTACTCATGTAGCACTTCAATCGGTATTAGTGAAGTTTTGGCTAACACTCACTGGATCACGAGATATGGCTTGATCAAAAGTCGAGTTTCAGTCTGTTCACTGGAACTGAATCGAGCCGATTCAAATTGGCATTCAGCCGAATAGCTGGCGCGGCCGCAGGAAAACGGAGCCAAGTGGCGACCGTACGCCGGCGTCGGGCCACGCCCGCCTGCCGTCGCCCTGCAAATGCAAAAGGGGCACTCCATCCTGTCCCCAGCACGCTCCCCTCACTCTCTCCCACTCTCTCTCATCTCTCTGCTCGCTCTCTCCTTCTCTGCCGTCGTCATGGCCGCCGAGGCGATGCCGCGGTGAAATCTGCCGCCACCGCACCGTCTCCGACAGCTCCATCTCCACCCGAGCTTCGCCATCCTCTGCTCCACCTTCCCCGCCCCTTTCTGGAACCAGCCGAGGCCAGGTATAGCGCCTAGAGCCCTTCGCCGCCGTGCCATTGCCGGAGCGCAGCCGAGCTCGCTGCTCGCAGCGACGAGCAGTGCGTCATGACTCTTACCTCTAGTTCTTGCTCGTCTGGAAGTCTCCAAGAGTCGTAGATCTAGCCTAGGGAGCCAGTTCGGCCGTTCGTTCTTTAGGTTCGTCGGAACACGAGTTCGTCGGAGCGCTGCTCACCGCCGTGCCACCGTGCGCACGTGGTCAGCGTGTTACCGTGCGTAATAGCTCGATTCGTCGCGGTAACAGGTCCGCTAGGGTTTCAGGGCTGTGGAACAGCCGGCGATGGTCGGAATTGGCCGGCGCATGCTCGCCGGACCGCCGCCGTCCGCCATGGTCACCGTTGAGCGTGCTTCGGTGACGGCTAGGTCTCGGGAGTTAGCTCATCGGGTTCGTCTCATTCTCAGGAACACGTAGGTGCCCTCGGTGCCGCCGGTGACCTCGCCGCCAGCGAGATAGGGCCGGTCAGCGCCGGCGGCTCTGTTCTCTCTCTCTGACACGTGGGACCCGTTTGACCGGGGAGCCCACCGGTCAGTCGCTCTGGGGCGCCTCGGGTGCACTGAGCCGGGTGTTTGTAGCATTTTGAACCGAGTTCGTTTTAAAGGATTAATGAAATTGATTTTCAGAAAATGTGTAAAATCTTCCAAAATTCATATTTGGAGCTAAGAGTGTCCAAATGAGGTGAAACCAATTTTGTTGGGTTTGTATTTCTTGCTCTATGTATGAAAAATATAATATGTGCTTTTTGGATAACTTTTCTGTGCAGTTATATTTAATTTGTTAATTGCTTGCAAACTTAATAAATGCATAAGTAATTATAGGAATGTGCTAAAAATGTGATTCCACTTGCATTAATCTTGTTTAGGGAATTAGAATCTGGAAAAAATATGCTTGCTGGTGTTGCACTATTATTTATATGATGTCATGTACAATGTGCCTTTTATGCTTTAATCTTGCAAAAATCACCATGCTTAATGTGTTAAGGATATGGTCATGAATATTTTTCCTGAACCGTGTTATGTTGTGAAGAAGCTAAGAAAAATGGGAAATCTGTTGCTTGATACTTTTCACTGGGTTAAGTATTTTCCATTGCTTAAAAGTCTGGTTGTTTGTTATTTTTGTGTAGACTGTTATACTTGTCCAAATGACTTGAAATTTTAGCAGTAGGCTAATCAGGAAATGCTTTATCTACTGTAATTTTTCTAGATTTTTCTAGGCACAGTAAACAGTAGGTCCAGTTATAAGCTAGGGTTTGTTTAATTGCTTTTAAGCAAGTATTAGTTCGTTAAAATGTGTTTTCATGCAGTTTGTGGTGGTCCAGCATTGCCACTATGTTGAACACTATGAATCTGATCCTAACTTGAGCTTAGGGCAGCAAGGGTGCTATTCTTGTTTATGTGTTGCTCATGCTTGTTAGTTTAAAATGATTAATAGCTAGTTGAGTTGATGTAAGTTTAATGGTTAGCGCAGGTTGTAGACCTCTTACGCAAGACGAGAAATTGTTTTATGCCTTGCTTAAGAAGGGTGAGTATGAGTTGGTTGTTTAGAGAAGAAATATGCACATACTCAGTAAATGAGTGCGGATTGTTAAACTGATTGCATCTGATGGTTTAAGTTGTGCATCTCTACCTTGCATTACATGTGCATTCTCAGTTCTCATATATGCATATCATGCATACAGGATCGCTGGGAGGAGTGACGCTATTGCAGTTCGATCCACCGGAGGAAGGAGTTCCGCCGGAGATCGAGGTGCCGGAGGTTCCCGAAGGCCAGGAGGAGGAGGCTGAACTTCTTGAGTGTTCTGACCATCAGCCATCTAACTTCGTGAAAGGCAAGCCCCGGAGCATCCCTAAGCCTCCACCTATTCTTTTTATAAATGCACTGGTCTTTATTAAATCGTATAATTGTGCACTTAAGTATAGGAGTTGATATGATACCGTTGCTGCATTTATACCTTGTCCACTTATACTTGATCCTGAAGTTATTACTAGACAAGGGATGGGTTCGATCTTATGCTTAGCCATGCTTAGACCGGTAGAAGTCAAGGGATTTCCTGTCCTTCGCGAGCATAGGTGGTTACTAATGATGATGTTGGGGATGGATTCCACATGATGGACTATATGTGCCACCATGCCACAGTGTCTAATGAGAGAATCAAGGCTAGGTAGTGGGGAGCCACATGACATGGTGAAGGTCATGCCGTCTTCGGTGCTGCTTGCGGCCGACTAGGACTGAGGCCACCAGACATCAGTTGAGATTGAAGGACGTCGTCACATAGCTGGCCCGATAAGTCGTTCTGACCGCGAAGCCGAGTATTTCTTTCTGAGCCGGGAATTGGGGCTGATAAGGTAGACATATTCTGGAGGTAGGAAGTATGTGCAGAGACACCATCTTACCGAGGGCAGGTCAAGGACCTGAGGCTTCCTGGAAGTGGGTTCGTCTCTGAGAATATGGGCGCCCCCAAACCCGCGATACAAATTACGTCTCAGAAATATTTAACGGTGACCCAAGAAGCCAGTGGCTCGGCTGACAGGGTTTGTGATTGGCATATTTGCCAGCTGGTACAATCGATTCGAATCGCCATCTCTCCTGGTTAGTGAGAAATTGAACTGATCTTCTGGTGAGGTAGAGGCTAATAACTTGAACATAATGATTATGGTGAGATGAGGTTGATATCTGTGGATATCGGAAATCATATGATTTTATTGATTGCTGTAATATTCAGTGATTGCTTAGTATAGTAGGAAATCTTAGTTTAAATACCTCTACTGAAATCGAAGCTGAATCACATTTAAATGTATAAGTTGATGAACTACTGTAGTAATGCTTTTTATGCAAAAGGTTGCTATCCTCTAAGCTCCACCGAACGAGCCTGCATATCCTTGAGAGTCTTTTTATTAACTCCCTGTCGGGTAAGTCTAGCTGAGTACAATCGAGTACTCAAGGTTTTATTCACATTGTTGCAGATGGTGTAGCTTACTATGCTTATTGAAAGAACTGCTTCACCCCTGCGGGCGAAGAAGACTAGACCTGAGGGCAGGGTCATTATCTATCCTTAGTCGTTGTAAGAATGCTGTGACATGGTCATGTGTTGTTACTCGTATTTGAACTCTGTGGTGTAAAACTATGTTGACTTTCGCTACTACTATATTTGTGTAAAAGACTATGTTGTACTCTGATGTTTAAATTCGTTTGCGAATCTATGTATCATGTGATCGGTTGTTGCTGAATGAATGATCCTTGGGGTATGAAAATGTTCGAAATCCTTTGAGATTTCCGGACTACCGGGTTTATATTGGCTCAAGTGCGACTTGATTGCTATTAAAAATGCGATCATTGTACTTGTGCTCATATAAATTAGTCGGTTCTGTGATAGCTAGTACCAGAGCATAATTCAGCATATACCGTCACTTGACTATTTAAAAACCAAAGAGTTTTGAGTTTTACAAACTAATTGCCAACTATTAGTGTGTATAGGTGATTTTAACCAAGTGTTTGCAAAACTTATGAGCACCAATGACCAAGTCCTATAGCCCTATATATATGTGGTAATTAGGTGGCTTATGTAAGTACTGACTTGGGAAAATTGCATCATGTTTCTATTTGTGGTTCATTTGGTTTTATCGTGTGGATAATTATGAACGGTCGGTTTCTTATTGCTTCTTATGGGCCAATGTGCCACGTCGCCTGAGGTAAGGTGAGATGTGAGTGTAAGATCGAACAACCGTTGATCGATGGTGAGTGTTATGGTTACTGAAGTGAGTACATGTGATTCATATGTGTACTTATGGAAGTAAGGTGGAGTAATTACTTTTGGGGTCGCAAATGTTCATGGGAACATTTCTGGCAGAAAGTGCTTCTTGTTGCCATGCATACATTGGGAATGGGCTGAAATGAATCTTTTGTAGGTACACTAACTCCGCAAACGTGTAGCACGGTCAGTTACGCATATGAGAGCACGTGGTACGCCACCGACTATAACGTTAATTATTATATACTATTTGTGAGGTCGTTGGCACGTGCATGCATCATGATTATGAAATTAATTCAAGCTATTTGTACTATTTTCCTCCTCTATGATAAAATTTGTGCTGCTCTATCTTATTCTAAATGCTGAAAGATGTTGTGATGTACCAGATGGCAGCTGAAGGTGAGCCGCAGAGTGGTCAGTTTCTGGAGCAGTTTGGCACCCCCACTGTGCTATGGAGGTTGTTGGAGTCAGTGGGGTATACAGAGCCGCCACTGTATTTCTGGAATCCAGTGGAAACCATGGTGCAGCCTTGGTTTGATGTTTGGGTGACAATCCCTGTCCTTGGAAGGGGTTGTTCATTCCCAGGAATAAAGGTGGAAGTTGACATGAAGACGCCATGGGATGGTGCACAGCTCGCAGCTTTTGAGGTGTTGACAGACATTTGTACCAGGTTCAACAAGAGAGCTGATTTGGGGCCAGCAAATGTCTTCCCCAGGGTGGATGCTTCTCAGGGTGAGTGGGCTTAGTCTAGCCAAGCTTCTTTGGAGCGAGGTAGAGATGAGCGTGCTCATAGCACAGGTGCTTCTATGAGTGCTATGTTTGCTGTCCTAAGGATGCATTATTCCACTAGGGATGGTTGGATGAAGTGCATTGAAGCCTTGCATGATGCTGTGGAGAAGAGGTTAGAAGCTGAAGAGTGGGCACGTATTGCTGATCGTAGCTCAGATGACTTGGTGGTAGCTCTCACCGCCTGTCGTAATGAATTGCTGCGATGCTCGGGTGCTTTGTTGGCAGCTGATCGCCGTGTTGAGGTGATTGAGAGGCCGAATGCAGATCTTCGCCGCCAGCTTGACAATCGCAATATGAGCTTGACACGTCAGTGCGATGAGTTCCTGCAGGAGTTGCGCGCTAGTCAGTAGCAGGTTTGGGAGCTGCAGCAGGACGTTCATCGTCTCAACAACCGTGTTGATCCGTTTCATCCTCCGGGTGCAGCGGAGTTTGCTCCTGAGATATTCGTTGCAGCTGATGATGGTGAAGCAAGTGAGGAAGAAGAAGAAGACCCCGAGGAGATCGTGCCTGTTGATGAGAGTGATGACCATGGTGGGAACGTGTCCGGCATGGACAGTGACCACGATGACTAGGCTCTTTCTAGTGCTCTTGCCATGATTGGCACTCTTTTGTAATGAAAACCTTTGATGTAACGTAATGGTTGGAACCTGGGTTGTAATATTTGAACCCTGTGTGTTCAGGGCTGGAACCATCAAACTTCTAACTAAGTAATGGTAACTTATGCAGTTTGGAAACCCCTTTTTGGTTGCGCCTTGTTATTGTGCGGTTGTGTGATGATTATTGAATTATTGTGCCATTTGTAGGTTATAAAAAATGATCATTGATATCTTCTGGGCATAATCTTTCGGTTCTCTTTGGCATAACTGACACCTAACAATGGTTGTTGTGTTTTGCTACAGATGGCACCTCATACCCGTCGTCATGGGTGAACCAGTGGTGGTGGGAATGTGCATGAGGATGAGGAGTTACTGCCTCCTCCACCACGTACCCAGGAGCAGATGTTTGCTCAGTTCCTGGATACTCAGCAGGCTATTTTGCAGCAGATGGTTACTAACAACAACAACAACAATCGTGACCGTGATAGGAGTCGCAGGAATGATGATGGCCAGTATAGTGACTACAAGGACTTCATGGACACTAAGCCTCTGGTATTCAAGCAGGCTGTTGAACCACTGGAAGCTGATGAGTGGCTGAACACTATTGAGCAGTCATTCTCTGTGCTGCGGTTGACTGAAACCATGAAGGCTAGATTTGCTGCTATGTTGCTGCAAGGCCAAGCTGGAATATGGTGGGCCAATCACAAGACCGCATACCCTGTGGTTACTGATATCACTTGGGAGCAGTTCTCCAAGGATTTCAGGGGTCATTTCATTCCCGCGAGGTTGATCAAGATGAAGGTGAATGAGTTCATGCAGCTTACTCAGGGTACCAAGACCCTCACTCAGTATCATCATGCCTTTAACAATCTGTCAAGGTATGCTCCGTGGATGGTGGATACTGATGAAAAGAAGATTGAAGCTTTTAAGAGAGGCCATAGTACCAAGCTTATGAAGACTTTGGCTAATAATCCTCATACAACTTTCAACGAGTTTATCAGTGAAGCTTATATTCAATAGAAATAGAACAACTTGCACACTGCTTCCAAGGGAGGCAAGAGGCCCTTTGAAGGAGGTTCTTCTCAACCAAGGGCTTCAGCAGCTAGTCATGCTGTGGCAAATCGCCCTGCTTACCGTCCGACTGTTCCTGGAGCAAAATTCAGGCCTCCTCCCAAGAAACAGCAGCCAGCACCACAACGCTACAAGAAGGGTTTCACAGTGCCTTTGAACAAGAACAATGTTCCTTCAGGCAATACTTCCCAAGCGAAAACCAATCAAGGTCTTGGGCCTTGTTTCAATTGTGGTCAGCAGGGGCATATCTCTCGCTATTGCCCTCATCCAAAGCAGGGGCGTGTGCACCACACTTCTATTGAAGAGATTCCAGAGGGTGAACCAGTCACTGCGGGTACGTTTTCTGTGAATCAACATCCTGCCATTGTTTTGTTTGACTCCGGATCATCACATTCTTTCGTGAGTCAAGCATTTGCACAAAAGCATTCATTTCCTATTGTTGATTTGGGATGTAACTTTCGAATAACATCCGCGAGGGCGGAAATCTGCACACGTGAGGGTGTTAAGCACACAAGTGTGGAGATTGGCAGTAGAAGCTTTGCTAGTCACCTCATTGTGTTGCCTGGGTTAGGTTTGGATGTAATTCTAGGGGTGAGTTGGATGAACAGGCTAGGCGCGGTGTTGGACATCGCTAACCGAACCCTGACATTAAAGGAACCTCGGGGAAAAGGTACTTTTCAAGTTTTCTTGCCACGAAGGGGAGACCTTTTTAGTCTCTGCTTCACGGTGGAAGTTACAACTGGCCATGATATTCCGGTAGTGTGTGAGTTTCCTGATGTTTTTCCGGATGATCTTCCTGGACTTCCTCCTGATCGGGATGTGGAGTTTGCAATAGAACTTATCCCCGGTACGGCACCTATTTCTCGAAGGCCGTATAGAATGCCTTCTCATGAGTTAGCTGAACTCAAGAAACAACTCCAGGAGTTATTGAACAAAGGATTTATTCGTCCTAGTTCTTCTCTGTGGGGCTGTCCTGCAATCTTTGTTAAGAAGAAGGATGAAACTTTGCGTATGTGTGTGGACTACAGGCCACTTAATGCTGTGATAATTAAGAACAAGTATCCTCTACCTCGTATTGATATCTTGTTTGATCAATTATCCAAGGCTAAGGTTTTCTCCAAGATTGATCTAAGATCTGGGTATCATCAAATTAAGATCAGACCACAAGATATTCCCAAGACGGCTTTCTCCACTCGGTATGGATTGTATGAGTATTTGGTTATGTCTTTTGGATTAACCAATGCTCCTGCACATTTCATATATCTAATGAATTCGGTATTCATGCCTGAGTTGGACAAATTCGTGGTAGTCTTTATTGATGATATTCTGGTGTACTCTGAAAACATGGAGGATCATGCTGAACACTTGAGGATAGTCCTGACTAGACTCAGGGAGCATAAGCTGTATGCTAAGTTCAGCAAGTGTGAGTTTTGGTTGACTAAAGTGCCTTTTCTGGGCCATATCTTATCTGCTGAAGGTATTTCTGTAGATCCGTCAAAAGTTCAGCAGGTGTTGGATTGGCAGTCACCTACCAATGTGTCTGAGGTTCATAGTTTTCTAGGGGTTAGCTGGGTATTATCACCACTTTATCCAAGATTTCTCTAAGATAGCTCAACCTATGACCAAGTTGTTGCATAAAGATACCAAGTTTGTGTGGAGTGAGGAGTGTGAAACAGCTTTTCGCACCTTGCGAATGTTGTTGACCACTGCTCCAGTTCTTGCACAACCTGATATTGAAAAGCCTTTTGATGTGTACTGTTATGCTTGTGGCACTGGGTTAGGATGTGTGCTCATGCAAGAAGGCCGAGTCATTGCTTATGCCTCGCGTCAGTTGAGAAAGCACGAACAGAATTATCCTACTCATGATTTGGAACTTGCCGCTGTGGTTCATGCATTGAAGATTTGGCGCCACTATTTGATGGGTCACAAATGTCATATCTATTCCGATCACAAGAGTCTCAAGTACATTTTCACTCAACCTGAGTTGAACATGCAAAGAAGGTGGTTGGAGTTGATCAAAGACTGTGATCTAGAAGTACACTACCATCCGGGCAAGGCTAATGTCGTAGCCGATGCTTTGAGATGAAAGTCTCATTGCAATGTATTGCAGCTTTTGCTAGCGGACGGATTCAATCTTATGCATCCGATGGTGTTGAATAATATTACTCTCAGTTGTACTTTGGAAAGCAAGATTATTGAAGGTCAGAAAATAGATCCTGGCATATATCATATCAAGAGAAAGATGAAAGAACAATAAATACTTCATTTCCGAGTAGATAAAAAAGGTATATTGTGGTTCAAGGACCGCTTGGTAGTACCAAAAGACCGCGAGTTGAGGAATCAGATTATGGACAAGGCTCATTTGTCCAAGTTGTCTATCCATCCTGGTAGTAGCAAGATGTATCAAGACTTAAGGCCTAGGTTCTGGTGGACCAAAATGAAGAAAGAGATTGCGGCTTATGTGGCTAGGTGTGATACCTGTTGTCGTGTGAAGGCTATTCATCTTAAGCCAGCCGGTTTATTGCAACCTTTACCAGTTCCAGGTTGGAAATGGGATGAGATAACCATGGACTTCATATCTAGGTTACCTCTAACACAAAAAGGACATGATTCGATTTGGGTGATTGTAGATCGGTTGACTAAGATTGCACATTTCTTACCAGTTCGAACTATAGATCGTCCTCATCAGTTGGCACAGCTCTACTTTTCACAGATACTTCGGTTGCATGGTGTACCTACAACCATTGTCTCTGACAGGGGTCCGCAATTTATTGCGCGTTTCTGGGAACACTTACACAAGAGTATGGGGACCAACTTGATTCGCAGTTCAGCTTATCATCCTCAGACTTCTAGTCAGACTGAAAGGGTAAATCAAATTCTTGAAGATATGTTGAGAGCTTGTGTCTTATCTTCCAAAGGCTCGTGGGAAGAATGGTTACCATTAGCAGAGTTCTCATACAACAATAGCTATCAAGAGAGTATTCAGATGGCTCCTTTTGAAGCTTTGTATGGGCGCAAATGTAGAATTCCTCTTAACTGGGTTGAACTAGGAGAAAGGAGGTACTATGGAATTGACTTTGTGGAAGTGGCCGAAGAACGAGTGCATACCATTCAGCAGCATCTCAAAGCCGCACAAACTCGCCAAAAGAGTTATGCGGACAACCGTCGAAGACCGTTGGAATTTCAAGTTGGTGACTATGTGTACTTGAAGGAGTCACCCATGAAGGGCGTACAACAGTTTCGGAGTAAAACGAAAGTTAGCTCCAAGGTTTGTGGGTCCTTTTCAAATTCTGGAAAGAAGTGGGAAAGTGGCATACAAGTTACGGTTGCCACCACACATGTCCACTATTTTCAATGTCTTTCATGTATCGCAACTCAAGAAATGTTTGCGAGTACTGGAAGAACAATTGGATCTTGGTGATATCAAGTTAAAATCAGATCTGACATATGAAGAGAAGCCTATAAAAGTGATAGATTACAAGGAAAGAGTCACCCGTAGCCGAGTGATCAAGTTCTACAAGGTGGTGTGGAACAACCAAAGTCATTGGGATGCGACTTGGGAGCGAGAGGATTACCTCAAGGAAGTCTATCCCTCTTTCTATAAACAATGGTAATTAACTTTAATCTTGGGAACGAGATTCTTTTAAGGGGGAAAGGGCTGTAACACCCTAGTGTTAGTTACTATTTTCACACTTGCATTTGCATGCCATCAAGCATTTATCATGTCATACCATGCATCATCATCATTTGATTGGAGTTAAATTCAAATATATGTTATATGAGTGCTTATATGCCTACAGTGTGCTTGATAGGGTAGCATGCAAATGTGATGATTGTTTACTGTTCTAAATGCTTTATACATGTTTCGGATAACATTTGGAACAATGTTCATGTTGGTGAAATCCCCAAAATACCCCTTTAGCTCATAGTTGACTAGAAAACCCTTTTAAAGCTATTTTGTTTGACCAAACAGGAAGGGTAATTTAGAGACTTTGCATGTCAGTACACCCTTAATCAAAGTTGTGTAGAATTTTATAAGTAACAAACTTTATTTAAGGGTCAAGTCATGAAAAGGGGCGGAAGGTGGTCAAAAAGTTGAATTAGTGCAAGTTTGGGCTGTTTTAAAGTTCAAAATTTTTCCTAAGTCTAAAAGTGGTTTTCAGTTTCAATGTAGCTGTGTTCTTCGATCCATATCTCTCAATCCAGGCCGATCTAGAGTAAAGTGTTCTAATACGGCATGAAGTACTCATGTAGCACTTCAATCGGTATTAGTGAAGTTTTGGCTAACACTCACTGGATCATGAGATATGGCTTGATCAAAAGTCGAGTTTCAGTCTGTTCACTGGAACTGAATCGAGCCGATTCAAATCGGCATTCAGCCGAACAGCTGGTGCGGCCGCAGGAAAACGGCACCAAGTGGCGACCGTCCGCCAGCGTCGGGCCACGCCCGCCTGCCGTCGCCCTGCAAATGCAAAAGGGGCACTCCATCCTGTCCCTAGCACGCTCCCCTCACTCTCCCCCGCTCTCTCTCGTCTCTCTGCTCGCTCTCTCCTTCTCCGCCGTCGCCATGGCCGCCGAGGCGATGCCGCGGTGAAATCCGCCGCCACCGCACCGTCTCCGACCGCTCCATCTCCACCCGAGCTTCGCCATCCTCTGCTCCACCTTCCCGCCCCTTTCTGGAACCAGCCGATGCCAGGTATAGCGCCTAGAGCCCTTCGCCGCCGTGCCATTGCCGGAGCGCCGCCGAGCTCGCTGCTCAGAGCGACGAGCACTGCGTCGTGGCTCTCACCTCTAGTTCTTGCTCGTCTGGAAGTCTCCAAGAGTCGTAGATCTAGCCTAGGGAGCCGGTTCGGCCGTTCGTTCTTTAGGTTCGTCGGAACACGAGTTCGTCGGAGCGCTGCTCACCGCCGTGCCACCGTGCGCACATGGTCAGCGTGTTACCATGTGTAGTAGCTCAGGGTTGTGGAACAGCCGGCGATGGTCGGAATCGGCCGGCGCATGCTCGCCGGACCACCGCTGTCCGCCATGGTCGCCGTTGAGCGTGCTCCGGTGACGGTTAGGTCTCGGGAGTTAGCTCATCAGGTTCGTCTCGTTCTCAGGAACACGTAGGTGCCCTCGGTGCCACCGGAGAACTCGCCGCCGGCGAGATAGGGCCAGTCAGCGCCGGCGGCTCTGTTCTCTCTCTGACGCGTGGGACCCGTTTGACCGGGGAGCCCAACGGTCAGTCGCTCTGGGGCACCTCGGGTGCACTGAGCCAGGTGTTTGTAGCATTTTGAACCGAGTTCGTTTTAAAGGATTAATGAAATTGATTTTCAGAAAATATGTAAAATCTTCCAAAATTCATATTTGGAGATAGGAGTGTCCAAATGAGGTGAAACCAATTTTGTTGGGTTTGTATTTCTGTGCTCTATGTATAAAAAATATAACATGTGCTTTTTGGATAACTTTTCTATGCAGTTATATTTAATTTGTTAATGGCTTGCAAATTTGATAAATGCAAATGTAATTATAGGAATGTGCTAAAAATGTGATTCTACTTGAATTAATCTTGTTTAGGGAATTAGAATCTGGGAAAAATATGCTTGCTGGTGTTGCACTGTTATTTATATGATGTCATGTACAATGTGCCTTTTATGCTTTAATCTTGTAAAAATCACCATGCTTAATGTGTTAAGGATATGGTCATGAATATTTTTCCTCAACCATGTTATGTTGTGAAGAAGCTAAGAAAAATGGGAAATCTATTGTTTGATACTTTTCACTGTGTTAAGTATTTTCCATTGCTTAAAAGGCTGGTTGTTTGTTATTTTTGTGTAGACTGTTATACTTGTCCAAATGACTTGAAATTTTAGCAGTAGGCTAATCTGGAAATGCTTTATGTACTGTAATTTTTCTAGATTTTTCTAGGCACAGTAAATAGTAGGTCCAGTTATAAGCTAGGGTTTGTTTAATTGCTTTTAAGCAAGTATTAGTTCGTTAAAATGTGTTTTCATGCAGTTTGTGGTGGTCCAGCATTGCCACTATGTTGAACACTATGAATCTGATCCTAACTTGAGCTTAGGGCAGCAAGCGTGCTATTCTTGTTTATGTGTTGCTCATGCTTGTTAGCTTAAAATGATTAATAGCTAGTTGAGTTGATGTAAGTTTAATGGTTAGTGCAGGTTGTAGACCTCTTACGCAAGACGAGAAATTGTTCTATACCTTGCTTAAGAAGGGTGAGAATGAGTTGGTTGTCTAGAGAAGAAATATGCACGTACTCAGTAAATGAGTGTGGATTGTTAAACTGATTGCATCTCATGGTTTAAGTTGTGCATCTCTACCTTGCATTACATGTGCATTCTCAGTTCTCATATATGCATATCATGCATACAGGATCGCTGGGAGGAGTGACGCTGTTGCAGTTCGATCCACCAGAGGAAGGAGTTCCGCCGGAGATCGAGGTGCCGGAGGTTCCCGAAGGCCAGGAGGAGGAGGCTGAACTTCCTGAGTGCTCTGACCATCAGCCATCTAACTATGTAAAAGGCAAGCCCCGGAGCATCCCTAAGCCTCCACCTATTCTTTTTATAAATGCACTGGTCTTTATTAAATCGTATGATTGTGCACTTAAGTATAGGAGTTGATATGATACCGTTGCTGCATTTATACCTTGTCCACTTATACTTGATCCTGAAGTTATTACTAGACAAGGGATGGGTTCGATCTTATGCTTAGCCATGCTTAGACCGGTAGAAGTCGAGGGATTTCCTGTCCTTCGCGAGCATAGGTGGTTACTAATGATGATGTTGGGGATGGATTCCACATGATGGACTATATGTGCCACCATGCCACAGTGTCTAATGAGAGAATCAAGGCTAGGTAGCGGGGAGCCGCATGACATGGTGAAGGTCATGCAGTCTTCGGTGCTGCTTGCGGCCGACTAGGACTGAGGCCACCAGACATCAGTTGAGATTGAAGGACGTCATCACATAGCTGGCCTGATAAGTCGTTCTGACCGCGAAGCCGAGTATTTCTTTCTGAGCCAGGAATTGGGGCTGATAAGGTAGACATATTCTAGAGGTAGGAAGTATGTGCAGAGACACCATCTTACCAAGGGCAGGTCAAGGACCTGAGGCTTCCTGGAAATGGGTTCGTCTCTGAGAATATGGGCCCCCCAAACCCGCGATACATATTACGTCTCAGAAAGATTTAACGGTGACCCAAGAAGCCAGTGGCACGGCTAACAGGGTTTGTGATTGGCATATTTGCCAGCTGGTACAATTGATTCGAATCACCATCTCTCCTGTTTAGTGAGAAACTAAACTGATCTTCTGGTGAGGTAGAGGCTAATAACTTGAACATAATGATTATGGTAAGATGAGGTTGATATCTGTGGATATCAGAAATCATATGGTTTTATTGATTGCTGTAATATTCAGTGATTGCTTAGTATAGTGGCAAATCTTAGTTTAAATAGCTCAACTGAAATCGAAGCTGAATCACATTTAAATGTATAAGTTGAGGAACTATTGTGGTAATGCTTTTTATGCAAAATGTTGCTATCCTCTGAGCTCCACCGAACAAGCTTGCATATCCTTGAGAGTCTTTTTATTTACTCCCTGTCGGGTAAGTCTAGCTGAGTACAATCGAGTACTCAGGGTTTTATTCCCATTGTTGCAGATGGTGTAGCTTACTATGCTTATTGCAAGAACTGCTTCACCCCTGCGGGCGAAGAAGACTAGACCTGAGGGTAGGGTCATTATCTATCCTTAGTCGTTGTAAGAATGCTGTGACATGGTCATGTGTTGGTACTCGTATTTGAACTCTGTGGTGTAAAACTATGTTGACTTCCGCTACTACTGTATTGGTGTAAAAGACTATGTTGTACTCTGATGTTTAGATTCGGTTGCGAACTTATGTATCATGTGATCGGTTGTTGCTGAATGAATGATCCTTAGGGTCTGAAAATGTTCAAAATCCTTCGAGATTTCCGGACTACCGGGTTTATATTGGCTCAAGTGCTACTTGATTGCTATCAAAAATGCGATCGTTGTACTTGTGCTCGTATAAATTGGTCGGTTCTGTGACACCAGTTAAGCGAGAGGTAGGGTTCAACGTGACATCAAGGACGCGCATCAGCGTTCTGTCCTTAATGGCACAATTGGAGGTAGATACGCAGCAAGGACTGCCATGCCTTGTTTGTTCTCTACGTTCCTCCTGCACCTTCCGATTAATCAGTAATCCATGGTTAAGTTTCACGATAGCAAATATAGCCAACCGTGTAGGGTAAAAGTACCCATGTTATATTTCATGAATGATAGAATCATTTGCCCTTTTAGCGATCTAAGCAGGGCTAAGCATAGTTTCGCTCCTGGACCTAAATAAGAATCAGGCATCTTTTGTAGTCAAGGAAACGATATGCAAAGGAGGGTTCCAAACAACTCCTATAACTTAATGCAGCATAACATAAGAATAAAGACTCAATAATTATTTGTAAAACATGGGAGGCTTAGAATGCTCCGGGGCTTGCCTGGAATCCAACACTAAGTCAGTGTTCGTTAAATGACACTCGTTCGATGAGTATCTCTCATCCAAGCACTCGATTAGTCCTTCCATCTTCGTGATCAGTCCACCACACCGTCTTGTGGTTAACTTCAACACTATGTCCATCACTTCACGTGATGATCTTCTAGCGTACCTAGATGCACGATGCATATGTATGAATAAAAGGAAGTAATACAAGACATGTTGATGTACCAACATTGACCCATGAGCTAACAATCACACCAAGCAAGGCAAGTAATAGCAATCATTGTCCCACACATGCAGGTTATGGACAGCAGGACAGCAAGCACAAGATTTAACTATAACTCAAGCTAAACACATCCAACAAGGTTGCTATCAGACTCTTTAGAAAGCTATTAAAATTGTCTACAACTTTGTTATTATCAACCAGCACCAATTCAAGGGTCATGTAAGTCAAACAAGCACAAACAAGCAGGTCTATTTAATTATGGACAGAAAAGCTAACAGTAGCTTCAGAGAAGCATAACTGTACTTCTACTCATTTCACAAGCATGATTCTCGACTTTCTAGAAATAATATTAAATTATCTAAAACTCACTTATTATCATATTCAGGTGATTCAGCACCTAACAAAGAAAAACAATACAGAAGGAGTACCTCTGCCTAGACTTGGACAGATTTTGTCCCCTCACTTCAAACAAACATAAATGGAGATTTACACCACCAAAAGGGGTGAACCTAGACATTTTGGAAAACCTAGGAAATTTACTACAACTCTTCTATTATTACCAAGAGGTGATTCAAAGCATAACTTAATCAAACAAGGCAAACATTCAGATCTGCACAGAAAACAATCAAATCTGGACAGCAGAATTCTAAGAGGTATAACTCCTAAACTATCAGGTTTATGACCATAACATTTTAGGACAAGCTGGACATAGAAGTTAGCTATAACTTTTGAATAGAACACATTTACATGCAACATCATTTTCATGGAGAAAACACCACAACAACAGGGACTACACATGTAGCCATTTTCAGCAGAAATACAATTAAGTTGTTTGCTTCCTTTTTAAATCAATGACACACATATATATAAGCTAATTCATTAACTCAAACTATCATAACATGATCATACAAGATTCATCTCAGACTAAAGAATATCAAGGCATCACAAGAAACATGCATGTATTCATTTGTCTCTAATTATTCACTACTATTGCCTAAAAAGACTATTATTAATTCTTTAAGGTACATGGTAAACATCTCAATTGGAGATGATATTTTTATGGGAGTTAGTTAAATAAAATTGATGACAAATATACAAATTTCACATGCTCAGGTATTATAATTTTATTACCACAAAATAAATAATTGTTTAGTACGACAAAGCATTGGAGAGTAAGATAAATGTAAAAATCAACATTTCCTTTAAACACATGACCATATTATGGTTTCCCACGCTACTACAATATCATGCAAGGACAGTGGAACACTATTTTCCATTTTTACATCTATATATTATTTATACTGCATTTAAATCTAACAAGTAGGCACCAAGCAAGATAAATTAATATCTCGGTCCTACGTGCACCATAAATCAGGAAATTTTAACTATACGTCACACATCTTTCACAAAGTCTACAACTAAACTTGCATGTCATTTGGAGCAATAGAACTCCAGATACAAAATAACAAGCAAAACATGCATTAAACTCTTATTTAACAAGATTAAAGTGAAAAACCCTAAAAAAGTAAACAACCTACACATTTTATATTTCAATTAGCTAGTGCATGTCATTAGAAGACTAAAAAAAATTGGAGTCACCACCTTAGGACTTATATTTCTCAGGATATGACTAAAAGCAAGTTAATCCACTTCCTAAACCACTTTGCAATAATCAATTTCTACAGCACACAAACATGCATGCATGGCACAATCATTTATACTAACATGCAGAGCCCTTAATAAGAAAACTAACAAAACAAGTTTCGCAATTTTTGGAGCTACCAAACTCCAGATATGGATTTTCAAAGAAAATGCAAAATCTGAGGATTTGCTGCACATTTGAACCACCCGGGCCCACTGTCATACACACAAACACAGGCAGAGAGGGAGCACGGGTCTTCTTCCCTGGTTCAACGAAACAGAGCGGAGGGCGACGGCTTGGCCGATCCGGCCAGAGGGCGACCGGCGACGGCGGAGGCCGAACCAGAGGGGCCGGAGCAGCGCTACGCCAGCGCGCACCCGCGGAGGCGGACAGCACGGCCGGTGCCTGCCCGTGGTGGCCTGACCACTATGGCCGGCGGACCGGCGGTGACGGCTTCCACGGCGAAGCCACTACGGCTATGGATAGGGAACGGGAATTGGCTCAGGAGAGACAGTGAAAGGCGAGGAAGGTGATGGAGCTACGGCGATGGCCAGAGGAACGCCGGAAGGGAGGAGATGGCGGCAGCCTGGAGCTCAGCGAGCTGGCGGCCATGGCGGCACGCAAACAGCAGCACAGCGCTGGCAAGGGAAGGCGGCAAGGGGAGCCAGAGAGCGCGACAGAGGAGTAGGAATGAGCACAGGGCTCCCTGGTGCTCTCCATTTTGAGCTGGGGTGAGAGCAAGAGGGCAAGGGCGCGGGCGAGGTGTCCGACCAAGGTGGGGGGCGCAAGCAGAGCAGGCCAGCCACGTTCACCCCTTTGCAGCATTTCGCCAGGCATGTGGAGGGTGACGGACTGGATGACTTGGGTGGTGGAAAATGGCAGATTCCGAGCATATTCCGTTCTGGGCGCCAGAATGAAATTTATTCCCCACATGATGCTCTTCCATTTGTATTAAGGGTGCTTGGCCAATAGAGTTGAATATTAGGAGATAATGATGTCCCAATTTGACAGTGTCAGCAGCTTTAATGACGATAGACAATGGACGTCAAACCTTAGCAAACGAATTCGGATTGATCTCAACTTTTGATATTCTATGCCTCCACCAATTCCCATCAACTTCTATATTTGGTCCAACTTGAGTTGCTTAATGAAATCTTGGGAACGTGAGACGTCATTGTAATTGGTAGAGATTTCAGACTTAGAAAATAATCCAGTCCTGAAATCAGGATTTCTCCCTGTCTTGATTCCACTTTTTCAGGCACTTAGAGGTTGAATCATGACTTGATCCAAAAATAACATTTGCTGTACTCCAAAATATCTGTAACTTTTATTTAAGGTCAAACTTTATATCTTGCTCAAAAATATAGTTTCCACTTTGGTCAAAGTAATGAAATTAGAGAGCTCAAAATTGAAGTTTAGGCCAATTGAGATATTTTCTGGGCATTTGCTCAACATGAACCCTTCATGACTTTTGTTCTAGAGTTCAAGTAGAGTTGCTTGAGTAAGATTACAAGGTTTGGTTGACTTTTCATGCTCATCTTCACTTGACCAATAAATCCCAACAAGAGGATGATTTGCTATTCCAAGTGAATTCTTGATTCAGATCTTTATGAGACTTCTCCAATAGCCAGGATAGGTGAAGATGAATGTTGGATAATGATCAAGATCATTGATTGACATAACTTGTTTAGGTTCACACTCGCTAGTTAGCTCATGACTAACACCTGGAGCGTTACAGCCTTCCCCCTAAAGGAATCTCGTCCCGAGATTCGGAACGGAGGTGCTTTCAAGGGTAGAAAAGCATGTATTCCATTTTCCAAAAAGGTGCTAGTATGAAGCTATTTAAAGTTCCATAGCACTAACAGGCATGAGTGATCATCTGATGGTTGATGATAAAGTGCGGATGGCAAAGGTTTGTTCAAATACCACTCTGATAGATCATATACTTCTATTTGCCTTGATGCAAACAAAAGAGAGATCACTTGGGATAGGACAACATTCCAAACATTCATGATTATTTAGCTGTTGACTCTGGTTTGCAGAATTTCCTTCATTTACTTCCTTGAAGCATTGTTAGTTTGGGAGGAATCCAAGATGACACTGCTACTTTGAAAGGAATCCAAGGTAAATCGTCCGAATTAGCACTTTCAGCATGCAGGATGTGGATCTGAGCATAAGTGAGCAATTTCAGAACTTCTGTTTCTCTAGTGGATATAGCATATACCACCATTTCCATATGGAATGAGATCATAGACAAGGCAAATATTTCTGAGGCTAAGAAAATCGGTTAACCAACATACAAGGTTCATGTCGGTTGCAGATGCCAAACTACTAAAATGCAGACTGATGGAAAGCTACATAATGTTCCATGTGTGCAATTCTCTTTCTCCGATGACAACACTGTATTACATGAGTTTGTTGAGTGAGCAGTGAATGTGACAGCTGACTATCGGCTTACTGCCTTTTGATGACCATTAATAGAGAGGATCCTTGTTTCCAAGTAGCAACAATTATGCAGGCAGAGTCTAGTGCAATCTTTTGATAGCTATTGTTGTAGGGAAATCCAACAAGCGATAACCATTCTTGACAAGATCCTTGGAAAGAAAACACATATGCTTTCAATATGTATTGCAACATTTGATTAATTCTTTCAATCTAGCCCAAGGCATACGATGACAGGATGAACTCTTGATTATGCTGGTGATGTAAGCGAGGTTTTATGTTACCCACTTGGTGATAGAGGCAACAAAAGACACCAAGCTACATGTGTAGGCATATATGTGTGTATGATTACAACTCTATTTCTCCAGAAGCACAAGGTTCTGGCAGACATCTACATGAGGAATGGTGATTCTTGTAAATGCATCCGAGACAAGCTAGAAACTTTCAGTTCACGATCCAAAATATTGGTCTGGGGTGCACCATGTAGTCACAAAGTTTGTGCAATATGCAACTTTGTGTACTCACTTATTTGACAGGCTATCTAGAGGGATATGGAATGTGCCGATCTGGTGAGGCAAATCAAAGTTTTCCATATAGGATCCAAATCCTTCAGCATGTGAGAGAAACCAGTGACAAAAAATCCAAACTTAGCTCTACTCAAATGTAGCCTAGAATAGACATCATTGAATAGATGGGCAGGCTCAATGAGGTTGGTGAATGGAGAGTACTCATTTTCAAAGGCAAAGCATTTATTCACAAAGTTTGAGAAGCAACTCGCTGCTAACAACTTGAGTACAACTTTCCTTTGTGATCATGCTGTAGACCAACAAAAACCAACTTGTTCAACTACTTTTGATAGAAGGTAAGTCTTATCATTATGCAGTGGCAATCCAAGGTTTTGAGAGTTTACTCATAATCAAAAATCCGTTGGTTGAACAAATTCAATTTGTCTTCAATTCACGCTGCTATGAGTTGAGTGTGCATAACACTTTGACTGCTCAAGAATAAGGGGCTGATTCTGAATGTCCTTTTTGTTCTTCATCCAAGGGAGTATCAAACAGGACACTTGACTGCAACTGATTGTATTACGGTATGGGCATCAACTGATAATGTGCCTTCCATAACTCTTCATCAATCTGACACAATGGCTTGCACTATCCATTGATTGTCCAAGATGGAATTGGCTTCACTATAGTAAGGTCTTGGAGGTGAGATCACCTTTGACAATACCATTTGGCTTATAGACTTCTCATACAACTTTGTTCGGTGGGACATGGCCTTCAGAGTCAGGGTTAAATACTTCTTCATATCCACGGAACATACTTGTTAGCTGACAGAGATCCATTCGACTATTTCATGCATCCATTTCTTCATGTCAGATAGACTGATCTAATCAGGAAGTACATTGCTCACATGAGAGAGAGAATGAGCAAACTCCTGCATTTTATCAGCAGAGGAAACTATCTCTTTGTGCAGAACATGATAATGGGTCGGTCTTGTTCTTTCTTCACACAAGAACCAAGTACACTTCATTGCTTAGCTGTAGACTATTCTTTCCACTGTGGTGACTACTCAGTTGTCTCTCAATGGTAAAAAGCTCTAAGACTTCAGCTTGTTGTAGCAAGTGGTGGTAGTTGATATACATGCACACGGTTACCATCAAAGTCAGCAGACATGAAGCAACATAGGAGAGGATTGATCATGACTGTATGATCATCATGCAGACAGGTATGAAACTTTAGATGGAAACTTCTGAACTTGTAGGCAACATAATTGGAGACACATCAGATCTTGTTGGTTATTGCCTGAACACTGGTCCAATCACAAATGTTCATGTGCTCCTTCAATCCAGCTGTACTGGCATTTGCTGCTTGACTTCCTCAATAGATCAAATCAGGTTCTTTGCCTACCACATCTTGTTAATATTAATGTCAGTGACTTGCTCTTCAAAGGTTATTCTCTCTGCAACTTCTAAAGTAAGCTCTGTTATACTGATCCAAAATGTGTACCTTCTGATAGAACATCGGATGATCGATCCGAGAAAAACATTGGAAGATAGATTTGGCAAAGACATTGAAGATAGATCTTGGAGAGACATCAAAAGATAGATGTGAAAGTCCATGAAAAGATGACACATTGTCTTAGTTTCATAATGGATTATGGATAACAATCACGATACCAACGCGTGCCAAGTAGCACTACTTTGTGTGGGCCTCCCCACAAAGAGGCTCTCGGTTTCGTCGTGGCACCATCAATCATTAGTCATAACACCACCACTAGATTCGGAGAATTATATGAAATATAACACATCGGGGTAGTTCTGCAATGTATCATGACCAGAGACCTCGACGATATCCGCGCGTGCCGAGCAACACAGCCTTGTGGTTGCGATCCACAGGATGTCCTCGGTTTTGTCACAGCATCAACGATCAAAGATCATAATAGCATTACTGAGCATACAACCAATGAGAAAATCACACGTGACAAAGATAGATTGGCACAAGGATAACATTGCCCAAAGGGAGGACAAAACAAGGATGACGTTGTTGACACTTCTTAGCGCAACCACCAGAGACAGGGTGTTAGGCTATCTCTGATAACAGCGCTAGAAGTGCCTGGAGTATTTCTTATGTCTATTGGATAATTCTGCAAGCGCACAGAATATACCGCTGTAGCACTTCACCTGGGAGTATTCCAAGGTATCGTTATTTATTTTTATCCCAAGGGAAAGCGGTTGCTAGGAATAATTAATAAAAAAGAGAGAGATCCTTAAGTCTATAGCAACTTAGTATCAACTAGTGATAGGGGGGTAAATTGATATATAGAGAAAAGGGTAATGACACCAAGACACGAAAAGGTTTTGAGATAACTAAGATAACTAGAAAAGTATAGCTAGGTGGAGGACAACGAGTGAGTATAAGACTCCTATGACACTTAATTTACTCTTGTGAATTATCCTATCAAATAGATGAAGTATATCAAGACAGCTACCTTACTTCCGGTGTGTAGGGGATAGGCGAGACAGTAAGGGATATAACCTCTACCCGAAGCGGCTATTCTCTTATGGGAGACTACCTTTTAAGAACTTGCCTAAAACACGTGGAGGGATACTAAGACTAGACAGGGCTGTCACCACCTGCTAGCACCCACAAACAATCCGTGCGACAAGCGGCATTCAAAGGCAAGATCTAGTCTAAGCACCACGCTTACACTAAGCCTTACTACTCCAGTTGCGTACCAACAACTAAAGTACCCTATGACAGGCGATGAACTACACACGTGAGCTGGTTACAGGATCACTATTCAATATAACTCAACTATAAGTTAAGACAAAACACAACAATACTATAAAGAATAGTAATGCACTAAGTAGAGACTTAGTAAAGTAAAGTAAAGATAATATATTGATAAAGGTAAAGTCTTACAGAAGGAAAGGTACAAGAGCTATACCAGACTCTCCAGCAGACGACTCCAGAGACTCCGAGCGTAGCTCAACTCGACTCTAACTCCCACACTAGACTAATACTACTACTAAAGAGTAAAACTCTTGTGACTCTTGGGTGTCTTGTGTGTGTTGAAGAGGGTGATGGCAGCCTCTATTTATAGGGGAGGATGAGAGGGTGCCACATCAGCGATCCTGCGTGCTCCTTGCCTCTCCACCCTTGGATCCACCGCCTTGTAACCGCCTCAAGATGGACGGCTTTAGTGATTTGAGCACATAGGAAACATGCTTGGAGTCGGTGGAAGCCAACCGACCTGACTGGGCACCAGGGGGGTTCAGCTGACCCCCCTATGACTGGTGGGCCCAGCCAGGGTCTTCTAGAAGGTGTCCCCACCAGTCAGGGAGTGTGTAGGTGGCTTAGGCCCACAATTAGTGGTTCGACCGACGCACCCCTGGTGGGTTGGGCCCACCACCGTGGTCCCCATCTATCACAGACTGTCCCCTTGTGTTGGTTCCACTTCCTTTGCACATTGTCACGTTGAATCCTTGTGTTATGCTTCTCAACCGTTGAATGGAAACACATGTTGATCTGAGAGCTGAAATGAGCTGAGTGGAAGGTCACACGGATCCTGCCACATCACTAGAGCCAGGTGGGCCCCATGGGTAGTTCAGCCGACCCATGGGTGGGCCCACCCTTGGCTCTCCTTTCTTCCAAGTCATGTTTTGCACCATGTCTTGATGTCTAATGACTTGGTTCCCAATTACATGGTTCGGCCGAACCACATTATTGGGCTCCAAGTGTTCATTTCTGCTCTGTTTCATCTTCCCTGCGTTCACAAGCTTAAGAGTACATGTAGAACTAGTTATTGATAAAATATGCTCATGATGTGTTTATCTTCCCTTGAATCCAAGGCCTGTTGACGGTGTTTGAATGTGAAATTTTAGGGTATATCCACCATCAACAAGATCCCCCAAGCTTAACCTTTGCTCGTCCCAAGCAAATAATTAAACTTACCCTCGGTGGATCAGGAGTTGCTACAATGTTCATGTTTCAATAATACCATGTGTACAACTAAATACTTCTCTTTTGAATGGAAAAGTTGGCTATAAAAATTCACCCATTTTACCTTAGTACTTTATGGGGCTAATGACTTTTCCTTTGCCTTAGGTGGTTGGGAGACAGAACAGTTTAACTTGAGCACTACTTTTCTCATTCTTTGCAAGTTTCATACTGGAGGTTTTAGCAATGTTTTGCAAAAGAAAACTTAATGTTCCTCATATGGTTCTCTCATGTCGCTCAAATGGTGTATGATTCCTTACCAAGGCATGCAGCAAATGTTGCCTTCTCTTTATCATCCTACTTCTAAAAATGGCTTATGTGGAGCTTAAGGTAGGAATGAAAGAATATAGCATACTTACTTTGCATATGTTGTAGAGTCAAAGCATGGATCCAAAGAGAGAAGTGTTGTTGACGGTAATTTCACCATGTTTTTATACCATCAAAACCGTCAACAAAACACCTTTTCTAGGAGCTAACAAGCAAATTACATAAATTTGTTAACAAATAACCAGTTCCACATGTCCATGAAGTATTTCTTGCAGAATCGTTGAAAGTAGATTGAAATGAGCTGGTGGGACCCACATTGGGGGATTCAGCCGACCTCCCCATGGGGCCTACCAAACTTGCCAAGTACCCCACATCAAAGGATGGCCCACAGGACAAAGAATGGGAGCCAATTGACCCCCTAAGCAGTTCGGCCGACCCCATCAAGTCATCCACCAAAGCATCAACACACTCTATGACATGTGGGACACCTTCTAGAAGAAAGCTGGTGGGCCCAGTCCCCCATAGGGGGTTCGGGCGACCCCACATTGGCACCCCCCTTTCTCCCACCGCCACTTTGCATGCTCCCATGCATGGAAATGATCAGGACCCTCCATTCCAAGTCGGTTTGATCCAACGGAGAAGGATGGACATCACGCGGATCGCTGACGTGGCGTTGGAGTAGCCCCTACTCTACCTCCACTACAAATAGAGGGGTACCCCCTCACTCTCAATACACCAAGGAGGAGCTACTCATTATACACATAGGCGAAGCCCTACTCTACTAGTAGCATAGAAAATAGGGAGAGAGTGAGGAGAGTCTGGAGGAAGCCCCGGAGCTGTCAGGAGTCTCCTCCAAGCTGTACCTCAGCGGATGCGGCCTTCTCTTCTGTAAGTCAGCATCTGAGATCCTTTTATGGTATTTGATTCTTAGTTCAAGTAAAGTATTTACTTCATTTGTTCATTGGTTCACCACCCTTAACCCGGTACTCTAATCAATTTCATCGGGATCCGGATTAGAGTAGTAAGATATAGTGTAGACGTGGTGTCTAGGCTATCGCTTACCTGTGATTGCGGCTTGTTCAACGGTTTGTTGTGGTACCTAGTAGGTGGTGACAGCCCTATCTAGGCTTTGAATCTACCACGTTTGGGCAAGTTATTAAAACGTAGGTCTTCTTGTGCTTGGCGGTTTAACACCCTTCTCATCCCTTTCTGTTGTTGAACGGCTTAGTGACCCAAAGTGAACAACCTTTGTATCGACCTTACCTGACTAGTATCATAACCATAGGAATCCTCTCTACCCATAATCATATACCCTTGTGTCATAGGATGACCTTGATCCTAGTTAGTTCACTTCACATTCCCTGTGGAAAATACGATACCTGGAATACTCCCGGTGAAGGCTACATTGACTGCCGTACGCTTGCGGTATATCCGTTTGCCACTTCTGGTGTCAACAAGCTTTCTGGCGCCATTGCTGGGGATCGGTAGCTGTTCTTCACATAGGATCTAGTCACCCATTTATCTTTTTCATTTATTTATCACACCATGGACCAAATACCTCTTTTTCAATATGGTGCTCCAAAGGGATCTAGTTTGGAGCCACCTAAATCATCCAAAGCCATTTTGGTTGTTCACTATGAGCTTCGCCCTGGCTTTATAGAGATGGTTCAGGCAAATCCCTTCTCGGGGAGCAAAGATGAGAGTCCATATACCCATCTACGTGAATTTGAGCAATTGTGCTCATGCCTTCATATACAAGGGATGACACGAGATACCTTAAAATAGAAGCTATTCCCATTCTCTTTGAAGGGAGATGCTAAACATTGGTATGCTCATCACGTAGATAGTGTACAAGGAGAGTGGGAAATCCTTCAAACCAAATTCTGTCTAGCTTTCTTTCCTATCTCTTGAGTTGTCCATCTTCGAACGGAGGTCCTAACATTCAAGCAAAAGGAGATGGAACCTCTATGTGTATCATGGTGCCATTTCTTAGATCTTGTCGCTTCAGGCCCTGACCTTGCTATACCCGACCCAATGCTTTTACAACATTTCTACATGGGTCTTAGCAAGGATTCTGCACAATTCCTTGACATAGCCTCTAGAGGAGCTTTCCTTCATTTGTCTGCTAGTGAGGCAAGAACCATTCTTGACAAAATCCTTGAAAACACCCCTTACACTGGCATTCATGATGAACTCCCTGAGGAAGAAAAGGAAACATCTCCCAAACAAGAAGAAGAAGAAGTCTTGATAGCTGAATCACCTCCAAGCCAATCTCAAAATTTAGCTATCAATCCTGAACCACTTATACCCCAAAGTCCAAATCCTCCAAAAGAAAAAGAAATTCAACCTTTGGATTTCCCTTTTGAAATGGACAATGATCTTTTCTCCGATTTCGATTTTGGAAACACCTCAAGTTTCCCCGTGCAAAAGAGATCTTCTGGATCTTCTGCTCCAAATATTCATTCTCCAAATCATCTAAAGGAAACAATCCAGGAGCTCACATCCATCATGAGCAATGAATGGCTTAAGGAGGCTGAAAATTCATCCGATGTAATTCGGATTATTTCTCCCTCCACAACCATTCGATGTTTCATGAAAGATGTTGCTTTAAATTCTCTGTACAATCCCACCGTCGGAGTGAGCATTATGTCTGATTCTCTAGCATGTGCTCTCTTCACGGGTAATGAGCCTCTGACTCCAACTGACAAACTCCTCAAAGTTCCATCTGGAAGAGTCATCAAGAGTCATGGGATTGCACGCATGGTCCCAATCACAATCAACGAAATCACGATTCTCTTCAACTTCTATATCTTTGAGATCTCGGATTTTGATCTTTTGATCGGGCACCCCCTTGAAAAGCTTTTACGAGAAAGTCTATATTCGGGGAGCCTTGATGTCAACCTCGGGAAAAGTGTGAACCTATCGGTTCCCTTAACTCGATCTACAAATTCAAAAGTAGAATCAAATCCCGAGTATGAGCCAATGGAGGAAGTGATGGCAACCTCTCTTTTAGATCCCTTTGAACCAAATCTTGAAGATGATGCTCAACATTTCATCCAAGAAGAAGACAACTTGGATGAACCTATAGATTTGAAGGAATCTGAACCACCACCCAAACCTCCAATCGAGCTCAAACCCCTTCCTTCTGGTCTCAAGTACGCTTTCCTCAGTGGTGATAGAGAATCCCCCGTGATCATAAGTGACAAACTATCTACGATGGAGACCCTTAAACTCATCACCGTTTTGGAAAAACACCGATCTGTTTTAGGCTACTCTCTTCAAAATCTTAAGGGAATTAGTCCCACTCTTTACACCCATCGCATCCCTATTGAGCAAGATGCTACACCTTCTAGGGAGCCTCAACGGAGGCTAAATAATGCGATGAGAGAGGTAGTTAAGAAAGAGGTCTTGAAACTCTTGCAGGCAGACATAATCTACCCTATTCCTAATAGTGAGTGGGTTAGCCCCGTGCAAGTTGTGCCTAAGAAGGGAGGCATGACGGTTGTGAAGAATGAGAAAAACGAGTTGATCCCTCAACGAACCGTCACAGGATGGAGGATGTGCATAGATTACCGAAAACTCAACAAGGCTACGAAGAAAGATCACTTCCCGTTACCCTTCATTGATGAAATGTTGGAATGGTTGGGAAAGCACTCTTTCTTTTGTTTCCTTGATGGCTATTCGGGTTATCATCAAATCCCCATCCATCTCGATGACCAAAGTAAGACCACCTTCACATGCCCCTATGGAACATATGCATACAAGCGCATGTCTTTTGGCCTATGCAATGCTCCTGCATCTTTTCAAAGGTGCATGATGTCCATCTTCTCCGATATGATCGAAGAAATCATGGAAGTGCTCATGGACGATTTCTCGGTCTATGGAAAATCCTTCGATGATTGCCTTCATAATCTGGACAAGGTCTTACAAAGATGCAAGGAAAAACACTTAGTCTTGAACTGGGAAAAATGCCATTTCATGGTTTGAGAAGGCATAGTGCTAGGACATAGAGTGTCCGAGCGTGGGATTGAGGTGGATAGAGCTAAGATAGAAGTTATAGAGCAACTTCCACCTCCCACGAATGTCAAGGGTGTTAGAAGTTTTCTTGGGCATGTGGGTTTTTATAGGCGCTTCATAAAAGATTTCTCTCAAATTGCTTGGCCTTTAACAAACTTGCTTGCTAAAGATACACCCTTTAATTTTAATGATGAATGCTTAAATGCTTTTTATATTCTCAAGAAAGCACTTGTCTCTGCTCCAATCATCCAACCCCCTGATTGGACACTCTCTTTTGAAATAATGAGTGATGCAAGTGACTATGCTGTTGGTGCCGTTCTTGGCCAAACAAAAGATAAAAAGCATCATGCAATTTCATATGCTAGCAAAACTTTAGCAAGACCTCAACTTAATTATGCAACAACTGAAAAAGAGCTCCTTGCTGTTGTTTTTGCTATTGACAAGTTTAGATCTTATTTAGTTGGAGCAAAAGTAATTATCTATACTGATCATGCTGCTTTGAAATACTTGCTCACTAAGAAAGATGCTAAACCACGCCTAATAAGAGGGATCTTGCTACTCCAAGAATTTGATTTGGAAATAAAATATAGAAAAGGAGTAGAAAATCTTGTAGCCGATCATTTGTCTAGAATGCAATTCCAAGATGCACAGGACCTGCCGATTAATGACTATCTCAGGGACGACACACTCCTCAAGATCACGGACTCCAGTCCTGGTACGCGAATACTGTGAATTTTATTGTTGCAGGACATGTTCCACCAGGAGCAAACAAGAAAAAGCTCATCCAAGAAAGTCGAGTAGACCTATGGAATGAACCGTACCTCTACAGAGTTTGCAGTGATGGTTTATTGAGGAAATGTGTCCCTGAAGCGGAATCAATTAAGATCATAGAAAGGTGTCATGCCGCACCATATGGAGGACACTATGGCACATTCAGAACCCATGCAAAGATTTGGCAAAGTGGCTTCTTTTGGCCAACCATGTATGATGATACAAAGAACTTCATCAAGAGATGTGTGAGGTGCCAAAAGCATGGGAACATCAATGTCCGAGATGCAATGCCACTGACAAATAACCTTCAAGTGGAACTCTTTGATGTGTGGGGCATTGACTACATGGGACCTTTTCCCAAATCCCGTGGCTGTGAGTACATCCTGGTGGCTGTGGACTATGTGTCCAAATGGGTAGAAGCAATGCCCTGAAAGGTTGCAGATGCCAAGAGCTGAGAAGGATGTTTGAAGAGACCATCCTTCCAAGGTTTGGAACCCCAAGGTTGGTGATAAGTGATGGGGGGTCTCATTTCATTGAGGGGAGTTTCCGGCGCTTCCTAGAAGATCAAGGCATCCGACACAATGTTGCAACTCCATACCATCCCCAAACATGTGGCCAAGCAGAAACATCCAACAAACAAATCAAGAACATTCTGCAAAAGACGGTTGATGAGATGGGAAAAAGATGGAGAGACAAGCTACCTGATGGACTATGGGCATATAGGACAGCATTCAAGACACCCATTGGCATGTCACCATACCAACTCGTATATGGAAAGACTTGTCACCTCCCGGTCGAGTTGGAATTTAGAGCACATTGGGCCATAAAGAAATGGAATATGGACCTACAAGCTGCAGGAAGGCATAGAAAAATGCAAATCTCAGAGTTAGAAGAATGGAGGGAGAAAGCATACCACAATGCCAAAATCTACAAGGAAAGAACAAAGCGATGGCATGACAAAAGGATAAAGAAAAAGGAGTTCAAGCCAGGAGACAAGGTACTCATGTTCAACTCAAGAGTAAGGTTATTTGGGCATGGAAAACTTCAAAGCAAATGGGAAGGGCCATTTCATGTCATCGACACTTCGCCTCATGGAGCTATCACCCTTCAAGATGATGAAGGTAAGATCTTTAAGGTAAATGGCCAACGTTTAAAAGTTTTCCTTGAACCTGATAAACTAGATGAGGAAATAGACATGATTGAATTCAAACCTTTCCATGATCTAACCTAAAAAAAACTTATCTAGCCTGTTATTCTTATACCTTGTGTTTTCTTTGCTTAGTTTCTTTTCTCTTTCCAACCTTGTTCTATGTCCTGTTCAAATAATCTGGACTCTCTGGTGTTTCCCACCAGTACAGTCCTCTGTGTTTTCATGTTTGCTATGTATGAATAAAAAGCCAAGTACACTTCCAACGAAGTGTGGGGGTCAGTCGACCCCCAGCCTTCACAAATGCATGCACCAAAATGGCCAGAGGCACCAAAGTGGGGTCGGCCGACCCCACTAGGGACCCCTGGTCCCACCAGTCAGCGTCCACACGTCTTCAACCTGCTTCCTGACTGGTTTGCAAATTCTTCCTCCTCTATTTGTTTTAATGTATTTAATTATTTTAGTTTATTTCCTTTATAAATGAATAAAATGTTAATAAAAATGAGAAGACCTGTATCTGAAAATGAAATTTGAAAAAAAAGTGACATGATTTATGACATTCTGAAAGGAAGAAGCATCATAAAGTTGACTTCTTGCATATGCTTATGCTAGTGGGAAATATATCTTGATAGGAAAATCATATTGACTAAATTGTTAATTAATGTGATATAGTTCTTGGCTCATGATTCATACCCTTTCTGTTCAAAGTTCTTGGAGATTTTTTTTGAAAATGTCATAAAACCATAATGTCACTTACTCCTCAATAGTGAGAAAATTTCTACCACAGCCATATATGTTCATGCAATGATCAAAGAACCCTCCTCATATGCTACTTGTACTTGTTTTGAGTTTGGTCAAACCTTGTTGACCCTTGTTGAGAATTTTGTCATAGTCCCAAGATCATGATTACACACACATTACACATATTTATGCTACTTCTACAGTGGAAGTACGCAAAACATGCCTTTCATACATACCTTCCACTTTCATAAACACCTTTTCCAGGAGCTAACAAGCAAATTACATAAATTTGTTAACAAATAACCAGTTCCACATGTCCATGAAGTATTTCTTGCAGAATTGTTGGAAGTAGAGAGAAATGAGCTGGTGGGACTCACACTGGGGGGTTCGGCGACCTCCCCATGGGGCCTACCAAGCTTGCCAAGTACCCCACATCAAAGGATGGCCCACAGGATAGAGAATGGGAGCCAATTGACCCCCTAAGCAGTTCGGCCAACCTCATCAAGTCATCCACCAAAGCATCAACCCACTCTATGACATGTGGGACACCTTCTAGAAGAAAGCTGGTGGGCTCAGGCCCCCATAGGGGGTTCAGGCGACCCCACATTGGCACCCCCTTTCTCCCACCGCCTCTTTGCATGCTCCCATGCATGGAAATGATCAAGACCCTCCATTCCAAGTCGGTTTAATGGCGGTTTGATCCAACGGAGAAGGATGGACATCACGCGGATCGCTGACGTGGCGTTGGAGTAGCCCCTACTCCAGCTCCACTATAAATAGAGGGGTACCCCCTCACTCTCAATACACCAAGGAGGAGCTACTCATTCTACACATAGGCCAAGCCCTACTCTACTACTAGCATAGAAAATAGGGAGAGAGTGAGGAGAGTCTGGAGGAAGCCCCGGAGCTGTCGGGAGTCTCCTCCAAGCTGTACCTCAGCGGATGCGGCCTTCTCTTCTGTAAGTCAGCATCTGAGATTCTTTTATGGTATTTGATTCTTAGTTCAAGTAAAGTATTTACTTCAGTTGTTCATTGGTTCACCACCCTTAACCCGGTACTCTAATCAATTTCATCGGGATCCGGATTAGAGTAGTAAGATATAGTGTAGACGTGGTGTCTAGGCTATCGCTTACCTGTGATTGCGGCTTGTTCAACGGTTTGTTGTGGTACCTAGTAGGTGGTGACAGCCCTATCTAGGCTTTGAATCCACCACGTTTGGGCAAGTTATTAAAACGTAGGTCTTCTTGTGCTAGGCGATTTAACACCCTTCTCATCCCTTTCTGTTGTTGAACGGCTTAGTGACCCAAAGTGAACAACCTTTGTATCAACCTTACCTGACTAGTATCATAACCATAGGAATCCTCTCTACCCTCAATCATATACCCTTGTGTCATAGGACGACCTTGATCCTAGTTAGTTCACTTCACGTTCCCTGTGGAAAATATGATACCGGGAATACTCCCGTTGAAGGCTACATTGACTGCCGTACGCTTGCGGTATATCCGTTTGCCACTTCTGGTGTCAACAAGTGTCATGCCCCTAGATCAAGATGTGCAAGTGTGTGGAAAATATAAACTATAGTGCTCCTCTATTTGAATTGTATCTCTCTCTAAAATTTAGAGACATGGCTATCATTTTTTCTTTCTTTTATTTATGAGCCTAGACTTGCTCAAATATTTTTCTTTTTTTTTTGCTTTTCTATGGACTTTCTTGTGTCCATCTTTCTTTTTTTATTTTCATTTTGCACAGCCTTTTGTCTCTACTACCATAATGATTAAGAGAGATTTTCTATGACTTTAACACATGGAGCATTTATTTTGGTGGAATGAAAGGCATGTGGTTGCGTACTTCCAATATAGAAGCAACATATATATATGTGGTGTGTACGTGATCTTGATCTTGGGAGCATGATAAGACTCCCAATAAGGGTCAACAAGACTTGAAAACACTCAATACAAAGCAAATAGCTTAAGTGGATGGTTTTAAACATGTGTAACATATATGGCTGTGGTAGGAATTTATCACCATTGAGGAACAACAAGGTTTTGTTTGTTTTAAGAAATAAGTCTCCAATAATCATGCATGCTTAGAACAATATTATAGCAGCTCTTGTTTCACCATATCATATCTCACAACAACTTAGACTTAGTTCTAGCACTTAGCATCCATAAAGTTTTCAGGTTCATGATTATTTAAATGAGCCAAGTAATCCATACTCAAAGAAATACTAAGTTGTAAATTAGGCATTAAAGAAACATTAACAGAGCAACTATTCATCATTTCCATGAGGAAGATAAATATTCATGAGACATATGGAAATAAGGGAAATATTTTTGGTATTTTTTATCTTATGCATTTTTTTAAATACAATAAATTAAAATAATGTAAATTGCTAAGATAGAATACTTACCTTGGTGGGGGAGAGGATCTCCCTAAGCTTGTCCTTTTGCTCATTGTGGTGGCGGGTAGTATTGGAACCATCCCGCCCAGCATTGTGCTTCTTCGTCTTGAATAGCTTGCAATAGTTGAGCATTCTGTTGTGCCATATCTAGAGTTGCATCTTGCTCAACTTGCATTGTGCCCATGTCATTGATAAGTTGGTCCATTTCCGATCCTTGGCTTCGACGGCCCCTCGCCCGTGTGGACGGACGGGGAGTGCACTCTTGGAGTGTGCTATTGAGGCCGTTCCGTGGACCTTGTAATGTCCATGGAACTTGCCACATCGCCTTCTTCTTCATATCTTCCTGCAGGTCGTGATGTGTCACCTTACTCAAATTGAGCAGCTTGTGACATGCTCCTTGTCACCCTTCTTGGTCCTGCAACATTTTGGTTTCTTGCCTCTCGGTCCCAATTTATGGTTAGTGTGCGTAGCGCATACAACTGACGCCTCTCACAAGGGAGAGAGATTTCGGCTGTATGGCCAGGATAAATCATTTTTATATCACCATTTTCATCTCTTTTTAGGACTTGAATACTTATGAAGAAATCTTCGGTTATAACATCTCTAGGAGAAGCAATGTATTCAAAGTAATGTTTTCCATCTAGCAAGTCCATTGTTTCAGCAATGCGCGTGATAAAAGAAGTGAAGAATATGGGCTCGCTTCTATGGAAAATACCAAGCCAACAGTGGATTAACATCTTAGCAGGTGAAAATTTTAATTTCTTTGTCATGGCATAGAGCAGTCTTAATTCATCATTATAAAGAACTTGCACATTAGAGCCAGGAAGAAAAGTTATAGCCATCCAATATCGGATCAAGCGCAAAGTAGGATTATGGATTTCATCGGTTTTAGGGTCAGAGCAATCATTAGATCCTGTTATAGCTTTCCAAAATTCAGCTTTATCAAATCTTCTTGTTGCATTAACAAGGTCTAGATGACAGTCATTATCAAAACCAAGTGCCATGCTAAAAACTCCCCATGTTAAATTATATACTTGGTTAAACATGCGAAAGTAGAAATTATTTTCAGTGGCTTTTAAAGAGCATAGAAATTCAATGGTGAGCTTTTCTATTCCAAGTTCTTGCACTTCCCAAAAGCTTCCCCACCCGATTGTATTGAAAATAGTATTGAATTCCGCGGTCATAACTGTGCTGTCCAAAAGGACAGGGTCGATGATGCCGGTATGTTCATACCCTCGGTGTCGGATGGAGACGTCCTTTGGTACTCTTCTTGATTTAGCATGAGGCCGCTCTCGGAATCGAACGTCCTATCGGAAGGCACTCCAAAGCTTCGTCTTGGTGGAGCTTCTCTTCCTTCATCTTCATCATGGCGGGGTCGTCGGGAGGAACTCCCTACGACACTCTTGGCCTTCTTGAGTGCGGAGGAGAACTTCTTCATCCTGCAACAATGAGCTAACACAAGAACACACTACAACAACAGGGATTAGCGTTAGCGTTAGCGTTAGCTATCCCACTGTTAGTAGTCCTTGCGGGGTACGGTTACCTCCACAAACAAGAATTTGAGAGCAAAGATGAGAGTGACACAAGCTTCTACTACTACAATATTTTTGGATTTTTGGTTTGAGTGGCTAAGCTTAAACTAAACTTGGGAACGAACTCGCTCAAATGGAGAGAAGAAGAGAGATTGTGTGCTCGGCAGAAATTAGCTGGTTTCGGTGTGGATTTGAGCACACAATGCAAGGGTATTTATAGGGGGAGAAGGGCTGGTGGCCAGGCCACCATGGCCAGTTCGGCCGACCCCCCTAGGTCAGGTCTTTGTTGTTTTCAACTTTGGACAGGGAATCTATTTGAATTCAAACTCGACCTTGCTGACAGCTCTCCAATGATGGGTTGGTCGAACCCATTATGACAAGATCAGAGTTGCTTTTACCTTTGGACAGGGAATCTATTTGAATTCAAACACAACTCTTGCAGAGAAGACCTCAATAACGGGTCAGCCGAACCACAAATTACAGGTTCAGTGTTGCTTTTTCCTTTGCACAGGGAATCTATTTGAATTCAAACAACACTTTCTTGGGGGGAGCCAAAACATGGTTCGGCCGAACCAGGGTTTGTCCCCTTTCAGCTTTAAACAGTGTGTCCAGAAAAATAGAGACTAGTGGTGGACCAAAAGTTTTGAAATTTTCAGAGATTCCCTTGTTTAGTGTTTTGTGAAGGTAAAAGGTTTATGACAAAAGTGGGGACATGTTTAAAGTGATTCCCATGGACCATGGGAACACTATGCCAAAGAGTCCACTTTTCAGAATTGGTTGGTAGTGGATGTTGGATTCTCCTTGGAGCAAATAAAAGTGGTCATAACCAAATGTGGTCGGCCAAATTCAAAAGGAGATGGTGTTCAAAATTCAGGAGGTGAATCACTACACCAGGCCAACACCACCAGAGGTGGGTGGCCCCCATGGTGGGGTCGGCTGACCCCACCTAGGTGGTCCCACCACCTCAGGTGTGAGCACTACTGTTCATTCTCAAGTTTTATTCATCTAAGTATTTTATTTTGTCGAAATAAATTATTGCAAAATTTAAATATGAAATGCAAAAATTGAAATGTAGGAATTAAATATGAGATAAATACTGATTTACCTTACCAGTAAGGGATCCATGTTTTAGGTCTGCAGAGCAGGACCTCTCCATTTCGGGTTTATTCTTCGGGTGCTTCGATCGGTCCCGGAGATGGAGACTGTGATGATCGCACCTCTTTCTTTCGCCATTCCTTCTTGGTTGATGCTTGTGATTCAGCGGAGTCAGCCTTTTTTACCACCTCAGCTTTACTTACCAGTTTGGCCTTTTTGGACCTTAGCGGTTGATTCTTTCAGCGGGGTGCATATTGTGGCTTGTTTCTCCACAGATTCTTCCTTGCCTGTTGGATCAATTTATAACCATTGAAAGGACATTTAATTCTCTTACCTGGGAGTTGGAAGTGGACTTGGCTGGATCCCACGTAGATGATGGCATTCACAGTGTTGAGGAACAGCCTTCCCAGGATGACGGGGACTTCGTCATCGGCCCCCATGTCAAGAATGATGAAGTCGGTGGGGATGTATTCGTCTTGAACTTTGACAAGGATGTCCCTTGCCAATCCCTTGGGGAACCGAATTGATTGGTCGGCCATCTGCAATTTGACAAAAGTGGGGTACAAAGGTCCCCCTAGCAAGTTCTTGTACATTGCCTTGGACATTATGTTCACTCCAGATCTAAGGTCGTAGAAGGCGTTGTTGAAGGTGTGTGGCCCGATCTCGCAGGTGATGGTAGGATGACCGGGGTCACTCTTCTTGGCCATGAATAGCGGATCAAGAAGACAACCCGGGTTTTGCCTAACCGGAGGCTTACCAAACCTTGTGGAAATTAACTTAACACCCTCAATTGGTTCCTCCGGTTTTCCTGGGATCTTACCTTGTTCGAATGATGGGACAACAACTGCTATTTGAACTAATTGGGTTTCCAACATTTTATTGAAGCTTAATTGATTTTTCATAGCAGTGTTGAAGCTATCTATTTTCTCACTAAGATTTTCAAGAATCTTATCATTAGCCATTATTTTCTTGTTCATGCTATCATTGATTTTAGATTGGCCTAAGACAATATCTTTATGAGAAGGTTGGTTACCTTAAGAATTATTAAAATTATTGCTGTAACCATTATCTTGATTTCCTTGGTAGAAGGGGTGCGAGTTCCATCCTCCTTGTTGCTGGGGTCGATACCCATTGTTGTTGTTGTTGATGAAGCTCACTTCCACCTTCGTCTCGGGACAATTGTTGCCCGAGTGATCTTCTCCACCACATACCTCGCACCATGGATCAGCCTCGATTGCTCTTGCGGTGGCAGTGGATCGAATGGCCTCTTGTTCCTTCTTGGAACCTTCCTCAATCTTTTTCATCAAGAGGTCCATTTTTGCTGAGAGCATGTCCACCTCATGAACGGTGTGCATACCCCTTTTCTTGGGCTGGAGACGCTCCTCATTCCATCCTTGGTTTATAACCATCTTTTCAATGAGGTCTTTGGCGTCTTTGACATTGTGTTGCAAGAATGCTCCTCCAGCGGCAGCATCAAGGTGACTACGGGCTAATCCAGTTAGCCCATGGTAGAAACCTTGGATTAGGAGCCATTCTTCAATCCCATGATGAGGACAAGCACGAATGTACTCTTGGAGACGTTCCCATGCTTCGGGAATCGTCTCGTCAGCTTGTTGCTGGAAGCTTGAGATCTTTCCATGGAGAGCGCTGGTTTTGCCCATTGGGAAGAATTTCTTGAGAAATGCGTCGGCGCACTTCTCCCAGGTGGTAGCTTCATTCTTGTTGGCATAAAACCATTGCTTCGCCTTCCCAAGCAGTGAGAATGGGAACAGGCGAAGACGGATGGCGTCAGCCGAGACATTCTTGATAGTGAAGGTACCACACACCTCCAGGAAGTGCTGGAGATGGGCATTGGCGTCTTCATGCGGCTTCCCACACAATGGATTGGCTTGCACCATGTTGATCAGAGCTGGCTTGAGCTCATAGGTAGCATCCCCCAAGTTGAGCTGCGGATCGGTGGCAATGTTGTCAGCCGACGGTGTAGAGAACTCAGAGATGGTCTTATGGGCCATAGCTTCCTCGGTTGGTGGTGTGGAGCCTCTTTCCTCGAACGGATTCAGGTTTGAGATGAACCTTTGAGGTGGAACTTGACGGGGTCTAGTTCTCCTCAACAATTGCTAAGGATCTTCAATGAAATTTGATGGCAATTGAAAACCGTTCATGCACTGTCTAGCTTTACGATAACGAGAAACACAAATAGGGGTAAGCCCCTAACACTAATCGATAACTAAATTGATAGTAGACTCCGGATTCAATTTTTTATTAATATTCCTAAACTGATGCTTTCCCCGGCAACGGCGCCAAAAATGCTTGTTGACACTTCTTAGTGCAACCACCAGAGACAGGGTGTTAGGCTATCTCTGATAACGGCGCCAGAAGTGCCTGGGGTATTTCTTATGTCTATTGGATAATTCCGCAAGCGCACAGAATATACCACTGTAGCACTTCACCCGGGAGTATTCCAAGGTATCGTTATTTATTTTTATCCCAAGGGAAAGCGGTTGCTAGGAATAATTAATAAAAAAGAGAGAGATCCTTAAGTCTATAGCAACTTAGTATCAACTAGTGATAGGGGGGTAAATCGATATATAGAGGAAAGGGTAATGACACCAAGACACGACAAGGTTTTGAGATAACTAAGATAACTAGAAAAGTATAGCTAGGTGGGAGCACAACGAGTGAGTATAAGACTCCTATGATACTTACTTTACTCTTGTGAATTATCCTATCAAATAGATGAAGTATCTCAAGACAGCTACCTTACTTCCGGTGTGTAGGGGATAGGCGAGACAGTAGGGAATATAACCTCTACCTGAAGCGGCTATTCTCTTATGGGAGCCTACCTTTTAAGAACTTGCTTAAAACATGTGGAGGGATACTAAGACTAGACAGGGCTGTCACCACCTGCTAGCACCCACAAACAATCCATGCGACAAGCGGCATTCAAAGGCAACATCTAGTCTAAGCACCACGCTTACACGAAGCCTTACTACTCCAGTTGCGTACCAACAACTAAAGTACCCTATGACAGGCTATAAACTACACACGTGAGCTGGTTACAGGATCATTAGTAACAATACTATAAAGAATAGTAATGCACTAAGTAGAGACTTAGTAAGTAAAGTAAAGATAATATATTGATAAAGGTAAAGTCTTACAGAAGGAAAGGTACAAGAGCTATACCAGACTCTCCAGCAGACGACTCCGGAGACTCCAAGCGTAGCTCGACTCGACTCTAACTCCCACACTAGACTAATACTACTACTAAAGAGTAAAACTCTTGTGACTTGTGACTCTTGGGTGTCTTGTGTGTGTTGAAGAGGGTGATGGCAGCCTCTATTTATAGAGGAGGACGAGAGGGTGCCACATCAGCGATCCGCGTGCTCCTTGCCTCTCCACCCTTGGATCTACCGCCTTGTAACCGCCTCAAGATGGACGACTTTAGTGATTTGAGCACATGGGAAACATGCTTGGAGTCAGTGGAAGTGTTAACGGTGGATATACCCTAAAATTCCACATTCAAACACCGTCAACAGGCCTCGGATTCAAGGGAAGATAAACATATCATGAACATATTTTATCAATAACTAGTTCCACATGTACTCTTAGCTTGTGATTGTAGGAAACACTAAATCAGTGCAAAAGTGAGCAGCTAGGGGCTAACTACATGGTTCGGTCGAACCATGATATGTTGCCCCAGGCCACCACCTTTCAACACATTGCATACAACATAAAATGGAGGAGACCAGAGCCAAGGGGGGCCCACCCATGGGTCGGCCGAACTGCCCATGGGGCCTATCTGGCTCTGGTGACATGGCAGGATCCGTGTGACACTCCAACCAAGTTATTTCATCCATCAAATCAACCTGTGCTTTCATTCAATGGTGGAGATCAAGGGCACATGGATTGAGGCATGAAACGAAGCAACCAAGACAGAACCAACATATGGGGAGAGTCTATCACAAATGGGGACCACGCTGGTGGGCCCAGCCCACCAGGGGTGGGTCGGCCGAACCATAGAAAGTGGGCCCAAGCCACCTGCACACTCCCTGACTGGTGGGGACAGCTTCTAGAAGATCCTGGCTAGGCCCACCAGTCATAGGGGGGTCGGCCGAACCCCCACTAGTGCCCAGCCAGGTCGGTTGGCCTCCATTGACTCCAAGCATGCTTCCCATGTGCTCAAATTGCCATAGCCGTCCATCTTATGGTGGTTACAAGGCGGTGGATCCAAGGGTGGAGAGTTGAGGAGCACACGGATCGCTGACGTGGCATCCCTCCACTCTCCACTATAAATAGAGGCTGCCCGCTCCTCTTCAAGACACACCATACACCATACAACTCAAGGAGCAAGCTAGAGTTCTACTCTTTAGTAGTAGTATTAGTCTAGTGTGGGAATTAGAGTCGAGTCGAGCTGTGCTCGGAGTCTCCGGAGTCGTCTGCTAGAGAGTCTGGTATAGCTCTTGTACCTTTCCTTCTGTAAGACTTTATCTTTGTCAATATATATAATCTTACTTTACTTCACTAAGTTCTTACTTAGTCTTTACTATTCTTTATAGTATTGTTGTGTCTTGTCTTATTTTGTACTTGTCTTATACTTGATAGTGATCTTGTCCCAACTCAACGTGTCTTAGTTCATCGCCTGTCATAGGGTGTTCTAGTTGTCAGTACGCAGCTAGAATAGTGAGACTTAGTGTAAGCGTGGTGCTTAGACTAGATCTTGCTTTTGATTACCGCTTGTCCCACGGATTGTTTGTGGGTGCTAGCAGGTGGTGACAGCCCTGTCTAGTCTTAGTATCCCTCCACGTGTTTTAGGCAAGTTCTTAAAAGGTAGGCTCCCATAAGTGTGTAGGCGCTTCGGGTAGAGGTTTTGTCCTCTATTGTCTCGCACTACCCCCTGCACATCGGTAGTAAGGTACTATCTTGGTATAAGTCATCTATTTGATAGGATAAGTCATAAGAGTAAAGTAAGTCTCTACTAGTTATCTTTTAGTTATCTTAATACTTGTTGTGTGTTGGTGTCATTGCCCCTTTCCTCTATTTATCGATTTACCCCCTACCACTAGTTGGTACTAAGTTGGTATAGACTTAAGGATCTCTCTTTCTTTTTATTAATTATTCCTAGCAACCGCTTTCCTTTGGGATAAAAATAAATAACGATACCGTGGAATACTCCCGGGGGAAGTGCTACAGCAGTATATTCTGTGCGTTTGCGGAATTATCCAATAGACATAAGTAATACCATCAGGGCACTTCTGGCGCCGTTATCAGAGATAGCCTAATACCCTGTCTCTGGTGGTTGCGCTAAGAAGTGTCAACAGGAAGCCAACCGGCCTGGCTGGGCACCGAGGGGGTTCGGTCGACCCCCTATGACTGGTGGGCCTAGCCAGGGTCTTTTAGAAGGTGTCCCCACCAGTCAGGGAGTGTGTAGGTGGCTTGGGCCCACAATTAGTGGTTCGGCCGACCCACCCCTGGTGGGTTGGGCTCACCACCGTGGTCCCCATCTGTCACAGACTGTCCCCTTGTGTTGGTTCCACTTCCTTTGCACGTTGTCACGTTGAATCCTTGTGCTATGCTTCTCAGCCGTTGAATGGAAACACATGTTGATCTGAGGGCTGAAATGAGCTGAGTGGAAGGTCACACGGATCCTGCCACGTCACCAGAGCCAGGTGGGCCCCATGGGCAGTTCGTCTGACCCATGGGTGGGCCCACCCTTGGCTCTCCTCTCTTCCAAGTCATGTTTTGCACCATGTCTTGATGTCTGATGACTTGGTTCCCAATTACATGGTTCGGCCGAACCACATTATTGGGCTCCAAGTGTTCATTTTTGCTCTGTTTCATCTTCCCTGCGTTCACAAGCTTAAGAGTACATGTGGAACTAGTTATTGATAAAATATGCTCATGATGTGTTTATCTTCCCTAAATCCAAGGCCTGTTGACGGTGTTTGAATGTGAAATTTTAGGGTATATCCACCGTCAACAGACGTGCAAGGTTAAGAGCCAACAAGAGCATGGGTTGATACAGGAGGCAACACGGATTGGTTACCAAAATAACATGGCATGAGGCTTTGCTTCAGTCCCAAGTTTTTTTTGCGAGGTTAATACAGAGATTAGGAGATCAACAATTAGCAAGAGATTAGATACGGAGAGAAAACAATCATGAGACAAAGACTGATAAACTTGAGACACGCGAGTACCATAGACAACAACAAGGTCTATGAACCAAGCAGATATGGCATTCATAGATTTGTTTGATAAAGCAACAACATGATCCACAAGATAGAATACAAGGATGATTGGAAAGGAGAGATCAACTGGCACCATATGGGTTCCCTCAAGCAAGCAATGAGGAGATGAGTCCAGATAGGGACATGGTACAAGAGAGACATGTTTGACTTAGCAAGAGCAACCGATCATGAGATTCTTTAATTCTGCTTGCACACCATGTCCATCAAAGTTCTTCAGACCATCCATTTGCATGAGCTTGTGTGGCATTGAGCCGCAAGACAGGGCTTCGACAAACCAACATTTCAACCCTTGAGAGAGAGTTACGGACAACGGCAAGATCACGGAATGGATTCAATGCATGATTTGGAGATTGAGTTGATAAGGCCACAGCACGATTCATGAATGAAAAGGTTGCAAGGTCAAGGCAGAAAGAGAGAGGATCTTGCAAGATGGATTCTAGTATGAGCAAAAGAGATGTCCAACAAGGAATTGGCATGGGCTTATCAATGGAAACAGGATATGGCAAGCTCAACAGAGTAGAACCAAAATGTTCTACCAAGATGGAGATGACCTCAGGAAATAAAGGGTGGATTGGATAAAACCAGTCAGAGATATAGTTAATTGGTGCGTAACCAAATTTCCAAGGAAAATATTACAAGATCCAATTGAAGAAAGATCAATTGATTAAGATGGCAACTAAGATGAGAAGAGGAGACATCGAAATTAGAATTTTTGGGTAAGGCTTTAATCAAAGGAGGGTACAGGTATGGTTTCAAGGATCTTAGCAAGGGTATATGACAAAGTTAAGTTAGCACTTGAGAATTTTCAGATGGGTCTGGTGTGTCAAATGCAGGACCTATAGGATGGACTGGTTTTGCTTTTGACAAAATTAAGGTTGAGAAACACTTGCAAGGGATACTTAAAAGTTTTAGTAACCATTTAAATTTTTAAAACAAGCAAGGAAGGGAGGTGATCACAAAGCACAAACCTAACAAGCCTTTTTAAACATAGAACAAAGGTGAGGGAAGCATATTTATGCAACAAATAGGATGCATGCTCGTCCTATTCGTTCTCACTCGATTGCCAATATAATGTGGCAATCACGTTCCATGTCGGTGGCATTACATACGTACTCTCGGTATATAGCTAGTCGTTTGCTATCATGTACACATTCGAGGTTAGTCTACCTGCAGAAAATTCATTTCAGCCCAACTCAATATGTGTGCATGGCAAAAAGAAGCACTTTTGTCGGAACGCTCCCATGTACACACTCCCATGTACATACAGGCGCACCCACGACCCCATAATAATAAGTACACCACACAAGGATACCTCTGTACGCACATATGGCAAATGTACATACTTCGATATCAAATAAGCACTTCCCTAGGTCGACGGTTGTTCGACCATGCTCTCACATCGCATCTTACCTCATCCGAAGTGGCACATCGGCCCATAAGAAGCAATAAGAAACTGCAAGGTAACATATATCCGCGCGAATAAAACCAAATGAACCGCAAGTAGAAACATGATGCAATTTCCCCCAAGTTAGTACTTAGATAAGCCACCTAGTAGTCCTAAATTTAGGGCTTAAGGGACGATGTCACTAGCATATCATTTTTGCAAAAATATACTTTTCCAAAACTTCGCTAGATTTTTAGCTAAAAATAGACTTTTCAAAACTAAAATAGGCTTTCAAAAACAAAGTTTTGATTTTTAAAACCATGTATATGACAGTATTATACTTAATCTTGCTCCGATACCAGCTGTAACAGAATCGACCAATTTATAAGAACACAAGTACAAAAGCAATCACAAAAGTGATTAAACCGTCATACTTGAGCCCATATAAACCCGATAGTCCGCCGAGTATCCCGAAAGACCTCGGTAAATCAACTTAACAACCATGATCGCACGATTAAGTAAAGACCAATCACTTACACGAAGCTTTACAGCAGAATAAATTTACAAAGGAGTTCACAATAATAATACAATAACTTGATCAAGACGGATTTGAAAACAAACTATCTTTAAAATGATACATAACCATAAGTTTGAAATACATTGCTAGTATAAATGACAATCCTCAATTTTCAGCATAGATGAGATAACTTATAGAAGGCCGAGCCCACCGGCGCTTATCCACCATCATCCGTAGGCCTAGACCTTCACCTGCAACATGGTGGGTGTTGACACTTCTTAGCGCAAATAGCAGAGACAGGGTGTTAAGCTATCTCTAATAACGGCGCCAGAAGTGCCCTGAGGGTATTTCTTATGTCTATTGGATAATTCCGCAAGCGAACAGAATATACCGCTGTAACACTTCACCCGGGAGTATTCTAAGGTATCGTTATTTATTTATATCCCAAGGGAAGCGGTTGCTAGGAATAATTAATAAAAAGCGAGAGATCCTTAAGTCTATAGCAACTTAGTATCAACTAGTGATAGGGGGGCAAATCGATATATATAGAGCAAAAGGTAATGACACCAAGACACGACACGGTTTTAGGACAACAAAAGATAACTAGTAGAGTATATCTAAGTGGGAGACGACGAGTGAGTATGAGACTCCTATGACACTTACTCTACTCTTGTGAACTATCTTATCAAATGGATGAATTATACTAAGACAGCTACCTTACTTCCGGTGTGTAGGGGGTAGTGCGAAACAATAGAGGATATAACCTCTACCCGAAGCGCCTACTCTCTTATGGGAGCCTATCTTTTAAGAACTTGCCTAAAACACGTGGAGGGATACTAAGACTAGAAAGCGCTGTCACCACCTGCTAGCACCCACAAACAATCCGTGTGACAAGCGGCATTCAAAGGCAAGGTCTAGTATAAGCACCATGCTTACACTAAGCCTTACTACTCTAGTTGCGTACCAACAACTAAAGCACCCTATGACAGGCGATGAACTACACACGTGAGCTGGTTACAGGATCACTATCTAATATAACTCAACTATAAGTTAAGACAAAACACAACAATACTATAAAGAATAGTAAAGCACTAAGTAGAGACTTAATAAAGCAAAGTAAAGATAATATATTGATAAAGTCTTACAGAAGGAAAGGTACAAGAGCTATACCAGACTCTCCAGCAAACGACTCCAGGGACTCCGAGCGTAGCTCGACTCGACTCTAACTCCCACACTAGACTAATACTACCACTACTACTAAAGAGTGGAGCTTCTCTTGTCTCTTGTGGCTCTTGTGTATCTTGGGTGTGTTGAAGAGGGTGATGGCAACGTCTATTTATAGGGGAGAGTTGAGGGGCGCCACGTCAGCGATGCGCGTGCTCCTTGCCTCTCTACCCTTGGATGAACCGCCTCAATAACGCCTTAGGATGGACGACAGAGGTGATTTCATCACGTGGAAGACGTGCAGGAAGGCGGTGGGGACCAATCGACCTAGCCAGGCACTAGGAGGGTCGGCCGACCCCCTATGATAGGTGGGCCTGGCCAGGTGTGGTCCCCACCAGTCATAGGTTGTTGCCTTGTGTTGGTTCTGTCTTGATCGTATTGTTTCACGCCTTGATCCGTGTGCTTTGATTCTCCACCATTGAATAGAAGCACATGTTGATCTGATGGTGGAATTGAGCTGGATAGAGTGTCACACGGATCCTGCCATGTCACCAGAGCCAGGTGGGCCCCATGGTGGGGTCGGCCGACCCACACATGGGCCCACTCTGAGCTCTCCTCTCTTCTAAGTGATGTCTTGAGTCATTTGTTGAAGTGTGATGACTTGGTTCCCAAATACATGGTTCGGCCGACCCATAATATTGGGCTCCAAGTGCTCCAATTTGTTCTGTTTTGATCTTCCCTGCATTCACAAGCTAAAAGTACAAGTGAAACTAGTTATTGATAAAATATGTTCATGATATGTTTATCATCCCTTGAATCCGAGGCCTGTTGACGGTGTTTGAATGTGGATTTTCATAGTATATCCACCGTCAACAAGATCCCCCAAGCTTAACCTTTGCTCGTCCCGAGCAAATAATTAAAGTTTGCCTCGGTGGATCAGGAGTTGCTACAATGTTCATATTTCCTTAGTACCAAGTGCACAACAGAATACTTCTCTTTTGAATGGAAAATTGGCTATAAAAATTCACTCATTTTGCCTTAGTCCTTTATGGGGCTAATGACCTTTCCTTTGCCTTAGGTGGTTGAGAGACAGAACAGTTTAACTTGAGCACTACTTTTCTCATTCTTTGCAAGTTTCATACTGGAGGTTTTAACAATGTTTTGCAAAAGAAAACTTAATGTTCCTCATATGGTTCTCTCATATCGCTCAACTGGTGTATGATTCCTTACCAAGGCACAAAGTAAAGGTTGCCTTCTCTTTATCATCCTACTTCTAAAAATGGCTTATGTGGTGCTTAAGGTAGGAATGAAAGGGTATAGCATACTTACTTTGCATATATTGTAGAGTCAAAGCTTGGATCCAAAGAGAGAAGTGTCATGCCCTTAGATCAAGATGTGCAAGTGTGTGGAAAATATGAACTATAATGCTCATCTATTTGAAATTGTATCTCTCTCTAAAATTTTTTTAGAGAGATGGCTATCAATTTTCCTTTCCTTATTCATGATCCTAGACTTGCTCATATATTTTTATTTTTCTTTTCTATGGACTCTCTTGTGTCCATTTTTATTTCTTTTTCTTTTCATTTTGTATAGCCTTTTTGTCTCTTCCACCATAATAACTAAGAGAGATTTACTATGACTTTAACACATGGAGCATTTTTTTGTGGAAATGAAAGGCATGTGGTTGCGTACTTCCAGTGTAGAAGCAGCATGTATATGTGGTGTGTACGTGATCTTGATCTTGGGAGCATGATAAGACTCTCAATAAGGGTCAACAAGACTTGACAACACTCAATACAAAGCAAATAGCTTATGTGGAAGGTTTTAAACATGTGTAGCATATATGGCTGTGGTAGGAATTTATTACCATTGAGGAACGATAAGGTTTTGATTGATTAAGAAATAAATCTCCAGTAATCATGCATGCTTAGAACAACATTATAGTAGCTCTTGTTTCACTATATCATATCTTACAACAACTTAAACTTAGTTCTAGCACTTAGCATCCACAAAGTTTTTAGGTTCATGATGATTTAAATAAGCCAAGTAATCCATACTCAAAGAAGTACTAAGTTGTAGACTAGGTATTAAAGAAATATTAACAGAGCAACTATTCATCATTTCTATGAGGGAGATAAACATTCATGAGATATATGGGAATAAGGGAAATATTTTTGGTATTTTTATCTTATGCATTTTTTCTAAAATGCAATAAATTAAAATAATGTAAATAGCTAGGATAGAACACTTACCTTGGTGGGGGAGAGGATATCCCCCAAGCTTGTCTTTTTGCTCATTGTGGCGGCGGATAGTATTGAAACCATCCCGCCCAGCGTTCTGCTTCTTCGTCTTGGTGGAGCTTCCCTTCCTTCATCTTCGTCATGGCGGGGTCGTCGAGAGGAACTCCCTACGACACTCTTAGCCTTCTTGAGTGCGGAGGAGAACTTCTTCATCCTGCAGTAATGAGATAATACAAGAATATACAACAACAACAGGGATTAGCGTTAGTGTTAGCGTTAGCTATCCCAATGTTAGTAGTCCTTGCGGGGTATGGCTACCTCCACAAACAAGATATTAAGAGCAAAGATGAGAGTAAGACAAGCTTCTACTACTACAATATTTTTTGGGGTTTTTGGTTTGAGTGGTTAACTACATCTAAACTTGAGAAAGAACTTGCTCAAATGGAGAGAAGAAGGAAGATTGTGTGCTTGAGATGATTCAGCTGGTTTGGGTGTGGAATTGAGCACACAATGCAAGGGTATTTATAGGGGGAGAAGGGCTGGTGGCCAGGCCACTAGGCCCTGTTCGGCCGACCCCCCTGGCCTGCTTAGCCCTGCTTTCACCTTTGGACGGGGAATCTGTTTGAATTCAAATTCAACCTTGCTGTCAGCTCTTTATTTATGGGTCGGCCGAACCCCTTATAACAGGTTCAGAGTTGCTTTTACCTTTGGACAGGGAATCTATTTGAATTCAAACCTAACTCTGCAGACAAGACTTTAATCATGGGTCCGCCGAACCATGTTTGGTCCCCTTTTCGGCTTCAAACAGTGTGTCCAGAAAAGTAGAGACTAGTGGTGGACCAAAAGTTTTGAAATTTTCAGAGATTCCCTTGCCTAGTGTTTTATGAAAGTAAAAGGTGTATGACAAAAGTGGGGATATGTTTAAAGTGATTAAAGTGGGGATATGTTTAAAGTGATTCCCATGGACCATGGGAACACTAATGCATGCCAAAGTGTCCACTTTTTAGAATTGGATGGTAGTGGATGTTGGATTCTCCTTGGAGCAAGTGAAAGTGGTCATGACCAAAGGTGGTCTGCCAAATTCAAAAGGAGATGGTGTTCAAAATTCAGGAGGTGAAACACTACACCAGGTCAACACCACCAGAGGTGGGTGGGCCCCATGGTGGGGTCGGCCGACCCCACCTAGGTGGTCCCACCACCTCAGGTGTGAGCAGAAGGTTCTTTTTCAAGTTTTATTCATCTAAGTATTTTTTATTTTATTGAAATAAATTATTGCAAAATTTAAATATGAAATGCAATAAAGAAAATGCAAAAATTGAAATGCAGGAATTAAATATGATATAAATACTGATTTACCTTACCAGCAAGGGCTCCATGTTTTAGGTCCGTAGAGCAGGATCTCTCCATTTCGGGTTCATTCTTCGGGTGCTTCGATCGGTCCGGGAGATGGAGACCGTGATGATCGCACCTCTTTCTTCTGCCATTCCTTCTTGGTTGATGCTTGTGATTCAGCGGAGTCAGCCTTGTTTACCACCTCAGCCTTACTTCTTTGGTTGTTGATTCTTTCGGCGGGGTGCATATTGTGGCTTGTTTCTCCACAGGTTCTTCCTTGCCTGTTGCATTGACATATAACCATTGAAAGGACATTTAATTCTCTTATCTGGGAGTTGGAAGTGGACTTGGCCGGATCCCACATAGATGATGGCATTCACAGTGTTGAGGAATGGCCTTCCCATGATGACGGGGACTTCGTCATCGGCCCCCATGTCAAGAATGATAAAGTCGGCGGGGATGTATTCGTCTTGAACTTTGACAAGGATGTCCCTTGCCAATCCCTCGGGGAACCAAATGGATTGATCGGCCATCTGCAATTTGACAAAAGTGGGGTACAAAGGTCCCCCTAGCAAATTCTCATACATTAACTTGGACATGATGTTCACTCCAGATCCAAGGTCGCAGAAGGCGTTGTTGAAGGTGTGCGGCCCAATTTCGCAGGTGACGGTAGGGTGGCTGGGGTCACTCTTCTTGGCCATGAATAGCGGGTCAAGAAGGCAACAAATGTTTTGCCTAAACACAGGCTTACCAAACCTCATAGAGATTAACTTGACACCCTCAATTGGTTCCTCAGGTTTCTCTGGGATCTTAGCTTGTTCGAATGATGGGACAGCTGCTGCTATTTGAGCTAATTGGGTCTCTAGCATTTTATTAAAGCTCAATTGATTTTTGATAGCAGTATTAAAGCTATCCATTTTCTCACTAAGATTTTCAAGAATCTTATCATTAGCCATTATTTTCTTGTTTATACTATCATTGATTTTAGATTGGCCTAAGACAAGATCTTTAAGAGAAGGTTGATTACCATAAAAATTAGTAAAATTATTGCTGTAACCATTACCTTGATTTCCTTGGTAGAAGAGGCGCGAGTTCCATCCTCCTTGTTGCTGGGGTCGATACCCATTGTTGTTGTTGTTGTTGTTGATGAAGCTCACTTCCTCCTTCGTCTTGGGACAATTGTTGCCCAAGTGATCTCTCCACCACATACCTCACACCATGGATCAGCTTCGATTGCTCGTGCGGTGGCAGTGGTTCGAATGGCCTCTTGTTCTTTTTTGGAACCTTCCTCAATCTTTTCCATCAAGAGGTCCATTTTTGCTGAGAGTATGTCCACCTCATAAACGGTGTGCATACCCCTTTTCTTGGGCTGGAGACACTCCTCATTCCATCCTTGGTTGATAACCATCTTTTCAATGAGGTCTTTGGCGTCTTTGACATTGTGTTGCAGGAATGCTCCTCCAGCGGCAGCATCAAGGTGACTACGGGCTAACCCAGTCAGCCCATGCTAGAAACCTTGAATTAGGAGCCATTCTTCAATTTCATGATGAGGACAAGCACGAATGTACTCCTGGAGATGTTCCCATGCTTCGGGAATTGTCTCGTCAGCTTGCTATTGGAAGCTTGAGATTTTTCCACGGAGAGTGCTGGTTTTGCCCATTGGGAAGAATTTCTTGAGAAATGCACTGGCGCACTTTTCCCAAGTGGTAGCTTCATTCTTGTTGGCATAGAACCGTTGCTTCACCTTCCCAGGCAGTGAGAATGGGAACAGGCGAAGACAGATGGCGTCAGCCGAGACATTCTTGATAGTGAAGGTACCACACACCTCCATGAAGTGCTGGAGATGGCATTGGCGTCTTCATGCAGCTTCCCACAGAATGGATTGGCTTGCACCATGTTGATCAGAACTGGCTTGAGCTCAAAGGTAGCATCCCCCAAGTTGAGCAGCGGACCGGTGGCAATGTTGTCAGCCGACGGTGCAGAGAACTCAGAGATGGTCTTTTGGGCCATAGCTTCCTTGATTGATAGTGCGGAGCCTCTTTCCTCGAACGGATTCAGGTTTGAGATGAACCTTTGAGGTGGAACTTGACGGCGTCTAGTTCTCCTCAACAATTGCTCAGGATCTTCAAATTTGACGGCAATTGGAAACTGCTCATGCACTGTCTAGCTTCACGATAACGAGAAACACAGACATGGGTAAGCCCCTAACACTAATCGATAACTAAATTGATAGTACAATCCGGATTCAATTTTTATTAATATTCCCAGACTGATGCTTGCCCCGGCAACGGCGCCAGAAATGCTAGTTGACACTTCTTGGCGCAAACACCAGAGACAGGGTGTTAAGCTATCTCTGATAACGGTGCCAGAAGTGCCCTGAGGGTATTTCTTATGTATATTGGATAATTCCGCAAGCGCACATAATATACCGCTGTAGCACTTCACCCGGGAGTATTCCAAGGTATCGTTATTTATTTTTATCCCAAGGGAAAGCGGTTGCTAGGAATAATTAATAAAAAGAGAGAGATCCTTAAGTCTATAGCAACTTAGTATCAACTAGTGATAGGGGGTAAATCGTTATATATAGAGGAAAGGGTAATGACACCAAGACACGACAAGGTTTTAGGACAACTAAAGATAACTAGTAGAGTATAACTAGGTGGGAGCACAACGAGTGAGTATAAGACTCCTATGACACTTATATTACTCTTGTGAACTATCTTATCAAATGGATGAATTATACTAAGACACCTACCTTACTTCCGGTGTGTAGGGTTAGTGCGAAACAATAGAGGATATAACCTCTACTCGAAGCGCCTACTCTCTTATGGGAGCCTACCTTTTAAGAACTTGCCTAAAACACATGGAGGGATACTAAGACTAGACAGCGTTGTCACCACCTGCTAGCACCCACAAACAATCCGTGCGACAAGCGGCATTCAAAGGCAAGATCTATTATAAGCACCATGCTTACACTAAGCCTTACTACTCTAGTTGCGTACGAACAACTAAAGCACCCTATGACAGGCGATGAACTACACACGTGAGCTGGTTACAGGATCGCTATCTATATAACTCAATTATAAGTTAAGACAAAACACAACAATACTATAAAGAATAGTAAAGCACTAAGTAGAGACTTAGTAAAGTAAAGTAAAGATAATATATTGATAAAGGTAAAGTCTTACATAAGGAAAGGTACAAGAGCTATACCAGACTCTCCAGCAGACGACTCCGAAGACTCTGAGCATAGCTCGACTCGACTTTAACTCCCACACTATACTAATACTACTACTACTAAAGAGTGAAGCTTCTCTTGTCTCTTGTGGCTCTTGTGTATCTTGGGTGTGTTGAAGAGGGTGATGGAAGCCTCTATTTATAGGGAAGAGTTGAGGGGTACCACGTCAGCGATCCGCGTGCTCCTTGCCTCTCCACCCTTGGATGAACCGCCTCAATACCGCCTTAGGATGGACGGCAGAGGTGATTTCATCACGTGGAAGACATGCAGGAAGGCGGTGGGGGCCAACCGACCTGGCCAGGCACTAGGGGGGTCAGCCGACCCCCTATGACAGGTGGGCCCACCCAGGTGTGGTCCCCACCAGTCATAGGTTGTTGCCTTGTGTTGGTTCTGTCTTGATCGTATTGTTTCACGCCTTGATCCGTGTGCTTTGATTCTCCACCATTGAATAGAAGCACATGTGGATCTGATGGTGGAATTGAGCTAGATAGAGTGTCACACGGATCCTGCCACATCACCAGAGCCAGGTAGGCCCCATGGTGGGGTCGGCCGACCCACACATGGGCCCACTCTGAGCTCTCCTCTCTTCTAAGTGATGTCTTGAGTCATTTGTTGGAGTGTGATGACTTGGTTCCTGAATACATGGTTCGGCCGACCCATAATATTGGGCTCCAAATGCTCCAATTTGTTCTGTTTTGATCTTCCCTGCATTCACAAGCTAAGAGTACAAGTGGAACTAGTTATTGATAAAATATGTTCATGATATGTTTATCATCCCTTGAATCCGAGGCCTGTTGACGGTGTTTGAATGTGGATTTTCATGGTATATCCACCGTCAACAGTGGGATAAACCCTGAGTACTCGAATGTACTCAGCTAGACTTACCCGTCATAAACCAAAAATAAAATGACACTGAGAGGAATGCAAGGCTTTATTTGGTGGAGCTGGCTCGACATCATTTTGCATAAAAAGCTTAAGATTCATTAAGCAAATTAACTCAAGTTTTATCATCAGATTGATCAGCTTGCTTTATTAATACCTGTCTAGGTGAACACCTATTCAACTAGATTATAGCATCAACATTCTTATGGAACCAGGATTAAGTAATTATCTTGCTTAGGTTCTTTGTGAAGCACAAACAACTCCTGCAACTAATCAAGCAATGATCATATTCATGTCCAGTTCACAAGTTGCCAATTAGCCCTTTCAACCATGTACCTCCATTTATCAATTAGTTTGGAGTACACCGTGCCGCCGCTTATGTCAAGTTCTCACTAACAGGGAGAGACCGCGATTCGAATCGATTTACTATCCAGCTGGAGTAAATACCAAACGCTCGCCTTACACCTGCTCCCGTCAGAGCAGTTTTAGGTGATCTTTCGAACAGTTCAGGTAAGAGTTAGTATGGGCTCAGCCTGGCGCCGTATGCGAGGGATTCAATGGTGGCCAGGATGCTCGGATCTTCCCTAAACCGGTTGTGCCGACCAGCCCACTAGGTCCCCGCCCCTCCTGGGATACGCACTTCAACCTGTTGTTTCCCACCCTGAACCGGACTACTCGACTTCACGGTCGGAACGATTTATCCGGCCAGTTAAGCGAGAGGTAGGGTTCAACATGACATCGAGGACACGCATCAGCGTTCTATCCTTAATGGCACAATTGGAGGTAGATAAGCGGCAATGACTGCCATGCCTTGTTGGTTCTCTACGTTGCTCCTGCACCTTCCGATTAATCATTAATCCATGGTTAAGTTCCACGATAGCAAATATAGCCAACCATTTAGGGTAAAAGTACCTATGTTATATTTCATGAATGACAAAATCATTTGCCCTTTTAGCGATCTAAGCAGGGCTAAGCATAGTTTCACTCCTAGACCTAAATAGGAATCAGGTATCTTTTGTAGTCAAGGAAAGGATATGCAAAGGAGGGTTCCAAACAACTCCTATAACTTAATGCAGCATAACATAAGAATAAAGACTCAATAATTATTTGTAAAAGATGGGAGGCTTAGAATGCTCCGGGGCTTTCCTGGAATCCAACACTAAGTCAGTGTTCATTAGATGACACTCATTCTATGAGCATCTCTCATCCAAGCACTCGATTAGTCCTTCCATCTTTGTGATCAGTCCACCACACCGTCTTGTGGTTAACTCCAACTCCATGTCCATCACTTCACGTGATGATCTTCTAGCATATCTAGATGAGATGCACGATGCATATGTATGAATAAAAGGAAGTAATACAAGACATGTTGATGTGCCAACATTGACCCATGAGCTAACAATCACACCAAGCAAGGCAAGTAATAGCAATCATTGTCCCACACATGCAGTTTATGGACAGCAGGACAGCAAGCACAAGATTTAACTATAACTCAAGCTAAACACATCCAACAAGGTTGCTATCATACTCTTTAGAAATCTATTAAAATTTTCTACAACTTTGTTATTATCAACCAGAGCCAATTCAAGGGTCATGTAAGTCAAACAAGCACAAACAAGGAGGTCTGTTCAATTATGGACAGAAAAGCTAACAGTAGCTTCATAGAAGCATAACTGTACTTCTACTCATTTCACAAGCATGATTCTAGACTTTCTAGAAAGAATATTAAATTATCTAAAACTCACTTATTATCATCTTTAGATGATTCAACACCTAACAAAGGCAAACAATACAAAAGGAGTACCTCTGCCTAGATTTGGACAGATTTTGTCCCCTCACTTCAAACAAGCATAAATGGAGATTTACACCACCAAAATGGGTGAACCTAGACATTTTGGAAAACCTAGTAAATTTACTACAACTCTTCTATTATCGCCAAGAGGTGATTCAAAGCATAACTTAATCAAACATGGCAAACATTCAGATCTACACAGAAAACAATCAAATCTAGACAGCAGACTTCTAAGAGCTATAACTCCTAAACTATCAGATTTATGACCATAACATTTTAGGACAAGCTGAAAAAAAAGTTAGCTATAACTTTTGCATAGAACACATTTACATGCAACATCATTTTCAGGGAGAAAACACCACAACAACAGGAATTACACATGCAGCCATTTTCAGCAGAAATACAATTAAGTTGTTTGCTTCCTTTTTAAATCAATGACACACATATATATAAGCTAATTAATTAACTCAAACTATCATAACATGATCATACAAGATTTATCTCAGACAAAAAATATGAAGGCATCACAAGAAACATGCATGTATTCATTTGTCTCTAATTATTCACTACTATTGCCTAAAAAGACTATTATTAATTCTTTAAGGTATATGGTAAACATCTCAATTGGAGATGATATTTTTATGGGAGTTAGTTAAATACAATTGATGACAAATGTACAAATTTCACATGCTCAGGTATTATAATTTTATTACCACGAAATAAATAATTGTTTAGTACGACAAAGCATTGGAGAGTAAGATAAATGTAAAACTCAAAATTTCCTTTAAACACATGACCATATTATGGTTTCCCAGGCTACTACAATATCATGCAAGGACAGTGGAACACCATTTTCCATTTGTACATCTATATATTATTTATAGTGCATTTGAATCTAACAAGTAGGCACCAAACAAGATAAATTAATATCTCAGTCCTACGTGCACCATAAATCAGGAAATTTTAACCATACGTCACACATCATTCAGAGAGTCTACCACTAAACTTGCATGCCATTTGGAGCAAAACATGCATTAAATTCTTATTTAACAAGATTAAAGTGAAAACCCTAAAAAAGTAAACAATCGGCACATTTTATATTTCAATTAGCTATTGCATGTCATTAGAAGACTAAAAAAATTGGAATCACCACCTTAGGACTTATATTTCTCAGGATATGACTACAAGCAAGTTAATCCACTTCCTAAACCACTTTGCAATAATGAATTTCTACAGCACACAAACATGCATGCATGGCACAATCATTTATACTAACATGCAGAGCACTTAATAAGAAAACTAACAAAACAAGTTTCACAATTTTTGGAGCTACCAAACTCCAGATATGGATTTTCAAAAAAATGCAAAACCTGAGGATTTGCAGCACATTTGAACCACCCGGGCCCACTGTCATACACACAAACACTGGCAAAGAGGGAGCACGGGTCTTCTTCTTCGCTGGTTCAACAGAACAGAGCGGAGGGCGACGGCTCGGCCGGTTCAGCCAGAGGGCGACCGGCGACGGCGGAGGCCGAACCAGAGGGGCCGGAGCAGCGCTGCTCCAGCGCGCACCCACAGAAGCGGACAGCACGGCCGATGCCTGCCCGTGGTGGCCTGACCACGATGGCCGGTGGACCGGCGGTGACGGCTTCCGCGGCGAAGCCGCTACGGCGACGGATAGGGACGGGGAATCAGCTCAGGAGAGACGGTGAAAGGCGAGTAAGGTGATAGAGCTGCGGAGATGGCCGGAGGAACATCGGAGGGGAGGAGACGGCGGCAACCTGGAGCTCAGCGAGCTGGCGGCCATGGCGGCATGCAAACAGCAGCACAGCGCCGGCAAGGGAGGGCGGCAAGGGGAGCCAGAGAGCGAGAGAGAGGAGTAGGAATGAGCACAGGGCTCCCTGGTGCTCTCCATTTTGAGCTGGGGCAAGAGCAAGAGGGCAAGGGCGCGCACGAGGTGGCCGACCAAGGTGGGGGCGCGAGCAGAGTAGGCCAGCCACGTTCACCCCTTTGCAGCATTTCGCCAGGCACGTGGAGGGTGACGGACTGGACGACTTAGGTGGTGGAAAACGGCAGATTCCGAGCATATTCCGTTCTGGGAGCCAGAATGAAATTTGTTCCCTGTGTGATGCTCTTCCATTTATATTAAGGGTGCTTGGACAATAGAGTTGAAGCTTAGGAGATAATGATGTCCCAATTTGAGAGTGTCAGCAGCTTTAATGACGATGGACAATGGACGTCAAACCTTAGCAAACGAATTCGGATTGATCTCAACTTTTGATATGCTATGGCTCAACCAATTCCCATCAACTTCTATATTTGGTCCAATTTGAATTGATTAATGAAATCTTGGGAACGTGAGACGTCATTGTAATCGGTAGAGATTTCAGACTTAGAAAATAATAAAGTCCTGAAATCAGGATTTCTCCCTATCTTGATTCCATTTTTTGAGGCACTTAGAGGTTAAATCATGACTTGATCCAAAAATAACATTTGTTGTACTCCAAAATATCTGTAAATTTTATTTAAGGTCAAACTTCATATCTTGCTCATAAATATAGTTTCCACTTTGGTCAAAGTAATAAAATTAGAGAGCTCAAAATTGAAGTTTAGGCCAATTGAGATATTTTCTGGGCATTTTCTCAACATGAACCCTTTATGACTTTTGTTCTAGAGTTTAAGTAGAGTTGTTTGAGTAACATTACAAGGTTTGGTTGACTTTTCATGCTCATCTTCACTTAACCAATAAATCCCAACAAGAAGATGATTTGCTATTCCAAGTGAATTCTTGATTCAGATCTTTATAAGATTTCTCCAATAGCCAGGATAGGTGAAGATGAATGTTGGATAATGATCAATATCATTGATTGACATAACTTGTTTAGGTCCACACTCGCTGGTTAGCTCGTGACTAACACCTGGGGTGTTATAGTCAAGAATGACAAGAATGAGTTAATCCCCCAGAGAACCGTCACTGGATGGCGGATGTGCATAGATTATAGAAACTCAACAAGGCAACAAGGAAAGATCACTTTCCTTTGCCCTTCATCGATGAGATGTTAGAGTGATTGATAAACCGCTCTTTCTTTTGCTTCCTGTAAGGACCTTGATGTCACCTAGAGGGGGGTGAATAGGCCTGTAAAATTTTAGCTCAAACAAATGTCAGAACTTAGCCCAGCACTGCTGCTCCTTAGAGCGGCACTGCTGCCCTAGCAGACCTCCAAAGCTCACAATTCAAAAAATATCAAACAAAAAATGGATCGGGAAATTTTGTGAGCGTCATGGGACTGTGTAGAGCCTATTCCACCACCTGGATGTTAGCGAAAGCTTGCACACAAGTAAATTGGGACCAATCCCTAAAATCACCACAAATATGAGTAAGCAATGCAAATCACAAGAACACAAGTGAGACACCGATTTATCCCGTGGTTTAGCTCGCCACTAAGGCTTGCTTATGTCCACGTTGTTGAGGTAGCCACAAAGGCTTTGGTCTCTTTCAAGCTTGACCTCGTTCTCAAGTCAAGAGAGTAAACTCTTGAGAAGAGGGTGTTCCACTAGATGTAGAGGGTGATAACAAACTTCCCGGGGCTGCCACAATTGAGTTGGAAGCTCCCGGGTGACGCCTAGCCGGCTAGGAGCCTTGCTCCAACAGTAATGAACACAATCCACCGGCTTGAATGCGAACCAAGTGTTGTAGGAGATGAAGAACAGTTGGGGCTGCTCTCTACTGTGGTTTGGAGGCTCAAACTCTCAAAGATTTGGAGAGGAATCAAATGGAGAAGCTTGAGGGGCTCCAATGGAGAGTGAGACGGAGAGAGAGCAGCTCTCTGGTCGCACTTGGGATGGGAATGGCCGAACTAGCCATTGGGGGCGACGAGAGGTGGAAGATATAGCCTTTTTCGCCAACGGTCGAATTTTAAGTCCCGGCAGTGCTGCTCTTAGCCCGACACTGCTGCCCGAGCGGCACTGCCGCTCTGTCAAAAAAGCTCCAAATGAAAAACTGTTTTGCAGGCTGATTTGTCTAGGTAAAAGATGATGTTTGGTGGAAAGATTTGCACTTGGTTGCACATTTAAGCTTGCACATTGTATCCCCCTTCATAGTACATCTTTCCTAAACTCAAATTCAAAAGTAAAATGAAATTTAAACATCCTTTGAGTTGGTTGCCGCTGCCCTTTGCAATTTGGGGATTTCACCATCGAAAATGTATTGTTCTCTTTCTCAATCTCACTTCATAATAGTTTGCAATCATCCTTGTCTCATCTCTTCGAGCCAACCCATCTTGAGAATGTGACTTGAACCATTCAACACATGTGAATTCAATTCAAGGCTTCAAGTCACTTCCACTCATGATTTTGATCCTCAACACAATATGACTCCTCATAGCTTGATTAGTTCCTCGACTCAATGCAAGTACTCTCTTCTTCACCTTAGCCATGGTACCTCGGTCCAAGCCATTGCTTACCCTTCACCTCCGCTTAGTCCCTCGAAGCCCTTTCCTTGCTATCTTCACCTTATCAAGCCATACTCAAGTCACATCACATTAAGCATCAATTGAAAACCATTTCTTTAATATTATGATCCTTGCTTGAATATCTTCTAGATATGAATGTTGAGATCAATCAAGCTTCACATAGAGTGACATATAAATTAACATCAATATGGTCAAGCCAATTCATGATTCCTTATATCCTCTTCATTTTGGCTTGACACTCCAAACACTCACTTCAATATCTATCTTCATACTTCTAGCTTGATCACTACTAATCCATTATCAACTCTTATTGTTCATGAAAAGCAAGTCATGATTGAGACCAAATCAAGACTATCAACACCTGCCTCTTTTGCTATTTGTCAAATATGCTTGCTTTCCTATGATGCTATGATATCCCACAACATATAAGTCATTCCATCAATTCCATTTGCATTGTTGTCCTTCACTTGAACTAGAGTGTATCAATGATCTTCCAACACAACAATACACAATATTGGCCTTCATTGAACATTATATGGAATGCCATCAAGTTTGCTTTCTTGTTGAACCTTTCACACACTTAGCAAACTTGTTAGACCTTTAATTGTCTTGTCATTCAATTCACCAAAACCCACTAAAGGGCTAGATGCACTTACACTTCCATGATGGATATTCTGGATATCATCAAATTCCTATCCACCCTGATGATTAGAGCAAAACCACCGTTACCTGTCCTTATGGAACCTATGCCTATCGTAGGATGTCCTTTGGACTGTGTAATGCATGAGCTTCTTTTTAGAGATGCATGATGTCTATCTTTTGTGATATGATTGAAGAAATCATGGAAGTTTTTATGGATGACTTTTCTATTTATGGAAAAACTTTTGATGATTGTCTTGAAAATTTAGACAAGGTTTTGCAAAGATGTGAAGAAAAGCACTTAGTCCTTAATTGGAAAAAATGTCATTTTATGGTTAGAGAAGGAATAGTGCTAGGACACCTAGAGTCTGAAAGAGGGATAGCGGTAGACAGAGCTAAAATTGAAGTAATTGAACAACTACCTCCACCTATTAATGTTAAAGGGATTAGAAGTTTCTTTGGTCATGCTGGCTTTTATAGATGCTTTATACAAAACTTTTCACATATTGCTAGACCTCTTACAAACTTGCTAGCCAAGGATGCTCCCTTTGATTTAGATGATGTTTGTATAAAATCTTTTAACACCCTTAATCAAGCACTCATCTCTACATCAATCATTCAACCCCCTAATTGGTCTTTACCTTTTGAAATTATGTGTGATGCTAGTAATTATGCTGTGGGGGCAGTTTTGGGACAAACTAAAGATAAAAAACAACATGCCATTGCTTATGATAGTAAAACTCTGACAGGAGCACAACTTAATTATGCAACAACTGAAAAAGAACTCCCGGCTATTTTTTTTCTATTAATAAGTTTAGATCTTACTTAGTTGGAGCTAAGGTGATTGTTTACACTGATCATGCTGCTTTAAAATAGTTGCTCACTAACAAAGATGCTAAACCTAGATTGATAAGTGAATTTTGCTACTCCAAGAATTTGACTTAGAAATAAAAGATAAAAAGGAAGTAGAAAATTCTGTAGATCACTTATCTAGAATGCATTTTGAGAATATGCAGGAAATACCCATCAACGACTCGATGGGGGACGACATGCTCTATCGGATCACCCAATCTGACCCCTGGTACGCGAATATTGTGAATTTTATGGTTGCAGGATATGTACCACCAGGTGAGGACAAAAAAAAGCTCATCTACGAGAGTTGACAACACATGTGGGAGCCACCATTTCTCTTCAGGATATGTTCTGATGGAGTACTCCGGAGATGTGTACCAGCGGAAGAAGGGATCAAGATCATTGAAAGATGCCAATCATCACCATATGGAGGTCACTATGGCGTATTTCGCACACATGGAAAGATTTGGCAAAGTGGATTCTTTTGGCCCACCATGTATGATGATACGAAAAGCTTTATCCAGAGATGCGGGGCATGCCAATGAAATGGAAACATCAATTCAAGAGATGCCATGCCCCTCGTCAACAACCTCCAAGTAGAGCTCTTCGATGTCTGGGGAATCGACTACATGGGACGATTTCCAAAGTCAAAGCAGTGTGAGTACATTTTGGTGGTAGTAGACTATGTCTCAAAATGGGTAGAAGCTATGTCATGCAAAGCTGCAGATTACAGAAGCTCAAAGAGGATGTTTGAAGAAATAATATTTTCAAGATTTGGTACTCCAAGGATGGTAATCAGTGACGGAGGATCCCACTTGATCGACAAGAGATTCCAACTATATTTAGCAAAACGAGGGGTCCGTCACAACATTGCCACTCCATATCATCATCAGACAGGTGGGCAAGCAGAGACATCAAACAAGCAGATAAAGAACATTCTGCAGAAGACGGTCAATGAAATGGGAATAGCATGGAAGGACAGGCTACCAGAAGCACTGTGGCTTACAGAATAGCCTACAAGACACCAATTGGAATGTCACCATACCAGCTTGTTTATAGAAAGACCTGTCACTTGCCAGTAGAGCTTGCATTTGAGGCTCACTGGGCAATCAAGAGATGGAATATGGATCTAGATGCTGCAGGAATAAAAAGGAAGATGCAACTCTCTGAAATAGATGAATGGCGTGAGAAAGTATATCACAACTCCAAGATCTACAAAGAGAGAACCAAGAGATGGCATGACAAAAGGTTGAAGAAGAAGGACTTCGCACCCGGAGATCAGGTATTACTTTTTAATTCTAGGGTGAAGTTATTCGGTCATAGAAAGCTACGAAGCAAATGACCATTCAAGGTGATCAACACTTCGTCCCATGGAGCGGTCACACTTCAAACCGACGAAGGTACGTTATTCAAGGTAAATGGTCACTGCCTCAAACTCTTTCTAGAACCAATTAAAGGCCCAGAGGAAATAGATATTATTGAATTTATCAATTTAGCAAGTGTATTAGGGCCTAAGCCTTTCTTTTGCCTTCCCGCATGGGAAAGTCTAATTTTTGGAAACTAAATATCGCGAAAAAACCGCATGAAGAGACTGGAGCCAAATGGACACAGGGGCAGGTCGCCCGACCATCTCCCTAGGTCGGCCGACCCCCCTACTACTCCAATCTCCGCCGCCTTTTCGTGATGTGATCCTTCGGGTCTCTTCTCGCATATTTTCCAACTTTCATTTTTGTTAAGCCATCCGCCGCCGCCGTAAGCTCGTAGGGAAAATTTTGAAACCCTAGCACCCACCGGATGACTATATAACCAGCCCCTGCTAGCCTCCCATCTCATCTCATCCAACCCATCCTGTTCCTCGTGCCTACGAGCTCTCCTCCAAGACTCCCATGGCCGACAACAAGATCATCCCCTACGAGATGGATCCAAGCAAGGTTCCCACTGATGATTCCCAAGCCATCGTCCTAGCCAGGCCTCTCGCCATTGCTCCACCAAACTAGCCTCGCAGGCATGAGCAATCCTTTCGTGCTTGTGCTAGATCAGCCCTTCCATCACCGCCGGAGACCCTCTACCTAAAGGACGCGCCACGGAAGGAACCGATCGTCAAGCTCCCGAAGGATGTCAAGCTCCTGCCACCGAAGCCAAACGAGACGCTGATGGGGGGTGAAGCTCGACAAGGATGGCCATGTTACATGTGCCAAGTACACCTCTTGCCCAACCTTCAACGGAGTCCGTGCCGATCCAGCTAAAGTCAAGTTCGTGCCACCCAAGGAAGCACCAAGGGGAGATCAACCCCCACGGAATCATTCTAAGGTCATCAGCACAGAACTTTAGCAGCAGAAGGCCGAGATGACACGCGAGATGGAGATCATGAAGAATCAGAATAGGCTCCTTGCAAGAACTATAGCTAATACCAATCTTAGGATTGATCCGAAAGAAGGAAAGCATAGGGAATTAGAGATCAAGTTTGAGCTTTTCTCTCAGAACAATCCTAGGAGGTACTAGAGTTATGTATCCATTAGGGCACCCTTAGTTCATTTAGTTTGCTTTAGCTCGATTAGTTCGCTTTAGTTTGATTAGTTCATGTTAGTTTGTTTAGTTTGTTTTAGTTTCAATATCTTGTGTAATAAAAGTTCCCTATTAATAAAGTCAGTTTTGAGTCAATATTATCTCCTTGGATATATTTATTCTTGTCTCCACTCTGTTGTGCATAAAGGAAATCAGGAAACAAGTGTGGGGGAGGAGCACATGATGGAACGACGAACACCGAAGACGAAAGTACACCAAAATAGAAGCAACAGACGCATAGATCACACACGACGATACAGGGCGCCAACGCCACTTCATCGCGAGCTTCGTCCATGGTCAGGTATGTACCCTGAACTCCATATTTTCTCATACGCCACTCGCTATTTTGCACTGAATTGAAAATCTTATGATTAAACAACTTTAAAACATGAAGGGATTAACCTGAGTAGCCTTGACTTAAGGATAGACACACATAACATTTTTCCTAGAAGTCTTGCTGCTGTTGGGAACTTAAAATTAGGGACCCCATGTTACTTAAGATGTTGTGGAATACGAGATAGTAAGAATAATCAAAGCTTGATTCTTGATATCTAGTTGTTGGAGAATTTTATTTGCAAAACTTAAAACCAATAGCTATGCTTCTCCCTTGTAGTAAAAGCATTTCCCTACCAGAGCCAAAAATAGGATAGAATCAACCTTCTACATTTACTACTTGCTATTGCTTTGAGTTTTGCCAAACCGAGTGACCCTTGTTGAGAAATTTATCATGCTCCCAAGATCAAGATCACATACACTCCACATATATCTGCTATTCCTACATTGGGAATACACAACAACATGCCTTTCCACCCAAAAATGTTTCACTCCGATACTGGAGGAACCACAAAAAAAAGTTAGGAATAAATGCTCCAAAGTTCTTATTATCATCTCTCAAGTTTATGCAGAGAAGAGGCATGCGGCTATGCAAAAGTGCGAGAAGAGAGAAAACAATGGGTACAAAGATGCCCCCGCCTGAGAGGTAAAATGGACAAGTGTCCGAAATGCCAAAACAATGGGTACTCTGACTCCCGCCTGAAAAAAGAAGAGGAAAGAAAGATAGCCCATGTTGTCCTGCAAAAAACAAGAGAGAGAAAATCCTCAAAAGGAGCATAGTAGAATTTGGTTAGCCATGCACATCTTGATCTAAGAGTATGACATCTTTCTCCTTGGATCCTTGTTTTGACTTTACAATATATGCAATGCAAATATGTTTTCACTTTACCCCTACCTCAGCTCCACATAAGCTTTATAAGTAGGCAACAGAGAAGGCAACATCATCTATGCCTTGGTAAGGATCAGCACCACCACATATGAGTGACATGAGAGTACTACAAAGAAGGAGAAGGTAAGCTATGCTTTATTTTCAAAAATATTCAAAAACCTCCAACAGACTTGATTGATCAAGGTGATCAGTTTCTTGCTGTTCTATTCTTGAACCGCTCAAAGTTTTATGGTAGACACAATGAATCCCGCAGTACAGGTATGACTAGGAATGGTGAAATGCTGATGTCTAGTCCTGAAGTTATGATTACTTAATTCCATCCTTTACTCAGAGCAAAGAACTAGTGCGGGGAAGCTTGTTGATGGTAGTTATTGTATGATTTTACCCGTCAACCAATCATGAAAAGGGATATAAATAAGAGCCAACACCTAGAATAGGGTTTAAACTGACAGAATTCCATGAGTTTTGGTGAATCTGTGTTTTTCATGGATTATACAGGAAAAGAACCAAAGAAGACCCACACCGTAGAGAAAAATACCGAATTCCGCCGCGGTAGGAGATCAAGAATATTCTAGAGAACACCAGAGACAAGCATGCTGAAGTGGGACCTGCAAGTCAGAGAGAGGGGGTCAGCCCACCCACTGTAACAGAACCGCCATAATCACATGGCCCACAGGCACCTGTCATCGTCACTAATGACCTCTGACAGTCGTACCGGTGTTCCAAATGATCGAGGCAGCCCTGCCGGGCTACATCAGTGCCCGTATGCCGACAGGATCTCCATTGCGAAGCCATTACAGTGTTACAACATTTCATAATCAAAATACATCAGAGTAAATGCGGAAGATTAACTAGTACTTAAATTACAAACCGAGTTCAAATAGTAAATAAGTGTAGTTATTACAAACCAACTTAAAACAGTAGCAGTGGCACTGGAACAACGATACAACATAAATAGATAGTAGATAATCGAACCCAGCCCACGGGTCCTTCACTCCTCACCACTATCCTCTTCGATCACTGTAGCACAACAGGGGTCGAGACAAATCTCCGGCTGTGGCCCTCCTGCAACGGGGTTAACAAACCCTGAGTACTGGGTACTCCGCAAGACTTACCCGACTAAGAAAAATATCTGACTCTTGGAATGCAAGGTTAGGGGTAAGGCTTAGCAGGAGGTAAGAGTTTAGCGGAAAAGCATTACTATCCTGTCTCAGTATTTTTGCTCATTGAATAACCTTATTAATATCATAAGTCATCATTCATCTCTTCCATCTATCTTATTCTTTTCATCATTCTCAAACATCCTATTCTTCGAACCACTTTTCGAGGTAGACGTGAGGATCAAGTCTCCATAACCGAGGAGCACGTTGATTCGAATCAAGTAAGTATACCCAGCTGGGGATTCTATCCACACTGCATATGTAGCACTTAAGCTTGCATATACCAACCCATTGTCACGGCTTTTCTATTCCGGACCCGGTCCTACGCCACCCGAGAGCACAGTACTCCACTAGTCTCCAGGCACGCCGGCCACGTGGGTACACGCTACTCTCGCCATCTCTCCACTCCCAGTGCGCGGTTGTCGGTTCCAGCAATAGAGCGACCTGACCCTAGGCTTTCCGAATTGGTATGTGGCTAGGCTGTTCATCATGATCACAACAGGCCTTACAACGAACGGTCCCTACTGCTTTCCGTCAGAGACCATGCATTGGGACTCTAACCCAAATACCCTGGATTCTGCCCGGTTTTCAAATCCCTTTCCCGATGATGACGATCAGTTGGGACTCTAACCCAAACAGATGGCCGATCACTCGGGAAACCCATCCATTACAATAACAGTGTCCTGGCCAAAGGACCCTGCCATCATACATGGACTCATACCCATCCCTTGATAATTCTTCATTCCAAATATCAAGTTTAAATTAGCATTTTTGCAATTCTAATATTTAAGCATGACTAAGCATTTTTCAACTCATTTCAAATCATTAGGTTCCTTGGATAACAAGTAGTCAAGGATGGTAAATGCATCAATTGTTTCATCACGCAACTCCTAACAACTTAATGCAGTTGATTAACTCCAGTGATAAAAGCATTTATAAATAGAGGGTTGAATGCACCGGGGCTTGCCTTGCAACGCAAAAACAGTCGGGGCAGGAGCACCACAGCTTTCAGGTTCAAGAACCACCTCGGAACCTTCTCCTCCAGGCACCTCGACTTTGACTTCCTCGTTTACCGGCACTATACGTGTGCAACAATGCATGTATGAATGCGATGCGGAAAAGAGCATATGCAAGAAATCAAGAACTAAACATATGACAAGCATAAAACGACATCACTAGGGTGTTCTAGGTCTTAAATGGGTTTGACCTAGAACCACAATCAATTCCAAAGTCACACAAACCCTAAATTCATTTTCTACACTTCTTTTTTACTATTTAATAAACCCATATCTATTTAATACAAGAGCAAACTAATTCCAATTGAGACCAAACTTCACCAACAGATAGTCTTTCATGCCAAACAGAGACAAATAAATTTTGGTGATTTTTGGAGTTACCTAGAATTAATTAAAAATGTGCAAAAATCCATTTTCCATTTATTTTAGGGATTTTTACCTACTGCAGAAAGTACTTAAACATGACAAACAATATTTTTATAAAATTCTACACTACTCAGAGAGAACATACAAAAATTCTCATGAATTTTGGATCAGCCAAAATATTCTAACAAAATTATGAAACTGCAGCACTATTCATTTGAAAATAAAATGGAAAAGGCTTTGGAAAAACCTGGAAAAAGAGAAAACCGAAAACGGCCCGAAGCCGGCCCAACTCGGCCCAAGCGAAGCAGACCGGCCCACTCGGCCTGCCCGCGCTCGGCGCCTGCGCTTTTGCGCAAAACCCCCTAGGAAAACACGGTTATCAACCCGCGGACCAACTCACACTATTCACCAGAGTCACTGACATTGCAAAAACCCCCCTGGAACTTTTCACCTTCTAATACGACGCCCCTGGGCCTCCTCTGTTTTCGAACGGAGGTGAGGCGCCGGCGGTTCGCCGCCCGTGGCTCACCGCCGGTGACCCCAACGGCCAAACCAACCTTCCCACGACCCTCGGGACTCCTAGCCGCACCTAACAAGCTACTAAATGGCAAGGATAGACACTCGGAGCACCCTCGGGCACCTCCGCCGCGGCTCGGCGGCGGCGACCGGACCTACTCCGGCGAGGCCAAGGCTTAATCAAGCCGGGTTAGGGCATGGGAAGATTCGTGAGCTCACCGAGACTTGACTAGTACGGAGAGAACGACCCGAGATGGTGTAGAGGCACGGTGGTGACGGTGGCCGCGGCTGCAACGACCTCCGCCGGCGGCGAGGACTCCGTTCCGGTGAACCTACGGTCAGAGACGAAGAACCAACAGGCGCATGAGCAACAAGGAAGGTCAGTGAGCACGGAGGAATACTCGGACGAGGCATTGACTCACTGGAGAGAGCTGTGGACGGGTGTGAGCTCGCGGCGGTGCTCCGCCGGATGCGCACGCGCGGCGACGGTGACCCTGCGACACACAGAGGGTCAGAGCAAGTTCCAAAGGCACCAACCGATTCGCCAGGAAGTGCTCGACCTACCGGTGAGATGGAGAGGGTGGAGGTGGATGGTGACCGACGAATTTGGTCGGAGACCGAGAGTTCGCCGGCGATGGTGGTGGGGAAGAAGATGGGTGGGGAGGCGCGTTCGGGGGCTTAAATAGCCGGGGAACAGGCCAAAGAGGACGTGGGAGAGCTCGACTCCATGCTGCGCGTACCACGGACGGAGCTCCGGCGCCAGAGGACGCGCGGCACTGTCGCGCACGCCGGCGACGTGCGCGCCGCGGCCGGACGCGCGCGTGACGCGTGAACAGTGTCGCCGGTACAGTACCTTGCTCAGAGAAAATCGCTTAAATTGACCGGCCAAACGACCGAATCCGAGGCCACGCCCAAAAGCAAAGTTGTAGATATTTTTGTGCTGGACAACTTTTGTTTTTGCACCAATTTGAAATTCGGCCTAGATTTGAAAATATTCAAAAGAGGGTAAACTAGGGTTTTGAATTTCAAACTGAATATTTAAAATTACTTTTTATTTTTCTAAAGAACTTGAAATTTGGCCAAAATATAAGTTGTGCATCTCAGAGAGATCTACAACTTCTATTAAGGAAGTTTTATCTAATTCTCATTAGTTTTTGAAAAGCAGTTTTAAATTCAAATTTTGAAACACTGTTTTGAGCTTAATTCAAAAAATTTCAACATAACTTCAAAATCACCCAAAATAGAAGTTGTTCTACATTAAAAACTCTACAACTTTTATTAAGGGACCTACCTCAGATTTGATCAAATTTAGAAAGTGCACTTTGAAGCCTTTAATTAGGGTTTTAGGAAAATTAAAAATCAACAAGAAATAACAACTCAATTAGGGTTCCTTCAAGCACACACAAGAGTTAAACAAGCTAATCACACTATTAGCCCTAATGACAAGCAAATGCACATGATGATATGATGACATGTCATTTTAGTTAACAGTAATACCAGGGGTATTACAGCCTTCCCCCCTAAAAGAAATCTCGGCCCGAGATTAGGTAGATAACATTGTTTTTAAAATGAAAATTTTCCAATCAAAGCTACCCAAACAAAACTCAAAACAAGGGGCTAGAAAAGATCAAATACAGGGAGAGGCTATACCTATATAGAAGCATAGAATTTGGGAAATTTTTCTGCCAAAAAGTCTTCAGATTCCCAGGTGGCTTCGTCCTCAGATTGCTGACTCCATTGTATTTTATACCACCTGGTTGTAGTCCTGCGGGTAACACGATCTTTAATATCCAGAATCCGAACTGGATATTCGGAGGTAGTCATGTCGGGTTCCAACTGAACTCCCTCCACATCGATTACTTGATCTGGCACTCTCAGACATTGCTTCAGCTGCGACACATGGAATACGTTGTGTACTTCTGATATGTGCTCAGGTAGCTGCAACCTGTAAGCCACTTTTCCCACACGTTCGATGATCTCAAAGGGTCCAATGAAACGCGGGGCTAGTTTGCCTTTAACTCCAAAACGATTCACTCCTTTCATTGGTGATACCTTCAGATAAACAAAATTTCCCACTTTAAACTCTAGTGGTCGACGTCGTTTATCAGCGTAACTTTTCTGCCTAGACTGGGCTATTTTTAAGTTCTCTTGTACCACTCGAACCTTGTCTTCAGCCTCTTTTACCAGATCTACCCCATAGTACCATCTTTCTCCTGGTTCGGACCAATTCAAAGGTGTGCGACATCTTCTACCATATACGGCCTCGAATGGAGCCATTTGGATGCTTTCTTGATAGCTGTTGTTATACGAGAATTCGGCCAAGGCCAAACACTCGTCCCACTTGTCCGGGTAATTCAACGCGCAAGCTCTCAACATGTCTTCCAATACTTGATTGACTCTTTCAGTCTGCCCATCGGTTTGCGGATGATATGCAGTGTTGTGCAGAAGCTTTGTCCCCAAGGACTTATGAAATGCCTTCCAAAACTTGGAGACAAACTGGGTACCACGGTCAGAGACAATGGTTTTTGGCACTCCATGCAGTTTCATCAGATTCTCAATATACAACTGAGCATACCTTGGAGCTCTAAAGTCCTTCTTGACTGGCATGAAATGGGCTTGTTTCGTAAGACGGTCCACAACAACCCAGATGGAATCAAAACCCCGAGTAGTCTTGGGCAATCCCACAATGAAATCCATGCTGATATCTTCCCACTTCCATGCTGGCACAGGCAATGGTTGTAGCTCTCCACCAGGTCTCATGTGAACAGCCTTAACTTTTTGACATGTGTCACACCTTGCCACATACTGAGCAATTTCAACCTTCATCTTGGTCCACCAGAATTTCTGCCTCAAGTCCTGGTACATCTTATTGCTTCCTGGATGAATAGAGAATTTTGTCGAGTGCGCTTCATCGAGGATCGCTTGATGTAACACAGGAATCTTGGGGACACCTAATCTGTCCTTGAACCAAACCACACCATCATCATCAATCCTGAAACAGTCAGCCTTGCCTGCTTGGATCTTTTCTTTGATGTGCTTGATCCCTTTGCTTTTCTTTTGAGCGGTAATGATCTGTTCTCGAATAGGAGTTTCAATTCTAATGTTGGCTATGCTGCCCCGTGGCACCATTTCAATATCCAATCTCTCCAGTTCACAACACAAGGTCAGAGTATATAACTTCACATTCAAGCAGTTGCAGTGAACCTTGCGGCTCAATGCATCAGCTACCACATTTGCTTTACCAGGATGGTAATGTACTTCGATGTCATAGTCCTTGATCAACTCGAGCCATCTTCTCTGCCTCATATTCAACTCTTCTTGAGTAAAAATATACTTCAGACTCTTGTGATCAGTGTATATATTGCAGGTACTTCCCAACAGATAATGACGCCATATTTTTAGAGCATGAACCACGGCTGCCAACTCTAGATCATGAGTAGGATAGTTTTCTTCGTGACGCTTGAGTTGCCGTGAAGCATAAGCAATGACACGACCCTCTTGCATCAACACACAGCCAAGACCGGTTCCCGAAGCATCACAGTACACATCAAATGGTTTCTCGATATTCGGCTGAGCCAACACTGGTGCAGTGGTTAGCAATTCCTTCAACTCCTGAAAAGCTTCCTCACAATCTGATGACCAAACAAACTTCACTTGATTTTTCAGCAAGTTGGTGATGGGTTTAGATATCCTGGAGAAATCTGGGATAAAACGACGATAGTAACCTGCCATACCCATAAAACTGCGGACCTGATGCACTGTGGTGGGCGGCTTCCAATTCAGAATCTCCTCGACCTTACTGGGATCCACGGACACTCCTTCTGCGGACAGAATATGACCGAGGAATGGAACTCTGTCCAACCAAAACTCACATTTGCTGAACTTGGCATAAAGTTGGTGATCTCTCAAACGGTTTAGGACAATTCGAAGGTGGTTAGCATGTTCTTCGGGGGTTTTGGAGTATACAAGGATGTCATCTATAAAAACGACTACGAACTTGTCAAGCTCAGGCATGAACACGGAGTTCATCAGATACATGAAATAGGCAGGAGCATTGGTCAGGCCAAAAGACATGACTAGGTATTCATATAGGCCATATCTGGTGGTGAAAGCGGTTTTGGGAATATCTTGTGGACGGATTTTTATTTGGTGGTACCCCGATCGAAGGTCAATCTTAGAGAATACTTTGGCCCCAGCAAGCTGGTCAAAGAGAAGATCGATACGGGGCAAAGGGTATTTATTTTTTATGGTGACCTCGTTGAGAGGACGATAGTCAATACACAGTCTGAGAGAGTTATCCTTCTTTTTCACAAAAATGGCCGGACAGCCCCAAGGTGACGAACTGGGCCGGATAAAACCTTTGTCAAGCAATTCTTGCAACTGAACCTTCAACTCTGCCAGTTCTTTTGGTGGCATCCTGTACGCCCTACGAGATATAGGTGCCGTACCAGGCTTAAGCTCTATGGCAAACTCCACATCACGGTCCGGAGGCAACCCAGGTAAGTCATCAGGAAAGACATCCGGGAATTCACAAACTACTGGAATATTCAGGATTTCTTGCACTGAGGTAGCATTGACTTGCTTCACGGTTCTCAGGGGTAACGGAAGTTGGGTAAGAAGTTTGGACTGACTATCAGGAATGTTAACTTTGATTGTCCTATTCAGCACATCAATCACAGCCTTGTGCTGATACATCCAATTCATCCCCAAAATGGCATCTATGTCCTGATCTTTTAGCACTATCATAGTGGTCGGGAACTTATGCCCTCCCAATTCTATGGGTACCCGAAATACCACTTCCTTAGTACTGATACGCCCCCCGGGCGATTGTATGATAAAATTCTCATTAACCTCCCCAATTTGTATGTCATGCTTGACGACAAAATTACGATTGATGAATGAATGTGATGCACCAGAATCAAAGAGTGTAATTGCAGGGTTATCGGCAATAGGGAACCTACCGAGCATGACGGGCTCTCCTTCCGGGATATCAGCGATCTGGGTGTAGTACACCTGGCCAGCCTTCTTGACCACCTTGCCCTTCTGGGCCTGCTGCTGCTGTCCACGGTGCTGTCCCTGCTGCTGCTGCTGCTGTCCACCAGCACCCTTCTGTGCATTCTGATTGGACCGTTTGGGGAAAGGACAATTGCGGGACCAGTGTCCCATCTGGCCACAGTTGTAGCATGGTTGATTGTAGGTGAACTGTGGTGAGGTGACACGAACGCCAGGGGCATTCGGCTGAGTGGTGTTTTGCTGGTTTGAGGTGTGGGAGGTAGCGGCGGTACGCACAACTACCTGCTGCTGTGGGTACTGTGGGCGGTTGTGGTGGGTGGGATGGTAGATGATTTTCTGGCGCTTTTGGCTGCCAGAGAAAACGGCCTTCTTCTTCTTCTTCTCTCCTTGAAGTTGGCGGTCACTTTCTTCAAAAGCGAGCGCGCTGTCAACAGCTTCATGATAGGTACAGTGGCGGTTGTTGGATAAGCTGCGCTGGATCTTGTAGTTCAAGCCTCTGACAAAGCAGCTCCTCTTCTTACCATCAGTATTCACATACTCTGGGGCATACAGAGACAACTGGTTGAACTTGGTCACGTACTCCATCACAGTGGAGTCCCCCTGCCGCAATGCCAGAAACTGATCGAGCTTCATTCTCATTATCCCTTCAGGGATGTAGTGGGCACGGAATGCAGTGCGAAACTCTGCCCAGGTAAGCTGGTGTCCGGCGGGTTGTGCTGCCAGGAGATTAGCATACCAGGCACTTGCGGGCCACGCAGCTGCTGTGCTGCGAACTGTGGCTTCTGGATTTCGGTGCAATGGATCAAACCAAACTTCTGCTCCATGGTACGGAGCCAGTCATCCGCCTCAAGCGGCTCATCCGCCTTGGTGAACACCGGTGGACGGGTGTCGGTGAAGTCCACATAGGTAGTTTCCTGGTTCCCATTATTGCGCCCACGGCGCTCTCCACGCTGACCCTGATTCTGAGCGAAAGCATTTGCCGCATTAGCAAGTGCGGTAATGGCATCAGCGAGGCTTGGTGGCACGGGTGGTGCCTCAGGAAGACCGTCCTCTCCCTGGTTGCTGGACTGACCACGGGTCTGAACCATCTGTGATTTGCACACTTAACTCAGAACTTGGACTTGACATTACTTAAATAGAAACGGAGTAACAGCACAAACTAAAAAAATTATAACAACACAAGATACATAGTCTTAGCGACATACAGCACATAGATCCCAACCACAACTAAAATTCTAAGGCTCATAGACTACGACACAGAGATACAAGCAACTGCCAACGCTGCAGCACGGGCAACTAGTCGTCGATGACCACGATCTCCTCATCGACGTCGTCCTCCACCATCTGGTCCTCAGGCTCTGCTGGGTCCTCGGCGAGTGGTACGGGCTCGAAGTAGCCCAACTCCTCGGACTCGCTCTCCTCGTCCTCAGGCCCGACAACCACGCCACCCTCCGGGTCCTCCTCACGGGGAACCAAGATAGGGTTAAGTAGGTTGTTAAGCCTGTGCACCTCCTCATGCAGGGTGTTGATGTACACCTGCATGTTGCCATTGTGGGCTTCCACCCACTCCACACGCTCAAGGGCGGCCTGCTCGCGCCCCAAAGCCTCGTCTCTCTACTGGACTGTCACCTGCTCACGCTCCAGCGCTGCCGCCTCCCGCTCCATGGCCGCCTGCACCTCGGCCTCGACCTGGTGAATCTCTCGGTGCAGGTCGCGGTTGGTGCGCACATCTCTGTAGTGGTTGCGCACAGCTCGGTCAAAGTCCTCCTCCATCAGCCTCGCCTCGGCCTTGAGTGCCCTGATCTCCTCTTTGAGTTCCCTGCGGCTGCGGCGACGGCTGCCTGAGCCCTCGCCCTCCTCATGGCTAGGAGCGAGCTGGTAACGAGGAATGCCACGCGGTCCCACCATCTTGCGTGCGGTCAGCTTCGAGCGAGCCAGCTGGACAAAGTGAGGGTAAGACAAGATAGAACAGGCTAGCATGAACAGGTTGGTAAATCCTATCCCAAAACCCAACATTAGGGAGGAAGTTATTAACATGTGAATCAACATGATGCATGCTTCGTTCTTACGCAAATTTTAAATCAATGCAGGTAAATAAATATTAATAACATACTTCAGACATAGGGCGTAACAATAATAATAGTAATAATATTGTTCCACATGCCACCCTACTCCCAGTACAGAGTAAGACAAGAAAAGCAGTTTTGGACTCAAAATAGTTAACTTAAATTTTAGATCCAAAATATTTTGAAGTTTTCGAAAACAACTCCGTAATGATTTAGCAATAGATCGCTCTGATACCACTTGTAACAGAACCGCCTTAATCACATGGCCCACAGGCACCTGTCATCGTCACTAATGACCTCTGACAGTCGTACCCGTGTTCCAAATGATCGAGGCAGCCCTGCCGGGCTACATCAGTGCCCGTATGCCGACAGGATCTCCATTGCGAAGCCATTACAGTGTTACAACATTTCATAATCAAAATACATCAGAGTAAATGCGGAAGATTAACTAGTACTTAAATTACAAACCGAGTTCAAATAGTAAATAAGTGTAGTTATTACAAACCAACTTAAAACAGTAGCAGTGGCACTGGAACAACGATACAACATAAATAGATAGTAGATAATCGAACCCAGCCCACGGGTCCTTCACTCCTCACCACTATCCTCTTCGATCACTGTAGCACAACAGGGGTCGAGACAAATCTCCGGCTGTGGCCCTCCTGCAACGGGGTTAACAAACCCTGAGTACTGGGTACTCCGCAAGACTTACCCGACTAAGAAAAATATCTGACTCTTGGAATGCAAGGTTAGGGGTAAGGCTTAGCAGGAGGTAAGAGTTTAGCGGAAAAGCATTACTATCCTGTCTCAGTATTTTTGCTCATTGAATAACCTTATTAATATCATAAGTCATCATTCATCTCTTCCATCTATCTTATTCTTTTCATCATTCTCAAACATCCTATTCTTCGAACCACTTTTCGAGGTAGACGTGAGGATCAAGTCTCCATAACCGAGGAGCACGTTGATTCGAATCAAGTAAGTATACCCAGCTGGGGATTCTATCCACACTGCATATGTAGCACTTAAGCTTGCATATACCAACCCATTGTCACGGCTTTTCTATTCCGGACCCGGTCCTACGCCACCCGAGAGCACAGTACTCCACTAGTCTCCAGGCACGCCGGCCACGTGGGTACACGCTACTCTCGCCATCTCTCCACTCCCAGTGCGCGGTTGTCGGTTCCAGCAATAGAGCGACCTGACCCTAGGCTTTCCGAATTGGTATGTGGCTAGGCTGTTCATCATGATCACAACAGGCCTTACAACGAACGGTCCCTACTGCTTTCCGTCAGAGACCATGCATTGGGACTCTAACCCAAATACCCTGGATTCTGCCCGGTTTTCAAATCCCTTTCCCGATGATGACGATCAGTTGGGACTCTAACCCAAACAGATGGCCGATCACTCGGGAAACCCATCCATTACAATAACAGTGTCCTGGCCAAAGGACCCTGCCATCATACATGGACTCATACCCATCCCTTGATAATTCTTCATTCCAAATATCAAGTTTAAATTAGCATTTTTGCAATTCTAATATTTAAGCATGACTAAGCATTTTTCAACTCATTTCAAATCATTAGGTTCCTTGGATAACAAGTAGTCAAGGATGGTAAATGCATCAATTGTTTCATCACGCAACTCCTAACAACTTAATGCAGTTGATTAACTCCAGTGATAAAAGCATTTATAAATAGAGGGTTGAATGCACCGGGGCTTGCCTTGCAACGCAAAAACAGTCGGGGCAGGAGCACCACAGCTTTCAGGTTCAAGAACCACCTCGGAACCTTCTCCTCCAGGCACCTCGACTTTGACTTCCTCGTTTACCGGCACTATACGTGTGCAACAATGCATGTATGAATGCGATGCGGAAAAGAGCATATGCAAGAAATCAAGAACTAAACATATGACAAGCATAAAACGACATCACTAGGGTGTTCTAGGTCTTAAATGGGTTTGACCTAGAACCACAATCAATTCCAAAGTCACACAAACCCTAAATTCATTTTCTACACTTCTTTTTTACTATTTAATAAACCCATATCTATTTAATACAAGAGCAAACTAATTCCAATTGAGACCAAACTTCACCAACAGATAGTCTTTCATGCCAAACAGAGACAAATAAATTTTGGTGATTTTTGGAGTTACCTAGAATTAATTAAAAATGTGCAAAAATCCATTTTCCATTTATTTTAGGGATTTTTACCTACTGCAGAAAGTACTTAAACATGACAAACAATATTTTTATAAAATTCTACACTACTCAGAGAGAACATACAAAAATTCTCATGAATTTTGGATCAGCCAAAATATTCTAACAAAATTATGAAACTGCAGCACTATTCATTTGAAAATAAAATGGAAAAGGCTTTGGAAAAACCTGGAAAAAGAGAAAACCGAAAACGGCCCGAAGCCGGCCCAACTCGGCCCAAGCGAAGCAGACCGGCCCACTCGGCCTGCCCGCGCTCGGCGCCTGCGCTTTTGCGCAAAACCCCCTGGAAAACACGGTTATCAACCCGCGGACCAACTCACACTATTCACCAGAGTCACTGACATTGCAAAAACCCCCCTGAAACTTTTCACCTTCTAATACGACGCCCCTGGGCCTCCTCTGTTTTCGAACGGAGGTGAGGCGCCGGCGGTTCGCCGCCCGTGGCTCACCGCCGGTGACCCCAACGGCCAAACCAACCTTCCCACGACCCTCGGGACTCCTAGCCGCACCTAACAAGCTACTAAATGGCAAGGATAGACACTCGGAGCACCCTCGGGCACCTCCGCCGCGGCTCGGCGGCGGCGACCGGACCTACTCCGGCGAGGCCAAGGCTTAATCAAGCCGGGTTAGGGCATGGGAAGATTCGTGAGCTCACCGAGACTTGACTAGTACGGAGAGAACGACCCGAGATGGTGTAGAGGCACGGTGGTGACGGTGGCCGCGGCTGCAACGACCTCCGCCGGCGGCGAGGACTCCGTTCCGGTGAACCTACGGTCAGAGACGAAGAACCAACAGGCGCATGAGCAACAAGGAAGGTCAGTGAGCACGGAGGAATACTCGGACAAGGCATTGACTCACTGGAGAGAGCTGTGGACGGGTGTGAGCTCGCGGCGGCGCTCCGCCGGATGCGCACGCGCGGCGACGGTGACCCTGCGACACACAGAGGGTCAGAGCAAGTTCCAAAGGCACCAACCGATTCGCCAGGAAGTGCTCGACCTACCAGTGAGATGGAGAGGGTGGAGGTGGACGGTGACCGACGAATTTGGTCGGAGACCGAGAGTTCGCTGGCGATGGTGGCGGGGAAGAAGATGGGTGGGGAGGCGCGTTCGGGGGCTTAAATAGCCGGGGAACAGGCCAAAGAGGACGTGGGAGAGCTCGACTCCATGCTGCGCGTACCATGGACGGAGCTCCGGCGCCAGAGGACGCGCGGCACTGTCGCGCACGCCGGCGACGTGCGCGCCGCGGCCGGACGTGCGCGTGACGCGTGAACAGTGTCGCCGGTACAGTACCTTGCTCAGAGAAAATCGCTTAAATTGACCGGCCAAACGACCGAATCCGAGGCCACGCCCAAAAGCAAAGTTGTAGATATTTTTGTGCTGGACAACTTTTGTTTTTGCACCAATTTGAAATTCGGCCTAGATTTGAAAATATTCAAAAGGGGGTAAACTAGGGTTTTGAATTTCAAACTGAATATTTAAAATTACTTTTTATTTTTCTAAAGAACTTGAAATTTGGCCAAAATATAAGTTGTGCATCTCAGAGAGATCTACAACTTCTATTAAGGAAGTTTTATCTAATTCTCGTTAGTTTTTGAAAAGCAGTTTTAAATTCAAATTTTGAAACACTGTTTTGAGCTTAATTCAAAAATTTTCAACATAACTTCAAAATCACCCAAAATAGAAGTTGTTCTACATTAAAAACTCTACAACTTTTATTAAGGGACCTACCTCAGATTTGATCAAATTTAGAAAGTGCACTTTGAAGCCTTTAATTAGGGTTTTAGGAAAATTAAAAATCAACAAGAAATAACAACTCAATTAGGGTTCCTTCAAGCACACACAAGAGTTAAACAAGCTAATCACACTATTAGCCCTAATGACAAGCAAATGCACATGATGATATGATGACATGTCATTTTAGTTAACAGTAATACCAGGGGTATTACACCCACTGACCAGGTCAGCCGACCTGTCAGTGAGCCCGTTCCGCATCCGCTTCGACGTGGACCCACAACCCAATTTTTACATCAATCTCCACCGTCCGTCGATGTCGGTTTGATCCAAGGGCTATGGTTCATCCTATCGGCCTATATAAGGAGCCCCAGACCCCCCAGGGTTTCAGAAATCAACCGACATATCTATTGTAGAGTATAAACTAAGATAGGATCTAGAGCCAAGCATCAAGTTGAAGATTAGCCTTGTAGTCTCTCCAGATTAGGGCTATTCTTGTTCTAGAAGTGGTGTGGTAGTAGAGCTGGAGATAGCTGGAGGAGTTGCCAGCCTGTCGGTGACTGCTTTATGAATTGTACCCGTGGATTCAAGACCTTATTTGGGGCTTGTTTCTGAAGATTTTTTCGGAGTTCAACTTCTAATCCAAGTGAGTAACATTGTTATTATTGTTCTTAAGATTTACGATTCTTTTGAGTGCTTTAGTCTTGGTAGCTCCTTGATTGAAGTAGTTATTTATAGTTTAAGAGTGGTACTTAGATTATATTTGCTCGTAAATGCCCTATACTGTTCGGATCGATGGTAGATCGCGAGGGTGACCTAGCCTTGTTGAGTCTTACACAATCCACCTCCCGTCAGTAGGACCGTAGGTTTCTTTTGCTAAGGAATTTACCCTTTGCTGGTGTATTCATATAGTAATACCCCTTTCAAAACAATCATATCATATCTTGTGAGGATTAGAACTAGAAGCCCTAGCAATCTCCGATGTCACCTATTTTCTCCGTCCTTGATAGCAGCTCAGGGGGTAAGTCTAGATTCTAGTCATCCCGTTTTCCCTGTGGTAAAATATAAATAACGATACATGGAATACTCCCGGGTGAAGTGCTACATCGGTATCTGTCCACTTGCAGATAATCCTAGTGTTCATTTGTTTGAATAATCTTATACCAACAGAAACATGAAAGACATTGAAGATAGCTTGCATCTCTGGAGGTAGTTGTATTCTATAAGCTACCTTTCCACATTTCCCAATAATCTTGTAGGTTCCCACATATCTTGGTGCTAGTTTTCTCTTGACACCAAAACATTGTACCCCCTTCATCAGTCAAACTTTCAAGTATACATAATCACCAACACGATACTCAATTGGTCATCTTCTTTTGTCAGCATAACTCTTTTGATGTGACTGAGCTGCCTCCATATGTTGCTGAATAATTCTTACTTTTTATTTGGCTTCTTAACAAAATCAATACCATAGTACCTTCTTTCTCCTGCTTCAACCCAATTCAAAGGTGTTCTACATTTCCATCCATACAAGGCTTCAAACGGTGCCATCTTAATACTCTCTTGGTAACTATTATTGTATGAGAATTCAGCTAACGACAGCCACTTTTCCCAAGAACCCTTGGAAGATATAACACAAGATCTAAGCATATCTTCTAAAATTTGATTAACTCTTTCTGTTTGTCCAGAGGTTTGAGGGAGGTAAGCGGTACTACGGACTAGTTTAGTGCCTATTTGCTTATGCAAATGTTCCCAGAAATGAGCAGTGAATTGACGTCCCTAAACAGAAATGATAGTTTTAGGCACCCCATGCAATGGCACTATCTGAGTAAAATCTATTTCTGCATACTGATGTGGTCGGTAGTCAGCCTTCATAGGAATAAAATGTGCCAACTTAGTCAAGCGATCCACAATCACCCAAATTGAGTTATACCCTTTTTGAGTTGTAGGAAGACCCACTATGAAATCCATACTAATTTCTTCCCATTTCCATCCTGGAACAGACAAAGGTTGTAGCAAGCCTGCAGGTTTCATATGGACGGCCTTTACTCGACAATAGGTGTCACATCTAGCCACATATGCTGCAATTTCTTTCTTCATTTTTGTCCTCCAAAACCGAGGTTTCAGATCATGATACTTCTTGCTACTTCCAGGATGAATAGATAAAGGAGAATAATGTGCTTCATCCATGATTTGATTTCTAAGTTCCCGATCCTTTGGTACTACCAAACGATCCTTGAACCAAAAAATTCCCTTTTCATCAACACGAAAGTGTTTAAGCTCTTGTTCTTTCATCTTGCATTTGATATGGAATACTCCAGGATTAGTTTTCTGAGCTTCAATGATCTTACTTTCCAAAGTACAGCTAACAGTGATGTTATGCAATACAACTGGATGTAACAGATTAAATCCATCTTCTAACAAAGGTTGCACTAACAGATTATGAGACTTGCGACTTAGCGCATCAGCCACTACATTGGCTTTTCCTGGATGATAATGTACCTCCAAATCATAATCCTTAATTAGATCTAACCATCTGTGCTGCCTCATATTTAACTCTGGCTGTGTAAAAATATGCCGAAGAATCTTGTGATCAGTATAAATGTGACATTTATTTCCCATAAGATAATGCCTCCATATCTTCAAAGCATGTACTACTGCGGCTAACTCTAAGTCATGCGTCGGATAATTCTCTCAATGCTTTCTAAGTTGCCTTAAAGCATAAGCAATTACACGGCCTTCTTGCATTATGACACATCCTAAACCCGTACCAGAAGGATCACAAAGGACATCAAAAGGTTTCTCTATATTTGGCTGCGCTAGAACAGGAGCGGTGGTAAGCAAATTCTGTAGTGTGCGAAAAGCAGTTTCACAAGGTATAGTCCATTCAAACTTCTTATCTTTATGCAACAACTTAGTCATAGGGTGAGCTATCTTAAAGAAATCAGGAATGAATCAACGATAATATCCTGCTAACCCTAAGAAACTCCTAACTTCCGTGACTGAAGTTGGTGCTTTCCAATCCAACACTTGTTGCACTTTTGAAGGATCTATAGATATTCCCTCATCAAATAGGATATGACCAAGGAATGGCACCTTGTTTAACCAAAATTCGCACTTGCTAAACTTGGCATACAGCTTATGGTCTCTAAGTCAGGTCAAAACTATTCTTAAGTGTTCGGCATGATCTTGTTCATTTTCTAAATATATCAGTATATCATCAATAAAAATTACTACAAACTTGTCCAATTCAGGCATAAAGACTGAATTCATCAGGTACATAAAGTATGCACGAGCATTTGTTAGGTCAAAGGACATAACAAGATACTCATACAACCCGTACCTGGTAGAAAAAGCAGTCTTTGGAATATCCTGAGGACGAATCTTAATTTGATGATATCCTGACCTTAAATCAGTTTTTGAGAACACTTTAGCCTTAGACAACTGATCAAATAGTATATCAATCCGAGGCAAAGGATACTTATTTTTAATGGTCACGGCATTCAAGGGTCTATAATCTACACACATCCTTAATGTATTGTCTTTCTTTTTCACAAATAGAGCTGGACAACCCCACTGAGACGAACTAGGACGAATAAACCCTTTATCCAATAGTTCCTAAATCTGCTTCTTAAGCTCAGCTAGTTCCCTTGGTGGCATTCTATACGGCCTTCTCGAAATTGGTGCAGTACCCGGTATCAATTCTATAGCAAACTAAACTTCTCTGTCAGGTGGCAGTCCCGTTAGATCATCAGGAAGGACGTCAGGAAACTCACATACCGCAGGGATGTCAGCTACATTAACTGCCCCAGTAGCAAAGGACAATCCATAAAGATCACCACTTCTCGGTAAGCTCACTTGAAAAGACCCACTACCTTGAGGTTCTTTCAGAGAAATGGTTTGGTCAACAATATTGAGGTTCGCACCCCAATGCTTCATCCAGCTCATTCCTAAAATCACATCTACTCCCAAACCAGGCAATACAATCAAACTAGTCCTAAAATTCCATTCCTTAATCTTAATGGTTACTCCTTGAACCATTTGCCTAGTAGAAATATCGGCTCTGTCGAGCTTATATGAAACCCATAATTCAATTTGTTATTGGATAAGCATGCTGTTATGCAAATGCTTGACTTATGAATGAATGGGATCATCTAGAATCAAACAAAACAACTATGGGGCTTTGGTTAACAAGAAACATACCCGCTGTCACAGGCTCTTCTTTTGGGATTTCTTCTATTTCAGTGAAATGAACATGGCCTTGCTGAACGCCAGTGTTCCCAGTCAGCTTCTTCTGATATGGACAATTTTTGGCAAAGTGTCCAATCTTGCCACAGTTCAAACAAGGTCCACTGCTAGCTGGCATCTTGACATTTGCTGGATTCCCTGGATTTGCATTACCCTTCGGAATAGGTACCGTGAAAGCCCTACGGTATTTATTCTGTGGCTGATTTGTACTAAACTTCTTAGCTGGAGGCCTATAACAAGATCCTGGCATGGGGGTCGGTAAGCAGGACGATTTGCAGGAGGACTCCTTGGCTGAGACGAACCTCCTTCAAATGGCCTCATACGACCCTTAGCAATAGCATGCAGATTATTTTGGTGACCCAACTCTTGGGTCAGGGCATCACTGACAAAGTTATTGAACATAGTCCTAGAGCTGGCCAGGGTCTTTATCAACTTAGTGTTGAGTCCTCTCTTGAAGCTCTCAATCTTCTTTTCATCAGTATCAACATAGTTAGGGGCATACCTTGCTAGATTGTTGAAAGCATGCAGATACTCTGTTAGGCTCTTAGTACCCATAGTGAGTATTGACACAACATCCGGTTCTACAGCCAACACACTAGCGAAGCCGGAATGATCCACAGGTGCAAGGGTCCGGTAGATCCAGCTAGCTTCAATAATCCGGATCCAAGCGTGCCAGTCAATTTGACCTGCAATTGACAAGGAGAGAAAGATAATCAGTAATTTAGGGTGGAACATGCCGGCGTAGCCAAACAGTTCCGATTGTACGGCTCTGAGAGCCGATATGAGTGGAAATCGACTAAAGAGTCGATTCCAGCATGAATGAATCGATTGTATAAATATAGCAAGATATCAGATTTCCAATTAACCGATTCAGGGATAAACATGAATAAAAGCAAATTATATTAAACAGATCTAATTCATACATTGCCTTATGAGTCGAAACACGTTTTAATCTATCACGTCTATCAATTAGGATCGATCAGATCGTTGCAGCTAATTAATACACTTGAATAGACCTTAACATGATCCGAAACACAAGACAATGCATAAAGAAGATCGGAAGAATACAACATGCAGCAGGCAAGCGCAAACAGCATCGGCTGAACAACCGATCTGAAGTATAGGCAACATACAAGCTTATAAAGTAAACGATGCTTTGATTCTTTGACTAATTTACCTAACTCGTCGCTTATGTCAAGGGGATCGACTGGATCATTGCGGCCCACGACATAAACTAATGGTTAGGTCTATTAATCAAAGACTCTCCACACAATTTACTTTAATACTTGAGTGCGACCTATACACAATCAAGATCTGAACTAATCGGCTAATGACACATAGATCTACTCGCCTAAACATGATATTCAATTAATGTTCACATAAGCAAGATAGATACAAAATATTTAAGCCGACGAGAACAGATCAAGATTGGGCAGTTTGATGATGCTTAAAATAAATAAACAACTAATCGTCATAAGCAACATCAGTAACTTAATGAATCTAACTAACATGCCAAGTTAATCAGAGTCGATAACTAATTCATATTCATCGACCAGCTTAATCTAAGCCCTCGTCCACCCACGGGTACAGAAATGGCCTTTGTTCCCGGTTGGGAAACCCCTTTAGCCCCGGTTTCCCAGCCGGGAACAAGCTTCCGAGAGTAAATGTCACCCCTTTTAATCCCGGGTCCAGAATCGGGATTAAAAGTGGACCTTTAGTCCTTGTTTGAAACACAAACCGGGACTAAAAGGTCTGCAGCCTAGACCACGTGTCCTCGGGTCTGTGGAACCTTTTAGTCCCAGTTTGTATCAACAACCCGGACTAAAGCCTTCCTTTTTTTGTTTTTCGTGTTTTTTCAGTTCATTATTCGTTTTGTTTTTTAATTATGGTTTCGATTTAAAATTATTTATACACACACATATTACATATATATACATATATATATTTTACATATATATTTTACATATATATATGTAAAATATATATATGTATATATATTATATGTGTGTGTATCGGTTTTGACAAAGGGCACAATACGACATAAGACATATATATATTACAAACTACATATATTTTATATATATATATATACATATACATATACATATATACTAGAGAGTTTAACACTTTTTTCACTCCAAATGTTTTCCTCTCCAAAAGTTTTCACTCCAACATATATATGCCCTTCAGTCATCTTCATCACCACCATTGCCCGGCTTCTAAGATTCATTAGGGTCATTGTAAAATTCTCCAGAGGAATTCAAAACTTGATCATTAAGAAACCCTGCTATGGTCTCTTGAATTGCCTTGAGCTCGTCTTTTACCAGGACCTTTTTCTTTACATAATCAGTCTTCAAACAGAGTCAAAGGGAAAGGTATTAATATATATGATTATATATATATGTATATATATTTGTGTGAGTTAATATGAGATCGATGTCACAGAACCGACCAATTTATACGAGCACAAGTACAACGATCGCATTTTTAATAGCAATCAAGTCGCACTTGAGCCAATATAAACCCGGTAGTCCGGAAATCTCGAAGGATTTCAAACCTTTTCATACCCCAAGGATCATTCATTCAGCAACATCCGATCACATGATACATAAGTTCGCAACCGAATTTAAACATCAGAGTACAACATAGTCTTTTACACAAATACAGTAGTAGCGGAAGTCAACATAGTTTTACACCACAGAGTTCAAATACGAGTACCAACACGTGACCATGTCAGCAATCTTACAACGACTAAGGATGGATAATGACCCTGCCCTCAGGTCTAGTCTTCTTCACCCGCAGGGGTGAAGCAATTCTTGCAATACGCATAGTAGACTACACCATCTGTAACAATGGGAATAAAACCCTGAGTACTCAATTGTACTCAGCTAGACTTACCCGACAGGGAGTAAATAAAAAGACTCTCAAGGATATGCAAGGCTTATTTGGTGGAGCTCAGAGGATAGCATCATTTTTGCATCAAAAGCATTACTACAGTAGTTCCTCAACTTATTCATTTTAATTGTGATAAGCTTCGATTTCAGTTGAGCTACTTAAGCTAATGTTTGCAGCTATACTAAGCAATCACTGAATATTATAGCAGTCAATAAAACCATATGATTTCCAATATCCACAGATATCAACCTCATCTCACCATAATCATTATGTTCAGTTATTAGCCTCTACCTCACCAGAAGATCAGTTCAGTTTCTCACTAACCAGGAGAGATGGCGATTCGAATTGATTGTACCAGCTGGCAAATATGCCAATCACAAACCCTGTCAGCCGAGCCACTGGCTTCTTGGGTCACCGTTAAATCTTTCTGAGTCATAATGTATCGCGGGCTTGGAGGGGTCCATATTCTCAGAGACAAACCCACTTTCAGGATGCATCAGGTCCCTGACCTGCCCTTGATAAGATGGTGTCTCCGCACATCCTTCCTACCTCCAGAATATGTCTGCCTTATCACACCCAATTCCCGGCTCAGAAAGAAATACTCGGCTTCGCGGTCGGAACGACTTATTCGGCCAGCTATGTGACGACGTCTTTCAATCTCAATTGATGTCTGGTGGCCTCAGTCCTAGTCGGCCGCAAGTAGCACCGAAGACGGCATGACCTCAACCATGTCATGCGGCTCCCCGCTATCTAGCCTTGATTCTCTCATTAGACACTATGGCATGGTGGCACATATAGTCCATCATGTGGAATCCAACCCCCTCATCATTAGTAACCACCTATGCTCACGAAGGACAGGAAATCCCTCGACTTCTACCGGTCTAAGCATGGCTAAGCATAAGATCGAACCCACCCCTTGTCTAGTAATAACTTCAGGATCAAGTATAAGTGGACAAGGTATAAATGCAGCAACGGTATCATATCAACTCCTATACTTAAGTGCAAAATCATACAATTTAATAAAGACCAATGCATTTGTAAAAAGAGTAGGTGGAGACTTAGGGATGCTCCGGGGCTTGCCTTTCAGAAAGTTAGTAGGTTGGTGATCAGGGCACTCAGGAAGTTCAACCTCCTCCTCCTGGCCTTCGGGAATCTCTAGCACCTCAATCTCCGGCGGAACTCCCTTCTCCGGTGGATCGAACTGCAATAGCGTCACCCGTCCCGGCGATCCTGTATGTATGACATGCATATATGAGAACTGAGAATGCATATGAAATGCAAGATAGAGATGCACAAATTAACCCATGATATGCAATCAGTTTAACAATCCACACTCATTTACTGAGTACGTGCATATTTCTTCTCTAGACAACCAACTCATACTCACAATTCTTAAGCAAAGCATAGAATAATTTCTCGTCCTGGGTAAGAGGTCTACAACCTGCACTTAATAATTAACATGCATCAACTAACCTACCACAATCATCTTATAGGTAACAAGCACGAGCAACATCATATGAACAAAACATTGACTTTGCTGCCATAAGCTCAAATTAGGATCAGCTTCACTGTTTTAAACAAGTGACAATGTGGGAGCATCACAGAATGCATGAAAACACTTCCCGACCAAAAGATACTTGCTTAAAAACAATTAAACAAACCCTAGCCTACAACTGGACCTACTATTTACTTTGCCCATAAAAATCTAGATAAATTACAGTAGATAAAGCATTTCCAGGTTAGCCTATTGCTAAAATTTCAAGTCATTTGGACAAGTATAACAGTCTACACAAAAATAACAAACAACCAGCCTTTTAAGCAATGGAAAATACTTAACACAGTGAAAAGTATCAAACAATAGATTTCCCATTTTTCTTAGCTTCTTCCCAACATAACATGGTTCAGGAAAAATATTCATGACCATATCCTTAACACATTAAGCATGGTGATTTTTGCAAGATTAAAGCATAAAAGGCACATTATACAAGACATCATATAAATAACAGTGCAACACCAGCAAACATATTTTTCTTAGATTATACTTCCCTAAACAAGATTAATTCAAGTGGAATCACATTTTTAGCACATTCCTACCATTACTTATGCTTTTATCAAGTTTGCAAGCAATTAACAATTTAAATATAACTGCACAGAAAAAGTATTCCAAAAATATATTTTATATTTTTCCTTGATAGAGCTCAGAAAGACAAACACAACAAAATTTGGTTCACTCCAATTGGAGACTCCTAGCTCCAGATATGAATTTTGGAAGATTTTACACATTTTCTGGAAATCCATTTTATAAATCTTTAAAATCCAAAACCGACTGAAACTGCTACGTGCACCCGGCTCAGTGAACCAGAGGCGCACCAGAGCGGCTGACTCGCGGGCCCCTGGGTCAACCCGACCCCACGCGTCAGAGAGAGGGGCAGAGCCGCCGGCGCTGACCGGCGAGAGCTCGCCGACGGCGAGGTCTCCGGCGACACCACGAGCACCAACAGACTCCTGACGACAAGACGAACCCAGCGAACCAACTCCCGAGGTCTAACTATCACCGGAGCAAGCTCAACGGCGGCAATGGCGGATGGCGGCGGTCCGGCGAACTTGCGCCAGCCGATTCCGGCCGTTACTCACGCGGCTAAGCTCCGTTCCGCAGAACTGGAACTCTAGCGGACCTACTTGGACGGCGAATCGAACTATTGTGCACGGGAACACACTGACCGCACAAGCATGGCGGCACGGCAGCGAGCGGGTTCACGGCGAGCTCGGGTTCCGGCGAACCTACGGCGAAATCGACCCGACCAACGACCTAGGTTAGATCTACGACGCACGAGGACACCCAGACAAGCAAGAGAGAGGGAAGTCGGCCTCGGCATTGTGCTCGACGCTGCGAACAGAGAGCTCGGCGGCGCTCCGGCGAGTTCACGGCGGCGAGAAGCTCGCTACGGCTATACCTTAGCTCGACTGATGCTGACAACGGGTCGAGGATGAAGAGCAGAGCAAAGCGAAGCTATGGCGGAGATAGAGCGGTCGGAGACGGCTCGGTGGCAGCGGATTTCACCGCGGCGACGGCGTGGCGGACAATGGCGACGGCGGAAGGGAAAGAGGAGAGCAGAGAAGCGAGAGCGAGGGAGAAAGCGAATGAGCCGGCCAGGAGACAGGATGGAGTCCCCTTTTCGCCTTTGCAGAGCGACGGCAGGTGGGCGTGGCCCAACACCGGCGTACGGCCGCCACATGGCACGTGGCGTCTGACGGTTTGCCAGCTGTTCGGCTGAATGCCGATTTGAATCGGCCTGATTCAGTTGCACGAAACCGACTGAAACTTGATTTTTATCGATCTCTAGCTCGCGATCTAGGGCGTTTCAGCGAGAACTTCACTAATATGGATCAAAGAGCTACATGAGTACTCCATTCCATATTAGAACATTTTACTCTAGATCGGCCTGGATTGAGAGATATGGATCGAAGAACAGGGGTACATCGAAACTGAAAACCAGTTTAGACTTAGAGAAATTTTTGAAAACTCAAAACAGCTCCAAATCTGCACTAATTCAACTTTTTGACCACCTTCCACCCATTTTCATGAGTTGACCCAAAAATAAAGTTTGTTGCTTATAAAATTCTACACAACTTTGATTAAGGGTGCACTGACATGCAAAATCTCTAAAATGCCCTTCTTGTTTGGTCAAACAGAATAGCTTTTAGAGGGCTCTCTAGTCAACTATGAGCTAGAGGGGTATTTTGGGGATTTCACCAACATGAACATTGTTCCAAATGTTAACCCAAACATGTTTAGAGCATCTAGAACAGTAATCAAGCATCACATTTGCATGTCAACACATCTAGCATGTTATGGACATATAAACAAACATATAGCAATTAAAGGAAACCAATTCAAATGCAATGACGATGATGCATGAAATATGATGATCTATGCTTGATGACATGCAAATGCATGTGTGAAAATAGTAACTAACACTAGGGTGTTACAGCCCTTCCCCCCTTAAAAGAATCTCATCCCCGAGATTAGAGTTAATTACCATTGTTTATAGAAAGAAGGATAGACTTCCTTGAGATAATCTTCTCGCTCCCAAGTCGCATCCCAGTGACTTTGGTTGTTCCATACCACCTTGTAGAACTTAATCGCTCAGCTACGGGTGACTCTTTCCTTGTAATCTGTTACTTCCACAGGCCTTTCTTCATAGGTCAAATCTGATTTCAACTTGATATCGCCAAGATCCACTTGTTCTTCTGGTACCCGTAAGCATTTCTTGAGTTGGGATACATGAAACACATTGAGGATAGTGGACATGTGTGGTGGCAACCGTAACTTGTATGATACTTTTTCACTTCTTTCCAGAATTTGAAAAGGACCTACAAACCTTGGAGCTAACTTTCGTTTCACTCCGAAGCGTTGTACGCCTTTCATAGGTGACACCCTCAAGTATACATAGTCACCAACTTCAAATTCCAATGGCCTTCTTCACTTGTCCGCATAACTCTTTTGACGAGTCTGAGCGGCCTTGATATGTGTTTGAATGGTATGCACTCTCTCTTCGGCCTCTTTCACAAAGTCAATGCCGTAGTACCTCCTTTCGCCTGATTCAACCCAATTGAGAGGAGTTCTACATTTGCGCCCATACAAAGCTTCAAAAGTAGCCATTTGAATACTCTCTTGATAGCTATTGTTGTATGAGAACTCAGCCAAAGGTAACCATTCTTCCCACGAACCTTTAGACGATAAAACACAGGCTCTCAACATATCTTCGAGAATTTGGTTTACCCTTTCGGTCTGACCAGAAGTTTGAGGATGATAAGCTGAGCTGCGAACCAAATTGGTTCCCCAACACTTGTGTAGATGCTCCCAGAAGCGTGCAATAAATTGCGGGCCTCTGTCGGAAACTATCATCCTCGGCACACCATGTAACCGAAGTATCTAAGCAAAGTAGAGCTGTGCCAACTGATGAGGACGATCTGTAGTTCGAACTGGTAAGAAATGTGCAATCTTAGTCAATCGATCTACAATCACCCAAATAGAATCATGGCCTTTTTGCGTTAGAGGTAACCTAGATATGAAATCCATGGTTATCTCATCCCATTTCCAACCTGGAATTGGTAAAGGTTGCAATAGACCTGCTGGCTTAAGATGAATAGCTTTCACGCGACAACAGGTATCACACTTGGCCACATAAGCCGCAATTTCCTTCTTCATTTTGGTCCACCAGAACCTAGGTTTCAAGTCTTGGTACATCTTACTACTACCAGGATGGATAGACAACTTGGACAAATGAGCCTCGTCCATAATCTGATTTCTCAACTCGCGGTCTTTTGGTACTACCAAGCAATCCTTGAACCACAATATACCTTTTTCATCTACTCAAAAATGAAGTATTTCTTGTTCTTTCATCTTTCTCTTGATATGATATATGCCCGAATCTATTTTCTGACCTTCAATAATCTTGCTTTCTAAAGTACAACTGAGAGTAATATTATTCAACACCACCAGATGCATAAGATTGAATCCGTCTGCTAGCAAAGGCTGCAATACATTGCAATGAGGCTTTCGGCTCAGAGCATCGGCTACGACATTAGCCTTGTCCGGATGATAGTGTACTTCGAGATCATAGTCTTTGATCAACTCTAACCACCTCCTTTGCCTCATGTTCAACTCAGGTTGAGTGAAAATGTACTTGAGACTCTTGTGATCGGAATAGATATGACATTTGTGACCCATCAAATAGTGGCGCCAAATCTTCAATGCATGAACCACAGCGGCAAGCTCGAAATCATGAGTAGGATAGTTTTGCTCATGTTTTCTCAATTGACGCGAGGCATAAGCAATGACTCAGCCTTCTTGCATGAGAACACATCCTAACCCAGTGCCACAAGCATCGCAGTACACATCAAAAGGATTTTCAATATCAGATTGTGCAAGAACTGGAGCAGTGGTCAACAACGTTCGCAAGGTGCGAAAAATTGTTTCACACTCCTCACTCCACACAAACTTGGTATCTTTATGCAACAACTTGGTCATAGGTTTAGCTATCTTAGAGAAATCTTGGATGAAGCAGCGATAATACCCAGCTAATCCCAGAAAGCTACGAACCTCAGACACATTGGTAGGTGACTGCCAATCCAACACCTGCTGAACTTTTGACGGATCTACAGAAATACCTTCAGCAGATAAGATATGGCCCAGAAAAGGCACTTTAGTCAACCAAAACTCACACTTGCTGAACTTAGCATACAGCTTATGCTCCCTGAGTCTAGTCAAGACTATCCTCAAGTGTTCAGCATGATCCTCCATGTTTTCAGAGTACACCAGAATATCATCAATAAAGACTACCACGAACTTATCCAACTCAGGCATGAATACCGAATTCATTAGATACATGAAATGTGCAGGAGCATTGGTTAATCCAAAAGACATAACCAAATACTCATACAATCCATACCGAGTGGAGAAAGCCGTCTTGGGAATATCTTGTGGTCTGATCTTAATTTGATGATACCCAGATCTCAAATCAATCTTGGAGAAAATCTTAGCCTTGGATAATTGATCAAACAAGATATCAATACGAGGTAAAGGATACTTATTCTTGATTGTCACAGCATTAAGTGGCCTGTAGTCTACACACATACGCAAAGTTTCATCCTTCTTCTTAACAAAGATTGCAGGACAGCCCCACGGAGAAGAACTAGGGCGAATAAACCCTTTGTCCAATAACTCCTGGAGTTGTTTCTTGAGTTCAGCTAACTCATGAGGAGGCATTCTATACGGCCTTCGAGAAATAGGTGCCGTACCGGGGATAAGTTCTATTGCAAACTCCACATCCCGGTCAGGAGGAAGTCCAGGTAGATCGTCAGGAAAGACATCAGGAAACTCACACACTACCGGAATATGTTGGATGGTCTTGCCCTCAACAGCGAAAGAGAGATTAAAAAGATCCCCTCTTCGAGGTAAGGAAACTTGAAAAGTACCCCCATCCTGGGGCGCCTTCAACGTCAAAGTTCGGTTAGCAACGTCCAAAACCGCACCCCATTTGTTCATCCAACTAACTCCTAGAATCACATCTAGACCTAGCCCGGGCAACACAATGAGATGACTGATAAAACTTCTATCATTAATCTCAATACTCACTTGCTTGATACCCTCACGTGTGCATATTTTAGCCCCCGCTGAGGTTATCCGGAAATTACATCCCAAATCAACGATTTGAAAGGCATGCTTTTGTGCAAATGCTTGACTCACAAAAGAATGCGACGATCCTAAGTCGAACAAAACGATAGCAGGGTGCTGATTAACTAAAAACATACCCGCAGTGACTGGTTCACCTTCTGGAATTTCTTCAATAGTAGTGTGATGCACTCGAGCCTGCTTTGGATGAGGGCAATAGCAAGCAAGATGCCCCTGTTGACCGCAATTAAAGCACGGCCCTAGGCCTTGATTGGTCCTCACTGGAATGGCATTGCCTGGAGGAGCATTGTTCTTGTTCAAAGGCACTGTGAAACCTTTCTTGTAGCGTTGTGGTGCTGGCTGCTGCTTCTTGGGAGGAGGTCTGAATTTTGCTCCAGGAACAGCCAGACGATAAGCAGGGCGATTTGCCATCGCGCGACTAGCTGTCGGAGCCCTTGGCTGAGAAGAGCCTCCTTCAAAGGGCCTCTTGCCTCCCTTGGAAGCAGTGTGCAAGTTGTTCTGTTTCTCTTGGATATAAGCTTCACTGATAAACTCATTGAAAGTTGTACGAGCGTTGTTCGCCAAAGTCTTCATGAGCTTGGTACTAAGGCCTCTCTTGAAAGTTTCAATCTTCTTTTCATCATTATCCACCATCCACGGAGCATACCTTGATAGATTGTTAAAGGCATGATGATACTGAGTGAGGGTCTTGGTACCCTGAGTAAGCTGCATGAACTCATTCACCTTCATCTTGATCAAGCCTGCTGGAATAAAATGTCCCCTGAAATCCTTAGTGAACTGCTCCCAGGTGATATCGGCAACCACAGGGTAGGTAGTCTTGCGATTGGCCCACCATATTCCAGCTTGGCCTTGCAGCAACATAGCAGCAAAGCTAGCCTTCATGGTTTCAGTCAACCGCAGCACAGAGAATGACTGCTCAATAGTGTTCAGCCACTCATCAGCTTCCAGTGGTTCAACAGCCTGCTTGAATACCAGAGGCTTAGTGTCCATGAAGTCCTTGTAGTTACTGTATTGGTCTTCATCATTTCCACGACGCCCATCTCAGTTGCGATTGTTGTTGTTGTTATTAGCAACCATCTGCTGCAGAATAGCTTGCTGAGTATCCAGGAACTGAGCAAACATCTGCTCCTGGGTACGTGGTGGAGGAGGTGGTAACTTCTCATCCTCATGCTCGTTCCCACCACCACTGGTTCACCCATGATGACGGGTATGAGGTGCCATCTGTAGCAACATGCAACAACCATTGTTAGGTATCAGTTATGCCAAAGAGAACCGAAAAATTATGCCTAGAAGATATCAATGATCATTTTTGATAACCAACAAACGGCACAATAATCCAATAATCATCACACAACCGCACAATAACAAGGCGCAACCAAAAAAGGGGTTTCCAAACTGCATAAGTTACCATTACTTAATTAGAAGTTTGATGGTTCCAGCCCTGACACACAGGGTTCACATATTACAAACCAGGTTCTACCCATTACATTACATTAAGGGTTTTTCCACTACAAAAGGGTGCCGATCATGGCAAGAGCACTAGAAAGAGCCTAGTCATCGTGGTCATTGTCCATGCCGGACACGTTCCCACCATGGTCATCACTCTCGTCAACAGGCACGATCTCCTCGGGGTCTTCTTCCTCTTCTTCCTCACTTGCTTCACCATCATCAGCTGCAACGAAGATCTCAGGAGCAAACTCCGCTGCACCCGGAGGATGAAACGGTTCAGACGATGAACATCCTGCTGCAACTCCCAAACCTGCTGCTGACTAGCACACAACTCCTGCAGAAGCTCCTCGCGCTAACGTGTCAAGCTCATATTGCGATTGTCAAGCTGGCGGCGAAGATCTGCATTCTGCCTCTCGAGCACCTCAACACGGTGATCAGCTACCAACAAAGCGCCAGTGCATCGTAACAACTCATTGCGACAGGCAGTGAGAGCTACCACCAAGTCATCTGAGCTATGACGAGCCATACATGCCCACTCTTTAGCTTCTAGCTTCTTCTCCACAGCATCATGCAGGGCTTCAACGCACTTCATCCAACCATCCCTAGTGGAATAATGCATCCTCAGGACAGCAAACATAGCACTCATAGAAGCACCCGTGCTATGAGCATGCTCATCTCTGCCTCGCTCCAAGGAAGCTTGGCTAGACTGAGCCCACTCACCCTGAGAAGCATCCACCCTGGGAAAAACATTTTCTAGCCCCAAATCAGCCCTCTTGTTGAACCTGGTGCAAATGTCCGTTCACACCTCGAAAGCTGCAAGCTGCGCACCATTCCATGGCGTCTTCATGTCAACTTCCACCTTTATTCCTGGAAACGACCAGCCCCTTCCAAGCACAGGGATAGTCACCCAAACATCAAACCAAGGCTGCACCACGGTTTCCGCTGGCTTCCAGAAACACAGTGGTGGCTCTGCATACCCCACAGACTTCAACAACCTCCACAGCACAGTGGGTGTGCCAAACTGCTCCAGAAACTGACCACTCTGCGGCTCACCTTCAGCTGCCATCTGGTACATTACAACATCTTTCAGCATTTAGAATAAGGTAGAGCAGCACAACTTTTATCATAGGGGAGGGAAATAGTACAAATAGCTTGAATTAATTTCATGATCATGATGCATGCACGTGCCAACGACCTCACACCTAGTATATATATTAACTAACGTTATAGTCGGTGGCATACCACATGCTCTCATATACGTAACTAACCATGCTATACGTTTTGCGTGGTTAGTGTACCTGCAGAAGATTCATTTCAGCCCAATTCCCAATGTATGCATGGCAACAAGAAGCACTTTTTGCCGGAATTGTTCCCATGAACATTTGCGACCCCAAAAGTAATTACTCCACCTTACTTCCATAAGTACACATATGGATCACATGTACTCACTTCAGTAACCATAACACTCACCATTGATCGACGGTTGTTCGATCTTACACTCACATCTCACCTTACCTCAGGCGACGTGGCACATTGACCCATAAGAAGCAATAAGAAACCGACAGTTCATAATTATCCGCACGATAAACCCAAATGAACCACAAATAGGAACATGATGCAATTTCCACCAAGTCAGTACTTACATAAGCCACCTAATTACCACATATATATAGGGCTATAGGACTTGGTCATTGGTACTCATAAGTTTTACAAACACTTGGTTTAAATCACCTATACACACTACCAGTTGGCAATTAGTTTGCAAAACTCAAAACTCTTTTAAATTTTTAAATAGTCAAGTGACGGTATATGCTGAATTATGCTCTGGTACCAGCTGTCACAGAACCGACCAATTTATACGAGCACAAGTACAACGATCGCATTTTTAATAGCAATCAAGTCGCACTTGAGCCAATATAAACCCGGTAGTCCGGAAATCTCGAAGGATTTCAAACCTTTTCATACCCCAAGGATCATTCATTCAGCAACACCCGATCACATGATACATAAGTTCGCAACCGAATTTAAACATCAGAGTACAACATAGTCTTTTACACAAATACAGTAGTAGCGCAAGTCAACATAGTTTTACACCACAGAGTTCAAATACGAGTACCAACACGTGACCATGTCACAGCAATCTTACAATGACTAAGGATGGATAATGAGCTTGCCCTCAGGTCTAGTCTTCTTCACCCGCAGGGGTGAAGCAATTCTTGCAATACGCATAGTAGACTACACCATCTGCAACAATGGGAATAAAACCCTGAGTACTCAATTGTACTCAGCTAGACTTACCCGACAGGGAGTAAATAAAAAGACTCTCAAGGATATGCAAGGCTTATTTGGTGGAGCTCAGAGGATAGCATCATTTTTGCATCAAAAGCATTACTACGGTAGTTCCTCAACTTATTCATTTTAATTGTGATAAGCTTCGATTTCAGTTAAGCTACTTAAGCTAATGTTTGCAGCTATACTAAGCAATCACTGAATATTATAGCAGTCAATAAAACCATATGATTTCCAATATCCACAGATATCAACCTTATCTGACCATAATCATTATGTTCAGTTATTAGCCTCTACCTCACCAGAAGATCAGTTTAGTTTCTCACTAATCTGGAGAGATGGCGATTCGAATCTATTGTACCAGCTGGCAAATATGCCAATCACAAACCCTGTCAGCCGAGCCACTGGCTTCTTGGGTCACCGTTAAATCTTTCTGAGTCATAATGTATCGCGGGCTTGGAGGGGTCCATATTCTCAGAGACAAACCCACTTCCAGGATGCATCAGGTCCCTGACCTGCCCTTGGTAAGATGGTGTCTCCGCACATCCTTCCTACCTCCAGAATATGTCTGCCTTATCACACCCAATTCCCGGCTCAGAAAGAAATACTCGGCTTCGCGGTCGGAACGACTTATCCGGCCAGCTATGTGACGACGTCTTTCAATCTCAACTGATGTCTGGTGGCCTCAGTCCTAGTCGGCCGCAAGCAGCACCGAAGACGGCATGACCTCAACCATGTCATGCGGCTCCCCGCTACCTAGCCTTGATTCTCTCATTAGACACTGTGGCATCGTGGCACATATAGTCCATCATGTGGAATCCAACCCCCTCATCATTAGTAACCACCTATGCTCACGAAGGACAGAAAATCCCTCGACTTCTACCGGTCTAAGCATGGCTAAGCATAAGATCGAACCCACCCCTTGTCTAGTAATAACTTCAGGATCAAGTATAAGTGGACAAGGTATAAATGCAGCAACGGTATCATATCAACTCCTATACTTAAGTGCAAAATCATACGATTTAATAAAGACCAATGCATTTGTAAAAAGAGTAGGTGGAGACTTAGGGATGCTCCGGGGCTTGCCTTTCACAAAGTTAGTAGGTTGGTGATCAGGGCACTCAGTAAGTTCAACCTCCTCCTCCTGGCCTTCGGGAATCTCTGGCACCTCAATCTCCAGCGGAACTCCCTTCTCCGGTGGATCGAACTGCAATAGCGTCACCCGTCCCGGCGATCCTGTATGTATGACATGCATATATGAGAACTGAGAATGCACATGAAATGCAAGATAGAGATGCACAAATTAACCCATGATATGCAATCAGTTTAACAATCCACACTCATTTACTGAGTACGTGCATATTTCTTCTCTAGACAACCAACTCATACTCACCCTTGTTAAGCAAAACATAGAACAATTTCTCGTCCCGGGTAAGAGGTCTACAACCTGCACTTAATAATTAACATGCATCAACTAACCTACCACAATCATCTTATAGGTAACAAGCACGAGCAACATCATATGAACAAAACATTGACTTTGCTGCCATAAGCTCAAATTAGGATCAGCTTCACTGTTTTAAACAAGTGACAATGTGGGAGCATCACAGAATGCATGAAAACACTTCCTGACCAAAAGATACTTGCTTAAAAACAATTAAACAAACCCTAGCCTACAACTGGACCTACTATTTACTGTGCCCATAAAAATCTAGAAAAATTACAGTAGATAAATCATTTCCAGATTAGCCTACTGCTAAAATTTCAAGTCATTTGGACAAGTATAACAGTCTATACAAAAATAACAAACAACTAGCCTTTTAAGCAATAGAAAATATTTAACACAGTGAAAAGTATCAAACAACAGATTTCACATTTTTCTTAGCTTCTTCCCCACATAACATGGTTCAGGAAAAATATCATGACCATATCCTTAACACATTAAGCATGGTGATTTTTGCAAGATTAAAGCATAAAAGGCACATTATACAAGACATCATATGAATAACAGTGCAACACCAGCAAACATATTTTTCTTAGATTCTACTTCCCTAAACAAGATTAATTCAAGTGGAATCACATTTTTAGCACATTCCTACCATTACTTATGCATTTATCAAGTTTGCAGGCAATTAACAATTTAAATATAACTGCACAGAAAAAGTATTCCAAAATTACATTTTATATTTTTCCTTGATAGAGCACAGAAAGACAAACACAACAAAATTTGGTTGACCCCAATTGGACACTCCTAACTCCAGATATGAATTTTGGAAGATTTTACACATTTTCTGGAAATCCATTTTATAAATCATTAAAATCCAAAACCGACTGAAACTGCTACGTGCACCCGGCTCAGTGAACCAGAGGTGCACCAGAGCGGCTGACTCGTGGGCCCTTGGGTCAACCTGACCCCACGCGTCAGAGAGAGGGGCAGAGCCGCCGGCGCTGACCGGCGAGAGCTCGCCGACGGCGAGGTCTCCGGCGACACCACAAGCACCAACGGACTCCTGACGACGAGACGAACCCAGCGAACCAACTCCCGAGGTCTAACTATCACCGGAGCAAGCTCAACGGCGGCAATGGCGGACGGCGGCAGTCCGGCGAACTTGTGCCGGCCGATTCCGGCCGTTACTCGCGCGGCTAAGCTCCGTTCCGTAGAACTGGAACCCTAGCGGACCTACTTGGACGGCGAATCAAACTATTGTGCATGGGAACACACTGACCGCACAAGCATGGCGGCACGGCGGCGAGCGGGTTCACGGCGAGCTCGGGTTCCGGTGAACCTACGGCGAAATCGACCCGACCAACGACCTAGGCTAGATCTACGACTCACGAGGACACCCAGACAAGCAAGAGAGAGGGAAGCCGGCCTCGGCATTGTGCTCGACGCTGCGAGCAGAGAGCTCGGCGGCGCTCCGGCGAGTTCACGGCGGCGAGAAGCTCGCTACGGCTATACCTTAGCTCGACTGAGGCTGACAACGGGTCGAGGATGAAGAGCAGAGCAAGGCGAAGCTATGGCGGAGATGGAGCGGTCGGAGACAGCTCGGTGGCGGCAGATTTCACCGTGGCGACGGCGTGGCGGACAATGGCGATGGCGGAAGGGAAAGAGGAGAGCAGAGAGGCGAGAGCGAGGGAGAAAGCGAATGAGCCGGCCAGGAGACAGGATGGAGTCCCCTTTTCGCCTTTGCAGAGCGACGGCAGGCGTGCGTGGCCCGACGCCGGCGTACGGCCGCCACATGGCGCGCGGCGTCTGACGGTTTGCCAGCTGTTCGGCTGAATGCCGATTTGAATCGGCCTGATTCAGTTGCACGAAACCGACTGAAACTCGATTTTTATCGATCTCTAGCTCGCGATCTAGGGCGTTTCAGCGAGAACTTCACTAATATGGATCAAAGAGCTACATGAGTACTCCATTCCATATTAGAACATTTTACTCTAGATCGTCCTGGATTGAGAGATATGGATCGAAGAACAGGGGTACATCGAAACTGAAAACCAGTTTAGACTTAGAGAAATTTTTGAAAACTCAAAACAGCTCCAAATCTGCACTAATTCAACTTTTTGACCACCTTCCACCCATTTTCATGAGTTGACCCAAAAATAAAGTTTGTTGCTTATAAAATTCTACACAACTTTGATTAAGGGTGCACTGACATGCAAAATCTCTAAAATGCCCTTCTTGTTTGGTCAAACAGAATAGCTTTTAGAGGGCTCTCTAGTCAACTATGAGCTAGAGGGGTATTTTGGGGATTTCACCAACATGAACATTGTTCCAAATATTAACTCAAACATGTTTAGAGCATCTAGAACAGTAATCAAGCATCACATTTGCCTGTCAACACATCTAGCATGTTATGGACATATAAGCAAACATATAGCAATTAAAGGAAACCAATTCAAATGCAATGACGATGATGCATGAAATATGATGATCTATGCTTGATGACATGCAAATGCAAGTGTGAAAATAGTAACTAACACTAGGGTGTTACAATTGATTTAACGTACTTTTAGCTTCTCCCGGTCAGTTCTGACTGAGTACACCCTCATGAACTCGCAGACATAGTATCCACAAGTGTTATTCCCGGGTTGTTGCCACAGAACCCACTTTACAAGACAAAAAAGATTGTCATCCAATCCAGACAATACATATATATAGATACATATATAACATGAATGGCCTCTAAGTATATATACTTACCATGTGTGGGATTATAGTCAGTGGTGCTTTGCAATGTTTGAGGTCGTATTTCTCAATGAATCTTATCCAAACACTGCCAATCAAAATAAAAGTATCCAATGATCGATGTGAATATTTTCCAAACACTGCAATTGAAGAAGGTAAGGAGAAATAAATTACTTCTAAAAAATATCTATCATATCTTGGATTTGGTCCAGGCTCTTTCTCGTAGAATCTAAGATCTCCATGTGGCTTTGTTGAAGATCGATGACGATCAATATCCAATGATCGTTAAAGTTGTAGGGGAAGACTTTATGTTTCTTGCCGCGTTGCTTTGCTAAGAACTTCATGAGATTCTTCTCTGTGTCTTCTTTCCATGTTGGGTTGGGTGTAGGGTGTTTGAATACAATATGTGGATCAATGAAACCAACTTCATTAGACCCTCTCTGTTTGCACATTTGCATCTCATAGCTGCATATATATATAGAGAGAGAGAGTAAGGATATATATATAGAGAGAGAAAGATTTGAATTGCAGAAAGAAAGTACACTTATAGACAATAGCAGCTCATTATTGTTTTGTTGAGGGAGTCCATGTGGCATAGTTGGTGTAATTCAGCAAAATCAACAAACATAATATCATCGCCATGGAACCAATGTTGGTTTCTAATTTGGACAGAAATCCAAGACTCACCTCGTGTACATGCCCCAAGGTACCACTTGTTTAGCAAGTACATTTGCGTACCTAGTTGACTGAGGGTTTTTTAGATTCCATAGACTCCGACCATGTTGATATTTCCTCCACTCGTCAACTACTTGCGCTTTCTCCACTTTCTCCCATCCAACCATTTGGGCAAGGTTCATACCAGTTTCCACCATGAAAGCTTCAAACTCGTTCAAATTGACCTCACTAGGTACCTGGATGTGGTCCATAAATAAGCCATATTGATTCGATATCTGATCACTAACAATTAGCGGGGGGATTGCTTGCTTGTCTTGTTTGCCGAGTTACGGAACATCTTTCCCTGCCTTCTTCTGTTTGTCAATAGACTTCGTGAGAGAGCGGTCATAGTCCGATAGTGACAGGGGCTGTTTAGCTTCTCTCAACTTCTTCTTGTGCTCCATCCTTTTCTGCCTTAAAGCATCGCGAGGTAGATAGTAGTACGGTTGCGCTTTCTTTTTCTTCATCTCTTCTGTCTCCTTTGGTTTTCTTGTGAAAAAATCTGCGACTTGTTTTTTCACCGCAATATCTAACTCCTCTTTAGTCTTTTCACCGGGCAGTTTCTGAGGAATGGGTTGCTTTGTTTGCCTGGTGGCTTTCTTCTTTGCAGGCGGGGTTGGTTGCACCACCTGCGGTGGAGGCCTCTTAGTAGATGGCTTGGTAGGTGGGGGAGGTGTTGGAAGTCATGGTGGCGATGACGGATTTGCTGTTGGTGGAGGTGATGGCGCCCTGCCTGGTGTAAACACATCTTTGTACTCGTAGCCCAGAGCACTCTGATGGTCTGGGGAATGGATTATTGGACGTGGCCTTTGCTTCTGTTCTTCAAGACGAGGCGGCGGTGACGCCCCTGGAATAATAATGTATCGCTTGCGCCATACAATGAATGTCTTCTCAGCTTCTCCTAGTGTCTTCTCCCCATCACCTCCTTCAATTTCAAGAGGCACATTACCAAAACCTTTGGTAACTCAATCCACCGAGACGCTAGCATATCCAGGTGGTATTCTTCTCCCATGGATAGTGGGTGTCTTGGTCGGGTCTACCGGGTTTACAATACCGGTAGCAACCATGACTGTGGAGTTCCCCTGTGCAATGTGCAGCTCACACGGTGTAAGTGGATTAGTGATATCATCCACGGGGAAGCGCAACGCTCCGTCATCTTGCTGATTTGGCACCTCAGTAGAAGCACAACTGCTTTTTGCAAGATTTTCTGGTTGGCTAACTCCTTCTGATGTATGTCTACTCAATGCTAATTCCAACTGTCTTGCTATTTCCTCTTGCATTCTTGCTTCAAGTTATTTCTCACGTTCATGAGACTGACGTAGCGCTTCACGTGACTCGAGAACATATTCTTCTAACTTGCGCATCCGCTCTGCCTCCTCTTCCTTCCTTCTTCGATGGCTTCTGTAGCTATCTTTGTCCTCAGGGAAACCATGTTCCCACGTCACACCCGGTCCCAAGCCTCTGGTTCGGCCAGGGTGCTCAGCGGTACCAATGGCATATGTCAGTTCGTCCTTCTCTCTCTTCCGCCTGAATACCCCTTTCTCTTTAGCGTGCATAATATATTGCAATCTTTCTGCTGTTTACAAGTTTCTGACCATGAACTACCTTCCCAGTCTGCAGGTCAAGACTTCCCCCATGACCAAAAAACCATTGTTTCGCACGTACAGGCCATACAGCTGATTCTGGTATGAGCCCCTTGGCTAAAATATCAGCTTCCAATTTTTCCCACTTGGGAATGGCAGAAGGGTAACCACCTGATCCCAAGTGATGGTAGTATTCCTTTTTGCGAGCATTCTCAGTGTTCCTTCTGACCCGTGTCTCACCCTCTTCCGATAACTTGTACTGTACAAATTCATCCCAGTAGGGCCTACACTTTGTGATCGGACCAGTGGCTCGGTCAAAATCTGGCGTCTTGTTCTCCTTCACATATGTCTTGTAGAGACTTTTCTTCCAACTCTGAAACTGTGTGGCCATATTCTTCATTGCCCAGCGCCTAACTAGCGATTTCAATTCTTCACTGTTGAACTCTGGATAATTATCCGTTTCTAGCGTGAAATGTTGAAGAATATCATTCCACACTAGATTCTTGTCAACATCAGAAACAAAGCAGACATCAGGAGCACTAGGCTTTGCCTTCCATTCTCGTGCACTGATCGAGATCCTGTCCCTTACAAGGTATCCACAATGGTTCATGAATTTCTTTGCATGTGGTCCTAATGGTTCGCCCGTATCTGTGTTGAACTCTGTGATCACAAAGCAACCCTCTAATGGCTTCTTCGGGCCCTGGACTCCTTTGCTCTTGCCCGTAGATGTCGTCGTTCCAGATGGCTACAAAATTAAGTTAAGAAACAAATATTTAATAAGTATCGGTAACCACGCATATAATGATTTCGTAACCATGTGTTTGCAATAAATAAATACCTCGCCAGTAGTATTATCTGCAACATTGTCTTGCTGCACATTCCCATCATCCACTAAGTACTGACTCCCGTCGTCTTCTCCCTCCGGCCAGTGTTGACTGCCAGTGTTGATAATATCCATCATTTCTTGTTCCATATTGGCTCTTTCTCCGGCCATCTAGAGGAGAAAAATTATTAATGTTAATATTGCATGTGGAACAAAAGAGACAGAAAACCTAAACCCTATCCCTAACACTAATTAAACCGTAGCCCTAAGCCCTTACACTAAACCCTAGCCCTAGCCCTAACACTAAACCCTAGCTAAAAATAATACAATTAATTAGTATAAGCTAATAACTAAACTAACTAGAAAAACTAAACTAAAACTAATTTACTAACTAATTAACTAATTAAACTATCTAAACTAAACTAAATTAATGAACTAACTAAAAATAATACAATTAATTAGTATAAGCTAATAACTAAACTAACTAGAAAAACTAAACTAAAACTAATTTACTAATTAATTACTAATATATTAACCTAAACTAAACTAAAACTAATTTACTAACTAATTAACTAATTAAACTATCTAAACTAAACTAAATTAATTAACTAACTAAAAATAAAACAAACTAACTAAATGAAAAAAAACCGCTAGCCTATATACCTTGGCGATGTAGGGCGCGGCGGTGAGCAGAGGAGAGAGGGCCGGCGGCGGATCGTGTGGGGGCCGGCGTCAAGGCCCGCAGAGGGGCAGTCCGCGGCAGCGGCCGGCAACACGGAGGCTGCGTGCGGCGGTCGAGGAGGCAGATGTCGGGCACGCGGCGGTGGCGGGCCGGGCGTCGAGATCCCGCGCGAGGCGGTGGCGAGCTCGAGCAGGTCAGGGCGGCGCGCGGGCGGGGGGGCGTCGCGTCGGCGGGCCACTGGCGGCCGGCGTCGGTTGCAGTGGTCCGAGAGGTGGCGGTAGCGTCGAGGGCGAACGGCGGACAGGGCGGCTGAATCGAAGAAGATGGACCGAGGTTGAAGACGAGAGTATATATAGGTGGGAACTTTTAGTCCCGGGTCTGATCCAAAACCGGGACTAAAAGCTTTTGTTCCCGGTTCCAACCAGGAACCGGGACTAAAGCTTAGACTTTTAGTCCCAATTCTTGGTAGGAACCGGGACTAAAAGTGTGTTTTTGGTGGGCCCATAAATTTCGGCCCACCTTTAGTCCCGGTTGCAGCCTAACATTTCTTTTTGTTCCCGGTTCCAACCAGGAACCGCGACTAAAGTTTAGACTTTTAGTCCCGGTTCGTGGTAGGAACCAGGACTAAAAGTGTGTTTTTGGTGGGCCTGTAAATTTCGGCCCACCTTTAGTCCCGGTTGCAGCCTACAACCGGGACTAAAAGTGAAATTTCTGTTCACGTCCCGCCAACTGGATCATTTCTTTTTGTCTTACTTTATAATACTTATAAACCTTACTAATTCAATAGCAAATGGAAATGTTGACAAAAATTTTTTAAAAAAAGGTTCCTGCTTTATTTTACTGCAAACTACACAGAAGAAAAATGTTTTACCTGTATTTCTTGATTTCTTTACAAATATTAATAGTAATATACGATAATAATCATTAATTCATTAATGCAAAAATGTAGTGCTCAACAAATATAAATAAAATGGTTGGTATTTGACAAAAAAGTTGTTTTCAATTTATTTCAACGTAAATTCATGGATCTAATGTCTCACAATTATTACATAATAGCTAAATTCGCTCTAAGCAATCACAGTAGTGAACTTTTTTCAAATATATGTCCCTTGATCATAATCGACGTAGCCATGGGTTGTCTTCATTGTTCAATAGGATGCTTGGGTCTTTGTTGACCATGAAGGGTGGGATTCGATCATCCTTCTCATAATCTTCTGATGTGTCTATCTTATCTTCAATTCCCACAATATTTCTTTTTCCTAAAAGAACTATATGACGCTTTGGCTCATTGCTAAATGGGTTCTTATCGTTTTTCCCTCTTTTCGGTTTCGAAGACATGTCATTGACATAGAATACCTGGTTGACATCCTTGGCAAGCACAAATGGTTCGTCTTTGAACCCACTGTTATTGAGGTCCACTATTGTCATTCCATACTGGTTGTCCACTGTTACCCCGCCTCCGGACACCTTTACCCACTGGCACTCGAACAAAGGAACTTTAAAAGTAGGTCCATAGTCTAGTTCCCATATCTCCTCTATGCGGCCATAGTATGTTTGCTTAGTCCCGTTCGGGTCTGTGGCATCTATGCGGATACCACTGTTTTGGTTGGTGCTCCTTTTATCTTGGGCTACTGTGTAGAATGTATTTCCATTTATCTCGTACCCTTTGTATGTGAGGATATACCATGATGGTTGCCTAGCCAACAAACACAGTTGCTCCGGAATACTCTCATCACCCTGACATTCTTTTCGTAACCAACCGCTAAAAGATTCCATGTGATGGCGCGAAATCCAAGCTTCAGACTTGCCTAGAAACTGTGATAGTAAGAATTCCTTGTGTCTGTCCATATATGGCTCCACCAAGGTGGAGTTTTGCAGAACTGTGTAGTGTGCTTTATTGAAATAATCATCACCCTGACCGATATATGTTTTCTTCCCTAGTGTCCCCTTTCCACTTAGCCTCCCCTCATGTCGTGATTCTGGAACACCAATTGGGTCTAGATCAGGAATAAAGTCAACACAGAACTCAATGACCTCCTCGGTTCCGTAGCCCTTCGCGATGCTTCCTTCTAGCCGAGCACGGTTGTGAACGTATTTCTTTAGGACTCCCATAAACCTCTCAAAGGGGAACATGTTGTGTAGGAACACAGGACCTAGAATAATAATCTCCTTGACCAGGTGAACTAGGAGGTGCGTCATGATATTGAAGAAGGATGGAGGGAAAACCAACTCGAAGCTGACAAGACACTAAACCACGTCATTCTGTAGCTTAGCAAGATCTAGAGGATTGATTGCCTTCTGAGAAATTGAGTTGAGGAATGCACATAGCTTCACGGTGGCTAGACGTACATTTGGAGGTAGAATTCCTCTTAATGCAACTGGAAGCAATTGTGTCATGAGCACATGGCAGTCATGGGACTTTAAGTTTTGGAATTTCTTCTCTGGCACGTTTATTATACCTTTTATATTTGAGGAGTATCCGGATGGAACCTTGATGCTGTCTAGGCATTCAAACAGGCTCTCCTTCTCTTCTTTGCTAAGACTGTAACTAGCAGATCCTAAGTATTGGCGTCCATCAGCTGTCTTCTCGTTCAAACGCTGGAGGTCCTCTCGTGCTTCAGGTGTGTCCTTGCTCTTCCCGTACACACCCATGAAGCCAAGCAGGTTCACACAAAGATTCTTTGTTAGGTGCATCACGTCAATCGCATTGCGGACCTCTAGGACTTTCTAATATGATAGCTCCCAAAATATGGACTTCTTCTTCCACATAGGTGCATGACCGCTAGCGTCGTTCGGAACGGGTTCACTGCCAGGTCCCTTTCCGAAGACTACTTTCACGTCCTTGACCATATCAAGTACGTCCTCACTGATGCGGTTGATAGGCTTGGACTTGTGGTCCGCCTTACCTTTAAAATGCTTGCCTTTCTTTCTTACAGGGTGATTCGCAGGCAGGAATCGACGATGCCCAAGGTAGACAACCTTTCTACATTTTTTCAAAAATATACCTTTAATGTCCGTGAAACAGTGCACATATGCATTATATCCCTTGTTCGACTGTCCTGAAAGATTACTTAGAGCAGGCCAATCATTGATTGTTACGAACAACAATGCACGGAGGTCAAAGTGCTCCTGTTTGTGCTCATCCCAGACACGTATATCTGGTTTGTTCCACAAAAGCAGTAGTTCTTCAATTAGTGGCCTCAGGTACACATCGATATCATTGCCAGGCTGCCTTGGTCCTTGGATTAGCACGGGCATCATAATGAACTTTCTCTTCATGCATAACCATGGAGGGAGGTTGTAGATACATAGTGTAACAGGCCAAGTGCTATGACTACTATTCTGCTCCCCGAAAGGATTCATACCATCCGTGCTTAAAGCAAACCTTATGTTTCTTGCGTCCCCTGCAAAATCTGGGAACTCTCGATCGATTGCTCTCCATTGAGACCCATCAGCCGGGTGTCTCAGCATATTGTCTATCTTACGGTCTTCTTTGTGCCACCGCATTAACTTTGCATGCTCTTTGTTTCTGAACAAACGTTTCAAGCGTGGTATTATAGGAGCATACCACATAACCTTGGCAGGGATTTTCTTTCTGGTTCTTTCATCCTCAACATCACCAGAGTCATCTCGCCTGATCTTATACCGTGATGCATGGCATACCGGGCAAGAATCCAACTCCTCGTACTCCTCGCCACGGTAGAGGATGCAATCATTAGGACATGCATGTATCTTTGTGATTTCCAATTCCAGAGGGCAGACAACCTGTTTGGCTTCATAGGTAGTGGCTGGTAATTCGTTATCCTTTGGAAGCATCTTCTTTATTTTTATAAGCAACTCCCCAAATCCCTTGTCGGATACACCATTCGTTGCCTTCCATTGCAACAACTCTAGTATGCTACCCAATTTTTTCTGTCCTGCATCACAAGTTGGGTATAGCAACTTATTGTGATCCTCTAGCATACGCTCGAACTTGATCTTCTCCTTTTCACTTTCACATTCTCTCTTTGCATCGCAAATAGCCTGAGCAAGATCATCAACGGGATCATCTTGTGCTGGTACCTCTTCTTCAGCTTCCTCCATTGGAATATCATTGTTTAATATACCATAGTCAGCAATAGTGTCACCATCGTCCCATTGTTGTTCTTCGTCTTCTTCCATTATAACGCCTCTGTCTCCGTGTTTGGTCCAGCAGATGTAGTTTGGCATGAAACCCGACTTGAACAAGTAAAAATGAAGAATCCTTGAGCAAGAATATTCCTTCAAATTCTTACATACAGCACATGGGCAGCACATGAATCCATCCCGCTTGTTTGACTCAGCCACATTTAAGAAAATATGCACGCCCTCAATGAAATCTTTGGAGCGACGATCAGTGTTGTACATCTAATGCCGACTCATCTACATTATAAGACAAACGAACATATATCACAATACTGAACATTAATTAATTTATGGAAGCCTCGCTGCAATGTAGACAGTCACAACTAGCACTAAACTAATTAAACCTAAAATACACTTCAACAGCCTAAGTATATCATGACCGATCTCAAGTAAAACAGACAAATCATTCGTCTGTTCAACATCAATGGTCTTCGTTCGCGGGCTCAGTGCCTCATCAGCTAGCTCATCACCCACCGCAGCTGCCTCTGCAAGAGTTCCAAACACGTGTTTGGCATACTCTTCTTCCCAGTACCACCCTGGACATCCACTACCATTCCACTGAAATTAAGACAAAAATACATAAGTTTAGTAAAAAAAATACATAATTTATTATATATAATCATCAAATGCGATGGAGTAACTCACATTACGATCCGGACACTTGTAGAAGATGCGCCCCTTGTTGGGACCCTCCTTCTTCACTCGAAACTCAAGCACATTCTTTTTCTTGCACTCGCCGCACTCAATGAGAGGGAGGTCTGGTCTCAGCCTCTTTTGAACCCGATGATAGGCCGACGACCCGGAAGCATTCGTCATCTACTCTTTACTCTCTAGACTCAAATTTGTAAAGCACTTAAATTCCTAATAATGTATTTTAACAAGTGAAACAAAAAATAAAACTCCTAAAATTTAAATCACAAATATATACATACAACATTTGAGTAACAAATGTGAGCTATGCATACTATAAATCTTCCTTCAACCAAATATACAAACTATCAAGTGATTTTGAGCTTGAAATATAAATTATTGGAGAAATATCAAGTGATTTTGACCTTGAAATACAAATTATTGGAGAAATAACCATAGAAATATCATAGTGATTAAACAAGAGAGAATAAAGATAGTAACCTTTGCAACCATAGAATTGAAGAAGTTGGAGGAGTAACCTAGCCAAGCTCCACACTTGAGCTGAGAAGAAGCAAGAACATGCACGAGTAGAAGCAAGAACAAGCATGAATGGCTTGGGGCCTCGGGCTCTGGGGGAAGAAAAGGTTTAAATTGGAAGGGAGGAACATTAGTCCCGGTTTAGGCTACAAACCCGGGCTAAAAGTTAAGGTTTAGTCCCGGTTCTGCCCATAAACCATGGTTAAACTTTTAGTCCCGGTTGATTATCAAAACTGGGACTAAAGATAGACTTTTAGTCCCGGTTTTGATCACCAACTGGGACTAAAAGCTCCCTAGCCGTTGCGAGCCGTTGGGAAGGAGGATTTAGTACCGGCTGCTATATCTAGCCGGGATTAAAGGTTTCTTTCTTCCCGGGCGCAAAAAATTCCGGTACTAAAGCCAAAATCGGTAGTGGATCAAAAGTCTGCTCTCTACTAGTGACCGACACTGGCCGAACTAGAAGTCTTATAAATAGCCAGATATCATCCCTTTTCTCTTCCGGCTTCGGCCATCTCGAAAATAATCAATAGTTGCTACAATGCCGATTATATTTCTATAGTACCATGCGTACAACAAAATATTTTTCCTCGAACTAAATGATTTAGCAATCACTCACCTTTTTCCTCGACCCATGTGGTGCTTTTAGCTTTTCCAAATCTTAGGCGGTTGCAAGATAGAACGACTGTGTAGAACCGCTATTCTCTTATTCTTTGATCATCTTTCTTTCCGGAGGTTTTTGAAGATTTTATAAATAAAAGCAAGCTCCTCGAATGACATTCTCAATCGTCACATAATTCTGCTACGTCAAAAACCGGATCCAAGAAAATACAAGTCACACACTAAGATCAAGATGTGCAAGTGTGGGGAATTTCTAATGTTTTTGTTTGAACTCCTTTTGTATATAATTCTCTCCTTTTGCATTAACTAGAATATATGGGCTATCTCTCTCCGGCGGGCATCTTTGTACCCATTGTTTTCTCTCAGACGGGTATCTTTGTACCCATTGTTTTCTCTCTTTTTTATATGGGCATTTTGTACCCCTTCTTTTTTTTTCTTTTTTTTATAGCCCATATATTTCTTTTTGGCAAAGAAAATTTAAGAGAGAGTATCGTTATGACACAATAATGGAGTTTCAATTTTATTTGACGGATGGACGACATGTTTTTTGCGTAACTCTCAGTATAAGAGTTAGCAAATTTATTTGTGGAGTGTTCGTGGATCTTGATCGTTAGTGCATAAAAAGAATTTCTACGAGGGTCACAATAAATTGACAAAGCTCAATGTGATTACAAGAACATCATTAAAGAACAGTTGAATTTTAGTATTTTTTAAAAAAAAATAAAACTTCGGATGTCATGTTTCTCGTAGAATAAAATCATAGTAAATCCTACAGTATCATATCATAACTTGCAACAACTTAGACGAGAATCATACATTTACAAACCACTAAGTTTCAAGTTTCAGGATAAGAATCTTAGCAATAAACTCAAATCTCGGAGAATAATAAGTTATAAACTAGGTACAAGAGAAACATAAGACAAAGCAACTAATAATTATTTCAATAAGGAGGAGATAAAACCATTATTACTTATTACGTGAGGGTCCTGCCCCGAGCCAGCTCCAAAATAATCATGTTGTTGCTCCAGTAGTGTGTTCATCTGAGTTGTCTGTCTAAAATATGATATCTTCAACTGTCTATCTGCTTTAGCCGATTAGGAACTGGCCCCCGAGTTTGTAATCGGCCATCTAAAGGCAATAAGCAGAACCGCCTCCTCATCTTATTTGCAGCCATTGAGATCATTAGGTAGCACTGCCAACTCTAAATAGTAAGGTCCTGCAAACCGATGACTCTACTCACCAGCAGCTAATGAACACTCCGTATAACAGCTCCACTGGCAATATTGATTGGTCGGCTGCACTTGCTTTGCCGGTAGCAGCAATAAGAATAGTCTAGTGCCCAGCAGACCCATGTCCAGGATAGTCGATTATTTTACTTCGTTAGCCGATTTTTCATCTCTCTCTTGCTTAGAGGAAATCGGCTGTTACCACTTGACTATCGCCCGTTACACTGTATGTAAGCTCATACTGGCAGCCTCCGAGAAACAAAAAATGCGATCAGCTTCAAAGCCGATGCATGGTTGCTAGCCCTCTCTTTTTTTTGTCTCAAATTCCTCTTCGGTCTGCTGCCTCGACGCGATGCCCCTGGATTTCTCTTGTGCTGCCTGCAGCCGATTCTGCTTCAAGAAGAGTTATTCGCCCAGAGTACCTCTCCAGATGAATTCCTTGGTAATGTTCCAGCCCATGATATAAGTAAGGTTATTTAATATTTACCCTCTCCTTACACCTCTGAAACCATCAGCTCTGTTCTAATGTTGCAACCGTCCAATACGGCCAAACCACTTCTACTCACGGCCATAGTTTGCTGGAAACTAACAAAAGTAAGATTCGGCCTTTCTCCATTCAAATCCTGCCCGGTCATTTTATTAGAGTCATTTGTTGGAGTTGTTCCAAATTCACTCCAGGATGTAGGCCGGGCTTCTGACGGAGCGAAGCGGAGGCCCGTCGCCGGAGGCTTGGGCCGGAGCGTCCGTCGCCCCTGTACTCGGGGGGTGCGGGGGGCGGAGCCCCCCGCGGTACGGTACGGTATATACACCCTTGCTAGGGTTTCGTGGAGATTTGATTCTCTTGTAAGCCGCCATAGGCGTGTAACCCAAAACTCTTGAGATAGTGAGATTGTTGCTGGCTGGTGCCCGTGGTTTTTCCCCATCACATCTGAGGGGTTTTCCACGTTAAATCGTGTGTCTCCTCTGTGGCTTGATTCTTTACTTCATATTCCTATACGTCGTTCATAACATCATTCCCTGTGATCGGTTGCAGTTCCATTCAGATGTGTCATTACTTTGTAACGATTGATCATAACAGCTCTGGTACAGCGACGACATCCGTGATGATGGTGATGGAATGATTAAGCCAAACGACCCTGTACTGACATCGGTGTATTAGCACTTCTCCTTCTAGAAGTACCCACTTCGTCAAATATGGAGCGTCGATTCAGTACGTTGGCGTGGAACTCCATGCTGAGCCGCCCATGGTAGAGGACACTGGGCGCTACAAGATCAATTTGGCCACGGCGATCATCGACTCGAACTCATCCGCCATGCATAGTTGAGGTCGGCACTGCTGGACTGCCCCGAGAAGAACATAGGCACATGCCCGGACACCGTGTGGCTGTCGTGTCGCTTTTGACGAGGCTCCCTGACAAAAATAATGACCAGCACTTCTCTGCATTCCTTGCCTTCTGAACTTATTCTCGATTTTGTGACCACGCTCCATCAGCTACTAATTTGTCAATGAAATAACTCTATTGGATTAACAGTTCACCGGCCATTTACTTTTCACGGCCGATGAGCCAGCCGATAGGCAAGCTGGGGGTCACTTAGTTTTCATCCAAGCTGATGATTGAACCGTCAGACTTCACCAAGGCGATACCTGTATCCAGTCATCATTTTCGCACATGCTGCCACGTCGGCTACTCTTCTGAAAATATCAGCTCGACGCAATACAAATTTTCAGTATCCCTTTAATCCATCGACACCAGCTATCTTCATGTACTCATTGGCTGTCTCTACAGATGAAATCAAACTATAATTAGCCGATGTGTGTATTTTGGTGTGCGAAGCTCGATTACCAGATTTCCTGAACAATCATAAACAGCTATGCTTTTTCTCGTTTGATTTGCATGCACGTATGCTCCTCAGTCAATTACTTCTTCTAATAGCCGATGTACTAATTAGCCCACGTAAATCGGCTCGTTTTTCTAATAATGATTACTGGCCGATTTGTCTTGCGTACGCTGATGATAGCATCTCCCGCCTCTTGTGATCTGGTCGATCGGCCACTGTCTCTCTCGTCCGTTTTCATCAATCACACCAGCTTGGTAGAAAATATGCAGAGCCGACCAAGCGCGTCAACCATCTCTTTTGTAAATAAAGGATCAGCTTGCTTCAGACCTCATAATTGTTCTGACTCCTGCTTCATGTGCTTCAAGCTATCCACGTACAACAGTGGACAGTTGTTAGATGGTTCTGAAACTTCATTTGTTCCAATATTCTCCATGATTATCTTGACACCAAATTCACCTGGATATCATGCTGCCGATATTCCCCAAGCTGACATCCCCTTTCAATTTTTTTTTATAAGAGATTCCCAATACTCAACTGTACTGGCCAATATCCCTTTGCCTGATCGGTTGCTGCTTCTTTCGTCTGATCAGCTGTTATGGTGCGAATTCTTACGTTGTACGGACGCGTCTGTATTTTGGAGCTTCTCCAAATTATCCTGCAAATCATATACAAGCTGGAACTGCATGCAAGCCATTATTCTCCACTATTCTCCTTCTGAGACGCATCAGGGCTTTGGTGTTTTGCATTATTCCCGGAATCCCTCGAACTGAAAAAACTCCATATCGGCTAAATGTGATAGCACTAGAACAATTGGAGCCGATATTTGTTTGGATCTTACTCTAAGTCCGACATGGCTGATAAACCTCGTGCATTAATATTTTATAGATTATATGGCTTCATCGGATCTACTGTGCTTCCCAAATGCGCAACGACACATGAATATCGGCTTCTTCTTAAATAGCCGATTCCTTCGAGTAGCCGATCCAAAACAGCCGATTTTACTCCATCGGAAATCATCAGCCTAGAATACCCATTCAATCAAATGACGTGCACCGGCCATCACCTTGTATGCGCGTGTATCTTCCTTCTCAAATCAAGATGCGGCTTTTCATCATTATCTCCCTTAATAAATACGGCACACATGTCTCCTTGTAGCATATAGTATTTTTTTTAGCCGATGCTAGCAGTTGAATGCAACGGCACATCTCCCCTTTTTTTAATTTATTTTCAGCCGATGATTTGTACAACTGTTAATTCTGGTCGATCGGCAGTTGCTTGTATGCTGAAACTAATCGGCTACTCACAAGCCAATATCACGGGGCACTTGTTGCCTCAAGTGCCTGGAGAGCCGATAGAGGCCCCCGTGCTGGAGATGCGCCCGTAGAAAATAGTCCTTGTAACGGTAGGTAGGAATCGGCTACTCCGTAGCCGATTAAAATTTTGTCAGCTCAGCAAGGAAATAGCCAGCAACTTGGAACATCGGAGCAAGTCAGAAACAACTGTCGTCTCAATAACTTGGTTCTTGGTCATCAGACACAAATAGCCTACAGCCGATTACCATGGCCGACGAATGCCCTGAGCTTCTAATCAAATGGTTGTGATCCCACCGGACGTGCCAAAAAGTACGTAGAGATAAAATTCGGTTCTACAGCCAACACACTAGCGAAGCCGGAACGATCTACAGGAGCAATGGTCCGACAGATCCAGCTAGCTTCAATAATCCAGATCCAAGAGTGCCAGTCAATTTTACCTGTAATTAACAAGGAGAGAAAGATAATCAATAATTTAGGGTGGAACATGCCGGCGTAGTTAGACAGTTCCGATTGTATGGCTCTGAGAGCTGATATGAGTGAAAATCGACTAGCATACATGAATCGATTGTATAAATATAGCAAGATATCCGATTTTTAATTAACCGATTCAGGGATAAATATGAATAAAAGTAAATTATATTAAACAGATCTAATTCATACATTGCGTTATGCGCCGAAACACGTTTTAATCTATCACGTCTATCAATTAGGATCGATCAGATCGTTGCAGCTAATTAATACACTTGAATCGACCTTAACATGATCCAAAACACAAGACAATGCATAAAGAAGATCAGAAGAATACAACATGCAGCAGGCAAGCACGAACAGCATCGGCTGAACAACCTATCTGAAGTATAGACAACATATAAGCTTATAAAGTAAACGATGCTTTGACTCTTTAATTAATCTACCTAACTCGTCGCTTATGTCAAAGGGTTCGACCGGATCGTTGTAGCCCACGACGTAAACTAATGGTTAGATCTATTAATCAAAGACTCTCCACACAATTTACTTTATTACTTGAGTGTGACTTATACACAATCAAGATCTGAACTAATCAGCTAATGACAGATAGATCTCCTCGCCTAAACATGATATTCAATTAATTTTCACATAAACAAGATATATACAAAAGATTTAAGCCGACGAGAAGAGATCAAGATTGAGTAGTTTGATGATGCTTAAAATAAATAAACAATAAATCGTCATAAGCAATATCGGTAACTTAATGAATCTAACTAACATGCCAAGTTAATCAGAGCCGATAACTAATTCATATTCATCAACCAGCTTAATCTAAGCCCTCGTCCACCAGATGACGCTAAACATAGATTAATCAAGAAAATAAATATGAATCGATAACTAATCCTTATTTGATTTAAGCCCACGTCCACCGGATGACGTTAAACTCCTATCAAATAAGAATCAACCCCTATCTACCATACTCATATGTCCACCGGATAACATTAAAGAGACAAATTTTAACGAGGCATGACGGTACTTACAAGCAAGCCTGCGTCCACTGAATGACACCCAGCCTGTTCGAAGAAACTCACCGAGAAATTACATTACTCCTACTCCTAGAGTTTTGGCCAGAGCCGAAAGGGTTGTTGTATTGATTTGTTGATTGATCCATCCTAGATACAATGGCCGAGGGTTTATATTTATACCCCGGGCTAACCAGCTCTTGACAAATCTTGTCCGTAACTTGCCTAACAATAAAACCTAAATAAAAAGAAAAAAATACATAATCTCTAATTCGTTTAATGTAGAGTCCTTGCCGACGAAGCTTCCTCCCTATATTTCCTTTCCACCGGTGAAGGCCTCGTGCAGATATGTGAATATGTGACTTTGCGCATGCAAATCTTGCCGCCCGATGCATCTGGACGTTGTTGTGCATCCCAAATAAAATTATATTCTTTTCCCTTCTTGCACCACTTAGATATATCCATATATAAGAACCGACCAAAAATAAACACGGCCAAATATATTGGCCTTCATGCATGAGCAAGCCTGACATCTCCTTTCTTTCAATCGCACATGATTTGATCAGCTTGACTCAGTAGTTAAATAATATAAATTCTGGTGAGCCTCCTTTCTTTGAGCAACTTCAATCACCCAACAAATCATATGTGATATACCTGGAGCAACACGATTCTCCAGATCAACTTACTACCAATGATATTTCCTAACCCACCAAATTATGGTGTAAACAGTGAGCTACATGAATTCATTTGCCTTGATCCTCATCAGCCCTGGAGGAATATAATGACCCTGGAAAGTAGTCTTGAATCGATTCCAGGAGATCTCAATACCTGCTGGAATAGTAGGCTTGTAGTGCGACAACCAAATTCCCGCTGGTCCCTGAAGCTAGAGAGTGGCGTAGTTCACCGTCAGATTGTCATTCAACCTCAACACTGAAAATTTCTGCTCTATGGTGTGAAGCCATTCATCGGCTTGCAACGGCTTAGGGGCTTCCTTAAAGATGGGTGGCTTGGTGTCCATGAAATCCTTGTAGGTGCTATGACGATCTCCACCACGAACATTGTTGGCTGCCATCTCACGCAGGACAGCCTCCAGATTTCGTTGAGTCCCGATAAACTGTGGGAACATCTGCTTAGGGGTGAACGGTGTTGGTGGTGGCAACTCTTCATTCTCATTGTCGTTCCTGCTACCACTATCGGACCCATGAGAACGCGTATTAACCGGCATCTGTTAAAATTTTCATAGAAATGGGAAACGATTAATAATGGTGTTGTTGCAAAAAATTGAAATTCATGCCAAAGTATTACATGATACAAAAAGAGTAAACATAATAATAACAAGGGCATAAAAATTTCAACTCCACAACACAACCATGTTAAAAGTAGGGAAACTACTTAGTAGTCATTACAAACCACGGCACTAACGTTCGACTACAACCCACAACAAACCAAAGTTTTCAATGTGGCCATACAATCTTTACATTATTTAGAACTACACATCACATGGCCTAAACTTTGTAGAGGGGATTTTTACAAAAATATTAGACACATCTAGCTTCCAAGAGACTGCTAGAAACCACTAGTCATCGTGATCGCTATCAATTACAGACGCACTGCTATTCCCGCCATCACTATCGTCAGCTTCGGGATTCTCTTCATCATCATCGGATGTAGGATCGTTGTCATCTTCCAACACAGGAGGATTAACTTCAGCCGCACTTGGGGATGAATAGTGGCAACAAGATTGTTCAAGTGATGGACTTCATTCTGTAACCCCGCTATCTGTTGATTAGTGTGCTGCATCTGGAGAGCAAAGTCAACCCTTTGACGAGCAAAGTGCATATTCATGACACCTAGCTGATGCAGTAATTCATCTCTCTATTGACCAAGAACGTTGATTTGACGAAGAACTTGGTCTCGCTCAGCTAAAGTATCCTGCAACTCTCCGCGACATGTCAGAAGAGCATCCAGCATATCCCTAGCATCTTGACGAGCTTTGCTTGCGGCTTCAAAATGTTGCTCAATTTGAGTCACTAGTACATGCTGCTCGGCAATTGAACCACGAAGGCTCCTCAACATGGAGTCCCAACCTTCCTGTCGATTGTAATACATCTTCAATATCGCAAACATAGCGCTCATGGCTGGATCCTTGCTGTGCATATTTTCATCCTGACCCCTCACTAAAGGATCACTACTCTCAGAATCCCAGGTTGCGTTCTCCATATCAAGTTTGGGGAACACATCCATAGGACCATCATTGATGTCGGCACCAAATCGCTCGCATAAGGACATTAACACTTTGAAAGCTGCCCGTTGGGCACCATCCCATGGAGACCAGGCTTCAACATTGACCTTCCAACCAGGCCAAGATACAGCTCCACGGATAGCTGGTATGGAAACCCAAACCTTGTAACACACTTCCACTCCACATCCAATTTTCTCCCAGTAATAGTTTGGTGGCTCAGCATATCCGATAGATTCCAACGTCCTCCACAACAGAGTGGGTGTCCCAAACTGATCCAAAAACCTGTGGTTGCGAGGCAGTGGAGACATCTGTAGAAAATTTTTGAGAGAGACATGAGAATAGTTATAGAAAAATATTTATTCCCATTAATATTTCACTTTAATTATTTTTGCGTGAAGGATTCAGATAAGAACAGAACATGAGTGACCAAGATGCATGAACGTTTCACACGTCCTCACACCTAACCATACTACCATGCTAAGCGGTGGCATAGAGTCGCTCTCATATACATAACAAATCCGTACTACACGTAGTTAGCATACCTGCAGAAGATTCATTTCAGCCCAATCCCACATGTATGTATAGCGATAAGAAGCACTTTTTGCCGAAAATGCTTCCATGAGCACTTGCGACCCCAAAAATAATTACTCCACATAGGGATACTTCCATAGGCACATATGGACACATGTACCTTGTAACAGAACCGACCAACCTATAAGAGCATAAGTACAAAAGCGATCACCAAAGTGTTCCAAACTTTTCCACTTGAGCCCATATAAGCCCGGTAGTCCGCTGAAATCTCGACGGATCTCAGAATCAACCAACATAGTAGCCAAGATCGTACAAGTTTAGTGCAACCATCCGCATATTACATCATTCGAAACGTCGTTCGCAACGCGAATACATCGGAGTCATTCACTTATTACAAATCGAGTTCAAATAGCGAAAATAGAGTAGTTTAGCTGAAATTAACACCATAGTTCAAATACCATGCCAGTAACCAGATTATCCTCACAAAAGCAACCTATAGAGAGAGATCTCAGAACAGTCATTGCCCAATGACTTAGTCCTCATCCACAGCAGGGTGAAGACAGGTCTTGCAATAGCCATGATACATTCTATCATCTGTAACAATGAGAATAAAACCCTGAGCACTTGGGGTACTCAGCTAGACTTACCCGTCATAAACCAGAAATAAAATGACACTGAGAGGAATGCAAGGCTTTAATTTGTGGAGGCTGCTGACATCATTTTTGCATAAAAAGCTTAAGGTTCATTATGCATATTGACACAAGTTTTAACATCAAATTCATCAACTTGCTTTAGTTATACCTGTCTAGGTGAATACCTATTCAACTAGATTATAGCATCAACATTATTATGGAACCAGGATTAAGTAATTATCTTGCTTAGGTTCTTTTGTGAAGCACAAACAACTCCTGCAACTAATCAAGAAATGATCATATTCATATCTAGTTCATAAGTTGTCAATTAGCCCTTTCAACCATGTACCTCCATTTATCAATTAGTTTGGAGTACACGGTGCCGCTGCTCATGTCAAGTTCTCACTAACAGGGAGAGACCGCGATTCGAATCGAATAACTATCCAACTGGAGTAAATAGCAAACGCTCGCCTTACACCTGCCTCTAGAAAAGCAGTGTCGGGCGATCTTTCGAACAGTTCAGGTAAAAAGTAGTCAACGGGCCCGTCCCGGCGCCATACACGAGGGATTCAACGGTGACCAGGATGCTCGGATCATCTCTAAACCGGTTGCGTCGACCGGCCCGCTAGGTCCTCGCCCATGGTCCTATCCGCAACCTCCTGGTGTACGCACTTCAACTGGTCGTGCTCCCGGCCTGAACTGGACTACTAACTTCACGGTCAGAACGACTTATCCGGCCAGTTAAGCGAGAGGTAGGGTTCAACATGACATCGAGGACTCGCATCAGCGTGCTGTCCTTAATGGCACAATTGGAGGTAGATACGCAGCAAGGACTACCATGCCTTGTTGGTTCTTCATGTTCCTCCTGCACCTTCCGATTAATTACGCACCATGGTTAAGTTCCATAGTGGCCATTTGTTCAAGAACTGGTCAAGGTAAGAATACCCATCATTATCTCGTGAATGACAGGGGATCATTCAACTTCTACCGTCTAAGCAGGGCTAATCTTAGTTTCGATCCTCGACATAAATAGGAGATCAGGTATATTTGTATATCAAGGAAGGGATATGCAGTAGTAAGGGGTTTCCAAGCAACTCCTATCACTTAATGCAGCATGACATAAGAATAAAAACTCAATTAATTATTTATAAAATATGGGAGGCTTAGAATGCTCCGGGGCTTGCCTTTCAGGAAAGAAGCAGGGCGATGGTTAGGACACTCCGGGAGATTCTCCGGATCAACTTCCTTGGCTGGCCCTTCAGGCTCCTAGGTGGCCTCCAACTCCTCGGGCTCTGGGTCCGGTGACTCGAACTCCAGCAGCGTCACTCCCTCCGAAACACCTACTGCATGAAAATGCCGAGGCTAAGATACGATGCACTGGATAAAAGACTCATGATGCGCAATGATATGGTGCATATGAGAGGCTATACATAGAAAACAATGAAACTAGGTTTTATCCAGAGGAACCACACACAACTTGCTGCCCAAAGTAATCTTCTAGACTAGACCTCTAAACAGTCCCAAAACCCCATACAACCACATCAAAGATCATATAATTACCACAAGGAGTACTAAACATTTATTTTATTACTCAAACCACCCACATGGGTTACAACTGCAACTACTGTTTCCCGACTACCAAAAATTCTAGTAAAATTACAGTAGCTAAAACATGTTCTCTGCAACCTACCATAAAAATGTCACAGCAAGCTAGGATACCAATCATCCTGTACAAAAATATCAAGACAGCAGGCTGAAAATAGGCAATAATTACTTTGTACTATGAAAATCATCAAACAGCATATTTTATATTTTTATTAGCTGCTAAACAGTGCGTGAAGAGTGTACAAAAATTACCAGGCTCCAACAGTTCATAATTTATTTTTAATAAATTTAACAAGGATCTATCTTAGACAAAAATAAAATCAAAACACCAATATTTTACATAGCACAGCCCTAAGATATATTTTTCACAGATAGAATAGACCATGACAAGTCTAACAAAACTAGAATCACATTTTTAGCCTATTCAAATAATTGGTTATGCATTTTCTTAATTTAACAGCATATAAGAAATTAAAGAAAACTTCACAGGAAAAGTACTAAAAAGTCACTCAACCTATTTGTCCTAGAGGTTGAGTGACTTCTTCCACCTTCATAGCTTCTTCCTAACTCAAGATATGAATTTCACAAGTATTTAACATGACAAATCAATCATTTAAATAAAACAGAAAAACATAAACTAATCAATTATGCTACGAGCACCCAGATCTTTGCACACAGAGCCAACACGAGTGTCTGACGTGCGGGCCCTGCTGGTCAACAGGCCCCACCTGTCGGAGACAGAGGCACTCCGCGTGCTTTGACCGCGCTGTTCTCGTCGGCGGTGAGCTCTCCGGCGAAACAGAGGGTACCAACGTTCCCCTCACTAACCTCAACGCGATGACCTAGGTGGTCGGGCCACTATCTTCACAGACGCGGGTCGCTAGCGACGATGGCGGACGGCGGCACTGCGGCGAAGTGCGTCGGCCGACTTCGGCCACGGCGAGTCGCGCATGGGTGCACAACGTCACCACGACATCCACGGGAACCTACGAGCTAGACCTATCGACAAATGGACCGCGGCAGCGAGCTCTGAGCTCGTGCATGGCGAAGTGGCGGTGAGCACCACGACGGCGAGGTCGCGTTCCGCGAACCAAGGCCATCTCTGGCTAAACCGACTACGGCTACACCACTAAACCGACGGTGATGCTCACGGTGATCTCTTCACACCGACAAACCAGGCCAAGAACCTCACGGGTAAGGCTGGCCATAGCGGCGCAGAGCGCGCGGGGTGCTCCGGCGAGCATCCACGGCGGCGCGACGAGTTAGAAACTCACCAACGGCTCGAACGACTCGGCAAAGGTGACGGGGAGGCAGTGCAAGCTGATGGAGAAGAGGGCGGTGCTGCTGGTTTGGGCGGCGGCACACCGGTGTGGGCTAATTTTGCCGGCGGCGACGATGCGGCGGCGCGGAGGAGAGGAAGACGAGCGCATGGCCGTCGCTGCAGAATGGGCGCGGTCGAGAGAGGCAGAGCGCTCTCCTCGCCTTTCTAGGCCGACCGGACAGGGAGCGGCGGCCACCGGTTGGCGGAGCGCGGCGGTGGAGCGCCACGCGGCGAATGGCACCTGACGGCGGTGGGCCGGGCTCGCGCACGTGTTTCAGTCCGTTTCAGTTGACTGAAACTGGTAACTTGGCACGCGATTATCTCCTAATCCAGGCAGAGTTAGCTCAAACTTCGCTAATACGAGATGAAGAACTACATGAGATCTACCATCGGTATTAGGGATATTTTTGCTGGTTCGGCCTAGATCGAGAGATATCAAGCTCCAAACATGGGTACATGGAAACTGTGCATGGCTTTAGGACTTAGCAAAATCAAAGAGCTCAAAACCAGGCCAAAACCCTGTTTGACCTTGTTAGGCACTTTTTCATGGGTTGACCCCTTAATAAAAGTTGTTCTAAATAAAATTCTTCACAACTCATATTAAGACCCCAATGCCATGTTAAGTCTCTAAGTTGACTTTCTAGTTTGGTCAAACAAAAGAGGTTTAGGAGGGCTCTAAGGTTAGCTATCACTTGGAGTCATTATTTCATGAAGTGGCCTTCATGAACATTGTTCCAAATGACATTATTGGTGATCCTAGATGGGTTTTGGGTTTAGTTAAGCTAATGGCACACAATGACCACACACACAAGAAGGAAAATAAGCACATAAATCAAACAATTTCAAAGGAACATCAAATAACACATGATGCAATGATGACCATGAACATGAATGCATGAGTGATGCATGTGCTTGTGCAAATGCAAGTGTGAGTGTGCTAGCTTAACACCTAGGGTGTTACAGCCCCCTCCCCCTTAAAGAAAACTTGCCCTGAGATTTGAGTGTGTTACCATTTATTATAGGAGGTGGGATACACTTCTTGCAGATAGTCTTCTCTTTCCCAAGTAGCATCATACTCAGAGTGGTTGCTCCAAACGACCTTGTAGAACCTTACCACTCGGCTGCGAGTTACTCGCTCCTTGACATCCAGAACATACACGGGCTTTTCTTCATATTGCAAGTCAGACTTTATCTTGATATTAGTCGTCTCCACTCTTTTTTCCGGGACTTGCAAGCATTTCTTAAGTTGTGATACATGGAACACGTCAACGACTGCTCCGAACTCAGGAGGTAGATCAAGCTTGTAAGCAACTCTTCCACTTCGCTTGAGGATTTGATACGGTCCCACGTATCTTGGAGCAAGTTTTCGCTTAACTGCAAAGCGTTGAACACCTTTTGTAGGCGACACCTTGAGGTATACATAGTCACCCACATCGAACTCGAGATGCCTTCTCCTCTTATCCGCATAACGTTTCTGGCGGTGTTGAGCAGCTTCTAAATTCTTTTGAATGGAACGGACTTGCTCTTCCGCTTCTTCTACAAAATCGATACCATAGTATCTTCTCTCACCAGCTTCAACCCAATTGAGCGGAGTTCTGCACTTCCTGCCATACAAAGCTTCAAACGGTGCCATCTTGATGCTTTTTTGATAGGTATTGTTATAAGAGAACTCTGCTAAAGGTAACCATTTCTCCCAAGATCCTTTGGTCGAGATCACACAGGCTCTAAGCATATCTTCAAGAACCTGATTCACTCTTTTGGTCTGTCCTGATGTTTGAGGATGGTATGCTGTACTTCTGATTAGCTTGGTACCCAGTCCCTTGTGCAAATGTTCCTAGAAACGAGCAGTGAACTGAGGCCCTCTATCAGACATAATCATTTTGTGTACTCCATGCAAGCGTACTATTTGGGCCAGGTACAAATCTGCATATTGATCAGGTCGGAAGTCAATCTTGACTGGGAGAAAATGAGCCGACTTGGTCAAGCGATCAACGATCACCCAAATGGAGTTAAATCCTTTAGGAGTGGTTGGAAGTCCAAAATCCATACTTATGTCTTCCCACTTCCATCTTGGTATTGATAAAGGTTGTAACAGACCTACGGGCTTAAGGTGAACGACCTTGACTCTGCAACAGGTGTCACATCTCGCCACATACGCGGCAATTTCCTTTCTCATTTTAGTCCACCAGAACCTAGGCTTCAATTCATGAAACATCTTACTACTGCCAGGATGAATAGAGAGTGGTGATAGATGAGCTTCATCCATGATCTGATTTTTCAGCTCGCGATGTTTAGGAACCACGAATCTATCCTTGAACCACAGGACTCCCTTCTCATCAACTCTGAAGTGTTTGGTTTCTTCTTCTTTCATTTTTCTTTTGATGTGATAAATACTGGGATCTAGTTTTCTGAAGCTCAATGATCCTACTTTCAAGCGAGGAACTCAAAGCAATGCTATGTAGGACGGCCGGGTGCATAAGTTGGAATCCGTCTCCTGCAATCGCATGACAATGACCCTTTCTGCTCAGAGCGTCGGCAACCACATTGGCTTTTCCAGGATGGTAATGGACTTCCAAATTATAGTTCTTGATCAATTCTAACCATCTTCGCTGCCTCATGTTCAGCTCGGGTTGGGTGAATATATACTTGAGGCTCTTGTGATCAGTAAATACATGACACACATTTCCCAACAGGTAATGTCTCCAAATCTTCAATGTGTGAACCATAGCTGCCAATTCTAGATCATGCGTTGGGTAATTGCCTTCGTGCTTCCATAACTGCCAAGACGCATAAGCAATTACCTTCCCTTCCTGCATTAGCACACACCCCAGACCAGTACCAGATGCGTCGCAAAACACATCGAAAGGTTTAGTAAGGTCGGGCTGCGCTAGAACAGGAGCGGTCGTCAACAGCGTTCTCAAGGTATGAAAAGCTATCTCACACTCTGGAGTCCATACAAACTTTTCATCTTTCTGAAGTGACTTGGTCATTGGTTTGGCTATCTTGGAGAAATCTGGGATAAAGCGACGATAGTAACCTGCCAAACCCAAGAAACTCCAAATTTCCGATATTGAAGTTGGGGCTTTCCAATCCATTACTTGCTGAACTTTGGCTGGATCCACTGATATCCCATCATCTGAGATGACATGACCCAAGAACTTCACCTTCCTCAGCCAAAACTCGCACTTGCTAAACTTAGCATAAAGCTTGAGCTCACGCAACCGGGTCAAAACTATTCGCAAGTGTACAGCGTGATCCTCCGGGTTTTCAGAATAAACCATGATATCGTCGATGAACACGATTACAAACTTATCCAACTCGGGCATGAACACAGAGTTCATCAAATACATGAAATAGGCAGGAGCATTGGTCAAGCCGAATGACATGACCAAATACTTAAACAACCCATAGCGAGTAGAAAAAGCAGTTTTCGGGATGTCTTTCGGTCGAATCCTGATTTGATGATACCCTGATCTCAGATCTATCTTGAAAAACACCTTTGCTTTAGATAGCTGATCAAATAGAATGTCAATACGAGGCAAGGGGTACTTGTTCTTGACCGTCACCGCATTGAGTGGCCTATAATCCACACACATGTGTAATGATTTGTCCTTCTTTTGAACAAACAGTGCTGGAAACCCCCAAGGCGAGGCACTCTTGCAGCTGTACCTTTAGCTCGGCCAATTCATTTGGTGGCATCCGGTAGGGCCTCCTTGAGATTTGTGCGGTATCGGGTAGCAGCTCGATCTTAAATTCCACATCTCTCCGGTGGTAACCCTGGTAACTCGTCGGGAAATACATCTGGAAACTCCCGCACAATCGGAACATCCTCCAGTTTGGCCTCTCGGACAGAGCATACCAAATGGGATAGGCTGGCATTATTTTCCAAGGTGAGAGATAGAAAGGCTTCCCCACTCGTGGGCTCTCTGAGCATAATCACACGGGTGGAGGTATCGATAAGGACCCCATTTTTCTTCATCCAATTCATTCCAAGGATCACATCTATGTCCAACCCGGGTAAAACTACCAAATTGGACTGATACTCCCGTCCACAAATTTGAATAACTAACCCTCTTACCAGCCAGTTGGTCTTAATACTACTACCGGTGGCTTGAATACAGTAGTTCCCATGGTCCACTGTGACTACCCGTTGGTCATGTGAAAATGCAAAATCTTCACTCATGAATAAATGCGAAGCACCGGAATCGAACAAAACTATGGCAGGGTGTTGGTTTACCAAGAACTTACCTACGGTAACAGCTTCTCCAGCCGGTATCTCCTCCATGAAAGTGTAGTGAACCTGCCCCTGATGGGCATTACTACCAGTCTGCTGATTCTTCTTAGGATAAGGGCACCTATTAGACCAGTGACCAACTTTCCCACAGTTCCAGCAGGGCATATTGCTAGTAGTAGTCTTGTTCCCAAACTGCCCAGTACTCCCTTTGGGCAGAGCCATAGAGAAAGCCTTGTGAGGAGGTCGTTGATTCTTGAACTGATTGCTTGGACCCTTCTTCTGCGGCGGCCTGAATCTTGAAGGTGGGTGATACTGCGCCTTTGCTACGGCTAGAGCTCTAAAAGAAGTAGCACCAGCATCATAAGTCCTCTTCTTCCCCTTAGATTCAGTGTAGAGGTTGTTCTGATTTTCTTGAGTAAGGGCTTCATTAGCTTGGGGCTAAGTACCCTCTTGAAGCTAGCAATCTTCTTGGCTTCAGTGTCCACCATTTCAGGAGCATAATGAGACAGATGATTGAAATCATGGAGGTACTCTGTCAGACGCTTGGTTCCTTGACTAAGCTTCATGAACTTATTATGCTTGATCACCATCAGACCAGGAGGAATAAAATGGCCGGTGAAAGCTCTCTTGAAAGCGTCCTAGTTGATTGGGGCAGTAGCTGGGAGTGTGGAACGGTGATGCCTCCACCAAGTCCCCGCTGGCCCTTGCAACTGGTGTGCAGCATACTCTGTCTTTAGAGTCTCTATCAACCTTAGAAGATGAAACTTTTCTTCAATGGTATGCAGCCACTCATCTGCCTGCAGTGGTTCCTCAGCTTCCTTGAACAGGGGCGGCTTGGTATCCGGAAAATCCTTGAAATCACTATACTGATTCTACCCTCCACCTCCACGGGGACCCTGCTCGTGATCGTGGTTGCGGTCGTGATCACTGGCAAGAGCGTGCAAAGCAGCACGCACATCCTGCTGGGTCTCCAAGAAAGCGGTCATGACTTGCTCGGGCGTGAAGTATGGAGGAGATGGTGGCAAGTCATCATCACCACCAGGGTGACCACTTCCACCTGCTCCTTCGTCGCCTGCTCCTGAGCGGGTGCGCGGCATCTGCAGAGTTTTCCAATAGTTAGAGACGGTCATAACACGTGTTGAAATACACTTAACGATTGTGCACTTAATCCGATGAAATTTATTGCAACAACACAAATCCACGCAATAAAATCAAGCACAACAAAGCACTTCGTTACACGATTAAAACGAGTCTTTCCCACTTTAGGGCACAAGTCATAAAAGTTCAAGGTTCTCACAACCACCACAGACATAACTTATACATCAAAGACCATACATAAATAAGTTCCTCCCAAAAGGCCTCGCGATGAATAACATAAGCAACTAGACTAAGCGTCGCCCTAGTCGTCCTCCACATCTGAGGCTCCAGGGTTCGCATCACCTTCGGCTGCGCCAGGAGGAGGATGAAGCTGATAGTGCAACTGATGCACTTGCTCATGCAGGCTGGCGTTGTTGTGCAGCGCGGCCTCTAGCTGCTGCTGAAGTATCACTCGCTGAGTTCTGAGGATATCCTCCACGTTCCAGGCTTCATTCCTTTGGTGCACCACCTGTGCTAGTGCAGCTTCACAGTTGTTGAGCGAGGTCTGCAGCTGATCCCTCTAGGCTCTCATCACCTGCAGTTCTAATACAGCGGTCTCCTTGTTGTGCACTGCTTCATCTCTCTCTTCAGCTATTTGGACCAACTCCTTCTTGTGGTTCCCAATCCTAGCCTTGAGCTTACCATTTAGTTCAAGCTTCTCCTTATTGGCGCGACGACAAGCATCGGTCATCATGCACACGCTGCCTTCCAGGTTCCCATAAGCCTTCATGATAGCAAAAAGAGAACTGGTAGCTGGACCTTGCTGCTCTAACCCTCCTCGTATCCCCCAATTAGTGCGGTCCCATCAGGTTGACTCCACACGGTCTTGCGTGGATCCTCTGTGGGGTACACACCGGCCAAAGCTCGTGCTACTGCCTCTGGTGAAGTCTCGATCAGATTTTGTAGCACCTTGTAGGCTGCCCTACAAGCACCTTCCAATGGGGTCCTGCCACAGGACTCGTAGCACCATCCACGCCACTCCGAGTCATCTCCGAAGGGTGGAATTCTGGGCTCTACATCCACCAGAACGTTCTCCTCTTCCTCTTGCTCAGGGTGCCGAAGGTACTGGGGCTCCGTCCCTGCAAGGTAACCTGCCACATGAAGCACCCTCTAGAGGAGTGTGGGCATGCCGAACTCTTCCAGGAACTTGCTCCTACTGCGCGATTCCCTTGGTGCTAGCTGACCTCTTGGAACACGGCCTCCGGTTGACTTGCAGGCGGTTGTCATGGTGTGAGCCATCTGCATTCCAAGACCACGTGCTGACAGAAGTTAATTTAAGGAATAGGGAAAACATTATTCTTTAATTTAATTGGCATCTTTTAAGGAGGGGTGATGCATGAAATGACATAACATGATGCATGAACGAATCTTACGTCCTCACAAACCTAGCAAGAATAAGGTTCTACCGATATAGGCGGTGGCATACAGCGTGCTCTCGATATATACGCATCTACCGAGACTAACACGTGTCGCAGTTAGCGTACCTGCAGAAGATTCATTTCAGCTCAGATCCAATGTACGCATAGCAAAAGAAGCACTTTTGTCGGAATGCTACCATGTATGCACCCCCGTGTGCATACAGGAGCACCCACAACCCCCAATAATAATTACACCACACCATTTATCTTAGTATGCACATATGACTTATGTACATGCCTTGATAACAAGAATCACTTCCCTAGGTCGACGGTTGTTCAACCATGCTCTCGCATCTCTCCTTACCTCATCCGATGTGGCACATTGGCCCATAAGAAGCAATAAGAATCCGCAAGATATATATATATTCGCCGAATAGAACCAATTAAAACCGCAATAAACATGATGCAATCCCCCAAGTTAGTACTTCAATAAGTGTTGGCAGTCCTTATGGATCACTTTTATGCCGCCAATTTTAACTAAAAAGAAGAAAGACAAACATATTCTAGCACATATGCCTTTACTACTAACAAGTTCCACTTGTACCATTCATGTTTTGCAGGTTTAATGGTGTAACAAGTGGAAATGCACAACATCATGGAGAAAGCACAAAAGCAAACGACGTATTCCGCAAATGCGCAAACCAAGAAAATAAGAAAGCCCACCTCAAAAAGCTGAATTGGATCCATCCGTAACCACGGGAGAGGCCCAGGCCCAGATAGCAACCGACCACCAGAAGGCGGTGGCCAGTGGGCCCAGCCAGGGGTGCGACCGCCCCTAGGACCGGCCGCCCCCCTAGTCGGGCCTCCCGGGCCTAGTCTTCGGTGGCGGTGCTCTAGGCGGTTTCCCAAGGGTGGTTTCACCTCCTTCCAAGTTTAGAGACGCCAAACTGTCCCAGTTCAACTATAAATAGATGGTGCTCTTTCATTCAACACACACACATCATTTTGGAGTCATCTACCTCACACCTCTCATTTGTATCTTTAGAGTAGTACTAGTAGTTTGTGAGCAAGGCAAGAGCTATCAAGGAGAGCTTGTCTCCTTGGAAGAAAAGGATCATCTTGGTATGAATACAATTCGGTCTTCTTCCATGAGCAAGTTCTTATTATATTTATATGATCATGCATATGAACTAGAGCAAAGTTATGATCTTGTTATGAGCATAATATATGCACTAGAATATAGTTTATGTGTCATGTTCTTGACTTGTTCATCGTCGTTCTTCATTGTTCATCAAATTAGGATGAATAGAGGAAGAACTAGGAATGAGGTGATGGTTTGTCGTGCCTTCTTGGTTGTTCTAAACCTAGCCTGTCAATCCGAAGGGTTGGGGTCCGCGGAGGTTAGGAGTTGTTTCCAAGTACGTGAGCATGGTGCTCAGGTATGTGGAGATCAGCGAATATGTCGGTATCCCACAGGCAGAGGGGTAGGTGGGCAGGTGGTGACAGCCCTGTCCATCCCTAGCACTCCCCCACATTCGGATATTGAAGTAGGAGTTCATAAAGTCTCTATCGGCTGGCAGACCAGCTACGGGGATCTCCCTATCACCCCAGACTTAGTCCTGATACTAGACTTACTAATTAGATGTGTTGCTAGCAGTTCTTTGCATAATTATATATGACCAATGCCTGCTCAGTTAGTTATATTATTTTATTCTTTATTTTCCCTTTTTATCCATGAGGTTGACCCAGATGTGTGTTCACTATATTGAAATCATGTCTTATTCCTGTTTACTCTATGCCTACCATTGCACTCAATAAGTGATCATGTTTACACCACGCTTGATGCATATTGCCCTCCTACGGGAAATTATAAATACGACACCATTGAATACTCACGGGTTGAAATGCTACAATGATAGTTCTGTGCGCTTGCAGAGTAATCTTATTTCTTACTGAGCTATCGATTGGCATACCTAAGTACCATTACTTAAGGATTGTAAGTCTTGTGCACCCCACGGTGCCGTGTCACAGTTTTGCATATCGTAAGTAATGACGGTTAGGAAGGCCAATCCGGCACTACTAACTGCTATTACTTGAGTGCATTACCTAGACCGGCACCATTAAGGACCAAGGGTTACCTTTCTGATGTAATGATGGTTGGGAATGTGAACTTACGTTTATAGTATTATTATTAAGGACGGACTTATAGTCTATCTTTAGTAGTGATGCTAAGAAACGCCAACAAGCATTTCTGGCGCCATTGCCGAGGAGGGAAAAAACATCTAAGCTGGCATAAACATCGATTGCATAATAAAGCATTGGTAGACGTAGTTTAAACAGGCTAACTTCGCTGTTTTCTTCCTCTTTTTATTGGAATGAAAACAGGATAGTGTATGAGCGGTTTTGCTCTACCGAACAATTTCACCAGTAATCCGGAAGCACTCCTAAGGAAGAAAAGGTCTCGTACCGCTTCTTCCTCTGCTACCCCATCGGCAGACAAACCGGTCACTCTCGCACCATCCGCCACTACCGCTATGGCCAAGACACTCCGTGACTACTCCACTCCTGTTGTGGCCAACGTGCCCGTTGGGCCCGTTGTCAATATTGGAGATGGAAATTTCGAGATCCATACGGGCCTTATCTCGATGGTGCAGGCGAGTCAGTTCTGTGGCTTGCCAAGTGAGAACACAAATGCTCACCTGCAACACTTCCTTGAGCTGTGCGACACCATTGTCATCAAGAATATCGCACAGGACAGCATCAGACTACGCTTGTTTCCTTTCTCCCTCACGGGGAAAGCGAAGCAATGGTTCTACCAAAACAAGGAAGCTGTTAACACGTGGGACAAATGTTCCACGGCGTTCCTCGCCAAGTTCTTCCCCATGAGCAAGACCAGCGCTCTAAGGGAAAAGATTTCATACTTTCAGCAATCTTCGCTAGAGTCCATCCTCGAAGCTTGGGAAAGGCTTCAGGAATACATCCGAGCCTGTCCTCATCATGGAATGGAAGATTGGTTGGTGCTCCAAAACTTCTATGAAGGCCTCATGGCCATGTCAAAAGGGCACGTAGATGCCGCAGCTGGAGGTGCATTCCTCTCCCTCACCATAGCGGATGCAACTGCACTTATTGAGAAGATGGTGGCCAACCAGAGTTGGGGAGAAGGAAGAAAAACACAAAAAGGCACGCATACCGTGAAGGAGACGGACTTGCTTGCCGCAAAAATAGACTTGCTTTTGCAGAAGCTGGATGATCGTGCCACCAACCCTATCATGAGTACCATCCAGGCCATGGACTCACACATGACGTGTGAAGTCTGTGGGAACGTTATGGCCACTCGGGGAACAACTACCCCGAAACCCAAGAAGAAGCTTCATACGTCAATAATGGGTTTCGCCAACCTTAGCAAGGTAATAACGGGTGGAACAACCAACACCGCCTGCAAGGTAATAATTTTAATTCAAATTACAATTCAAACCAACCTTCCTTAAAAGACCTCGTGCTAGGACAAGCTAAGATCAATGAGAATCTGACCAAAAAGCTATCTTTCAAAGATAAAATGTTTGAAAATATAAATGCAAAGCTTGAAACTCTGCCTTCTTCTGTTCAAAATCAAGCAAGTTTCAACAAAATGATAGAAACCCAAATAGCTCAAATAGCTGCTTCTATCCCTATCAACAATACGGGAAAAATCCCGGGGCAACCCGAGGCTTCTCCCGAGTTTGTTCATGCAGCTGCAGAGCAATAAAGGAAGAAGAGTCTTGCCAACAGACTGTAAATGTTGAGCCCTTGCCAAAGGACATCGGCAGTTATCTAAAAATAAATAAATATAAAAATATATAAATAATAATTATCTGAAGGGGCCCACACCATCATTCAAGCTTTGGGGAGGCGCCCCCACTCAGGTATTGTATCTCATCCTTTCGAAAAAATATATAATAATAATATAAACATATTTATATAATATACTTTCTTACATTCAAAAAGAGTTCCCCTCTTTCTAGTTTTATAAAACTCTATTTTTAGTCCAAAATAAACTCTTCTCCAAAAATTCTATAAAAATCATTCGTAGGAAGTTTAGATTTTGCTATATCTAAATCTTATTTTTAATTAATTTTTGAAAACCAAAAAGTTTCAAATAAATTTGTGGAAAATCAAAATCTGGAGCAAGGTTCCGAATGGGAGTCATCCGTAACCGGCTACATTGTGGGGGTATCCGTTAGAAGGAGCTGCAAGAAGACGGGACAGAACCGGCCCTACCTGGGGACCAGCCAGTCCCAGGGGCGACCGCCTCCTGCCCAACGGCTCTGTGGCGCGGCCTTTTGCCAACGGCTACTAGCTGTTGCAAGCAACACTCCCCCGCCTGCGATCAAGCCTATAAATACTAGAGAGTTCAGGTGGAGCTCCTCACCCCTCTCACACACACATTCTACACTCCCTCCATCACTCCTTTGCTCCATCACTCTCCAACTTCTTTCCACAAAGATCAAGTGCAAGAAAATTCCTGCAAAAAAAAAACCTCTTCCACAAAACAAGTTCTCTTGCTAAGCTCACTCACCATGAGTGGGATCGGGGGTCGGATTTCTGGCATGTTCCGGAAAGACCGTCACTCTCGTGGGGAGTCTAGCCAAGGCCCCCCCGCAAGTGAGGAGAGCCCGCTGCATGAAGAAGAGGAGGCGCCAAGAGGCCACGTCATCGACTAGGCTGACTCCCCCTTCATCGACTTGGAGAGCGAGCGGGAGATGCAAGCATACAACCTCCTCAAGGAACGCGAGTTCCTGCATACACCGGCCTTCGACCCACACTTTCTCCAGCAGATAGGTATGGACGCCAAATTTAATACCATTTTCGAATATGTTGGTTGGACCCGAGTTGCCCCTGTGCACGAACTTGGATCTCGTCTTTTGACCATCCAAGTCTTGGTCACTATACAAATTGTCGATTATGGTATTACTTTCCGCTGCTTTGGGAAGGAGCATAGTTTTTATTGGAAGCATTTTGGTAACCACTTAGGCTTTCATGAGCGATGCTCTGTTGACTTGGGTTTTTCTCTCTCGGGTTATCATCGTCATATTTTTTGGCACATGATAACCGGACAAAATATGACTGAAAAATTCCAACCTAATATCAACAACATCCATCATCCTACTTTGAGGTTTATGCTTAAGTGGATTGCTAATTCTTTCTTTCCTAGAGAGGACACACATCATCCTTATGATATTGAGTTGAAGTTTCTTTATGCCATGCTTAAAAAGATTAAAGTCGCTCCTGTCTATGATATTGTTAAGCACTAGTTGAATTCTTTCAAAACTTCTACACCTATCATGTGCACTTCACTCGTCACTCGTCTTGCCACAAGTATTGATCCTCATGGTGCTAATACTATTGTTTATCTCTCCACTCCTCGTATTATGCTCAATGAGTTCTATTTCGTACAAGCCCACACTCTAAAACGTGATGAATCGGGACAGAATTTGGTATTTTATTTTCTGGGATATATAAACGAGATACCGTGACCTAACCCAGATCTCACTTTATATAAATCCCCATCTCTCACCTTCGACCTTGTTGAGAAGGAAGAAGCACGCAGGAGTTTTGTTTCCCGCAGGAGATCACGAAGGAGAGGAGTACAGGAGGAGGAGTCTGCACCATGTCACCTCCACTTCACCGACAGCCGGTCACACTAGAGATTCTCAACACACGCATGGGAGGACTAGAGCTGCAAAACAGTCAGATCCAAGGTACGCTCAATGCTCACATCCAGACTGCCACTCAATGGCATGAGCAGTACCAGCAGCACTTCGTGGACCTTGAAGATGCAAACCGGCAGTGGCACGAGGCACAGATGGCCCACCTTCGGTCTATGGGATAGTTCCCAGGACCTAGGCCTTGAACTAGCTTGGGGGAGGAGACCCCACAGAGGTAACATGTATCTTTAAATTTCTTGCACTTTATTTCTCGCATTTTTAAATTCTGCAATTTTATTTCCTTATAAAAAATAATAATAATTAATAAATAAAATAAAAAAATAAATAAAATAAATTATTCCACTCCGATATGTGCTAATATATGTTAGTTTCTCTTCTGTTGAAATGATGAATAGTTGCTCTGTCTATAATTCGTTTGTGCCTAAGTTATAACTTAGTATTCCTCAAGATCTAAGTTTGTTGGCTAAAAATGTCTCATTCTGAGAACTTGAAATCTTGTGGGTTGCAATTGCAAGATCCTTTTCTAAGTTTTTGCAAGATATGAGATGGTACAAATAAACTTTGCTATGACTTTGTTCTAAGAGAAACATGGCATCCAGAGTTTTCTTTTCAAAAATTCAAAAATCAAAAGTTCCCCAATGATTATGAAATACCTACCAAGGCCATATGACATGCTCTACTTTTGCAAAACTTTAGTCATATGCTGCTTGCGAAACTTTGAGTCGAGTCAAAAAGCTGAGACCTAGTGAGATTATAGTCATGCACCCATGATTGAGATTCACATGCACCCACCAAATAAAGCCGACTCTCACCCTGAGAGTTGCGCACAACATGCACCCTTCCATCCACCAAAAAAAATATACGCCAACTCTTACCCTGAGAGTTGCGCCCTCTATTTTTACCAAATAAAAATGACGGACCCTCACTATGAGAGTCGCGCATTCTTTATACAAAATTTTCACTCCTTGCATTCGCCATCATGACATCTCTCCATCCATAAGTTTTCATACGTCAATAAAAAGATATGGGCTATGTAAAAAAAATAAGAAGAAGAAGAAAAGAAAAAGAAAGAAAGCCAAAGGGCATGAGATAACAAACGGGAAAGAAAATCCAAATACCGGTTCAAAAAAAAAGAGGATGATGTTTCTATAGCCCATATCTCTCCAAAAAAACTTTGTTCCATCCAATAAAAGAGAGTCATGATGCATGGAGTGCCAAGAAAATTAGAGATAGGTTTCGACCATACTTAAATTCCACACACTTGCGCATCTCAATCAAAGTGTATGACTTGTATCTCCTTATGGTCCGGTCTTTGACTCAGCAATACAGGCGATGTAGGTATGCCCACATACCTACCTAAAAACTCCACTCTCAGCCTTAGTGGTAGGATTTAAAGGCAACACTACAATGCCTTTGGTGAGGTAATCATACAAATTGAGCGATTAAGAGAATCATTTGAGGAACTTATTTTATTTTACAAAAATTCATAAAACATCCGGATAAAAGGTCTATCAAAGAATGAATGATTGGTGAATCTGTTATAACCATTCTGTCTTGCAACTGCCCAAGAAATTGGAGAAACTACAGGCCCCATGAGAAATCAAGTTAAAGAGTGGATACAATGCCAACCTATTTAAATTACGAATGAATACTTTGTTATAGGCATGACACTTATGAATTATATCAGCATCGTAGCAACTCCTGATCAACAACCATACTTAGCTATTTGCTCGGGACGAGCAAAGGTTAAGCTTGGGGGTCTTGTTGGCGGTCCTTATGGATCACTTTTATGCCGCCAATTTAGACTAAAAAGAAGAAAGACAAACATATTCTAGCACATATGCCTTTACTACTAACAAGTTTCACTTATACCCCTAGTATTCATGTTTTGCAGGTTTAATGGTGTAACAAGTGAAAATGCACAACATCATGGAAAAAGCGCAAAAGCAAACGATGTATTCCGCAAATGCGCAAACCAAGAAAATAAGAAAGCCCACCTCAAAAAGCTGAATTGGATCCATCCGTAACCACGGGAGAGGCCCAGACCCAGATAGCAACCGACCAGCAGAAGGCAGTGGCCAGCGGGCCCAGCCAGGGGTGCGACCGCCTCCAGGACTGGCCGCCCCCTGGTGGGGCCTCCTAGGCCCAGTCTTCGGTGGCGGTGCTCTAAGCGGTTTCCCAAGGGTGGTTTCACCTCCTTCAAGTTTAGAGACGCCAAACCGTCCTAGTTCAACTATAAATAGATGGTGCTCTTTCATTCAACACACACAACATTTTGGAGTCATCTACCTCACACCTCTCATTTGTATCTTTAGAGTAGTACTAGTAGTTTGTGAGCAAGACAAGAGCTATCAAGGAGAGCTTGTCTCCTTGGAAGAAAAGGATCATCTTGGTATGAATACAATTCGGTCTTCTTCCATGAGCAAGTTCTTATTATATTTATATGATCATGCATATGAACTAGAGCAAAGTTATGATCTTATTATGAGCATAATATATGGACTAGAATATAGTTTATGTGTCATGTTCTTGACTTGTTCATCGTCGTTCTTCATTGTTCATCGAATTAGTATGAATAGACGAAGAACTAGGAATGAGGTGATGGTTCGCCGTGCCTTCATGGTTGCTCTTAACCTAGCCTGTCAATCCGAAGGGTTGGGGTCCGCGGAGGTTAGGAGTTGTTTCCAAGTACGTGAGCATGGTGCTCAGGTATGCGGAGATCAGCGAATATGTCGGTATCCCACGGGCAGAGGGGTAGGTGGGCAGGTGGTGACAGCCCTGTCCATCCCTAGCACTGCCCCACATTCGGATATTGAAGTAGGAGTTCGTCAAGTCTCTATCGGCTGGCAGACCAGCTGCGGGGATTTCCCTATCACCCCAGACTTAGTCCTGATACTAGACTTACTAATTAGATGTGTTGCTAGCAGTTCTTTACATAATTATATATGACCAATGCCTGCCCAGTTAGTTATATTATTTTATTCTTTATTTTCCCTTTTTATCCTTGAGGTTTACCCAGATGTGTGTCCACTATTTTGAAATCATGTCTTATTCCTGTTTACTCTATGCCTACCATTGCACTCAATAAGTGATCATGTTTACACCACGCTTGATGCATATTGCCCTCCTACAGGAAATTATAAATATGACACCCTTGAATTCTCACGGGTTGAAATGCTACAATGATAGTTCTGTGCACTTGTAGAGTAATCTTATTTCTTACTGAGCTATCGATTGGCATACCTAAGTACCATTACTTAAGGATTGTAATTCTTGTGCACCCCACGGCGCCGTGTCACAGTTTTGCATATCGTAAGTAATGAAGGTTAGGAAGGCCAATCTGGCACTTCTAACTGCTATTACCAGACTGCATTTACTAGGCCGGCGCCATTAAGGACTAAGGGTTACCTTTCTAAAGTAATGGTGGTTGGGAATGTCAACTTACGTTTCTAGTATTATTATTAAGGACGGACTTATAGTCTATCTTTAGTAGTGATGCTAAGAAACGCCAACAACAAGCCACCTGTTTATAGCAATATATATATATATATATATATATATATATATATATATATATATATATATATATATATATATATATAACTTAATAGGGCATAAGAGGATTGACCACTGGCATGCTTAGTTGGACAACTTTATTTAAAAGCTTATTCTACTTAAAAACATTTAGTAGAAATTATATTTCGAAAACAAAATTTTTGTTTTTAAATACATATGCATTTGGTTTAGCACTAAACCTTGCTCCGATGCCAATTGTAATAGAATTGACCAACCTATAAGAGTACAAGTACAAAAGCGATCACCGAAGTGTTCAAAACTTTTCCACTTGAGCCCATATAAGCCCGCTAGTCCGCTGAAATCTCGACGGATCTCAGAATCAACCAACATAGTAGCCAAGATCGTACAAGTTTAGTGCAACCATCTGCATATTACATCATTCGAAACGTCGTTCTCAACGCGAATACATCGGAGTCATTCAGTTATTACAAACCGAGTTCAAATAGCGGAAATAGAGTAGTTTAGCTAAAATTAACACCATAGTTCAAATACCATGCCAGTAACAGATCATCCTCACAAAAGCAACCTATAGAGAGAGATCTCAGAAGAGTCATTGCCCAATGACTTAGTCCTCATCCACAACAGGGTGAAGACAGGTCTTGCAATAGCCATGATACATTCTATCATCTGCAGCAATGGGAATAAAACCCTGAGTACTTGGGGTACTCAGCTAGACTTACCCGTCATAAACTAGAAATAAAATGACACTGTGAGGAATGCAAGGCTTTAATTTGTGGAGCTGGCTGACATCATTTTGGCATAAAAAGTTTAAGGTTCATTAGGCACATTGTCACAAATTTTAACATCAAATTCATCAACTTGCTTTAGTTATACCTGTCTAGGTGAATACCTATTCAACTAGATTATAGCATCAACATTATTATGGAACCAGGATTAAGTAATTATCTTTCATAGGTTCTTTTGTGAAGCACAAACAACTCCTGCAACTAATCAAGAAATGATCATATTCATATCAAGTTCATAAGTTGACAATTAGCCCTTTCAACCATGTACCTCCATTTATCAATTAGTTTGGAGTACACCATGCCGTTGATTATGTCAAGTTCTCACTAACAGGGAGAGACCGCGATTCGAATCGAATTACTATCCAGCTGGAGTAAATACCAAACGCTCGCCTTACACTTGCCTCTAGAAAAGCAGTATCGGGCGATCTTTCGAACAGTTCAAGTAAAAAGTAGTCAATGGGTCCGTCCCGACGCCGTACACGAGGGATTCAACGGTGGCCAGGATGCTCGGATCTTCCCAAAACTGGTTGCGCCGACCGGCCCACTGGGTCCCCGCCCATGGTCCTATTCGCAACCTCCTAGTGTACGCACTTCAACTGGTTGTGCTCCCGGCCTGAACTGGACTACTCGACTTCATGGTCAGAACGACTTATCCGACCAGTTAAGCAAGAGGTAGGGTTCAACATGACATCAAGGACGCGCATCAGCGTGCTATCCTTAATGGCACAATTGGAGGTAGATACGCAGCAAGGACTATCATGCCTTGTTGGTTCTCCACGTTCCTCCTGCATCTTCTGATTAATTACGCACCATGGTTAGGTTGCATAATGGCCATTTGTTCAAGAACTGGTCAAGGTAAGAATACCCATCATTATCTCGCGAATGATAGGGGATCATTCGACTTCTATCGTCTAAGCAGGGCTAAGCATACTTTCGATCCTGGACCTAAATAGGAGATCAGGTATATTTGTATATCAAGGAAGGGATATGCAGTAGTAAGGGGTTTCCAAGCAACTACTATCACTTAATGCAGCATGACATAAGAATAAAGACTCAAATAATTATTTATAAAACATAGGAGGCTTAGAATACTCTGGGGGCTTGCCTTTCAGGAAAGAAGCAGGGCGATGGTCAGGACACTTCGGGAGATTCTCCGGATCAACTTCCTCGGCTGGCCCTTTAGGCTCCTGGGTGGCCTCCAACTCCTCGGGCTCTGGGTCCGGCAACTCGAACTCCAGCAGTGTCACTCCCTCCGGAACACCTATTGCATGAAAATGCCGAGGCTAAGATATGATGCACCAGATAAAAGACTCATGATGCGCAATGATATGGTGCATATGAGAGGCTATACATAGAAAACAATGAAACCAGATTTTATCCAGAGGAACCACACACAACTTGCTGCCCAAAGTAATCTTCTAGACCTGACCTCTAAACAATCCCAAAACCCCATACAACCACATCAAAGATCATATAATTACCACAAGGAGTACTAAACATTTCATTTATTACTTAAACCACCCACATGGGTTACAACTGCAACTACTATATCCTTACTACGAAAAATTCTAGTAAAATTACAGTAGCTAAAACATGCTCTCTGGAACCTACCATAAAAATGTCACAGCAAACTAAGATACCAATCATCCTATACAAAAATATCAAGACAGCAGGCTGAAAATAGGCAATAATTACTTTGTACTATAAAAATCATCAAACAGCATATTTTATATTTTTCTTAGCTCCTAAACAGTGCATGAAGAGTGTACAAAAATTACCAGGCTCCAACAGTTCATAATTTATTTTTAATAAATTTAACAAGGATCTGTCCTAGACAAAAATAAAATCAAAACACCAATAATTTACACAGCATAGCCCTAAGATATATTTTTCACAGATAGAACAGACCATGACAAGTCTAACAAAACTAGAATCACCTTTTTAGCCTATTCCAATAATTTGTTATGCATTTTCTTAATTTAACATCATATAAGAAATTAAATAAAACTGCATAGGAAAGTTACTAAAAAGTCACTCAACCTATTTTTCCTAGATAGAACATCACAAGGTACATCTAACAAAACTTGTTTCACCTTCATAGCATCTTCCTAACGCCAGATATGAATTTCACAAGTATTTAACAGGACAAATTAATCATTTAAATAAAACAGAAAAACATAAACTGATCAATTATGCTATGAGCACCCATATCTGACGTGCGGGCCCTGCTGGTCAACAGGCCCCACCTGTCGGAGACAGAGGCACTACGCGTGCTTTGACCGCGGCGTTCTCGCCGGCGGTGAGCTCTCTGGTGAAACGGAGGGTACCAACGTGTTCCCCTCACTACCCTGAGCACGATGACCTAGGTGGTCGAGCCACTATCGGCATAGACGCAGGTCGCTGGCGATGATGGCGGACGGCGGCGCTGCGGAGAAGTGCGCTGGCCGACTCTGGCCACGGCGTGTCGCGCGTGGGTCCACAACGTCACCACGACATCCACGGGAAGCTACGAGCTAGACCTATCGACAAATGGACTGCGGCAGCGACCTCTGAGCTCGTGCATGGCGGAGCGACGGCGAGCACTGCGACAGCGAGGTCGTGTTCCGGTGAACCAAGGCCGTCTCTGGCTAAACCGACTACGGCTACACCACTAATGGCTCACGGTGATCTCTTCACACCGGCAAACCAGGCCAAGAACCTCGCGGGTGAGGTTGGCCACGGCGGCGCAGAGCGCGCGGGGTGCTCCGGCGAGCATCCGCGGCAGTGCGACGAGTTAGAAACCCACCAAAGGCTCGGACAACTTGGCAAAGGTGACGGGGAGGCAGTGCAAGCGACGGAGAAGAGGGTGGTGCCACTGGTTTGGGCGGTGGCACACCGGTGAGGGCAAATTTCGCTGGCGGCGACGAGGCGACGATGCGGCGGCGCAGAGGAGAGGAAGACAAGCGCGCGGCCGTCGCTGCAGAATTGGCGCAGTCGGGAGAGGCAGAGCGCTCTCCTCGCCTTTCTAGGCCGACCGGACAGGGAGCGGTGGCCACCGGTTGGCGGAGCGCGGCAGTGGAGCGCCGCGCGGCGAACGGCGCCTGACGGCGGTCGGCCGAGCTCGCGCACGCGCGTTTTAGTCCGTTTCAGTTGACTGAAACTGGCAACTTGGCACGCGATTATCTCCTAATCCAGGCAGAGTTAGCTCAAACTTCGCTAATACGAGATGAAGAACTACATGAGATCTACCATCGGTATTAGGGATGTTTTTGCTGGTTCGGCCTAGATTGAGAGGTATCGAGCTCCAAACATGGGTACATGGAAACTGTGCACGGCTTCAGGACTTAGTAAAATTAGAGCGCTCAAAACCAGCCCAAAACTGACTTGTGGGCCCTGTTTGATCTTGTTAGACACTTTTTCATGCGTTGACCCCTTAATAAAAGTTGTTCTAAATAAAATTCTTCACAACTCATATTAAGACCCCACTGCCATGCAAAGTCTCTAAGTTGACTTTCTAGTTTGGTCAAACAAAAGAGGTTTAAGAGGGCTCTAAGGTTAGCTATCACTTGGAGTCATTATTTCATGAAGTGGCCTTCATGAACATTGTTCCAAATGACATTATTGGTGATCCTAGATGGGTTTTGGGTTTAGTTAAGCTAGTAGCACACAAGGACCATGCACACAAGAAGGAAATTAAGCACATAAAACAAACAATTTCAAAGGAACATCAAATAACACATGATGCAATGATGACCATGAACACGAATGCATGAGTGATGCATGTGCTTATGCAAATGCAAGTGTGAGTGTGCTAGCTTAACAACTAGGGTGTTACATACCTACTTCAGTATTAATAATAAGCACTCCCTTTAGATCGACGGTTGTTCGATCATGCTCTCACATCTCACCTTACCTCATCCGAAGTGGCACATTTGGCCTGTCTTCACCATACCTGCGTGTCGATAAAAAAATAAAACAAAGGCAAGTCGTATCAACGACAAGAAGCACTCACAAAACATGATGCAATTTCCCCCAAGTTAGTATTTTAATAAGCCACCTATAATCCTATATTAGGGCTACACTAAGTATGATCCTTGGCACACTTAATTTTTTGAACTCACTTTTGAAACTTACTAAACAATTAGTTTAGAAAATCAAAACTTTTCATTTAAAATATACTAATATGAATAATGTATGTTGAACCTTACTCCGGTACCAGCTGTGACAGAACCGACCAATTTATAAGAACACAAGTACAGTGATAGCCGTCAAAACAGCTAAACAACCACACTTGAGCCCATATAAACCCGGTAGTCTCTGAAATCTCGAAGGATTTCAAACCAAACGGTAACACAACCAAGATCGTACAGGGTTCAACAACATACATTCATATTACACACCTTCAAAGTACGGAGTACACAGAGAGATATTACATCATAGTTTTAAACTTTAGCGGAAGCAAGTAGTTTTGGAAGCAAGTCTTACACACCATACTTATTTAGTATACAGTGCCATGCTAGGATCAAACTTATATAAAAGCTAGATAACTAAACACGAAGACACAAAGCTGCCCATGCTTCATTCTTCGTCCACGGCAGGGGTAAAGCAATTCTTGCAATAACCATAAAACACCTGGCCATCTGCAACAATTTGGGATAAACCCTGAGTACTCTATTGTACTCTGCAAGACTTACCCGTCTCACCAAATAAAAGACTCTCAAGGAATATCCAAGGCTTTGCAGGTGGAGTTGGCTGACTCATTTTGTATAAATGCTACCTTTAAGTAATTGTCATTATTAGGTACTAGCAAGACTCTTTTAGTGAACATTAAACCTTATTGCTAACTTAGCACCTATCTATTTCAATCACTTGATTAATTCTAAGCAAGAAATATAGTACCATTTCAATTTGGCCTTTCAATAACCATCATCGTAATTAAGCTCTCATTCTCTATGTTGCCAGAAGATCAGTCCAGTTTCTCACTATCCAGGAGAGATGGTGATTCGAATCGATTACAAACCAGCTGGTGTCAAATAACAATCACAAACCCAGATAGACTTGTACAAGGTCCCTTAGGTCACTTTTGGTACTATTTGGGTACCAACCGCGGGTCTAGGGGAGCCATATACTGGGGGACTGACTAGTGGCCAGGAAGCTCAGGAATCCACCTGCCCATGGTCCAATCTAGATCCCAAAACCCTACGCAGTCCAGTATATTAACCCAGCTAACCAGTTCCCAGCCCAAATAGAGCTACTCGGCTTCGTGGTCGGAACGACTTATCCGGTCAGCTAAGTGATGGCATCTTTCAATCTCGACTGATGCCCAACAACGGTAGCGCTATCTAATTAGATGGGGAATTGGTACACAATCAAGACATCCATGTCTTATTGCTTCCCTATTATGCCCAACTAACCTCAATTTACTTTCAACCCTCATGGTTATATCACAATAGCAAATATAGCCAACCGTGCTTCTCACTTTCTATTTTGGTGACCGGGATCACCATATCTACCGGTTCTAAGAATAGCTAAGCAGAAGAGACGATCCTAAACCTATTTAGGTGAAGGATATCTAGTTATTCAAGGTATTCCTATTGCAACAACGGTTTCAATCAATTCCTACACTTAATGCAACAATCACTATACTCAAATCAATTCACTTCGAAATCATAGGAATTAAGAATGCACCGGGGCTTGCCTTTCAGAAAAGTTGAAGGCTACCAAGCCTGAGGTGCCTGCTTGAGACCGTAGAGAGACTTGTTGAGCTGGCAGACCAAGTCAGGACGAGAAGAATCCACGAAACCTGCCGGCTGGCTGCAGTAGACTGTCTCAGTCAGAGTGCCATGGAGGAAGGCATTCTTGACATCCAGCTGATACACAGGCCAGGAGCGCTTGAGAGCCAGTGAGAGAACTGTGCGGACGGTAGATGGCTTCACTACTAGACTGAAGGTCTCATTATAGTCAACACCGGGCCGTTGAGTGAAACCCCGGAGAACCTAATGAGCCTTGTAGCGCTCCAAGGAGCCATCAGCTCGCCGCTTGTGCGTCCAGATCCACTTGCCTCTGACTACATTGCCACCAGGAGGGTGCGGCACCAGGTCCCACGTCATGTTGGCAAGAAGTGCCACGTACTCCTCTTCCATCGCACGACGCCAGTGAGGATCCGCCAAGGCATCGCGGACAGAAGAGGGTATAGGAGAGACCCCCGTCTCGCAGGCAGCGGCAGTGAGGGCCCACGGGCGGGACGCCTACCTTGTCACCATGGGGTGAGTGTGACGAGAGTCCCGGTGAAGGAGACGCGGGTGGCACACCTGCGGCTCGGCGCGAGAGCGCGTCAGGGCCCGAGCAGGGGGCTCCGCCGGAGGTGTCGGGGTCGACGGCGGAGCCCGCACAGGAGACGACGGCGCGAGTGGCGAGGGCGGCGCCGACGGAGTCGGCGACGCCGGCTGCAGTGGCGGAGCCGGCTCCCGCCGCCGCTGGTAGACGAGGCCGAAGCGCCCGGGAGGAGGTGGGGGCCACTCGCTCGGTCCCGTGATCAGGACGGCGACATCGGGCACAGCGTGAGGTAGCGAAGCCATAGGGAGCGGTGGTGGGAGCTCCGGGGCTGCCTCCGTTGTGTCAGGTACTGGAGGAAGGTCCTGGCCCGAGGCCGGCAGAGGCGAGGTGGGACCACCAGGAAAGCGCGCCGGAGCAGTACCTGCAGGGTAGAGTGGGAACGGTGGCTGAACCACCGGGTCAGTGGGAAAAAAGGAATCCTTCGCAGGGTCAGCGGGAGGTGTGGAGGTGGTGGAGAAAGGGAATGTCGACTCAGCAAACACGACGTGGCGAGAGATGAGGACGCGGCGAGAAGAGAGGTCAAAACAGCGGTACCCCTTATGCTCAGGGGAGTAGCCAAGAAAGACACAGAGAGTGGAACGGGGGGCCAGCTTATGAGGAGAAGTGGCGGATGTGTTAGGGTAACAAGCGCACCCAAACACACGATGGTGATCGTAGGGGGGAGGGGTACCGAAAAGAGCGTGGTGTGGTGTGGGGGCAGGGGAAGCCATAGAGGGAAAGCAGTTAAGGAGGTAGGTGGCAGTGTGGAGGCTCTCAGCCCAGAAGCGAGCGGGAAGCGACGCCTGTAACAGAAGGGTGCGCATGACATCGTTGGTGGTGCGAATCATGCGCTCAGCCTTGCCGTTCTGAGGGGAGGTGTAGGGGCAAGACATGCGCAACTGGATACCACGAGAGAGGAACAAGGAGCGAGCAGTGATGTTATCGAACTCACGCCCGTTGTCACACTGCATGGCCTTAATAGTGAGGCCGAACTGGGTGGACACCCAGGCAAAAAAGTGTAGAAGAGTGGTGAACGTATCGGACTTGGCACGCAAGGGAAAAGTCCAGGAGTAATGAGAGAAGTCATCGACCACTACCAAATAGTACTTATAGCCAGACATGCTAAGTACAGGAGATGTCCACAAGTCACAATGGACAAGATCAAAAATGCGTGCCGCATGGGAGGAGGAGGTAGGGAAAGGGAGTCTAACATGACGGCCCAACTGGCACGCATGACACAAATGCTCATCAGGAGCTCGAGTACATGATACATCAGAAATGCGACTGAGCTGAGCCAAAACAGTGCAGCCAGGACGCCCAAGACAACGGTGCCAAGCCATGGAAGGAGTGGTGGCGAAGGCAGCTGACGAAGAAGTCAAAGATGATGTAGTGGCAGAGGGGAATCGAAGGGTGTAGAGGGGCCCCGTGCTGTCATAGCGGAGTAGTGGATGCCGGGAAACAAAATCCTTCACAGTAAGACCAGAAGAGTCAAATTCGACAGAACAAGAGTTGTCAGCTGTGAAACGGCAAATGGAAAGAAGGTTGTGAACCATATGAGGAGCAACAAGAACATCAGGGAGGTGGAAGGAGCCATGTGTATCGGCAATACCCACGGAGGAAACAGGAATGCAAGTGCCATTGGTGACCATAATAGAGGAGGGACAGGAGGGATGGGGAGGACAGACAGAGGAGAGTATACCAGCATCTGGTATGGTGTGGTACGAGGTGCCCGAATCAGCAACCCACTCGGAGCTGACCATCGGTGTCAGGCCCATGGTGCAGCCAGGGCAGCCTGGTCCCAGCCGAGAGCCGGTAAAGGAGGACCGGGCGGAGTAGGCGGAGACCACGTCGACGGGAACTGTGGAACGGTGCCAGCAAGCATTGCCGACGGCTGGTGCTGAGGGCGAGGACCACCGTCAGGGGCCTGGAATGGCCACATGGAGATACGCCCTGACCAAGGGTTGCTGAAGGTAGGCCAGGGCACAGCACCAGGAGCAGCAGAGGGTGGTGTCGGTGGGGCGCCATGACCGGCCCCGCGGCCTCCACCACGCTGACCACGACGCCCACCACGGCGCCCTCCACTGCCTCCAGTACGAGTCCTGGGGGGAGGAGGGCCGAGCAGGGAGGTCGGAGGCATAGTCGACGGACACGGCGAGGTGGCGGCAAGGGCAGTGGTGGAGGTGGAAGACCCTATCATGGGAGAAGACACGGGTGCGGTGCCCTGAGTGATCTCCTCCATGGCGAGGTCGTCCTTGACCTGGAGGAAGGTGGGAAAGGGCCGCTGCCTAGTGATCCAAGTCCTCAAGTGGCCAAAGTTGTCGTTGAGGCCGCGCAGCACATTGAGGACGAGGATGCGATCCTCCACAGGCCAGCCGAGGTCGGCGAGAGCGTCTGCCATGCTCTTCATCTGCCGGCAGTACTCCCCAACGGAGAGGTCGCCCTAGGAGAAGGTACGGAAGGTGGCGTCCAGGCGAAGAGACTGGGCCTCGGCATTGCCGAGGAACTGTCCCTCGAGCGCCAGCTAGGCCTGGCGAGCGGTGCCACCAAGTGTGTAGACGGTGTCCTGAAGGTCCAGGGAGAGCGTCCCGATGATCCATGACAAGACGAAGCTGTCCTGGCGCTGCTAGGTAGGAGCCTGGGCCTCCACTGGCGGGTCGAGGAGTACATGGTCGTCCAGGGCGTAGCGGCGGAGGGTGAGGAGGACCAGGTCGCACCAGCGGGCGTAGGAGGTGGAGGCGGCGTCGAGGACGAGCGGGACGAGGTTCCGGATGTTCTGGACACCGGACGCCTAGTAGTGGATCTGGGCCACGAGCGGGTCGGCCGGATCGGGGCGCTGTGGAGTCGGGGCAGACGGCCGAGGACCCGGTGTGGTGGAGGAGGTGGCAGCCGTAGCGTCGGTGTAGATGGGGGGCGGCTGCTGGTCGACGAGGAGGAGAAGGTAGTGTTCCGCCTGAGCAATCTGGCGAGCGAGGGCGGTGGTGGTGGCGCGCTCACGCTTCCACTGCTAAGCGGCCTGGCGAACGCGGTCCTGGGCCTCGGCAGCCGCAATCCAGGCAGCATGGAGGGCGGCGACGAGGACCGAGTCGGCGCCTCCCGGCCCGGCGGAAAAACCGGCCGGGTGCAGGACCGGCAGCACGATGCTGGGGGCGGAAGAGGAGGTGGGGGCGCGTATGCCGGCGTCCCCAACGCCCGCAATCACAGGGAGGCCGACATCGGCAGCCCATGTAGCCCCCCGGCGGTGGGCGCGCCGCCGGCCCCGCCGGCAACAGCCATGGGTGGAACCGGGGGACGCGGCCAAGGATATCCCGGCGGCGGCCCGGCCGAGCGCAGGGGAGAGGAGGGGAGCAGAGGGAAGGCATCGGAGGAGGTAGGTGCGCCGGCCATGTGGTCGTCGGGGGGGGGGGGGGGGGGGGCCTGCGCGCGCGCCAGACTGCAGGCGGGCGGAGGAGCTGCCCGCGTGCCGGCGTGCTGTGCCCGTCGGAGGGGGGAGGCGGGGGCGGCGAACGGCAGGCGGGCGGAGGAGCCCGCGCGCCGTCGGGGGGGGGGGGGTGCGGCAGCTGGGGGAGGAAGGAGAGGACCTAGTCTCATACCGTGTTGGAATGAGATATCATATTCCTCAACCCCTAGAAGGAGATATGTATACATGAGCACATGGGCCACATATGGGCCTATTCTACACACACCAACAGTTTGGAAGTAGAAATGCTCCGGTGTCTGTCTTCTTCACCATATTTCACTTCTTCCATCGAGGCTTGAGGGTTCCACTGAAATCTTGTTTTTTGGCTGTCTCAAACTTTTATTGGATTTTGCCTCTTTTGTTCTGTTGCCATTTAATTGAATGCCTATGTTCCATATTACAACTCATTGTAAAACAAGATCCTATTACAAATGTTTCTAATGATCGTTTCAAACTCTGGATCCCACATTTTTGTCACTTTTCTACTCTTGCATATTATTGCATGAATTATCCTGCGCTATTCGAGAGAAAGATATTTTTATGACATGGATTTTCAGTTATTATACAGTTAGGATAGAGGAGGCAGTAAAACATCGTTTTCTATAATAAGCTTTCATATATTCTATTTGTTACTTTTTGAGTTTAGTGTAATTAGATTTTAGAAAACTATTTTCTGCTATATTTGTTTTCCTCTGTAAACAATTTCTTTTTTCACTCACGCTTTATATTCCAGATTCTAGATTAAAAAATCGATAAAAAATGAGATCCAAACAATCTCCAAGGATAGCCATGGAGCATACTGTACAGTCTGTACATAGGCTTATTCATGTTTTAATGAGTATGGAGCATGGGTCCCTAATTTCTGTTTTATATTTATTGAGGTTTCATTTAATTGCTGCATTGAGACAGCATGCCAGATTCTGTTAGTGAAAGCTTAGATTTTACTCCCTCCGTCCCAAACACAAGTCATTCAAAAATTTTTGGAGATTCAAAGTTTCTCAAATTTGACCAAATTCATATAATAAGATAACCAAATTTATGATATCAACAAATTATTATTAGATTCTTTATTAGTTGTATTTTCAAAACATACATATTTGATGTTATAAATCTTTGTATTTTTTCTATAATTTTGGTCAAACTTGAAATACGTCGACTCTTCGAATGTAATTTGGAATGGAGGGAGTACCTAACAATGAAGAGGACATTTCCGCCCAATGATTATATATGAAAATTTTGTTGTAGGCGCCAGTGTTTCCCATCTGCATGTTTATGGAATAGTCAAATCAGATATGGTACTTTTGGTTAACTCTTCTATTTATTACTCTAAATTCGTATTGAACTGCTCTTTTTTCTCTGCGTTATCCATGTCATTATTTTTGTACAAGTAATGTGTTCTTTTTCTGATCTCCAGCCTAAAGATGTGGTATACACACCGCTGAAAGCAGCAATCTCCGCTCGTTCATTGATATGCTTGGAATTACTTATCAAGGTGCAATGACTTGTCCTGTTAGAGTTGTTATTAATGATTCTAGGATGAGCACAAGTCGAAGCTGTATAAGAAAAGCTGTGTTTAAGATTCTCTATCACACGTCCTGTTTTGCAGGCTGGTGCCCCTGTTAATATTGGTTGGCCTGAAACTCCACTGATAGCAGCTGCAACTGCTGGCTTAACTGACTTCGTCAAGTGTTTGTTGAAAGCTGGTGCAGATGCAAACATACCCGATGATGTCAGTTTTATCCTAACACCTGGATTTTGTTGTCACTTTTGAAGAGCTTATTTGCTGTCTACGAGTCTATCTATCATACTTTCAAGTTTGACAAATATGGAACTTTCTTGTGCTATTGTGTGGTTGCATCTAACAGTTTATACTAAAATGATGCACTTTGAAGTCCTACGTTATCTCTCTTTTTTTTTCTGAAAAAATAAAAAATGTGTAATCTTGTTCACACTGAAATTGTATGATCCCTCCTTGGCACCATTCAGTAAGTAGACATGTGTGGCACATTAGCACATCCTCTCACAATTGGGCCATAATTGGCAGAGATAGGAGATCACTTGTTCTTGAAACCATGATTCTTAAGTAAAAGTCCAGTATTGGGGTAGGGAAAATGCCAAAAGGGAGCCCTTTCCTGGTTCACCTGACCTTAGGTTTTAAGGTTTCATATGGTGGGAATCTGTCATGGAGATCTGATGATTGTACAGAATTCGCTAATTGCAAACTTTTACCACAATACATGCCCCACACAATTGCCTCTGATAGTCTGATTCCTTATATACAGTCATTTCTGATCTCAATTCTGCTAGAGTAAAATGGCTTTCCACATTTTTACTCATTGTGAAAAGGAAAGCCTAATTTTAACCCTAAACTCTTGCACATTTATTTGACAACGTTCTCCATGATTTTCTTTTAAACAGAATGGTAGGGTTGCATTAGAAATTGCTGCAGTCCAAGGATGGCAAGAATGTGTTAAGATACTTTTCCCTGTCACGGCCCCTTTGGCTAGAGTTGCATACTGGAGCATTGATGGATTATTTCTACACGCAAGATTTATGAGTTCCAGGCCACAGGTATGGACAAAAACTTGTGTTGCTAAAATCATGACATGATTTGGATTTGATTTTAGAACTTCTTATAGTTTCAGTTCCTCATATATTTCATATCTTATTTGGCTTTCGGTTATGCGTGTTATTTAGCATCCTGTGCTCCATGAAGATAATGAACCTGATTATGAAGCAGAAGGTGACGCCACATTCTGTAGAAGGGATTATTCTCATGCATTGACACTCTATACTATGGTAAATTTTTGTATCACACCTTCTGTTTGCTGACAAAAACTCGCTTTCTGACTTAACGCCTAGTACACTGTAGCAGACCATCCTGATCTATCAATAAATAGGTTACCATGGTCACTATCTTTTATTTTATTTTAATGGACATAACATCCATATAAGTTCCAAGAAAGTAAAACTGGTCGTATATCCTTCAGCACAGCATGATCTAATTGTTATATTTTATCCTACTGCCTTCTTTGTCTTCTTTGTTAAGGACTAACATGACTTAAATCATTAAATGGATGCAGGCAATGGAAATTGACCCTGATAAATCAACCTTGTATGCAAAGAGGAGCCTTTGCTTTCTGTACACAGGCTATGAAGGAAAGGCTTTGGAGGATGCTACTACCTACAAAGATATGCAACCGGATTTATCAAAATCCTGCTATGAGCAAGGAGCAGCTCTTATTTTGGTCAAGGTAGGGAGTGATACAAATAGCAATGACTTTTGATTTTCCATAATCTGTGTCATGTTCCATCGGTATTTATTCTCTCTGTTGTCTTCAGGAGTATGGCAGAACATGCGAAGCACTCTTGCCAGGCTTGAACTCGGATTTTTGAAGCAAACCAACGGACAAAACGTCCGGGTAACTTGCACTTATTGATTGCCTTTATTCATTGATTTAATATATGTGCTAAAATAGATTGTTCGATTCGTTAGGATGGATGCCTTACAATAGTTTATACTGTTCATAAGAAAAGAAAGAGTTTGTAACATTAGTACCCTAATATATGACTGGTTTATGTACTTCTACTTTATGTACTTCTACCCCAATGCTGAAAATCTTTGTTTTCCAATTATGTTAGGAGAAATAGCTAATAACAGAGTTTGTCTGTCTTGTGCTCTAATTTCCGACCATATTTGCAGGGAAGGACCATCCGTGAAGAAAGGTGATTAGTGTAAAGGCTAGAAAGAAGTTTGTTACTGCGCAGGAAATACAAGAGATTTCCTAGCTGTTACTCCCTACTCGTATTCGTATAGTCGTATATAGTACTATAGTAGCACTACTGCACAGGCAATAACAGAGATTCTTAGTTCTTACAGTTGCTGGTACGATTAGGTACTACAATGGCACAAACAAGATAATGACAGGCTGAGCATCCGTCCAGAAACCTGTGCTGCTGTGTTTTCGTTGGATGCTGCTTTTTCTCCGCTGTGGAACTTGTTCGTATTTTGAACTGCAGTTGCGTGTTATATACCATGTACGGACTGAGATTCAGTGACTTTCTTAAGTAAAGTCACAATGTAACTTTCTCCCCATCTCTACCCTCCAAATTAGATCCAAAGGCTATCCTTCCTCTCAGCATGAGGGTCCATCCGTCAGTCACTCGTATGCAAGACGCAGTGAAGGAGAGGAAAGCTGCACGAAGCCATGGAGGAAGTCTGAGTCGGGACGCTGCTTAGGGCCGGAGGGGTCCAAGAAGGTCTTCTTCCTCGCCCTTGCTCACCTTCGACTGGTCGCTGCCGCCCGTCATGCTCCTCCACCTCGCACCCTGGCCACGCACGACGCTAGCCCGTTGGAGACTCCGCTGCGAGCATGGGCGGCGAGCGGGCGGGCGTCGCGGGCACGGCATGCGGCGAGCGCGCTGGGCCATCGCGGAGGGCTCGAACGCGAGCGGCGACTGTCGCAGACGCGGTGAGCGGCTGCCGTTGCAGTCTGCAGACATGGGATGCGGCGAGCGCGCGCCACCATCGACGAGAGCGGCGCAGTGAACGTGCGCTGCCGGCGTGGCGAGCTCACGGCCCAGCGATGTGTGCGTGCATGGTCAGCGTAGCGAGCTCACGCCTCGCGGCCAACGTTGTGTGCGTGCACGGCCAGCGCGTAGGGCGGCGTGGCGAGCGGCCGTCCGGCGTGGGCAGCCATCGCGGGCTCGGCATGCGGACATGAGGACGCTAGACATGTGGACATGCGGCGACTGTCCAGGAGTCCAGGACGATGGACACGAGGTGCAGGCAGAGGCAGCCGATAGCGGCTCAATAGGAGAAATCAAGCAATTCTACACAATTTGTCGTCAATTTGTATTTGGGAGATATCAAGCAAGGAAGTGCCTAGCAGTGCAGTGGCACTAGATTTTTGGGTCGAAGCAAATATGAAGTTGGAGTCTCCACTGCAATTAATGGCGCGAATGTTTTTGCGAGCAGCGCATAGCTGGTCGTCGCCGGCAGACAGGCATACAAGGCAACCGGCAGCCGTGGCCAGGGAGAAACCGCACGTGATGGAGAAGTAGAGGCCTTGCGCGTTCGGGAGCGCGTTGGTGCGCCGGCGAGGTGCCTCCGGCGCTGGCGCGTGGCTCCGGCGAGCACTAGTAGAAAAATAGTTTTCACTAACGCTAGCAAATTATTTTTACAGGCGGTTTCTATTATCGTGCGCATGTGAAAAGAAACACGTGGGGGCAGAATTAGAACCGCATGTGTAAACGACTTTACACTGACGTTTTGGTTAAGAAAACCGCATGTGCAAATGCACTATTTACACAGACGGTTCACATAAGAAACCGGCAGTATAAATATGGTTTACACAGGCGGTTTTCTTAAACAAACCGCCTATAAAAATGCATTATTTGTACAGGCGGTTTCGTTAAGAAAACCGCCTGTATAAACCATTCTACACAGACGGTTTCTTATGTGAACCGTCGGTGCTTCTACCAACTGTATAAATACCCCTTCTTCAACCCTGAGACAGACCTGTAGCTCGCAGCCAACTTCCATAGTTGGCGATTTGGAGGTCCAGATTCAAAAAATATAAGGAGAGAGGTTTTGCCCTTCATTTCTTCGAAGAAGGTTGCTACAAAAGGTTAATTAATGCCTTCCAAACCTCTTTTTATCCATTGTCGTTTAATTTGTGCTACTTTTTGGATCTAGGGTTTCACCATAGGTTAGAGAGAAGAAATAGTTAGGTTATTTCCTTAAATAAGGTTGTTTATGATGCTTCCATAATGTCTCTCTTCTCCTTTTCACTATTGCTTCTCAATTTTTACTTGTTTTCATGAATTATGTGCTATATATATATATATATATATATATATATATATATATATATATATATATATATATATACATATATATATATATATATGTAGCTCTATGTTCTATGTTATGTATTTATGTAGAGAAAGAAATATTATTTTTTAATGTTATGTTTTAAATTATATTCTCTTTACTTCACTATTTATTTATATTAACATCAATACTCTCTTTATTTCACTATTTATTTATATTGCCATTGTCTATGCTCTCGCTTTTACTTCAATATTTATTTATTTATATTACCATCGTCTATGCTCTTTTTTACTTCACTATTTATTTTTATACTACCATATCTATGCTCTCTTTATTTTGCTATTTATTTATATTACCACCGTCTATACTCTCTTTTATTTTAGTACTTATTTATATTAGCATTAATGCTTACTTCACTCACAGGTGAAGATGGAGAGGTCACGATGGATGTATAACTTATCAAGACTAGATCCATCATTCATACATGAGGTCAATGGGTTTATTGATGCCGCTAGGAGCCATGCATAGAGAATAATGACACAGCACATATGTTGTCCATGCATAGACTGCAAAAATATTGTTGTATTTGATGATACAAAACAAATCACCTGTCATTTGGTGTGCCGAGGCTTTATAGAGAATTACTTGGTTTGGATAAAGCATGGAGAGGGTAGCTCCGCGCCTCAGACGACTGACCCAACAAACACCAACCTCGCCGATCCACATGTACGTGTTGACAGATGTGAGTTCGAAGACGAGCCACAAGATCATTGTCCCCGGAGGGAGCATGTTTTGCCAAATAATACTCATCATAGTTTTTGTAACAACCCTAAAAATCCACACAATCTAAAAATCCCAACCAATTAAAATTTTTCATTTATTTATTGAGAAAACCCATTTTTCTTGTGCAAGCATATAGGTTTCATTATGAAATTGGTAAATAAAGGAGTGTAGTTTGCATTTTAATTCCATTCACATAGAATAATAACTTATGCATCACATTTGGGATTTATTGCAATTTATGTTTGTATTTACTCAATAATTAAAATGGGCAATATATGTATATATACACTAAACTGAAAATAAAAAAAGAGAGAAAGAGAGTTCGGCCAGCAAGCCAGCCCGAGCCCGCCCGACCTTCCTCTCCTCATCTCACCGCGCGCGGCCCACGTCGCGGCTCGGCAGCGCACGCGCGCGACCGGCACACACGCGCTCGCGCTCGCGCTCGCTGCCAACCCGGCCCCGCCTGTCAGCCACTCTCGCCTCCACTGTTCTTCTTCCTCACGAAGGCGACGCGCCTGCCGGGGGTGTCGCGCGAATGGCGTGACCCCGGTCCCACAGCCGACCGCATGGCAGAGCCCTGACCCCGCTGTTCCCCTCCTGTCCCCTCCTTTCTTGGCCGCCAAGCGATCCCGCGCCATCCGGAGCCCTAGATCCACTCGAGCCACGGCCCTTCGATCGGCCGAGCGCAATCGAGACCGTTCGCCATTGGAGCTGGCCAAGCTCGCCTATAAATTGGAGCACCCCGAAGCCCTACCCTCATTTCCCCTCGCCGCCACCGCAGCACAGACCGGCACACCGCACCAAACCGAGAGAGAGAGCGTAGGAGAAGGGCGGAGCAGAGGAGGAGAAGCTGCCGGAGCGCCGCCGCCGCGGAGCACGCCGGAGCCGGACACGGAGGAGAAGCCGAGCTGCGGACGAGGAGCGGCACGGCACTGCGATCGCTCTGCACGGCTCCGACTCGCCACTGCACCGCCATCCTAGCTTCACCGACACCACGGTGAGCCATCGCACGCCATGACCGAACCTTGCCCTGCTTTTGCCATGGCGTTCCATCCTCGGGACGCGCAGGCACGAGCCTATACCGGCTCGGGAAGATCACCTGCACCATGCACTCACTCGACTAGCCAAAACCCCCGGACTACAAGCTTGCTAGACCGAGAACGCAGCACGACGCGTTCTCGGCGGAGCGCGCTCACCACCGACGCGTTCCGACGCCGAATCACCCGTTCCGAGCAATCCGTCTAGCAACCGTATAGGTTAGAGCGTCGTGGAGCACGGCCACGACCCCCTTGAGCTAGCTACGCGGATCTAAGCGCTAGAGGAAGCCAGAATCGCCCTGGCCGCGTGCGCCGCGACCTTACCGGAGCGCCGCCGCGAGCCGTAGCCAAAAGAAGGTCATGCCATGGCTAAAGTTCGCCACCAGAGTGTTGTATGCCTCTCTGGCCTCACCAATTTGACAAGACCGCATTCGATTGAACCAATACTTGGTCGTAGCCGCGATGCCGCTTTCCGCCGTCGTCGGCGACACGCCGCCGCCACAACCGAGCACCTTGGAAAGCTCGGTAGCCAAAATTGGTAGTTGGTATACCATCGCCATAGACCCTGGACGCGTATACATCGCCTAGAAGACCTCCTTAACCCCGCCGGAACCTCACCGTCGCGACGACATCGCCGCCGACAGGTTCCGCCTCGCTTAAGATCCGTTCCGAGTACCCCCGGTCGCCTCGCGCTGCGGAGAAAGGCCGCCGAGGTTCGCCAAGTCTGCCTCGGCACCGCCGCTAGAAAGCCGAGCCCTGCCTTGCCGAGATATGGTCATCGCCGCCCTGTCATCGTCCGCCGCACCGGAGACACACCGCCGCCTTGAACAGACGCCCTGGAACCCTGCTAGCACCGAATCTCCGATTCGCCCGAGCCTCCCCAGGAGAGCTCGGGAGAGCAGCCCCTTCGGCGCCCAAATTTGCGATTCGCCCGAGCCTCCCCAGGAGAGCTCGGGAGAGCAGCCCCTTCGGCGCCCAAATCTCCGATTCGCCCGAGCCTCCCCAGGAGAGCTCGGGAGAGCAGCCCCCTCGGTACCCGAATTTCCGATTCGCCCGAGCCTCCCCAGGAGAGCTCGGGAGAGCAGCCCCTTCGGCGCCCAAAATTTCCGATTCGCCCGAGCCTCCGCAGGAGACCTCGGGAGAACGGCACCCTCAGCACCCAAATGTCCGATACGCCCGAGCCTCCGCAGGAGACCTCGGGAGAACGGCACCCTCGGGCACCCAAATTTCCGATTCGCCCGAGCCTCCGCAGAGACCTCGGGAGAACGGCACCCTCGGGCACCCAAATTTCCGATTCGCCCGAGCCTCCGCGGGAGACCTCGGGAGAACGGCACCCTCGAGCGCACCAAATCTCCGATTCGCCCGAGCCTCCCCGGGAGAGCTCGGGATAGCGGCACCCTCGGCGCCCCGAATCTCCGATTCGCCCGAGCCCCGCCGAGCTAAACCGAGCTACACCGAGCTCCGCCGAGATACCCCCAACCACAGCCGAGCTACCCCCGACCACCGCCGAGCTCCGCCGAGATACCCCCAACCACAGCCGAGCTACCACCGACCACCGCCGAGCTACGCCAACTCCGGCAACTCTCTGAGAACCAGCATCGAACACCTGGACGACCATCGGGTCTGTGTTCTGTTGAGGCGCCACATGCCGCACTACTGGACCCGCGCGCCACATCCCGAGCTGCCCCTGAATAACCGATCAGTTTTCCCATTTTCAGAAAATAGGATAATCTTTGGAAATTCATAACTTATTCATACGATGACCAAAAATTGCGCACCATATATCAAAATTCTCAGGAAAATGAGATCTACAATCTAAGACTATGTTTGTGTGCATTTGGCTCTTTGTTTTATTGGATTTTTCTGAAATACTCTATAGGAGTCGCTGACGCGACTATTTCGTGTTCGATTTCAGAGCCGGAGGAGGATCTGACTAAGGAAGACGACCACGAGTACTTCCAAGAGCTAGGAGACGACTACGAAGGTGCCACGTCCCACCAAATCCTTAGATCCTATTACGCATTGCAAATGACATTGTTGCTATTGCTTTATGATTATGTATGGATTGGTTGCATGGTAGTATATTTGAATTACCTGCCTTGATAAGACTTTACCCTGCTATCCGCTGTTAGGTTAGCTGCTGCTTAATTTACTGTTACTCTTCCACTACTTTCTTCTTGCTATATGCTATGTGGTGGAATTGGGACGGTGTATAACTGATTATAACCACTGGGAGAGAGTGCTGCGTGCGTCTTGGGTGCGTGGTGAGGGTTGATGTCGACCAAGTGGGATGTGAGACGAGCCCATGGGGCAAGTCGTGCCGGGGGTGCAACCTGGGCATCCCCAAGCGAGATACCTGTGGCGGGTAAAGTTGTTGAGGAGGTTCCGGGTGGGATAGCCTTGGTGGTTTGAAGCCCGTGGACGGAGGTGCTGTGATGGCACGGGGAGAGTATCCCCTAAGTGGAAGATGCCTGCTTGGTCAAACCTAGGATGGACTAGTTTCAGGTTCATGGGAATCCTTTTCTACTCACTCGCTTCTGATGGGCGGGAGACGGCTGGACTACTTGGTAGGACGGTGCCACTACTGCTAGGTTGAAAGGTGATAAGGGTGGGCGGAGACGGTCGATGGGTTCCCGTTCCGTCCTAGATGCACAGTACCACTGGATGGGCCCGGTACTGTGTCTCCCAGTCTCAGCATAACGGTGTAGGATCCGGAATATCCCAGGGCTGAGTGGTAGGGTGGCATCGACCTAGGCAAGCAAGCACCCGGAATTCTGCCTAGGTGTTTGCGCAACACCTATGATGGCTAATCTTGTGAGTAGTGAAACCTCTGCAGAGTGTATGGTTGATCGATCGATACATATGCCAACCTGTTGGCTATGGACCTTTCCTGTGAAGCTTCTACTAGTGTAGTGAGTGTTCTCTTCTCCCCCTGGATGACATTTTTCCGGCAGTGTACCCGTTGTGGTAGTGTGCCGCTGAGATAGGCCCGAGAGGGAGTTGGGCCTGTCGAATGAGAGCGAGGTGTGTGTATGTGAGGTGTGGTGATGGGAAAAGGGATGATGGTGTTAACTGGTGATAAAACTTGACTAATTAAAACATTGATTACAGCTGCATAGGAAAACCTCAGCCTATAGGTCTGCTTGTATAGCCTTGCATCCACTTTCCACAAAGCAAATGCTGCATAGGTGGGCTCCGTGGCCAGTACAAATCGTACTGATAAATTTGCTGTCAGGTGACGAGAATGAGTACGACTTCGAGGGAGATGATGACGAGGAATAGGGTCACGTGCTACACTCAAGTTGGCCGTGAAGGATGAATCGCTTCCGCATCTTCTAAAGCTTCCGCCAGTGTGGCGATGTAATAAATATTTATGTAAGACTTAATTATCGTTGTATGGATCCTGGTGTCAACTGAGATATGGGTAATTTCATGGATTGTCCCAAGCAATCTGTTGAATTACAATTCGAGCCTGTGGATTTCCCTTCGTGGAAATCGAGGTCATTTCAGTTGGTATCGGAGCCATACTTGACTGTAGGACGAGACCCATAGGAAATGGACGTTAGAATAGGAAGCCAGACTCTCTTTCGGTTATATTACCGACCTTGCATTTACTTTTTATGCAATGGCTTATCTAATACAAGGACCTGCTAATCCGTTTCTTGAAAAATTTGCAGATGACCAGCCTTGGACCACCACTTCGTCCACTGCACGACGGCACTATCGAGATCCCGATCAATGGGAGGAACCACGGCGGATTTGCCATGGTACTACGACAGGTGCTGGAGGAGCTGGGAGCACCGTCTGACCAGATCCAGTACTTCAGCCGAGGGAAGCTTGTCGAGGCTGAGAGGTTTGAAGGACCTGTCACTACCAGAGTTGAGACACCCGTCAGCCTGACCCTTCCAGGGATGCCGGTTTTTACTGACTACACTGCTGGAGAGACTGTGGAGGACGGAGTACAGTCTGTCTCCCGCAAGGTACTACGCGCAGTTGTGTACACAGCATACGAGTACCTTAAGGGGACCCACTTCCGTCTGCTACCTCAGGCCTTGGAGCTGCACCCTGACCCCATCCAGAGGATTCTGTACACCGGCCAGATCGTTCAGGCCGAGACTGACCCTTGCCTACGCACAGTGGCACACCATCTCCAGGAGCAGGACGAGTTCATCAGCTCATTGGAGCAAAGGAGGCGGCGTGACCGAGCACGCATGGCAGAGGTCGAGGACAGTTTGCAGAAAGGGACTCAGACCCTGGAGAGTTTGAGCAGAGCAGTCACTGACTTGCAGTTGGAGATGCAGCGCCGTGATGAGTTACACCGAGCCGAGATCGCCGACTTGCGAGACAAGGTCGGAGATTTTGGGCTTCGCAATGACTACCTGAACAGCAGAGTGTTGGAATTACAGAGGAGGCTGGATGACAAGGAGAGAGCACTTGCTGAGAAGGAGCAGAGGAGCAGAGACAGGGTAGTCGAGATGATCACGCTGCGTTCCAGGATCAAGGAGTTGGAGAAGCAGTTGGAGAAAGCCGAGGACAAGTCCACCCGCAACCAAGGGATTCTGATCGACCGCGTGAAGATGGTGGAGTTCCTAAAGGACAAGCTACGGAGGACAGAGACAGCTTGGAAGCAGTCCGACGCCAGGAGAGCTATTGAGGTCCGGAAGGTACAGAGTTCGCTTCCCCCACTGGAGATGGTGAAGCCCCGGGAGGGAGACTTCCGCATACCACCCACTACGCTCAACCTGAGAGCGTGTCCGTCTCAAAGGATGCAGGAGATTGAGGCCACTCCAGAGCTAGCAGTAGCACTCGATTATGTCAAGCGCCTGACCATGACCGACGACGAGATCGAGGCAGAGGACAGCCGCATACCTGACGCCGTACTTGACCTTATGCACCAGTAGCTTATGGGACCCTGCGTGGCCCTTAGACTAGTGATACCATGGGTTATCCTGTCATTTGGCTATCTGCGCATAGCACGATCTTCTTAGCAGCTAGGAACATCCTTTATGTAATAATAACCATGTGATGAGTGACATTTGGATCTTATGCTTCTTATGGTTCTTTATGCTTCTTTGGTTGAGTGCAGGATAGCATGAAAAATGTTTTAATTCATTTAAATCGTTGAAAACATCTAACTCCTACTTAAACAACTACAAGATTATTATTGCACTGAGCACGTACCTAATAATTTCAGATGTCGATGAGACGTTCTGCGCGTTTGGAGAACCGTCAGCCCTCCCCTGCGCCTGCGCCAGGACGTGGGCGTGGTCGCAACCGTGGACGCCCAGCTGGCAGACGTGCTGGAGTTAACCTGGAGGAAGAGCTGCGCCGGGCAGAGGATGCACCGCCGGTGATCGATCCGCCACCACAAGGCGAGAACGTGCCTCCGCCACCGCCACCGCCGCCGCCACCGACATTGGCGGAAGTGATGGCTCAGCAGACCCAGCTGCTGAATGCCATAGCTGCTGGGATGAACAGGCACCAAGGGCCACCCCAGAATGACTTCCAAAGGAAACTGGAGGGTTTCCTGAAGCTGAGGCCACCTACCTTCGACGGAACCGACAGCGATCCTCTCGCTGCCGATGATTGGCTTAAGGAGATGGAGAAGAAGCTGGACCTGACCACTTGCTCCGACGAGGAGTGTGTTGGGATTGCTAGCCACCAGCTGACCGGTGCTGCACGGGCATGGTGGGACAACTACACCAGCGCTCACGAAGACCCAGCCCGCATTGACTGGGATGAGTTCACCGAGGCTTTCCGTGACCACCACATTCCTGAGGGAGTCATGGAGGCCAAGGAGAACGAGTTTCGCAACATCTCCCAGGGAGCTGACCGGATCCACGAGTACACCACCCGCTTCAACTGCTTGCTCCGCTACGCACCTGCGTCTTGCGTGAGTTCCGAGAAGGAAAAGATGTACTACTACAGGAAGGGACTTCAGACCAAGATCAGGTTGGCTCTGTCAGGGAACAAGAGCTACACTCTGCGTGAGCTGATTGACCGCTGTATAGAGATCGAGAAGGATCGCATGGAAGCACGACTGGAATTCGAGGCCTAGAACAGGGGAAAGAAGCGCCGCTCTGAGGGACCCGCACGCACTGCTCCACCCCAGAGACAGCGAACGGGTGCACCTCCGTCTTTTCGGACTCGCCAGGGACCTTCTTCGGGAACGAGCCGTGGTGGTACCAACAGCAGCAACTATCACCGCCCCGCTCAGACCTACCCTGCGCCGACTCGAGCTGTGCAGAACACACCCGCCCCCGCTGCCAACACGCCAAGGACAGGCAATTGGAAGGCTCCTGCGACAGCTACAGCAGGCAGTGCGCCCTTCACTTGCTTCGGATGCGGAAAGCCTGGACACCGTGTGGCTGTGTGCCCCGACCTCAACCGCGCACCAGCAGCTGCACAGGGCACACCGAACCGGGGATCTGCTACCCGAGGAAGACTGAACCACATGACCGCTGAGGAAGCTGAAGCTGCACCTGATGCTGTGTACGGTACGTTCCTAGTTCAGGGTAACATGGCTACAGTTCTGTTCGATTCGGGAGCTACATGTTCATACATTTCATCTGCATATGCACGTAAGTATAACATACCTGTAACCCCGAGAGCAAACCCCATCCTAACTAGCTCGCCCTTAGGAACCTTCAGAAGCATTCACATATGTAGGGGAGTGATAATCACAATCGAGGGACTTGACTTTCGAGCTGACCTAACCCTACTACCCTCCAATAGCTTAGATGTCATCTTAGGCATGGACTGGCTAACCAAACACCGGGGAGTGATATCTTGTTCACCTAGATATGTTCAGGTAACCCACCCTTGGGGAACAGCTGTCCGATGTGTACCCCAAACCGAGAGAGTCCAAGCCCTCCTATGTGCCCTGGAGACTAAAGCAGATAAAACAGAGCTGACATTCAGAGATGTGCCAGTAGTCTGTGAATTCAATGACGTATTTCCAGAGGAGTTGCCAGGAATGCCACCAGATAGAGATGTGGAGTTTGTTATAGAACTGATGCCAGGGACTGCACCGATTGCCAAAAGACCCTACAGAATGTCGGCTGATGAGTTGAAGGAACTCAAGAAGCAGCTGGGAGAATTACTGGAGAAGGGTTTCATTAGGCCAAGTGCTTCGCCCTGGGGATCTCCCGTTTTGTTTGTCAAGAAGAAGGATGGCACGATGAGGATGTGCATTGACTACCGGAACCTGAATGCGGTTACAGTCAAGAATAAGTACCCATTGCCCCGCATCGATGATCTGTTAGATCAACTGAGCAATGCCAAGTACTTCTCAAAGATCGATCTCCGATCAGGGTATCATCAGATGAAGATCAGGGAAGAAGATATCCCGAAGACTGCATTTGTCACTAGATATGGACAATATGAGTGCACAGTAGTCTCATTTGGACTCACTAATGCTCCGGCATACTTCATGAACATGATGAACAAGGTCTTCATGAATGAGCTAGACAAGTTTGTGGTGGTATTCATTGATGATATATTAGTTTATTCAGCCACAAAAGAGGAACATGAACATCATCTGAGGACCGTATTGGAGAGGTTGTCTCGCAACCAGCTATACGCCAAATTCTCCAAGTGCGAATTCTGGCTTGAGGAAGTTGCTTTCCTTGGACACGTACTGTCAGGAGAAGGAGTCGCAGTAGACCCAGCCAAAATTGAAGCTGTGAAAGAGTGGGAACAACCCTGTAATGTGTCAGAAATCAGAAGCTTTCTGGGACTTGCAGGATACTATCGCAGATTTATTGAGAATTTTTCCAAGATTGCAAGACCCATGACCAACTTGCTGAAGAAAGAGAACAAGTTTATATGGACTCCTGAATGTGAGAAGAGTTTTCAGACCTTGAAGGAGAAGCTCACTACTACACCTGTACTAGCCCTGCCCGATATTCACAAGGATTTTGTTGTATATTGTGATGCCTCTCGGCAAGGTTTGGGCTGTGTACTAATGCAAGAAGGAAGAGTGATAGCTTATGCCTCAAGGCAGTTGAAGGAGCATGAGCAGCGATACCCGACTCATGACCTAGAACTTGCAGCCGTGGTACATGCACTCAAGATTTGGAGACACTATCTGATAAGCAACAAGTGTGACATCTACACTGACCACAAGAGCCTGAAGTACTTCTTCACTCAGGAAGATTTGAATATGAGGCAGCGCAGATGGCTAGAACTCATCAAGGACTATGATCTTGAGATCCATTATCACCCAGGAAAGGCTAATGTTGTCGCTGATGCACTTAGCCGCAAAAGCTACTGCCATACCCTCATCCCCAACTCTATGCCACCTGAGCTCAGGAGAGAGTTCGACGCATTTCAGCTCGAGGTAGTCTCCTATGGCATGCTAAATGAGCTTCGCGTCGAGTACAATCTCACCTCACGAATCCGTGAAGCGCAAAAGAACTGTCCTGAGATAGACTATATCCGTGGTTTGATGAAGCTGGGAAGAGGCCCTGAATACCGAGAAGATGAGCAGGGAACTGTATGGTACAAAGATAGAATCTGTGTACCGACGGATTCAGCGATACGAGAAGAGATTCTGTCAGAAGGCCATGACTCCAAATATTGCATTCACCCAGGGTCAGCCAAGATGTACCATGATCTAAGGAAGCACTTCTGGTGGGAGAATATGAAGACAGACATTGCAGGGCATGTAGCCCGATGTGATACATGCAATAGAATCAAGGCCGAACATCAGAGACCAGCAGGGTTGCTACAACCAGTTGAGATACCAGAATGGAAGTGGGAGTGCATATCCGTGGACTTCATAATAGGACTGCCCCGATCCGAGCATGGATATGATTCTATATGGGTAATAGTGGACCGTCTAACCAAAGTTGCACATTTTATACCGGTCAAAAGGAAATATAGAGTCGAAAAGCTAGCAGATCTATACGTATCAAACATTTTGAAGTTACATGGGGCGCCTCTGAGTATTATATCTGACCGAGGCTCACAGTTCGTATCACAGTTCTGGAAATCCTTGCACAAGTCCATCGGAACCAAGCTCGACTATAGCACCGCATACCACCCGCAAACGGATGGGCAAACAGAAAGAGTGAACCAGATTCTCGAGGACATGTTACGTGCTTGCGTATTGAGGTACAAGGAAGGATGGGAGAGCTGTCTACCCCACGCCGAGTTCGCATACAACAACAGCTATCAAACAAGCCTCAAGATGTCACCGTTCGAAGCATTGTATGGGAGACCCTGTAGGACCCCACTAATGTGGTCAGAACCAGGTGAGAGGACATTCTTCGGTCCTGCTAAGATTGTGGAAGCAGAAGAAGGTGTTGCCCAAGTAAGAGAGAATTTGAGGATTGCACAGAGTAGGCAAAAGAGCTATGCAGATAGAAGACGTAGAAAGCTTGAGTTCGAGGTTGGGGATTATGTCTACCTCAAGGTATCTCCACTTCGTGGCACTGTCAGATTCCACGTAAAAGGGAAGTTGGCACCAAGATATGTTGGGCCATACAAGATCTGTAAAAGGGTTGGAAAGCTTGCTTACAAGCTGGAACTACCGGAGGAATTATCTGGAGTACACCCCGTGTTCCATGTCTCGCAATTAAGGAAGTGTTTGAAGCTTCCCGAGGAGCAAGTTCCTACGGATGCATTAGACCTACAAGACACACTTGAATACAAGGAACATCCGATCAAGATCTTGGCACGGGATACCAAAGAGACGCGAAACAAAACCATTCCGATGTGCAAGGTACAGTGGAGCAATCACACTGAAAGGGAAGCTACGTGGGAGAAGGAATCGGACTTGCAGATTATGTTTCCTTACCTCTTCGATGGGTACGTTAACTCTGAATCTCGAGGTCGAGATCCTAATGAGGGGGGAGGACTGTAACAACCCTAAAAATCCACACAATCTAAAAATCCCAACCAATTAAAATTTTTCATTTATTTATTGAGAAAACCCATTTTTCTTGTGCAAGCATATAGGTTTCATTATGAAATTGGTAAATAAAGGAGTGTAGTTTGCATTTTAATTCCATTCACATAGAATAATAACTTATGCATCACATTTGGGATTTATTGCAATTTATGTTTGTATTTACTCAATAATTAAAATGGGCAATATATGTATATATACACTAAACTGAAAATAAAAAAAGAGAGAAAGAGAGTTCGGCCAGCAAGCCAGCCCGAGCCCGCCCGACCTTCCTCTCCTCATCTCACCGCGCGCGGCCCACGTCGCGGCTCGGCAGCGCACGCGCGCGACCGGCACACACGCGCTCGCGCTCGCGCTCGCTGCCAACCCGGCCCCGCCTGTCAGCCACTCTCGCCTCCACTGTTCTTCTTCCTCACGAAGGCGACGCGCCTGCCGGGGGTGTCGCGCGAATGGCGTGACCCCGGTCCCACAGCCGACCGCATGGCAGAGCCCTGACCCCGCTGTTCCCCTCCTGTCCCCTCCTTTCTTGGCCGCCAAGCGAACCCGCGCCATCCGGAGCCCTAGATCCACTCGAGCCACGGCCCTTCGATCGGCCGAGCGCAATCGAGACCGTTCGCCATTGGAGCTGGCCAAGCTCGCCTATAAATTGGAGCACCCCGAAGCCCTACCCTCATTTCCCCTCGCCGCCACCGCAGCACAGACCGGCACACCGCACCAAACCGAGAGAGAGAGCGTAGGAGAAGGGCGGAGCAGAGGAGGAGAAGCTGCCGGAGCGCCGCCGCCGCGGAGCACGCCGGAGCCGGACACGGAGGAGAAGCCGAGCTGCGGACGAGGAGCGGCACGGCACTGCGATCGCTCTGCACGGCTCCGACTCGCCACTGCACCGCCATCCTAGCTTCACCGACACCACGGTGAGCCATCGCACGCCATGACCGAACCTTGCCCTGCTTTTGCCATGGCGTTCCATCCTCGGGACGCGCAGGCACGAGCCTATACCGGCTCGGGAAGATCACCTGCACCATGCACTCACTCGACCAGCCAAAACCCCCGGACTACAAGCTTGCTAGACCGAGAACGCAGCACGACGCGTTCTCGGCGGAGCGCGCTCACCACCGACGCGTTCCGACGCCGAATCACCCGTTCCGAGCAATCCGTCTAGCAACCGTATAGGTTAGAGCATCGTGGAGCACGGCCACGACCCCCTTGAGCTAGCTACGCGGATCTAAGCGCTAGAGGAAGCCAGAATCGCCCTGGCCGCGTGCGCCGCGACCTTACCGGAGCGCCGCCGCGAGCCGTAGCCAAAAGAAGGTCATGCCATGGCTAAAGTTCGCCACCAGAGTGTTGTATGCCTCTCTGGCCTCACCAATTTGACAAGACCGCATTCGATTGAACCAATACTTGGTCGTAGCCGCGATGCCGCTTTCCGCCGTCGTCGGCGACACGCCGCCGCCACAACCGAGCACCTTGGAAAGCTCGGTAGCCAAAATTGGTAGTTGGTATACCATCGCCATAGACCCTGGACGCGTATACATCGCCTAGAAGACCTCCTTAACCCCGCCGGAACCTCACCGTCGCGACGACATCGCCGCCGACAGGTTCCGCCTCGCTTAAGATCCGTTCCGAGTACCCCCGGTCGCCTCGCGCTGCGGAGAAAGGCCGCCGAGGTTCGCCAAGTCTGCCTCGGCACCGCCGCTAGAAAGCCGAGCCCTGCCTTGCCGAGATATGGTCATCGCCGCCCTGTCATCGTCCGCCGCACCGGAGACACACCGCCGCCTTGAACAGACGCCCTGGAACCCTGCTAGCACCGAATCTCCGATTCGCCCGAGCCTCCCCAGGAGAGCTCGGGAGAGCAGCCCCTTCGGCGCCCAAATTTGCGATTCGCCCGAGCCTCCCCAGGAGAGCTCGGGAGAGCAGCCCCTTCGGCGCCCAAATCTCCGATTCGCCCGAGCCTCCCCAGGAGAGCTCGGGAGAGCAGCCCCCTCGGTACCCGAATTTCCGATTCGCCCGAGCCTCCCCAGGAGAGCTCGGGAGAGCAGCCCCTTCGGCGCCCAAAATTTCCGATTCGCCCGAGCCTCCGCAGGAGACCTCGGGAGAACGGCACCCTCAGCACCCAAATGTCCGATACGCCCGAGCCTCCGCAGGAGACCTCGGGAGAACGGCACCCTCGGGCACCCAAATTTCCGATTCGCCCGAGCCTCCGCAGAGACCTCGGGAGAACGGCACCCTCGGGCACCCAAATTTCCGATTCGCCCGAGCCTCCGCGGGAGACCTCGGGAGAACGGCACCCTCGGGCGCACCAAATCTCCGATTCGCCCGAGCCTCCCCGGGAGAGCTCGGGATAGCGGCACCCTCGGCGCCCCGAATCTCCGATTCGCCCGAGCCCCGCCGAGCTAAACCGAGCTACACCGAGCTCCGCCGAGATACCCCCAACCACAGCCGAGCTACCCCCGACCACCGCCGAGCTCCGCCGAGATACCCCCAACCACAGCCGAGCTACCACCGACCACCGCCGAGCTACGCCAACTCCGGCAACTCTCTGAGAACCAGCATCGAACACCTGGACGACCATCGGGTCTGTGTTCTGTTGAGGCGCCACATGCCGCACTACTGGACCCGCGCGCCACATCCCGAGCTGCCCCTGAATAACCGATCAGTTTTCCCATTTTCAGAAAATAGGATAATCTTTGGAAATTCATAACTTATTCATACGATGACCAAAAATTGCGCACCATATATCAAAATTCTCAGGAAAATGAGATCTACAATCTAAGACTATGTTTGTGTGCATTTGGCTCTTTGTTTTATTGGATTTTTCTGAAATACTCTATAGGAGTCGCTGACGCGACTATTTCGTGTTCGATTTCAGAGCCGGAGGAGGATCTGACTAAGGAAGACGACCACGAGTACTTCCAAGAGCTAGGAGACGACTACGAAGGTGCCACGTCCCACCAAATCCTTAGATCCTATTACGCATTGCAAATGACATTGTTGCTATTGCTTTATGATTATGTATGGATTGGTTGCATGGTAGTATATTTGAATTACCTGCCTTGATAAGACTTTACCCTGCTATCCGCTGTTAGGTTAGCTGCTGCTTAATTTACTGTTACTCTTCCACTACTTTCTTCTTGCTATATGCTATGTGGTGGAATTGGGACGGTGTATAACTGATTATAACCACTGGGAGAGAGTGCTGCGTGCGTCTTGGGTGCGTGGTGAGGGTTGATGTCGACCAAGTGGGATGTGAGACGAGCCCATGGGGCAAGTCGTGCCGGGGGTGCAACCTGGGCATCCCCAAGCGAGATACCTGTGGCGGGTAAAGTTGTTGAGGAGGTTCCGGGTGGGATAGCCTTGGTGGTTTGAAGCCCGTGGACGGAGGTGCTGTGATGGCACGGGGAGAGTATCCCCTAAGTGGAAGATGCCTGCTTGGTCAAACCTAGGATGGACTAGTTTCAGGTTCATGGGAATCCTTTTCTACTCACTCGCTTCTGATGGGCGGGAGACGGCTGGACTACTTGGTAGGACGGTGCCACTACTGCTAGGTTGAAAGGTGATAAGGGTGGGCGGAGACGGTCGATGGGTTCCCGTTCCGTCCTAGATGCACAGTACCACTGGATGGGCCCGGTACTGTGTCTCCCAGTCTCAGCATAACGGTGTAGGATCCGGAATATCCCAGGGCTGAGTGGTAGGGTGGCATCGACCTAGGCAAGCAAGCACCCGGAATTCTGCCTAGGTGTTTGCGCAACACCTATGATGGCTAATCTTGTGAGTAGTGAAACCTCTGCAGAGTGTATGGTTGATCGATCGATACATATGCCAACCTGTTGGCTATGGACCTTTCCTGTGAAGCTTCTACTAGTGTAGTGAGTGTTCTCTTCTCCCCCTGGATGACATTTTTCCGGCAGTGTACCCGTTGTGGTAGTGTGCCGCTGAGATAGGCCCGAGAGGGAGTTGGGCCTGTCGAATGAGAGCGAGGTGTGTGTATGTGAGGTGTGGTGATGGGAAAAGGGATGATGGTGTTAACTGGTGATAAAACTTGACTAATTAAAACATTGATTACAGCTGCATAGGAAAACCTCAGCCTATAGGTCTGCTTGTATAGCCTTGCATCCACTTTCCACAAAGCAAATGCTGCATAGGTGGGCTCCGTGGCCAGTACAAATCGTACTGATAAATTTGCTGTCAGGTGACGAGAATGAGTACGACTTCGAGGGAGATGATGACGAGGAATAGGGTCACGTGCTACACTCAAGTTGGCCGTGAAGGATGAATCGCTTCCGCATCTTCTAAAGCTTCCGCCAGTGTGGCGATGTAATAAATATTTATGTAAGACTTAATTATCGTTGTATGGATCCTGGTGTCAACTGAGATATGGGTAATTTCATGGATTGTCCCAAGCAATCTGTTGAATTACAATTCGAGCCTGTGGATTTCCCTTCGTGGAAATCGAGGTCGTTTCAGTTTTGATGGTGAAAATGAAGGTGTCGAAGATATGCCTAGTGCAGAAGAAGATGCGGAATTGCTAGATGCACTAATGTGTCGTCATACAGACCCATCAATGTTTCTCATTAAAGGTATGGAGGCCTTGAGGAAAGCAGCAGAAGAGCCTTTGTATGCAGAGTCTAAGGGTTGTACCAAAGAATTCACGACGTTGCGATCTGTGCTGAAGTTGTTGGTGCTAAAGTCTAAATATGGTTTGTGTGATGCTGGTTTTGATGCATTCCTGAGTCTTATCGCAGACATGCTTCCAAAGGAGAACAAAGTGCCTGCTAACACCTACTATACAAAGAAGCTAATCAGTCCACTTACTATGGGTGTTGAAAAGATCGACGCATGTAGAAATCATTGTATTCTATATAGAGGTGATGAGTTCAAAAACTTAGGCAGATGTCCAAATTGTGGTGCAAGTAGGTACAAGACGAGTAAAGATCATCGTGAGGAAAATAATGTTTCGTCGGGTAAGAAGCGTAAAAAGACCCAACCGAAGGAGAGTTCAAAACCCACCAACAAAGGAAAAGATGAAGTAGACTACTACGCTCAGAGAAAGGTTCCTGCATTGGTGATGTGGTACCTTTCCGTAGTTGATCGATTGAGGTGTTTGTTCGCTAACCCTGAGGATGCAGAACTTATGAGCTGGCACGCTTCTAATGAGCACAAAAATAATGGAAAGCTTTGACATCCAGCCGATGGCAAGCAATGGCAAGATTTCAATGACAATCATCCAGAATTTGCTAAGGAACCAAAAAATGTTAGGTTCGCACTGAGTACTGACGGAATGAATCTATTTGCCGAGAGGAGCATCACGCACAGCACGTGGCCGGTGATCCTTACCATCTACAACCTACCTCCATGGTTGTTGCAGAAACAGAAATACCTTTTGTTAACTATTCTTATTTCTGAACCTACACAGCCTGGAGTTGACATGGATATATTTCTAGAGCCTTTAATGGAGGAGATGAAGATACTGTGGGAAAAAGGTGTCCAAATATTGGACGAGTATCGCAAAGACTCGTTCACACTTAGAGCAATTATTTTTGTCACTATCAATGATTACCCTGCTCTCTTCACATTATCAGGGCAGTTCAAGGGAAAGGTTGGTTGTGTAATATGCATAGATGACACCGCTTATGTGTCCCTTGATGCATCCAATAAGCTAGTGTACATGAGGCACAGGCGCTTCTTACCGAGAGGGCACAGGTACCGCTTGCGAAAGATGGATAAGTTCTTCGACAATAACAATGAACTGCACTCAACTGCTCCATCAGGTAACAGCAAGGGTCAAAGAGTTTATCTTATAGTAAGCAAAATCAAATTTGTTTTTGGGAAGAAGACAAAGGATGGAACAAAAAGAAAGGATAGGAAGCCAACCCCAGGGGCTACATTTAAGAAGATGTCTATTTTCTTCAAGTATCTACCCTACTGGAAAGAGTTAGACGTACGACACGCGATTGATGGTATGCACATTCAGAAGAATGTGTTTGAAAGCATAATTGGAATCTTGCTAGACATGAAGGGCAAGATGAAGGAAGGACTGAATTCTCGTCTGGACATGGTACAATTAGGCATTAAAAAAGAGCTACACCCTGTTCTTCTTGAAAATGGAAAGTACCATCTTCCTGCAGCAAGCTACAACCTGATCACAGATGAAAAACAAGCGATGTGTTTGTGGTGGAGGAACTTGAAAGTGCCATCTGGATTCTACTCCAACATAAAGAGTATTGTGTCAATGAAAGACCTTACACTCCACAACTACAACTCCCATGATTGTCATGTCATGCTGACTACTTTTCTCCCTGTTGCCATCAGGGATATAAATCCCACATTTCTGAAGATGGCAATCACAAGGTTGTGCTTCTTTTTCAACAAGATCTCATAGAAAGTAATTGACCGCGAGGAGCTGCCATCTCTACAGGAATTCGTAGTGGAGACCTTGTCACAACTAGAGATGTGTTTCCCTCCCTCATTCTTTGATATAAGGGTACATCTTGTGGTGCACTTGGTGCCACAAATCGAGGCCCTGGGTCCCATGTACTTGCATAAAATGTGGACATATGAGCGTTTCATGTCAATACTTAATGGATATGTTCAAACTCGTGCTCATCCTGAGGCATCCATGGTAGAAGGGTACACTACCGAAGAGGCCATTGAGTCCGGAGGTCCATTCTGCAACAATGTTCTGAAAGACCAGATTGCAATAGGCTTGCCTCCTTCACGACACGAGGGTAGGCTACATGGAAAGGGAAGGATGGGACGAAAATCATTCATCCCACCAGACTACAAAATAGTCCTTGAGGCACACCACAGCATCCTACATCAACTCTCGATAATGGAGCCTTTGATCGAGAAATACGTGGAAGAACTTCGTGAACATAATCATGGGCAAAATGACAGTTGGGTAATGAAGGAACACAAGCATCGGTTCACCGTATGGCTGAGGGATCAGAACATTCCAGAAGCAGAGACATTTGAAGAACAGACCATCAAACAGTAGGCATATGGACCATCACGTCAGATCACCACATGGCAAACCTATGACATTAGTGGCTTCACTTTTTGTACCAAGACCAAGGACAACAAGAGCATTGCACAGAACAGTGGTGTTCAATGCGAGGCCATAGACGAAACTGGTGAGATTACCACGTACTTCGGGTTCATTGAAGACATATGGGAATTGGATTATGGTACATTTCAGGTTCCTGTGTTTCGATGTCAATGGGTTCAAGATAAACATGTCACGGTGGATAACTACGGGTTCAGAGTTATTGATCTAAGTAAAGTAGGTTACAAGGATGACCCTTGGATCCTCGCTAACCGTGCTGCACAAGTGTTCTACGCTGAACAGATCCTTTCTAAGAATGAGCAGAAAACTAAGGACAAGCAGAAGCATGGAAAGCAACAAGCTATACGAATTGATGGTGTAACTGATCTGGAGGAATTCAACCAGTTCAACGAGTTGTATCTCTTTACGGACCTTCCAGAGAAGATAAGGACTGTTGAGTGAAGCATCCCACAAAATTCGCTTTCCAATGCTCGCCACGATGGACAAGGAAGAACAGTCGGTGGCTAGAATCTATTTGTCATTTATCTTGTAATATGCATTTCTGTATTAATTTGTACTCTATGCTTCCTACCATTTCTATATTTCAGTATCTCGAACAATATGAGTGAACCATCGCTAATATTTACGTTTTACTTTCCCAACATGAGTGAATAAGAGTAATATAATAAAACAATATATAAAATATAAATAAACAATAATTATAAAACCCAATATAAATAATATAAACCATAAACCCTTTACCTAAACAATAATTAATATAAATAAACAGTAACTGTAAAACAATATATAGAAACACTATATAGAAATAACATAAACCATAAACCCTTTCTACAGGCGGTTATCAATTTAATCCGCCTGTAAAAACATATTTTTATAAGCGGTTATCAATGTAAACCGCCTATATTCGCCTGTAAAAATATGTTTCTACAGGCGGATTATATTGATAACCGCCTGTAAAGACCTTGCCTGTAAAGACCGTATGTATATGTATCCCGCCCTCGATTCTGAAATTTCACCAAGTCTCGGAGGCGCGCCATTTTCTTCAAGGACGCCGTCAGGCTGCCGGATTTCGCCACGCACGTCGTCCTCGGTTCGCCGCACCGCCGCGCGCCCCCTTCTCTCCTCCGAGCCTCTGCGCCGCCCCGCCGTGCCCCCCGTACCATCTCCGAGCCCGTGCGCCGCCCCGCCGCGCGAGCCCCTTCTCCTCCGCGCCGCCGCCGCCGGTAAGCCATCGTCAGCACCTCTTCTCCTCTCCCCCACCCTCCTTGCAGGTTGAGCGGCGGCGGCGTGCGGTCCCGGCGAGTGCGGGGCCGAGCGCGGCGCGTGTGGTGGCAGCGGTGCGGTTGCCCGGCAGCGGTGCGCCGTGAGGCGGTTGTGCCCAGCGGCGGTGCGCCCTGAGGCGGTTGACCGGCGGCGGTGCGCCCGGAGCCGGTTGTGCCCGGCGGCGGTGTGCCCGGTGGCGGCACGCTCGCGGTGGAGGCCACACAGTAGTGGGCCAAACAGTAGTGGGTCGGCCCACTTTTTTTTAATTTTTTATTTCTTTGTAAGTTCTATATGTTGAGTTTTAGAGGTCTAAAAATTGTGATTCTAGTTTTGTTAGTCTTCTAATAGCATGATCTAGCTAACAAAAATATATAATACATAGGTTCTTTATTGATTTCATGATGTTTTACATAGGTTCTTTATTGATTTTGTGTAAATTATAGAACCCATAAAATTATATAGATTCTGTGTAAATTAGTTTAAGAAGTTTTAAATGGATTTTATGTATAGTATATGACTTATCAATTTATGAATTAATTGTAAAATGGTTTTGCGAATATTTTGTGTATATATGACTTATCGATTTATGAATGACGTATGAAAATCGATTTATGAATGGTGTATGCATGAATATCGACTTTTCGTATGACAACTTAGCGTATTAGTTTTCATATGAATACCACTATGATATGTCAGGTTTCCGCGATGAGTTCTCCACACGAAGAGTAACGTGCGGAGTCCCCCTCTAATGAACCTAGCGATTCGCAAGGACGCGGAGAACACCAGTTGGACGATGAAGTGTACGAGAGTCCAAGCAATCCGTGTCCTAGTGTAGATAGGGCTGCTCGTCGTGAAATGGAGCGTGACCCTAATTACAATCCACGAGATGATACGGTGAGTTGTTGCATGAAATCGAACAAACGGGTAACATAGGAGGTATATGTATATCCATCCATGATTTTAATATTGTTTGTGCCTTGTTACGTGAATAGGAGGTGCTATCGCAATTTCGCGAGTTAGCAGATACGGAGGAACAAGAGGAACTTGAACAAGAACTACCAACACAAGCAGAGACTGAGGCACCCAGCAAGAAATCTAGGAAACAAAAATAGAGTGATCGCAGACAAGGTGACAGAGGAACAAACAAGTGGGAGGACAGGATATATAGGGTTACAGATGTCAGTCCAAAAGGAGAGCTCCTACAACCGGATGAGGTCCACGCTAAGTTCCGTAACGCAGTTGGTTTCTTGGTTAGGGACAATCTTGATATCACAATCTCCAACAGGAAGGATGTACCAGATGCGGTCAAGAATACCATGTGGGAGAAGCTCTCAAGAAAATTTATCGTGCCACAGGGTTCAGAAGAACTCGTACGAGACTATGCAATGCGGCAGATTGCCATCTCGTTCCGAGGTTAGAGGTCTGAGTTGAATAACAAATACTTGAAGAAAGGGTTGGACCCAGCGAGAAAGTACAAGATCACAGAAGGTCAGTGGGCGGTTTTCAAAGAGCAGAAGACTAACCCGGAATTCTTAGTTCGAAGTGAAGCTAATTCCGCACTTGCAAAGAAGAATAAGTACCACCACCACCTTGACACTGGTGGATACAAGCGTCAGATCCCAAAATGGAGGGCAGAAGAGGCTGCGAAGAAGGCAGCAGGCCTACCGGTCCTTTCTGAGGAAGTTGGTGAAAGGAGCGCGAATTGGCTCCGTGGTCGAAAGCCACAAGAAACCTCGACCGGGTTGTCCTTTCCTGATGCAATGGTCGAAGAAGCAGCAAAGAACATATTTGTGGTGGCAGCTAAGGAGAAGTAAGGATCGTTCAAAGTAGAAAGGGAAAGGGACACCCTAACTCTTGGGCTTGGTAACCCCGAGCATCCGGGTCGAGTGCGGGGCATCTCCTCAAGGTTGGGCTGGAAAGAAGGTTTCGGTGAAGAGTGGTCTGGCATGTACAAGAAACGAGATTACGCCACGTCAAGATATCAACCATTCTTGACCTTATTAGAGAGGTAAGGAGAAATATATGCATGCGTGCTTAATAATATCGATCAGAATTTGAGATCAACAACTTGGTTATTCTATTTGGTCGATATCGTAGGGCATATAGGTTTTATAAGATACAAGGTGGACCGTACGACCCGACCACGAAAGGCAACTCGTTGAGAGTATTTTATGACTGGCCGGTATGTAAATTTCATGACTCAAAAGCGTATATTATGAAGGATGATGTTACATCCACTCATCCATTATTATAAATCTAGTGCCACACGCAACCACCCGGCTCGGTGCACTGTGGATACTATGTGTGCGAGTTCGCTAGATTGAGTGGACGATACATCAAGAACATTGATGAGGTAAAGCAATTTTATATAGCCAAGTACGAACGTTATGTCATTTTGTAGATCCATGCTAATAAAAATCTCATTTACAGAGGTATAAAATACCACCAAAGCAATGATTTAGCAACGAGAATTTATACGAGATAGTTGCGGACTTGTGCTCATTCGTCATGAAAGATGTGATTCAATGCAACGGAAATTATCACGACCATACAAGCATCCTCTCAAATCTACAATATAGAATTCTAACCGAAATTCATAGGCTAGGGCTCAAGCGAAATGAGTATTAGAGCACTTGATTGAGATGTAAACAGTTTGCAAATAACAAGTTATAGGTGCAAGTAAACAGTTTGTAAATTTTTTAATCCTAAGTTGTATATATGTCTGCATTTTGATATAATTGATTTTTGTTGTACATAATCAAACTTATATAAATAACATAAAATATAAATATAAATATAAAATAAAATATATAACACAAGCGGTTAGCAGTAACAACCGCCTGTGAAAAATAATTTTTACAGGCGGTTCTCTTAAATAACCGCCTGTGAAAACATACTTTTCACAGGCGGTTCTCTTTACTAAACCGTCTATGAAAATAAATTTCCACAGACGGTTTTGTAGCAACCGCCAGTGGAGAGGGTTTATTTTCACATGCCTTTAGCACTAACGGCGCTAAAAAATGCCAGTGCAGGATGTTCTGCAACAACCTGTACAAACCTTTTTTTTACTAGTGGAGGTGCGCGGCGGTCTGGGCGCGTGCAGCTCCGGCGAGGTGCCTGCTTCGACTGCTGGGAAGCGTTGTGAACCATTGGATCTCCCTTGAGCGGTCATGCGACGTAACTTTCTTAAGCAACGTTACTGAATCTGTGTCCACTATGTACTGAGCTGTAAACGTGGTCCAATGCTAGGCCCACCATTTTGACATGATATCAAACAGTTCTTGAAAGCCCAAGAACCTTAAACCAAATGATAGTGGTAATTATTAAGGACAGTCTTAATAGAATATCTATTGTAGTTTCTATCCCTATTGAAAGATGACATCTTAGGCTGACATGTTAGTCTATTTAATGGGGATAGAGAACCAAATTCCTAGAATTTCTTACGAAAGAAAAGACGTCTACTCTTCACCAATGCACGAAGAAACGATGAAATCACCATTGGCAAGAAATCACCGGTTTCTAGCCGTGCAGCGCCGTTGTGCTTGCTCGCTTGGTCGCGCCGTGCCGCGCAGCGCCGACCACGCCCGCCCTGCGCCACGCCCACCCTACTCTGCCGTGCTCGCTCGATTGGTCGCCCCGCTATGCTCCGCCGCGCTAGCCCGCCCACCCCGCCCCAGTCTGCAGTGCCGGCCACGCTAGCTCGCCGCGTCTACCCAACTCCGCTACGCGCTCGCCAACGGTCGACGAGCATGGCCTAGCGTCCACCATCTCGCTCACTGGCTGCCTGCTCCAGTGCGTTGCTCCAGTTCGCAGGACGCTGCTATAGTGCGCTGGGGAAAAATCAGAGAGAGTACAGGAGACAAAATACAATAAGTCTAATATTCACTAAAAAAAATCATTGTGTGATATAGTGTCTACATTTGGATTTTTCTAATATGGCTTTCTTGGGCTATACTGCCATAGGGGCTGCCCTAAGTCCAGTCTCAGTGAGAGTTTTATCTAAGTTTTATTTATATTAAAGGGGTTGCCACATTAGCATATTTGATTACATGATAGTATAGTTAAGAGGAGAGAGAAAAATGACATGATTACCAACTCTCTATGAGGCATGAAATTTAATACCGATGAAACTATATAATTAAATTTTGTATTAAAAGTGGGTGTTTCATTCAAGTTTCTTTTCATTATATATGGCATGTCTGTTTTGGAAATAACGCTATGATACTCTCTATTGAGACTGGCATAATACTATGAGTTTTGGTATGGATATTAAAATCTACCGCGACTTCATGCTCTTTCTGTACTCCACGGGCTCGCCATGCGCCGGTGTGCGGACACGTGTCCATGGCTATTTTACACAAAGGTACTCTTTGTTCTTAAAAATCATTCTACAATCCATTCAGATAGGCAGCACATTATACAAGTTCAGAATGTTTACGCATAACCCCTTCATGCCAAATTTATTTCTACGTGAAGAAGAGAAATTTGAGAACGTCGTTCTCTTTGCAGAAAACTGCCCGCACGCTATTTTGTGGATGACCCCTCCTGTTTCCCAGCGTGAGCACCTGCTGCCCCAAACCCTAGGTCATCGTGCTACTCCCTGCCGCCGCCGCCATCCTCATGCCAGCTTGCTCTTCCTCTCACTCTCAGATTCACATTGTATTCCTCCCCCTTTCACATTGTATTCCTCCCCCTTTCACACACACGCGCCGGGATGAGGGGCAGTCGGCGGAGGAGCAGAGGAGCCATGGTTACAGGAGACTGCGATGATCTGGCAAGTAGGAGCTCAGACGATGCGAGATTTGTCGTGAATCAGAGGAGCTTGGGCGGTGCATGATCTGCGGCTCCTTCATGCTCAAGTCTGGAATCACCTGCCCGTATCTACCTAGACCTCCACGCACTCATCTCTCTCATGAGCCTCCAGGCTCTCCCGCCAAGGTGCCACGTGCTGGTGAAAGCCCTAGTTTGGTTTTGGCTAATTGATGACACCTAACCATGTTCCTAAGTGTTGTGATTATAAGGATGGTTAATGGGACTAAGTGAGGAGCTATGACGACGTCCAAGCAATTGTTGTAAGTCCATCAACATATTCAATCAAGTGCTTCTCAACTTGGATCTTGGATAAGAGCTCAAGGCATAGTATAATCAATAGGGCTCTTTACATTTTGATGATAAAAACACTATAGATAGTGTGATCACATTTAGGATAGATGACCGTACTATTAAGGGGGAAAGAAATTCATTTACAATCTCGGTCATCAAGTGCCTCTATTTGAATTAGTTGAGCATATGCATTAAGATCTAGATCGCTAACTTGAAGCCCTGCAAATTTGCTTTAAAATCAAGCTAACTTCGTGCAAAAGAGTGTAAAACACTTAGTGGTTAGCACTTAGAAGCAAGGGCGTTGAAGAGGGGCGAAAAATTGCTCTTAGAGGTTGAAAGCTACTAGTATGGCTAGAGGGGGGTGAATAGCCTAAATTAAAAAATACAAAGCACTTAAGCACAAGGTTAGTAAGACAAACGGCAAAATGTGCAGAGCTAATGCAACAACTAACCTAGGCAAGCCACCTACACAATTCTAGTTATATCTAAGCCCTACGCCACACAAGCTAGCTAGCTCAAACAAGACAATAAGACAACTACACAAGGAAAGCAAACTAACTACTTTGCTCAAAGTAAAGAGAAGTGCTTTGGAGGTTATACCTTTGCCTTGATATGAAGCCAATCACCGGGATAAACACAATCACTCACTCGAAGTGAGGAAATCAATATGAACACCAAGATTTATCCCCGGGGTTCATGTGCTTGCCGGCACGCTACGTCCCCGTTGTGTCGACTTCAACCGGTGGTCCGGTGGCTAATTGGTATCACACACCGAGCCTACACAAGGGCGCCACAAGAACCTACCATGGAGGAAGTAACTCAATGACACGAGCAATCCACTAGACTTACCTTTGAGCTCTCCGCTCAGGGTAAGCACAAACCCCTCACAATCTCCGGTGTGAGCAAGCACAATCACCAAGTTTCTCCACACCTTCTCCTCTAAGCCGTCTAGGGACATGATAATGTCCCAAGAGAGTACGGACTCAGCAATGGCTTGCTCTCAAGTGCTCTAGAATGCAAAACACAAGCAATGATGCACTTGAGGTTCACTCAATCTCACAAAGAATGATCAAGGGAAGAATAAGTGAGAGAGTGGGAGGCTAGAATGCAACCAAGTGTAAGTCAATGATCCAAATGTGCAAGAGAGTCACCAAGTGACCAGGGAAGGAGGATAAATACCCCTAAGTGCAATTCTAGTCGTTGCCCCCACTGAAACAGTCGTTAACACTCTTTTTGGGGCGTCGGACTCTACTGCCGGACGGTAGGCGTCGAACCAAAGTCCAACGTCCGACGCTCAAGATTACGCCACGTGTCAGCCCGATTCAACCTCAGCCGATCGATCTCAACGGTCACTGCTCGCGCCAGATTTCCAACTCGTCGGACTGAGTAGCGTCGGACCCAACCTCCTCGGCGTCCGACGCAAACAGAAACTACGCAGAGAGGAAATAAATTGTCGGACGCTGTCCGACGTTCAGTGTCGGACCAACGATCAGTGTCCGACACCGTGAACTCACTTCGCCGCGCAGTTAGCTAGAGCGTGAACTCGCCACGCTAAGCCGTCGGACCGAGAGCCAATGGTCCGACGCTCTCTTCTCTACTCGTCAGACTGTCCGACTCTCTCAGCAGACAGCACACTCAGACACCGTTGGACTCTCCTGTGTTAGTGCGTCGGACCAACGCTTCCCAGTGTCCAACGCTATGCATTTTTACGCCGAGAGCTCCAGAAATGCTCGGAAGCGGTCCGACGCCCATCGTCGGACCAACCACAGCGTCTGACGCCTTAAGACAGTTAGCAACAGTGCTAGGGGACCGTCAGATGCTTGCCTCCAATGGTCTGACGCTCTAGAATACCAGCGTCCGACGCTCTGTTTTCTGCTCTTTTGAAGTTAGTTTCACACCCCTTGCTTCTATGTGCTAACACTCAAGGTCTTTAACACTTGTGCGCAGTGTGTTAGCATTTTGCAAACATTTTCCAAGAGTTTTCAAGGTTTTATCTAGGTTGAGTTTGATCAATGCAATGAGATGCAACCTAGAGCACTTGAAAGTAATCCAAACACTTAGTTCTCCCCTTGATAGTCGGCTATCTATCCTAAATGTGATCACTCCCACTTGGAGTCTTGATTACCAAAAGAAAAGCGCTAATGGGTTATACCTGAGCCTCTAGCTTTTCCTTCTTTTAAGTACTTTTCTTTCTTCCATCACTTGATCTTTACTTGTCCACCATTGTCATCTACCACTAACCTCTTTTTGCTACACACACTTAGCACTTAGGTTAGTAATTAGGTTTCATCAATTACCAAAACCAAACTAGGGTCTTTCAATCTCCCCCTTTTTGGTAATTGATGACAACCTTTTACAAAAGAAATATGCATTTAAGATTTTGAACTTATCATGCTTGTCCATGAATTGATCATGAAAGGATTTGGACAACCATCACAAGTTCTATTTTGGTAGGATTAGCTCCCCCTACATATGTGCATCGAGTTTGGATTGAAAGCTAGCACATATGTATTTGAATAGAGAGTAATTCTACCAAAATTGTGCTAAGGTGTATAGAATGGACCTTTGAAGTGTGATACCATCAGAGTTACCATGTACACCATTCTTAGCACTTTAGTAACTAGAAGATCACAAATACTAGAGCATACCATGAGATCACTTTATAAACAAAGCTGTAGTACCACTTGAAAGAACAAGATCATCTAGTAGCAACCTACATATTCTAGTTGTTCAAATCATCATTCAAGTCCTACTACCAGCAATACACCACACAAACATGTATATGAAAGTAAATACAAATGCAATAAACAATCATATGGTTAATGCACATCCAAATGCAACAACTTGCATATGTGATTGCTCCCCCTACTTGTGTGCTTCAAAATTTTAATTATCCCCTTCCTTTGGCCTATTGCTCTCCCATCATCGGCCTAATGATGGTTCATCGCGCATTCTCTTTTCTTTTGTAACTTTCTCTCCCCCTTTGTCAACAATTTCTCAAAAAGGTTAATTTTAGTGGAGAAAGTTAGTCAAGTTCATTTGATATTGTAAAGAGTGTTCATTAGTCACTTTGGCTCAATCTAGTGCACTTGCCTAGAATATATAACTAGGTTTGATCAAAGAACAAGCTTCTTCATGCCACTAGGGGTTATCTTACCCATGTTAAGTTATACACCTTGAGCTCATGAACTAGATTGAACACTAGGGGATTAAGCACGTACACATGTCATATGTTACCACTAGTCCATACAAGCAAGAAAAGCAATAATGGTAGCATATATACACTAAAAAATATTTGTTTTCCATGAATGATCCTAATTTGTTGAGAGTATGTCTATATGCTCTAAACATATCCTAGCAAGTATGAATGACATGTCAAACAACTTTTACCTTGCTTTGTCAGAGTAGAGGCATGTCATATATGTGTGTGCGGTGATCTCAACTCATATTGGAGAAATCAAGAATGTTCAATTCATTCCTTAACTTGCAAAACCTCTTTTCATCTAGTGTCTTAGTGAGTATGTCGGCCAATTGATCATCGGTTCTAATGCTTTGAATGTCAATGTCACCCTTTTGTTGATGATCTCGAATGAAGTGGTGCCTCACATCAATGTGCTTGGTTCTTTGATGTTGGACTGGATTGTTGGTTAGCTTGACGGCGCTCTTATTGTCACATAGCAATGGCACTTTCTTGAAGTTGATTCTATAATCCCTCAAAGTTGCCTTCATCCACAAGATTTGAGCACAACAACTCCCCACACTAATGTATTCGGCCTCGGCGGTGGAGAGTGCTATGCTATTTTGCTTCTTTGATGACCATGAGACAAGAGATCTTCCCAAGAGTTGGCATGTGCCCGATGTACTCTTCCTATTGATCTTGCAACCGGCATAGTCCGCATCGGCATATACAATCAACTCAAACTTTGCACCCTTGGGATACCACAATCCAACATCTTGAGTGTGCTTCAAATATCTCAATATCCTCTTTGTGGCCTTCATATGACTCTCTGTAGGAGATGCTTGATATCTAGCACACATGCACACACTAAACATGACATCCGGTCTTGATGCGGTGACATATAACAAGCTTCCAATTAGAGACCGATATGCTTTTGATCAACCATATTGCCACTCTTGTCCTCATCCAAGTTTCCACTAGTGCCCATGGGAGTGCTAATTTATTTTGCACCTTGCTTTCCATTCTTCATTTGCTTGATTTGAAGTGCAAGGAAGTATGTGAGTTCACCCATCATAGACATTTCAAACTCTTTAGCTATCATTCTTTCAAACTCCGCACATAAGATTTGACTTGTTGATCCAAAGATAATGTCATCCACATAGATTTGCATGATCATCAAGTCACCATAAACAATCTTGGTGAAAAGAGTGGTGTCAACCTTGCCCATCTTGAACCCTTTAGAGAGGAGAAAATCCCTTAGCCTCTCATACCATGCTCTTGGTGCTTGTTTCAATCCATAGAGAGCCTTCCTTAGCTTGTATACATGGTTGGGTTTCTTCTCATCTTCAAAATCAGGTGGTTGTTCAACATATATTAGCTGATTAATGAAGCCATTGAGAAATGCACTTTTGACATCCATTTGGTAGAGCTTGATGTTGTGAGCACAAGCATAAGCTAAAAGAATCCTTATTGCCTCTAATCTTGCAACCGTAGCATACGTTTCTCCAAAGTCCAATCCTTCCACTTGAGTGTACCCTTGTGCCACTAATCTTGCCTTGTTCTTTACTACAACACCATCTTGATCTTGCTTGTTTCTAAATACCCATTTGGTTCCAATGACATTATAGTTCTTTGGTCTCTCTACCAATTCCCAAACTTTATTCCTTTGAAAGTTGTTGAGCTCTTCATGCATAGCATTCACCCAATCACTATCATGTAATGCCTTCTCAATGTTTTCGGCTCTTCAAAAGACAAAAATGAATAGTGAGCACAAAATGTTGCTAGTCTTGATTTTGTTTGCACCCCCCTTTTGAATATCACCAACAATTTGATCTAAAGGATGATCTCTTGCAATATTTATTGGTTGGAGCTCTTGAGGTTGATTGCTTAAGCTTGGTTGATCACTAGATTGATTTGCTTAAGATGAACTAGCTTGATCTTGATATTGCACTTGAGAGCCACTAGCTTGATCATTGGATGGAACTTGCACTTGATCTTTGTCATCTTCTATGTCAACCACTTGAGTCGGCCTAATGTCACCAATGTCCATCTCTTGCATAGCTTTTGCCAATTGAGGTCCACTCACATCATCTAGATTCTCATCTTGATCTTGTGACCCATTGGTTTCATCAAATTCAATATCATGAACTTCCTCAAGTTTACCACTTTCCAAATTCCAAACTCTATAAGTTTTGCTAGTGGTGGAATATCCAAGGAAGAATCCTTCATCACATTTCTTCTCAAATTTGCTCAATCTAGCACCCTTCTTCAATATGTAGCACTTGCAACCAAAGACCTAAAAGTATGCAATATTTGGCTTTCTTCTATTCAAGATCTCATAGGGAGTCTTCTCCAATATAGGATGGCAATATAGTCTATTTGAGTAGTAGCATGCCGTGTTGATTGCTTCGGCCCAAAAGGATTGACTCACATTATACTCACTAAGCATAAGAGTTCTATTCTTCCTTTCAACTAGGACACTGGATTAAGGTGTGTACTTGGCTGAGAATTGATGTTTGATTTCATATTCACCACATAGCTCATCAACTCTTGTGTTCTTGAACTCACTACCATTGTCACTTCTCACTCTCTTGATGGTGGTTTCAAACTCATTGCAACTTGTCTTGACAAAAGATTTGAAGATAGCATGCACATCTTGTCAATCATAAAGAAAAAACCCATGTGTATCTAGAGAAGTCATCCACAATCACCAAACTATATTTGTTGCCTCCAATGCTTGTATAGGTGGTTGGTCCAAATTGATCCATGTGCAATAACTCAAATGGTTTGCATGTGCTCATCATGCTCTTCTTAGTATGAGTGTTGCTAACTTGTTTTCCAGCTTGACATGCACTACATAACTTGTCCTTCTCAAACTCAACATCTTTAAGACCTCTAACCAAGTTATGCTTCACAAGTTTGTTCAATTGCTTCATTCGAATATGACCAAGTCTTCTATGCCGTAACCAACCCATACTTGACTTAGAAAGTAAGCATGTTGACAATTGTGACTCTCTAGCACCAAAGTCCACTAAGTAGAGGTTCTCATATCTAAATCCTTTGAATATCAAGTTAGAACCATCTACACTTATGATTTCCACATCATCAACACCAAATATGCACTTGAAACCAAGATCACAAAGTTGAGCTACCGACAATAGATTGAACTTCAAGCTCTCAACCAATAGCACATTGAAAATGCTCAAGTCATTGGATATTGTAATCTTACCAAGCCCTTTGACCTTGCCTTTGCTATTGTCCCCCAAATGTGATACTATCATACTCATTACCACTAGAATTGATTTGGTTGAACATTCTTGAATCACCGGTCATATGTTGAGAACACCCACTATCAAGAACCCAATGCCTCCCTCCAGCTTTGTAATTCACCTACAAAACAAATCAATGCCTTTTAGGTACCCATGCTTGTTTGGGTCCTTGGAGGTGAGCAACCAAAGCCTTTGGTGCCCAAATAGCCTTCAACCTTGGGCTCTCTTTAGGTGTACCAATGTATTTAGCTTTGACACCTTTCTCACCCTTGGTAAGCATGCAACAAGAATCAAACCTAATAGATTTAGCACTTGCAAATTTTATTTGCTTATTCTTGTTGTTAGTGATGCAATTTGCCTCAATATGCCCAACTTGTTTGCACTTGTAGCAAAACTGGCCATTGCTCCTCACAAAGCTAGGCTTTGGAGTCACAAAGGCCGCCTTGCCCTTCTTGGGAGTATAGCCAAGTCCCTTCTTAGAGTTACTATATCTTTGGCTACCCAAACATTGTAGCAAGCGGGCATCCCCACCATAGGCATTCCCTAATGCGCGGGTTAGCTTGTCCACCTCCTTCTTCAATTTCTCATTTTCAACTTTTAGTGTTGGGTCAACACTAGAGGTGAAGGTAGAAGTAGAGGTGGATGATGATGAAGAGCTAGTGTTGTTAGGTATGGTTGCATCAAGTGGTTCATTAGTTGGTTCATTCATTAGATCACAAGTTACACCCACATCACATGTTATACCAACATCCTCTACTTTGGTTAGCTCGAAGAGTGAAGAGTGAGCTTCCTCAAACTTGGTGTGAGCTAGTTTGAGATCCTCATGGTCTTCTTTTAGACACTCATGAGAAGCATTTAGCTCATTAAGGGATTTCTCAAGATGTTTTACCTTCTTGATCAATTCCATACACTTCTTAGACTTAGAGCTAATCAAGTATTCGGCTTGCTCTAACATGTACATGAGTTGTGCTACACTAGGCTCATCATCATCACTATCACTATCATTATCATTTTTATCATCATCAGTTGAGTCATCGTATTTTACCTTGGTAGACTTAGCCATGAAGCATAATGAATCAAATGATGAATGCCTCTTGTTGATAGCAATGGAAGCCTTCTTCTTGGATGTCTTCCTCTCATCATCATCACTAAAATCATCATCATCGAAGGAAGCATCACTATCCCATGTCACGACATAGGATCCACCCTTCTTCTTGGAGAAGTTAAACTTCTTCTTGTCCTTCTTTTCCACCTTGTCCTACTTGTCCTTCTTGCCTCTCTTCTTGTGATCATCTTCATCATCACTAGCATGAGGACAATCCGCCACAAGATGATCCGGGCTCTTGCAATTGTAGCACTTTCTCACTACATCTTTGCTCTTGAAGTTGTCTCTTCTCTTTCTAGCACCATAGCCCTTCTTCTTCATGAATCTTCCAAATTTGCGCACAAAGAGAGCTAGTGCCTCATCATCACTATCAAGGCTAGATGCATCATCATCAGCACTTGATTGCACTTTCTTGCCCTTGCCCTTGGATGAAGAGGTGGTGGATTTGAATGCCACAGTCTTCTTGCTCTTGTCATCCTCTTTCTTCACTTCTTCACAATCACTCTTCTCATTATATTGATCATCGGTCATCACATCACCAAGAACCTCATTTGGAGTAACACCCTTCAAGCCACCCCGGAAGATGATAGTCCTCAAGGTTTTGAACCTTTTGGGCAAGCACATGAGAAACTTATGAGAGAAGTCCTCATCACATGTTTTCTCACCCAAGGCCTTGAGATCATTGACAATCACTTGAAGCCTATAGAACTTCTCCGGAATGCTTTCTTTATCTTCCATCTTGAAGTTTGAGAGCTTGTCCTTGAGCATGTACAACTTGGTGACTCTCATAAGTCAATGATCCAAATGTGCAAGAGAATCACCAAGTGACCAGAGAAGGAGTATAAATACACCTAAATGCAATTCTAGCCATTGCCCCCACTGAAACAGCCGTTAACACTCTTTTTGGGGTGTCGGACTCTACCGTCGAACGGTAGGTGTCGGACCAAACTCGTGTCAGCCCGATTCAACCTCAGTCGATCGATCTCAATGGTCACTGCTCACGCCAGATTCCCAACTCGTCGGACTGAGTCGCGTCGGACCCAACCTCTTTAGTGTCTGAAGTAAACAGAAACTACGCAGGGAGGAAATAAATCGTCGGACGCTGTCCGACGCTCAGCGTCAAACCAACGATCAGTGTCCAACACTGTGAACTCGCTTCGCCGCGCAGTTAGCCAGAGCGTGAACTCGCCACGCTGAGCCGTCGGACCGAGAGCCAATGGTCCGATGCTCTCTCTTCTCTACTCGTCGGACTGTCCAACTCTCTTAGTAGACAGCTCGCTCAGACACCGTCGGACTCTCCCGTGTTAGTGCGTCGGACCAACGCTTCCCAGCATCTGACGCTATGCATTTTTATACCGAGAGCTCCAGAAATGCTCGGGCGCGGTCCGATGCCCATCGTCGGACCAACCACAGCGTCTGATGCCTTAAGACAGTTAGCAACAGTGCTGGGGGACTGTCGGACGCTCGCCTCCAATGGTCCGACGCTCTAAAATCCTAGCGTCTGACGCTCTCTTTTCTGCTCTTTTGAAGTTAGTTTCACACCCCTTACTTCTATGTGCTAACACTCAAGGTCTTCAACACTTGTGCGCAGTATGTTAGCATTTTGCAAATATTTTCCAAGAGTTTTCAAGGTTTTATCTAGGTTGAGTTAGATCAATGCAATGAGATGCAACGTAGAGCACTTGAAAGTAATCCAAACACTTATTTCTCCCCTTGATAGTCAGCTATCTATCCTAAATGTGATAACTCCCACTTGGAGTCTTGATTACCAAAAGAAAAGCCCTAATAGGTTATACCTTAGCCTCTAGCTTTCATTCTTTTAAGTCCTTTTCTTTCTTCCATCACTTGATCTTTACTTGTCCACCATTGTCATCTACCACTAACCTCTTTTTGCTACACACACTTAGCACTTAGGTTAGTAATTAGGTTTCATCAATTACCAAAACTAGACTAGGGTCTTTCAGAGGTGCACCGGACGCTGGCTTTTTCCAGTGAGTCTACACCGGACGCGTCCGGTGCATCCAGAGCCTCTCTATTACCTCTCTGATGTTGCATCGAACACTGAACAGTAAGCTCAGCGCGTCCGGTGAAAGGAAACGCGTGTACGATGTGAATCTGTGCTTAACTGACTTAGAGAGTACACCGGTGGCGTAACACCAGACGCGTCCGGTGTAGAAAAGTGCTCTCTGGAACCTTACTAGAACCGCACCAGACACAGGTGTTCGCACGTCTGATGTGAGGACGGACGCATTTGGTGTGAAGGCGCGTAGCGGAGATTTCAAATAGATAGTACACATGTCAACGGTGATACACCGGACAAGCAACGGACGCGTCCGGTGTGAACTTAACGAGCATCCGGTGTGCTCGCAGAAACTGTAAAACAGCTAATTTTTCACCCTCACTTATAAATAGCCACTCTAACCATCTTGGGGAGCTCTCTTCTGCATTTCACTCATTGCTAAGCTTCTCTTGAGCCCTCGCAACCTTTTCCCACTCACTCTTGTGCTTAATTCTCATCCAAAGTGAGTTAGGGAGTGATCAAAGTGCATTTGTTCATCAAGTTCATCCATTGGCACTTGGTGATTGTTGTTGCTACGGATTTCTTCTATTCTCTTGGTGATTGCCGTCACCTAGACGGCCTTGGAGTAGCGGAGGAGTTGGCGGAGTTGGAGATTATCTCCGGCCACTCCAGGTGGATTTGTGAGGGGTTGGCACTTTCCTCGGCGGAGAGTCACAATGTAGCTTAATACATTGCTCGGGTCATTGAGTATCTTACTCACGGTAGGTTCTTGTGGCACTCAGTTGAGCTTGACATTAGTTGTCAATTAGCCACCGAACCATCGATTAATGGTCGACACAACGAGGACATAGCGTGCCGGCAAGCACGTGAACCTCGGGGATAAATCTGTGTTCATCTTGTGTTGGCCATTGGATTTCTTTGTGATCATCGCCATCGAGTGATTGATATATTCTTCTTTTGGTGATTGGTTATCTACTCTACTCGGAGGTATAAAATCACGACACTACTTTGTGCACATAATTGGTAGTGGTAGTGTTACTAGCTTGTTCACTTAGGAGTAAGTAGCTTTCAACCTAGGCTAGCTTGTGTGTACCTAGAGACTTAATCTAGAACAGTTAGGAAGGCTTGCATTTTGAGTAGGCTAGCACAAAACTCACTTCACCATTTGTTGTACTAACTTGTTGGTCAAGTGTTGTTTGTAGAATTTTAATTAGACTATTCACCCCCTCTAGCCTCTTTGGACCTTTCAAATGGTATTGTTGGCGTGCTACCTGATTAGCTACAGATCACTTGAACTCTTAACCTCTATCTCTTAGAAACAACTAGGTTGTCATCCCAAGTATGATTCCAAAAGATCTCATGAACTTCCTCTACCAAGTGACTGAAATAATTATATTATATCTGCAAGCGCACAGATAAAATATACATCATTGTAGCATTTTACCCTAAAGTATCACGGGTTGTCAATTTATATTTTACCACTAAGAAGGGTTTGACAATATAGAGTGTAGATAGATAGTTGTCATATACACATGCAAATATAGAGATAACCATGTATGAACTACTTACTCCAAACAGGGGTTATGTCACAATAATAATGATACGAATGATAAGCATAATGATCAATCCATAGATAATAATGTAATCACTTAGAGCACTTCCTATCCAGGCACTAGCATGGATTAGGCAAAAACATAAGAATATACCTGCCTTCTATAGTAATAATAACTTCCTACTCTCCCAAAATTCGAGGTATGGACTACAAATGTGATAGAACCGCCCTGATCATGGGGCCCACGCGCACCGTCATCATCTATAAGGACCTCCGGTTACTGTGCACGAGTTCCCCTTGACCTAGGTGGCCTGCCAGGTTTCCTTGGAAACCCTGATTCACCCGAGAATCTCATTGTAAAGACCTTGCATGTATTACAACAGTTTACACAAATAATATGGATCAGAGTAAAGTGTGCGGAAGTATTACATGACCATAGGTTTACAAATATAATATACATTATCCTGAACCAGAGTTTTGTACTGGAGTAGCAACATACAACTAGACACCCTGCCTAAGGGTTATATCTTATACACATCTTCATCCATGCACGATCCGTCAACCGGCACGATCCCACGTAGAACTGTACACTAGACTCACTTGTAACAGGGGTTTAACAAACCCTGAGTGCACGGGGTACTCCGCAAGACATGCCTGACTAAAGAAAAAGGGGAGAAGACCTAGGAATGCTAGCTAAGGGGAGTCAAGGTAAGGCTTAAGCAAGAAGCAAAGTATTTTGCAGAAAAAGTGCTCAAGTTTTTAGTTTATAATTTCAATATGGTAACTTAGTATTAATCAGTAGTCCTTGAAGCTAAATTGGTCCACATGTATTCTCCAAATTCTTATTCATTCAGAAAACCTAGTTCCAAACCACTTTTCGATGTAAGTCAGGGGATCAAGTCTCCATATCCGAGGAGCAACGACGATTTGAGTTGATTATTGTGACAGAACCTCCTAAATTACCATGGCCCACGTGCACCTGCCGTAGTCCAGCGACCTTCGACTGCTATGCACGGGAGTCTAACAACTCCGAAAGCTCTATAGGATGTTCTTGTGAACACCGATTACATCACAATGTCCCATCGAGGATCATTTCACGAAACGGAAAACCAATCATCTTATAACATTCATTCTTACATTTCAAAATACATCAGAGTCAAGTGCGGAAAATTTATAACCATAATTTACATTTTAATGATAGTCGTTACAAAACTCCTTGTCAAAGAGGACAAGGTAAGGTAGCTCTTACAATACCTAAATATTATAGATGACATCTTGCCCAAGGTAGTGCTGATAAGCACATGTCATCTACTGCATAGCGCATCCCTCCGGTGCCACAAGTTAGACAATAGCCATATCAATATTGCTCCTGTATATAACCTGCAACAGGGGGTTAACAAACCCTGAGTACATGGGGTACTCCGCAAGACTTACCCGACTAAAAATTGGGGAGAAGACTCAGGAATGCAAGCTGAGGGTAATCAAGGAGAGGCTTTTAGCAAGAATCAAAGGGTTTTGCAGAAAAGCTCCCTATCTTTCATGCTACTTTCAAATTTTATCTCAAGATTATTACTTATGCCTGAATCTGGATTGATTCATAAGTCATCCATTCCAATTCCTTAATCCATTTTTAATCCTAGTTCCGAACCACTCTTCGGTGTATGGTCAGTGGATCAAGTCTCCATTATCCGAGGAGCAACGACGATTCGAATCGATTATACCTAGCCGGGGATCCCTATCCACACTGTATATATAGCACCTAAGCTTGCATATGCCAACCCCGTCTACCACGGCTCCTCCAAACCTGAACCGGTCCTACGCCATCTGAGGGCACAACACTCCTCCAATCCGGCCCTTGGCCATGAGGGTGCACGCTACTCTCGCCATCTCTCCACTCCCAATGCGCGGTTGTCAGTTCAAGAAATAGATTTGCCAGAGCCAGGGCTTCCCATAGTATGTGAATAGTTGCAAGTCTTGATCTCAGTAGGCCTACAACGAATGGTCCCTAATTCAATTTCATCAGAGACAGTCAGAGACACTACATTGAGACTCTTTTCTCAAATGCAAGTCTATTGACCTGTCAAGTTCATTATCACTTTTCATAGTATATCATCATAGCACACAAAATAGCATTTTATAAAAGCTTAACTAATTAAGCAAGGCTAAGCATTTTCCAAACATTTTCATTTAAATCAGGTTTCAAGGATGATATTGAAATTGTCAAGGCAGGTAATGCAGCAATTAGGTGACAATCAACTCCTATCAACCTAATGCAGTAATTTAACTCAAGGTAATAAAATTTGTAAATCACAAGGAGGGCTTAATGCACCGGGGCTTGCCTGTTGCCTTGGAGTAGATCCAAACTCTAAAGTCAATCACCGAGACAGATTCACGTTCACTGAGTGAAAACCTTACTCAGGACTTGCTTCAGCTAAAAATATTACCCCGCGTTCACTACATGTAATGAAATGATGCATGCTTTAAATTAATGAAATGCATGACATGATGTATAAAAGGAAAGCTCATATGTGTATTAATAGAAAGTAAATATAGATTGAAAGTTCAGGACAACTTTTCTGCACAAATGAACTAGGGTTTTGATTATGAAAACATGTTCTTTTATTTAGTTATTAAGTTAATTAATTATAAATTAAAATACTATATCCATCAATACCCTAACATGGAAATACTTAAGCATTTTAGCCATGTGGTTGCATACAAAAGGCAATCACAACTATATACATACATCCACTAAAGAAATATTTCATAAATCACTTTAATTATTAACTAACAAATGGACTGCAACTACATCATAGAAGTAATTAAGATGCCAAGGAACAGCAGGGGTTTCATGTTCCAAGGTCCACAATCAGTTCCAAAAATTCACCCAAAGTCATTTCATTATTTATGCTACTCATTTTGATAATTATCAACTAATAATTAAAGCATATAATTAAAGGTATAATTAAATATCACCAAATATATCTCAAATTTTTTTGTAAAGCTTAATATAAGCATAAAACAGTTACACATAAATTTTCATGACCAATGGATATTTATTCTGGCCTAGGAAAATCATGAAATGTGCATTTATTAATTAAAAGAGGTAATTTTAAATCATAAAAAATTACTGAAAATCACTAAATCATTTTTTATATGGTAGAAAACATCATGGAAAAGCTACACAACAAATTTCATGATTTTACCATACACCAACAAATAGTTATGAAAATCACAAGTTTCAGCTGAAAATAGAAAAAGAAAAGAAAAAATACTGTGCGCACTATTCATATGAGTCACAGCCTTTGCAGAAAACCCCCTGGATGAAGTCATCTTCTCCCCCGGGGTCCCTGACCACGAACAGAACAGAGGAACGTGTTCAGGAAGGCCGGTTCCTATGGGGTCATGGGGAAGTGCTTGTCGGCGACGGGGAAGAAGTGCAAGAGCATGGGCGCGTCAGGACGCACCAAGGACTGTCCCTGGCATAGCCGGAGGTGGTCCGTGGCTCCCTGGCCACGTGCACGAGCGGAGCAACGGTGGTCGCCTCGGCAGTGGCTGCTGTAGTTGAGGCTCTGGTGCCGATGATGGTCGGAGAAGTGCCGTCGAGTACGGTGGAAGGCTAGGAAGCTAATATGGTGGCTGTTTTGTGCAGACTGCAGAGGATGGCTTGAAGAAGCTAAACATAGCACCACGAGCTCGAGCTGCCAGCATCCAAGGCGGACTGCGCAAGCAACCAGCGTTCCGGCCACTATAAACCGGTATTCTACAAAAATGGCACGAGCATGACCAGGGTCTCACCACGACTTCGAACCGACGAATGGTTGGGACAGAGGCGATGTGGAAAGATGAGCTTGACGTCGGCAACGGCTCGGTAGCGCGGACACGGCGGCGAGCCCTAGGAAAAACCGAGGAAACCGCCAGGTGCTTGAGCATCATGACTCACCGAGACGCTAGAACAACAAATTAATCACGACGTAGCTTACCAGAGGAAACTTATCCACGGCGAGGTGGTTTGCGGCTGTGTCCCGCCGGAGCCGAGGAAGAAGGAGCCTGCCCGGGCACTACCGGAGGCCGGAGATGGCAAGAACGGGTTCCATCGACGCGCAATAGGCAGGCGAACCTATCTGCAGGATGGAGATAGTGGAGAGGCTTCGTAGACGGCGAATTTCTCGAAAAACCGAGACTCGACGCTGACGAACGGAAAAGAAGAAAACGGAAACGAGGACGGTGTCGTGTTTTAGACGAGGAGAGGGCAAGCCGAAGCTTGCGACGACGACGACGAAAATGCCACGGCGCCCCTCCGAGGCGACAGGCCTGCGGACGCGTGCCCGCGCGGTGCAACGGCGAAGGGCAGCGGGCGATGACGAGAGGGCCGCGTGCCCAGCTCGTGTTCCCCATTTTACTGTAGCCGAAATTATCCACCCAATGATTTTCTGAAATTACTTTGGATTTCATTTAATAACTCGAAAAATTTCCTGAACATGAGTTGTTCATAATTTCAAAAGGAACAACTTTGGTATTTGAACCATCTTCAAATTTTGAATATTTTTTGAATTATCAAAAAGGGGCTAAATAGAGATTTCGAATAGAAACTCAAAAATCAAAATTTTATATAATAATTTCAAAATCTCTAAAAATAAAATTTGCTCCAATTAATGAGCTCTTCAACTTTTATGTGGAACTTTTTCTCAGATTCTCAATAGTTTTTGAATTACGATTCTAAATTCAAAATTTAACACAAGTTAGGGTTTAATTTGAAATTTCATTTAATAACTTGAAATTCACTAATATGAAAGTTGCTCCATTTATTAAGAGCTACAACTTTGCTTTTGGGGTCAAGACCAAATTCTTTTTAGTTTTGAAATTAGAGTTTTAACCCCTAAATTAAGGTTTTAAAATAATTCCAAACTTTATTTTTAGAGTGGTGATTAATTAATACATCCAATTAGCAAGCCAATACATGATAAAATTAAATCACACTAAATCACTTAAGCACAGACAACCTATGAATTAAATTTGTTTTAATTTCTATGCAGCTCAAGCTTGCCCTACACATGCATATGATGCAATGCATACGATGACATGTCCGTTTTTATCAGGTGCATAATGCCTGGGGTGTTACAATTAATACCCAGCAGGGGATCCCTAACCATACTGCATATGTAGCCTCTAAGCTTGCATATACCAACCCCGTCTACCACGGCTTTTCCAAAACCTAAACCGGTCCTGCACTACCCGAAAGCACAGTATTCCTCTCCAATCCAGCACGCCGGCCATGAGGGTACACGCTACTCTCTCCATCTCTCCACTCCCAGTGCGTGGTTGTCGGTTCAAGTAGTAGAGCCACCGGAGACAAGGCTTCCCGGAGTATGTGGCCAGTTGCAAAGTCTCGATCGCAAGCAGGCCTACAACGAACGGTCCCTAATTCTTTTTTCCGTTGGTGACGATGCATTGGGACTCTAACCCAAGTACAAAGTAACCAAGCGGTTTTCAAATCCCTACCCGTCGGTGACAAAGCATTGGAACTCTAACCTAAGTGTTCAACCATCGAACGGACAAATCCCTTTCTGTCGGTGACAATGCATTGGGACTCTAAACCAAGTGCACAACCACCGAACAGACAGATTCTTTTCCGTCGGTGATAATGCATTGGGACTCTAACCCAAGTGCACAACCACCGAACGGACTTATATCCCTTTCCTTTCTCATGATTTATCAATAGTGTATCACCATAATTCAAAAATAGCATTTTATGCAAAACTAAATTAATTAAGCGGGGTTAGGCATTTTTCAAATATTTTTATTTTTAAATTAGGTTTCAGGGATGATATTCAAGTGGTCAAAGATGGTAATGAATCAATTGGGTTATCATTCAACTCCTATCAACTTAATGCAATAGTTTAATTCAAAGTGATAAACATTTTATAAATCACAAGAAAGGATTTAAATGAACCGGAGCTTGTTTGTTGCTTGGAGTAGATAAAACCTTGAAGTCAATCACCGAGAAAGATCCATGTCCACCGAGTGAAGACCTTACTCGGGACTTACTTCCAATAATAATTACCACGCATTCACTACACGAAATAATAATAATACAGTGCTTAACATGAGGACATGTATGCCATGATGCATGAGATGCATTAAATTGAAAGTAAATTTCATTTAGAAAGTTGAGTATAACTTTCCTTCACGATAAAGTTACAAGCCAACAAAACTAACCTAGCGACTATCGTCTTAGGGTTTCATTTTAACAGTTGTTAAAAGCCGCTACACAACTATTCAACTTCTACTGTAATACAACAGTTAAAGTAATGAGGGTCACTATAGTGAATGACCCAGGGTCTACAATCAATTCCAAAAGTCACACAAAACTACAAGGGATTAGGGTTTCTATTTATTTTATTAATCTTTCTTAATAGACGTCAAGAAAAGTTAATTACCTTGTAGAGAACTAACTCAAGTTGCCATAAAACACTCAGGGTTCAGGGTCCCCTGGACTTCACAAACATGCATTGATTCCTTTAAAACTTACTTATCTATTTTTCCGAACCCTTTTACTATTTATTATATTTGAGAAAAGATATTTTAAATTGGTTTAGAATTACTATACATTAAAACAGATTAAAAAAGGGACCAAACTTTTTGTGCACATCAATAATGTCAAACTATAGCTGCAGATACAATTTCATGATTTTTGGGAATTTATTGGGACCTACAAAAATCCTAAAAGTTCTATTTATTAATTAAATGGCAGATTTTTACTATACATAAGGAACACCCAAGATTCATTTTCCATATTTTTTCTATGTAAAACATATCACAGAGAGCCCACACAAGAATGTTCATAATTTTTGGTGCAACACATAATTCCTTATAAAAATAAGAATGTGCATCACTATTACTATTCTCAAGAAATGGAAAAACCAATTTTATTCGTTGTGGAAAATGAAAACCGCCGTTGCGGCCCGAGACGGCCCAGCGTGCATAGGCTGGCCCAGCAAAGGCCTGTTCAGCTCGGCTCTGGCTCTTTTGCAGAAACACCCCCCGGATATTCAGATCTCAACCCAAGCTCCTCTCTTCACTATTCACTTGAGTCATCCCTTTTGCACATAACCCCCTATACTCTTCTATCTTCTCACACATTGGTCCCTCTCCTCCCCTTCACTGGACAGAACGCCGGCGGCAACAAACCGCCCGGCCCATCGCCGGCGACCCCACCTCCAGTGATGAGAAAGACATTTATGCGACCACCACAAACCTGCGATCTCATCTAGGTACTTAGGTGGGCGGTGGAAAGACCAGAGCAAGAACAGTCGCGGTCATGGCGACCCGACCGGCGATCTGCTCGCAGGCAGTGCGCGTTCCGGCAACTAGACATCGCTAACGCTCAAACGGATGGCACAAATAGCATAATAAACTCACCCTGAGCCCTGTGCGCATGCTATTTGAGGGCAGAGACGACTGGAGGTGCTTGGTCATAGGTTGTAGTGGTCACGACGGCGTGCTCCACTGGCAAGACCCTTGTTCCGATGAATTCGGAGCATAAAAGGGAAGGAAAATGAGCGCATAAGCACCATGGGGTCACTGGAAATCTGAAACGCGCAAGGAATCGAAGCGTAGCTCACCGGAATGGCTTGGACACGATCGACCAAGCAAGGTGGCGCTTTTGCCGGCCGCGGGGAAGAAGGATGTTGTCTAGGCGATTCGGGCAACGAACGACAATGCGAGCAGGTCCAATTGACGCGCACGGAGATGACGACGCTATGCACGAGATGGAGAGGGTGGAGATGCACTGAGAACGGCCAATTTCGCCAGCGACCGAATCACACCGGTGGTGACCGAGAGAGAGGGAAGAAAGAGAGGAGCGCCCGTTGACTTTATAAGTGCTAGAGGAGAGGGGAACACGGGGTAGACAGGCTCCTGGGGCCCCCACGACCTCGGCGTCGTCGGCGACAGGCCCCGACCAGCCCCGGGCGGCGTTAGCGTGCGGCGTGGTGCACGCGCGACCGCGTGCTCAGGGAGGTGTAGGGGCCGGGTGCTGTAGCTAGTACCTATTCCTTTTTATATTTTGCAAAATTACTTTTTATTTTCTGTAGTAACTTGAAAAAATTACCTTAATAAGAGTTGTAGTAAATTTAATTCTGAACAACTTTGGTTCTTGTGCCATATTCAAATTTTGAATAGATTTTGAATAATTCAAAAAGGGGCAAAAATGGATTTTGAATTTCATTTCAAATTCAGTCCAATTCTCAAAATGTTTCTCAACAACTTGAAAATCTGCAATAATAAAAGTTGTTCTACTTATTTAGCTTTACAACTTTCATTAAAGATGTTTGGTCAGATTCTTTATAATTTTTGAAATGTCATTTCAAATTTAAATTTCAAAACACTAATTAGGGTTTAATTTGAAATTCTATTTAATTACTTAAAAATTAACCAAAATAGAAGTTGCTCAACTTTTAAAGATGTACAACCTTTATTTAAAGCTCAACATCTAATTTCTTTTAGTTTTTGAATTAGGGTTTTGGGTTCGTTTTAAGGTTTAAAATTGAGTTTTTTTTAAAATTTTTCTTTTTGATTTAGGTATATAACAAACAACAAACACTTATACAATGATCACTCTAAATCACCTATGCATAATCACATGCAAGAATAAAATTTATTTTTCTATTAATGCACACTAATAGGGTTGAATGCAGAATGATTTTCATGCAATCATGATGACATGGCAAGTTTAATTACAGTAATACCAGGGGTGTTACATCCTTCCCACCTTAAATAAATCTCGTCCCAAGATTTAAAATATGGCTAAAGCCTTAGGTTAAATAATGGAAAAGAAAATGTGTCAAGTAAATATTTTTCAGACTTGAGTATAGAGAGAGTGGGGGTTTGCATATAAGATAAGGGACAAGTTACGTCTAGAGAGCAGCAAGGAACTTAGGAAAGTTTTTAGATAGAAGATTTTCTGGTTCTCAAGTGGCTTCTTCTTCCGAATGCTGACTCCATTGTACTTTGTACCATCTTTTTGGGGTTCTTCGAGTAACATGATCTTTTGGGTCTAGGACTCACACTTGATCCTCCGATTAAGTCAAATTTGGTTCCAATTCAACCCCTACTACATCGATGACTGGATCAGGCACTCGAAGACACTTCTTAAGTGGCGATACATGTGATACCTTTTGCACAGCTGATAATTGTTCAGGCAACTTAAGCTGATAAGCTACTAGTCCACACTTACATAACTAGCCTATATAATGAGAATTTCTTATTTGACATAATCAGTTGTCTCTCAACACTAAAAGCTTTAAATTTTACTTTTTAAAATAAACCTTTATGAGGAATATTATTTGAGTGTGATTTCATAATGGGTTAAGGTCAAGAATGACGATATCAGCGCGTGCCGAGCAACTTACCCTTGTATGCATTGCAAGGGAAACCCTAGGTTTCATCGCGGCACCATCGGTCAGTAACCCTAACACCATTATCAAATACATCCAAATAATACCCCTTAAACCTAACGCAATTTTTAAACTTCAATTTTAATTAATCACACCATACACCCATCTACTACTCATAAATTTAAGGAGGGAAAAATTTTACAAAAAGGTGATGCAAAGATTATACAAAGCCTACAGCTTAGTTAACCTTAACTACTAGCTTACGTCGATTCGATGCAACTCACTAGACTACCTTTACATCAGTTTTCTACTCACCCAGGGTTTTATATCACAAAGATATTCGACATTAGGTTGGATCTGACCTGACATCATGTCTAAGAAACTGGCTACCTTCATTAGCTAATCGACAAGGCCGCTCACTATTTCTGATTCCGAGTCATTCACTACATTCAAAAGATGTTTCAAAGAGAGTGAGGGCACCTCAAAATGCGAGCTATAATGGTTCAGGAGCACCGACTATGATGCCAGTGCGTACCCTGGTAAGGTCTTATATGGTTGCAGTCCACAAAAGATTCTAAGTTTTGACATAGCACCATAGTCACGGGTCGAGATACCATTGTAGAGCACAATTTAAAGTAACCTAAGTCAAAAGAGAGAAGGTATATCTATGGTGGCTATGATGAAACTGATCAAAGACCGCGATACGAGCATCTACCCTTTCAAAATCTCGTGTGGCGTGAGTTACAGGAGATTCTAGGTTGCTATATTGTATCACAATCGCAGATCATATTACACCACAGCTAAAGGAATTTGTTTCCACACAAAGTGCAAATGAAATAGAACTTATTAATTGTGAAGCTATAGTAGATCATGGCCTTAGACCTCGAGACCCGCACACCCCTAACAGCGTATCCGTGTGATGATCAATCACAAGGAGACTCCAGGTTCCAACGCGGCACCGTGGTCATGGATCCTGACAGCACCATAGGACACAACCATAATAACTCTCAATATAACATGTTGAATTTAAGGGAGTGGTACGTGTCTAATCAAGGCATGACACACACAATGACGAAAAGTCAAGGACTAGTGCCAGGTTTTTGTACTAGGTTAGTGGGGTAAATTTAAGTGTATCCTGAAGTTCCTGAAGAAGTGAATTCTCAAGGTAGATTTCAAGACAGTTTTAACAACAAGAATTTTAGAAATTCAGGGAAAAACACATATATGAATTTTCCAAAAGAGATTTCAAGAGAATGAAAGCACATTAATCATAGGCTAGGATCATCACCACTAACCCTGTTCACAGCGAGCATCCGACAGTAACTTCCTATGGTTGTGATCCATAAGAGACCCTAGATTTTGACGCTGCATCATGGTCATGGAGCATGATATCCCATAGACTACAATTACAATATCTTTCAGGAAAATAGCAGTGTCTTAAAAGGAGAAAATAAGAATTTACACATGAAAAGATTTAAGAATTCAAGGATTGGCTGAAGTTTTATATTGAGTTGGCATAGTAAATGAGGGTATCCAGAAGTTTCCCCAAGGACTAGGAACTCATGGAGCAAGGATTCTCGAGGATTGACAAAAACCAGATACCTACCGAAATTTTTATAGAAACCGCACAACCATGATAACCATAGCCATACTAGAATGTAAGAGGAAATTTAAATATATCAATCCCATGTAGATAATACGATGACTGCTCGTCCTATGTCTCTTCACAACGTTAGTTAGTATACAACCTATATATATAGGACAATACTTTATATATATCTTTACTCTAATTCAGAGGGAGCAGAGGAGAACTCTGTAGATCATTGTTGGAGAACTTTGACTCTTCATTGGTCCTTGAAAGAAGAGCTAAAACTCTTGGGTGTCCTTTGCGTTGAGTCGTCAGATACCAATGCCAAATCTTTCCGCAAGCATAAGGGAAGCTAGAAGAATCATTTTTAATTTGTTTTCTTTAAACACTTTTAATATATAAAACCTTTTGAAGTTTTCAAAAGTAAAGTTGTAGTTAGCCCTTGTTAATGCTCTGGCTAGGATCTGTAGGGACACTTCATACTACGCCCGAACAAGGAGAACAATACGGGACCAACGATATTTTGGTTGTTCTGAGTAGCCTACTTCCTGCAGTAATTGCCATATCACTGTAGGAGTTCCCAACATATTCAAGCACTTATCAATTCTAGTAGCAGGGTCTTGCGGAGCTATCGATTTAGAAGAAAAGTGGGAATTTTATTTTTAACAAAATATATTTTGAAGTAAGTTTTGTTTTCGAAAGTATATATATATACTTCATAACAGGGGAATTATTAATGGTTGTAATGTCATGATGCATGAGCATACTAACTCGAATTAGAATACTCTTATATATATGTACTATACTGATTAAATTAAATGCTAGAGTGACATGCATGTTGACGGTAATTATTGTATGATTTTACCCGTCAACCAAACATGAAAAAGGATATAAATTAGAGCCAACACCTAGAATAGGGTTTAAACTGACAGAATTCCACGAGTTTTGGTGAATCTATATTTTCTAGGGACTATACCGGAAAAGAACCAAAAGAGGACCCACACCACAGAGGAAAATAACGAATTACGCCGTGGCAGGAGATCAAGAATATCCTAGAGAACACCAAGACACGCCTGCCGAAGCGGGACCTGCATCTCAGAGAGAGGGGGTCGGCCGACCCACTGACATGGTTGGCCGACCTGTCAGAGGCCCCGTTCCGCCTCCGCTTCGACGTGGACCTACAACCTGAAATTTCACGTAGTCTACACCGTCCGTCAAAGTCGGTTTGATCCAAGTGCTAAGGGCTACGGTTCATCCCACCGGCCTATATAAGGACTCCTAGACCCCCGAGGGTTTCATATGATCCAGAGAGAAATCAATACAGGGTTTCAGAATTCCACCGACATATCTCTAATAGAGTAGAAACCCAAGATAGGATCTAGAGCCAAGCATCAAGTAGAAGATTAGCCTTGTAGTCTCTCCAGATTAGCGCTATTCTTGTTCTACAAGTGGTGTGGTAGTAGAGCTGGAGATAGTTGGAGGAGTTGCCGGCCTGTCGGTGACTGCTCTTCGACTTGTACCCACGGATTTAAGTCCTTCTTTGGGACTTGTTTATGAAGATTTCTTCGGAGTTCAACTTCTAATCCAAGCGAGTAATGTTGTTATTATTGTTCTTGAGGTTTATGATTCATTTGAGTGCTTTAGTCTTGGTAGCTCCTTGATTGAAGTAGTTATTTATAGTTTAAGCGTGGTACTTAGATTATATTTACTTGTAAATGCCCTATACTATCCGGATCGGTGGTAGATCACGAGGGTGACCTAGCCTTGTTGAGTCTTACACAGTCCACCTTCCGTTAGTAGGACCGTAGGTTTCCATTACTAAGGAATTTACCCTTTGCTGGTGTATTCCTTTAGTAATACCCCTTTCAGAACAATCATATCATATCTTGTGAGGATTAGAACTAGAAGCCTTAGCAATCTCCTATATCACCTATTTTCTCCGTCCTTGATAGCAGCTCAGGGGTTAAGTCTAGATTCTAGTCATCCCGTTTTCCCTATGGTAAAATATAAATAACGATACCTGGAATACTCCTGGGTGAATTGCTACATCGGTATCTGTCCACTTGCAGATAATCCTAGTGTTTATTTGTTTGAGTTATCTTATACCAACAAGCATTTCTGGCGCCGTTGCCGGGGAAAACGGTTGAAACATCTAGAGTCTATCTTAAACTTGTATTCATACTTTTACCTTTCTTATCTCCTTATTTTTGTTTTCGTCCTTATGGATGCTATTGAAACCACACCCATCAATAAATATGTTGCATCCACGAGCACAAGCCATAGGCTTAGGTAATCCTCAAAGCCTATCCAAACCCCTACCTATGAGCTACGCCCGTGTCTGATTGAAATGGTCCAAAGCCAATCCTTTTCAGGAGAGGGAGATAATAATCCTCATCTTCACCTACGAGGGTTCGAACAGACCTGTGACTGCCTCCGTATAGACGGCATGTCCGATGAAACCTTAAAGTGGAAGCTTTTTCCTTTCTCTTTGAGAGGGAGAGCTAAAACCTGGTATGACCGAACCGTAGAGAAAGAAGGAGGAGATTGGGGAAAACTTCGTTCAGACTTTTGTCTAGAATTCTACCCCCTTTCCAAAATTGTCAACCTCAGAACCAAGATCCTATCTTGCAAACAGAAAGATAATGAATCTTTGGCCACATCCTGGGAACGTTTCAACGATCTCATAAAATTTGGACCAGACCTATCCACACCAGACCCGGTCCTCATTCAACAATTTTTTGTGGCTCTGAGAAGAAAATCCAAGAAGCATCTCAACTACTCTTCAGGAGGATCTTTTGCTCATGTTTCAGATTCTGAAGCATGAAAGATCCTAGACAATATCTTAGATAACCAACCTGAGGAGAAGTTAGAAGAAGAGCTTAGGGTAGTGTTGATGGTAGTTATTGCTCATTTTTAACCATGAAGTAAACAAGAATCAAGGGCTTAAAACATTTCACAACATAGTTTTAGGATTTGATTCTAACAAGTTCCACGAGTTTTGATGTTCTCACTTGTTTTGTAGAAGATGCAAGGATACTCAATTTTTCACCAAATAAAAGTATCTCAAATAAGGAATTGGAGATTTTTTCACCAAACAAAAGTAGCTCAAATGAGGAATTGGATATCACCATTGCGTAGAGCTCGTCGAGATGATCGAAACGGACCTATGGTTTGTTATTTTTGGAGTTCGGAGTAAAAAGATACGGAAGTCGCAAAGGAAGCTTCTAGAGGACACGAGAGACCACCACGCCGAAGCAGACCGCGAAACGCCGCCAGGTAGGGTCGGCCGACCCCACCACTAGGTCGGGCGACCCTCGGGGTCCTTGGATCACTCTTGGCTTCTCCAGAAGGTTCCCCACCGCCATGGAGAGTCCATCTAAGCCACTCTTGGCTATTGATGCATACCTTCTATCACGGGCTTATCTCTAGCACCCGTGAGTCCATAGATGCTGCTTGTTGAGAAGATGGCCTCAAATCCAAGCTGTAATGAAGAACGTACTCAACCTCGCAAGAGAGGAAGAGGCATCCATCATCTCAAGGAAACTGACATGGTCACTGCCAAGCTAGACCTCATCATGAAGAAGCTCGATATAGAGAAGAAGGAAGTCATGCATATTAATGATTCTCGCATGACCTGTGAAGAATGTAGAGATTATGGGTATTCAGCTGTCAACTGCCCTACGCTGCAAGAGGATGTGAACTTCATCAACAATAACACCTACTATCGTCCTCAGCAAGGTCAAGGATGGAACCAGCCAAATCAAGGACGGAATCAGCAACCTCGACAAGGTAACTACCAAGGTAACAACTAAGGTAATAATTATAATAATTACAATCTTCCACCTTTAAGAGATTTAGTTGCTAGTCAATCTAAATTGTTAGACCAAATGTCTAGAAAGGTAGCCTCTAATGATAAAGCTTTAGAAAACATTAATACTAGAATGGATATCTTTGCTTCTGCTACAAAGAATCAGCACAGCTTTAATAAAATGTTAGAATCACAATTAGCTCAGCTAGCTGCTGCTCTCCCTTCATTTAAGAAAGGTAAGATTCCGGGCCATCCAGAAGATTTAGAAACTGCTAATCTTGCTGATATTCACAATGCAACCCAATACCATATTGAGCCTGCAAATATACAGTGGATTGATCACTCACTACCTGAGAAGATGGGAGACCCTGGAAGACCTATCATTCCTATCTCCATAGGATGTCACAGCTTTCTAGAAGTTATCTGCGATTTCGGCTCAAGTGTCAGCATAATGCCCAAGGTAATTTATGAGAAAATATTAGGTGATCCTTTGTTGTACACAGATATGCATTTGCAGCTTGCAAATCAGTTCATTTGCTACCCCGAGGGAGTGCTACAAGAAGCTATCATCAGAGTGGGGCAATCATATGTCCCAGTTGACTAAGGAGAGAGTCTACCAGTGGAACCCACCAGGACTACTACTGGCTAGCTCACTCTGAAGATCATCCAACGCCAAGTGTTGCAAACATCTAGCTTGGGGGAGGAGCATCCCCTAGTTATCAGGTAATTATACCTAGGCGATTATTGAGTTTGTTTTATATAGTCATAAAATACCAAAAATATGTGAGCACATGAAGGTTCACCATAGTATCATAGGAAAATTCTAAAAATACCAAAAATATGTGGGCATATGAAGGTCCACAAGTCATAGAGTTTTTTTTGAGTCCAATCAGAAATAATTAGAAAGATGTATAATCATTAAAACCAAATAAACACTTAGTTATATATTAGAATATGTTCGGAGTCAGTCTAGGCTAGAATCAATTACAATTGATGAACATTAAAATTTTGTCTTGGAGATGATGAATAGTTGCTCTATTGTCATTCCTTTCAAGTACCTAGTTGTCAACCTTAAATTCTCCCGAGTTTTAGATATTGCCTGTTTTAATTTGAGATTTTACTCTGAACCTAAAACTTGTGGAGGCATATGTTTGAGCTAAGTCTAGGTGATTGATTTATATGATTCATGAAGGTTGAGCTGCTATTTATCTTATTCCTAGCATTACTAAGTTCTGGAGATTTATCTTTAAAACTTAAAATTTACATGATGAGCTCTTGTATGACAAAGTGTGAATTCCTACCAAAGCCATATATGATACATTTAGAGATAGGAAAACCTTTGCACATTTATGCTGCTTGCTTTGCATTGAGTTCAGTCAACCTTTGTTGTATACCTCATGAGAGTCTTGTCATGCTTTTAAAACCAAGACCACTTAGACACTCCAGCCACATATGCATTATTCCTATCCTGGAGTAATCGCAACCATTTCCACTTTTATCTATGTTCATCATAAAAATGTTTTCTCCTACACTGGGAGGAAAACACCAAAAATATACCCCATAGGACAGCACCTGTTTAATTGCTCTAAGTTCTTATCATTATCTCTCAAATTATTTATATTCAAAGGATGCATGTGGCTATGCAAAAGAATTGAAAAAAGAGAAGAAAAGGGAGTAAAAGATGGACAAGTGTCTCAGCAATTAAAACAATGGGTACTAGATGCCTGCCTCCCTAATGAAAAAAAAGAGAGAAGAAAGAATAAAGATAGCCCATGTTTTCCTGCGAGCCCTAAGAGAGAGATTTATTTTCAAAAGAGCATAAGTAGAATTAGAATTAGCCACTAAATACCACATATACACCTATCCACCATATTCCATACACATGCACATCTTGGTTTGATTGTATGCCTCGATTCTCTGTGGATCCGTTGTTTGACTTTATAACATATGAATTGCAAGTATGCTTATCCTTGTTATTGCCACTCCTATGAGCACCACTATATATTCTTAGCTATAGGGAGGCATGACATCGTTAATGCCTACGTGAGATCCATAAATACCACATATATTGAGGTACTTGAGGGTGTCATACAATTAAGCTCTGAGTTTTATTTCGAACTTTAAAAAAAACTCCGGAATATTGGTAATGTGAAGAATTTAAGACATAGTGCTTGACTTGATTGTTCTATCTTTCGATTGCTCAAGACTTATGCGAGAACTGTAAAGCTCTATAGTTAAAGATAAAACGGGTAAGCCTGAAAGTTAGAGCAGTTATTGTCTAATCCGGAGAAGAATCTCTATTTGAAAGCATATGTACTTGGAAAGTATGAAAGCATTGTAGCAACTTCTGATCCAATTACATTAGTAATTAGGCTTAGTTGCTTGCCAAGGGACTAGCAAAAGGTAAGCTTGGGGGAGCTGTTGACGATAGATAACGTCAAATTTTATTAGAACTTTAGACACAAAAGGATACATGAATACACACTAGTCTAGGGTTTTAACTGACAATTTCTACGAGTTTTGCATACTCTGTATTTTCCAGGGGTCATTCCAGAAAAGCATCAAAGAGGGATTAAAGTGTATAAAAGACAAGAAACGTAACCGCGAAGGCAACATCGTCATCAGGGCCCTAGAAGCATCTAGAGAACACCCGAAGCAACCGGGGCCCCACCACCTGACAGGTGGGGCCGGCCGACGCCAAGGGGGGCCGGGCGGTGCCTCCCTAGGGTTTTGCCCTCCGTCTTCATGAGTCTTCTTCCACTGCCTTTGAGGAGTCCTCTCGGCCCTTGGTTAAGTCGGTTTGATCCTACGGCACACGTGCATCCTACCAATAAAGGGGCAGACCCCCTGGAGGCATCCCATCATTCATCCAAGGCATGAAGTCTTCGGTCAAGCCATCAAGAGCCTCCTAGTTCATCAAGAGCCTTCTAGTTCATAGTTCTAACCTAGTTAGATTAGAGTACAGGAGTTCTAATTCTTCAGCGGGATTTGGAGCTTCAGCATCTTCTGGAGCGCAGAGTTCAGTATAGTTCTAGTTCTTTCTCTATTATTGTATTCTTCATTATGATTAGGGAAACATTGTTCTTAATAGTTTATATGTTCTCGATTATAATAGTCATTGTCTACTTTGATTATATGTCTAGTATAGTTGGTTTGATCTTATTGAATTCATGTAATTGCTCGTATAGCGTTTATCCATACGATCGATGGGTAAATGATGAACAATATGTAGACGTGGTGTTTAGATATTCTGTTTATCTGCGAGTGCACCCTGATGTGCCGAGTCGTGTGGTAGTTCACGTAGGTGACAGCTACGTTGATTCCTCTGTAGTCCACCCCCCGTATGTAGGCAAGCAGGCACAGTCACGAAGTTAGGTGATGACTCTGTTTCACATCCTTCCTAGATGATGCCCTTTGCATGTGATCATGATATAAGACTAATCTAACAATGATTGCTAGATGTAATTACACTAATTAGAGTTTTTCATTGACGTATTTATAGAATTACCTTAGATATTAATTCCTTAATTTATCCATTGGCTAGCTATTACTTTGACTAGAAAGTGCTCTTATGTTTATCCTTTATTTATGATGCTTGATCATACTTATCACTTTTATTTATCTTTATTATCTTGTGACATCTACCTGTTATGAATAGAGTAAATGACATCGGTAACACCGGTTATTCATTGTATATAGTTATTATCAATATAATAGATTAAAGTTTATCTGGTCCTTCCTAGTGGTATAAATATAAATCGATAACCTGGTAGACTATAGGTAAAATGCTACAATGATATAATTATCTATCCGCTTGCAGAATTATTCTTAGTTCATATTTATATATTTCTGCCTAGTCACATTGAATAATATATGAAACCTTTATTTATTCTTAGCATATATAATTAGGAATGACAACCTAGTTCATGCCTAAGAATGTTGGTGATAGATAGGTGGCTAGTTGCTAATGACCAGTTAATTAATTACCATACATCTCTAATCTTGTCTTTAGTAGTAAAATTTATATAGTTATATTTGGCGACGTTAGTAGATGTCAACAGTTAGTACACTTCACGTTCCCCGTGGAAATCGATACCTTGGAATACTCCCAGGTGAAAGCTACAACGGTATCCATGCACTTGCGGATTTATCTGTGTGCACTTAACAAATACCAACAAACTTTCTGGCGCTGTTGCCGGGGAACGGTAGCTGTGCTAGTTGAGAACCAAGTTCGTCCATTTATCATTTTTATGTTTTGTAACACCCCTGGTGTTAGTGTAACTAAAATCTGCCATGTCATCATGATTGCATGTAAATCATCTCGCATTTAACCCTGTTAAGGTGCACCAACTAAAATAAGTTTTATTCATGCAATTGATTGTGTATAGGTGCTTTAGAGTGACTAATTACGCAAATGTGGGTACTGAGTAAAATTATTTAAATCCAATTGGAAAATAAAAAGAAAATCATTTAAAAACCCTAAAGCGGACCCAAAACCCTAATTTAGAAACTAAAAGGGATTTGATGTTGGGTCTTAAACAAAAGTTGTAAATATTTAAAAGTTGAGAAACTTCTATTTTGGGTAATTTTGAAGCTATTAAATAAAATCTCAAATAAAACCCTAACCTATACTTGAAAGTTTAAATTTGAAATACAACTTCAAAAACTCTCAAGAATTTGACCAAACATCTTTAATGAAAGTTGTAAAGCTTTTCAGATAGAACAACTTTGGTGTTCGGGGATTTTCAAGTTATTAAGCTAAATTTTAAATAAAACTCAAATTGGTGTTTAAAGATTCAAATTTAAAATGTCATTTCAAAAAGTATCAAGAATCTGACAAAACTTATTAAATAAAAGTTGTAGGGCTTCTCAATTAAAACAACTTTTATTTTTGAAGATTTTCAACTTATTCAGTGAAATTTTGAGAATTTGACTGGATTACAATTCAATTTCAAAACCCCTATTTACCCCCTTTTCATATTTCAAAATCCATTCAAATTTGAATGTGGTTCAAAAACCAAACTTGTTCTGCACAAAATTTACTATAACTTATACATTGGTGATTTTTCAACTTTCTACATAAAATAAAGAGTAATTGGCAAAAGAAATCGGATAGGGCAGGTACCGCTACAGTACCGGGCCCCCCTTTTTCCTGCGCGTGCACTGGTGCGCCGCGCCGTCCGCCGACACTGTCCGGGGCCGCCCAGGGACCTGTCGCCATCGAGGCCGGGCCCATGGGGCCCCCCTCCACGCCGTGCACCTCTCTTCCGCCCTATTTAAAGCCCGAGCTGTCGACGTTCTCTTTTTCTTTTCTCCATTTCCATCATCGTCGAGCTCGGTTCCCGGTCAAAATTCGACCGCTGTGTTCACCTTCATGTCAAATTGAGTGCACCAATCACTTCTTCACCTTCCTGCGTGTCCACCCATGTCGTTGCTCGTCGCGTGAATCGCCCAGTGCGACGTCTTCTTCTCCGCGGCCGGTGGAACGCCGCCGTGAGTCGTCTCGTCGTGGCCAGCACGATTAGGTGAGTCTCTTGCTTTTCAGTCAGTTGTTTCGAGCTCTTGGTAAGGTCCAAATAGTGATCGGCTCGTCAATTTAGTCTCTACCGCAGCTGACGCGCGGGAACATCGTCTTTAACCCCGGTTCGCGCCGTCGACACCACCCTCAATGTCGACGAATCCTCTCGGACCTGTCTATGCTCCAACTAGCGTGCGCATCGTGTTTCGGTGAGTTCCCTGTTCCCCTAGGTATAGTCGGTAGGGCTCCTCGAAAAATGTTGCAGCAGGAACGCGCCTTGCCGATGAGCTCAGAGCCGGCCGTCCGCCATGGCCGCGGATGAGCTCGCGGAAGGTGGTTAACCGATCGATTAGTGTCCTGGAGCAGTTCAAAGGGTTGTAAGCTATGCGTTGACTTCCTTGTTGTCGCCGGTGGGGTCGCCGACGTCGAGCCGGCGTGGACGGAGTCGCCGTCTGCGTGTGGTCAGCATGGGCGAGAGGTAGAAGCGGCGACTGGGCTCTCCTGGGCCTAGTGGGCCAGCTCAGTAGGAGTACGCGCGCTGAGAGAGTGCGGGTAGGGAGCTAGGCCGTGTTGGGCAGGCCTAATGGCTTATGGGCCGACGCGGGCCGGTTTAGCCCGAAGGGCTTTTTCATTTATTCAAAGTGTTTTTCATTTTCCATTAAGGCAAATTTTGGTAAAATCATAACTAAATAATTACTGAACTATAAATCATGAAATAAAAAGGGAAAGCTCTCTGTGGTATACTGAACCCCATAAAAATATGGAAAGAATATTTTGAGCACTTTCTATTTAGGATAAAAATGCCTCTCTTAATTCATAAATGGGATTTTCAGGAATTTTGTAGGCCATAGTGTTCATCCAAAAATTATGAAATTTATTTTGGTACTGTTTTAGGCTAAGTACTATCTGTATAAAAAGTTTAGGCTCAATTATAAATAGTTAGGTTAATTATTATTTTATGCTTCATTAATTGAATAATTAAGGATAGGTTGTAAGAATTGAATTTTAATGATTTGATTAATATGTAAGGTTTGATTAAATACATTGGAACACATGAACCCTGCTATTTTAAAGTGGTTGATCATTTACTTTGTAAGCAGAAAATGAATTGCTCTATGTAGTAATTAAATCCTAAAACAAAATTTTAATTGATAAATTGATTAAAAAAATAGATAAGAAACCCTAATGACTTAGGTTTTGTGTGAATTTCGGATTGATTGCTGACCCTGGATCATTAACTTAAAATGATCCCTAGCATCCTTAATCATTGTTTAAAATCATTACTAACTTGCTTAATAGTAGTATAAGTCGATTAATGTGACTTTCTATAACTGTTGAAGAGAAATCTTAAGTAATAATCAATCAGTTGGTTTTATTGGCTTGCAACTTTATCGTGAAGAAAAGTTGTACTCAACTTTCTAAACTAAGTTTATTTTTGATTTAGTGCATCTTATGTAACACCCCAGGTGTTAGTCACGAGCTAACCAGCGAGTGTCGACCTAATCAAGTTATTTCATTCAATGATCCTAATCACTATTTCATATTCATCTCTATCTACCTTGATCGTTGGAGAAGTTGCATGAAGATTTAAATTGGATAGTCACATGAGATGACAAGCCCTCTGCTTGATTGGATTGCAGGACTACGTGAACATGAGCATGCAAAGCCAACCAAACCTTGCAACCTTGACCAAACAACTCTATTTGAACTCTACAACAAAAGTCATGAAGGACTCATGTTGAGCAAATGCCAAGAAAATACCTTTATTGGCCTAAACATCTACTTTGGGCTCTCTAATTACATTAGTTTGACCAAAGTGGAAATATTATTTTGAAGCAAGATATGAAGTTTGACCCAAAATAAAAGTTACAGATATTTTGGAGTAGAACAAATGTTATTTATGGACCAAGTCATGATTGAACTTCTAAGTGCCTCAAACAGTAGATACAATATAGAGGAAAACCTGATTCAGAGTTTGAATTAATTCTAAGTCTGAAATCCATCCCAATCTCAATGACGTCTCATGTTCCCAAGATTTCATTTAGTAACTTGAGTTGGACCAAAAATAAAAGTTAGTCACAAACTCATTGGAGCACAACATATCCAAATTTGAGATCAAACCGACACCGTTTGACAAGGTTTGCCACTCGATCTTTGACCGTAATTAAGCTGCTGACACTCTCAAATTGGGACATCATTATCAACTAAACCGTTCGTCAAGAGGCTGAGAGCCCTTAACCAGTTTTGAAGAGCAGCGCGCGGGCAACAAGTTTTGTATTTGCACCCAAGTCGGAATATGCGGAGAAGATGCCAGAATCGGCCGCCCAAGTTGCCACACCGTCACCTGCCACGTGTTCGTCGAAATGCTGCAAAGATGGACGCGTGCTGCTCATGTCCAGAGCTTCACCCCACCATTACCAGTGCACCCCACCTCCACCATCCCGCGTCCCAGCTCAAGGGGACGAGCACTAGAACACTCACTCGCCCTCCCATTCACTCCATCCGCTCGTCCGCTCCTCTCCTCTCTCGCTCTCGGTCAAGCATGCATAACGCGGCTGCCATGGCCGCTCGGCCGAGCTTCGTTGCCGTAGCACTGCCATGCTGCTACTGCTTCGGTCGCGCTGCTTGCTGCTTACTGCTGCTGCGGCTGCGCTGGGCCACCCGTCTACGCCCCTCCTCGGCCGCTAGCACCCGGTGCTGCCTGCTGCCATCGCCGCTGCCGCGCGTGCGGCTACAGTAGCTGGGTGCTACTGCAGCGCTGCTGCAGCCGAGCCAGGCGCCACTGCGGCTTGCCTCCTGCCAGGGTCGGCCGCCTGCGCTGCTTCTCCTCCGGCGAGCCCTAGCCAAGCCGGCCACCTCTTCTGACGGCCAGGCCACCGAGTGTTCTGGCTGTTCGAGCTGGAGGAAGGAAGAAGAAGGCCCCCTTGTGTCTATGACGCGTGGGTCCCGCATGGTTCAAATGGCATCAAATTTTTAGATTTCGTGCTATTTCTTGTAAAATCAATATCTAGTGTTTGGGAGCTCCAAAAATGATGAGGCTTGTTTTGTTAGTTTCCTTGTTAAGTTCTCTGCATGTTAGATCCAGTAAATGTGCTATGTTATTTGTGTTATTGTGCTGTAGAAATAATTTTGAAAAAGTGGTTTGGAAATGAATTTAACTTGCTTTCATTTATATTTCGAGTTTTAGGAGTCCAAAAATTATGGTTCCAGTTTTGTTAGCTTTCTAGTATCATGCACTAGCTCATAAAAATATAAAACATATATGTTGTTTACTGTTTTCAAGGTGTTTCACATTAATCTTTTTAAATAGGAAATAAATGGTTGAATTGCTTGTTATTTTTGTAACTGGAGTTGTATTGCTCCAAATGGCATGAAACTTTAATTGTAGACTCTCTGTATGATGTGTAATGTATGGTTAAAATTTCATGATTTATGGTGCATGTATGACTGAGTTGTTGATTTATCTTCTTTGATGCATATTAAGTAGATTTAAATGCTTTATAAATAATATGTGTATGTAAAAATGGAAACTGGTGCTCCACTGGTCTTGTATAATATTTTGTTAGACAGAGCAATAATAATAGGGCCATATGGTTTCATAAATTGTTGAGTTTCATATTTAAATTGCTCTCCAAATGTTTTATTGCATTATAGATTTGTTTATTTTGTAATAATTAAACTATGGAACCTGAGCATGTAAGATTTGAACTTTGGACATGATTTGTAATTAACTACCTCTCATAAAAATATCAGTTCCATTTGAGGTGTTTACCATATAACTTAAATAATTAAATAATAGGATTTTTGTGTAACAGTTAGTGAATAATTATGGGCAAATGAATATATATATGTTTCTTGTGATTTCGTAATATGCTTTGGTCTGAGATGAATCTTGTATGACCATGCAATGATGTTTGGAGCTATCTAAATAGCCCATTCCTATGTGTGCTTGGGTGATATTTGAGTGAAAAGCATGTTTTGCTTACATGCCGAAAATGGCTGCAGGCATAGTCCCTGTTGTTGTGGTGTTTTCTCCATGAAAATGATATTGTATGAAAATGTGTTCTATACAAAAGTTGTAGCCAACTTCTATATCTAGCTTGTCCTAAAATTTCTTGGTCATAGGCCTAATAGTTTAGGAGTTATGGCTTTTGAATGACTGCTGTTAGGTTTTGCCAATTTTCTGTCTAGATCTGATTGATTGCATTATTTGACTGAGTTATGCTTTGAATCACTTCTTGGTGATAATAGATCAGTTGTAGTATATTTCTATGTCTTTCCAAATTGTCTATGATCATCCCTTTTGGTGATCTAAATCTCTAGTTATGATTGTTTGAGTGGGAGGACAGAATCTGTCCAAGTCTGGACAGAGCTGTCTTCTTTGTGTTGTTTGATCTTTATATGAATTAAATCATCTGAAGAGGATAATACCAAAGTTGTAGACAATTTCAATAGCTTTCCAGAAAGGCTTAGATCACCCTGGTTGGATGTATATAGCTTCAGTTATGGTTAAATCTTGTGCTTGCTGTCCTGCTGTCCTTAAAATGCATATGTGAGATTATGATTTCTTCCATGTTGCTTTGCTTGGTGTGTTTGTTATCTCATGGTTCAGTGATGGTAGATTAACATGCCTTGTGTGACTTCCTTTTATTCATACATGTGCATTGTGCATCTCATTTAGGTACGATAGATGAACACGTGAAGTGAAGGACGTGATGATGGAACTAACCACAAGACGGTGTGGTGGACTAATCACGAAGATGGAAGGACTAATCAAGTGCTTGGATGGGAGATGCTCATCGAGCGAGTGTCATCTAACAAATGCTGACTTAGTGTTGAATCCCAGGCAAGCCTCGGAGCATCCCTAAGCCTCCGCCTATCTCTTTTTATAAATGCACCGGTCTTTATTAAATCGCATGTTTGTGCATTTAAGTATAGGAGTTGGTTTGAAACCGTTGCTGCATATCTACCTTGTCTACTATATATGTGAACCTGATACTATTACTAGATAGGTGACCGGTCTTATGCTTAACCCTGCTTAGACCGGTAGAAGTCGGGTGATTTTCTGTCATCCGCGAGAAAGTCGGGTGATTTCCTGTCATCCGCGAGAAAGTCGGGTGATTTCCTATCATTCGCGAGTGTAGGTGGTGACTGACGAGATCCACATGGTTGGCTATATGTGTCACCATGCCACAGTGAAATAATGAGAGAATCAAGGCTAGATAGCGGGGAGCTGCATGACATGGGTCATGTTGACTTCGGTGCTGCTTGCGGCCGACTAGGACTGAGGCCACCAGACATCAGTTGAGATTGAAAGACGTCATCACATAGCTGGCCGGATAAGTCGTTCCGGCCGCGAAGCCGAGTATTTCTTTCTGAGCCGGGAATTGGGTGTGATAAGGCAGACATATTCTGGAGGTAGGAAGGATGTGCGGAGACACCATCTTACCAAGGGCAGATCAGGGACCTGATGCATCCTGGAAGTGGGTTTGTCTCTGAGAATATGGGCCCCTCCAAGCCCGCGATACATTATGACTCAGAAAGATTTAACGGTGACCCAAGAAGCCAGTGGCTCGGCTGACAGGGTTTGTGATTTGCATATTTGCCAGCTTGTACAATCGATTCGAATCGCCATCTCTCCTGGTTAGTGAGAAACTGAACTGATCTTCTGGTGAGGTAGAGGTTAACAACTTGAACGTGATTATTGGTGAGATGAGGAAAATATCTGTGGATATCAGAAATCGCTATGGTTTATTGATTGCTATAATATCAAGTGATTGCTTAGTATAGCTGCAAACCTTAGCTATAATAGCTGAACTAAAATCGAAGCTGAACAATATCCAAAATTGATAAGTTGAGGAATTATTGTAGTAATGCTTTTTATGCAAAATGTTGCTATCCTCTGAGCTCCACCAAATAAGCTTGCATATCCTTGAGAGTCTTTTTATTTACTTCCTGTCGGGTAAGTCTATCTGAGTACAATTGAGTACTCAGGGTTTTATTCCTAATGTTGCAGGAGGAATGCTTGGTTGACTATAGAGTTACTTCTATCGTTCGGGAGAGGAATATTAGACCTTGGGCAAGGTCATGTTATCTGTCTCATCTATGTTGCAGTGACTGGTCGGTACTTGGCACTGTATTATGAAATTAGGCTTATGTAAAACGATTTCATTTCCGCTATTGAACTTTTATGTAAAAGTTTATCTTGTACTCTGATGTATTTGAAATATGTGCGAATCTATGTATCATGTGTATGTGTACTGCTGAGTTTCTGCGATCCTTGGGGTATGTACTATGTAAAAGTTTGAAATCCTTCGAGATTTCACTGACTACCGGGTTTATATTGGCTCAAGTGTGGCTTGATAGCTGGGAAAATAGCTGTCGCTGTACTTGTGCTCGTATAAATTGGTCGGTTCTGTTACAGTTGGTACCAGAGCAAAAATTCAGCATTTACCGTCACATGTGTATTTAAAAATGCAAAGTTTTGAGTTTGCAAAACTAATTGTCAACTTATAGCTATATGTAGGTGTTTTAAACTAATGGTTTATACAAACTAAGTGTGCCAAGGACCAAGTCTTATAGCCCATATAAGTATTATTAGGTGGCTTATGTAAGTACTAACTTGGGGAAATTGCATCATGTTTTTGAGTGCTTCTTATTGCCTTTGTTTCATTTCTTTTATCGACGCCCAGGTAAGGTGAAGACGGGCCAAATGTGCCACTTCGGATGAGGTAAGGTGAGATGTGAGAGCATGATCGAACAACCATCGATCTAAGGGGAGTGCTTATTAATTACTGAAGTAAGTACATGTTGTCCATATGTACTTATGGAGGTATCTCTGTGTGGTGTAATTACTTTCCGGGGTCGCAAGTGCTCATGAGAGCATTTCCGGCAAAAAGTGCTTCTTATTGCCATGCATACATGTGGGGTTGGGCTGAAATGAATCTTCTGCAGGTACGCTAACCTCGAATGCGTATATGGTAGTTAACGACTAGCTATATACCGCGAGAGTACGTATGTTATGCCACCGACGTAGAACGTATTTGCCAAGTTATATAGGCAACTGAGTGAGAACGAATAGGACGAGCATACATCATGATTGTTGCATCATGTGATTGTTGCCTGTTGCACGAATATGCTTCTCTCATCCTTGTTCTATGTTGTCTAAATAGCCTTATTAGGTTTTCAACTTATGACTGCCTCTCTTCCTTGCTTGTTTTGAAAACCAAATAGTTGTTAAACCTTTAAGTAGCCTCTATAAATGTGCTCAACCATAAATGTTGTCAGAGACTAAACCAATTCAGCCTGTAGGTCTTTCATTTGGCACAATAGACCCACCTGAGTCTTCTCTAATGCTAGCCTATGGTTGTCATATGTTCTCGTTCGAGATCTGTGGAACCATGCCTGCATCTTCTTTCAACTAGAGCCTTATCCAAATCCTATCTGGAGTGTCTCCTCTACTCTTTCTAAATGCCATGATAATTGCTTGATCTTTTTTTAAATTAGATTTTGTAATCTTTTCTTTGGAAATCAGGTTATGCCCAATCAATCACATCTACAAATGATTTTATCCAATCTGTTCCTTGTTTCCAGCAGTCATCTCCACATCTAGGGAATGTTCTGGTTTCAGTCTGTAAAGCTTGCCTATATAGTGTTCGTTGGAGTCTTTGCCCAAATCCTCGATTTAGACCTCTTTTCAGCTTATCCAGAAGTTGCCTTGTAATCTTTCATTATGGATCATGTTATGGTTTTGGTAAATTCAATCTCATAAATCATGCATTGAACCTATTCCCTGATCTTGTTGTTTTCTCTAACTCTCCCCAAAAGCTTAGCGATGTTGATCAGTAAGAGCCTTATGGTAATAATTAATCGCACACAAGCTCATGCAAATGGATGGTCTGAAGGTTTCTTGATAGATACAAGATGCATGTGGAATTAAAGAATCTCATGTTGGTTATTCTTGGTAGCTAACCTATAATTCTCTTATGCCATGTTCCTATCTAGAACCATATCCTTGTTACTCACTTGAAGGAAACCATCTTGTGTGAGTTAAATCCCTCTTTCCCCACCATCCTTACATTCTTACTTGTTGATCATGTTGACGCTTTATCAACTAAATCTAGGAATTGTGTATCCGCTTGGTTGCATGAACCATGTTGTTGTTTATGGTTCTCACATGTCTCTAGAGTGTCAATCCTTGTCTCATGATTTTCCCTCCTTGTATCTAATCTCTTGCAAATCATGGATCTCATAATCCCCATGGTAGTCACACAAAAACCACTTGGGACTGAAGCAAAGTCTCATGCCATGTTATTTTGGTAACCAATTTGCGTTCTAACTCATGTATTCATCATTAAATCATACTCTCGTTGGCTCTTAGCCTTGTAGGTCATCTTTGTTTGTTGACCTCCCTTTGTGTAATGTTATCCTTGCACAAATCTATCTTTGCCACGTGTGATTTTCTCATTGGTTGTATGTTCAGTAATGTTGTTATGATCCGTGATCGATGATGCAGTGGCGAAACCGAGATCCTCTTGTGGGTGCACACACAAGGTGGTGTTGCTCGGCACGCACTAGTATCGAGGCCTCTGTTCATGATACATTGCAGAACTACACCGATGTATTGTCTCTCATATAATTCTTCCCATCTATCCGTGTCTCGTGAGATTTCTGTATTGGTTATGTTTGGTAGTGGTGTTGTGATTATTGATTGATGGTGCCACGACGGAACCTGGAAGCCTCCTTGTGGACCGGCCAGCACATGGTTGTGCTGCTGGATGCGCGTTGGTATCACGGTCCCTAATCGTAATCCATTATGAAATAATACCAATGTGTTATCTTCCATGGATCTTCCCAAATATATCTTTGAAGGTGACTCCAAATCAAATTGATCCATCCCTATGTTCCTTAATTTATTTTGCAAAGTCTCTACTAAATCTATCCTCTGATGTTCGATCAGAAGGTACGTATGTTGGATTAAGTATAGTAGAGCTTCCTTTTGAAGTTACAAAGAGAATGACCTTTGAAGAGCAAGTCATTAATATCAACATTAACAGACTACAAGAAGTGGTAAACAAAGAATTTTTCATGATCTACCAAGAAAATCAAGCACCATATGCCATTATAGTTGGATTGAAAGAGCACATGAACATTAACATTGGACAAGTATCAGTCAGTAATAATCAGCAAGATATGATATGTTCCTGATAGGTTGCCAACAAGTTCAAAAATTTCCATCTCGGCTCAATGTCCGTTTGCATGATAATCATACAGTTAAGATGAATCTTCTCATGTGTTGCTTCATGTCTGCTGAATGTGGTGACCATGTGCATGTATATCATCTGCAACCATTTGCTACAAAAGCTGAAGACGTAGAACCTTTTTAGGGACAACTGACTAGTTACCCCAGTGTGAAGAATAGTCTGCAGATAAGTAATGAAGTGTACTTGATTCTCGTGAGAGGGAAAAAGCAAGACCGACCCAATATCACTTTCTGCTCGATGAGATAGTTTCCTCTGCTGATGAAATGCAGGAGTTTCTTCATTCGCTCTCTCATGTGAGCAATGTATTTCCCAATTGGATCAGTCTGTCTGATATGAAGAAATGGATGCCTAAAATTACTGAATAGATCTCTATCAAGAAGTGTTGTTTCATGCTAACAAGTATGTCCCGTGGTTATAAAGAAGTAGTTAACCCCGTTTTTGAAGGCCATGTCTCATAGAACAATGCTATATAAGAAACCTATAAGCCAATTGGTACTGTTTGTGTACTCTCACTTCCAAGACCCTGCTATAATGAAGCCAATTCCATCTTGGACAATCACTCAGATAGTGCAAACTATGGTTTCAGCCTCGTGAAGAGCTACAAAAGACACACCGATAGATGTGGTCAATGCCATAATACATGTAAGTGCACTCAAGTGCCCTGCTTGATACGCCTTTGTATGAAAAACAAAAAGGACATTTGTAATTAGTCCCTTATTCTTGATCGGTCAAGGTGTTCTACCCACTCAACTCACGAAAGTGTGAAATGAAGACAAGTTGAATAATGTCAAACAACATATTTCAGATCTCTATTTGGAAACCCTAAAATCTTGGATTGCTGATGCAAAATAAGAAGGTTTACCCATTGGCAAAAGTAGTTCAACAAGTTGGTTTTGTTGACCTACAACCAGATCACAAAGAAAAGTTATACTCAAGTTGTTGGTAGAGGACTGCTTCTCAAACTTTGTGAATAAACACTTCACTTTGAGGATAAACACTCTTGACAACCAATCTCATTAAACCTACCAATCCACTTCAATGTTGTTTATTCTCAGCTGCAAATGAGAAGACATGAGTTTGGATTTGCACATCGGTTTTTCCCTTGTGTATAAAAAGATTTTGATTCCATGTAGGAAATTGTGGTCTGTCTCATTAATCTGCACAATTCATGTTTGTCTGGACCGACTATCGTGCAACTGAGTATGTAGAGTTGCATATTGCACAAAACTTGCAATTACATGTTGTACCTCAGTCCATTGCCTCAGCTTGTGAAACTGGAGTTTATAGCTCATTTCCGGAAGCATCTACAAGAATCACCCTTCCTCAAATAAATGCCTGCCAGAATCTTGTGCTTTGAAAGAAATAGAGTGTAGTCATACACGCCAAATCCGACTACCCTTTTAGCATGTCATCCTCTGTTATCTCTACCAAGAAGTTACGGAAAACCTTGCTTACATCATGATCCTAATCAAGAGTTCATCCTATCTTCAACATAGCATACCTCAGGCCAATCAGAAAGAATTAATCAAATCTTGGAATACTTATTGAGAGCATACATGTTTTATTTTCAAGGATCTTGTCAGAAATGGCTGCTGTTATTAGTGTTTTCCTTACAACAATAGTTATCAAGAAGTTGCATCAGACACATGTCACCTGGTTGTTGGCACTTGGATATAAGAGTTCTCCTAACTAATGGATACCGAGGAAGTGAACAAACAGAATCAGCTATCACATTTACTGTTCATTCAACAGCCTTAGATAATTCCGTGTTGCCATAGGGAAAAGAAAACTACACACATGGAACCTTATGTAGCTTTCCATCAGTCTACATTTCAGTAATTTGGCATCGATGACCGACATGAACCTTGTATGTTGATTAACAATTTCCTCAGCTCAGCAAATGTCTGCCTCGTCTATGATCTCATCCCACAAGAAGATGGTGGTATCTGCTATATCCTCTAGGGAAACAGATGTTCTAAAGCTACTCTTGGACACTCCAAGTCGCACCCTCATACTAAGAGTGCTAATTGGGATGATTGTCCTGGGTTCCTCCCAAATTAGCTGTGTTGTCTTGGATTCCTTCCGAAGTAACAATGCTTCATAGAAATCAACGAAGGAAATTCTTCAAACAAGAGTCAACTACAAAGAATTCTTGAATGATCAGAAAGTTGTCCTATCCTTAATGATCTCTCTTGCATTTGCACCAAGGTAAATGGAAGTACATGATATCTTGGAGTAACGACTCAACAAACCTTTGTCGTCTGTACATTTTCATGAGCCATGAGATGATCACCCCTGCCTATGAGCGCTATGGAATTTTTAAGTAGCTTCGTACTAGCATCGCCTTGGAAAAGGGGCTGACATGCTTCTCTACCCTTGAAAGCTCTTACGTTCCGAATCTCGGGACGAGATTCCTTTAAGGGGGGAAGGCTGTAACACCCCAGGTGTTAGTCACGAGCTAACTAGCGAGTGCGGACCTAATCAAGTTATTTCAATCAATGATCCTAATCACTATTTCATATTCATCTCCATCTACCTTGATCGTTGGAGAAGTTGCATGAAGATTTAAATTGGATAGTCACATGAGATGACAAGCCCTCTGCTTGATTGGATTGCAGGACTACGTGAACATGAGCATGCAAAGCCAACCAAACCTTGCAACCTTGACCAAACAACTCTATTTGAACTCTACAACAAAAGTCATGAAGGACTCATGTTGAGCAAATGCCAAAAAAAATACCTTTATTGGCCTAAACATCTACTTTGGGCTCTCTAATTACATTAGTTTGACCAAAGTGGAAATATTATTTTGGAGCAAGATATGAAGTTTGACCCAAAATAAAAGTTACAGATATTTTGGAGTAGAAAAAATGTTATTTATGGACCAAGTCATGATTCAACTTCTAAGTGCCTCAAACAGTAGATACAATATAGAGGAAAAGCTGATTCCAGAGTTTGAATTAATTCTAAGTCTGAAATCCATCCCAATCTCAATGACGTCTCACGTTGCCAAGATTTCATTCAGTAACTTGAGTTGGACCAAAAATAAAAGTTGTCACAAACTCATTGGAGCACAACATATCCAAATTTGAGATCAAGCCGACACCGTTTGACAAGGTTTTCCACTCGATCTTTAACCGTAATTAAGCTGCTGACACTCTCAAATTGGGACATCATTATCAACTAAACCGTTCGTCAAGAGGCTGAGAGCCGTTAACCAGTTTTGAAGAGCAGCGCGCGGGCAACAAGTTTTGTATTTGCACCCAAGTCGGAATATGCGGAGAAGATGCCAGAATCGGCCGCCCAAGTTGCCACACCGTCGCCTGCCATGTGTTCGTCGAAATGCTGCAAAGATGGACGCGTGCTGCTCATGTTCAGAGCTTCGCCCCACCATTACCAGTGCACCCCACCTCCACCATCCCGCGTCCCAGCTCAAGGGGACAAGCACCAGAACACTCACTCGCCCTCCCATTCACTCCATCCGCTCGTCCGCTCCTCTCCTCTCTCGCTCTCGGTCAAGCATGCAGAACGCGGCAGCCATGGCCGCTCGGCCGAGCTTCGTTGCCGTAGCACCGCCATGCTGCTACTGCTTCGGTAGTGCTGCTTGCTGCTTACTGCTGCTGCGGCTGCCTGGGCCACCCGTCTACGCCCCTCCTCGGCCGCTACCACCCGGTGCTGCCTGCTGCCATCGCCGCTGCCGCGCGTGCGGCTACAGTAGCTGGGTGCTGCTGTAGCGCTGCTACAGCCGAGCCAGGCGCCACTGCGGCTTGCCTCCTGCCAGGGTCGGCCGCCTGCGCTGCTTCTCCTCCGGCGAGCCCTAGCCAAGCCGGCCACCTCTTCTGCCGGCCAGGCCACCGAGTGTTCTGGCTGTTCGAGCTGGAGGAAGGAAGAAGAAGGCCCCCTTGTGTCTATGACGCGTGGGTCCCGCGTGGTTCAAATGGCATCAAATTTTCAGATTTCGTGCTATTTCTTGTAAAATCAATATCTAGTGTTTGGGAGCTCCAAAAATGATGAGGCTTGTTTTGTTAGTTTCCTTGTTAAGTTCTATGCATGTTAGATCCAGTAAATGTGCTATGTTATTTGTGTTATTGTGCTGTAGAAATAATTTTGAAAAGGTGGTTTGGAAATGAATTTAACTTGCTTTCATTTATATTTCGAGTTTTAGGAGTCCAAAAATTATGGTTCTAGTTTTGTTAGCTTTCTAGTATCATGCACTAGCTCATAAAAATATAAAACATATATGTTGTTTACTGTTTTCAAGGTGTTTCACATTAATCTTTTTAAATAGGAAATAAATGGTTGAATTACTTGTTATTTTTGTAACTGGAGTTGTATTGCTCCAAATGGCATGAAAATTTAATTGTAGACTGTCTGTATGATGTGTAATGTATGGTTAAAATTTCATGATTTATGGTGCATGTATGACTGAGTTGTTGATTTATCTTCTTTGATGCATATTAAGTAGTTTTAAATGCTTTATAAATAATATATGTATGTAAAAATGAAAAATGGTGCTCCACTGGTCTTGTATAATATTTTGTTAGCCAGAGCAATAATAATAGGGCCATATGGTTTTATAAATTGTTGAGTTTCATATTTAAATTGCTCGCCAAATGTTTTATTGCATTATAGATTTGTTTATTTTGTAATAATTAAACTATGGAACCTGAGCATGTAAGATTTGAACCTTGAACATGATTTGTAATTAACTATCTCTCATAAAAATATCAGCTCCATTTGAGGTGTTTACCATATAACTTAAATAATTAAATAATATGATTTTTATGTAATAGTTAGTGAATAATTATGGGCAAATGAATATATATATGTTTCTTGTGCTTCCTTAATATGCTTTGGTCTGAGATGAATCTTGTATGACCATGCAATGATGTTTGGAGCTATCTAAATAGCCCATTCCTATGTGTGCTTGGGTGATATTAGAGTGAAAAGCATGTTTTGCTTACATGCCGAAAATGGCTGCGGGCATAGTCCCTGTTATTGTGGTGTTTTTTCCATGAAAATGATATTGTATGAAAATGTGTTCTATACAAAATTTGTAGCCAACTTCTATATCTAGCTTGTCCTAAAATTTCTTGGTCATAGGCCTAATAGTTTAGGAGTTATGGCTATTGAATGACTGCTGTCAGGTTTTGCCAATTTTCTGTCTAGATCTGATTGATTGCATTTTTTAACTGAGTTATGCTTTGAATCACTTCTTGGTGATAATAGATCAGTTGTAGTATATTTCTATGTCTTTCCAAATTGTCTATGATCATCCCTTTTGGTGGTCTAAATCTCTAGTTATGATTGTTTGAGTGGGAGGACAGAATCTGTCCAAGTCTGGACAGAGCTGTCTTCTTTGTGTTGTTTGACCTTTATATGAATTAAATCCCCTGAAGAGGATAATACCAAAGTTATAGACAATTTCAATAGTTTTCCAGAAAGGCTTAGATCACCCTGGTTGGATATATATAGTTTTAGTTATGGTTAAATCTTGTGCTTGCTGTCCTTAAAATGCATATGTGAGATTATGATTTCTTCCATGTTGCTTTGCTTGGTGTGTTTGTTATCTCATGGTTCAGTGATGGTAAATTAACATACCTTGTGTTACTTCCTTTTATTCATACATGTGCATTGTGCATCTCATTTAGGTACGATAGATGAACACGTGAAGTGAAGGACGTGATGAGGGAACTAACCACAAGACGGTGTGGTGGACTAATCACGAAGATGGAAGGACTAATCAAGTGCTTGGATGGGAGATGCTCATCGAGCGAGTGTCATCTAATAAACGCTGACTTAGTGTTGAATCCCAGGCAAGCCTCGGAGCATCCCTAAGCCTCCGCCAATCTCTTTTTATAAATGCACCGGTCTTTATTAAATCGTATGTTTGTGCATTTAAGTATAGGAGTTGGTTTGAAACCGTTGCTGCATATCTACCTTGTCTACTATATATGTGAACCTGATACTATTACTAGACAGGTGACCGATCTTATGCTTAGCCCTGCTTAGATCGGTAGAAGTCGGGTGATTTCCTGTCATCCGCGAGTGTAGGTGGTGACTGACGAGATCCACATGGTTGGCTATATGTGTCACCATGCCACAATGAAATAATGAGAGAATCAAGGCTAGGTAGCGGGGAGCTACATGACTATGGGTCATGTTGACTTCGGTGCTGCTTGCGGCCGACTAGGACTGAGGCCACCAGACATCAGTTGAGATTGAAAGACGTCGTCACATAGCTGGCCGGATAAGTCGTTCCGACCGCGAAGCCGAGTATTTCTTTCTGAGCCGGGAATTGGGTGTGATAAGGCAGACATATTCTGAAGGTAGGAAGGATGTGCGGAGACACCATCTTACCAAGGGCAGGTCAGGGACCTGATGCATCCTGGAAGTGGGTTTGTCTCTGAGAATATGGGCCCCTCCAAGCCTGCGATACATTATGACTCAGAAAGATTTAACGGTGACCCAAGAAGGCAGTGGCTCGGCTGACAGGGTTTGTGATTGGCATATTTGCCAGCTGGTACAATCGATTCGAATCGCCATCTCTCATGGTTAGTGAGAAACTGAACTGATCTTCTAGTGAGGTAGAGGTTAACAACTTGAACGTGATTATTGGTGAGATGAGGAAGATATCTGTGGATATCAGAAATCGCTATGGTTTATTGATTGCTATAATATCAAGTGATTGCTTAGTATAGCTGCAAACCTTAGCTATAATAGCTGAACTGAAATCGAAGCTGAACAATATCTAAAATTGATAAGTTGAGGAATTATTGTAGTAATGCTTTTTATGCAAAATGTTGCTATCCTCTGAGCTCCACGAAATAAGCTTGCATATCCTTGAGAGTCTTTTTATTTACTTCCTGTCGGGTAAGTCTAGCTTAATACAATTGAGTACTCAGGGTTTTATTCCCAATGTTGCAGGAGGAATGCTTGGTTGACTATAGAGTTACTTCTATCCTTCGGGAGAGGAAGACTAGACCTTGGGCAAGGTCATGTTATCTGTCTCATCTATGTTGCTGTGACTGGTCGGTACTTGGCACTGTATTATGAAATTAGGCTTATGTAAAACGATTTCGTTTCCGCTATTGAACTTTTATGTAAAAGTTTATCTTGTACTCTGATGTATTTGAAATATGTGCGAATCTATGTATCATGTGTATGTGTATGCTGAGTTTCTGCGATCCTTGGGGTATGTACTGTGTAAAAGTTTGAAATCCTTCAAGATTTCACGGATTACCGGGTTTATATTGGCTCAAGTATGGCTTGATAGCTGAGAGAACAGCTGTCGCTGTACTTGTGCTCGTATAAATTGGTCGGTTCTGTTACATCTTATGCGTCATGGCATACATATCATAATGTTAAGCATTGCGTTATTATTATTTCATGTAGTGAACGCGTGGTAATTATATTCTGAAGCAAACCCCGAGTAAGGTCTTAACTCGGTGGACGTGGATTTTTCTCAGTAATTGACTTCAGGGTTCTATCTGCTTCAAGCAACAGGCAAGCCCCAGTGCATTCAGCCCCTTCTTCGTGATTTACAAAATGTTTATAACTTGAGTTAATCTACTGCATTAGGTTTATAGGAGTTGATTGATAACCCAATTGATGCATTACCAATCTTGACCACTGAAATATCTGGTAACCTATTTTATTAAATATTTGAAAATGCTTAGCACTGCCGATCTCTCCACTCCCAGTGCGTGGTTGTCGGTTCAAGCAATAGAGCGACCGGAGATAGGGCTTCCCGGAGTATGTGGCTAGTTGTAAAGTCTCGATCCAATATGCCTACAACGAATGGTCCCTACTTTCTTTTTCGTTGGCGACATTGCATTGGGACTCTAACCCAAGTACAAGTGTCCCATCGGTTTTCAAATCCCGTTTCCGTCGGTGACAATGTGTTGGGACTCTAACCCAAGCTACGATCACTGAGCAGGAAAACCCTTCCCGTCGATGATAGTGTACTGATCAGGCGCACAGCCACCGAACGAGAACATTACCATTACTCTTTTCATGATTTAATCAATAATATATATATCACCACAGCTCAAAATAGCATTTTATGAAAATCTAATTTATACAAGCAGTGCTAAGCATTTTCAAATATTTAATAAAATGTGTTTACGGATATTTCAGTGGTCAAGGATGGTGATGCATCAATTGGGTTATCAGTCAACTCCTATCAACCTAATGCAATATTTTAACTCAAGGTGACAAAATTTGTAAATCACACGGAAGGGGCTGAATGCACCGGGGCCTGCCTTGGATTGCAAAAAGAGTGGGGTCGGGGTCGGTGCCACAAATGTCAAATCCCTGCACCAACTCCGGAGTAGGCTCCTCAGCAGTCACCTCAGTTTCACCTCCTGATTCCCGGTCACTACATGTATACAATGATGAATGCATGAATGCGATGCAGCGATATAAAAATATAAGACATAACAGATAAAGTAGAGTACCAATACTATTGTTCTACAAACTATTCAAAATAATTTACCCTAAGATGTTCTAGGTCATAAGGGTGTTCGACCTAGAACTATAATCAATCATAAAATCACACAAAACCTAAGTCATTAACATTTAATTACCTTTTTAAATAATCCATTATCCTAGTATTAATAAACCACTAATTAAATAACGATAGATTTTGACCTAGAATAGTGCCAAACCAAATTTCATGATTTTTGGAATTACAGAGAATTAATTAAAATTGTTCAAATTTGCATTTATTAATTAATTTACTGATTTTTAGATCCTACAAAAATTATTCAAAATATTTCTTTAGTATTTTTACTACATTCTATACATCACAGAGAGCATCCACAAAAATTTTCATGATTTTTAGGGCCACAGAAATATTCCTATAAAATTAGCAACACTGAGCACTATTCATTTTTAATGTAAATCATAAAACCAATTTAATTCTATCGGAAAAAATGAAAACTGATGTCACAGAACCGACCAATTTATACGAACACAAGTACAACGATCGCATTTTTAATCGCAATCCAGTCGCACTTGAGCCAATATAAACCCGGTAGTCCGGAAATCTCGAAGGATTTCAAACATTTCATACCCCAAGGATCATTCATTCAGCAATACCCGATCACATGACACATAAGTTCGCAACCGAATTTAAACATCAGAGTACAACATAGTCTTTTACACAAATATAATAGTAGCGGAAGTTAACATAGTTTTACACCACAGAGTTCAAATACGAGTACCATCAAATGACCCTGTCACAGCATTCTTACAACATCTAAGGATAGATAATGACCCTGCCCTCAGGTCTAGTCTTCTTCGCCCGCAGGGGTGAAGCAATTCCTGCAATACGCGTCGTAGACTACACCATCTGCAACAATGGGAATAAAACCCTGAGTACTCAATTGTACTCAGCTAGACTTACCCGACAGGGAGTAAATAAAAAGACTCTCAAGGATATGCAAGGCTTATTTGGTGGAGCTCAGAGGGTAGCATCATTTTTGCATCAAAAGCATTACTACAGTAGATCCTCAACTTATTCCTTTTAATTGTGATAAGCTTCGATTTCAGTTAAGCTATTTACTAAGATTAGCCACTATACTAAGCATTCACTGAATATTATAGCAATCAATAGAACCATATGATTTCCGATATCCACAGATATCAACCTCATCTCACCATAATCATTATGTTCAAGTTATTAGCCTCTACCTCACCAGAAGATCAGTTTAGTTTCTCACTAACCAGGAGAGATGGCGATTCGAATCGATTGTACCAGCTGGCAAATATGCCAATCACAAACCCTGTCAGCCGAGCCACTGGCTTCTTGGGACACCGTTAAATCTTTCTGAGACATAATATGTATCGCGGGCTTGGAGGGGTCCATATTCTCAGAGACAAACCCACTTCCAGGATGCATCAGGTCCCTAACCTGCCCTTGGTAAGATGGTGTCTCCGCACATCCTTCCTACCTCCAGAATATGTCTGCCTTATCACGCCCAATTCCCGGCGCAGAAAGAAATACTCGGCTTCGCGGTCAGAACGACTTATCTGGCCAGCTATGTGACGACGTCTTTCAATCTCAACTGATGTCTGGTGGCCTCAGTCCTAGTCGGCCGCAAGCAGCACCGAAGACGGCATGACCTCAACCATGTCATGCGGCTCCCCGCTACCTAGCCTTGATTCTCTCATTAGACACTGTGGCATGGTGGCATATATAGTCCATCATGTGGAATCCAACCCCATCATCATTAGTAACCACCTATGCTCGCGAAGGACAGGAAATCCCTCGTCTTCTACCGGTCTAAGCATGGCTAAGCATAAGATCGAACCCATCCCTTATCTAGTAATACTTCAGGATCAAGTATAAGTGGACAAGGTATAAATGCAGCAACGGTATCATATCAACTCCTATACTTAAGTGCACAATCATACGATTTAATAAAGACCAGTGCATTTGTAAAAAGAGTAGGTGGAGACTTAGGGATGCTTCGGGGCTTGCCTTTCATAAAGTTAGTAGGTTGGTGATCAGGGCACTCTGGAAGTTCAGCCTCTTCTTCCTGGCCTTCGGGAACCTCTGGCACTTCAATCTCCGGCGGAACTCCCTCCTCCGGTGGATCGAACTGCAATAGCGTCACGCCTCCCGGCGATCCTGTATGCATGATATGCATATATGAGAACTGAGAATGCACATGAAATGCAAGATAGAGATGCACAAATTAACCTATGATATGCAATCAGTTTAACAATCCACACTCATTTACTGAGTACGTGCATATTTCTTCTCTAGACAACTAACTCATACTCACCCTTCTTAAGCAAAGCATAGAACAATTTCTCGTCCCGGGTGAGAGGTCTACAACCTGCACTTAATAATCAACATGCATCAACTAACCTACCACAACCAACTTATAATTAACAGGCATGAGCAACATCAAATAAACAAAACATTAACATTGCTGCCTTAAGCTTAAATTAGAATCAGCTCTACTATTTTAAACAAGTGATAATGCTGAGCATCACAGAAATGCATAAAAACACTTCACACCCAAAGATATTTGCTTAAAAACAATTAAACAAACCCTAGCCTATAACTGGACCTACTGTTTACTTTGACCAGAAAACTCCATAAAAATTACAGTAGCAATTACACATCTAGATTAGCCTACTGACAAAATTTTCTTAGCAAACAACCAGCCTTTTAAGCAATGGAAAATACTTAACACAGTGAAAAGTATCAAACAACAGATTTCCCAATTTTCTTAGCTTCTTTCCAACATAACATGGTCCAAGAAAAATATTCATGACCATATCCTTAACACATTAAGCATGGTGATTTTTGCAAGATTAAAGCATAAAAGGCACATTACACTAGACATCATATAAATAACAGTGCAACACCAGCAAACATATTTTTCTTAGATTCTAATTCCCTAAACAAGATGAATGAAAGTGGAATCACATTTTTAGCACATTCCTACAATTACTTATGCATTTATCAAGTTTGCAATGGAGAGAACCCTAGCGGACCTATGCACGCGACGAATCAGACTATTGCGCACGGGAGCTCACTGACCGCGCACTCATGGCGGCACGGCGGTGAGCGGGCTCACGGCGAGCTCGGGTTCCGGCGAAACTATGGCGAGACCGACCCATCCGACGGCCTAGACTGGATCTACAGCTAACGGAGACTCCTAGACGAGCAATGGAGAGAGAAGCCGACCCCGGCATCGCCCTCGTCGCGGCGACCCGAGAGCTCGACGGTGCTCCGGCAATGGCGCGGCGGCGAGAAAGGCCAAACCGTTATACCTTAGCTCGGCTAAGGTCGGTAACGGGTCGAGGATGAAGAGCAGAGCAAGACGAAGCTATGGCTGCGATGGAGCGGTCGGAGACGGCTCGATGACGGCGGATTTCACCGCGGTGACGGCGCGGCGGAAATGGCGACGGCGGAGGGGAAAACGGAGAACCGAGGGCGAGAGCGAGCGAGTGAGAGTGAGAGGAGCGTGCGGGGGACAGGATGGAGTGTCGCCTTCGGTTTATGCAGGGGCGCGGCAGACAGGCGTGGCCCGACGCCGGCGTACGGTCGCCACTTGGCGCCGTTGGTCTGTGGTCGTGGCCAGCTGTTCGGCTGAACGCCGATTTGAATCGGCCTGTTTCAGTTGCAGAAAGCCGACTGAAACTCGACTTTTGATCGATCTCTAGCTCGTGATCCAGGGCGTTTCAGTGAAAACTTCACTAATATGGATTGAAGAGCTACATGAGTAGATCATTTGGCATTAAGACACTTTACTCTAGATCAGCCTGGATTGAGAGATACAGGTCGATGAACATGGGTACACCGAAACTGAAAACCAGTTCTAGACTTAGCAAATTTTTGAAACTTCAAAACAACTCCAAATCTGCACTAATTCAACTTTTTGACCACCTTCCACCCATTTTCATGAGTTGACCCAAAAATAAAGTTTGTTGCCTATAAAATTCTACACAAATTTGATTAAGGGTGCACTGACATGCAAAATCTCGAAAATGCCCTTCTTGTTTGGCAAACAGAATAGCTTTTAGAGGGCTCTCTATCAACTATGAACTAGAGGGGTATTTTGGGGATTTCACCAACATGAACATTGTTCCAAATGTTATCCTAAACATGTCTAAAGCATTTAGAATAGTAAACAAGCATCACATTTGCATGCTAACATATCTACCACACATAAGCATAAAGGAAACATATAGTATATAAGAAATGCAATTTGACTTGAATAGTGATGATGCATGAAATGACATGATAGGTGCTTGATGACATGCAAATGCAAGTGTGAAAATAGTAACTAACACTAGGGTGTTACAGCCCTTCCCCCCTTAAAAGAATCTCGTCCCCGAGATTAGAGTTAATTACCATTGTTTATAGAAAGAAGGATAGACTTCCTTGAGGTAATCTTCTCGCTCCCAAGTCGCATCCCAATAAATTTGGTTGTTCCACACCACCTTATAGAACTTGATCACTCGGCTACGGGTGATTCTCTCTTTGTAATCTATTACTTCAATAGGCTTTTCTTCATAGGTCAAATCTGATTTCAACTTGATATCACCAAAATCCACTTGTTCTTCCGGTACTCGTAAACATTTCTTGAGTTGGGATACATGAAACACATTGAAGATAGTGGACATGTGTGGTGGCAACCGTAACTTGTATGCTACTTTCCCACTTCTTTCCAGAATTTGAAAAGGACCTACAAACCTTGGAGCTAACTTTCGTTTCACTCCGAAGCGTTGTACGCCTTTCATAGGTGACACTTTCAAGTATACGTAGTCACCCACTTCAAATTCCAATGACCTTCTTTGCTTGTCCGCATAACTCTTTTGACGAGTCTGAGCGGCTTTGAGATGTGTTTGAATGGTATGCACTCTCTCTTCGGCCTCTTTCACAAAGTCAATCCCATAATATCTCCTTTCGCCTGATTCAACCCAATTGAGAGGAGTTCTACATTTGCGCCCATACAAAGCTTCAAAAGGAGCCATTTGAATACTCTCTTGATAGCTATTATTGTATGAGAACTCGGCCAAAGGTAACCATTCTTCCCACGAACCTTTAGACGATAGAACACAAGCTCTCAACATATCTTCAAGAATTTGGTTTACCCTTTCAGTCTGACCAGAAGTTTGAGGATGATAAGTTGAGCTGCGAACCAAATTGGTTCCCAAACACTTGTGTAGATGCTCCCAGAAGCGTGCAATAAATTGCGGGCCTCTGTCAGAAACTATCGTCCTCGGCACACCATATAGCCGAAGTATCTGAGCAAAGTAGAGCTGTGCCAACTGATGAGGACGATCTGTAGTTCGAACTGGTAAGAAATGTGCAATCTTAGTCAATCGATCTACAATCACCCAAATAGAATCATGGCCTTTTTGCGTTAGAGGTAACCCAGATATGAAATCCATGGTTATCTCATCCCATTTCCACCCTGGAACGGGTAAAGGTTGCAATAGACCTGCTGGCTTAAGATGAATAACCTTCACGCGACAACAGGTATCACACCTGGCCACATAGGCTGCAATTTCTTTCTTCATTTTGGTCCACCAGAACCTAGGTTTCAAGTCTTGATACATCTTACTACTACCGGGATGGATAGACAACTTGGACAAATGAGCCTCGTCCATAATCTGATTCCTCAACTCACGGTCTTTCGGTACTACCAATCGATCCTTGAACCACAATATACCTTTTTCATCTACTCGGAAATGAAGCATTTCTTGTTCTTTCATCTTCCTCTTGATATGATATATGCCGGGATCTGTTTTCTGACCTTCAATAATCTTGCTTTCCAAAGTACAACTGAGAGTAATATTATTCAACACCACTGGATGCACAAGATTGAATCCGTCTGCTAGCAAAGGCTGCAATACATTGCAATGAGACTTTCGGCTCAAAGCATCGGCTACGACATTGGCCTTGCCCAGATGATAGTGTACTTCTAGATCATAGTCTTTGATCAACTCCAACCACCTTCTTTGCCTCATGTTCAACTCAGGCTGACTGAAAATGTACTTGAGACTCTTGTGATCGGAATAGATATGACATTTGTGACCCATCAAATAGTGGCGCCAAATCTTCAATGCATGAACTACAGCGGCAAGTTCCAAATCATGAGTAGGATAGTTTTGCTCATGTTTTCTCAATTGACGTGAGGCATAAGCAATGACTTGGCCTTCTTGCATGAGAACACATCCTAACCCAGTGCCACAAGCATCACAGTACACATCAAAAGGCTTTTCAATATCAGGTTGTGCAAGAACTGGAGCAGTGGTCAACAACGTTCGCAAGGTGCGAAAGGCTGTTTCACACTCCTCACTCCACACAAACTTGGTATCCTTGTGCAATAACTTGGTCATAGGTTTAGCTATCTTAGATAAATCTTGGATAAAGCGGCGATAATACCCAGCTAATCCTAGAAAGCTACGAACCTCAGACACATTGGTAGGTGACTGCTAATCCAACACCTGCTGAACTTTTGACGGATCTACAGAAATACCTTCAGCAGATAAGATATGGCCCAGAAAAGGCACTTTAGTCAACCAAAACTCACACTTGCTGAACTTAGCATATAGCTTATGCTCCCTGAGTCTAATCAAGACTATTCTCAAGTGTTCAGCATGATCCTCCATGTTTTCAGAGTACACCAGAATATCGTCAATAAAGACTACCACGAACTTATCGAACTCAGGCATGAATACCGTATTCATTAGGTACATGAAATGTGCAGGAGCATTGGTTAATCCAAAAGACATAACCAAATACTCATACAATCCATACCGAGTGGAGAAAGCCGTCTTGGGAATATCTTGTGGTTTGATCTTAATTTGATGATACCCAGATCTCAGATCAATTTTAGAGAAAACCTTGGCCTTGGACAATTGATCAAACAAGATATCAATACGAGGTAGAGGATACTTGTTCTTAATTATCACAGCATTAAGTGGCCTGTAATCCACACACATACGCAAAGTTTCATCCTTCTTCTTAACAAAGATTACAGGACAGCCCCACGGAGAAGAACTAGGGTGGATAAACCCTTTGTCCAATAACTCCTGGAGTTGTTTCTTGAGTTCAGCTAATTCATGAGGAGGCATTCTATATGGCCTTCGAGAAATAGGTGCCGTACCGGGAATAAGTTCTATTGCAAACTCCACATCTCGATCAGGAGGAAGTCCAGGTAGATCATCAGGAAAGACATCAGGAAACTCACACACTACCGGAATACCTTGGATGGTCTTGCCCTCAACTGCGAAAGAGAGATTAAAAAGATCCCCTCTTCGAGGTAAGGAAACTTGAAAGGTACCCCCATCCTAGGGCGCCTTCAACGTCAAAGTTCGGTTAGCAACGTCCAATACCGCACCCCATTTGTTCATCCAGCTAACCCCTAGAATTACATCCAGACCTAGCCCAGGCAACACAATGAGATGACTAATAAAACTCCTATCATTAATCTCAATACTCGCCTGCTTGATACCCTCACGTGTGCATATTTCAGCCCCAGCTGAGGTTATCCGGAAATTACATTCCAAATCAACAATCTGAAAAGCATGCCTTTGTGCAAATGCTTGACTTATGAAAGAATACGATGATCCAGAGTCGAACAAAACAATGGCAGGGTGCTGGTTAACTGAAAACATACCCGCAGTGACTGGTTCACCTTCTGGAATTTCTTCAATAGTAGTGTGATGCACTCGAGCCTGCTTTGGATGAGGGCAATAGCGAGCAAGATGCCCCTGTTGACCGCAGTTAAAGCATGGCCCCAGACCTTGGTTGGTCCTCACTTGAACGGCATTACTTGGAGGAGCATTGTTCTTGTTCAAAGGCACTGTGAAACCTTTCTTGTAGCGTTGTGGCGCTGGCTGCTTCTTTGGAGGGGGTCTGAATTTTGCTCCAGGAATAGCCGGACGGTAAGCAGGGCGATTTGCCACCGCACTACTAGCTGCTGGAGTCCTTGACTGAGAAGAGCTTCCTTCAAATGGCCTCTTGCCTCCCTTGGAAGCAGTGTGCAAGTTGTTCTGTTTCTCTTGGATATAAGCTTCACTGATGAACTCGTTAAAAGTTGTACGAGCGTTGTTCGCCAGAGTCTTCATAAGCTTGGTACTAAGGCCTCTCTTGAAAGTTTCGATCTTCTTTTCATCTGTATCCACCATCCACGGGGCATACCTTGACAGATTGTTAAAGGCATGATGATACTGAGTGAGGGTCCTGGTACCCTGAGTAAGCTGCATGAACTCATTCACTTTCATCTTGATCAAGCCTGCTGGAATGAAATGTCCCCTGAAATCCCTGGTGAACTGCTCCCAGGTGATATCAGCGACCACAGGGTAGGCAGTCTTGCGATTGGCCCACCATATTCCAGCTTGGCCTTGCAGCAACATAGCAGCAAAGCTAGCCTTCATGGTTTCAGTCAATCGCAGCACAGAGAATGACTGCTCAATAGTGTTTAACCACTCATCAGCTTCCAGCGGTTCAATGGCCTGCTTGAATACCGGAGGCTTAGTGTCCATGAAGTCCTTATAGTTACTGTACTGGTCCTCATCGTTTCCGCGGCATCCATCTCGATTGCGATTGTGGGTGTTACTAGCAACCATCTGCTGCAGAATCGCTTGCTGAGTGTCCAAGAACTGAGCAAACATCTGCTCCTGGGTACGCGGTGGAGGAGGCGGCAACTCCTCATCTTCATGTTCATTCCCACCACCACTGGTTGACCCATGACGACGGGTATAAGGTGCCATCTGTAGCAACACACAACAACCATTGTTAAGTGTCAGTTATGCCAAAGATAACTGAAAGATTATGCCCAAAAGATATCAATGATCATTTTTGATAACCAACAAACGGCACAATAATTCAATAATCATCACACAACCGCACAATAACAAGGCGCAACCAAAAAGGGTTTCCAAACTGCATAAGTTACCATTACTTAATTAAAAGTTTGATGGTTCCAGCCCTGAACACACAGGGTTCTCTCATTACAATTCAGGTTCTACCCATTACATGACATTAAAGGTTTTCCCAATACAAAAGGGTGCCGATCATGGCAAGATCACTAGAAAAAGCCTAGTCATCGTGGTCACTGTCCATGCCGGACACGTTCCCACCATGGTCATCACTCTCGTCAATAGGCACGATCTCCTCGGGGTCTTCTTCCTCTTCTTCTTCACTTGCTTCACCATCATTAGCTGCAACGAAGATCTCAGGAGCAAACTCCGCTGCATCCGGAGGATGAAACGGATCAGCACGGTTGTTTAGACGATGAACATCCTGCTGCAACTCCCAAACCTGCTGCTGACTAGCACGCAACTCCTGCAGAAACTCATCGCGCTGACGTGTCAAGCTCATATTGCGATTGTCAAGCTGGCGGCGAAGATCTGCATTCTCCCTCTCAAGCACCTCGACACGGCGATCAGCTGCCAACAAGGCGCCAGTGCATCGTAACAACTCATTGCGACAGGCAGTGAGAGCTACCACCAAGTCATCTGAGCTACGACGAGCCATACGTGCCCACTCTTTAGCTTCTAACTTCTTCTCCACAGCATCATGCAGGGCTTCAACGCACTTCATCCAACCATCCCTAGTGGATAATGCATCCTCAGGACAGCAAACATAGCACTCATAGAAGCACCCGTGCTATGAGCACGCTCATCCCTGCCTCGCTCCAAAGAAGCTTGGCTAGACTGAGCCCACTTACCCTGAGAAGCATCCACCCTGGGAAAAACATTTGCTGGCCCCAAATCAGCTCTCTTGTTGAACCGGCTGCAAATATCCGTCAACACCTCGAAAGCTGCAAGCTGCGCACCATCCCATGGCGTCCTCATGTCAACTTCCACCTTTATTCCTAGAAACGACCAACCCCTTTCAAGTACAGGGATAGTCACCCAAACATCAAACCAAGGCTGCACCATGGTTTTCGCTGGTTTCAGAAATACAGTGGTGGCTCTGCATATCCCACAGACTTCAACAACCTCCATGGCACAGTGGGTGTGCCAAACTGCTCCAGAAACTGACCACTCTGCGGCTCACCTTCAGCTGCCATCTGGTACATTACAACATCTTTCAGCATTTAGAATAAGATAGGGCAGCACAATTTTTATCATAGGGAAGGAAATAGTACAAATAGCTTGAGTTAATTTCATGATCATGATGCATGCACATGCCAACGACCTCACACATAGTATATATTAACTAACGTTATAGTCGGTGGCATACCACGTGCTCTCATATACGTAACTAACCGTGCTATACGTTTTGCGTGGTTAGTGTACCTGCAGAAGATTCATTTCAGCCTAAATCCCAATGTATGCAGAGCAACAAGAAGCACTTTTTGCCGGAAATGTTCCCATGAACATTTGCGACCCCAAAAGTAATTACTCCACCTTACTTCCATAAGTACACATATGGATCACATGTACTCACTTCAGTAACCATAACACTCACCATCGATCGATGGTTGTTCGATCTTACACTCACATCTCACCTTACATTAGGCGACGTGGTACATTGACCCATAGGAAGCAATAAGAAACCGACAGTTCATAATTATCCGCACGATAAAACCAAATGAACCACAAATAGAAACATGATGCAATTTCCCCCAAGTCAGTACTTACATAAGCCACCTAATTATCACATATATATAGGGCTATAGGACTTGGTCATTGGTACTCATAAGTTTCGCAAACACTTGGTTTAAATCACCTATACACACTACCAGTTGGCAATTAGTTTGTAAAACTCAAAACTCTTTTAATTTTTAAATAGTCAAGTGACGGTATATGCTGAATTATGCTCTGGTACCAGCTGTCACAGAACCGACCAATTTATACGAGCACAAGTACAACGATCGCATTTTTAATCGCAATCCAGTCGCACTTAAGCCAATATAAACCCGGTAGTCCGGAAATCTCGAAGGATTTCAAACATTTCATACCCCAAGGATCATTCATTCAGCAATACCCGATCACATGACACATAAGTTCGCAACCGAATTTAAACATCAGAGTACAGCATAGTCTTTTACACAAATATAATAGTAGCGGAAGTTAACATAGTTTTACACCACAGAGTTCAAATACGAGTACCATCAAATGACCCTGTCACAGCATTCTTACAACATCTAAGGATAGATAATGACCCTGCCCTCGGGTCTAGTCTTCTTCGCCCGCAGGGGTGAAGCAATTCCTGCAATACGCGTCGTAGACTACACCATCTGCAACAATGGGAATAAAACCCTGAGTACTCAATTGTACTCAGCTAGACTTACCCGACAGGGAGTAAATAAAAAGACTCTCAAGGATATGCAAGGCTTATTTGGTGGAGCTCAGAGGGTAGCATCATTTTTGCATCAAAAGCATTACTACAGTAGATCCTCAACTTATTCCTTTTAATTGTGATAAGCTTCGATTTCAGTTAAGCTATTTACTAAGATTAGCCACTATACTAAGCATTCACTGAATATTATAGCAATCAATAGAACCATATGATTTCTGATATCCACAGATATCAACCTCATCTCACCATAATCATTATGTTCAAGTTATTAGCCTCTACCTCACCAGAAGATCAGTTTAGTTTCTCACTAACCAGGAGAGATGGCGATTCGAATCGATTGTACCAGCTGGCAAATATGCCAATCACAAACCCTGTCAGCCGAGCCAATTCCCGGCGCAGAAAGAAATACTCGGCTTCGCGGTCAGAACTACTTATCTGGCCAGCTATGTGACGACGTCTTTCAATCTCAACTGATGTCTGGTGGCCTCAGTCCTAGTCGGCCGCAAGCAACACCGAAGACGGCATGACCTCAACCATGTCATGCGGCTCCCCGCTACCTAGCCTTGATTCTCTCATTAGACATTGTGGCATGGTGGCATATATAGTCCATCATGTGGAATCCAACCCCATCATCATTAGTAAACACCTATGCTCGCGAAGGACAGGAAATCCCTCGTCTTCTACCGGTCTAAGCATGGCTAAGCATAAGATCGAACCCATCCCTTGTCTAGTAATACTTCAGGATCAAGTATAAGTGGACAAGGTATAAATGCAGCAACGGTATCATATCAACTCCTATACTTAAGTGCACAATCATACGATTTAATAAAGACCAATGCATTTGTAAAAAGAGTAGGTGGAGACTTAGGGATGCTCCGGGGCTTGCCTTTCACAAAGTTAGTAGGTTGGTGATCAGGGCACTCTGGAAGTTCAGCCTCTTCTTTCTGGCCTTTGGGAACCTCTGGCACTTCAATCTCCGGTGGAACTCCCTCCTCCGGTGGATCGAACTGCAATAGCGTCACGCCTCCCGGCGATCCTGTATGCATGATATGCATATATGAGAACTGAGAATGCACATGAAATGCAAGATAGAGATGCACAAATTAACCTATGATATGCAATCAGTTTAACAATCCACACTCATTTACTGAGTACGTGCATATTTCTTCTCTAGACAACTAACTCATACTCACCCTTCTTAAGCAAAGCATAGAACAATTTCTCGTCCCGGGTGAGAGGTCTACAACCTGCACTTAATAATCAACATGCATCAACTAACCTACCACAACCAACTTATAATTAACAGGCATGAGCAACATCAAATAAACAAAACATTAACATTGCTGCCTTAAGCTTAAATTAGGATCAGCTCTACTGTTTTAAACAAGTGATAATGCTGAGCATCACAGAAATGCATAAAAACACTTCACACCCAAAGATATTTGCTTAAAAACAATTAAACAAACCCTAGCCTATAGCTGGACCTACTGTTTACTATGACCAGAAAAATCCATAAAAATTACAGTAGCTATTACACATCCAGATTAGCCTACTAACAAAATTTCATGTCATTTGGACAAGCATAACAGTCTACACAAAAATAACAAACAACCAGCCTTTTAAGCAATGGAAAATACTTAACACAGTGAAAAGTATCAAACAACAGATTTCCCAATTTTCTTAGCTTCTTTCCAACATAACATGGTCCAGAAAAAATATTCATGACCATATCCTTAACACGTTAAGCATGGTGATTTTTGCAAGATTAAAGCATAAAAGGCATATTATACTAGACATCATATAAATAACAGTGCAAAACTAGCAAACATATTTTCCTTAGATTCTACTTCCCTAAACAAGATGAATGAAAGTGGAATTACATTTTTAGCACATTCCTACAATTACTTATGCATTTATCAAGTTTGCAAGCAATTAACAATTTAAATATAACTGCACAGAAAAAGTATTCCAAAAGTACATTTTATATTTTTCCTTGATAGAGCTTAGAAATACAAACATAACAAAATTTGGTTCACCCCAATTGGACACTCCTAGCTCCAGATATGAATTTTGGAAGATTTTACACATTTTCTGGAAATTCATTTTATAAATCATAAAACCCAAACCCGATAGAAACTGCTACGTGCACCCGGCTCAGTGAACCAGAGGTGCACCCGAACGGCTGACTCGCGGGCCCCGGGGTCAACCCGACCCCACGCGTCAGAGAGAGGGGCAGAGCCGCCGGCGCTGACCGGTGAGAGCTCGCCGACGGCGAGGTCTCCGGCGACGCCGAGGCTACCTACCGACTCGTGGCAACGAGGCGAAATCGATGGACCAACTGCCGAGGGTTGTCCCCCACCGGAGCAAGCTCGACGGCGGCAATGGCGGACGGCGGTGGTCCAGCGAGCTTGCGCCGGCCGATTTCGGCCGTTACTCGCGCGGCTAAGCTTCGTTCCGTGATCCTGGAACCCTAGCAGACCTATGCACGCGACGAATCGGACTATTGCACACGGGAGCTCACTGACCGCGCACTCATGGCAGCACGGCGGCGAGCGGGCTCACGGCGAGCTCGGGTTCCGGCGAACCTACGGCGAGACCGACCCATCCGACGGCCTAGACTGGATCTACAGCTAACGGAGACTCCTAGACGAGCAATGGAGAGAGAAGTCGACCCCGGCATCGCCCTCGTCGCGGCGACCCGAGAGCTCAGCGGTGCTCCGGGAATGGCGCGGCGGCGAGAAAGGCCAAACCGTTATACCTTAGCTCGGCTGAGGTCGGCAACGGGTCGAGGATGAAGAGCAGAGCAAGACGAAGCTATGGCTGTGATAGAGCGGTCGGAGACGACTCGATGACGGCGGATTTCACCGCGGCGACGGCGCGGCGGAAATGGCGACGGCGGAGGGGAAAACGGAGAACCGAGGGCGAGAGCGAGCGAGTGAGAGTGAGAGGAGCGTGCGGGGGACAGGATGGAGTGTCGCCTTCGGTTTATGCAGGGGCGCGGCAGACAGGCGTGGCCCGACGCTGGCGTACGGTCGCCACTTGGCGCCGTTGGTCTGCGGTCGCGGCCAGCTGTTCGGCTGAACGCCGATTTGAATCGGCCTGTTTCAGTTGCAGAAAGCCGACTGAAACTCGACTTTTGATCGATCTCTAGCTCGTGATCCAGGGCGTTTCAGTGAAAACTTCACTAATATGGATTGAAGAGCTACATGAGTAGATCATTTGGTATTAAGACACTTTACTCTAGATCAGCCTGGATTGAGAGATACAGGTCGATGAACATGGGTACACCGAAACTGAAAACCAGTTTTAGACTTAGCAAATTTTTGAAACTTCAAAACAACTCTAAATCTGCACTAATTCAACTTTTTGACCACCTTCCACCCATTTTCATGAGTTGACCCAAAAATAAAGTTTGTTGCCTATAAAATTCTACACAACTTTGATTAAGGGTGCACTGACATGCAAAATCTCTAAAATGGCCTTCTTGTTTGGTCAAACAGAATAGCTTTTAGAGGGCTCTCTAGTCAACTATGAGCTAGAGGGGTATTTTGGGGATTTCACCAACATGAACATTGTTCCAAATGTTATCCCAAACATGTCTAAAGCATTTAGAATAGTAAACAAGCATCACATTTGCATGCTAACATATCTACCACACATAAGCATAAAGGAAACATATAGTATATAAGAAATGCAATTTGACTTGAATAGTGATGATGCATGAAATGACATGATAGGCGCTTGATGACATGCAAATGCAAGTGTGAAAATAGTAACTAACACTAGGGTGTTACAACTGATTCCAGCCCGAGGCGGCCCAGCAACATCAGGCCGGCCCAGCAAGGCCGCGCACCCACGCTCTCTCTCACTCGAGGTCGCTGACAGGCGGGTCCCTCCTGTCAGCTTCCCCTCCTACCTCCAGCTCCCTCTCCCGCGCCAACACACGCGCGTGGGTGCACGCGGCAGCTCGCCGGCGGTGGCAACTCCGGCGAGAGGAAAACCTCGGGTGAGCGGCCCAGACCCAGACACACCTCCTAGGAACCTAAACCGACCTACGCAAGCCGGCAGCGAGCTCGTCGCCACCCATGGCGGCTCGGCCGCGACGACGGAACGTACCCCGACCACGAGGAGCCGAAAATGTCCCAAAGAAACGGTCCCAGAGAACCAGAGGCTCACCCCGAAGATGATGCGTGCCCAAGCAAAGTCGGAGGAGGAGCGGAGACAGGAACTTGACGTCGGCGGAGAGCGCAGCACCGAGCACTGACGGCGAGACCTCGTTCCGGCGAACCTAAGGCAAGAACGGTCAAACGACCTAGGTCACAAGAACCCACGACCCAAAGTGAGTCTAAAACATCAAAAAGAGGGAAGAATAGCCCACCACAATGCCCTAGCCACCACGCGGGAAGACACAGTGGCGCTCTCGCTGAAGCCGCGGACGAAGACGAGCCGCACTGGGAGCTCCGGTGACTCACAACCGCACCGATAGGCTCAAATGCTGCGCAAGGGTGTGGATTAGATGGAGGCGATATGGAGTGGGTGAAGGTGGTCGGGGCACGACGAATTTGCCTCGACACCCGAATGCTCGCCGGCGGCAATGGAGAGGGGAAAAAGCAAAGGACGGGGTGCTCATTGTCTTTATAGCACGGGGAAAGAGAGGGATAAGGTCAAGCGAGGTCCGGAGCCCCCTTGCACCCGCTGCTCGATTGCGACAGGGCCCTGCCATGGCTGGACGGCACCGGCGGGCGGCGCAGCGCACGCGCGAGCGCGTGCTCGGCACAGTGTAGGGGTCCGGTACTATAGTGCAGTCTAGAGTCAAAGTCTACAATTTGATCTTATCTCCTATTTCCTAATGGCAATAGGTGAATCTTCCAAAATAAAAGTTGTGCCAAATTTCATGTAGAACATTTTTGGTGTTCGAAGCAAGTTCAAATTCTGCTCAAATTTGAAAATATTCAAAAGGGGGTAAAACTTGGATTTGAATTTAGTTTGCAATTCAATGAAATTCTCCAGAAATTTCTCAATAACTTGAAATTTTGTAAGAATAAAAGTTGTTCCACATGTTGAGCTCTACAACTTTCCTTAAGGGAGTTTAGTAAGATTCCCTATAGTTTTTAAATTGATGTTTTAAATTTGAATTTTAAAATACTATTTTGAGTTTAATTTGTATTTCCACTGTATAACTTCAAAATCTCCAAACATAAAAGTTGTTCCATTTTGAAAGATCTACAATTTTATTAAGATACCTTCATTAGATTCCTTAGAGTTTTTGAATTAGGTTTTTGGGGTCTAATTAGGGCTTAATTTGAATTTCCTTTTGATTTTATTTTTGATTTTCAATTATATGTTTAATTGCACAATCATCTCCATACACAATCAACGCACTCTAGCAACCCTAAGCACAATCATATGCAGGCAATTAAATTGAACATGATGACATGGCAGTTTTAATTAACAGTAATACCGGAGGTATTACACGTTCCTTTTGGTTGGTTTACCTTTAGGGACGCTTTTCGAGGAAAGACCAAATAAGGGTCTCTTGAATTTAAAGCTGGGAAATTCACCTATTGTTTTCTCACTTGGACGCTCACACAACGCGATGGTGGAACCCAAGCCTAAAAAAGACCCTGTTGAGGATGTCTTAATGGTACCTTTAGAAGACATGGCCCAACCAACTCTTAATGATGAACACTTCATCCAAGAAGAAGGAGGACCTGGCCGAGCCTATTGAACTAGACCAAATGGAGATGCCATCACAACCCTCAGTTGAGCTAAAACCTCTTCCTTTAGGCCAAAAATATGTTTTCTCCATAACAATCGGGATACCCCGGTGATAAATAGTGACAAGCTATCCAATGATGAAACCCAACAGCTTGTCACTATCTTAGAGAAACATAGGTCCACTATAGGCTACTCACTTGAAGACCTAAAGGGCATTAGCCCTGCTCTTTGCACACATCGCATCCCTATCGAGCCCGATTCCACACCTTCAAGGGAGCCACAACGAAGACTTAACAACGCTATGCGAGAGGTTGTTAAGAAAGAGGTCCTCAAACTCCTGCACGCTGGGATTATTTATCCCGTGCCACATAGTGAGTTGGTCAGCCGGGTTCAAGTAGTGCCGAAGAAAGGAGGCATGACAGTCGTTAGGAATGAGAAGAATGAACTCATTCCTCAACGAACCGTCACTGGGTGGCGGATGTGCATTGATTAACAAAAGCTGAATAAGGCCACTAAGAAGGATCACTTTCCATTACCATTCATAGATGAGATGTTAGAATGGCTCTCGAACCATTCCTTCTTTTGTTTCCTTGATGGGTATTCCGGGTACCATCAAATCCCGATCCACCCCGATGACCAAAGTAAGAGTACTTTCACATGCCCGTATAGAACTTATGCATACCAGCGAATGTCGTTCGGATTGTGCAATGCTCCTGCTACTTTCCAATGGTGCATGATGTCTATTTTCTTAGACATAATTGAGAAATGGAGGCGTTCATGGATGACTTCACTGTCTATGGCAAAACCTTCAATGATTGTCTTGAGAATTTAGACAGAGTCTTACAACGGTGTGAAGAAAAGCACCTAGTCCTGAACTGGGAGAAATGCCATTTCGTGGTTCAAGAAGGAATAGGCTAGGACACAAGGTGTCCGAACGTGGGATAGAGGTGGACAAAGAAAAATTGAAGTCATCGAGCAACTTCCCCCTCCCACAAATGTGAAAGGCATTCGTAGCTTTCTAGGCCATGCAGGGTTCTATAGGCGTTTCATCAAAAAATTTTCCCAAATTTATAGACCCCTGACTAGCCTCCTAGCCAAAGATACACCTTTCATTTTTGATAATGAGTGCCATGAAGCCTTTCAAATTCTAAAGAAGGCACTCATTACAGCTCCAATAATCCAACCACCCGATTGGACGCTGTCTTTTGAGATCATGTGTGATGCTAGCAACTTTGCTGTAGGAGCTGTTCTTGGTCAAACAATGGATAAAAAGCATTACGCTATATCCTATGCTAGCAAAACCTTGTCTGGGCCGCAACTCAATTATGCTACCACAGAAAAAGAGTTGTTGGTTGTTGTCTTTGCAATAGACAAGTTCAGATCTTACTTAGTAGGGGCAAAGGTAATTATTTATACTGATCATGCTGCCCTTAAATACCTCCTCGCTAAGAAAGATGCTAAGCCTCGGTTGATCCGATGGATTCTTTTACTCCAAGCATTTGACATAGAAATAAGAGATAAGAAAGGAGTAGAGAATTCGGTTGCCGATCACTTGTCTAGGCTTCAATATAAGGAAACACATGAGTTACCAATTAATGACTATCTGAGGGACGACACACTCCTCAAGGTAACACACTCCGACCCTTGGTACGCGAATATTATGAATTATATGATTGCAGAATATGTTGCACCAGGGGAGGACAAGAGGAAACTCAAGTACGAAAGTCGTTGCCACTTGTGGGATGATCCATATCTCTATCGAATCTGTTCTGATGGATTGCTGTGGAGATGTGTCCCAATGGAAGAAGCCACAAAAATCATAGACTGATGTCATGCATCACCCTATGGAGGACATTATGGAGCATTCCGAACACATGCTAAGATCTGGCAAAGCAGATTCTTCTGACCAACGATGTATCAAGATACAAAAGAATTTGTTAGAAGATGTGCTAGATGTCAGAAGCATGGAAACATCAACACTCGAGATGCCAACCACTCATGAATAACCTCCAAGTGGAATTGTTTGATGTCTGGGGGATTGACTACATGGGAGCATTCCCAAAGTCTGGAGACGTCGAGTACATCTTGGTGGTAGTCGACTAAGTGTCCAAATGGGTAGAAGCATTACCATGTCGAGCTGTTGATTCCAAGCTCGCTAAGAAGATGTTTCATGAAGTGATATTCCCAAGATTTGGAACACCCCGATTAGTCATAAGTGATGGAGGATCACATTTCATCGACAGGACCTTCAGACAATTCCAAGCAGAATATGGAGTCATGCACAACATTGTAACACTGTACCATCCTCAAACAAGCGGTCAAGCTAAAACATCAAATAAGCAAATCAAGAACATCCTTCAAAAGACCGTGGATGAGATGGGAAAGAAATGGATGTATAAGTTCATAATGCACTGTGGGCATATCGGACAGCATATAAAACCCCATTGGCATGTCACCTTACCAGCTTGTGTATGGAAAAACATGCCACCTGCCCGTCGAACTAGAATCCAGGGCCCATTGAGCAATCAAGAAATGGAACATGGATCCCCATCTAGCTGGTAAGAATCGTCAGATGCAAATATCTGAGCTAGAAGAATGGAGAGAGAAGGCTTATCACAACTCCAAGATTTACAAAGAAAGAACTAAAAGATGGCATGACAAGAGAATCAAGCACAAGGAGTTCAAGCCGGGAGATAAGGTTCTACTGTTCAACTCTAGAGTAAAGCTCTTTGGTCATGGAAAACTTTGAAGCAAATGGGAAGGGCCATTCAAAGTGGTTGAAGCCTCATCACATGGCGCGGTCACGCTCCAAGATGACACAGGTAATATCTTCAAGGTAAATGGCCAACGTTTGAAAGTTTTCCTTGAATCTGAAAACTTAGAAGAAATTGATGTCATTGAATTTCTGCAATTTAATGATCCAATCTAAAAATTTCAATCTTGTTCTAGTTTCTTTAAGTTCAACAAATTTTGACTCTCTGGTGTCTCTCACCCACTAGAAGAGTCCCTTTTGCTTTCACCATTTTCTATCTTTCAATAAAAGCCAGGTACAGTTTTGGATAAGTGTGAGGGTCGCACCGACTCCCATTGATGGAAGACATTAAAGCACATCACAAGCTACCACGCCAACATCTAGCTTGGGGGAGGAGCATCCCCTACGTATCCAGCTAAGTATTATCTTTCATTCCCTTTACTATTTTTGAGTGTGCTTTAGTTATAAAAATAAAATATAAAACAAAATAAAGATATGTCTAAGTCACTAGAGTGTCTAAGTTTGATTTTTAGGAGCTGAATAAAATGGACATTGAAGGTAAACTGTTTAAAATGGAAATGATGAATAGTTGCTCTGTCATAATTCCTCTTAAGTACCTAGTTTTCAACCATGAAGTCTCCCAGGTTTTGGATATGCTTGTTTTGATATAAGTATTTACTCTGAACCTGAAACCTGTGGGTAGCACATGCTTAATCTAAGTCTAGGCGATTGACTGATATGATATGAGAAATTCTAGGTTGCTATATATCATGTTCCTAGTGACACTAGAATTCTGGAGATTTAATTTTGAAAAAACATAAAAATGCTACATGATGAGTTCCCTGTATGACAAAGCCTGAATTCCCACCAGAGCTGTACATGTTAGTTATGCTAGGAAAACTTCCACTATATGATGCTTGCTTCTGCATTGAGTTTTGTCAAGCTTTGTTGACCCTTATGAGAGGTTTGTCATGCTTTTAAAATCAAGATCACACACAATCCACCTACACAAAGGCACTATCCCTACACTGGGGTAGGCGCCACAACATGCCATTCCTTTCAAAAATGTTTTGCTCCAACTCTAGGAGTGAACACCAAACAAAATTCCATAGGTTTCCACCAAATAAATGTTCCATGTTCGTGTGAATATCTCTCAAAAGAATCAAATTGCAGAGAAGAGGCATGAGGCTTGGCAAAAGTGTGAGATGTTTAGGCGTCTAGTAAGGTTCAAGTAGAGTTGGGCGCTACGCTCGGGATTTTAGATCCATTCATCTGTAGTATCTCATTATGACTTTGCTTTATTTTAATATATTACTACTTATTCAGTTCTTAGTATATTCTAGTTGCATATTCGATATAGTTGTTATTGGTGATGATTATTGTCATTTGATCGTAAAGCGCCTAATTCAGTACTCGAGTGAGTTAGGTGGTATAAATTATGTAGACGTGGTGTCTAGATATATTGTGTACCTACGGAGGCATCCTAACGTGCCAGGTCGTGTGGTAGTCCGCGTAGGTGACAGCTGCGTTGGTTCCTCTGTAGTCTACCCCCCGTACGTAGGACGAGCAGAGCACGGTCGCGAAGGAGGTGACCCTTGTGTCTTAATATCCTCATTAAATGATGCTCCTTATGATGTTTTCTGGGTTGATTATGCTATAGATGAAAATGTGTAATATGGCGTAGGCTGTAGACTTTGTATTTACTAATTACATAGGTTTCCTTTACTTTAGCCGAATCTCAAGATTGTCTTACTACATTAGTGAGTCTCTATATTCTATCTCTGGAATACCATTTACCTCATTTACTCAGTTATCATTTACCATTTATCGTTGACTTATTTATCGCTAAAGCACTAGAGTTATGGGTTGTCATAGGTCTGCACATTTATCTTTCCAATCATTATAGTAGATTATCCTAATGAGTAGAATTTCCCTTTATCCTTTTGGCATAAAATAAATCAACGATACTCGGAATACTTTCCGGATGAAGTGCTATAATGGGAGAATTATCTGTGCGCTTGCGGATATATTCTATAGTATTATTTTTAGGAGCCAAGTGAACATTATTTTACCTTTGGTTTTTGGCATCATGTTAGGGATGACAACTTAACGTGAAGTGATGTTAAAAATACCAACAAGCATTTCTGGCGCCGTTGCAAAGGATGGCAATTTTATTCATTAGAATAATTTATTGAGTTCGTTGATTTTATTCGCCAGGATATTTATTATAGAATTTCATATAGGAGAGTTCTTGATAGATAATATTATAGAAAAACATAAAAATAACTATATACATAAATACATAGAGATAACCATAACCTTTTGCTTTAGCAGACTTACCCGTGTTTTGTTTATATTTAAATATCTTATATAGGGTAAGTGCAGGATTGGTTGTGTACTTTAACTCTTATCAATCAGGAACAACCATAGGAAGAAGGGTCTTACATTATTTTGTGAAGCCATGGCTGAGAAGACACTACGTAAATTCTCTGCCCCAAGCAATGAGAATATTCGCGTTGGGCAAACTTTTAACATTGGAGATTATGATTACGAGATCAAGCCAAGCCTCATCAAAATGGTGCAAGCTATCACATTTACTGGAAAGAAAGATGAAGATGCAAGTGTCCATCTGCAGAATTTCCTAGAGATTGGCAACACCATCAACATCAAAGGCATTCCTCAAGACGTCGTGCTACTTCGTTTGTTTCTGTTCTCATTGGAGGGAAAAGCGAAGCAGTGGTTTTATCAGAATAAAGATTGAGTCAAGACATGGGTAGAATGTTCAAAAGCTTTCCTAGAAAAGTTTTTTCCAGTAGGCAAAACCAATGCTCTATGAGGAAAGATTTTAGAATTTTGTCAGCAGTTTGGTGAATCTATTATAGAAGCCTGGGAACGTTTTCAGGATTACATATCAGATTGTCCCCATCATGTAATGGAAAAGGTGGTTACTCATGCAAACATTTTATCATGGACTAACTCAAAGGTCACGTGAGCAACTAGATGCCACTGCTGAAGGATCATTTAGTCACTCACCCCTGGAAGAGATGAAGATATTATGGCAAAGATAGCAGAAAATCAGAATTGGACAAACAACACTCAGACATGCCATAAGAGTGAAGAAGTTCCAGGGGAAGTGTGTGCACTATCAACCAAGATGGATGTACTATTGAACTAGTTAGCGCAAAGAGCCAATCATAAAAGAAATCGTCAAGCTATTCAAAATGCATTCAATCGCCAGAATCAATATGAAGGATCTTTAGACATTGAGTTTGCAAATCCTCCAGAAGATATTAGTACAGTCATCAAGTCTACTTCTCAGAAGCAATGATGGAATCAACCTCGGTCAACCAATCAAAGTAAGTACCAGGGCAATTATAATTCTTCAAATCAGAGACAACCACCCTTGAGAGAATTAATATTAGAACAAGCTAGGATTAATGAAAGTATTTATAAGAAGCTTGCTTTTAATGATAAAGTTTTAGAAGAAATTAATTCTAAGTTGGATAATTTCTCTTCTATTGTTAAAGATCAAATATTATTTAATGAAAAGATAGAATTACAAATTGCACATTTATCTTCTACTTTGTTTACCACTAACCATGAACAAATAAAAGGAATATCTACTAGAGGAGGTAAGTCTACACGTGATCCACCTTACCCAAAAGGGGCACGTAGACCATCACATTTAGTGCAGATAGAAGAGATTGAGAAGGACAACAGAGAAGAAGAAGTTATACCGTCTTCACCACCCGTTGAACTACAAGATCAAGAATTAACTCAAGATTTTCATGACACAACCCTCCTACCGTTTCCACGCAGAATAAGAAGAAGGGCTAAAATGGATGATCAATTTGGTAAGTTTGTAGAGGTAATTCAAAAGTTATATGTCAATATTCCGTTGTTAGATGCCATGCAGGTACCTACATACGCGAAGTATCTTTGAACGATCCTCAACAACAAAGGACCACTACCTTCTACTGAAGTTGTCAAGCTAACGGAGGAATATAGTGAGACAATACTGAGTTCTTCTCCTACTAAGAAGAAGGATCTAGGGTGTCCCACTATTGCTTGTTCAATAGAAGACCAGATGTTCGAGAATGCTTTATGTGATCTTGGAGCAAGTGTCAGCGTCATGCCCAAGACCGTCTTCGACAAACTCAACTATTCTACACTCACACTAACCACGATGTGTTTGCAATTAGCTGACCAATCGGTCCGCTATCCCGCAGGAATCGCAGAAAATATTCCTGTAAAAATCCGCAACTTTTTCATTCCCGTAGATTTTGTAGTACTTGACATGCAGGAAGAGAGAAAGATACCCCTCATCCTCGGGCGACCATTCCAAAACACTGCAAATGCAACTATCAACGTCGGAGCTGGAGAGATCACATTCACCATCAATGGGCAAGAAGAGCGATTCGCATTCAAGCCAAGACTGGAGCAATGCCAAACGATGAAGTGACATGAAGAATAAGATGCAACAACACCGGAGATGAATCATGAAGAATAATTCAACTGGAGAAGTCCGAATCGGCGGACTCAAAAACCCCGAACCATCACCGGGAGGTAACTCGGCAGTTATCGGTAATTTAATTATTGCATTGAAATTTGCATATTTAATTTCTCATAAATTGCATTATTGAAAAGAAAATAAAAATAAGCATAGCATGATTAAAGGTTAAGCCCCATGTGATTATTATTAACGGAGTGTTAAACCCCCATCAGTGAAATTTACTGTGGTGGCAGAAAATTATAAAAAGACCATCATTAGAATTCTAATTTTTCATAGATTCATAAAAGTAATTTAGTTTTTTATTCTTGTGTCATTATACGGTATAAATATGGGAAACATGTGGGACCCACCATCATCACATCAAGTCACATCATGCATTATCATCAACCACCACCTTTCACTACCATCCAAACTCCATGCATGCACTACCCAACATTTATTCATTGACCAGAGAAAGCAATCACATGCATTTGAAAGTAGATGAAGATGGTGTCAACATTTTCAAGTGTTGAGAGCCAGAGCACACCAGGTAGGGCCGGCCGGCCCCAAGGCCACGCCGGCCGGCACCCCTCCTCCACTTCTCTGCCTCTCCTTTCTTTTATTCACTCACTCAGTCACATACACACCAGAGAGCTCCTTGCCACCTTGCTTCGCAGCTCGTGATTACAAAATCTCATAATCCTATCATTTAATTCAAGTTAAGCAAGGAAAGGGGTAGAGAAGAAGATTAGCAAGAAGACCTAGAAGAGAGATCACCACTTTGATTCCTTCTCTCCGCTTGTTCTTACTTGTTCTTGTTTTGTTCTTGTGTTCTTGTTCGTTCTTGCCGTGTTCTTCGTGTTCTTCATTTTTCAGGCAAGATGAGCAATAGAATGAAAGGTGCCATTCGATCCCTTGGAAGAGCCTTCTCACGCCACACAACACGAAGTCAATCATCATCACAAGTGCCATCGTTCGTCGGCTCTGACATGAATATCGATTCTCCGTCACCCTTCACGTATGATAAACCGTCATCCTCTTCCCAATCGGAAGAGAGGTATGAGTTCACAAGCATCACTCAAATTTCATTACCAACTAGACTGCAGAGAGAGATATTAAATGTGGTTAAAAACAAGGAATTTATGCATACTCCAATTTTTTATGCCACTTTGCTCCATGAAACGGAAATGGATTCCGAGTTTGAGCTTATTATTAGAAATGTTGAATGGGAAAATGCATGGCAAATTAATGAGCAGGGTAGCAAGTTAGTCATTATAGAATTTATTAGCACCCTAGATTTTGATGATGATGAGGTTAATTTCAGAATGTTTAATAAACCTTTCACCCTCTCATGGAAAACTCTTAGTTTAGCACTAGGGTTCAATAATCAATTCTGAAACTCCCCAAGACTTTGATAAAGATGATTTTCTAGAGAGTATCACTGCAAAGAAACCTGAAAGAAAACAAAAATATACTACTGAAGAAATTCATCACCCTACACTGAGATTCATGCTTAAATGGCTAGCTTTTACATTCTTTCCTAGAGAGGAGTTAAATACTATTAAACAAGATGAACTGTATTTGTTATATATCATGATTAAAAAGAGGAAGGCATCACCTGTAAAAATGATGTTGAATAATTGGAGAACTGTCCCTTCCTTAAAAAAGTGCAGTATTTCTTTTACTTCCTGGATTACACGTTTAGCTGCAGGGCTAGGTTTATTACCAAATGCTTCACTTGTTTACATTTCTGATGCCCGCAGAATTATTGGCTATGATTTTTTCTTTCATACTCACATGCTCAAACGCCGAAATAATAAAATAGTTATGATTTATAAAAATTATGACAATGAGTACGAGCTAGACAGGAAGTTAGGAATTTATTCTGTTCAGAATTTTATTTTTCCAAATGTTAGAGCTAATGTTGGCATGTGTCCGTCCGCGCGCATCAGCAGGGCACCGAGAACTAATTTCACTAGAGCTGACCCAGCACCATCTGGGCCAGCTTATTCCCACTATGTTGATTTTGGTGAACAGGTATCGACGCAGGAGCCACGCCAGCATCAGACCTCACATGCAGAATGGGAGGAACAGGTCACATTTTAGCAAGGAGGATCTTCGTCGGCAGCAGCAGTAGTGGGTTGGGGAGCAACTGATTTTCAGAGAGGACGAGCATCTTTTTCTGCACGGGGGAACACAGACTTCACCACTGGTGGACCGTATCCATTCCACGCACCACCAGAAGATGACTACTATCGGCCGCCTGAGCAGCACTTTACCGCTACCGATAATGATTTTCTAGTTTTATCTATGCGTCTCACTAACATTGAACAGGGACAGAACACGATAAGCGACACACTACACCAGCACGAGCAGTGGCAGCACCAGGTCGACGATAGGTTCTACCAGCATGAACAATGGCAGCACAGTACGGACCAACGACTTGATCAGATCTATCAGGGACAGCAGCAGACGCAGAGCGGATTGGAGTATTTGATACATCAGATGGGATACCCGCCGCCATCTCCACCACATTACTGAGCAACATCCAGCTTGGGGGAGATCCCCGCTAGGTTAGTACCTCTCACCTTTATATATGCTTCTTTATTTCAGTATTTAATTCAGTCTTTAATTCTGCCAATTTTTATATAGCTAAAAAAACAAGAAAACCAAGTAAAAATTTATTTACCACTTTCTTTAGTTATTGCATTAAATTTCTGCTTGTTTAAAAATGAAAATCCAAAAAAATAATAATTGGTTGTATAATTAAGTTTGCTTTAAATTCCGCATTCAACTTGTCTTTAGAATAATTAGAACTTGAAGCTAGAGAAAAATCAAAAAGATATTTAAATTGTTTAAATATAATTTCCTGCAATTGCTTAGTGTTTAAATTTAAATTCTCCTACGAATTGCATAAAGTTTATCTACCATGAAAATTTATTTTGAAACTTGATATCAGTGGGTAGCATAACCTTTTCTAAGTAATTGACGAATATGATATAAGAAGGTTTGAGTTACTATTTATTTCATTCTGAGTGACACCTAAGCTCCAGACGTTTCAAAAATTAAAATCAAAAGCAAATATAATAATTTGTTCTGGTAAAATGATTTAAGTAGACTATTCTGTTATGCATTCATGATTGAATTCACATGCACAAAAAGTTTTCGCTCTATACACAAGTCTCTCTCTTAGAAGTCTAACAGAGAGTGTTGGTTATAAAATTAAAAGATGCCATACCAAAGAAGTATAAGCCTAAAGGATGCCATATCAAAAGGGTATGTGCCAAAAGAAAGAGAGAAGAAAGAAAGAGAGAAAAACAGTGAGTGCAAAGACACCCGCCTGAGAGAAAAAATGGGTACAAAAAGTATCCACTAGGGAGATAGCCCACAATCTTCAGAAAGACGGAAAAGAGAGGATAATGCATAGGAGCTCAAAAATGAAATTGAATCACATTCACACATTCAATCATGATGTATAGCTTAGTAGTCCTCTGCAATCTTATTAGTACGCTCTCATTATTCCCTAAATAAAAATTATATACTTATTAAAAAAAATCTCTGGAGCAATGGTTGAAACGAAGGATGAAAGACTTAGTGCTTTCTTGATTATTCTGTCTCTCAAAAGCCCCACGATTGAAAAGAATAAGAATAAGTTTGAAAGGTGGATTAATGAATTTCAATCCGGAGAAGAATTTCTGTTTAAATATTTAAGTATTTGTTGGGAGTTATATATTTTTATGGAACCCTGAATAAATTATTTCAAGTCAACTTTGCTAAGGGACTAGCAAAGACTTAGCTTGGGGGTATTGTTGACGGTCGTTAAGTACCAATTTTATACCGTCAACTAATGCCTAGGGAAGATCAATAATAGAAGCATAGGGGTTATTACTGACAAATTCCACGAGTTTGGGTGAATTGTGTATTTTTCAGGGATTATTCCAGAAAGGCTTAAAAGAAGGATTAAAGTGCTTAATTACCACGAAACTTAACCGCCAAGGAAACATCATCACGAAGACCCTGGAAGAGTCCAGAACACACCCGAAGCGACCGGGGCCCGAACCCCACCAGGGTGGGGCTGGCCGGCGCCAGGGTGTGGCAAGCCGGCGCCCCCCCTTAGGGTTTCGGCCCACTTTCTGGAGTCTTCTTCCACACCGCCTCTCTAGAGTCATCTGGGCCCTTTCTTCAAGTCGGTTTGACTCCACGGCGCACGTTCATCCCACCGAGCTATAAATAGAGGGGCAGACCCCCTCCCAGAACACCAATTCATTCCTCCTGCTTCATTCATCAAGAGTAGACAGAAGTTAGGGTTTCCAGAGATTAGAAATAGGGCTCTAGTTCTTCAAGTTCATAGTTTAGGCGTCTAGTAAGGTTCAAGTAGAGTTGGGCGCTACGCTCGGGATTTCAGATCCATTCATCTGGAGTATCTCATTATGACTTTGCTTTATTTTAATATATTACTACTTATTCAGTTCTTAGTATATTCTAGTTGCATATTCGATATAGTTGTTATTGGTGATGATTATTGTCATTTGATCGTAAAGCGCCTAATTCAGTACTCGAGTGAGTTAGGTGGTATAAATTATGTAGACGTGGTGTCTAGATATATTGTGTACCTACGGAGGCATCCTGACGTGCCAGGTCATGTGGTAGTCCGCGTAGGTGACAGCTGCGTTGGTTCCTCTGTAGTCTACCCCCCGTACGTAGGACGAGCAGAGCACGGTCGCGAAGGAGGTGACCCTTGTGTCTTAATATCCTCATTAAATGATGCTCCTTATGATGTTTTCTGGGTTGATTATGCTATAGATGAAAATGTGTAATGTGGCGTAGGCTGTAGACTTTGTATTTAGTGATTACATAGGTTTCCTTTACTTTAGCCGAATCTCAATATTGTCTTACTACATAATTGAGTCTCTATATTCAATCTCTGGAATACCATTTACCTCATTTACTCAGTTATCATTTACCATTTATCATTGACTTATTTATCGCTAAAGCACTAGAGTTATGGGTTATCATAGGTCTGCACATTTATCTTTCTAATCATTATAGTAGATTATCCTAATGAGTAGAATGTCCCTTTATCCTTTTGGCATAAAATAAATCAACGATACTCGAAATACTTACCGGGTGAAGTGCTACAATGGGAGAATTATCTGTGCGCTTGCGGATATATTCTATAGTATTATTTTTAGGAGGCAAGTGAAGATTATTTTACCTTTGGTTTTTGGCATCATGTTAGGGATGACAACTTAACGTGAAGTGATGTTAAAAATACCAACAGTGTGCTTCGTCCATTTGATAGGATAGTTCACAGGAGTAAAGTAAGAAACATAGGAGTCCTATACTCACTCGTTGTCCTCCCACCTAGCTATACTCTACTAGTTATCTTTAGTTATCCTAAACCTTGTCTTGTCTCTGTGTCGCTGTTGACAATAGTTATCTATCATTTTTATCCATCAACTAAACATGAATCAAGGGCATAAAAGAATCCACAACATAGTTATAGGGTTTGATTCTAACAAGATCCATGAGTTTTGGTGTTCTCACCTATTTTGCAGGGTATGAAGAGATATTCAATTTTTCACTGAATAAAAGTATCTCAAATAAGGAATTGGAGTTCACCATTGCATAGAGCTCATCGAGACGATCGAAATGGATATATTACTTGCTATTTTTGGAGTCTGGAATGAAAAGATATAGATTTTACAAACACCGGAAGATTCTAGAACATGAGCTGCGGGATTAATTAGGCCTAAATCAGAATTTGGCCCATTAAGGCCTATGTGCACATTAATGAGACATGGTGGAAAGGTTTAGTACCACATGGCTTGCTCATGGTGGAGGAGGGGAGGCGGCCCCCTATATATACAGCCCAAGAGACCCCATAGGCTCCATCCCTTTCATTGTTATAATTCATATTCTCTAGTTAGGGCTTGGATGGAGAGGTGTCTCATTGAAGGATAACCTCTCTCCAATGTAGTAGATTAGTTCTAGTTGAGAGTTAGGAAGAGGGGAGCCATGCTCCAGTTCTGGAGGAGTCTTCTGAGGTCTGGTATGACTTGTATTTTATCTCTGTAAGACTCATGCTTTTATATATTCATCTTCTCTATTTACTTATATGTTTTATTATGTGATTGGTTAGTATAGTTGTTATACTTTGGCATAAGATCTCCGCTCGCATTGAGTGCTCTAGTTTCATATGGGATTAGAGTAGTAATTAATAGTGTAGACATGGTGTCTAGACTAGTGGTTACCTGAGATTGCACACAACCTTACGAATAGTTATGGTAGCCCCAGGAGGTGGCAGCCCTGATGGCCAATGTATTCCACCTCGTGTAGGTTGATGATTGTAGGACCATAGTCAGAGGTTCCTAGTCCCATTCTCATCTCAGTCTGAGACTAGTGTTCTGATGTCCCGAAGTGCTATTGTGTGATTCCCTATCTAACTATCGTTCAGTTGTCTTAGAACCCAAGTAATAGAGAAGTATTTAGGAACCTTGAACTCTCCCGTTGTCCTCTCAACTTAGCTAGACTACTCATTTATCTTACAAGTTATTATTGTGCATAACTTCTATTATTTATCATTTACCCCCGCTATAGTCTAGTTGGTGTATTAAGTTAGTAGATACATGATGGTTGCTATCGGATTCTTTAACCATTGCTTCCCTGTGGTAAAATATAAATAACGATACTCTGGAATACTCCCAGGTAAAAGCTACAATGGTATTCTGTGCGCTTGCAGAATCTTTCATAATCTATTTGCACTTAATAAATACCAACAAGCTTTTTGGCGCCATTGCCGGGGAAGCAATTGGCATAAGAGTTTAATAGTGATCTTGATGTCTACTAATTTAGTGTACCACTAGCTTTAGTAGGATACCCCTGTTCTGTTGAGTTGTGGAATAAGACATGACAGAAGAAGCCGTTTCGACCTTCCGGCAATTCCACAATAAGAAATTTGAAGAGCCCAGGGTGCCTGAACATCCAAGATTCATCAACAATGGAACCCTGCCATCTCACAGGTTTGCACACATATATATATTTCTTTCTAACCCTGTGTAGATTGGAGAAGAAGGTCATCGTCACAAGAATCCAAATCACATCTTAAGTGACGGACATTGAAGCTGCGCTATGCACAAATCATGATAAGTATGATCAAGAAGGTGAGAAAGTCTTTCTCATGGACTTTAAACTTTTGAGTAGTTATCTTTTAATTATTGCATCTCATTGCATATTTACTTTAATCCATGCATCCACTCCATTTAGTTTTTGTTCCCTCATATCAAATCCATAGCATATTTAGTTCTTGCATACATCCATACCACTTGCATATTAAAAAGAAAAAATATATCCCTCACTATGATCATACTCTTTTGTCTCTATTTTTTAGTAAATCTTCGTAATGCTTTCATGCTTCCATTTTTCTATGCTAGCAAGTTTTTGTTTGGAAGTACTCGACAAACTTCCATAGGCTTTTAAATTAAGGGTGGTGCTTAGATTAAATAGCCTGCCTTAGTCAAATTAGACAGGGAGTCTGGTTTGGGTATTGAACTAAAAATTGATAGTGTAGACATTGGATATTTTGTTGGACTAACCTCTGCAGAAGCTTTCAATTTCTATCTAGGAAAGTCTCAAGATGAACTTATATAAGAGATGCATCAAGGCGTGTGATGAACTCCAACAATTTTGCACGAAGAAGACACATCAGCTCATCCTTCATGTATGGAAGAACTGTAAGTATCAAAGTTATTCACTTTATCTTTTACTGCAAGTTACCTTTGCCTTGAACCATGTCAGAATGCAGCAAACAAATAAAAAAAATGACAAAAAAATCGATGCTAAAGTAATCTTATAATCATCTTCTCGTTAGCGTGGATAAAAATTGTAGACAACAACCAGTTTTGAACTCGTTGAAATCCTTCGGGTATATGTATACTAACATTCTGCAGGAACAAATATAAGCTATTCTTGTAAATGAGTTGGGATGAACCTGTCAAAAACCAAGGCACAACTACAAGAAGTGGTTGCACTTGATGGATCATGAGCATCGTCAAAGGCAGCCTAACCTTGAGCGTTCCCAAGGCTTAAGGTAAGATGATGATCGCAAGCAGGATGCAATTTCTTTCGTATGGCCAAACCGATGCCTGCTCTCATCATCTTCGAAGATAGCAACTCATATGACGATGGCACAGGCCAGGATGATGAGATGCCACTACATCATAGTGTGCATCTTCCACACCTCATTGGTCATTGGTGGTCTGTCGGTGGTGTCTCATGAAGCCATGAACAACTATGGTCACAGGATGACATCCCTAAGTCATTTGAGATGAAGCACTCACACAAGTAACAATGAGTTCCCTTCTTCGAACATCAAGATGGTTGGCGTATCATCAGAGAAGAATAACTTTTAACCCGCCGTTTGAAGACAAGGAAAATCAAGGATGAACTTGGGTATGTATCTCCAATGATCTTCAACCCATCAACCAAGAGTCAATGAAGAAGCATGTTACTATCCACATCAACGTCTCCTGGATCAGATAGTGCAAAAGAATGAGATGGTCCTGCTCAAGCACAAAGAAGCCCTTTCTAACAAATAATCCAGATCAAGACAAACTCAAGAAGCTATCAAAGAAGTTGCAACAAGTGTTGAGTAGAATTTTATCAAGACATAAGGTGACATGAAGTAAGGTTCTTGTGAAAATTCAAGCAAACACTGTGTGATGCAAGGGCACTTAAAAGAGCAGCTTGGGGGAGATTCACATTTCCCCATTAATAGGACTTGAGTACTTATGAAGAAATCTTTGGTTACAACATCTCTAGGAGAGGCAATGTATTCAAAGTAATGTTTTCCATCTAGCAAGTCCATTGTTTCCGCAATGCGAGTGATAAAAGAAGTGAAGAATATGGGCTCGCTTCTATGGAAAATGCCAAGCCAAAAGTGCACTAACATTTTAGCAGGTGAAACTTTTATTTTCTTTGTCATGGCATAGAGCAGTCTTAATTCATCATTGTAAAGAACTTGCACATTAGAGCTAGGAAGAAAAGTTATAGCCATCCAGTATCGGATCAAGCGCAAAGTAGGATTATGATTTCATCAGTTTTAGGGTCAGAGCAATCATTAGATCCTGTTATAGCTTTCCAAAATTCAGCTTTATCAAATCTTCTTGTTGCATTGACAAGATCTAGATGACAGTCATTATCAAAACCAAGTGCCATACTAAAAACTCCCCATGTTAAATTATAGTCTTGGTTAAACATGCGGAAGTAGACATTATTTTCAGTGGCTTGTAAAGAGCATAGAAATTCAATGGTGAGTTTTCTATTCCAAGTTCTTGCATTTCCCAAAAACTTCCCCAACCGATTGTATTGAAAATAGTATTGAATTCCGCGGTCATACCTGTACTGTCCAAAAGGACAGGGCCGATGATGCCGGTATGTTCATACCCTCGGTGTCGAATGGAGGTGTACCTTTGGTACTCTTCTTGATTTAGCATGAGGCCGCTCTTGGGGTCGAACATCCTCTCAGAAGGCACTCCGAAGCTCCTTCTTGATGGAGCTTCTCTTCCTTCATCTTCATCATGGCGGGGTTGTCGGGAGGAACTCCCTACGACACTCTTGGCCTTCTTGAGTGCGGAGGAGAACTTCTTCATCATGCAACAATGAGCTAACACAAGAACACACTACGACAGCAGGGATTAGCGTTAGTGTTAGCGTTAGCTATTCCACTGTTAGTAGTCCTTGCGGGGTATGGCTACCTCCATAAACAAGATTTTGAGAGCAAAGATGAGAGTGGGACAAGCTTCTACTACTACAATATTTTTGGGTTTTTGGTTGAGTGGCTAAACTTAAGCTAAACTTGAGAAAGATCTTGCTCAACTGGAGAGAAGAAGGGAGATTGTGTGCTCGGCAGAAATCAGCTGGTTTGAGTGTGAATTTGAGCACACATTGGAAGGGTATTTATAGGGGGAGAAGGGCTGGTGGCCAGGCCACTAGGCCTAGTTCGGCCAACCCCTCCCCCCCCCCCCATGGTCTGGTTTTTGTTGCTTTCTCCCTTGGACATGGAACCTAGGTGATTTCAAATTCAAATTTGCCGACAGGGCTTTATTGATGGGTCGGCCGAACCAATAATTACAGGATCAGAGTTGCTTTTGCCTTTGGACAGGGAATCCTTCAGAATTCAAATGCAGCTCTGCAGAGTGGACCCAATTAGTGGGTCGGCCAAACCCTATTTTGCAGGCCCAGTGTTGCTTTTACATTTGGACAGGGAATCTATTTGAATTCAAACTCCACTTTCTTGAAAGGAGAAACATAGTTCGGCCAAACCAGGGTTTGTCCCCTTTCAGCTTTAAACAGTGTGTCTAGGAAAGTAGAGACTAGTGGTGGACCAAAAGTTTTGAAATTTTCAGAGATTCCCTTGTCTAGTGTTTTGTGAAGGTAAAAGGTGTATGACAAAAGTGGGAACATGTTTAAAGTGATTCCCATGGACCATGGGAGCACTCTTGCATGCCAAAGTGTCCACTTTTTAAAATTTGGATTAATGTGGGTGTTGGATTCTCCTTAAAGCATATGAGAATGATCATGACAAAAGAATGGTCGACCAAAATTCGAAAGGAGCTGGTGTTCAAATTTTAGGAGCATGATCAGGACACCAGGCCAACACCACCAGAGGTGGGTGGGCTCCATGGTGGGGTCGGCCGACCCCACCTAGGTGGTCCACCACCTCAGCTGTGAGCAGAAATGATCTTTTTCAAGTTTTATTCATTTACTTATTTTATTTTGTCGAAATGAATTATTGCCAAAATTAAACATGAAATGCAATGAAGAAAATTCAAATTGAAATGCACGAATTAAATATGAGATAAATACTGATTTACATTACCAGCAAGGGCTCCATGTTTTAGGTCCGTAGAGCAGGACCTCTCCAGTTCGGGTTCATTCTTCGGGTTCTTCGATCGGTCCCGGAGATGGAGACCGTGATGATCGCACCTCTTTCTTCCACCATTCCTTCTTGGTTGATGCTTGTGATTCGGCGGAGTCAGCCTTGTTTATCACCTCAGCCTTACTTACCAGTTCGGCCTTTTTAAACCTTGTCGGTTGATTCTTTCGGCGGAGTGCATTTTGTGGCTTGTTTCTCCACAGATTCTTCCTTGCCTGTTGCATCGATTTATAGGCAATGAAAGGACATTTAATTCTCTTACCTAGGAGTTGGAAGTGGACTTGGCCGGATCCCACGTAGATGATGGCATTCACGGTGTTGAGGAATGGCCTTTCTAGAATGACGGGGACTTCGTCATCGGCCTCCATGTCAAGAATGATGAAGTCGGTGGGGATGTACTCATCTTGAACTTTGATAATGATGTCTCTTGCCAATCCCTCGGGGAACCGGATGGATTGATCGGCCATCTGCAATTTGACAAAAGTGGGGTACAAAGGTCCCCCTAGCAAGTTCTCGTACATTACCTTGGACATGATGTTTACGCCGGATCCAAGGTCGCAGAAGGCGTTGTTAAAGGTGTGTGGCCCGATCTCGCAGGGGATGGTAGGATGGCCAGGGTCACTCTTCTTGGCCATGAATGGCGGATCAAGAAGACAACCCGGGTTTTGCCTAACCGGAGGCTTACCAATCCTTGTGGAAATTAACTTAACACCTTCAATTGGCTCCTCAGGTTTCCCAGAGATCTTACCTTGTTCAAATGATGGGACAGCTGCTGCTATTTGAACTAATTGGGTTTCTAATATTTTATTAAAGCTCAATTGATTTTTCATAGCAGTGTTAAAGCTATCCATTTTCTCACTAAGATTTTCAAGAATCTTATCATTAGCCATTATTTTCTTGTTTATGCTATCATTAATTTTAGATTGGCCTAAGACAAGATCTTTAAGAGAAGGTTGATTACCATAAGAATTATTGAAATTATTGCTGTAACCATTACCTTGATTTCCTTGGTAGAAGGGGCGCGAGTTCCATCCTCCTTGTTGCTGGGGTCGATACCCATTGTTGTTGCTGTTGTTGATGAAGCTCACTTTCTCCTTCGCCTTGGGACAGTTGTTGCCCGAATGATCTTCTCCACCACATACCTCGCACCATGGATCAACTTCGATTGCTCGTGCAGTGGCGGTGGGTCTAATGGCCTCTTGTTCCTTCTTGGAACTTTCTTCAATCTTTTTAATCAAGAGGTCCATTTTTGCTGAGAGCATGTCCACCTCATGAACGGTGTGCATACCCCTTTTCTTGGGCTGAAGGCGTTCCTCATTCCATCCTTGGTTGATAACCATTTTCTCAATAAGGTCCTTAGCATCCTTGACATTGTGTTGTAGGAATGCTCCTCTGGCTGCAGCATCAAGATGACTACGGGCTAATCTAGTCAGCCCATGGTAGAAACCTTGAATTAGGAGCCATTCTTCAATCCCATGATGAGGACAGGCACGAATGTACTTCTGGAGACGTTCCCATGCTTCGGGAATCGTCTCGTCCGCTTGTTGTTGGAAGCTTAAAATTTTGCCACGGAGAGCACTTGTTTTGCCCATTGGGAAGAACTTCTTGAGAAAATCATTGGCACACTTCTCCCAGGTGATGACTTCACTCTTCTTGGCATAGAACCATTGCTTTGCCTTCCCAAGCAGTGAGAATGGGAACAGGCGAAGACGGATGGCGTCAGCCGAAACGTTCTTGATGGTGAAAGTCCCACACACCTCCAGAAAGTGCTGGAGATGAGCATTGGCGTCTTCGTGTGGCTTTCCACAGAATGGATTAGCTTGCACCATGTTAATGAGTGCAGGCTTGAGCTCAAAGGTAGCATCTCCAAAGTTGAGCTGCGGTCCGGTGGCAATGTTGTCAGCGGACGGCGCAGAGAACTCGGAGATGGTCTTTCGGGCCATAGCATCCTCAGTTGATAATACGGAGCCTCTTTCCTCGAACGGATTCAGGTTTGAGATGAACCTTTGAGGTGGAACTTGACGGCGTCTAGTTCTTCTCAACAATTGCTCAGGATCCTCAATATAATTTGACGGCAATTGGAAACCGTTCATGCACTGTCTAGCTTCACGATAACGAGAAACACAGACAGGGGTAAGCCCCTAACACTAATCGATAACTAAATTGATAATAGACTCTGGATTCAATTTTTTTATTAATATTCCTAGACTGATGCTTTCCCCGGCAACGGCGCCAGAAATGCTTGTTGACACTTCTTAGCGCAACCACCAGAGACAGGGTGTTAGGCTATCTCTGATAACGGCGCCAGAAGTGCCCTGAGGGTATTTTTTATGTCTATTGGATAATTCCGCAAGCGCACAAAATATACCGCTGTAGCACTTCACCCGGGAGTATTCCAAGGTATCGTTATTTATTTTTATCCCAAGGGAAAGCGGTTGCTAGGAATAATTAATAAAAAGAGAGAGATCCTTAAGTCTATACCAACTTAGTACCAACTAGTGGTAGGAGGGTAAATCGATAAATAGAGGAAAGGGTAATGACAGGGCTTATACTAGAGGAAAGGGTAATAACCAGCTCACGTGTGTAGTTCATCGCCTGTCATAGGGTGCTTAAGTTGTTGGTACGCAACTAGAGTAGTAAGGCTTAGTGTAAGCGTGGTGCTTATACTAGATCTTGCCTTTGAATTCTGCTTGTCGCACGGATTGTTTGTGGGTGCTAGCAGGTGGTGACAGCCCTATCTAGTCTTAGTATCCCTCCATGTGTTTTAGGCAAGTTCTTAAAAGGTAGGCTCCCATAAGAGAGTAGGCGCTTCGGGTAGAGGTTATATCCTCTATTGTTTCGCACTATCCCCTACACACCGGAAGTAAGGTAGCTGTCTTACTATAATTCATCCATTTGATAAGATAGTTCACAAGAGTAAAGTAAGTGTCATAGGAGTCTTATACTCTCTCGTTGTCCTCCCACCTAGCTATACTCTACTAGTTATCTTTAGTTGTCCTAAAACCTTGTCGTGTCTTGGTGTCATTACCCTTTCCTCTATATATATCGATTTACCCCCTATCACTAGTTGATACTAAGTTGCTATAGACTTAAGGATCTCTCTCTTTTTATTAATTATTCCTAGCAGCCGCTTTCCCTTGGGATAAAATAAATAATGATACCTTGGAATACTCCCGGGTGAAGTGCTACAGCGGTATATTCTGTGCGCTTGCGGAATTATCCAATAGACATAAGAAATACCCTCAGGGCACTTCTGGCGCCATTATCAGAGATAGCTTAACACCCTGTCTCTGGTGTTTGCGCTAAGAAGTGTCAACAGAGCGCATAGGTGAGTAGCGACAGAGAAGAAGGGAAGTTAGTTTGCACCATGTTGATGAGAGCTAGCTCGAGCTCTAATCCGCTGTCTCCAACATTGACTACACGTCCAGTGCAAATATTGACTGTAGTTGGAGAAGAGAATTCACGGAGTGTCTTGCCAGCTATGGCTTCAAAATCTTGTGTTAAGCTTGACTCTATAAGTGGCTTCTAAAGTTGAAGCTAAGATTTTCATGAGTTTAGCTATTGTTCTCCCATTTAGCGCTTCTGGATCTTAAATTTAGTTTGTCAGAAGGTCCAAAGTGGTCATATATTGCCCTGCATAAGATACACATGTAAAGGGTAAGCCTGTTTGAGTAAAGATATATGGTTTCCTTGTTCGCATCAGTGGGTAAAAGTGTATAGTGCCTAGCTGCCTTTCTCGACAACGGCAACAGGTTTTCTTATTGGCATTTCTAATATCACTATGCACTAGGAGGTCATCCCTAGCATGATGTCATAAATGATTTGGTATCTATAAGTACCACTTGATAACTTATGAATGATGATATGAATGTAATGTTTCCGCAAGAGCACAGATAAGATACCATTGTAGCATTTCACCAGGAGTAATTCAGGTTTCATTATTTATATTTTTACCATAGGGAAGGACTGCACTAGGAATATTCTAACCACTTATGATGTAGGGATAAACCATAACCAATCCATCTACTCGTAACAAGGGTAAGTCACAGGACATATAGATAGTAAATGATAGATAACAAGTCATAGTGATAATAATCCCTCATTGTACTCTAGTCTATAACATTAGCATGACTAAGTAGAACTAAGAAGAACATTCCTAAATCATTCTTAATTACATGTCAAAGTATTCAATAATTAGGGCAACTAAACTTAAAAATCATGGTTAAGATTACTTTGTATCTGCACATAAGGATATTACTAAGAAAGATCAAGAACATACCAAGTATTCCTTCACAAACAGATCCTACTTCTCCTATATTCAAGGAGTGTGTTTCAAAGGATTCAACGGGAGTGTCACATTCGCGATCTACCACATGGCCTAGAATAAAGGGTGCATTCGCAGGTAAACAATGTATAAGAACCACGCTTACACAATGTTGACCACTCACCCATGAATTCAAAGATTGAGCACTATACAAACTTATGCCTAAACAAATGTAATCTAACTATAGTAAGCATATAATTAAAGTAGACAATGGACAATATAACTAGGTACATGAATAATATTAAGAACAGTGTCTAATAAAATGTAGCAAACATATTAATAATGAAGATACAAGAGAGAGTTATAGAAGGATGTACCAAGTCACGCTCTCGAGACGATCAGGAATCCAAGCGAAGCTTGCTTCCTTCAAGTTCTATCCCAGCAAGCTTTGTCATAGAATATGGTGGAGCTCTATGGAGATGGCGACTTGATTACTTGATCCAATGACTTGAATGGCTCGGGATGCTTTGATTCAGGGCTAGGGGCCTGCTTATATAGGCGATAGCGACGGATATGAGCCTTCAGATCAAACTGACTTAAATCAACGGTGGAGATGGAAACTCTTGGTCACTGCAGCGCCGCCACATGAAAGTGGGAGGTTGACGAGGTGGAGTTAGGACAGCCAGCCCCCTATGAGCCTCTCACCTCTAGTTTATCATGTTATCTTTTGGTGTCTTCTGGATGCTTCTAGAGTCAATTGCGATGTGTGTTGTGCAATTAATCATGATGAATGGTCCTCTCTTACAGGTTAGCTGATTAATCCCTTTAGAAACACAGATTCACCAAAACATGTGGAATTATGTTAGTGTAACCCACCTATGTTGGCGATTGATTGATGCCCTATTCATGTTTATTTAAAAATTTATAATAGTTGTTAACTACCATCAACAGAAGACCACGAAGGTGGTAAACTTTTGTTGAGAAAATGCTTGACCACACATGCAGCAGTGAACGGATGCAAAAGGGGAAGAAAGTGACCATACATGGTGAATCAAGCAATGACCACTAGTATGCAATTGGCCTAATTAGAGTGAGGGAACCCTTCGACAAAGTCCATTGAAATTACTTGCCAAGTTGAAGCACGAACTGGCTAAGGCAAGAAAGGCATGGGAGGTGAGCTCAATCTGGTTTAGCTTTGTGCTCAAGAGCATAATTCTCACCAAGCCAAATGCGATCCTGATAACAGAGCACCCTATCACACAAGGAGAATCCCGGAACAACGTGAGGATCCAGACTAAGTTGGGCCACTATAGAACACGATGTGGAATCATGCCCATAGCCTTCCACTACATCATGAATCCATTATGGAGATAATAAAGATATAGCTGAGCAAGAAGAATCATGAGTATATTTGTGAGAAAGTGCATCTACACTCTATTGGGAACACAAGGTTTGTAGACAACTCGATACTAGAGACCCAATAACTTTGTGAAAATCTTCTACTTCCAAGAGGAGTGTAAACGATGTTCAGTCCAATGTACTAGGCTTTGCTAATCGGTATGGATGATGAATTTAGCTGACTAGAGATATTGGCACCACTGTTGAACAGACATCATTACTATAGATATTCCTTTTCATAGGTTGTGAGTCCTTGAGGGCGCGGACCTAATGCTTTATTGATATACATGAGAGGGTGGCCATCTTGATTCAAGATTGCACCAACTCCAATGGATCTAGCACCAGTTTCAACACAGAACAATATGGAGAAGTTGGGTAGTGCAAACACTGAAGCAGAGCTCAAGGAAACTTTCAATACCTGAAAAGAATGATCATGGTTAGTAGTCCATTTAAATAGAGAATTCTTGCAAAGTAATTAAGTTATGGGCTTGGCAAGGAGGCAAAAATAGTGCACGAACTTTCTGTAATACCCCGTAGGACGAACATAAATCCATGAAACTCCAGCACATAAGTAGGAGTAGGAGAAATGGAAACAACAGTTATCTTATCAGGGTTGGTTTCTGCCCCAACATCACTGATGACATGTCCTAGATAACTAATACTATACTGGGCAAAGGCACATTTGAATAGTTCAACTTCCAATAATTGATAGAGAGCAATTGAAAAACTTAGCGAATGCTCAAAAGACAAGATGCAAAAGAGTATGTCATCAAAGAAGATTAGTACAAATTTAAGCAAGCAAGGTGCCAAGGTGGAATTCAAAGCTTCATGAAAGGTTCCTGGTGCTCTAGTCAATCCAAACGACATTGCATAGAATTAATTCAAACTAGCTTAAATGATTTTGAAACCCATTCTTTTGTTCTTCCCCTAGCTGTAGAAGGATCTGATGAAACCCCGAGTGGAGACCCAACTTAGAGATCCAACAGGCATTGCCTAATTCATCTAGAAATTCATTAATGATAGGCACTATATACTTGCCCACCATTGTGCCGGAGCTAAGTTATCGATAATCCACACAGAAATGCCAATACACCATGTATTATCGAGAAGCTCCATGTTTCCCTCTAATCCTCGTTGGAACCCCTTGCAAGTATGCCCTCGAAAGGGCTAAGCTCATAGTCATGCAACTCCTTGGATTGCCCATGGTTCAACCCTACATGCAAGTGGGTCTCTATTATGGCCTCTCCTAAACCACACCCCCACTATCTTTGCTATCGTGCTTAGGCCCAAACACCGTGGGTTTACACTAATACTAGAATACTCATAGTAAGATGCTACAACTGCACTTAATTAAGCTACACAAGAAAATTTGGTTCAATGGGTAATAATAGTTAGGTGGCTAAAGTTCAATCTTGTATCCTTTAGAACATGGAGTACTAGCTAGTGCCAAGTACTAGTAGTATTCAGAAATAAAGGCTCTTAGGCCTCATGGAGAGGAAGGGGATAGGGATAACTAAGCTTTCAACTATGAAATAGTCCATGTGGGCCCCGATCCCTGAATCTCTGCGATGAATTCCCCTATTAGGAGAGCGGGATGAACCAAAATTACCCTCACTGGGATCTAAACGGGGAAAAACTGTCCCCCATTGAGTCTGGCGGGGATGAGGATGGTGGAGCATTCCCCGACCCTGATACTCGCTTCCCCGCCCTGTTTATATATATAGGATATGCTCTTTTTCCTGATGGCCCAACCAGCCCACGAAGGCCCAATATCGTGTGAGTTTATAACACAAATAACCCTAATTCCACGACATCTCCACCCTTCGGTACTCCTCTGCCGTCAGGTTCACAAGCGCTCGCCGTTGCATGGGCGGATCCAGCGTTGTGCCTGGGTATTCATGGGCACACCCAATATTTTTGGGAAAGATTTTAGTAGTTCTTAGAGGTATTATACATCTACTATACATAATTGTCTTTCCTTAATATTTTCTAGCTCTATTTTGTGTCAAAAATAGAGAAGTCCACAAGCTACACCAGGCCGGACGGGCCAATAGCCCATCTGGAATTCCCCACTCCCCTATCTGGCCAGCAGGCTAGCCAATAGCCACATCAAAGCAGCTTCAACTTTGTGAATGGGATCGCATCGCGCCGCCGCCAAGCCACCGACCGCAGCGGTGGGAGAGAACCCATGCAGCATGTGTTCAGCGCGACGGCTTCTTCACCTTGGGCATACCTTACTCTCAAATCTTGGGTCCGCCATTACGCCGTTGGCCACCACAGTTTTACAGCGTCTCCTGCAAGTTATCCACATGCGCACCTCTAGCGACAGAGGATCCATGTGCGGATTGCATGGGCTGCTGCAACCTGCTGCATGTCTGTGCGAGCTCCCCAAGAGTAGCAAGTCATATGTGCATGTGCTCCCCAATTGCAGCAGTTCATGCATCTCCATTCCGCAAGGCTAGCAGTATTTTCTTGAAGTTGGTAGGCACCCAAAATCCAGATCAATACTAGTCTCGTCTTTAGCGCTATGGATTTTTCCTTCACATTCCTGTTTCTTACTGTTAAATTTATTCTGAGTTACAATTTATGGGGCACTACAAATTGTATTGATGGACTTATGTAAATTGAGATGAACTGACTGTGAATGACGATAAGCTAATGTGGGGTTGAGGATCCCGATGGGGATTTTTCCCCATGCGAGGGCGGGGATAGAGGAGAAACTCTCCCCATGAGCTTTGGCAGAGACGGGGACAAGCATTTTTTTTCTCCTTGCGAGGATGGGGATGTGGCGGCATTCCCTAATAGGGAATTCCCCGTTGCCATATCCTCAATATACTCCATAGCCCTGTGTGTACCTAAGTGGAGTGAATGGCTCAAGAACGTGTCAAGTCAACATGTAAATTTTCCATGCGTATTGTTTTCTCACCCCTGTCACCCCTCCATGGCATGCTATGGAGGGCGAGGTGGCAATGGTTTGACACCTATACAATGAAGGGAGCCATAGTGGTAGCGAGAAATTTCAATATTTGACCCTCAATACGTGCGCCTCTTAAGATTTGACACCAATTTGTATGCCTCTGAAAACTTAACCCTGCACACGTGGATTCTTTTAATCTAAGGGGTTTCTCTATTTTTCATCTTTCTTTATTTCCAAACTACCTCAGGCTACTGAGAATGACCAAAATACCCTTCCATCTAAAACAAGGATCAGCATCTCCGTTCGGTTCGCTCGCACGTCGACTCTTGTGGGGTCGCGACGCGGAGGGCGCAACATTCCACACTGCCGGCCGTCTAGGCCAGCTCACTGGCGATGACCGGGCCGCTGCCAGCCTCCTCATTGGAGACTCGCGCGGGGCGCGAGCGGAGGCCGCGAGCCGCCGTCTGCCCAGGCCTTTCCGGCACCGAGGACCGGGCGCCACCGGCCCCCATGTGCGCGCCCAGGCCTCTCCGTAGACTTTGAGGCACCCAGGCGGCATCGGATGAGCGACTCGTGGTCCATATTGTTCGAGAATCAGAAGCAGTACTTGTAGATCATGTAGTTGGCCTGTGCCCATCGGAGGAGCTGCTCCTCGTCGGTGCTGTCGAGCTCCTGCGAAATCCAGACACAGTTGGAGCATGCGCAGGACCACTCCTCCGCGTCCTACACGCTTGCGTACACCTGCAATGGCTGCAACGTTGGGATGGTGCTGCCGCGGTGGCGGCCGGGTTGTGGAACTCGCCGATGGGGATGCCTGAAATCAGGGGCGAAGCTACTTACATTGTAGTGGGTGCACAGGCACCCACGGAAAAAGAAAATTTTAAAGCTAACTATCATATTTTTTTGGCAATGCACCCCCCTTCGCTTAAGCACATGCACCCCCCACGCGCTCAATAGCAGCAGGCTGCAATGCAAGGTGGATCCTAGCAGGCAAAAACAAGAAGCCAATAGTGTGCAATTACAGCCTTCATCCAACCACCATGATTTGTTTGTGGGGATTAATGCTGATAGAGAATGAATCTATTGCCCTACTGATTTCCTTTTATCTGTCCTCTTTACTTCTTTCAATTCATTTTATTATTAATTACTTTGCTAATTTAGCTCCAATCAATGCTTTCCCTCTACATACAAGCACGTGAGACTTTAAGTCTGTACTCCCTTTACAAGAAATTGTACTCAACGGAGACATATACATAGAGTTTGAATGATGATAACAAAGTGGGTGAAGAATTTGGCTGAGATGTAAAGATATAGAATAATCTATAGTTTTACTAAAAGTAAGAAAATATATAGTTTTAAAGTACCTCTACCCCTAAATAAATCAACTTCTAGAGTTATCCCAAGCCAAACTTTTATAAGTTTTGACCAAATCTATAGAAAACACACACTAATATTTATGACACAAGAATAGAAGCATCATGTACACCAAGAAATATAATTTTATATTGTACTTAGTTGGTGTCATAAATGTTAATATTTTCTTCTATAAATTTAATCAAACTTATTAAAGTCTGACTTATGATAACTTTAAAAGTTTGTTTATTTAGGGACATTGGGAGTATCATTGTATTACATACATTTGATTATGAAAATTGTCGTATTTCAATACTTTGTATTTTTAAAACTACAACATCCAGACCGGGTCTAAAGTATTTGTTCTCTTTTTGCTAGGTTAAACTTTTGTTTCACTCCTTTATCAGAATAAAATACTATTAAGCGGGTTTCTTTTTTTATAATCTTGCATTACACCATTTTTTATGGGTGGATGGAAGCTTACATCTGACGTCAAACTACAAACATATTTAAAAAGACACAATATGCATAGCCATACTTGTGGTACACTAAGAAGTAGGGCACCCCCCTCAATCCTGCTCTAGCTTCGCCACTGCCTGAAATCCTGGCTTCCTGCAGCTTCTTCTCGCACCCGAGCATGATGCGCAGGTGCTCAGCAGCAGGATGGGCACACTGCACGCTGAGCTGAAGACACTAAAGCGTCCTTGGCGAAAGATGTAGCCGGCGAGCGCTGCCAGCGCGGCAGCCCCGGAGATGCCTGGCTGGTCGGCGGCCTAGCTGTTGCGGCCGTCAACCTCACGTGAGTCTTCCGAAGGTCACAACTCGCTCAAGGTCGAGCGAACGAAACGAAGCTGATTTCCTTCTCTCCATGACAGGGGCACTATGGACTTTTAACGTGGCATCAACAGTCGAAAGGATATATTTTAAATAAAAAACGAGGGTAAAAGAGAGAAATCCCTTAGAGACCGTTTGGATCCTTTCATTTAGAGAAATTAAAATTTAATTAACAACTTAGCCTATTTTATATGGAACGTGACATTTTACCAGTTTCCAAAATTCACATAGCCTACCTGATATTCATAGGGTGAGAGGTGCAATTTGATTCTATAGATCACCATGCTATATTTCTATTTTGCAATTTATACCACGCTTTTCAACTCACTCCCATGTAATAAAAATACAACATATAAATATCTATCTCGCCAACAATAATATACAAATAAAATCTATATACAACTATATTAACTTAATGAATACATGTGTAAATTATGATTGTTAAAATAAATTCAATTGCAAGGATCCAGACGTGGCCATAGAAGAATTCGTGTGTACATGGTTAAATTTTCAAAGACGCACGAATTGGATATCAAATCTTGAGAGACGCACGTATTAGGGTCAAATATTGAAATTTTCTCGGTGGTAGCAATGATGTTAACCTTGTACTCCTTTTACCCATTTGATAATGAAACCATGAGAAACGTGCCCATAAAAGTAACTCAAGTTTGACCAAGTTTATAATAAATAATATTAGTATTAATATTTTTAAATAAATTTATTATAAATGTATATTTCATAACTAATCTAATGGTACTTATTTTGTTTCTTAGATATTAATAAGTATTTATATAAATTTAGTCAAAGTTTAAACAATTGGTGGCCCATATAAGGGAATTGGGTCTTGCTCGGAAGGGACTTCTAAAACTGCCAATAGTCTGACCTCTAAAACTCTACTTGTGGCGTGTTTTGTTCTTTATAGGAGATAGGAATGACTGGTGCAGATTTGTTCTAGAAGAAAATTATACACCCTCCGTCCTATAAAGATTATCATTTTAGATTTTTCAGAGATTATGTTTGACCGTCTGTTTTATTTAAAAATTTTGTACAAAATATAAAATCAATTAATAATTATTAAAATATCTCTAATGATAAAACAAATTATAATAAGATAAATGATATTTATATAAAATTTTTAAATAAGACGAATGGTCAAACGTGATGCCTAGAAAGTCTAAAATGACAGGTTTTTTTTTACGAAGAGAGTAATTTAGAATGAAGGTAGTATGGTAAATATCCTCTAAAAAACATTTATAGAAAAAGTGACCAAATTCGGGCTGCATTCCGGCCCAACCCTCGAACGTTGCCATCGAGTTATCGGAGCATACAGAAATAATATCAGAGATTTCTTTCTTCCGATATAAAACATTATCTTAACCAAAACACGGAAGGTCTATATGTAGAGTTTGAACCTGCAACGCTGCGTTCTCTTTGATTGTATTAATTTCACAAACTTTACTTTTAAATTAAATGATAGTTTAACTTTGGTATTTAATTTTATAATATTGTTATCTTATCATATGATCCGTGTATTTTACATTAGATCTGGACAATAAACCATGTGATTCTATGATTTTTTTCATACTTCCATTGCAACGTACGGGCAACAACCTAGTCTTAAATGAAGACTCTTATGTCCTTGAAGAGAAGAGTGAAGGGGATCCCCTCTCTAGTTTTGTATCTGATCTGGTGGTTCGCGACTCTGCTGAAGCTAGTGCTAATGAATAAAAAGATCGGGTGGAGAAGTTTAAAAAAATTAGGAATTGTGTCAAGACAGGGAAAAAAGCTCATCTTCAACAACTCTCAACATTACATCCCAATCTTTTGGCGCTTGAAAAATTGAACCCTACATGTGGAAATATTCACATACGTGTCAATGTGTCAATATGGAGATGGAAGGACGTGGAAAGAATAAAGAGTAAAATAAGGTTCCTGAAGCAAATATATAAAAGAGAGAGAAAATATAAATGTAGTTAGAGTAATTTAGATATAGTTCGAGATTCCTTATGCAAAATTGATTTTAGCCAACAAATATCCTCTCAGCTGTTTTTAGCCGCTTCTAAAACTCATTGATTGGTATAATTAGAAAAGAGTAAAAATGACTCCACTCATTAAACGTGTGTTCCAATGACTAGAATTGATCTTTAGATGACTAGCCATTAACACAGAGTCGACCCTTAGCCTGTTATGTTTTCTATACCTGGTGAACGTGAACCTAGCAGAAATCGATTAAAATAAAATAATACTCCTACGCAGCAACCAATTGCACTCGATTAAGAGAAGCGACGACTCCATCCCTGGTCTCCCACGCCTAAAATCCCATTCCCGTCCTTCAAAGCCTTGCGGCAATTGAGATTCTTCCCCTCCATCTCCAGATATACCCATCGGAGCAGCACAGACAACAATTCTCCAGGTAATCTTCGATTTGTTTGACATCTCTCTTGATTCATTGGAATCTACTTCTTGCTCGTCGGGTTCATGATGCAGTGTGATCTGACATGCTTCAGTTTGGCTAGCTGCTTAATTGTGAGGTTTACTTGGGTGCAGGAGCTGCAAGAATTCATCTGGTTCGTGCCCGAGAACGATAGTCGATAGTTTGGTTCGTCTAAGATTGGGGTTGACTTTTAGGAAAGGGGGGAAGGAACTGATGATTAAAACCTTTTCGATGAAACTTAACTGTTTATTTTCTACCTTTGTAGAATCTTGAAATTCTGAGAGGGGCCTGCTTGTGATTATCCAGAAACATACCTCCAGATTTTTTTTTATCGTGAATTTCAAATAAAAGATTAGGAAATGTAAGACTGCACTAACTAATTAGGATGGAGGATTAGTTGATTGGTCTTTTAGTTTCTGAATGCACATGACATAGGTCGAATTCTGTAAAATCTACATTCAAAACTTTGAAGTAGTAGTTTCCATAACTCCTACTTGAATTTTCTGTAACAGTGCGCTGTCCATCTCACTCTAAATTGAGCTTTGATATACTGACCATTTCACTAAATGAACTCAAATCTTTTATGCTAACATCTAAAGACTTTTTGGAGAAAGAATAGACGAGCAAATCTGTATTATTTTTATTTACTGCAATGATTGAGTACTTCCTGCTTGGATTGGAATAGCTAGATTTGGATAGTACATCGACAATCATAATATGCTTAGTTGAAAGATGTTCTAACAGTTTAACAGTATTTATAGTCATTTGTATTCATGCTATTTGAGCTAAAACAATATTTCTTTGAGCTTGTTTTGGTAAAGTCGGTATTGAATACAATGGTATCATACTGGACATGTGCAAATCTAGCTAGATGTCGAAGTCATAACAGCTACTCGAGAATACGATTCAGTCTATCTGCAATCTCGAATTACTACCCTGCCTTCAAAATTGTAGGTCACTTAAGCTTCGTCGTTAGTCAAACTAATCTAACTTTGATGAAGTTTTTGGAAAAAAAGATGTTAACATCTACAAGTTCAAATAAATGCAACTATATTTTATGGAGAATTTAATGCAATTAAGTTGATCTAGTTGATGTTGGTGTATTTTTCTATAAACTTGGTCAAAGATAAAAGAACTTAAGCGACCTATAATTTGGAGAGGGGGGGAGGATTGAGTTCCTTTATGCTTTTTGCTTACAGTGATCACTTCTATTAATTAATGAATTTAGCCAATGGCCAAAAATTCCTTTAACATATTTCTTACGTGACTCATTTAATCCATGTAACACTTTGAACAGTCATAAATATTGACTATCCCTGCTTCTTTGCAAATGAGAAAAGGTTTGAAAAGGAGGAGATGGTCATCGACCTCCTAGTAGATATGTTTGAACTCTAGTTCAGCATTCCTTATACTTTGATGGAGTTTGTGGAAGTCGTTCATATAAATTTATTCAGACTTTGTGATAATCAAACCAAGAAATTCATTCAAAACTTCAAGCCGACGTGGCTATGGCACAAAGTCATTTCTGACCATGTTCATCGTTGTTTCGATCACTATATTCGCTTTCTCAGATATGGCAAGCAAAAGGATTCAAAAGGAACTAATGGATCTGCAAAAAGACCCACCGACATCATGCAGTGCAGGGCCGGCTGGAGAGGATCTATTCCACTGGCAGGCCACAATCATGGGTCCTAGCGACAGCCCCTATGCAGGAGGGGTTTTCTTTGTTAATATCCATTTTCCTCCTGACTACCCCTTTAAGCCTCCAAAAGTGAACTTCCAAACAAAAGTGAGCTGGTCTTATTAATATGATTTCCCTCTCCTTTTGATATTCCTTTATTCTGCACAACTATTTGAACCTCTATTCTGCAGCCAATAGCCATGGTTGCCCATGACCTTGTTATTGACATACTAGGCAATAGGAGTGGTCTGAAATTTATGATGAAAAGGCACCATTCCAAAATCATATCAAAATTGTGAAAACTCTTTCTCTGTTGTGCAAAATAAAACATGCTCAGGTTCTTCTCTACATCACCATTTTATTTCAAAACTTTGTTTTTCTTCCTAATGTGAAGTAGTTAAGACCATGCTGAATCCTTAAGTACTTGTTCTTCGTGATAAACCCATTCTACTTGCTTCAGCAGTTATTTTTCTTCCTGAAATTTGGTTCTAATGATGCTTTAAATGCAATGGATAAGTTTTCATGTGGCAGAGCTCAAGTATGAGTACTTCCTAGCATCCTGAAGTTCAGACATGAAAGTGTCAGTCTGTCAGCAATTGTTCACTGGCCTTGCTATATGCAACTGAAATCATGTTGATTCCCTAGAGTTTCGTCCTAAAGTTTTGAAGGCTAGAGTACAACAGGTTTCACAAAAATTAGTTCTAACAGTTTGTAGTGGTATTTCTGATATATCGGGCAGAATGGTTGTAGTCCCCTGCTCAAAAAGCATGGAGAATTTTCTCTTAGTTCTTAGTCTAAAGAATCAGTCATTCGTATATCACCTTGATTCGTACTACTGCATATATAAACTGTCCTATTGAAACAAGCTGAACTGTTCCACAATTCTGGTTCTGTGTAAAGCTATTTATGCTTGCAACTAATTCAATTGACTGCTTCACTGAAACAATACAGGTTTATCACCCAAACATCAATTCTAATGGGAGCATTTGCCTTGATATCCTCAAGGAGCAATGGAGCCCTGCACTGACCATATCAAAGGTCCTCCTCTCCATCAGCTCGCTCCTCACTGACCCCAACCCAGACGACCCCCTTGTCCCTGAGATCGCCCACATGTACAAGAACCAGAGGCAGCGCTATGAGGAAACTGCACGGGCCTGGACCCAGAAGTACGCAATGGGCTGATTCTGTCCATTGAAGAATACTGCCACTGCAAAGATCATCACGATGTTGTAAGAATTAAGTTGAATCGGTTTTGCGTTGTGTGACGGTCCTTTAAGAGCCCAGATGGCTGTGTCAATTATATTAGCTTCTCAGAACAAAGTTTCTATGTGTGTACACTGTACAGCACTTCTTAAGCTGGATAATCTTGCTTTGCACTTTGTTCCCTGAAATGCGTTTGCGACCACCGAACTTGCATTTGTAACCTTGCCAAGAAACAAGTAGCAGTTTGTATGTTGCCAAGTTGTTGAACTTGCATGTGTAGCGTTACCAAGAAACCAGTAGCGGTTTGTGTGTTGTCAAGTTGTTACAATTCAGATGGGTGGCCTGCATCCATTCCATTCTTCATTACTCTTATTTGGTAAAACCGTGCAGATAACAGTTCAGTGGTCTTGAAATGAAACATGTCGTCTCCACCATGCACCATATGATTGAAATGGAGCGTTCCTTGTCGCCTGCTCAAAGATGCGACACACCCAAAGGATTCAGTTTATTTCTTCTTACATATGTTTTAAACCACTGCTTCCAAATGGCAGAAGTTAATAGCTGAAGAGGCTTGCAGGTCTACTGCATTGCTTAAACTTTTTCATGTCTCGTTGAAACTGTCAGGTCCATCACTGTTTGTTGAATGTGACCATACTTGTTCTGCAACTCTGCTGCTTTCTGGTGTTTACCTTCTCCCAGCTTTCATCTGCACAAGCAGTAGAAAGTCATAGCTTGCTCTTTCTTCTTCGAGATGGGCAGAAGAGGTTGCATCTGATGGCCAACCGGCCAGTTTGGTCTGCCTGTATCAGGTCACTTCTTGTGTGCTTGTGCCATACTTCCATGTCTCCATGGTATTGATAAAGACGGATTCTTCCATTGTATATTAAAAAAAGGCGCCATGGTGAGAGAAGGCTGAATTTTAAATTACACGGTGAAAATGTTTTTCATCAGTGCTCTCTCTCTCTCTCTCTCTGCGCGTGTGTGCGTATATATAGACGTCCAGGTCTTCATTTGGTATAACTGCAGCCAGCACTCTGGGAAAAGCCTGACACTTGTGTACATACTTGTGTAAGGTTGTACAGGCAGTACCTAGGGGCTGTCTAGAAGCCAAATTTTTTTTGGGGGGGGGGGGGGGGGGGGGAGGGAAAAAAAGTACTGTAGCACGTGTGTTAATTTTTATAATAAGTGTATAATCATAGTCTAAATAGGCTAAAAAAATCGTCTCATGAGTTTGTACTAACTGTGTAAATACGCAAAAGATTCATCTAATTTTAATGCTTCATGCATCTAAACATTCGACAGTGATTTTAGAATTTGGATGTGCATAAACAGGGCCGTACTTATCTATGCACGAATGCAGTGCAACGTAGCAGAAACTGCACAGGCAATCATGGTGAGACAGAGAACAAACATAAACCCAAAAAAAAAAAAAGAGAAAGAAATGTTGCGATGAGGACTGAGGACTATCTATCAAACATAAAATTACCAAGCGTCAGCCGTTAGTTAAACAAATAACACAAATGATAGCGAGAGCACACATAGTGGAAAATTGCAACTACTTGCTAGGCTGAGCACGAGCCATGGACATTTGCAGGTAAGCTGGTGGCCATCATAGACCAATTGCATCTGCAGGACGGCACCTCAAAACACCAAGTTACTTCAGTTGTATTGTATTTTTTGTATTTTTTTGCAAAATCTTCGCTAAATAAACAAAAGTATAAGCACCCCATCCATGGCCCTTACATTCTAAGCATATCTCTAGTGCCCAACTACTAAAAGATCCTAAACCAAAGGAACACGCAAATGCTGTTTGACCTTTTTGCGACACCCACGTTATCCAATCAGCTGGCCGAGTACTCTGAGTGCCTTTTTGGACGTAAAGGGCGCCCCCAAATTGAGATGAGTGTGCAAAGAGCGCCCTTTATTAGATGCAAAGTGATAGCGGGTAGTGACATCAATCAAAAGAGAGCAAGAAACCCTGTGGCGGGATGCCAAAAGCAGCACAACGGTTAGCCACCCACGGCATCCGTTGTAGGCCGTCCAACGCGTGGATCAACAGCTCAGATAATCAGATCAAGTGAGCAATCGAACTCCGGCACCATAGGAGTAGCCAGTAGGAGAGATGAGGTGCCTGCTGGCTCTCAAGATTTTCTGCTGCTGGACAGAGGAGGAGACCACATGGAAAAATCTTGTACTAGAAATTTCTTCTTATCCAACACATGAGATTCTTGTGTGCTATTTGGGGGTCGTCATTGTCGTTTGCAAAGTCTGGATGCTGCTGCCTGCCTGCCTAAATCACGTCAAACTTATCGGCCATCACACGCTTTCTGACTTGATGCTCAACTACTATTCAATTCAACACGAATGTGATTATGAATGAGATCCTTGCGCTATGACAACGAAAAAGGCGACGCGTGTGTGTGTGTGAGCGCACGTGCGGGCGGCCGCACGCTTGCCGTGCTGTCTTATCCTGGGTTAGCTCAGCTAACCGATACCAAATCCTTTTGAAACTACTGAAAGCGACATTTGCGCCCCCCCCCCCCCCCCCCCCCCCCTCTCTCTCTCTCTCTCTCTCTCTCTCTCTCTCTCTCTCTCTCTGCCCACCTCACCAGCCCCTCCTCACACATTTCATTTTTTTTATTATCTGATGATGAAGAAAGGGAAGGTGTTTGTTTGGTGAGTGAGAAAGTTTGGGTGGGTCCGGAGACTTGAGGTTAAGGAAGCAACCCAAGTATTATGGTCTGAAAAGATGAAGTGTCTAGATCAAAATAAAATGACACCAGTCAGCTGCTCAGCTCCTCCCGAGTGAACGAACGCGTCACTAAGCTGGATGCTAATCTAAGATGATTGATTGATTGATTATTAGAGACTGACTGAGTACACAGTTCATACACGCAGCCAGAAAGAAGACAGTGCACAGGCCATGCCCTTATCTTGTCGACTTCTCCTTGTGAGGCTGAGTTTGTCCACCAGGACGACAGGTACCATGCGTACAGCCTACTACATCCATCAAAGACCATATGTCAGCAAAAGGAAATAGACTGCCACCCTCCACAACTGAGAACCCTCATTCTGTTGCTCAGTTTTGTCATCCACCACACCCAGCAATCATTCAACCAGCAGAGAAGCACGAATCGCTTTTTCATTTTGTCAGTTCAAGTCATTTCCATGTGCTCCCTGTCAACAAAATCTAAGAAGCAGTTTGACAATGCCCATCAGCCAACATGCTATTGTAACTGTCTGTCAGCATCTGTGTAACAGTTTTGTCAAACAGAGATTTCAGAAAATAAATGACAAAGAAAACTGTGACTTTTCTATAAAAAAAAAAAATGCCAGTCATTGCAAAGGAGAGACTGTATGCCATGGTAGGAAAAATTCAGGTGTAGGCAAGAAAATGTAGTCTGAGCAAAAGACAAGTGCAGAAAGCTGCATCACATCCTCAACAAGACTGGCGACGAAATGCTGGGAATTTCATTGATTTCCAAAATACACGCGGGTCTCTCCAACACCAAAAGGAGAGAACCCATCTTCCCTGTTCGCAGGCTTGTGTGCTATTTACAGTGAGTGTGACAGGAATCAAAATCACAACTTTTCCTACTAAATTGGAGGAGGACGAGGCCATCTTCTTCCTACCAAGGATCTAAACAAAATGATTGAGCTAGCTGCTTCTGTATTGTATCCCTCCAGAGAATCAAAATCTGCAAGGGTCATCAGAAAGAACATTAAGTTGATTTCTCTGCCGATTCATCTATCGTTGATGAGTTGATCGATAATCCATCAAGGAAGTCACTGTCAGAGTCAAGCTGCATCTCTTTGAACATCGCCATGACCTGTATCATGGTTGGCCTCTGGTTGGGCCGGTCGTCCAAGCACTCCCGAGCGATCTTCAGATATTGGTAGAGCTCAGCTTCCCCTGACTTTGTGTTTGTCAGAGTAGGATCAAAGATCTCACTGCTTCTGTTCTCCTTGACCATCTGCTTCACCCAACCGACAAGATTGTTGTCCCCGAACTCAGTCGGGTCGATCGGCTTCTTCCCTGACAGAAGCTCCAAGAGCACAACCCCGTAGCTGTATACGTCACCCTTGGTCGTGCACCGGAAACTCTGGTAGTACTCAGGTGGCACGTACCCGGGTGTACCTGCAAGTGTGCTCACGCTCAGATGTGTGTCTAGTGCATTCATCAGCCTTGCCATCCCAAAGTCAGAAACACGAGCCTCCAGGTTGCTATCAAGAAGCACATTGCTTGACTTCATGTCCCGGTGGATGATGTGGGGGATGCAGCTGTGGTGGAGGAAGGCGAGCCCCCTTGCTGAACCGATTGCGATCTTCTTCCTTGCTGCCCAGTCAAGCTTCACACCATCCTTGGCCTTGTCATGCAGCACAACATCTAGACTGCCATGCTTCATGTACTCGTACACAAGGAGCCGCTCATCGCCAATCTTGCAATATCCAAGCAGCGGCACAAGGTTACGGTGCTTGATCTTGCCAATGGTCTCCATCTCCGCTGTGAATTCCCTGTCGCCTTGGCCTGTGAAGTGGATCAGCTTCTTGATCGCAACGACCGTGCCGTCCTTGAGCTTGGCCTTGTACACCTCACCAAACCCCCCTGAGCCTATGAGAGTCTCAGCACTGAAGCCATTGGTTGCCTCGAGGAGATGCGCAAAGGTGAGCTTCCTCAGAGGCTTCTCAAACGTCGCCACATTGATACTTAGTGGCTCATGAACACCTGAAAGCTTCCAGCTTGATGTACCAGATGTTGGAAGGCTTTCGATGTACCCGGTTCTCATCTCTTCAGTCTTCTGGTTCTTCCTGAGCTTGCAGAGAGTGACCAGCAGCAACAGCAGTATGAGCATGGAGAGTGCAATTCCAACAAGAATGCTTCCTCCAACGGTCTTCCTCCTTCCACCAGACGCAGCCGATGGCGCACTTCCCTGCCTGGGATCATGACCACAAGGAGGTAGAGGGATGCCACAGAGGCCAGAATTGTTGGCATACCGGGACTGCGGAAACGTGGTGAGCTGGCCAGTTGAAGGAATTGGGCCAGACAGGTTGTTGTTGGACACGTCCAAGTCAGCAAGGAAACTCAGAGTACCAAGGCCCGGGGGGATGCCACCAGTGAGATGATTGTTTGAGAGGTCAAGCGCTCCAACTAACTTGAGCCCTGAGAATTCATATGGTATTGTGCCGTTGAGCTCATTGTGCCCCAGGTTCATGACTTCCAGATACATCATGTTCCCAAGGCCTGGCGGGATTGTACCGGTGAGGCGGTTGTAGGAGAGGTCGAGGAAGATCATGCTCCCGTTTCTCTCAAATTTGTAGACTGTTGTGCCGACGTATATCCTTGTGGATGGGCAGAGGTGCACGGTTGGGAAGGCAGCCAGCCTCTCAGGCCGGATGCCAAAGAACTCGAAGAGCACACCAGCACCGGGGCAGATGTTACCAGCCTCGTTCCGCAGAAATGCAAACTGCTTCCCTGACACAATGCCCCCCGGAATAAGCCCTGTCTGGCTAGCCAACTCCGGCGGTATTATGCCGGTGAAGTTGTTGCTGTTGAGGTCCAGCCAGATGAGGTTGATGCAGCTGCCGAGCTCTGCCGGCACAGGACCAGAGAGCTGGTTCTTGTTGAGCTGCAGAATGGCAAGCTTCTGGAGCCCACCAAAGCCGGGAGGCACACTCCCCGTGAGACGGTTGCCGGAGAAGGACACCCAGATGAGGTTGACACATCTGGAGATGGAAGTGGGGATGCCTCCAGTGAAATTGTTGTAGCTCAACACCAGTGTCTCCAGTGTAGTACCGTTGGAGCAAAGCATGTCCGGGATCTGACCAGACAGCCTGTTTGCCCACATGACCAGGTCGACAAGCTTTGGCAGCACAATTATCTCCTTTGGAATCTGACCAACAAGGAAGTTGAAGCTCAGATCAATGGACTCCAGATTGGCGCAGTTTCCGAGCGACTTGGGCACTGTGCCATTGAGGTAATTGTTGGGGAGGAACAGCTTCCGCAGCGACGGCAGTGATGAGCAGAGATCCTCCATTATCTCACCACGAAGCTCATTGGACCCGAGGTCGATCACCTCGAGCAACGGGCAGCCCGCCGCCAGCACCGGCAGCGGGTTCTGCCCGGTGATGTTGTTGAACGAAAGCCGCAGCACACGGAGGGAGGAGATGGTGCTGACGACACTGTCCACAAAGCTCCCCGAGAGCTGGTTGTCGCCGAGGTCGAGCACCTCGAGTGACCTGCACTTGGCAAAGCTCGCCGGCAACTCGCCAACCAGCTGGTTGCCTGACAGGTCCAGCTCAACAATTCTGCCGCATAGCAGGCTGAGCTCCTCCGGAATGGTGCCGGAGAAGTCGTTGCCGGCCAATGCCAGCCGCTTGAGCGAGGAGAAGCCAGTCAGGAACGCCGGGATCGGGCCGCCGAGGAGCCTGTTCCCGGACATGTCCAGCGTCTCGAGGCGGCCGCAGCTGGCGAGGCTCGGCGGCAGCCTGCTGCCGCTCAGGGCGTTGAAGGACCAGTCCAGCACCGTCAGGTTGGCGCAGCCGCCGAGGTCATACGCCGAGACGTCCCCGGTGAAGTTGTTCCCAGCGATGCTGAGGTACGTCAGGTTGGGCGGCGCCGCGGCCATGAACCCCGCGGGCAGCGCGCCGGACATGAGGTTCCACGACACGTCGAGCACGGAGACCGCGCTGCAGGGCGCGAGCCCCGGCAGCCGCCCGGCGAACTGGTTGGCGGAGAGGTTGAGGTACAGCAGGCCGTGGCAGCCGGCGAAGGAGTAGTTGAGGAGGCCGGCGTCCGCCAGGCGGTTGCGCGACAGGTCCAGCGACCGCAGCGACGGCGGGAACGGGAAGCCGCCGCCGACGAGCGCGTTGCGCGACATGTTGAGGGACTGCAGCGCGCCGCACGTCGCCAGGAACGCCGCGGGGAGCGTCCCGTTGAACGCGTTGGACGACATGTCCACCTCCACCAGCGCGCACGGCGCCGCCGCGTGCGAGAGGTTGCCGTAGAAGCCATTGCCGCGGAGGTCCAGGCGCTGGAGCGCCGGGAGCGTCAGCAGCGCGTCGAGGCGGAGCTCGCCGACGAGCGCCATGCCGCTGAGGTTGACGGCCACGACGCGCCCGTCGGGCTGCGGCGCGCACTTGACGCCGGCCCACGAGCACGGCGCAGCCGCCGCCGCCGTGGCGTTCGCCAGCACCCAGCCCGAGAGCGCGCCGCGCGGGTCGTCCGCCACGGACGCACGCCTGAAGGCGAGCAGAGCCGCCGCCTCGTCCTCTGCGCCGGCAATGGCGGGCGCCGCCGCATGAAGCAGCACAGCCACAAAGAACCAAGCGGCCGCCGTCGTGGAGGCGGCCATGGCTCCAATTCGCGAGCGTCGATTTGTCGCAGGCAAGAAGACGAGCAGACAATGGAGAAGAAGGGCCGCCGGTTCTTGCGTCCTGCCGAATTCTTGAACAACTTCACATGACTGTTGACCTCGCTGCAAATTCGCACACGAAATTCTCGAATCATTTATTTTTAACAAAGATAAGAAGCACGACGATAGAAGGAGAAGCACAAGGAATATTAATTCGGAAGGGAAAGGGAAAGCGCCCGTGCCAAGAACAGTCAAAAATTCGCGAATGCGAAATTAGCGGCACAAACTGCTCACCAAACCCCCGAGGTAGTTCTCCTCCAAAATTCAAAGCAGCCATGACCCATGATGAACTATACCGGGAAGAAAACCAAACTCCAATTTGGGACGAAAAAAAGGAACCCAGCCACCACGTTGTACGAATATAAACCAGAGGATCAGAAAGCCACCAAAAATCCAAGATTAATCAGGTACCGAAATGAACAACCAACCATTTCTTCGATCCAAGAACAAACCTGAAACGACTACACTACCGGCACGAAAGAAAATACAAGAAGAAGCTGCTGCTGCTCACCTTGACCAAGCGAAGAACCCACCCCCTCGTCAGGAATGGAAGAACAGCACCAACAGACCAACCAACCTACTACTTCAGCAAATGGAGACGAAGAGGCAGAAGGAGGAGGGAGAAGGGGCAGAGGAGAGAGAAGCAAAAGTAGAAGAGCACACACAGCGGCACTTGAGAGTATTTAAGTAGGACGAGGGAAAGAGGGAGAAAGGGCGCTACTCAGCTACTGAACCCCGCCATTGGCACTTTGGATTAACAAAACCTCGGCGAGCTTTGTTTGCTTGCGACGGCAATTAGCCCCGGAAAGAGGGGCCGGATTGTTTAATCGGAAAAAAATAATCCATTTGTCCAGCAGAGGCCGTGGAAGAATAATAATATTGGGTTGTTGCGAGGGGCTAGTAGAAAAAAACGTTCCTTTCTCAGTTGTGTGTGTCTCAGCATCCGAGCCCGGTCAAACTTGGGGATTTGATTCCCCCGAGCCCGGCTTTTTGGCATCTCCCATCCCATCCCGGCTCGCGCTCTCTCTCTCTCTCATCCAAACAAATTTCTCTCATCTTCTCATTTGTGTGAATAGAAGCAATGATTTTATCTCATACTGATTTTAGTGAGAAACAATTATTATTATATAATTAAAAAGAAGTTAAAATCTAGATAAACAAACAGCTCCATAATTTATTCTATAACTGACAAGAGCACAACCTATAGTTTGTTCTATGAGAAAAAATGTTCTATGACTGAAAATATTTGTTCTATAGTTTTACCCTTTTATTAGGTCTATTTTTATATTTGTATTTATTTCCACTAAGAATTTGTCTTGGAGTTTTTGTTTTTTCTTTGTTGCCGTGAAAAAATATTTCAATGTCTTTTTTCTTAAATGCGCTAAAGCTTCTCACATCATCATATTAAGGGAAAGGAGAGTTAGCCAAGAGCATAAGCGACTACTCCCTAATTAGACAACCAAACTTATGTGCTCCTGCGAGGATCCACTGATCGGCGGTGTGCTTGGTCACGTCTGCCACATGCTGAGCCAAGGAGGAGCACGATCAGAAGCAGCATGCGTTCCTTTCTTTCCATATCTCTCAAGCAACTAAGGCGAATAAGGAGTCGACTCCTTGCTGCTTATAGTTCGTCCATCGTTGCCTCCAAAACTCGCACCATTGCAACACTGAGTTACCACCGATGAGAGACACATTGGCACCTAGCGAGTCGAGGATCAACCACCATACATGCTTGGAAAATGAGCACGATGCTATGATGTGGTCAATGGATTCCGGATCCTGGTCATAGAGGTGGCAGTGGTTAAGCGCGTTGAGCCCATGCCTGGCTCGCCAGTTAGCTGTCCAATGTCTCCTCCGCAACGCTGACCAATAGAAGATTTTGACCCACAGAGGCGTCCAGTGTCGGTATTTTACTACCGATAGCCTGTCACGGGGGTATCCGGGACAGTTTTGTTCAGGTTTCGGTGAACTCCGGAACTCGCCGGTGAACGCGAAGACAAACGATTTATACTGGTTCGGACCCTCGGGATCGAGTAATAGCCTTACGACCAGTCGGCGTGAGCCTTTGCGTTGGATTGTATTATCTGATGGATTGGTGTACAGAATAATCTGTGGGAACTTGTCCCTTGTCGGGTGCTCTCGGCCCTCTTTTATAGTTTCAAGGGGCCGAGAACTTCGTCTAATACTAATCGGACTCGACTAGATGTGTCCTACTCCAATATTACAAGAGAGACTTTCTATCTGAGTCCATCAGGGTTGTCTGAGTCTGGGTCGTACTTATTGATCCGGTTTTGGTAAGGGAACTGGCGGGTACCCTGGTCGGTCCCGCATCGACAAGCCCCCGAGCATCTCACGGTTGAGCTGTAAAGAAACCGTGAAATGGTCTTGAGTTCTTCTAGTGGTGCACACTGAAAAGTGCACCCATTGGGTGTAGCCCCCAGGCCTCTTGCTTGTTTAGAACAAAGAAGTCGGAGGGTCTTTTTTTTGAGAATTTTTCGAGGGTATGTGTACCCTGCAGCCCGGAGCATCCTACTTGCTTTTCGAAAAAAGAAGTCGGAGGGTCTTGAGCAGTGTTCTTCTTCTTGTTTCCGAGCCTGTCGAGTACTTTTCTGATGAAGTTTTGGGCGCAGCCCCCGAGCTTGTCACGTACTTTCTAATGAAGTTTTGGGCGCAGCCCCCGAGCCTGTCGAGTTCTTTCTGATAAAGTTTTGGACGCAGCCCTGAGCCTGTCGAGTTCTTTCTGATAAAGTTTTGGGCGCAGCTGAAAGCCCATGTTTGGTTTTGGATAATTGATTAAATCTAGTTTGCTAATGATTTGCTCTAAGTGTTTCATGAGAATAATTAGCAAACATCAAGATGGAGCAAAGGACCGGGTCGGTGGAGACCATAAGTCAATAACGACATCCATGCAAATGGTATAAGTCCATCATCAAAGGTGTCCACAAGTTTCATCAAGTGATGAGAAAGAAGATGGTGAAAAGCTATGAGCTCAAGGCAAAGGTATAACCAATAGGAGCTCTTTTGCTTTTGGTGATCAAGACTCTATAGAGAGAGTGATCACATTTAGGATAGATAGCTGTACTATCAAGAGGGGAGAAATCATTGTGAAATGTGGTTATCAAAGTGCCACTATGTGTTCATATTCTTTGCATATGCATGTAGATGCTAGTGACACTAACAAAACCCGTGGAAAACTCTTTAAAAAATGCTAACACACGTGTACTAAAGTGAGAGACACTTTGGAGTGCTAGCGCTTTGGAAACGGGGTAAATTTTGAGAGTTAGAGAGTGGTTTGGGTCCTCTCTCCCTCCTGCCAAGCTTGCGAGGAAGGATTCAGCGCTTTTTGGTGAATTCTCAATGTAGAAAAGTGCACCGAAAACTTGCCAAAGTCTTCCGGTGGCTAACTCTTAGCGAAAGTGCTGAAACGTGTGCACCGGACGCGTCCGGTGGGGTAGCACCGGACACGTCCGGTGTGAACCCCGTGCTCTCGGGTTGGTTCGGTGAAGTTTTCACCAGACGCTTGTAACTTGTCACCGGACGTGCGTAACTTGTCACCGGACGCGCTGGAAACACTGTTCCAACGTCCGGTGCTTCTGACTGAGCACGCAGCTGTTGACCGTTGGAGCGGCGGACGCTGAGGAGCGTCCGGTGACCCTGCACCGGACGCGTCCGGTGAGGAAATGAGCTCTCTAGATGCTCTCTGCGTAGCCATCGGACAACCACCAGACACGGGCGTCGACCGTCCGGTGTGAGCACGCGCGATGGAGAATTCAAACGATTAGTACACGTGTCGTCGGGCGATACACCGGACAACCACCGGACGCGTCCGGTGTGAACTTAAGGAGCATCCGGTGCCCCCGAAAACAGTGAGTAACGTTTGGATTTTGAGTGGAGCTTTAAGTAGTGGAGTGGCCGGCTTGTGCTTCTCTATTGGACATTTTCATTGACATAGCAAACTAGTGAGCCTCTTCACTCCTCTCTCACACCTTCTACTTGATTGAGATCATTTTTTGTGAGATTGGAGAGCATCAAGTGCATTACATGAGTGTGATCATCTAGAGGCACTTGGTGATTATTTTTCGCAGCGGGTTCTCTTGTTACTCTTAGAGTTTGTCGACTCCTAGACGGCTTGGAGCTGCGAGGATCGTTGAGCGAAGTTGGTGATTGTCTCCGCCTCCGATCGGTGAAGTGTAAGGGGTTCTTGAGCCTTCCCCGCGGGAGATCGCAAAAGGCTACTCTAGTGGATTACTCGTAGCTTGTGGATCCCCATCTTGTGTTGGTTGTGCGGCACCCTTGAGAAGGGTTTGGCGTGTGATGCCAATTAACGCGTGAACCTCCAAGTGGGTGTATCGCTATAACGAGGAGTAGCTTGCCGGCAAGTAAGTGAGCCTCGATAAAAAAATCTTGTGTCATCTCTCTACCGAGGATTTCTCTTGTCTATTGTGATTGATTGCATTGGTATTCATATCATCACTGCACCGGCGGTATAACCATCTCTCTCCTTTACATTTGAGCATTTACCCTCTTGTTCTTACCTTTTGTAGTTGCTCACCTAGGAGTAGAGTAAAGCAGTGACTTAGCTTTTTGTGTGTGATTTAGTGACAAAAGCCTAAAATGGTTAGGTGGCTTGTATTTTAGTAGGCTAGCGCAAAACTCGCTTCGCCGTTTATTTATCTAACCTCTTTGCTTAATTGTTGTTTGTAGAATTTTTATAGGCTATTCACCCCCCTTTAGCCATTTAGGACCTTTCAGCACCCCCGAGCCTGTCGAGTTCTTGCTGATGAAGTTTTGGGTGCAACCCCCGAGCATGTCATGTACTTTCTGATGATGCCTGCGGTCTTGGCGAGTTCATTTCTGTTTGCTTTGCTTTCCTGTTTGCTTCCAAATTAGGCCTCATAGTATATCACCGGAGACATATGCAATATCTGTTTCACTCTTTCGTTAAAGGCCTCTCGCATTTGCACCCAAAAAGATACTTAAAAAATTATATTCGTTTTTGTAACCACACTGAAAATACTTGAAAGCTAAATTTGCTTCATTTTTTGTCTCATGTGTAATATTATGATTGTCTCATGCATGTAGTGTCGTTGTTAAAACTGCAATCATCTTACAGAAAGACAAATTTTTTGCATCAGTAGTAACATATATAGTGTGAAAAAGTTGCCTGAAGTTTACTAAGATTATGCTAAGAAGAAATACAGAACCATGTTCAAATTAATGCTTTCAAAACATTAAATAAATTAAGAAGCAATTAGCTAGGTGAGTATCAATTAAGCTAGCTAACAATAAACTTTGGCTCATACGAAAAGTTACCATGGAGCCACCAAAGATGTTTGGAGGGTTTCTCAAGTTACAGCTCAAATTTTCCATAAATAAAGAAAAGTTACGGCTCATAAAAGAGTCCTGAGCATCTAACCCTACGGTCGCAAATTGGAGTCACATGTTGATGTTCTTATTGTATGGCGAGGTGGAGTATAAAGATAAGGCCTAAAAGGCAGCTATGGGTTTGTTAATTATCTTGACTCCAGAGGGTAGGGAGCTTTGGAAGTCAAGATTAGGTTTCTTTAGTTTTGACAGCATGTGACGTGAGAAAAGCAAAAGATGGTTTAATATAAACTTTCAGCTCCCTACTTCCTCTTAATATAAACTAGACAAACCTTAGCATATAATCCGAAAAATTAAGTAACAAGAATAATGTATATCCTTTTTGCTAGGTGAAAACATAATCCTCATACTAATACTTAAAACAAAGAAGAAGCAAATTCGAGATATCATGGTGGCAGTAGAAAGTTTCATATACTTGTTTTGGGTATCATTTTCCCTTTTAAGTGATTAATCAGTAAAAAAACCATGCATGCACTCAGATGAAATCCAATTTTGGATACTATACTCCCTCCATCCTAAATTATAACTTTCTTGAACAGTCAAAGTATCTCAGTTTTGTCCAAATTTATTATATAATAAAATAATAAAATTTATAATAGCAAATAAGTATAATTACATTCTTCATTGATTATTACATTTTTCTTATTATACCTATTTGATGTCATAAATATTAATAGTTCTCTATATAACTTTTGTCAAATATGCGGCTCTCGCAAGAAAAATGAGATCCTTCAACTTTTCAAGAAAGTTGGAATAACATATAATTTGGAATGGAGCATTACTTTTTCAGAAGAAGTTCAAAAAATAAATTGAACATTGTTGGGTAAGTATATCTGAATAGCCCTAACACTTTGTATATGTTTGTATATCGTGTCCTTCTCTACATTTCATAACATTTTTTTTAAAAAAATAGAAAGTTTTCACATTGCATTTCTTTTTTTTTTTTGATAAATTTCTTTTTCTTGCCATTGTAATTTTGCACAATCCCTTATATGACACTGTCAACAGCACATGCAAGCCCACACGCAAGACACCGATAAGAAAAATAAGGGAATGAAAATTTTACGGTGGCTTATTGGTTTCTATGGATTTGTTACCAAAATTTTATTTGTTTGAAAAAATGGCGTTTCTTTTTCCTTTTTCTTGCCATTGTAATTTTGCTCAATGACACTGTCAATAACGCATGCAAGCCCACATACAAGACACTGATAAAAAAAGGGAATGCAAATTTTTACAGTGGCTTATTGATTTCTGTGGATTTGTTACACATATTTTATATGTTTATCTGATACCAATTGCTTCCATCTGGGCATTAATCAACATGGAGCATTAATCAACATGCAACTTGGTTAACCTTTACTCTACTGCGTTGCACTATATGAGAACAGTCCAGGATAGCAGCAGGAATTGATGCAGAAAGCCTGAGAATTTAAAACTAGCGAAGCCTGAGAATTTAAAATCTTCACATGCCAATAGCTGCCTGCTATTTATTACCTTGCTCGGTGCGTGTCTCTGCCGGGCGGAAAAGAATTGCGCGCGGCCTATTTAATGCATCATGAGACTTCTCTAGTCCCCGTGTGACTATATTCTGCGTGTGCTTATTCAGTTTTTTATCCATTTTTGGTATGACGTCTTTGGTTTGATTGTTTACTCTGTTGGCACAAAATATGGTTACTCGCGCTCAACACACCAACGAAACCGGATATAATCTCAAGAGCGTTGGAGCTTTCAAGATCCAGCTACCTTCAAACCCGTTCAGAGAGTGCCGATAACCCTCAAACGTGATAGTCAATTTGACCTGCAATTGACAAGAATAAAAAATAATGATCAGTAATCACAAGGCGGAACTAACCGATGGGTCCAGGTAATTTCAACTATGTGGCTCTGAGACCCGATATAAACGGAAATCAACTAAAGAGTCGATTCCGGCATGTATGCATGTTTTGCCACAAGAAATAATTATTGAACTGATACATAATCGATTAATATGTATAACCAGACATGACAATCTACATTAAACAAGTTTACGTAGATAGTTATAACAGATCAAGACATAATCGATTATTGTAAACAGGTCAAGTTATTCAATTCATACTGTCTAAATGTCAAACAGACAGAAATCGGCTATTGGCAGAACACGATCGGTTAACTGGTTTTTCTTGTAAAAGTATAACTGCACCGGCTAATTAGCCGATCCAGGGTCCGTGAAGCAGAAAACTTGGCGGTAGCAATACCCACAAGTCGATCTATAAGAATACGAAAATGGTCTAAAAGCTGGCGGTTCTGTATCCGTACAAATCGGCTCTTACCAAGCCCTCTCATCACGTACGAGCAAAACTACGATAGTACTGGCCGAATCAAGCAGTTATCGTAACAAACCATAAACATGAGCGAGACATAAATGAACATTTTTCATGTAGATCTAAGACTAATACTATACAATCTTGATCGGGCAAAGAGATGTTATATTAATAAATAAATAATAAATGACAGATAACATCTTGATAATTTAATGAATCTAACTAAGATACCAAATTAGTTAGAGCCGATAACTAATCCATGCATATAATCAAGCTTAAACTAAGCTCTCGTCCACCGGATGACGCTAAACATAGATTAAATAAGAAAACAAACATGAATCGATAACTGATCCTTATTTGATCTAAGCCCACGTCCACCAGATGACGCTAAACTTATATCAAATAAGAATCAACCCCGATCTACGATGCTCTCATGTCCACCGGATGACATTAAAGAGACAAAACTTAGCAAGGCATGATGGTACTTACAAGCAAGCCTGCGTCCACCGGATGACACTCAGCCCAATTGAAGAACTCGCCGAGATCTACGTTACTCCTACTCCTAAGGTTTGGCCGGAGCCGAAAGGTGTGTTGTATTGATGTGTTCGTACGTATTACAACGGCCGAGGGCTTATATTTATACTCTGGGCTCGACAAGATAGAGTCCTATTCGAATTACAACTCGAAATAGATATGAAAACTGACAAACTTTCCTAATCTAAAGATAACTTGTAGTCCAATCTTCCCTTTCTAGAACGGACTCCGAACGTGATCACTCCTCGGCGCTGGAGATTCGTGCTGACGTCATCAATCGACTCTTGTCTTCAACCGCGCTGTCTTCACTTCGGCCCAACAATCGATTTAGGACCCAATCGGCTATTCTCAACTCTTCGCATAGAAAGGCTCTGCTTCCCGAAAATCGACTGTCTCTGTTCTCGGTATCGGCTGTATATTTTCAGTCCAAATTTTGGTGTAAACACATGGCCCCCAATTTTTGGGTAAACTTGCTTTGTTCCAAAATTAGTACTGAGTCTTAATCGATCTCCATCCTCAAAACGCAGCCAAACCGCAATCTCCCGCTCTGCACTTCAAAGCTTCGCACCAAAACGAAACCCTAACCAAGAAGGCTCCCGTCACATTTCTCCTCAGGTTTCGATCCGCCGCCTTTAATCAGCTCAAGCAAATGGCGACTCCCTCTGAGATCCCCGAGGTATGAATTTCATCAATTCGTAGTCTCATTCTCGAACCCTTGCCCAATTGGTCACATATGTTGTTCATCATCCAGGATTTGAAAAATGAGATCTTGATTCCACTGAGCGACGTTTCTTCCGCTTATTACCTGGGTCCGATGGGCGATCCAAATCTAGCGGAGTTCATCAGTCAAGAAACCAACCAAATCCCCTTCAGAAGCCCACTAGTGGATGCATCTTCGTGGTCCAAGAAATCATTCCGGAACTGGCCGAATATGCCCGCTGGATGGAGGAACTAGTTCCGGCAGGTGTCAGAGAAGAAACGGGCAGATTGGGAGCTGCGCAATTTGAGCCAATGCCTCGACCTTTCACTCTGTCAGATGGAGAAGAATGAACCGCTTTTGATTGCCGCCAGCTATTTCTGGTCCAATTCTTTGAACGCCTTCGTATTTGGAGACGGGCCGATGGCCATTACTTTGGATGACATTCACATGCTCACCGGCCTTCAGAGCACCGGGACTTACCCGTATTGGAATCTTCTTTCCACAGGCGAGAAGCAGTTCCCAAAGTTGGATGAATACAAAGGCTGGACCGGTTATATCAATGCTCATCATCTGACAACTCCAAGCATCAGTGAGAAAGAGCACACAGCATTCTTGATCATGTGGCTGGAGAGGTTTATCTTTTGTGGCGCTTCTCTAGGACCAGCTTACCCTTTCAAGGCCCTTGCAGAGAGATTAGTTTAAGACAACTCAATTTATTTAGGTAAACTTTTACTAGGATCTGCTTACAGGCTAATGAGCCGAGTTGTCGCGCTTTCTGCTGAAAGGTGAAGAAATTCAATGCACAACATGCCCTTGGTGGCTGATTCAGTTATGGCTCAACCTGTATCTGCATAAAATGGTTAGGCCAGACCTCCACAACCTTAGTTATCCCTCCATTAATTATGCAGAGGAGGAGAAAAATAGGATAACTAGGGGTTGCCAAAATTTTGGTGAAGCTGCCTCAGCTATAACCATAAGTGTCAGCCGGGGCAACATGCTCGAAGTATTCTATAGAGGCCCAGGACCAAATGCATTGACTTGGTTCCCCTATGAAGATGATACAGAATTTCCAATGCCTTATACCTTCAAATTTAGCACAGGATGTTCAGACAATGGAGCAACTGAAATCCTTAATGTGATCATGAAACCCTTCACATTGCCAGTCGACTTCAAACATATCCGAAGTACAAACCGCAGTGAGCCCAGCCGGCCTTCATACGAATTCTATCACCCCAACGTCGCAGCAAGACAACTAGGTTTGGCCAACTGTCTCCAAAACTTTCATTCTTACACCTTCTGAAGCTTAGAGAGGAAATCACTGTAAATGTAGAAGGTGACAGAGTCCTTACACTGGGAGCAGACCTGCCATTTTACTCAATGGAGCAGTGGAATCATATCTTAGTCACCCATGAGAGTTTCGACAACTAGTGGCAACAATGGCATGCCTATCTGTTTTGTCAGGCAATTCATGATAAATGCAGGGCACTGGACAGCAGCTTCACCTCTGAATTAGCAGTAAGTGTTATTAACCGATCCCATCTAAACCGGTCATATGCAATCTAACTTTTGTCAAATGCAGGATCCAGAATCTAATCCACTGGAGCAAATCAAATATTATCCTTCTTGTCCGGTTACAAGGCTAGGCTCTTAAGCCCCCTCCCTGAAGAAAATGATGAAGGCCCTTGTTTCCATAACGACTGTTCCAACTCTGAAAAGGAGGGCCTCATCAAGTCTCCAGAAGACGACAACCAAGAAACAGAGATCCAAGAGAAAATGCCCAGGTAGTTGGATGTCTTGAAATATTCTCTGCATCATTTATGTAGTTTACCTGACCAAATCGGCTATATAACAGGTGAGCATTCAGCCGATTCAGGCATCCTCTGAAAGCACTCAGGCCGAAGTCCCCCAGAAACCACAGGCCGCCAAGATACTGCTGAAAGATTTCTAGGCATGGATGAAACCACCGCCATTCAGCAAGAAGGAGCAGGAACCCAGGTATCAACCAAACTTGTAAGCATACAATCCCACCTTGCTGAATCTTTTTTGATTCTTTCTAAAAATGCAGCCGAACAGCCCTCCTTCGTGGAACCAACTTGAGGAAGAGAAAACACCATCTCCTGAACATCCAGGTAAGGCTCTTCGGCTGTTAACACCATTGTGCTTGCTTTGTTTCTTACTCACTTTTATTTTTTGCAGAGCTCCAACCGACCACAGAAACACTTGTTGAGGCTACCTCCACTGCCGGAAAAGAGATTGCCACGACAGATCAACCAGACACTTCATCAGCTTCACTTCCTTCAAGCTTTGTTCAAGTGAAGCACTCATCCTTTAACCGATCACATTATTTATGCTATCACCTCCTAACTTCTGAATGCAGGTGCTGCAGCCTTCGACTCCCAGCTACTCCTTCGACCAGGAAGAGTGCTGTGATGAAGACGAACTAAGCTCCAAATCTTCGACACTACCAGAGCCAGATTTCAAGAATCGGCTAAATGAGCTCTTGCCTCAGCTGGAAATAGACCTTGTCGACCTAGCCCGGCATCCTGAAACAATTGACCAGGCAATTGAGCTGATTCAACAGCACAAACGCCCGGCAACTCTCATCCTCCTGAAGCATCTTGTCAAGCTTAAAAGTGCCACTCCAAGAATCAATACTGCCCATATAAACCTGGCCGAGCTTGAACAGCTGAGGAATAACAAGTTGATCAACAAAAAAGAGGCCCACGGGTTGGCAGATCAAGTCAAGTTGCTGAAGAACATTATCTCGGCTGAATCAGAGCTGGATACTCTAAAAACTAGGCGCGAGCAGCTGATGAAGGAACTTGAGGAAGTAAACACGGCCATCACTCAGCATGAGATCTCTGTATCAACAAGCACTGTTGATATGTCCGAGAAGAGAAAACAAGTCAGCGCCAGGGTCATTGAAGGCAAGCAGATCAACCAGCGCCTGAACATCCTCAATTCAACAGCTGATGAAGACCAAGAATCTCTGCAGACTAGCCATGCTCTTCATGTTGAATGTATTTCTTCCATTCGGTCCTTGTTGGGCTTGTAACTGATGTCTAACCCTTTCTATGAATCATGCCAAGTATATTGGCCAGACTGAAATCGGCCTTTTCCTTGTTCTATCTTTCAATTGGCTATTCAGCCTGATCCTTAGTACTGTCATAGAATGCGCAAAAATTGGCTATTTAGTCGATCCAAGTGACTGACCCAGTTAGCCGATCATGAGCAAACGACCTGATTAACCAATTCCGGGCAACCGACCAAAATAGCCGATCAAGACTTTCCGCTCCCCACGCGCGGCGTCGGTTCCAGATTCAAGAAACGTGGGTTAACTCCAGCATAAAATCCACCGCGTCGTCTCGTCTCCCGAGGGGGAAACTGCCTTGGTGCCTCCGTCTTTATAAATAGACACCCGGCCTTTACTCTTCGCCTCTTCTCCCCAACCAGACCAAAGCAAATCTTCAACACCAATCCATGGCCGGCGACGGAGACCGTGGCAAGTGGCCGGCTTTGGATTCCACTGAAGGCGACAACTTTAGCCGAAGCCTGCAGGCCGTGGGTGAACGGAGGCACCGGTTGCAAGCCTGGCTAGGGTAAGGCTACTGTTCACTTCTTGATACATCTGTCTGATCTGATATGACCGACGACGACTTGTGAAGCGATCTAGAAACCACCGGTGCCGGAGGCTCGGGGACCGCCGCCGGGCCATCTCAGGCCGCCCTTGCGGCCACTGGAGCCACCCCCGGTGCGAGTGCTACAGCGTGCCCGTCTCACGGCTGCCATCGTTGGGCGACGCCCCGGCAGCTGGCCATCTACAACAGGTAAACCAGTTTGCATCCATGGCGTTGATCTCTTTCAACCCTGACACATCTGTTTCTCTGCCATTTTTCATTCAGGCCCGCCTGATTCCTTTTCCTCCGGGTGCGCCAATTGGTCTCGACACTCGGACACCCCGGACTACGCCTCCTCTCAAGACCCTCCTCAAGACCCGGCCTCGAGTGCTGGTTCTCGTGGGGGATCCGATTCAGGGTCTTCCGTGGACTCTGATGGGTCCTACACCGCCGCCGGCGGTCGCCGCTTCCACCACCAGATGGTAGAGTATCGTAACCTCTACTCAGAGGCTACGAAGGAGAATGGCCAGCTACAGGGCGTCAATGAAGCCCAAGCCGCTGCCCTTGCCGCCGCCGAGACCGAGGTGGCCGATGTGCAGGCCTAGCTCGCCGAGTCAGACGCCGCGGTGGCAGGTAATGCCTTGAAGTTGCTTTGTGATGTGCTAATGATCATCTTCATGCTGACCCTTCTTTCTTCTTGTAGTCCTGACCGCGCAGCTGGAGGAGTTGCGCGTAGCCGCCGAGACCACCGCCAACGCCGTCAGTGCCCGTGGCAACACGCAGGCGGAGCGGCTTCTGGATGTTCACCACCGCGTCCTCCTGGTGGCCATGGCCGGCATTCATCACGGCGCCACCGGGGCTCTTACAGCCGCACGACTCCGCTCCGGCATAGCCCTGGAGGCCGTCGAGCCCGGGTTCCCGGAGGACCAGGACATGGAGAAGGCCAGCGCTCAGTTGGCGAACTTCTTCCCCCACGCCGAATGGGATTGCGGTCGTCACCGATGCCCAGGATATCATAGATAGGGCCACCCATAATCCGAATTAGAATGTAACAGGGTTCCTCTGTAAACATGATCAGAAAATAAAAACTTTGTTTATAATCACCAATCTGATCTCCATATGTCTGTATATATTTTTATTTTTGGGTTAAAGGCGATGCAATCACATCGGCTGTTACACTCCATCGAGGGTGTTTCATTTTTGTGCTAAAGGCAATCCTTTAGAACGAAATCGGCTATTACAGACTCTTATTTTTGTTCTGAAGGCGATCCTCTGCGTAGAATCGGCTGTAGGAGCCAGATCTTGCATCGATCGGCTATCATCCCCCAACTGGGATACTAGGATGGTATTTCTTCAGATATTTTCCATTGATCGTCCTGGCAAATCACCTTCCTTCCATATCTTTGAGTATATAGGCATTGCCGGGCGCACATTCAGCAACTCGATACGGGCCTTCCCAATTTGGCGACCACTTGCCGAATCGGCTATCTTTGGTCCCGATAGGTAGGATAGTTTTCCATACTAGCTCTGATTCAGCAAAGCTCTTGCCTCTTACTTTAGTATTGTAATGCTTGGCCACCCGTATCTTATTAGCTTCGATACACTCCAGGGCTTTGAGCCGATGACAATGTAAATCTTCAAGACTGTCCATCATGATATCCTTGTACTCACCGGCTGTAAGCTCGTTCTGCAACTTGACACGCCATGTCTCGGACTGAATTTCCCAAGGCAGGACAGCAGCATGTCCATAGACAAAACTCATACGGCGTAGCTTTATTCGATCCATGCTGAGCCATTCGGTATGCCCACAGAGCTTCACTCAGCGTCAAGTACCACCTCCTGGGAGTCTGCTCAATCTTCTTCTTAATAACCTTGATTAAAATTTGATTTGATGCTTCAGCCTGACCATTGGCTTGGGCATAATATGGTGATGAATTATATATTTTGATGCCCATGTTGTCATATGGTGATGAATTATATATTTTGATGCCCATGTTGTCAGCAAAGGTCAAAAACTCATTTGAAGTGAATATAGTCCCTTGATCCGTCGTGATGGTCTGTGGTATACCAAATCTGTAAATGATATGTTCCTTTATAAATTCGATTATATCTCCAGACGTGGCGTTCTTCAAAGGAACAGTTTCTACCCACTTAATAAAGTAGTCTATTGCAACCAAAATCATTTGTGACCTTTACTGGACGGTGGATAGATTTGGCCGATCAGATCGATTCCCCAACCTCTGAACGGCCATGCCTTGATGATAGGATTCATAGCCGAGGCAGGAGACTTCTGCACATTCCCGAATTTCTGGCATTCTCGGCAACCCTTGTAATACTTGAAACAATCTTCGAGCATTGTTGGCCAATAATAACCAGTCCTTCTGATAATTCATTTCATCTTATGAGCCGATTGGTGAGCACCACAGACTCCTTCATGAACCTCACTCATCAGCTTTATCGATTCTTCTGCCCTGAGGCATTTCAACAGCACCCCTTCAACAGTCTTATAATACAACTGGCCATCAAGCAGCACGTACTTGATACCTTTGTACCTCAGCTTTCTACTTTCTGTGAAGGATTTGCAAGGTAACTTGCTATCTCGCCCCGCCAGTCATTAGCTGATTGCTCGGAATTAAAGATTTCCTGCATCGATCTGTAACCCGAGGCGCTCTGCGCTAACCGATTAGCCTCTTGATTCTGGGCTCTGGGAATATGGTACAGTGAAACCACCAAGAACCGTCTGATCAAAGCTTGGCACTGATCATAATAGCCTCTGAGTACCTCGTCTTTACATTCAAATAGGCCGAGCAATTGGTTGATGACTAGTTGTGAATCTCCAAAAACCTCAACTACGTCGGCCTTTGCTTCTTGCAGAAGCTGAAATCCTTTCCAAATCGCCTCATATTCAGCCTGGTTGTCTGTCACTGTTGGCCCGATCTAGAAAGCATACTCAAATCGTTGACCTAGAGGTGATATCAGTATTACCCCAGCACCTCCGCCTTGCTTGCAAGATGATCCATCAAAGAACATAGTCCACGGCGCCACGTCGACTATACTGATGGTGCCCTCATGATGCTGGGTGATGAAATCGGCTATTGCCTGACCTTTGACTGCCTTAGCCAATTCGAACTTTGTTGGTGGTCCTTATGGATAAATTTTATACCACCAACTTAGACTAAAAAGAGGATTAACAATCATATTCTAGCACATATGCCTTTACTACTAACAAGTTCCACTTGTACACGTAGCATTCATGTTTTACAGGTTTTATGGCATAACAAGTGAAAATACGCATCAACACGAAGAAAGCGCAAAGTCAAAAGACGAATCCAACAATTACGCAACCAAAGAATATTAAAGAAGCCCACCTTCAAAGCATAATCGGATCCATCCACAACCAAGGGAGAGGCCCAGGCCCAGGGAGCAACCGACCACCCGAAGGCGGTGGCCAGATGGTGCTCCCCAGGGACCGACCACCCCCGGGGGCGGCCGCCTCCCAGGTGGAGCCTCCCGAGCCTAGCTTCAGAGGCGGTACTGATGGCGGTTTGGCCATGGCGGTTTCACCTTCTTCCAAGTTTAGATGTGCCAAACCGTCATAGTTTCACTATAAATAGATGGTGCTCCATCCCCTTCAACACACACATCATTTGGAGTCATCTACCTCACACCTCTCACTTGTATCTTTAGAGTAGTTGTAGTAGTGAGCAAGGCAAGAGCTATCAAGGAGAGCTTGTCTCCTTAGAAGAAAAGCATCATCTTGGTATGAATACAATTCGGTCTTCTTCCATGAGCAAGTTCTTATCATACTTATATGATTATGCATATGAACTAGAGTTTAGTTATGATCTTGTTATGAGAATAGTATATGAGCTAGAATATAGTTTATGTATCATGTTCTTGACTTGTTCATCATCGTTCTTCATTGTTCATCGAATTAGTATGAATAGAGGAAGAACTAGGAATGAGGTGATGGTTCGTCGTGCTGTCATGGCTGCTCTTAACCTTGCCTGTCAATCCGAAGGGTTGGAGTCCGTGGGGGTTAGGAGTTGTTTCCAAGTATGCAAGCATGGAGCTTGGGTATGCGGAGATTGGCGAATATGTCGGTATCTCACAGGCAGAGGGGTAGGTGGACAGGTGGTGACAACCCTGTCCATCCCTAGCATTCCCCCACGTTCGAATATTGAGTAGGAGTTCGTAAAGTCTCTATCGGCTGGCAGACCAGCTGCGGGGATCTCCCTATCACCCCAGACTTAGTCTTGATACTAGAATTACTAATTAGATGATCTGCTAACAGTTCTTTGCATAATGGTATATGACCAATGCCTGCTCAGTTAGGTATATTCTTTTATTCTTTATTTTCCTTTTATCCTTGAGGTTGATCCATATGTGTGTCCACTATCTTGAAATCATGTCTTATTCCTATTTACTCTATGCCTACCATTGCACTCAATAAGTGATCATGTTTACACCACGATTGATGCATATTGCCCTCCTACGGGAAATTATAAATATGACACCCTACTCACGGGTTGAAATGCTACAATGATAGTTCTGTGCGCTTGCAGAGTTATCTTATTTCTTACTAAGCTATCGATTGGCGTACCTAAGTACCATTACTTTAGGATTGAAATTCTTGTGCACCCCACGGCGCCGTGTCACAGTTTTGCATATCGTAAGTAATGACGGTTAGGAAGGCCAATCCGGCACTTCTAACTACTATTACCAGACTGCACTACCTAGGCCGGCGCCTTTAAGGGCCAAGGGTTACTTTTCTAAATTAATGGTGGTTGGGGATACCAACAAACATTTCTAGCGCCGTTGCCGGGGATGGACTTTTAGTCTATCTTTTGTAACGATGTTAAGAAATGCCAACAAACCTCAAGTCAAACTCAGAGAGAGCTAAGATCCACTTTCCGATCCGTCCGTTCAAGATAGGCATTGACAACATATGCTTGATCACATCGGCCTTGGAAACTACCACACACTCGGCCGATAGCAAATAGTGCCTCAGCTTGATGCACGAGTAGAATAGGCATAAGCACAGCTTCTCAGTCGGCGTGTATCTTGTCTCAGGATCCAAGAGCCTCCTGCTCAGATAGAAAACTGCTCTCTCTCTTTTCCTTTAAATTCTTGAAAAAGGGCCAAGCCAATCGTATGGTCTTTGGCCGTCACATACAGCTTGAACGGCTTACCTGCCTGTGGCAGTACCAGAACAGGTGGAGACTTCATATATTCCTTGATTTCATCAAAGCCCTTTTGCTGTACGTCACCCTATTTGAATTCCTGAGTGTCTTCAAGCTTCAACAGTGGCAAGAACGGCAGCACCTTCTCTGATAGATTGGCAATGAATCTTCTGATGAAGTTAATCTTGCCAAGTAAGGACTGCAATTCCTTCTTATTAGTTGGCGGTACAAGCTGATCGATGGCCTTCCTGCTCTTGCTGCCAACCTCGATTCCCTTGCGATGTACCATGAAACCCAGAAACTCACCAGCCGATACCCCAAAAGCACACTTATTAGGATTCATCTTCAAGCCGTGTTTGCGAGTGCATTCCAGGGTAGCCTTCAAATCGGCTAAGTGCTCCTTGTAGCTTTTGGACTTCACAACTACATCGTCGACGTAAATTTCTACAATCTTGCCGATCAACTTATGAAAAATATAATTCATAGCCCTTTGATAAGTTGCATCGGCATTTTTCAAACCGAATGTCATTACAACCCACTCGAACAAACCGATTGCACCAGGACACCTGAAAGCAGTCTTAGGAATATCTTCATCAGCCATAAAAATTTGATTGTAGCCGGCATTACCATCCATGAAGCTGATGACCTGATGTCCCACAGCCGAATCGACTAACATATCGGCTATCGGCATTAGGTAGCCGTCCATCGGGGTAGCTCTGTTCAAGTCCCTAAAATCGATGCAGACCCGCAACTTGCCATTCTTCTTGTATACGGGGACAATATTCGATATCCACTCGGCGTATTGGCAAACTCGAATGAACTTAGCTTCCAGCAACCTCTCGATCTCGGCCTTGATGTCAGGCAATGACTCCTGCTTGAATCATCGTGGCGGCTGCTTGAACGACTGAAATCCAGGCTTGATAGACAATCTGTGCTCGACAATCGATTTGTCCAAGCCAGGCATCTCGTAGTACTCCCAGGCGAAGCAGTCTTTGTATTCTTTCAATAAGTCGATCAACTCCCGCCTGAACTCAGGGTCAAGATTGGTGGCAATATACAGTCGGCCTTGGTCTATCACCAGATCCGATATCCACTTCTTCAAGTTTATCGGCCGACGTAAAACCCTGTCCAAGCTTGCCCTCGGTGGCATCGATCGGGTTGTCCATTAGTAAAAAGACTTAGAGCCGATTGCCCGGACCGGCTGTTGACTCTCGTCTTTGACCTTAATGGAGCCTTCTTCCCAAGTCTTGCCAGAAAAGCAGTCATGATCCCCAGCTTCCGAGTAGGTAGCATCTGCTGCGGCTATACTCGCCGAGTCATCAGCTGGGACCACCTCAACCTCATCACCATGCCACTGGATCACACATTGGTGCATTGTTGACGGTACGCAGCAGTTGGCATGGATCCAATCACTCCCAAGTAGCAGACTGTAAGAACCCTTGCTGTCAATCACGAAGAAGGTGGTGAGCAACGTCTTCTTCCCGACTGTTAACTCGACATTGATTGCCCCCCGGGTATTTGAAGAGTTGCCCCCGAAGTCTTTGAGCATCATGTCGGTCTCGATCAAATTATCAGGGCCCTTGCCCAGCTTGTGGAAGGTGGTGCAGGGCATGAGATTAACTGTGGCGCCACCATCAACTAGCATCTTTGTAACACCCCTGGTGTTACGATAACTAAAACCGGCCATGTCATCATGATTGCATGTAATTCATCCCGCATAAAATCATTGTTACCGTGCATCACTAAGGCAATTTTTATTTCCACATGTGAATGTGCTTAGGTACCTTTGAGTGACTTTATGATTTAAATAATTGTTTGTGTGTATGCCTCTAAATCCAAATAGAAAATAAAAAGGAAAACAATTAAAAAAAACCCTAATCGGACTCGAAACCCTAGATCAAAAACTAAATAGAATCATGTGTTGGGCCTTAAACAAAAGTTGTAAATTTTTAAAAGTTGAGCAACTTATATTTTGGGCAATTTTGAAGTTATTAAAAATAATTTCAAATAAAACCTTAATCTAGGTTTTAAAGTTTAAACTTGAAATATAAATTCAAAAAACTAGTAGGAATCTGATGATGGTCTTTTAATAAAAGTTTTAGCCCTTTCAAATTAGAACAACTTTTATGTTTGGAGATTTTAAATTTTACCAGTGGAAATTTAAATTAAAACCCAATTAGTGTTTGTTTATTCAAATTTAAAATGCCCTTTCAAAAACTATCAAGAATTTGGGCAAACTACCTTAATGAAAGTTGTAAGGATTTTCAAGTTGAACAACTTTTATATTTGAGGATTTTGAACTTATACATTGAAATTTCAAATTTAACCCTAAGGAGTGTTTTAGAACTTAATTTCAAATGCTATGTTAAAAACTATGAAGAATCTGACAAAACTCTATTAATGAAAGTTGTAGAACTCAACAAATAGAATAACTTTTATTTTTACAAAAATTCAAGTTGTTGATAAAACTTTGGGGAATTTGATTGGATTGTAAATGGGATTTAAATTTGAATTTTACCCCCTTTGATATAGTTTCAAATCCAGGAAGAATTTGGACATGGTGCAAAAAGTGAAATTGTTTATCATAAATTTGGCACAACTTTTATTTTTGGAATTTTACTGTTAGCTACTTGGAATAGGGCATTATTGGCACACATAGGGTTTGACTTAGGGGCCTTGCTACAGTACCGACTGGAGGGGGGTCCGGTCTCGGCCTGCCATGCGCGGCCGCACGTGCCGTGCTGTGCGCCAGCGCCGGCCGGGGCCGGCCGGGCCCGGTCACCGCCGGCTGACGAAGTCGTGGGGGCTCCGGACCCCGCTTGATCCTATCTCCTCCCTTCCCTGAGCTATAAAGCCGACGTCCCTTCCTCCTCGTTCTTCTTCTCTCTCGGCTCACCGGAGAATGCCGATCCGCCGGGAAAATTCACATTCCTTGCTACACCACCACTCAATCTGTCTCGTAGCTAGCATCTCCATCCTCTTGTGCGTCAATTGAGCCAGCCCGCGTCACTTCTCATTTCCAGAATCCGCTGGGACGTCGGGTTCTTCCTCGCGGCTGGCAGCGGCGCCGCCGTAGGCATCCTTGCGTGGCTAGGCCGTTGTGGAGGTGTTATCATTTAACTAACTCGTGTTCTCGACTTATCTTGGTCCCATGTATCTTGCGCGTTAGACGGTTTCGTCGTTGCTCTGCAGGTAGTGTCGGAATGAGTCCACGCCGCCGTGGGCACGCCGCCGCTGCCGCTGCCAACGCCGCCGGTTTCTTCTGGGCCGTCACCGTCCTCACTAGCACAGGCAGGGGAGTTTAGGTGAGTCACTGGTGCCTTGAGAACCCTCTATTGCAGTCCTACCATTCTCTGGTCGTCGGCACGTGCAGCGCCGCCGTCTGGATCACCGCCGTTCCGCCATGACTATGGCAGAGAACTTCTCGAACCCTAATCCACCCAAACTCGCCCTTAATGTGGTCCGCGGGTAGTTCTCGAGCACGTAGGAGTCCTTGTCCTCGCCGGAGACGTCGCCCGCGTCGAACCGCCACCGGTCGTGCCGCGTCGGTCCCGCCCCTACGCTGCTCCGGTCAAGTGGAGCGTGGAAGGGAGGCACGGCCTGCGGGGCCGGGTGGGCCGGCCCAGTAGTGTGCGGGCACATTGAGAGGGAGTGGGTGAGCGCTCGGCCGACTGGGCCAGTTCTTCTGCCTTGTGGGCCGACTCGGGCCGGATTACATTTTCATTTTTCTCGGGAATTAAATAGATTTTCTCATTTTCCTGGTAAAATGAATAGTGAGGCAAATTGTTATTTTTGTATGAATATTTCTATTATACTAAAAATTATGCACTTAATTGTGGATGCTCTCTGTGGTATGGTGAATGTATGAAAAATTTAAGACAAATATTTTTAGCACATTTTGTATATGGTAAAAATGCCTCATTTAATTCACAAATGGGACTTCTAAGATTTTTGTAGGCTAAGATAATTGCCCAAAAATTATGAAATTTATTTTGCCACTCTTTTATGCTTAGAGTGAGCTTCACAAAAGTTTTTAGGTCTATTTGATGATGTTTAATTATACCCTTAGTTATATGATTTAATATTTAGTTGATAATTATCAAAAAGATGAGCATAAATAATAAGAATGACTTTGGGTGAATTTTTGGGGTTGATTGGGGACCATGGGACACATTTATCACTGCTGTTCCATGGCGTACAGTTGTAGGTTTAATATGCTCATGGTGAATTGAAGATAGTAAGAAACTAAAAATGCCTTTATATAAAACTTTCCATTGGTTAATGCATGTGGGTGATCTGGATTGTTTCTTCGATGCAACTTCTTGAGTAAAAAGGGATGATCAAGTGTGTTCCTATGTTAGGATTTTAATAGTCCTCTCGTAAGTGAACATGGAATGACTTGCTTGGTTAAACAATTAAATGCTAAAGCAAAACCCTAGTCGGAAATCGATAGTTGATTTTGTTGGCTTGCAACTGTATCGTGAAGGAAAGTTATACTCAACTTTCAAATTAAATTTACCTACTATTGATCAGTGATTTTGTGCATCTCCTGCATCATGGCATACATGTCATCATGTTAAGTGTTGCATTATTATTTCGTGTAGAGAACGCGCGGTGATTATTACCTGAAGGTTGTCCCGAGTAAGGTCTTCACTCGGTGGACGTGGATCCTTCTCGGTGATTAACTTCAGGGTTCTGTCTACTTCAAGCAGCAGGCAAGCCCCGGTGCATTCAGCCCCTTCCTTATGATTTACAAAATATTTATAACTTGAGTTAATCTACTGCATTAGGTTTATAAGAGTTGATTGATAACCCAATTGATGCATTACCAACCTTGACCACTGAAATATCCGAAAACCATTTTAAAATAAAATGTTTGGAAAATGCTTAGCTCTGCTTGAATAATTTAGATTTGCACAAAATGCTATTTTTTTGAGCTATTGTGATACATTATTTAAACATGGAAAAGGGAACTGGTATTATTCTCGTTCGATGGCTGTGCACCTGATCAGTACGCTGTCGTCGACGGGAAGGGATTTTCCTGCTCGGTGATCGTGGCATTGGGTTAGAGTCCCAACAATTGTCACCGACGGAAACGAGATTTGAAAACCGAAGGGACACTTGTATTTGGATTAGAGTCCCAATGCACTGTCGCCGTCGGAAAAAGGTTTAGGGACCGTTCGTTGTAGGCCTGCTGGATCGAGACTTTGTAACTAGCCACATGCTACGGGAAGCCTCTGACTCCGGTGGCTCTACTGCTGGAACTGACAACCACGCACTGGGAGTGGAGAGATGGCGAGAGTAGCGTGTACCCTTGTGGCCGTCGTGCCTGGAGACAAGAGGAGTACTGTGCTCTCGGGTGGCGCAGGACCGGTTCCGGGGTATGAAAAGCCGTGGTAGGCGGGGTTGGTATATGCAAGCTTAAGTGCTACATATGCAGTGTGGATAGGGATCCCCAGCTGGGTACTAATCGATTCGAATCGTCGTTGCTCCTCGGTTATGGAGACTCGATCCTTCGACCATTCAGCGAAAAGTGGTTCGGAACTAGGTGTTTTGAGAATAGATAATAAATTGAAAAGTATGAGGATACATGTGACTGAATTTGGAACTATGGATTATGATTAAAATAATATTGAGTTAAAATATTGAAAATTGGTTAGTATTGCTTTTTCCGCAAAATACTTTGACTTTTGCTAAAGCCTTACCTTGACTCCCCTCAGCCTGCATTTCTGAGTCTCATTCCTTTTTCTTTAGTCGGGTAAGTCTTGCGGAGTACCCCAGTACTCAAGGTTTGTTAACCCCTGTTGCAGGAGAGCCGAGAGTACAGTTTTACGCGAGACCGTGCCGGTCGACGGATCGTGCATGGATGAAGCTGTGTATAACCCTTGGGCAAGGTGTCTGGTTGTAGGATGCTACTCCACTACGGAACTCTGGTTAGGATAATGTAATTTATATTTGTAATCTATGTTTATGTAATACTTCCGCACCTTGTACTCTGATTCAAATTATTTGTGTAAACTGTTGTAATACTGCAATGCTTACAATGAGATCCTCGGGAGGTTAGGGTTTCCTAGGGAACCCGGCAGGCCACCTAGGTCAAAGAGAACTCGTGCAGACTGATCGTGGGTCCTTAGGGACGATGATGGTGCACGTGGGCCCTATTATTAAGGCGGTTCTGTCACAATCTTGGTCATGGGTATCCCATCGACATATCCTTTGAGGTACAAGGCCTTCAGGTGTCAGTGCTTGGGTGGCTTGTCAAAGGTAGCTTGCTATGTGAAAACCAGCTTGGCGGTGGCTTGCTCAGACTCTGATTCATCAGAATCAGAGAGAACTTCAATCTTCCTGGCTCGGGGCACCTTGAACTCAGCCGGAAGCACAAACACCATCTGCGCATCGACTGTCGCCTTCCCTTTGTCCTGAGGAGGCTTCTCCCGCCATATTTGCTTCGGGCGGACCTCTGCTTTGAGCTCCCTATTCCTAAGGCGCTGCACACGGCGTCTCTAGCTCTTGGTCAAGTCCCCAGGGCACTACTGGTTCTCCTGCCAGACCGGCTCTTGGTGATCGACTGCTGTCTCGTCGAGCTAATCGTGCAGGTCTATTTTTCGCGCCGATCTTGCATGTCATGTGGGCGTCCAAGCCTCTCATGCATAGACCGACAGTTGGTCTGAGAGTGCCTGTACACACGGTACTGATCGCTGCACTCCAGGCAATTGCGCAGAGTTGGCAATCTCAGACCTTCATTCCAGTAATGCCTGAAGAATGGGCAATGCCAGTGGCTTTCTTCTTCCTCCCGGTGGCGAGCCAACTCTTCCTGGTAGTGGGCTTCTTCTTCATCAAGAGCCCATCTCCGGTACTCTTCCTCTTCAAGCTGCCTCCGGCGAGTCTTCTCCTTTTCCCTGTCGCCATTTGTTTAGTAAATCGCGGGATATAGGCCTGATCTTCTTGGTGCCGCTGGACTCCCCCTTCTCGTATTGACTCTGATTCTGCTCCCGGCTTCTCTTGATCATCGCCAGCTCCTCAGCCGATATCTGCATATTAGTATCGACTGATGCGTTCCTTCTAGCTTGGTTGGAGGTCAGAACTTTCATCTTACCTGCGGGGGCCGACACCTCAACCATATTCTGGCCCTTCGGGAACGGAAACTTATCAATCTTCATCTTCCCCTTAGCAGGACTGTCAAACTTCAATAAGCCGTGAGAGATGGCCATCTGAATCTAAGTTCTGAATGCACGGCATCTGTTGGTGTCGTGTGTGGTGACGCCGTGGTACTGGCAGAACGCCTTCCCCTTCAAGTCTTCAGGAGAGGGTCTTACATAATCGGCAGGGAAGGTGATCTGCCCAGCACTGACCAGTAGATCGAGTAATTTGTCCAGCTTGTGTGTATCGAAATCGTACTAATCCTCTGCGCTCCAGTTCTTGGGCACAGCCATGGGCTTCTTGCCCCACCTCAGCTCGACAGCGGCGATGTCATCTTCATCTTCATCCTCGGAGTCCGAATTACTGATGAACGCCGTCTGTTTGTACTTCCCCTCCTTACGGAAGGTCTGAGCTTGCAGCTCCAGGGCCGTCACTCTCTGCAACACCTGGCTAACGCTGTCAAAGTCAATGCCCACTAGCTTCTCCTGAATGTGCGGGAGCATTCCACCAATGACCAAGTAAGTGAGCTGCTTGTCAGATAGGTTCAGTGAATAGCACATGTTCCTCACTTCCCTGAAGCGCTTGATGAAGGCCGACCCGGTCTCGCTACTCTTCTGGCGCATGCTGGTCAAATTAACAATAGTTTTCTCCCCAGTGCTAGAGAAGAAATAGCTGTGAAACTTGCCCTCCAGGTCCGCCCAGTTTTGAATTGACCCCGGCTCCAGAGTGGTGAACCAACTGAAAGCCAGCCCTGTCAGTGACAGTGAGAAGAAACGGACCCTGTGAGCATCCTTATACGACGCCTCACCGAGCTGAGTTAGGTATCGGCTGATGTGCTCAATGGTGGATACATCGTCTTGACCGCTGAACTTGGTGAAATCTGGCATGCGATACCTCTGTGGTAATGCCACGCGATCAAACCACTCAGGGTAGGGGCGCCTGTATGTGATCGAGACCCCCGCCTTCGGCTGCAAGCCGAATTGGTCCCTGAGCATTGCACTCATCTTGTTTACCAACTCGTCGTGAGGTGATTGAGCATAACCGGGATGTGGCGCCGACGTGAGCTCATCATAAGTGTGCCCGATGTGAAAATTTGGAGTTGTTGGAGGCACGTTTCCAGTCGGCACGTTTCCGGTCGGCATATTCCCAGTTGTACGCATGTAAGCAGCAATTTGCTCAGGAGAGTAGTCTCTGTATAGTTTGGGCTGCGGATCTATTTTTGGAGCCGAATCCGTCATCATATTGGGATTTTGAACAGATGACTTTGGCGGATTCGGCTGTTGCGACGGAGGATTGGACGTTCCAGCCGCTGCATCTGAGTTGGAATCTTCTGGGGGTATGTTGAAGTACGTTGGGCCTAATGATTCCCAATCCTGCCTCTTGATGACGGTCTTCATGATGCTGTAGAATGTCTGCAGGAAAACGTTGTGATGATACCCGACTGCCTGATGCGAAGCGTTCCAGATGGTGCTTTGGATGAATTCCTTGAACTCTTGCTCCTCTTTGTCGCTGTAGCCAGGTATGACCCACCTTGGTTAGGGGTTCTTCTTGATCACGCGGCGATCGTGATTTTTAGCAAACGACAGCAGACAGGCATCAATAAATTGTTCAATGATCTGCTCTAGCACCACAGCATCCTCGGGATCAATCTCCTCACGCTTGACTCTGATGACGCCGTCATCCCTGGGAGCCACGGTTTCCTGAGCCTTTCCCTTAGTCATGAGTGAAACGGTCCCACCAGGCGTGCCAAAAAGTGTGTTGGCACAAAATGTGGTTCCTTGCACTCAACACACCAGCGAAGCCAGATATGATCTTAAGAGCGTCGGAGCTTTCAAGATCCAGCTAGCTTCAAACCCGGTCAGAGAGTGCCGATAACCCTCAAGCGTGCCAGTCAATTTGACCTGCAATTGACAAGGAAAAAATAATGATCAGTAATCACAAGGCGGAACTAACCGGTGGGTCCGGGTAGTTCCAACTATGTGGCTCTGAGAGCCGATATAATCGGAAATCGTCTAAAGAGTCGATTCCGGCATGTATGCATGTTTTGCCACAAGAAACAATTATTGAACTGATACATAATTGATTAATATGTGTAATCAGACATGACAATCTACATTAAACAAGTCTATGTAGATAGTTATAGCAGATTAAAGCATAATCGATTATTGTAAATAGGTCAAGTTATTCAATTCAGACTGTCTGAATGTAAAACAGACAGAAATCATTTAGCCGATTTGGCAGAACACGATCGGTTAACTAGTTTTTCTCATGAAAGCATAACTGCACCGGCTAACTAGCCGATCAAGGGTCCGTGAAGCAGAAAACTTAGCGGTAGCAATAGCCACAAGTCGATCTATAAGAATACGGAACTGGTCTAAAGGCCGGTGGTTCTGTATCCGTACAAATCGGCTCTTGCCAAGCCCCTCTCAGCACGTACGAGTAAAACTGCGATAGTACTGCCCGAATCAAGCAGTTATCGCAACAAAACATAAACATGAGCGAGACATAAATGAACGTTTTTTATGTAAATCTAAAGCCAATACTATGCAATCTTGATCGGGCAAAGAGATGTTATATTAATAAATAAACAATAAATGACAGATAGCATCTTGATAACTTAATTAATCTAATTAAGATGCCAAATTAGTTAGAGCCGATAACTAATTCATGCACATAATCAAGCTTAACCTAAGCCCTCGTCCACCGGATGACGCTAAACATAAATTAAAAAAGAAAACAAACATGAATTGATAACTAATCCTTATTTGATCTAAGCCCACGTCCATCGGATGACGCTAAACTTATATTAAACAAGAATAAGCCCCGATCTACGATGCTCCCATATCCACCAGATGACATTAACGAGACAAAGTTTAGCGAGGCATGACGGTAATTACAAACAAGCCTGCGTCCACCGGATAACACTCAGCCCAATTGAAGAACTCGCCGAGATATACGTTACTCCTGCTCCTAAGGTTTGGCCAGAGCTGAAAGGTGTGTTATATTGATGTGTTCGTACGTCTTACAATGGCCAGGGGCTTATATTTATACCCTGGTCTCGACAAGATAGAGTCCTAATCAAATTACAACTCGAAATAGATATGGAAACTAACAAACTTTTCTAATCCAAAGGTAATTTGGAGTCCAATCTTCCCTTTCTAGAACAGACTCCGAACGTGATCGCTCCTCGGCGCTAGAGATTCATGCTGACGTTATCAATCGACTCTTGTCTTCAACCGCGCCATCTTCACTTCGGCCCAACAATCAATCCAGGACCCGATCAGCTATTCTCAACTCTTCGCATAGAAGGCTCTGCTTCCCGAAAATCGACTGTCTCGATTCTCGTTATCGGCTATATATTCACAGTCCAAATTTTGATGTAAACAATATCACACTGCCATATTACTAGCGTGTGATCACAAAGTACCTTTAAAATTGTTTGTTTGTTTCTGTTTCCATTGATGTCACGAAAGGTTAATCTATACCTATAATAATAAAAAGACAAAAAAATTTCTTCTTTTTTCTGTCGTCGTCGTCCCTAACTACCACATAATAGAGAATTCCTTCAATCGAACTTGTATGATTCATGCTTATATGAATTTGAATAATTGCGTCTAGCAATGATCGATACGAAATCTGGTTCTAAGATATATTGGGTGCTTTTCGTATCAAACTTAAACATACTTGTACTAATAACCTACTTCTGCAAGCAGTGTCCTCTTGTAGGCTTGCACCTCCTATGAAAAACAAAACCAAGAAAAGAAGAACCAACGTTGGATGGTGATTGTGTCCTAAACGGAAAGCAGAAAAAAAAAGGACGACCACCAAAAGGAGAAAAATGAAACGAGCGACAGGTCCAAGAATGCACGGAAAATGGAAAAAAAACTCTCTGTGGTGAAATTAAGTATTAGAATGAAGGTAAGATTTATATTTCCTTTCATCATGTTTTTTCACTTCCAAAATATCCATGGGTCCTCTGGCATCCCTTGTCTGGATACTGCCCACTGCAGAAACCAACTAATAAACAATCTATACCTAATAAAAATAAAGAGGCAAAAATTGTAGACATCTTTAGGTTTTTGTCCAACCTAATTAACCCGACTTGATTTAGGCCTAAATTCTATTCGCCTCGGACTCTACTTTGTTGTAATCGTTGCCCATGGTGCAACGCTCGTTCTTGTGCTCATCCAACAATCCCAGGCAGTAGGATTGGTCAGCCGTAGGCAGCGCCGCCGTTCGCACCATGCCGCTCCGAGTCTCGCTCATTCTTCTCTCCATCTATGTCGCAGTGTTGTGCTTGCCCAAAAATCCCTACGCAGTCTGCACGCATCGTCACCGTTCCCAGACTCCACTCGCTACTCCAAGTCCCACTCGATAATCACCGCCCAAAACTCCTCCATACAGCAGCAACCATTGCAGAAGTTTTGTCCCGCCACTGCATTGTCGATGCAGCCGTATTCCATGTAAGATCGACCTACGAGAAGCTGGACCGGTCACTGGTGCTCAAGGTGCTCAAGATTGTCCAGACTTTGGCTCTTTTTAAAGAATTTTTGTTGTTGGTGCTGACTGTATGCTGCCACACTAGAGTTATTTTACATGGATTTAATCTGTTCGCTTCAGCTTATCGGCGCTTATTTTCAGCTCTGAAAGAATGTTTTCTCTTACAACAAATCAACATCAGTCATCTATTCGTTGGAGCTGAAAAGAAACATTGATTTTGTCTGACGTTGATTTGTTGTGAGAGAAAATACTATTCCAGAGCTGAAAATAAGCGCTGATAAGTTGTTTTGTTTCCTGTAATTTATAGGAAATGGATCATAACATTGGATCAAGCACTAATGATAATTTTTATGTTCGAACCTTCAAGAAAGCAAAATGTTCAGTGAATTATAGTTTCGTTGCAGCCTACAAACATTTTTGCTAGTTATTTGCTTATGTAAGAAAATACTTCTTAATCCTTGATATAGTAACTCCATTAAATCTACGTAATACTAATACTATATTATTATTATTATTATTATTATTATTATTATTATTATTATTATTATTATTATTATTATTATTATTATTATTAGATGGATTCAAAGAACCTTAGAGCAACTGCACGACTCTTTATATCATTCCATTCTAAATGCTACAAATAGATATTTTAGTAAAAAACTACCCTCCAACGGCTTGTCTAAGGCCCTGTTTAGATCCACTGCAAATTGCAATTGCAACTAATCACATCAACGCTACGGCACATGCATGGAGCATTAAATATGGATGAAATATTTGTATGTTTGTATTTTTTACATGTACATCATGAGACGAATCTTTTAAGCCTACTTGGATCATGATTGGACAAAAGTTGTCAAATACAAACGAACGTGCTACAGTGCAGAATTGCAACTGTAACTGGGATCTAAACACATCCTAAATGGTCATCCAAATATAGTCATCTCTTAATCTATATTTTTTGCTAGCCAAATATAGAAGACGATAATGGCTCTTGAGAGTGTGTTTGAGATATAGAAGAACTATTGGAGAGTCAAGAGATATAGAAATTGATATTTATGCAAATGAGTCTCTAAATGATAATTTAGAGAGTGAAATTTATATAGACTCTTGGAGATGCTCTTACCACTGAATGCTTGTTAATGAAAACATGACATTTTGATAGCTTTTATCAAGCATTGATTGTTTTATTATAAGAAGAAATCTTAGCGGAAGTCATCTAACATGTAGCCTTAAAAACACACATCATATGAATATGCCTAAAAGAGGGTTTCACACCTTGTTACCAGCTCATTTTCTCCCTTTTTTCCACATTTTTTCAAACCAGAGTAAAACTTGTGTATTCTAATTTATCACATTTGGTGGAGAGAAAAGCAAACATAAGGCACATTTAGTCTTCGGGAAATTACACGAGCCGACCAATGGGAATCATTTTTGTAGTTTTCTTTCGAGACGTTAATCGCAGCCATACTTATCTTTTACTCTTGTTTTTAAAAGGATTTCATCGACACATTACTGTAATACATCAACGCATTAGGGGGACCGATGGTGGAGAAGATGGTGGCGGCGGTGCTGCTAGGGCGAGTCCCAATAGAGCAGGAAACCTTTCTCTGTGAATCCACCTCTTGCGCCTAATAACACAGAATATGTTCATTTGCTAGAGCTTTGATGCAATTGCTGCCACTAAATAATCAGCCTAGGCGCCGCCTGTTGTTAATGCTATATATAATATTAGCCCTAATTTATTGTTGCTGATTTTGTTGTGTAGCATGGGATGTGTATGCGCTTGGTATTACTGCAAGTATTGAAACGTTGTCCACAATTAGGCATATGGCAGTCGCTTGCAGCTTCTATCCTCACTACTGCCTGAGAGTATTTTGAGTACAAGTATTCAAACGTTGTCCACAATTAGGCACATGGCAGTCACTTGCAGCTTCTACCCTCATTACTGCCTGGGAGTATTTTACAGCTGTGAACATCTTACTAATAGTACTGAGTAGGAACTGTTTCCAACAACTTATACTATTGAAAATAACACACACAGTTGCACCTACGTACGATGGCACATTATTATACACATATGTAAATAGAGATGTTCTACATGTTGAATTTTAGGCCCCTTTATCTGTGAATAATGTGGAAACTATTACATATAAAACTTCGATCTTTCGCTCCAAACTGGACCCTATATAGAGTTGCAGTGTGCCTATCTACTTTCTGAATGTAAAACTAATGGAGATGTCAAAAAGATATCATAGGGAAAAAATAGAGCTCAATGAAAATAAAGGAACTAATTTCATAAGTCAAGAAGAATATAATAATAGTGTTTTCTACAAAGACCTCATACTTTGAGCAAGACAAAGACCTCATACAAGTCATTACTTGGTGCATTAATAAGTTAGCCTCATCACCATGGGTAACTAGTTCACCCAGCAGCAGCGAAGCATGTGCTCTTACAACAGACCAAAGCAGGGATTGGGATGTTTGTTTCAGCAATTTTGTGAATGTTAGTTGATCTATGAAAATGACCGCCGCATGCTTATGTAGGTACGTTCACAAGTGTCCAAAGGGCAGATCTCTCACCGACACTTTATTACAGTATACTTCCTCCGTATAAAAAAATGATATTATTTTGGAAAAGATCTTAGTCAAACATTGGAAATATAAATCATGAATAACTTTTAAATATACTATCATAAAAGTATGCATATATCACTTTTCAAATAAATATTTTTATAGAAATATGAAGTCAAAGTCATGCTTTGGAGACCATGTCTTTGTCCTAAACGATATTTTTTTCCTATACGGAGAAATTACTAATTCTAGTTGGAGAATATGGTGCAAGTCATTAAGTAATCTTCTTGAGACACGGTTTAGCTAGCTAGTCCAATTAATTCCAAGATCCAGCAAATGGGCGATACATATTAGGGCATATACAACGAAGAGACCTCTAATCACCTTGAATATATCATTGGGAGCATGTCTCTAAGCTATTTAATGCGTAGCATGTAGCTAGGATCAACAATAAACAATTTTTTGTATACCATTATGTGGCTATTTGATAGAAAATGTATCAAGAATAAATACGACCATACTAGCACTTCACATTCGTATAACACCTGTCATTCAGGAACAAAACGAAACATCACATTCAGATAATTGTGTTCACATCCTGATAGCTGTGTCTAATTCAAAAAAAAAAAAAAAAAAAACCCACATCGCTCAGTGAAACTGATAACATGCAGTTTTCAGAAAGGCAGATAAGCATCCAGCTACAGGTAAGATTTACGGTTTCAATTATTCAGTTGAGATTATGCACAACATAAAGGATGTACACTATTTGAATAGCATAGCCATTTGACATTGGAAACTTATGAAGATACAGAAAAGATTTAGAAAAAATTTTTTAGCCTTTTTCTTAGCATTGACGACGAATTAAGAACGTATTCTGCAAAGATTGGTACATATCAACAAAAAGCTAGAGGAGAACATATCAACAGTAAGAAATTCATGTCAAGCTAGCACAAATGGTATGTATCCTATGCACAGATGTCGCATCGGGGCGCCAGCGGCAGCAAATTTTTCCATCAGATTTGCAAACAACTAGTGGCGCCATCAGACCATCTACACTCATTACCATAATCTCCCGCACTTATTCATCCTCTGTGTATCTACTCTATATAATTTTTCTTATTTTATTCTTCACCCACTCCCTCTCCCCCCGGCGTTCTCTCTCTCCCTGCCCGCCCGCTCGCTCCACGGCGGCGGCTCGCCCACCGGAGGGCACATCCCGGTGCCGCGCTCCACGGCGGCGGCCCGCGCGGAGGCGGCTTGGGCTGCGCGCGTGGACGCGCCTCCTGACGGCGAGCCCGGTGCAGCCCCCCGGCGCTATGGCCTCCTGGGCGCGGCCCAGGTGGGCGGTGAGCCCGGCGCAGCCCCAGCGAGCCAGGTGCGGCCCCGGCGAGGGCACGCGCAGCCACGAGCGGCAGGCCATGGACGGCGAGGGACCTGCTCCGGCTCGGGCTCGTGGTGGCTGTGGCGGTGGCGCTCCATCTCTCTCTCCCCCAGACTCCCTCCCTCGGTGCTCCGGCGAGCCCTCCCGGTGGCGGCCGAGATCCTCGCGCGGGGGCCGGCGACGGCGCAGGCGGACGGGCGAGCGGCGGAGGGCGACCTCGTTCCTCATCGGTCATCGCTGGAGGAGCTCGGCGAGCGGCAGCGCCTCCCTCTCTCTCTCCCCGGGGTCCTCTGCACGCGCGTGGGCCCGGCGGCCAGGTACCGGAGGTCCTGGACGCCGCTGAACTTCGGGGATGAAAAGTCGTCCGCTTCGATAGCGGCCTCCCATAGAGGACCCGCTGCAGCCTCCCGTCCGGTACCTGCCTCCTCCAGGAACGGGATACCGGACGCGGTGCGAGTGGTCTCATGCAGCAGGAGGTCGTCCTCCATGGGTGCGGAGTCAGTCCAGATCATCGGCATGGTGGCCGGCATGGGGTGCAAGAAGCTTCGCGCGACCTGGAGACGTCCAACAGCGCCTGGTGGCCTGGATGCGTGCGGGCTTGACCAGGGCGGCCATGGCGGCGCAACTGAGCTCCTCCTCGACCGTGTGCAGGAGTGCTTCCTGAAAGCCGGGTGTGCGGTGCGACGCCCTGCGAGGTGTAGGATGTTACTACACTCCCACCTACCCACGCTAAGCACCCTACCACACCGATGCTCTCTTGCCCACTGGCCCCCACAAGCCACCCTTGCCCGCTACACCACAACATAGCTCATTTGGACCGCTCATGCTGGTGCTTGAGTTGCTACGAGATGAGATGACACTCACGCTTTCATGATGAGAATGAACTTGTTTTGATGATTTTTCTGGAACGGCTCGCTTCGAATCTTTGTGAATATTCAAGTGCATGGAGCGGCTCCAACTGTATATCCCTCAACCAAACATAGGTCAGAACAAAATAGCCATATCGCATCCTTCCTCATATCTTCGACCAAACACATCCTAAGGTGTTTTTGATTGAGTTGTGATTTCTGAAAATGATATTGTGAGCTGTGGACTGTGAAAAGGCTGATGTGAATTGTGGGCCATAAAAAAATGTAAGCTTTTGGTTCAAACAATTGCAAATTCTACCTCCTATCTGTATCGCCTTTGCAACAGCTCTCTATTTTCACCATTTCAAAAAGCAGAAAGCCAAACGCCAAAAAAATAGTCTAAGATGCTTTCAAAATTGTATCCAAAAGCACCTTCTGGCTCTTATGGTCTTTACCCCTCTGGTTGGCTTTTGGTTTATTAAAAGCAAAAGCAACTCCCAAAAGCCCAATGAAAGATGTTCTAGGTGCCCGCCTCTAGAAATCGATAAATAGAGGCAGTCATTCAAGAGTCTATCTCAAAAAATAGTTGTCTAAAAAACATTTTTTAATTGACTTTAAATGACATTACTACAACTTAGGTGGTCACAATCAGCTAGCAATTGCCATCGCAGTCGTGTTTCTGCCTCGGCGCCTCAGTAGTAAGCACTCCATGGTGATAGTCGATGCCTTCACAAGCAGCTAAAACCGTTTATGGACAATGTTATCACTGCCGCATTGGTGAGTGATCCACCTATGTTGATGCTAACATCACAATCATTTGTTCATGCAAATCGTCTGGGTAGTGGTCACCAGCACCGTCGCCTTGTACTATGACTTGATTGGCTTCACAGTGGGTTCACCATCACTTTGGCGGTCGAGATGGTTGTGTCGAGGTAACCTTACCGTCGTTTGAGGGTATGAGCCGTCCGGCCAAAGGTCAAGGTCATCATCAGTGTGATCCGTTGTTGACGATCCTTTAGTCGATGTCAGGTTATAAAATGATTCAGCGGTGATACTCTTATGATCCCTGTTGTATCAAACATGTAGCGACAGTTTTGGACTTTTACACCACCAATGGATATCAAAACAATAATGAATGATGATTACATTCGATGGTCACAAAATATCGTTCGGTTATCACAATATATTTATTAATTCGTCTAGGCCTTAATAGCTTACTAAACACACAACATGTACAAATATAATCAGTACATCCAATGTAAATATTTATTCTTCATGTTAAAGATATTATTATAATTGAATGGTTTGATGCGAGAATAATATTTATTCTTCATGTTAAAGATATTATTTGAAAAATATCCGTTAGTTTTGCAATGTAAATGTATCCTATCTAAATCTAGAAAATACAAGATGTTTTATAATTTGGAACACAGAGAGTACATCATAAATTCAAAAGTAATTTGAATTTTTTTATAAAGAGGCAAAATTTCTTTCCATTTTTTATGGCCCTCCTAACTATTTTTGTGAATATACTAGAAATCGTAATCTAAATAGACCCCACCGATCGTGTTAGATTGACTTCCGAATTTTGATTAACCTATAGAAATTCTAATCTAAATGTCAAAATCATAGAGTACGAGTTAGAATAACTCTTATCGAACGCGATAAAGAGTCCGATTGTAAAACATATTGGGTTGTGTACGTAACACAAACTCATAAATCATGCTCAAATATATTAGAACAACTCGATACAGAAAGAGAAAAAATTATATTGTATTTAGTAAAAAATATTAAAAATAAAAAAATTGGAGTGAAATAACAAAAAAAGAGAAATCTGTGCACCAGAAAAAAAGTAACGGTTATGAACGACTCTTACTGTTTCACATAGGCATGTAAGGATAATAGGGAAAAAAGAAATGGGTGAATATGGAAAAAATAGTAATTAATGGACTCCGTCACAGGCTCCTCTATTTTTAGGAAAAAAACAAAAATAACCATGGACTCTGTCCCAAACTTTTCTGATTTCGGACTCTTAAAAGACCACTTATTTAGATAAAAAAAGTACCAATACGAAATAAATAAATATATAACACTACATCATATTAATCTTTATTTTTTCTCCCGTTGTAACACACTCTTTTATTAACGTTTATTTTTTATCCGGTTACAACACACGATTAAATAAAGATAATAAGGCAACATCAGAAGCGGGACCCGCACGCCCGCACGGGTGCGTGTCTGGGCGGATGGAAGGACCTTCCGCGGGGCCCAGCCGGAACAACCAGAGATCCTCAACGGAATGGCCGAATGGGGTTCTCACATCTGGGAGTGGGACCCGCTGCCTGGTGAGAGACGAGGCTAGCCAACAAACTGCAGTTGGTGTGTCAGGGCCAGGCACACACACTGACACACGCCTCTTCCTTCCACGTGTGGCGCCGCGCGTGTCCCTCGCTTTCTCACCAACGAACGACTCGGATGTTCTGTGCCCTGCCCTCGCTCGCTGTGAGCGACTCCATCAGATGTTGAATTAGGGTCCTTTCTACGGTAGAAAATCATATACGAAATCTAAGGTATATTAAAAAAATCTGTGAATAAAAATTACTTCACACAATGGCAATTTTTTGAAGCAATAAATTTGTTCGCTCCCTTTACCCCTCCGTTTCTCTCTCCTTCCCAGATCCAAGAGCACGAGAGGGCAGGTAGCTTTCCCAAATCCAGCACAAGAGCTGTGGTGTCCATGGCCAGGCGGTAGTGCAGACCGCGGCGGAGACTGGGAGCAGACTGAGCTGTGGTGTGGACACTCCAACTCGCAGGCGAGCGCAGCAGCAAGGGCGCGCAGCAGCGACTCAGGCGAGTGTGGCAGCGAGCAGGTGGAGGGCGCGAGCAGGTGAAGGTCTCTGGCGAGCGTGTGGCGGCTCCGGGCGGCATCCTCGCGCGGCCAGCGAGGCCCAGCCAGCTCGGCGCGTCGGGGCGAGCGCGGCGTGGGATCCTCTTGCGGCTCAACCAGTGTGGCGCGGCAGCGACGGACGCGGGCTCCGGCGGGGCGAGCTCACACGGCGGTGAGCGCGTGAGGCCGCTCTGGCAGGCGCGGCGAGGTAACTCTAGCGGGCCTCCTACGGGCTCTGGCGTGACCGCGGACGAGCGTGGCGGCGGCTGCGGGCAAGGAGGAGCAACGGGCGAGCGCGGCGTGGCTCCGGCGAGCTCCGGCGTGACCGCAGGCGAGCGCCACGTGGCTCGCAACCGTGGACGAGCGTGCGGCTCCAGCGTCTCCGATGGGCGGGCTTCGGCGTCTCCCACTAGGAAATGACCGGTTTCTTCCCAACGGCGAATGTACGGTTTCTTCGTGTCTCGGGGCTAGAGTAGACATCGTTTCCTCCTCAAGAAACGGTTTTTCCAGATTTGTTTCTCTTCCCTCATTAATTAGGTTGCTATATCAGCAATTTAACTACGTGACATCTCATTAAATAAAGATAGAAACTGCTCGTTAATTGCTATTGGGACTGCCCTTATCCGCCTACTCTCCCTACGCCAGCTTCGGACGGTTCCAAGCAACTTACTCCGAGAAAGGTCTCATGGCATTAGCTTCGCGCGCGGCATCGGCTGGCACATGGTGGCTACATCATGCTGCTGAGAGAGGCTATTGAAAAAGCTATCGTGGGTAAAAAAAATTGTTCTAGACAATGAGCTGTCACAAAATATAAAGTTATTTAGTTAAAAACAAGTATGAGATCGATATACTCCTACCTCCTATCTTTACCCCTCTTAAAGCAACTACAAAAGAGTTGTTTTACTCCACCTATTCGAAAAGCAGAAATTCAAAAATTTATTAAAACAAGGTCTAAGATGCTTTAAAAATATACTATAGAAAAATAGCTACTTCTAAAAAAACATCCTTTAAAAGCAAGCATTTGGTTTGGCTATTGGCTTTCGAAGGCAAAAGCCACAGTCAAAAGTCCAACCAAACATGCCGTGACGTGATATCTCGTCTTGGAGACGGTGGCCCGATGGGTACAAAGTAGCTAGATTTCTGAGTGGCTGCCTCACCATGCAGGTGCAAAAGGTTGGCACGCGGTAGTGACCAAGCACGAAGCATGACCATGAACTGGTGGGCCACAGTAAAGGGCTCTAGTTTATTTACTTGTATTTATTCCTTCAATTCTAAATTATAAGATGTTTTGATTTTTCTACATACACTTCTCCTTATTTGTTTATCTAAAAAGAAGCGCTGATTTCGATTGATATTGATTTATCTGAGAGGAAAACACTGTTTTATATGCCTAAAAGAAGTCAAAATATGGACAAGTGAACAGAGAAGAGTAGAGGCTCCGGAAGATATAGTGCATATCTAAGTACATGGCAAAAGATACATATCTAGAAAAGCCAAAATGTCATTTAATTTTGAACGAAGAGAGTAGATGCTTCGGCAGCTGTAGCTTATGAGCTTGTATTTTAGATGCTTTGAAACCATTTTCCTTTCAAAAGAAGTGGATAATATAGATGCACCTTTTATGGGTTTATTTACTTTAATTTATTAGGTTATTGATAATGGTACATAAATTGGCAATTTAGGGTGTATTTGGTAGTGATCTAAATTCACAGAGAAACGTTTATATTCATATTTTGTATAGAAATGTTTATAGAAGAAATAGAATCACTCATTGAAACCATTTGGATGAGTATATGGATCCAGATTTAAAAAATGAACATAGGCGAATAGGCCAACATATTGTGTAATTTGGTTGTGTTGTACTGTATTCATGTTGTCTCATTTTATTTGGTAGCTATGTCATTTGAACTGTGTCTGGACCTACTCAAGTGAACTTTGATCTAGACAGTTAAGTCTGTTGTGTGGTGTACTGTATTCATGTTGTCTCATTTTAATTTGGTAGCTATGTGATTCAAACTAAGTGTCTGGACGAAGTCATGTGAACTGTGATCTAGAAGTTTAACTCTGAACTCTTTTTCTAGATAGGGGTGAAAATGGTACACCTATTTTCTGACCGTATTTAAGGCAAATCCGTTTAGAAAAATTCAATTATGTCCATATCCGAATCAGAATATTCAACATCCGATATTGTATCAATATTCTACACTACTATAGAGTATGGATTTTGTCCCGATTGGGAAATCCCTTTGCTCTCGGTTTTCCAACCGGGACAGCGGATGCAGGACTAAAGGTGGAGCCTTTAGTTCCGGTTCATCAACCGGGACTAAAGAGGAACCTTTAGTCCTGGTCCGTAACACCAAACGGAACTAAAAGGCTGGCCAGCCGAGTCATGGACGTGGAGTCTTTAATCCCGGTTTGTATTTCAGACCGGGACTAAAGTGTTTCTTTTTTTATTTTGGTTCTTTTCTGTTCTTTTGTTATCGGTGTTCGAAATTAGGTTTTTGAATACATTCTACGCTACTATATATGAATATGTACGCGTGTCAAAAGTACAGTTTCAAAGCACAAATAATAAAATCAAAGTATATATGAAATTTAGACATACTATTTAAACCATATGTTCGAGTAAATCTTGACATACATGGGACCATATAACGATTTAGAAGTTATTACACACATAACATGTTCAAGTGCTCTCAAATAAATGATACAAGACACAACTATTACCTATAAATTTCTGAAGTGTTCATTATGTGCCACAAACAGCTGAGTGAAGTGTAGGTCGCCGATGTGGTTTAGGCATATTTCATTGATGTGGAGTAAAGCATTGAGCAGTGTACTCTCCCTTACTTCACAACTACGAGCACAAGGTCTACAGACCACAGTAAACGGTGCTCGAGCAGGACGGCATCTTGGTCTCTTATTTGCAACCAGCTTGTCTTGAAACCCTTCGTTTGTACGTGTTGGCCTTGCATGAGCGTAGTCCCATTCACACCGCAATTGATATATTGTCTGGTTTAGCATGGCTTCAAAACTGCAGGCTGTGTATGTTAAGTCATAGTCCCGAATCTGTAATTGTTCATAAATTAATGTATGTTATATAATATATATGAGATAGGTATAAAGAATTTAAATTTGATTTACCACATCATTTCGATTGGCTGCGGCGATCCTTGCACAAAATCCCTGCGGGTCATGACTCTTATTTGCATTCATACATTGTACGAGCAACGAGCATAGTGTAGGTAGGGTGTACCTAATGCTCGCAAGTTTAGTCACACATGCCATGGTAGCATATTTTTGTGCAACGCTCGGCTGGGGCGCCATTTGTCCGACCTCTGAGATTTGTACAACTCCTCTACCATGCCTGGCGGTGATGGAAAAGCCAATCTGACATTGTGTTAATTGGCCATTATCTACTTGAAAGGTTTCGACATTAACTGTCCGAACATCAAATTTGGACAGTGTTTCTTTCAGCCAAATAATTTGGTCAATTACCTATAATTAATAGGTGTTAATCATTACATTATAAACATATACACATATTGGACAATATAATTACACAAACTTATTCAATTGCTTACAATGGTTGGATAGGGCCAATTTGTTTTAACAATCTCTAGATCGAATCCAAAATCATTTACATAGCCGCTGTGTCCAATCCTTTTTGGTTCAAGGAAACGTCCAGCTATCTCTAATTCATACATATATATGATATATCAAAATCCATATAAGTTGGCCAACAATATATCTGGAACTCTAAAAAACATATCTAGAACCCTAAACAAACTGTTCAAAAATTTTATGTCAAAATATACAATTTCTTGCCCTATCCATCCGAATCCACTAAGATATGTCTAAATATCTCCCAGACATGATCAGTTAAGCCGTAGGCGAGAATGTAAAGAATTAATGTATATCACCAGGGCGCAGTGGGGAACGATGCGGCCGGGGTTGGAGACGGGCGCTGCCGGTGGGTCGCAGTCGGAGAAGGGAGCGGCGGGGTCCGAGGAGAAGGCGGCCGGGCCGTGGCCGGGCGCGGGCGGGCGTGGACACGGTACAGAGGTTGGAGACTGGCGCGGCCGGTGGGTCGCAGTAGGAGAAGGGAGCGGTGGGGGTCCGAGGAGAAGGCAGCTGGGCTATTGTGACAAAACAGCCTTAATCATAAGGCCCACGTGCACTGTCATCGTCCCTAAGGACCCATGATCAGTCTGCACGAGTTTCCCTTGACCTAGGTGGCCTGCCGGGTTCCCTAGGAAACCCTAACTTCCCGAGGATCTCATTGTAAGCATTGCAAGTATTACAACAGTTTACACAAATAATATAAATCAGAGTGAAGAGTGCGGAAGTATTACATAAACATAGGTTTACAAATATAACTGACATTATCCCAAACCAAAGGTTCGTAGTGGAGTAGCATCATACAACTAGACACCCTGCCCAAGGGTTATACACATCTCCATCCATGCACGATCCGTCAACCGGCACGGTCCCACGTAGAACTGTACACTCAACTCACCCGCAATAGGGGTTAACAAACCCTGAGTACTGGGGTACTCCGCAAGACTTACCAGACTAATGAAAAAGGAATGAGACTCAGGAATGCAGGCTGAGGGGAGTCAAGGTAAGGCTTTAGCAAGAGTCAAAGTATTTTGCGGAAATAGCGTTACTAATCCTGCTTTTAGTATCTTACTCCATATTATTATAATCAACATCAATAGTTCTCAATTCTTTCACATATATCCTTTAATTCCAATTACTTATTCATTCTCAAAAACATCCTAGTTCCGAACCACTTTTCATGGTAAGTCAGTGGATCAAGTCTCCATTAACCGAGGAGCAACGACGATTCGAATCGATTAATACCCAGCTGGGGATCCCTATCCACACTGCATATGCAGCACCTAAGCTTGCATATGCCAACCCCGTCTACCACGGCTTTTCTATCCCTGAACCGGTCCTGCGCCACCCGAGAGCACAGTACTCCTCTCGTCTCTAGGCACGACGGCCACGAGGGTACACTCTACTCTCGCCATCTCTCCACTCCCAGTGCATGGTTGTCAGTTGAAAGGATCAAGGATGCCCAAGAGGGGGGGGGGGTGAATTGGGCAACTAATAATTTTTCGAAACACAATTCAACCTATCGCAATTTGCCCAATGTCACCCCACAAGTGTTTGTGTCAATTCTATTCCTAAAACAAGTTATGCAACCTAGAGCCAAGTCCTATTACAAGTATACTACTCTAGGAAAGTAGAGAACATAAAGGAAATGCGGGAATGTAAAGGGTTAGAAAGACAAATCCGATTTTTCCCGAGGTATCGGAGAGTCGGCACTCCCCACTAGTCCTCGTTGGAGCACCCGCGCAAGGGTGTAGCTCCCCCTTGATCTTCCCAAAGACCAAGTGCTCTCTACGGGCTGATCCTTTGCCACTCCGGCGTGGTGGATCGCCCACAACTGCTCACAACTTCGACTTGGGCTGCCCACAAGCTCTCCAAGCGGTCACCAAGCCACCGATCGCCACCAAACCGTCTAGGTGATGCCGATCACCATGAGTAACAAGCCTAGACTCTCACTTGACCAAGAACAAGGCCAAAGAGGGTGATGGATGCACACAAGTCACTCTTGATCTCTCTAGGGAAGAAGCTCACAAGCAATGGAGTTCACACTAATCTCCCTAGGGCTCTTGCTCTCTCACAAGATCAACAATGGTTCCTTCAGCTGTTAGAAGTGGCAAGAGAGGTAGAATGGAGGCTTTGGTGGAGTATAAATACTCACTCTCTCCAAAACTAGCCATTTCTCACTTTCCTGCGAACTGTCGGACTCTGCCGAGGCTTGACCGTCGGACCAAACGGCACGGTCCGACTCTCACACAAGCACTGTGCCCAGAACTGTGACAGAGGGGCGTCGGACCGAAGACGATGGTCCGACGCTCCTCAGTCCGACGCTTTTGAACTGCGGGCACAGTGCCTCTCAACGGCTAGAACACGGAGCAATGGTCCGAAGCACACCGTCGGACCAAGTTCGACGCTCAAAACCACGCTGGGAACCTCTCTGGAAGCGTCGGACGCTAACGGACATTAGTCCGACGCTCCCACTCGCGACGGTCCGACGCTCGCTCGAAAAACCCAGAGGCACCGTCGGACTCTGGCCAATGGTCCGACGCCCATCCGGCCAGGGTCCGACGCTCCCTAGCACGCTGAAACTCGTCCAGGGGCTGCCACGTGTCGTCGGACTCTAGCTATTGGTCCGACGCCCATACTAGGTAGAGTCCGACGCCTCTAATTCGATCAAAACTTCGCCGAATCGAAAAATTTCCATAACGAAGTTTGATCCTCTCTCTCTCAAGAGTATCCCTGGGCTGTCTTAGAGCTATGTTGGACAAGTGTGCATCATATCTACACTCTCTAATCTTGCTCTAAGTCAAGCTACCCATCCAAACCCCTCTTAATAGAAAGGTCAAAGGGAAAAATAAAACCTAAGACTACGCCAAGTGTCTCTCAACTCCAAACGACACTTAGCACTAGCCTATCACCGTCTTGTCTTCCATCCTTTGAAAACCGAATCGATTTCCATCGCTAGGGGCTTGAACCTACACGTTATTATGACCTAACCTCTAGGTTATCTTGCAAAACACACGTTAGTCATAATAATCGTCTTGTTGTCATTAATCACCGAAACCACTAGGGCCTAGATGCTTCAATCTCCCCCTTTTTGGTGATTGATGACAACGACCTCAAATAGATTTAGAAAGAATGAGGTTTTTAAAGGTTTGATTCATATAAGCATGTGACAAAAAGAGCAAAAGGGTTAGGCATGCTTATACAAATCAAGACCACAAGGTACATATAAGATATGAAATAAGCACAAGTACCAAACGATACGCTCAAGATCAGAGTGAAGTGCGGAAGCTAAGACAAGAGCGTAACCAAAAGTGAATCAAGTGACACAATATATAAATAATCATGAAGCTCAAACACATGTCACAAGCAAGTCTCAAACATGAAAATAAACATAATGCATGATAATGTCACATCCAAAAGAACAAAAGAACCAAAACCCTCTCACGCGCTCCCCCTAAATCTATGCTCTCTCCCCCTTTGGCATCAAGCACCAAAGACCTAAGACTCAGGAGGAGGAGAAGAAGCTGCAGCGCCGCGGTCGGAGGAGTGAGGTCGAAGCTCAAACTGAGAAGAGTCTTCCTCGGACTCAGAGCTCTGAACAGCCTGACCCTCTGTCGAAGCATGGGAAGGTGAAGCGGTCCGGGTCTGCTGAGCTGTCTCTGTAGCTGCTGCTGTGACTACTACTGTCGCAGGCCCTGCTGAAGTCGGGAGAGGCTCTGAAGAGGCGACTGACGACGGTAGTGTCTCTGTAGTCCCAGTGGCAGGTGGAGCTGTGGTGGTGGTAACAGGCAATCTGAACTCAGGAGGTGTGGGTATGCCTGTGGTCTCACTGAAAGTAGCACCCAAGCTCCTGGACACTGAGGGGCCACCTAGGTCAGGTGTGAAACCGGTGTGGATTGGAGTGAGCCCCTGAGTGCCTGGCGTGGCAAACCACTGCTGAGTCTGCTGAGTAGGTGTGACAAACTGACTCGGTAGTGAAGCTGTGCCCTGACTTTGAAGTCCACCGGACTGTATCGCTGGAGTCACTTGGGCTGCAGTGGCTGCCGGTCCAACCTGCTAGACTGGAGAGGCAGTGGCTAGGTACGGGGGGGCTCCGGTGTGCCTGATGATGTGCTCCATAAACCCAAAGGTCTGTAGCTGTATCTGCTGGCTCTGGAGCTGCATCTGGAGCATCTGCTGCTGGAACTGATCCTGCCTGAGCTGAATCTGAGTGAGAGCTGCAGCCTGCTCCCTGGCAAACCGGGACTGCTCCTCTGCCTGTCTCTGCTGAGTCTGTTGTAAGGTCTGAAGAATAGCAAGCAGTGCAGGGTCTGTCTGTGAAGTCTGAGGAGCGGAGCTGGACCCACCGGCCTCCGAGTCGTGAGCTCGTGGACGTGAAGGGATGGCCCGGTAGTCCCTGTCAGAGCTGGACGAGGAGGTGTCGACGGGGTCGTCGTCTGCAAGTAACTGCTCAAGCTCACTATGGGCAACGTGCCTCATAGCCTCGTCCTGCTGCTGTACCTCTGCCATGTCTGCCCCTGAAGTCTGACAGCGCTGTACTCTGTGTAAAGCTCTGCTGCCACGGCGTCCGTCAATCAGAGAGGTCATCCGATATACTGGAAACTCTGTCTCAGTCTGGCGCAACTCACGGGAGATACCTGTCCAAATCCGGTGCAACCTCCGCTCAAGGATGTGTGAGATCCAATGAGCGTAGGGGAGTTGTCGCCTAGACCTGATGCCCTCTGCTATGGTGTCCTCCATCTCACTGATAATTAAATCGGCAATGTCAAACTCGGACTGCTGGACCAGGGCACTAAGGAGCCATAGCTGTAAGTGTGTCAAACCCTCCTTGTACCCCTCCCGCGGTAAAAGAGTACGCCTCATCACGTCGTTCAAGAGACGAACGATGGGACGAAGCTCCGAAGGTGTCCTGCGGGAGCCGTCTCCGAACGGTGGTCGAAAGCATGCTGCTATATGAGCAGTACCAGGTGCCAGTCCTCCGTGAGCCCTCCTCGGCGGGTCTGTCGTGGCATAGCAAATGCTATGCAACCTGGTAGCTGACTCTGGCACTCCAAGCAGCTCTCGCAGAGCCTTTGCGTAGAGCCGGTATGGCTCTCCGCCGAAGGTGTACTGCAAGTACTCGTGGTCGGGGTCGATCCATAGGGAAGCATAGAACTCTCGGACCCACGACTCCACGTATCGGCCTGATCGGCCAAGAAGCTCCGCAAGTTTAGGCAGGTATGTCAGATATGGCCTGATCTCCTCTCCTGCTGCCTGGACTATGTCCTCTAGGGGACACACTCTGTGCTGTCACAGACCAACTCCTGTGGCCATGAGGGCGGTGAAGAAATCCTCGTGAAGAGTAGTGTACCAGCCCTTAGAAGCTCTGGGATCTCTCTGATCCGGAAACCAGCTGGCAAGCGACGTCAGCCGGAGCTCTCTGACTCGGGCTGCAGAGATCCTCTGCAAGTCCAAGTGAACATCCGGCTCAGGCACCGGCTGAGGCTCGGAGGGAGCAGGCACCCTGGGAACTCGGTCGCCGCGCCTCTGACCAGCGGGCCGGGGTGGCATCGAAGGTCGAGTGCGGCCCGAGCGACGAAGAAGTGGAGCCTGGGCCTGCTCCCCCTGAGTAGCTGCCTCCTGCTGCTCTAGCTGCCTTGGCTCTGCCACCACTAGCTGTGCTGACTCAGTCTCCGGCTGCCTCTGAGGCTGCGGCTGCTCCTCGGTCTCATCTCTGCCCGACAAACTGACAGAGATGCCTCCAATGTGTATACCCCTGCCACGCTCTGCCTCCTCTACAGCCTGTGCTACCCTGATGGCCTGCCTCTGCTCTGCTGAAAGCCTCTTTCTTTTCTTGCTGCTCTCGACGAGAGGGGCCTTCCCCTTGTCCAAAGGTGGACGAGGAGGAGGCCTCTCGTCTCCACCTGTGCCTCCCTCATTGCGGCTGACCTGCTTGCACGTCACCATCTCTGCCAACTGTCACTGTCTTTCAGAAACTGACAACTGCCGCTGACACTCAGAGGCTTGGCCTCGTTCCGTATCCGCGGGCTTGGCCCTGGATTCACTGACCCACTGCCAAACTCTCTGACCACGACAGCTGCAAGAGAGAAATAGACAAGGTTTACATAAGCATATATAAGCTAGAGATGAGAGAGCCTATGGAAGAAAGCATATAGGATAAGAAGGAATAGCAAAGCAACCTGAGGGAAGACCTGCGAAGAGGAGAGAATCACTGTCGAACGGGGCACCACAGGGACAAGGAGAATCACTGCATGACATAGGGCACAAGTCAATGACTAGAGCAACTGACCTGGATATGCAATGAATAGGGAGGAAACTAGGTGTGGAGGCAAACGAGGATTACCACAAGATGAAAATCACCTCCACGAACCCTAGACGGCCGAGAGCAGAGCCACGCTCCAAAGGATCTGCGATTAACGCGAAGAGTTTTGGTTAAGACATTTCGTCGAGCAGTTTAAGCGCGAGGAAGATTTGAAACAAGGAATTCGAAGCTAACCACCAATGGAGCAGCTAAGGAGTGAAGGGATGAAGAGCTTGATGACGGGGAGACCTTGGGCCGCGGTGAAAACCTCAATGGCGGTGAGAAAACCGGCGGCGGCGGTGCTGCTCGGTGGCGCTCGGCACGGCGACGCTCGGCTGCTGCAGGGCGCGGACGTGCGCGCGGAAGAAGAGGGAGGGGGACCCACACACGCGGGGAAGGCCTGGCTGCCGGCGGCGAGGGCGCGGGCGAGCTAGCGGCGGAGGTCTAGGGCGCTGCGCGGCGGCGGTTAGGGTTAGGGCGAGGTCGTACGGGCGGCGGCGCGGCTGGCTCGATTGGGACGGGATGAAGGCGAGAGCGAGCTGACAGCGGGGCCCCACGCGACAGGAAAGAAAAAGGCTGATCCGCGCCTTCGAACCGACTGTCGGACCATTACTGTGCAAGCTTCGGACCAATACTCCACAGAGTCCGACGCTTCCAGTAAGCTCCAGAGGCCGTCGGACTTAGTCCGACGCTCCTCGTCGGACCAACACTTTCGGTCCGACGCCGTGAACGCGGCGTGAACGCGGCGCGACACGGCGTGAACCCTCTTATCCAATAGTCCGACACCTGAAAATTCCCGGTCCGACGCTGCGTCCGACGCTTCCTTCGGCTTTGCCATCCACCGTCGGACTGAGGCTGAAAGTCTGACGCTGTGAAAACCAGCGTCCGACGCCTCGGTCAATAGGGAAAGGGACCGTCGGACTGAGGCAATTGGTCCAACGCTGGGAAAATCAGCGTCCGACGCCTCGGTCCGACGCCCTAAAACCTGTTTTCTTCCAAATTTCTTCACGCCGACTTTTCCCAACTAAGTTCCAACCCCAATAAGAGTCAAATAAACACCAGTTGGAACTAGTATGAGATGCCCTCTCTCAAACCCTCAATTTTTTTAAATATTTTGCCTTAGGCATATGTGAATTTTATGAAGATAGGCAATGAAATCCATGAACAAAACGACAAAACAACAACCATGCAATATGCAATGCAAATTCACGTAAATTAAACTAGTTGTTGTCAAGTTTTTCCTCGGGTAAGCTTCTTCACACGCTTTTAGGCGGTTATCTTAACCGAGTTAGACAAGCCCTACGTGCGATTCAATGTTAGACATGTTTTATGTTACAATGTAATGCACATGACAACGCAAAATCATCCTTTAGTGAAGTTGCTTAGATCAAGGCAATTAAGTTCATTCCTTAGAGTACAAAAGCGTGCCTCATCCAATGGTTTAGTGAAAATTTCCGCCAAGTTATCATCCGTTCTCACTCCCTCAAAGGAAATGTCACCCTTGGCAACGTGATCTCTAAGGAAGTGATGGCGGATGTCAATGTGCTTTGTGCGGGAGTGTTGAACTGGGTTATTGGCAAGTTTTACCGCACTCTCGTTGTCACACAACAAAGGCACCCTTTTTAAATTGATTCCATAATCAAGTAGGGTTTGTTTCATATAAAGAATTTGTGCACAACAAGCACCCGCGGCAATGTATTCCGCTTCGGTTGTTGACAAGGCAACACTATTTTGTTTCTTGGAGGACCAAGAAACTAGAGATCTTCCAAGCAAATGGCACCCTCCGGATGTGCTTTTCCGGTCAATCTTGCAACCGGCATAATCCGAATCGGAATAGCCGACAAGAGTAAAGTTAGCTCCATTGGGATACCAAAGGCCAATGCTCGGGGTGTGCTTTATGTACCTAAGGATTCTTTTTACCGCAACTAAGTGAGGTTCCTTAGGATTAGCTTGAAAGCGCGCACACATACACACACTAAACATGATGTCGGGCCTAGATGCGGTCAAGTACAACAAGCTACCGATCATAGAACGATAGAGAGTTTGGTCAACCGATTTACCTCCCTCATCAAGGTCGAGATGTCCATTTGTAGGCATAGGGGTCTTGATGGGCTTGCATTCTTCCATCTTGAAGCGCTTGAGGAGGTCCTTCATGTACTTTTCTTGCGACACGAATGTCCCCTCCCTCATTTGCTTGACTTGAAAGCCGAGGAAGAATGTGAACTCACCAATCATGGACATCTCAAACTCTTTGGACATCATATCACCAAACTCCTTGCAAAAATCTTCATTAGTCGAACCAAAGATAATATCATCAACATAAACTTGACAAATGAAGTTGTGCCCTTTGTGCTTCTTGGTGAATAGTGTGGTATCAACCAAGCTGATTTTGAAGCCCTTGTTGATGAGGAAGTCACGGAGGCGCTCATACCAAGCCCGTGGGGCTTGCTTCAAGCCATATAGCGTCTTGGACAACCTATAAACATAGTTTGGATATCTAGGGTCTTCAAAACCCGGTGGTTGCGAAACATAGACAAGTTCATTTATGAAACCATTTAAAAAAGCACTCTTCACATCCATTTGAAAGAGTTTTAGATTGTGATTAGATGCATATGCAAGTAGGATACGAATGGCCTCTAATCTTGCAACCGGGGCAAAAGTCTCCCCAAAATCCAAGCCTTCAACTTGGGAGAAGCCTTTTGCCACGAGCCTTGCCTTGTTTCTCACAATGTTGCCCTTGTCGTCATGTTTGTTGCGGAACACTCACTTGGTGCCTATGACTCTTGCTCCTTTTGGCTTCTCTTCAAGTGTCCAAACTTGATTGCGGGTGAAGTTGTTGAGTTCTTCATGCATGGCATTCACCCAATCCGGATCTTGAAGAGCTTCCTCTATGCTAGTAGGCTCAATACAAGAGACAAGCGAGTGATGTTCAATGAATTGAGCATGCCTTTGTGAGCGAGTCATTACCCCCCTTGAAGGACTCCCTATTATGAGATCTTGAGGATGTGCTTGTAGGAGTGGAGTAGTTCTTCTATCAACCACTTGAGGAGGAGGTTGTGGAGCATCAACATCTTGTGCTTGTGCCTCAATTTCTTCTTGTGTGATGTGGGTGTCTTCATGTGGATCCACCCCATCTTTATCTTCATCATCTTGAGGCACATTTGATGAAGATGGTTGATCGATCACTTGCACATCATCACCATCATCTTCATCATCTTTTGGCTTGATGTCTTCGGTTGGCATGTTCTTCATGGCCTTCCTCAAGGGTTCATCACTTACATCATCAAGATTCTCATGCTCTCCTTGAGAGCCGTTAGATTCATCGAACTCCACATCATATGTTTCTTCAACAAGGCCGGTGGCATTGTTGAATACTCTATATGCTTTGGACTTCAATGAGTAACCAACAAGAAAACCAATATCACAACGTCTTTGAAACTTCCCTACGTGTTGCCGCTTCTTGTAGATGTAGCATTTGCAACCAAACACCCGGAAGTAGGAGACGTCCGGCTTCTTGCCAATGAGTAGCTCATAGGGGGTCTTCTTTAGCAACCGGTGAGGGAATAGGCGGTTGGATGCATAGCATGCGGTGTTGATTGCCTCCGCCCAAAACCTCTTCGGTTTGTTGTACTCATCAAGCATAGTCCTTGCAAGGGTGATCAACGTCCGGTTCTTCCTTTCAACTACACCATTTTGTTGAGGGGTATAGGTGGATGAAACTTCATGCTTGATCCCAACTTCATCACAATATACTTCAATGTTTGTGTTGTCAAACTCTTTTCCATTGTCACTTCTAATCTTCTTGATCTTCACTTCAAATTCATTTTGTGCTCTCTTGGCAAACTTCTTGAAAGATTGGGCTACTTCGGTCTTGTCATGAAGAAAGAACACCCAAGTATATCTTGAAAAGTCATCAACAATCACTAAGCAATAGAGCTTTCCACCAATGCTTGCATAAGTTGTTGGCCCAAATAAATCCATGTGAAGTAGCTCTAATGGTCTTGAAGTTGACACGAATGCCTTGGATGGATGTGTATTTGCCACTTGCTTCCCGGCTTGGCAAGCACTACATAATTTGTCCTTCTCAAATACAACATCTTTCAATCCTCTCACCATCTCCTTCTTCAATAACTTCTTGAGTGTGCTCATCCCAACATGTGCAAGCCTTCTATGCCAAAGCCACCCAAGAGATTGTTTGGTGAATAGACAAGTCTTCAAATTTGTATCTTCCGAGTTGAAGTCCACTAGATAGAGATGATTGTACCGAAAGCCCTTGAATATCACTTCATTGTCATCTTTCTTGGAGACAACCACCTCTTCACTTGTAAATAGGTATTGGAAGCCAAGATCACACAATTGACCAACGGATAGCAAGTTGAAGCTCAAAGAAGCAACTAGAAGCACATTTGAAATGGAATGATCATTAGATATAGCCACTTTGCCAAGCCCTTGCACTTTGCTCTTGGAATTATCACCAAATGTTATCTTTCCTTGGTCTTCTACATTCTCTTCAAGGGAGGTGAACATACGAGCATCACCGGTCATATGTTGAGTGCATCCACTATCAACTACCCAATGAGAGCCACCGGTCTTGTAGTTCACCTACACACAACAAATCAAGCTTGATGTTTAGGAACCCATACTTGAGAAGGGCTCCGGACTTTCTCAACTAAAGCTTTCGCCACCCATAGTTGCCTAGGCCTATTCTTGTTAGGGGGTCCTAGGAACATGACTTTCACTTTGCTCTTAGAATCTTTCCTTAGCATGTAGTGAGCATCAAAGGCAAAGGGCCTAGCATGCTTGGGCAAAGGTTGTGGTGGTGGTGTCTTGCATTCATGAGCAAAGTGACCTTCTTGTCCACATTCAAAGCATCTCTTTGGCTTGGGCTTGGGCTTGTTATTTACTTTGTTGAGGCGATTTTGAGCTCTAATATTTTGCACCTTCTCACCCATGTAGCCAATCCCACTTCTATCAAACTTCATCACGGTGTTCATGAGGAGATCACTTTGGAGATATTGGCCTCTTGTGAATTTTTGCAAGCCCACGGTGAGATGACTCTTTTCTTGCTTTAACTTCTTGTTCTCTTCCAATAAGCTTGCAAGGTGACACTTCTCATTCTTGAGGATCTTGTTTTCTTTTCTAAGTACTTCAACTTCATCATCTTGTTGCACCGCTTCAATGACAATGGTATTTGTGGTTGATTGCTTCTCAAGCTCTTTCTTCTAGTTGTCATTTTCAATCTTGAGTTTCAAATAGTCATCATGGCAATCGGCCACCACCACTTCCTTGCCTTTGCTACTAGCACCTTGCTCAATGATCTCATCAATCAAGTCATCACATGATGTAGCTATGTCACACTTAACAACACGGTTAGGAGCATCATGTGTTTCATTGGAAAGCAAGTCATAAGCCATAGCAAGGTTGTCATGATTCACTTTCACTTGAGTATAGTCCTCTTTTAGCTTGTTGTAGCTAGTGGTGAGCTCAATGTGTATCCTCTCAAGTTTATCATGTTTTTCTTTGAGCTCTTTTATGTTGGCTTTGAGCTCCTTGAGCTTGGATGACACATTTTGATTTTCAACTCTAAGCTCATCACTAGCTTTAGTGAATTGTTCATGTTGAGCTAAAAGGTTTCCATTCTCAAGTTTTAAGTTTTCATTTTTCCTTGTTAGCTTTCTTATAACTTTGGTATAGTCATTTAGCAAGCTAGCAAGTTCATCATAGGTGGGTGAATCATACTCATTGTCACTATCACTACTCTCATCATCACTTTGTACCTTCTTGTCCTTAGCCATAAGGCAAAGGTGTGTTGGAGATGAGGGCGGTGATGGCGGTGGAGGAAGTGAAGTCCCAATCACAAGAGCGGCCACCTTCTCCTTTTCATCATCACTTTCTTCACCGGAAGAGCCACTAGAAGATTCAATGTCGGTGAGCCAATCACCAACAATGTAAGCTTTGCCACTCTTCTTGCTTTTGTGAAATTGCTTCTTCTTGAATGGCTTGGCCTTCTTCTTCTCATCATCACTCTCATCACTAGAGTCTTGCCTTTTGCCCTTGTTCTTGTTCTTGAATTTGTCTTTCTTGGGCTTTGGGCATTGATGAGCAAGATGCCCAAGCTCTCCACAATTGTAGCAATCTATCTCGGAGATGGGCTTTCTCTTGCTACTAGTGAAGAACTTCTTCTTGTTGGAATCAAATTTGATTCCCTTGTTGTTGAGCTTCTTGAGCATCTTGGTGGTCTTCCTCACCATGAGAGCGATCTCCACATCATCATCATCATCATCACTTGTGGAGTCAAGAGAAGAGTACTTTGCTAGAGCTTTGCCTTTCTTGTCGGCCTTGAGGGCCAAGTCTTTCTTCTCTTCTTTCTTGGATGATAATCCATCTTGAGGAGTGATCTTCATGTACATCTCATGAGCATTGATCTTCCCCAATATTTGAGTGGGGGTTGTATTTGAGAGATCCGTTTGATGAAGTACGGTTATAATGTGACCATACTTCTCAATTGGAAGAGCATTGAGGATTCTCCTTGCAACCTCGGCCGGTGAGATTTGAGTGAGTCCAAGGCCATTTACTTCCTCTACAATGATATTCAAGTGAGAATACATGTCATTAGCACTTTCATTGGATAGCATTTTGAAAGAATTGAGCTTGTCAATGATAAGATAATATCGTTCCTCTCGCTCATTCTTAGTTCCCTCATGGAGCGCACAAATATCCGACCATAGTGCATGGGCGTTTTTGTGGTTCCTCACATGGTTGAACACCTCTTTGCTAAGGCCTCTAAATATGATGTTTCGAGCCTTAGCATTCCACTTCTCGTGCTCTTCCTCAACGGGTGTGAGGGTTGCGCCGGGTTTGGGAGTGGGGTACCCTTGTGTGGCGGCTTTGTGAACACCAAGGTCCACCGCCTCAAGGTATGCCTCCATACGAATTTTCAAATAAGGAAAATCGTTACCGTCAAAGACGGGAGGGGGACCATCGTGACCACCTGACATCCTTCCTCTTGGTGGTTAAGCCAAATTAATGAGCAACTTGGCTACGATACCAATTGAAAGGATCAAGGATGCCCAAGAGGGGGGGTGAATTGGGCAACTAATAATTTTTCGAAACACAATTCAACCTATCGCAATTTGCCCAATGTCACCCCACAAGTGCTTGTGTCAATTCTATTCCTAAAACAAGTTATGCAACCTAGAGCCAAGTCCTATCACAAGTATACTACTCTAGGAAAGTAGAGAACACAAAGGAAATGCGGGAATATAAAGGGTTAGAAAGACAAATCCGATTTTTCCCGAGGTATCGGAGAGTCGGCACTCCCCACTAGTCCTCGTTGGAGCACCTGCGTAAGGGTGTAGCTCCCCCTTGATCTTTCTAAAGACCAAGTGCTCTCTACGGGCTGATCCTTTGCCACTCCGGCGTGGTGGATCGCCCACAACCGCTCACAACTTCGACTTGGGCCGCCCACAAGCTCTCCAAGCGGTCACCAAGCCACCGATCGCCACCAAACCATCTAGGTGATGCCGATCACCAAGAGTAACAAGCCTAGACTCTCACTTGACCAAGAACAAGGCCAAAGAGGGTGATGGATGCACACAAGTCACTCTTGATCTCTCTAGGGAAGAAGCTCACAAGCAATGGAGTTCACACTAATCTCCCTAGGGCTCTTGCTCTCTCACAAGATCAACAATGGTTCCTTCAGCTATTAGAAGTGGCAAGAGAGGTAGAATGGAGGCTTTGGTGGAGTATAAATACTCACCCTCTCCAAAACTAGCCGTTTCTCACTTTCCTGCGAACCGTCGGACTCTGCCGAGGCTCGACCTTCGGACCAAACGGCACGGTCCGACTCTCACACAAGCACTGTGCCCAGAACTGTGACAGAGGGGCGTCGGACCGAAGACGATGGTCCGACGCTCCTCAGTCCGACGCTTCTGAACTGCGGGCACAGTGCCTCTCAACGGCTAGTACAAGGAGCAATGGTCCGACGCACACCGTCGGACCAAGTCCGACGCTCAAAACCACGCTGGGAACCTCTCTGGAAGCGTCGGACGCTAACGGACATTAGTCCGACGCTCCCACTCGCGACGGTCCGACGCTCGCTCAAAAAACCCAGAGGCACCGTCGGACTCTGGCCAATGGTCCAACGCCCATCCGGCCAGGGTCCGACGCTCCCTGGCACGCTGAAACTTGTCCAGGGGCTGCCACGTGTCGTCGGACTCTAGCTATTGGTCCGACGCCCATACTAGGTAGAGTCCGACGCCTCTAATTTGATCAAAACTTCGCCGAATTGAAAACTTTCCATAACGAAGTTTGATCCTCTCTCTCTCTCAAGAGTATCCCTGGGCTGTCTTAGAGCTATGTTGGACAAGTGTGCATCACATCTACACTCTCTAATCTTGCTCTAAGTCAAGCTACCCATCCAAACCCCTCTTAATAGTACGGTTAAAGGGAAAAACAAAACCTAAGACTACGCTAAGTGTCTCTCAACTCCAAACAACACTTAGCACTAGCCTATCACCGTCTTGTCTTCCATCCTTTGAAAACCGAATCGATTTCCATCGCTAGGGGCTTGAACCTACACGTTATTATGACCTAACCTCTAGGTTATCCTGCAAAACACACGTTAGTCATAATAATCGTCTTGTTGTCATTAATCACCGAAACCACTAGGGACTAGATGCTTCATCGGTTCAAGTAATAGGGCCACCGGAGATAGGGCTTTCCGTAGTATGTGGCTAGTTGCAAAGTCTCGATCCAGCAGGCCTACAACGAACGGTCCCTAATTTCTTTTCCGCCGGCAACCATGCATTGGGACTCTAACCAAAATACAAACTTGCCCAACTGTTTCCAAATCCATGCCTACCGGATGATAAGACTTGGGGAACGCCGCCCCATGTGCACATCAGCCGAGCGAAACATTTCCCTTTTCCATCGGTGGTCAAACCTTGGGACTCTAACCCAAGAGATACAACCACCGAATAGAAAAATCCCCTCTCGTCGGTGACGATGCACTGATCAGGTGCACAGCCACCGAACAAGAACATTACCAATTTCCTTTTTCATGAATTACTCAATAATATATCACAATCACCTAAAAATAGCATTTTTGTGCAAATCTAAATTATTTAAGCAGGGCTAAGCATTTTCAAATATTTTATTTTTAAAATGGTTTCAAGTCATTTCAGTGGTCATGGTTGGTAATGCATCAATGGGTTGTCAATCAACTCCTATCAACCTAATGCAATAGATTAACTCGAGTTATAAATGTTTTGCAAATCACAAGGAGAGGGGCTGAATGCACCGGGGCTTGCCTGTGTTGCAGGTCTGTCTCTTCTTCGAAACACCAAAGAAAACCTGCTTGACTTTTCCTGACGAATAATCCTTCCGTCGATGAGCAGTCAAACGACTTTTCTGAAAACCCGATCACTACACGTAATAATAATACAATGTTTAACATGATGATATGCATGCCATGATGCATGAGATGCACTTAAAAGTAAACCTAATTCAGAAAACCGCGTACAACTTTCCTTTTACTGTAAAGTTGCAAGCCAATGAAACTAATTACTATCAAGTATTAATTACTTTGGTTTATTGACCAATTTAACAGTTGTTGAAAGCTGAACTAGCTCCCCTAGGATAATGGTTCAGTACTCACTTAAGTGATTCATGAAAATCTTATTATCACATGTGTATAATATAAACTACAATATTTCTAATTAACAATTTATTTATTTTACCTAAAGTATCATTTAAGCATCTTAATCAACAAGATTATCATGAGTTTAAAAATAAAATTATCAAGGTACCAAGGTCAACACATGATAAAGACTTATGGTTAACATACAATTCCTAAAGTCACATAGAATTCTAAGTTCATTAACACTTTATAGTATTTTATTTGTTTATTTATTTAAGGACATATCACTAAACTTTAAAACATTATACAAATGAGCTATAGATTTTTGTGGACGTAGCTCACTACTCACAACAGCTACTACAACACTGTAGCAGAGCATGACCCTTCACTGATTTTTGCCAAATTACTTTTTATTTTATGTAACAAGTCAAAAAATTGCCAATGTAAAAGTTGGAGTAGATTTATTGCTGAACATTTTTGGTTTTTGAATCACATTCAAATTTTGAATGGATTTTGAATAAATCAAAAGAGGGTAATTAGGGATTTTGAATTTCAAACCTAATCCAATCAAATTCTCAAAACTTTTCTCAATGACTTGAAAACATGCAAAAATAGAAGTTGTTCCACTTGTCTAGTCCTACAACTTTCATTAAATGAGTTTTATTAGATTCTTCATAGTTTTTGAAATAGCATTTCAAATTTAAATTTTGAAACACTCATTTGGGTTTATTTTGAAATCTCACTGCATAACCTTAAAATCCCCAAATATAAAAGTTGTTCAACTTGAAAATCCCTACAACTTTTATTAAATGAGTTTGCCCAAGTTCTTGATAGTTTTTGAAAGGGCATTTTAAATTTGAATATACCAACACTAATTGAGTTTTAATTTAAATTTCCACTGGTAAACATTGAAAGCTCCAAAAATGAAAGTTGTTCCATTTTGAAAGGGCTAAAACTTTTATTAAAAGACCATCATCAGATTCCTGCTAGTTTTTGAATTTGTATTTCAAATTTATGCTTTAAAACATAGGTTAGGGTTTTGTTTGAAATTCTTTTTGATAGCTTCAAAATTTTCCAAAATAGAAGTTGCTGAACTTTTAAAGATTCACAACTTTTGTTTAAGGCTCAACCCTTGGTTCTATTTAGTTTTTGATTTAAGGTTTCAGGTCTGATTAGGGTTTTTAATTGTTTTCCTTTTTATTTTCTACTTGGATTTAAAGGCATACACACAAACAAATATTTAAATCATAAAGCCACTCAAAGGTACCTAAGCAAAATCACATGTGGAAATAAAAATTGTCTTAGTGATGCACAGTAAAAATGAGTTTATGCAGGATGATTTACATGCAATTATGATGACATGGCAGATTTTAGTTATCGTAACACCAGGGGTGTTACATCCTTCCCCCCTTAAAATAAATCTCGTCTTGAGATTTAAGATGTGGCTAAAGCCTTAATTTTAGTAATGGAAAAGAAAACGTGTCAAGTAAACATTTTCAAACTTGACTATAGAGCAAGTAGGGGTTTTACATTTTGTACAACTTGAAAGGGGTAAATTATTTTTTAAATGGTAGCAAAGACTTAGGAAAGTTTTCAAATGAGAAAATCTCTGATTTCTCGGGTATCTTCTTCTCCTGAAGGCTGATTCCAAGTACTTGTGCATCATCCTGTTAAAGTCCTTCGAGTAACATGACCTCTTTTTGGTTTATGACTCACACTAGATATTTGGAGTGTGTCAGATTTAGTTTAATTCAACTCCTACCAAGTTAATAACTCGATTTGACACTTGAAGGCACTTCTTAAATATCTTGCACCGCTGACAAGTGTTCAAACGCTTGGGTTGATAAACTACTAGCCCACATTTCTCTTCCTATCTGTTATAATGAAGATTCTTATTTGACCTAATCAGTTGTCTCTCAACACTAAAACTTGAAACCTTATTTCTTCGAAATACAACTTTACGAGAAATATCTTTTAAAGGCGGCTGCAAGGTGAGTGAGGGCACATTAATTGCGAGCTATAGTGGTTCAGGAGCACCGACTACGACACCAGTGCGTACCCTGGAAAGATCTTTTGTGGCTGCAGTTCACAGAAGATTCCAAGTTTTGACACGGCACCATAGTCATGGGTCGAGATACCATTATAGAGCACAATTAAAGTAACCTCAGTAAAAAGAGAAAGTATATCGATTGTGACTATGATGTAAACTGACCACAGACCTTGTGGGGGTATAAGCCTGTATACCCGCATAGTCATACATGAGATCGCGTATATCCGCCGAGACCTTGGCGAGCAAGGAAATAGCTTTCCTAGGATCTAGCCGATTAGTTTCCTAGATCGGCTAGGATTATAATCTGTTATGTATGGCAAGATCAACTTGTAACCCTGCCCCCCGGACTATATAAGGCGGGCAAGGGGTCTACTCGATTCATCTAATCTACTAGCAATACAACACAGCAACATACAGGACGTAGGGTATTACGCCTCGCGGCGGCTTGAACCTGTCTAAATCTCTGTCTCGCACGAATTGTGCTCCCTCGTTCATCTCAGGCGCACCCTCACCGTCTCATCTACTACCGCGGGTATACCCCTCAGTAGACTATCGCCTGTATTTCATCGACAGACCTTGATACGAGCATATACCTTTTAGAATCTCATGTGATTGCGAGTTACAGGAGATCTCAGGTTGCTATATTGTATCACAGTCGTAGATCATGTTACATCGTAGCGAGATGGATTTGTTTCCTCATAAAGTGCAAACAAAGAAATTTTGTTAATTGTGAAGGTATAGTATGTCACAACCCTAAACCTCAATACCTGCGCATGCCTAGTAGAATTTCTGCGCGGCCATGCCACACATGGAACCCTAGGTTTCGACACGACACCGTGGTCACAGGTCGTGGCACCACTATAGACACAATCATAACGATTTTGAAATAACACGTTGAATTTGAATGAGTGGTACGTGTCGGATCGAGGCACGACACGTATGCAGATAAAAAGTCATGGTCTAGTGCTAGGTTTTCGTACTGAGTCTGTGGGCGAAGTTAAGTGCGTCCTAAAGTTTTCGAAGAAGTAAATTTTTAAATAGATCTCAAGGCATTTATAAATAACAGAATTCCATAAAACAACAGGGAATCCTCAGCAGATCGTAGATACCATTTCCAAGTGATTGGATCTTAGGTATCATTTCCAATTTGGTTCCTGTTATTTTATCAGACAAGATTAAGATGATTGCAAGGATAACGAATTTTGAGAATTCAGAGAGAGATCAGATGTGAATTCTGAAAGTTGGTTTTATTATAGTTACAAATAGCAAACGAATTTTGAAATTCATGAAGAAATATGGATATGAATTTTGTGAAAGGTATTTGAAAGAGAGTGAAAGCACATTAATTGCAGGCTAGGATCATGACCATCAACTCTGATAGCAGCGAGCGTCCGGCAGTAATTTCCCATGGTTGCGATCCATAGGAGACCCCAGATTTTGACGCTGTGTCACGGTCTTGGAGCATGATATCCCATAGACTACAATTTCAATAGCTTTCAACCAACACATGTTGATTGACCTTTTTGAAAGAAATAGTATGTGTTGTGAAAGAAGGAATTCAAGGCTGACACATAGGTAGATTTAGATTAGCCAAAGATTTATCGAGTTTTGGGTGTCGGGTCGACTGCATCCAGAAGTTTCCCCAATGCCTGGAAACTTTTGGAGCGAAGATTAACGAGGATTGGTAAAACCTAGTCTTATGGCAAATTTTACCAACTTTTGAACACACAGATGACAAAGGATTATCCGAGGTTTACATATTAGTTCACAATGACTACTAGCTTAGATCGACTTACTCCAACTTATTGGCTACCACTACACCAGTTTCCTACCGACACAGGGTTTGGATTACAAAGACACTTAACCTCAGATTTGACCTGACCTGACTCTGGGTCTAGGAAACTATCTATCTTCTTAAGCTAATCGATTTGACCACTCACTACTTCAGACTCTGAGTCATTCGCTGCTTCCTCAAATTCTTTATCTGCATTCTCTGCTGAACCAGACTCTTCCTGATGGTCAGCTGCTGGAACCTCTATATCTGGAATTGGATCATTCATGGCATGGAACATTTGCACTTCTCGTTGCAGATCGGCGATATTCTGATGGGCTGCCTGAAGTTGTTGCTGATAGGTGTTATGCAGGCCCCAAAACATCGCATCCTGATGTTACAAATATCCAGCGGTCTCTCTAAGACCTTCTCTTGCCATTATGGCATAAGAATGAGCTTCTTCACGCTACTGGATGAGAAGTCCTGTCTGAAGGTGAAGACTATGTACTATACTCTCTAGCTCTTCTATGCGGTGTTGGTCTGCTTGTCGCTGTACTTCGAGTGCTTCTACCTGGACTTCCAGTCTGATCTTTTCTAGTTTATCGATCTGAGCAGCCCCTTGCCATTTTAGGGCTTTTCTACTAGCCTTCTTCTTCTTGAGTTCTGTACTCTTGAGTGTTTCATAACATTCAGAGTAAAGTTCCTGCCACTCCTCGCGTCCTCGCTCACGGGTTAGATGGAGATTAAGGACGGCTAACATAGCTCGAGTAGTGGCTACCAATATGGGATCCTGTTGATCAGAATTTTCTTCCAGTTGCTTGGCTCGTTGTTGAAGACCATCCTAATTGCCTGGTGCCTCAGCCGGAAACATTCTCAGAGTAGAGACTCTGATGTCTTTCTGACACCTGAAGCAGATCTTCCTCAGGACTTCCAGTGCTGTAGCTTGAGCTCCTTCCCAGGGACTTATACCTTCAGCCTGTGCTTCCCAAGCTGGCCAAAATGGAGCGGTGGTACAAGCTGAGATCCGGAGGGACACTTCGTACCACGCTCGACCAAGGAGAACAGTGCGGGACCAACGATACTTTGGTGGTTCCGAGTAGCCTACTTCCTATAGTAGCTGCCATAATACTATAGGGGTTCCGAACACAGCCAGACACTCATTAGTACCAGTAGTAGGGTCTTGTGGATCCATCTATTCAGAAGAAGGGGATTTTATATTTTTAACCAAAATATATTTTGAAATAAGTTTTGTTTTAGAAAGAAGAGATATACTTCATATCGGGGGTATTATTAATAGTTGTAATGTCATGATGCATGAGCGTTCCAACGCAATTCAGAATACTCCGATATATACATATTATACTGATTAAATTAATTACTAGAGTGACATGCAGTCAAGGTTTTTCAACATAAGGCATACTTAAGGTGCTATTCCACTACTAAGCTCAAGGCTTGACTACAGATCTATAGAAATACTCAAGGAAAGATTGCATAGAATGAATGAGGAAAGCTCAGAAACAAATCGGACCAAACTACCCCATTAATTTCATTCATTAGAAATCATTTTGAAGTTTTCGTAAAGTAATACTGCAAGTACTTTACAATGAAATGCTCTGATACCACTTGTGACAGAACCGCCTTAATCATAAGGCCCACGTGCACTGTCATCATCCCTAAGGACCCACGATCAGTCTGCACGAGTTCCCCTTGACCTAGGTGGCCTGCCGGGTTCCCTAGGAAACCCTAACTTCCTGAGGATCTCATTGTAAGCATTGCAAGTATTACAACAGTTTACACAAATAATATAAATTAGAGTGAAGAGTGCAGAAGTATTACATAAACATAGGTTTACAAATATAACTGACATTATCCCAAACCAAAGGTTCATAGTGGAGTAGCATCATACAACTAGACACCCTGCCCAAGGGTTATACACATCTCCATCCATGCACGATCCGTCAACCGGCACGGTCCCACGTAGAACTATACACTCAACTCACCCGTAACAGGGGTTAACAAACCCTGAGTACTGGGGTACTCCGCAAGACTTACCAGACTAAAGAAAAAGGAATGAGACTCAGGAATGCAGGCTGAGGGGAGTCAAGGTAAGGCTTTAGCAAGAGTCAAAGTATTTTGCGGAAATAGCGTTACTAATCCCGCTTTCAGTATCTTACTCCATATTATTATAATCAACATCAATAGTTCTCAATTCTTTCACATATATCCTTTAATTCCAATTACTTATTCATTCTCAAAAACATCCTAGTTCTGAACCACTTTTCAGGGTAAGTCAGTGGATAAAGTCTCCATTAACCGAGGAGCAACGACGATTCGAATCGATTAATACCCAGCTGGGGATCCCTATCCACACTGCATATGCAGCACCTAAGCTTGCATATGACAACCCCATCTACCATGGCTTTTCTATCCCTGAACCGGTCCTGCGCCACCCGAGAGCACAGTACTCCTCTCGTCTCTAGGCACGATGGCCACGAGGGTACACTCTACTCTCGCCATCTCTCCACTCCCAGTGCGTGGTTGTCGGTTCAAGCAATAGGGCCACCGAAGATAGGGCTTTCCGTAGTATGTGGCTAGTTGCAAAGTCTCGATCCAGCAGGCCTACAACGAACGGTCCCTAATTTCTTTTTCGCCGGCAACCATGCATTGGGACTCTAACCAAAATACAAACTTGCCCAATGGTTTCCAAATCCATGCCTGCCGGATGATAAGACATGGGGAACGCCGCCCCATGTGCACATCAACCGAGCGAAACATTTCCCTTTTCCATCGGTGGTCAAACCTTGGGACTCTAACCCAAGAGATACAACCACCGAATAGAAAAATCCCCTCTCGTCGGTGACGATGTACTGATCAGGTGCACAGCCACCGAACGAGAACATTACCAATTTTCTTTTTCATGAATTACTCAATAATATATCACAATCACCTAAAAATAGCATTTTTGTGCAAATCTAAATTATTCAAGCAGGGCTAAGCATTTTCAAATATTTTATTTTTAAAATGGTTTCAAGTCATTTCAGTGGTCAAGGTTGGTAATGCATCAATGGGTTGTCAATCAACTCCTATCAACCTAATGCAATAGATTAACTCAAGTATAAACATTTTGCAAATCACAAGGAGAGGGGCTGAATGCACCGGGGCTTGCCTGTGTTGCAGGTCTGTCTCTTCTTCGAAATACCAAAGAAAACCTGCTTGACTTCTCCTGACGAATAATCCTTCCGTCGATGAGCAGTCAAACGACTTTTCTGAAAACCCGATCACTACACGTAATAATAATACAATGTTTAACATGATGATATGCATGCCATGATGCATGAGATGCACTTAAAAGTAAACCTAATTCAGAAAACCGCGTACAACTTTTGTTTTACTGTAAAGTTGCAGGCCAATGAAACTAATTACTATCAAGTATTAATTACTTTGGTTTATTGACCAATTTAACAGTTGTTGAAAGCTGAACTAGCTCCCCTTGGATAATGGTCAGTACTCACTTAAGTGATTCATGAAAATCTTATTATCACATGTGTATAATATAAACTACAACATTTCTAATTAACAATTTATTTATTTTACCTGAAGTATCATTTAAGCATCTTAATCAATAAGATTATCATGAAATTGAAAATAAAATTATCAAGGTACCAAGGTCAACACATGATAAAGACCCATGGTTAACATACAATTCCTAAAGTCACACAGAATTCTAAGTTTATTAACACTTTATAGTATTTTATTTGTTTATTTATTTAAGGACATATCACTAAACTTTAAAACATTATACAAATGAGCTATAGATTTTTGTGGAGGTAGCTCACTACTCACAACAGCTACTACAAAAATTTCATAATTTTTAGATGATTTCTTTGGGCTACATAAATCATGGAATTACCTTTTATTAATTAAAATACACATTTTTACAGTCTATAGAAAGTACTCAAAATTCTTACATCATATTTTTCATAAATACTTCATAACTCAGAGTGCCTACACCATTTATTTCATGATTTTTGGAGTAATGCAAAAATTCTCACAAAATTCACAAATCTGTCAACTATTCATTTATAGGAGAAATATCAAAATCGGTTTGCACTTCACTTTAACCCTGCTGGGCCAACCCAACTTGGCCCAAACAAACCCAGGCCTGCCAGGGCCGGCTTGGCCTGGCACTGGCCAACTTTGGCCAGCTCGTGCCCACGGCAGAAACTCTGCCGGCCGGCCGAGCCAGCTCCGGCCAAGGCCACGAGCGGCCGGCGGTGGCCGAGAGGCCGAGAGCGGGCCACAAGGCACCCCACGACATGTTCTAGCTGCTGGTACACCCCTAGCGATGAATCAAGGGCTCAAGCGAGTATAACCGCACCAATGGCGGCCATGGCGGGCTTGGCCGCGGCGGTGCCGGCGTTCCGGGCAACCGAAACCCTCCCAGGCCAACCCCTCAGTACCAAAAGCTCCCAGTGCTCACCTAGGTTCACGTGCGCACACTGGTTTTAGATGGAGGCGGGTAGAGCGGATTGGTTGACGTCAATGGCGGGTTCGGCGGCGCTATCCGGCGGCAAGACTCCGTTCCGGTGACTACAAGGGTCCAAAGAAGACAAGGCCACGTCCATGATCTTCACCATACTCGAAGGAATATAGAACCCACGACGGGAAGGAGAAATACCCACCGTGAAGCTCTATCCCCGATGAACGGGGCTCGGCGACACTCCTACCGGCCGCGAGGAAGGAAACCTCGCTTCGGCCAAGTCCGGCGATGAGAAGCAGTAAGGGCGGGCTCTATCGAAGCGCGACGGAGAAACGGAGCTAACCCTAAGATGGAGGCGGTGGAGATGGTTTACAGACGACGAATTTGGAGCCTAACCGAACCTCGGCGGCGGCGGCAATGAAGGTGGAAGTGGGAAAACGACGATGACTTGGGCTCAAATAGACAGTGGAGAGATACGCGGCGTGGAGAGGGTCCCCCACGGACCGGGCTGCGACGTCTATAGGTAGTTGGCCGGCCCCGGACAGCGCCGGCTGCCGGCGCGCGCACGCGCGGTCTCTGCTCGCGAGCATAGGATGAGCAGAGTCCGGACCCCCCTGACAACACTGTAGCAGAGCATGACCCTTCACTGATTTTTGCCAAATTACTTTTTATTTTATGTAACAAGTTGAAAAATTGCCAATGTAAAAGTTGCAGTAGATTTAGTGCTGAACATTTTTGGTTTTTGAATCACATTCAAATTTTGATGGATTTTGAATAAATCAAAAGGGGGTAATTAGGGATTTTGAATTTCAAACCTAATCCAATCAAATTCTCAAAACTTTTCTCAATGACTTGAAAACATGCAAAAATAGAAGTTGTTCCACTTGTCCAATTCTACAACTTTCATTAAATGAGTTTTATCAGATTCTTCATAGTTTTTGAAATAACATTTCAAATTTAAATTTTGAAACACTCATTAGGGTTTATTTTGAAATCTCACTGCATAACTTTAAAATCTCCACATATAAAAGTTGTTCAACTTGATAAACCCTATAGCTTTTATTAAAGGAGTTTGCCCAAATTCTTGATAGTTTTTGAAAGGGCATTTTAAATTTGAATATACCAACACTAATTGAGTTTTAATTTAAATTTCCACTGGTAAACATTGAAAGCTCTAAAAATGAAAGTTGTTCCATTTTGAAAGGGCTAAAACTTTTATTAAAAGACCATCATCAGATTCCTGCTAGTTTTTGAATTTGTATTTCAAATTTATGCTTTAAAACATAGGTTAGGGTTTTGTTTGAAATTCTTTTTGATAGCTTCAAAATTTCCTAAAATAGAAGTTGCTCAACTTTTAAAGATTTACAACTTTTGTTTAAGGCTCAACCCTTGGTTCTATTTAGTTTTTGATTTAAGGTTTCGGGTCCGATTAGGATTTTTGATTGTTTTCCTTTTTATTTTCTACTTGGATTTAAAGGCATACACACAAACAAATATTTAAATCATAAAGCCACTCAAAGGTACCTAAGCAAAATCACATGTGGAAATAAAAATTGTCTTAGTGATGCACAGTAAAAATGAGTTTATGCAGGATGATTTACATGCAATCATGATGACATGACAGATTTTAGTTATCGTAACACCAGGGGTGTTACAGCTGTGGCGAGGTCGAAGACGGTGGTGAGGTCGTGGCCGAAGGCAAGGACGCGCGAGCGTGAGCGCGAAGCGGCGGCGACGGGCGACGATTGAAATGAAACGAAACAAACCGAAAAGATTGAAAGGGCGACGCAATATATACGCGTGCGACTTTGGTCCCGGCCTTAGCTACGAACCGGGACTAAAGTCAATTTGGCATCATACATAAGTGGGTTCCTAGTAGCAGTTTCGTTTCCCGCCCTTGCAACCGCAACAACTGAGTTCACAGACTCATAACTCAAAACAAAAGAGGTTCACAAATACTGCAGCAAGTTCACAAATTATTCATCAAGATTCATGAGTTCACAAATACAAGTTTACAACAACAAATTCAAATACACATCAAGTTCACAAATTTGACAAACGACGACTGAAGGGAGGATCACATATGCATCAAGCACCGTCTTCCTTGGATGAAGTATCCTTGGATTCAGTGGTTCGTGCTTTCTTTGCCACATGTGCCTCGTCATCCTTGGATGAAGTATCCTTGGATTCAGTATTCTTCGTACCTACATATTTAAATGAGTTGTGTTAGGTATAATTTACCAGTTGCATAAATAACAATTGTAACTAAACTATAAATCATGAAAATGGTTGGGTCGAACCTTCGAGGTCACCCTGTGGGGCTGCTTCCTGCGATCCAACATCCGATTCCAGAAGCAGTGAACCATCTTCTGAAGAAGGTGGTGTCTCCGGAAATTCTGTGGTGTCTCCCGGTGCTTCCCTTGTGGTGCGTGCAGGCGAACCTTCTTCTGATGAAGAATCGCAGGGTCCCTCAATTAAGTAACCCGTGCATCCCGTAATTCGGATTTTTTTAGTATATATGTAAACCCACGTATGTAAACCCATGTATGAACTGTTTGTACCTGTGCCTGCTTGCCGATGACCTGTTCCTTGTGCACCTCCATGTCCATGGAAGGATGACAAGCTCTTGATCAGCAACTTCGATATATGATACACACATGATGGCATGTGCATCAGTTGGAGATGAGGCTAGCACCAGGTAATCCCGAAGATAATTCGAGATATTATTTAGCAGGACAAAGACTTGACACTGCTGCACCAATGCTTCTTGTATCGCGGTGCGATTCATAAAATACGGGTACTCATTAGGGATAGCTTGCACGGGGATCTTGATAAGTATTAAGCGGCCTATCTTATTAGTAGTATGCAAGTTGACCTCATGTGCGTCAAAGATTGTCATGTAGTTGCGATTGAAGTCCGCCATATGTTTGGGTTGCCGAGGTACACCGATTGAGGCCCCAACGGCAGTTGTCATGCACAATCATAAACAAAACAATGTCAACCCATAAATTTATTTTAAAAACACTGCGGTTGTTATTTTAATTTTTTCTCAGTTTCTAAACAAGGATATTTTCAAAAGCCACTAAATTCCTCTATTTCTCATAACCATTAAAAAAGCTATATATGAAAATACAAGCTGTCTTCATCCAATAAAAGATGCATTCTAGTTAAAAACTAATAAAAGGAGCATTCTAGTTAAAAACAACAACTATAACCGTTCTTCATCCAAAAATATAGATATCAAGAGAATATAAACTTAAATGGCCATAAATCAAGAAATACACCGTAAAAGACTATATGTTACATCCTTGGCTATTTCTAGACAATGCAATGACATATAGTAGTGAGGCATGAAAATGAAGTTAGTTACCTTCAAAAATCGATGTAGACCATAAGAAATCGTGTGACGACCGAAGAACGAAGCAAGAACACACAAGCGAGTGGAAGAACAGAGCTATGCCAGGGCAGAGGTGGAAGAAAGGGCGCTTGAAGATTATATACGCGGGGTTGTAGTCCCGGTTGGGATTACTAACCGAGACTACATGATCGTTGTTTGTCCCGGGCAGTATCTTCAACCGAGAATGGACACCGCCCGGGACTAAAGAGTATCCTTTAGTCCCGGTTACATCCACAGATCGGGACTAAAAGTCCTCTGACACAGCAGAGCATGCCAGTATCCGTTGGCCAGGAACCTTTAGTCCCGGTTGGTGGACGGAACCAGTCTCTTTAGTCCTGAACACAAAAAAGGCGGGACTAAAACCCAATTCAAATGTTACACGAAAGGTCTGTTCTCTACTAGTGCTAATACTTAAATCGTATATTTATGATGTCGATATCCAATCATATTGTATCCGACATAGCTGATATTATTTTTATTCAAATCCGAATCCAAATAGAAAGATAAAAACAATTGTAATATCTGTGATATCCGCCCGTATCCAATCCATTTATATTTATACTTCTAGGTGAAGATATGAATTGTGTTTAGTTGTTTTGAACTGTGAGCGTGAATTGCGTACTTCAATTTACCATTTGCGTCTGAATGAATTTGTGATTTATCTATTTTTTATTGCAAAATATCTAACATGTGAACTGTTGAGTTTTTTTGTGTTGTTATGATTTGTAAATATAAAGGTGTACAATATTCCAACTTAAATTCCGAGCTCCATACCGTTTCCGTACATATTGGTCCATTTTTTTACACCTGCATACCTCGATTCCGTTCATGAACCTGGATTTTCCGAACGTGATTTCGTTTTTGTCAGAAAAATCTATAAGAAACAGAAATGGGAGAGGATTTTTTTTGTCTAGAGTAAAGTCCATCACCGGTCCCTAAACTTGACGGACTATGTCATCCCGGTCTCTAAACTCACAAATCGATCGTTTAGATCCTCAAACTTATTCGACCGTGTCATCTTGCTCCCTAAACTTAGAAATCACTCATTTTGATCCTCAAACTTAATCAGCAGTGTCATCTCGGTCCCTAAACTTGATTTTAAATCTGATCTAGGGCGATCTAAAAACTCTATATAAAATAATAATTCGTAATTTTTTTATACGAACCTGAATGAAGACAAATTTTATGTCAAAATTATAGCCCTCGGCGTGATCTACAACTTTTTAGTTGAAAAGTTTTTTTATGTGAAGTCGTTTAGTGTGGCAAAGTTCAATTTAAAATTTTAAATTTCAAAATATATAAACTTAAAATAATATTTTGACACACTAAACAGTTTTAATTCAAAAACTTTTCAACTACAAAGAACACATCGAGGGCTACAATTTTTATATAAAGTTTTTCTTTATTCGAGTTCATATAAAGAAGTTATGAATTATTTTCTACATATAGCTTTTAGATCATCCTTTTTTGACACAGATGGCACTCAAAATAAAGTTTATGGACCGGAATGACATAATTGAACAAGTTTGACAATATAGAAGGGTGATTTTCAAGTTTAGGGACCGGGAAGACATAGCCGAACAACTTTAGGGACTGGGACGACATGGCCGAACAAGTTTGAGAATCTAAACCATCGATTTATGAGTTTAGAAACCGGGATGACACAGTTTAACAAGTTTAGGGACCGCTGATGGACTTTACTCTTTTGTCTATTCTGTTTGTTTCCATCCCCTTGTGATAACTGATAAGTAATAGGAGATTCTAAATAGGAAACGTTACATTTCATACACTAGTACACGTAGAAGTTAAATATTTCTTTTTCTTTTTGTGAAAAAACAGAAAATGCAAAAAATTGCAGCATGCATATCATCTACCACATCTTCCCTTTTACAAAATGCCCCCCAAAGAAAAAGAAAATTACACTGAGTCCATAACACAGCTCATCTACCTAAACTCCGAGCTCCAGTTCGCCGCCGACACCACCATCGGTCCATGTCCACCTCTGCACCCACCAAGGAGCTCCACGCATTAGAAACGCCGCAACAGCGATCGCCCGAACCACACTAGACGAATCGATTCCGCTGAAAGAGTATTGGCCACCCCAAGACGGAAAGGGAGAGGAAAGAAATCCACCATCGCCGGCTAGAAGACCGACGACCGGATCTACCGCCACCGAGGGATTCGACAACGAGGATAAACCGCCCACCCACTGTAATACCTCTGGTATTACTATTAATTAAACTGTCATGTCATCATGTTTAAATTAATTACATGCATCTGATTATGCTTAGAGCTTTTAGAGTGATTTAATTGTGTTTGGGAATGATTGTGCAATTGAACCTATAATTGAAAATCAAAAATAAAATAAAAAGGGAAATTCAAATTAAGCCCTAAAAAGACCCAAAAACCTAATTCAAAAATTATAAAGAAAATGATAAAAGTGTCTTAATACAAGTTGTATATCTTTTAAAATGAAACAATTTTTATTTTTGGAGATTTTGAAGTTATATAGTGGAAGTTCAAATTAAACTCAAGACAATGAATTGAAATTTGAATTTGAAATGTAATTTCAAAAATTATCTAGAATCTGACAAAACCCCCTTAATAAAAGTTGTAGAGCTCAACAAGTAGAACAACTTTCATGTTTACAGATTTTCATGTTATATATAAAATTTGAAGAATTTTATTGAATTGTGTTTGAAATTCAAATATAAGTTTTACCCCCATTCTGTTATTTTCAAAAATATGCAGAATTTGAACTTGGTTCACAAAGCAAAAATGTTCTACATGAAATTTTCTACAACTTTCATTTCTGGACCTTTCCCTGATTCAAATCGTGTAGGGCGTCATTTGATGAACTAGAGTTTGACTCTAGGGCCAAGCTACAGTGGCCGGACCCCTACACTCTGCTGCCGTCTGTGCGCGCGTGCACCGGCGCCGTCCGGCCGGCAAGGCCCCGGCCGCCGCCGCGTGGTCGATGCAGGGGTATCCCGGATACTCGCCCTGCCTTATCCGCCCCCTTCCGACTACATAAAGGCGACGAGCCCTCCATTTTCCATTCTCCCTCCCTCTCGGTCACCGATGAGCTCCGCTCGGTTCTTGGCCAAATTCGTCCTCGTCAAACCACCTCCATCCAATTCGCCTTGCCGGTAGCTTCACCCCATCACTGCGCCCCGTTTCCACCCTGAGAGCCAAGCTGTAGTAGCCTGAGCGTGCCGGAACATCGTCGTCGTCTCCGCGGCCGGTCAGGACATCGCCGCCAGCTCTGCCGCTCGTGACCAACTCACCTGGGTGAGCTTGGATCCTTCTTGTCTTGTGTTTCCCTCTCTCTGCGACTACTGAAACCTTATGTACAAGTCGGCTTATTGTTTGACGTCATAGGTTGGCCGGAACGTGAGTTCGCCGCCGGTTCGTGCTGCTGTTCCCGTCGCCGACGTCGAGCCCGACCCACTGCACCGCCTTGAGAACGATAACCTAGCCGACCCAAGTCACGGTGAGCCCCTAGAGCTTTCATAGAACTAGGCTCGCACCCTAGCCCCTCGAGCTCGCCGGCATGTGGCACGCCGACGTGGCCGAGCCGCCATGGGTGGTGTCATGCTCGCCGCCGACCTGCTCTAGTCTGTTTAGGTCCCTAGTATAGTGGGCTAGGGCTTGGGCCGTCCGTCGGAGGTCTCTCCCTCGCCGGAGGAACCGCCGGTGGCAAGCCGCCATGTTCGCGCGTGCGCGGGAGCCGGAGGTAGAAGGAGAGGGGGGTGAGGGAGAGGCTGACGGGTGGGGTCTGCCCGTCAGCGGCACAGAGGGAGTGTGGAGCGCGCGGGCACGTGCGTGGGCTTGCTGGGCCTGCTTGCTGCCTATTGGGCTGACCCGGGCTGGTTTGTGTTTTTCCTTTTCCTAGCGAATTCCCAAAAGGTTTTCTAATTCATTTTTGGATGAACAGTGCTGTGGTTTCTTATTTTCATGTACTGAATGAAAGATTATGAAAATAATTGTGTATGCTCTCTGTGATATGTAGGTTTTAATAAAAATATTAAGTGTATGTTTTGAATACTTTCTGTGGAATCTAAAAATCAGTAGATTAAATAATAAATGCAACTTTGTGCAATTTTAATTAATTCTCTGTAACTCTAAAAATCATGAAATTTATTTTGGTCTGTTTAGGATCAAAAGCTATTTGTTGGTAAAGTTTGGGTTCATTTGGAAGTAATTTAATTAGTGGTTTATTAATACTAGGATAATGGGTTAATTAAAAAGGTAATTAAATGTTAATGACTTAGGGTTTGTGTGATTTTATGGTTGGTTGTGGTTCTAGGTCAAACACCCTTATGACCTAGAACATCCTAGGGTAAATTACTTTGAATAATTTATAGAACAATAGTATTGGTACTCTACTTTATCTGCTATGTCTTGTGCTTTCGTATCGTTGCATCGCATTCATGCATTCATCATTGCATACGTGTAGTGACCGTAGATCAGGAGGTGAAGACTGAGGTGACTTCCAAAGAGCCTACTCCTGAGTTGGTGCAGGGATTTGACATCTGTAGCACAGATCCCGACCCCACTCTTTTTGCAATTCAAGGCAAACCCCGGTGCATTAGCCCCTCCTTGTGATTTATAAATGTTTATCACTTGAGTTAATCTATTGCATTAGGTTAATAGGAGTTGAGTGATAACCAATTGATGCCTTACCATCCTTGACCACTTATCATAACCTGAAAACCAGATTTATTTAAAGTATTGAAAAATGCTTAGTTATGCTTAATTATTAGATTTGCAAAAATGCTATTTTAAACTATGATGTTATGCAAAGAATGAATCATTAAAAGGGAATGGTATTGTCCTCATCATTGGCAGTGCACTTGGCCAGTCCATTGTCATCAACGGGGATGAGTTTTCCGTTTGGTGGTCATATGTTTGGGTTAGAGTCCCAACTTATCGTCACCAGTGCTGACGGTGGATATACCATAAAAATCCACATTCAAACACCATCAACAGGCCTCGGATTGAAGGGAGAATAAGCATGACATGAACATATTTTATCAATAACTAGTTCCACTTATACTCTTAGCTTCTGAATGCAGGAAAGATCAAACAGGCCATAAAACATCAAGATATGGTGCACAACATCACGTAGAAGAGGAGAGAGCTCAGTGTGGGCCCATGTGTGGGTCGGCCGACCCCACCATGGGGCCCACCTGGCTCTGGTGATGTGGCATGATCTGTGTGACACTCCACCCAGCTCATTTCAACCATAAGATTAACATGTGTTTCCATTCAATGGTGAAGAATCAAAGCACACGGATAAAGGCGTGAAACAACACAATCAAGACAGAAGCTGCACAAGGGGACACTCTATGACTGGTGGGGACCACACCTGGCTGGGTCCACCTGTCATAGGTGTCGGCCGACCCCCCTGGTGCCCAACCAGGTCGGTTGGCCTCCACCGCCTTCCTGCATGCACCCCACGTGCTGGATTCACCAACGCCGTCCATTCTAAGGCAGTTCAAGGTCGGTTCATCCAAGGGCCAAGGTGGAAAGGCACACGGATCGCTGACGTGGCGCCCCTCCACTCTCCCCTATAAATAGAGGCTGCCATCACTCTTTTCAAGACACAAGATACACAAGAGACAAGAGAAGCTCCATTCTTTAGTAGTAGTATTAGTCTAGTGTGGGAGTTAGAGTCGAGTCGAGCTACGCTCGGGGTCTCCGGAGTCGTCTGCTGGAGAGTCTGGTATAGCTCTTATACCTTTCCTTCTGTAAGACTTTACTTTTATCAATATATTATCTTTACTTTACTTTACTTAGTGCTTTACTATTCATTATAGTATTGTTGTGTCTTGTCTTGCCGTATAGTTGATTTACACTAGGTTGTGATCCTGTAACCAGCTCACGTGTGTAGTTCATTGCCTGTCATAGGGTGCTTTAGCTTTTTGGTACCCAGCTAGACTAGTGAGAATTAGTGTAAGCGTGGTGCTTAGGCTAGATCTTACCCTTGAATGCCGCTTGTCGCACGAATTGTTAAAGACCTCATTGAAAAGATGGTTATCAACCAAGAATGGAATGAGGAGCGTCTCTAGCCCAAGAAAAGGGGTATGCACACCGTTCATGAGGTGGACATACTCTCAGCAAAAATGGACCCCTTGATGAAAATGATTGAGGAAAGTTCTAAAAAGGAACAAGAGGCCATTCGAACCACTGCCACCGCACGAGCAATCGAAGCTGATCCATGGTGCAAGGTATGTGGAGGAGAAGATCACTCGGGCAACAACTGTCCCGAGACGAAGGAAGAAGTGAGCTTCATCAACAACAACAACAACAACAATAGGTATCGACCCTAGCAACAAGGAGGATGGAACTCGCGCCCCTTCTACCAAGGAAATCAAGGTAATGGTTACAGCAATAATTTTAATAATTCTTATGGTAACCAACCTTCTCTTAAAGATCTTGTCTTAGGCCAATCTAAAATCAATGATAGCATAAATAAGAAAATAATAGCTAATGATAAGATTCTTGAAAATCATAGTGAGAAAATGGATAGCTTTAACACTGCTATGAAAAATCAATTGAGCTTTAATAAAATGCTAGAAACACAATTAGCTCAAATAGCAGCAGTTGTCCCATCCTTCGAACAAGGTAAGATCCTAGGGAAACTTGAGGAACCAATTGAGGGTGTCAAGTTAATTTCCACGAGGTTTGGTAAGCCTCCGGTCAGGCTAAATTCGGGTTGCCTTCTTGACCCACCATTCATGGACAGGAAGAGTGACCCTGGCCATCCTACCATCACCTACGAGATCAGGCCACACACCTTCAGCAATGCCTTCTGCGACCTTGGATCTGGAGTCAACATCATGTCCAAGGTAATGTATGAAAATCTGCTAGGGAGACCTTTGTACCCCACTTTTGTCAAATTGCAGATGGCGGATCAATCCATTAGGTTCCCCGAGGGATTGGCAAGGGACATCCTTGTCAAAGTTCAAGACGAATACATCCCCGCCGACTTCATCATTCTCGATATGGGGGACGATGACGAAGTCCCCGTCATCCTAGGAAGGCCGTTCCTCAACACCGTGAACGCCATCATCTACGTGGGATCCGGCCAAGTCCACTTCCAACTCCCAGGTAAGAGAATTAAATGTCCTTTCAATGGTTATAAATCGATGCAACAGGCAAGAAAGAACCTTTGGGAGAAGAAGCCTCAATATGCACCCCGCCAAAAGAATCAACCGCCGAAGGCCAAAAAGGCCGAACTGGTAAGTAAAGCTGAGGCTGTGAACAAGGCTGACTCTGCTGAGTCACAAGCATCGACCAAGAAGGAATGGCAGAAGAAAGAGGTGCAATCATCATGATCCCCATCTCCGGGACCAATTGATGCACCCGAAGAATGAACCCGAAAAGGAGAGGTCCTGCTCTACGGACCTAAAACATGGAGCACTTGCTGGTAAGGTAAATCAGTATTTATCTCATATTTAATTCCTGCATTTCAATTCTTGCATTTTCTTCATTGCATTTCATATTTAAATTTTGCAATATTTTATTTTGACAAAATAAAGAACTTAGATAAATAAAACTTAAAAAGAACTGTAGTGCTCACGCCTGAGGTGGTGGGACCACCCAAGGTGGGATCGGCCGACCCCACCATGGGGCCCACCCAACTCTGGTGGTGTTGGCCTGGTATATTAATGCATCTCCTGAATTTTAAACACTGGCTCATTTTGAATTTGGTCGACAATGACCACTTTCACATGCTCCAATGAGAATCCAACATCCACCACCATCCAAATCCTGAAAGGTGGACACTTTGGCACGCATTAGTGCTCCCATGGTCCATGGGAATTATTTTAAAGCATGTCCCCACTTTTGTCATACACCTTTCTCTTTCACAAAGCACTAGGCAAGGGAATCTCTGAAAACTTCTCCACTTTTGGTCCACCACTAATATTTACTTTACTGGACGAAGTGAAACACACTGTTTAAAGTAGAAAAGAGGACCAAACATGGGTCGGCCGACCCATGTTTAAAGCCCTGTCTACAAAATTGTATTTGAATTCAAATAGATTCCCTGTCCAAAGGTGAAAGCAGCTCTGACACTGCCAATGTGGGGTCGGCCGACCTGGCCCTAGTGGCCTGGTCACCAGCCCTTCATCCCCTATAAATACCCTTGCATTGTGTGCTCAATTCCACACTCAAACCAGCTGAATCATCTCGAGCACACAATCTCTCTTCTTCTCTCTATTTGAGTAAGTTCTTTCTCAAGTTTAGTTGTAGATAGCCACTCAAACCAAAAACCCAAAAATATTGTTGCAATAGAAGCTTATCTTACTCTCATCTTTGCTCTCAATAACTTGTTTGTGGAGGTAGCCATACCCCGTAAGGACTACTAACATTGGAATAGCTAACGCTAACGCTAACGCTAATCCCTGTTGTCCTAGTGTGTTCCTGTGTTATCTCATTGCTGCAGGATAAAGAAGTTCTCCTCCGCATTCAAGAAGGCCAAGAGTGTCGTAGGGAGTTCCTCCCGACGACCCCGCCATGACGAAGATGAAGGAAGAGAAGCTCCACCAAGACGAAGCTTTGGAGTGCCTCCCGAGAGGACGTTCGACCCCGAGAGCAGCCTCATGTTGAACCAAGAAGAGTATCAAAGGTACCTCTCCATCCAACACCGCGGTTATAAACATACCGGCATCATCGACTCCGTCCTTTTGGACAATATAGGTATGACCGCAGAATTTAAAACTGTTTTCAATACAATTGGGTGGGGAAGCTTTTGGGAAGTGCAAGAACTTGGAATTGAAAGACTCTCCATTGAATTCCTATGCTCTTTACAAGCCACTGATAATAATGTCTACTTTTGCATGTTCAACCAAGAGTATAATTTAACTTGGGGAGTTTTTAGTATGGCACTTGGCTTTGATAACAATTGTCATCTAGATCTAGTAAATGCTACACAGAAATTTGATAAAGCTGAATTTTAGAAAGTTATAACTGGATCCAATGATTGCTCTGAGCCTAAAACTGATGAAATCAATAATCCTACTTTGCGCTTGATCCGTTATTAGATGGCCATAACTCTTCTTCCTGGCTCTAATGTGCAAATTCTTCTTAATGATGAACTAAGACTGCTCTATGCCATGACTAAGAAAATAAAAGTTTCACCTGCTAAACTTTTAGTCCGTTTTTGGCTTGGTATTTTTCATAGAAACGAGCCCATTTTTCTTTACTTCTTTTATCACTCGCATTGCTGAAACAATGGACTTGCTAGATGGAAAACACTACTTCGAATTGTGTGCTCATTTCCACACCAAACCACCTGAATCATCTCGAGCACGCAATCTCTCTTCTTCTCTCTATTTGAGCAAGTTCTTTCTCAAGTTTAGTTGTAGTTAGCCACTCAAAACAAAAACCCAAAAATATTATAGTAGTAGAAGCTTGTCTTGGCTCTCAAGAGCGGGTTTGTGGAGGTAACCATACCCCGCAAGGACTACTAACATTGGGATAGCTAACGATACCGCTAACGCTAATCCTTGTTGTCCTAGTGTGTTCTTGTGTTGTCACATTGCTATAGGAAGATGAAGAAGTTCTCCTCCATGCTCAAGAAGGCCAAGGGTGTCGTAGGGAGTTCCTCCTGACAACCCCGCCATGACGAAGATGAAGGAAGAGGAGCTCCATCGAGACAAAGCTTTGGAGTGCCTCCCGAGAGGACGCTCGACCCTAAGAGCGGCCTCATGCTGGACCAAGAAGAGTACCAAAGGTACCTCTCCATCTGACACCGCGGTTATGAACATACCGGCACCATCGACTCTGTCCTTTTGGACAACACAGGTATGACCGCAGAGTTTAATACTATTTTCAATACAATTGGGTGGGGAAGCTTTTGGGAAGTGCAAGAACTTGGAATTGAAATACTCACCATGGAATTTCTATGCTCTATACAAGTCACTGATGATAATGTCTACTTTTGCATGTTCAATCAAGAGTATAATTTAACTTGGGGAGTGTTTAGTATGGCACTTGGCTTTGATAACAACTGTCATCTAGATCTAATTAATGCCATAAGAAAATTTGATAAAGCTGATTTCTGGAAAGCCATAACTGGATCCAATGATTGCTCTGATCCTAAAACTGATGAAATCCATAATCCCACTTTGCGCTTGCTCCGCTATTGGATGGCCATAACTCTTATTCCTGGCTCCAATGTGCAAATCCTTCATAATGATGAACTAAGACTGCTTTATGCCATGATCAAGAAAATAAAAGTTTCACCTGCTAAAATTTTAGTCCGCTTTTGGCTTGCTATTTTCCATAGAAGCGAGCCTATATTCTTTACCTCTTTTATCACTCGCATTGCTGAAACAATGGACTTGCTAAATGGAAAACACTACTTTGAATATATTGCTTCTCCTAGAGATATTATAACTGAAGATTTCTTCATAAGTGCTCAAGTCCTAAAAAGAGATGAAAATGGTGATCTTAAAATGATTTATCTAGGCCGTACAGCCGAAATCAGTCTCCTATGTGAGAGGCGTCGGTTGTATGCGCTGCGTACACTAACCATAAATTGGGACTGAGAGGCAAGAAACCAAAATCTTGCAGGAACAAGAAGGGTGACAAGGAGCATGTCACTGGCCGCTCAATTTGAGCAAGGCGGCACTCACGAGCAGCAGGAGGAGACGACGAAGAAGGCGATGAGGCAAGTTCCATGGACATTTCAGGGTCCACGGAACAGCCTCAACAGCACACTCCAGGAGTGCGCACTCCCCGTCCGTCCACACGGGCGAGGGGTCGTCGGAACCAAAGAACGGAGATGGATCAACTTATCAATGACATGGGCGCGATGCATGTTGAACAAGATGCAACTCTAAGTATGGCACAACAAAATGCCCAATTATTGCAAGTCATACAAGATGAAGAAGCACAATGCTGGACGGGATGGTTCCAATACTATCCGCCACCACAATGAGCAAAAAGGCAAGCTTGGGGGAGATCCTCTCCCCCACCAAGGTAAGTCCTCTATCTCATCTTATTTGCATTATTCTTCAGTTTTATTATGTTTACTTAAAAAATCCATATGTCTCATGAATGTTTATCTCCCTCATGGAAATGATGAATAGTTGCTCTATTAATGTTTCTTTAATGCCTAGTTTACAACTTAGTATTTCTTTGAGTATGGATCACTTGGCTTATTTAAATCATCATGAACCTAAAAACTTTATGGATGCTAAGTGCTAGAACTAAGCCTAAGTTGTTGTGTGACATGATATAGTAAAACAAGAGCTGCTATAATATTGTTCTAAGAATGCATAATTACTAGAGATTGATTTCTTAAAAATAATCAAAACCTTATTGTTCCTCAATGGTAATAAATTTCTACCATAGCCATATATGCTACACATGTCTTAGCCTTTCTACTTAAGCTATTTGCTTTGTATTGAGTTTTGTCAAGTCTTGTTGACCCTTATTGAGAGACTTATCATGCTCCCAAGATCAAGATCACGTACACACCACATATATATGCTACTTCTACACTGGAAGTACACAACCACATGCCTTTCATTTCCACCAAAATAAATGCTCCATGTGTTAAAGTCATAGAATATCTCTCTTAGTTGATATGATATAAGAGACAAAAGGCTATGCAAATTGAAAGAAAAAGAAAAAGAAAAGGAAAGAAATATGGACACAAGAAAGTCCATAGAAAAGAAAAGAAAATATATGAGCAAAAGTCTAGGATCATGAATAAAAGAAAGGAAAAATGATAGCCATGTCTCTAAAATTTATTAGAGAGAGATACAATTTCAAATAGAGGAGCATTATAGTCCACTTTTTCCACACACTTGCACATCTTGATCTAAGGGCATGACACTTCTCTCTTTGGATCCAAGCTTTGACTCTACAATACATGCAAAGTAAGTATGCTATACTCTTTCATTCCTACCTTAAGCTCCACATAAGCCATTTTTAGGAGTAGGATAACAAAGAGAAGGCAACATTTAGTTTGTGCCTTGGTAAGGAATCATACACCATTTGAACGACATGAGAGAACCATATGAGGAACATTAAGTTTTCTTTTGCAAAAACATTGCTAAAACCTCCAGTATGAAACTTGCAAATAATGAGAAAAGTAGTGCTCAAGTTAAACTGTTCTGTCTCTCAACCACCTAAGGCAAGGGAAAGGTCATTAGCCCCATAAAGGACTAAGGTAATATGGGTGAATTTTTATAGCCAATTTTTTCATTCAAAAGAGAAGTATTTTGTTGTGCACTTGGTACTAATGAAATATGAACATTGTAGCAACTCTTGATCCACCGAGGCTAAGTTTAATTATTTGCTCGGGACGAGCAAGGGTTAAGCTTGGGGGATCTTGTTGACGGTGGATATACCATAAAAATCCACATTCAAACACCGTCAACAGGCCTCGGATTCAAGGGAGAATAAGCATGACATGAACATATTTTATCAATAACTAGTTCCACTTGTACTCTTAGCTTCTGAATGCAGGAAAGATCAAATAGGCCATAAAACATCAAGACATGGTGCACAACATCACGTAGAAGAGAGGAGAGCTTAGTGTGGGCCCATGTGTGGGTCGGCTGACCCCACCATGGGGCCCACCTGGCTCTAGTGACATGGCATGATCCGTGTGACACTCCACCCAGATCATTTCAACCATCAGATCAACATGTGTTTCCATTCAACGGTGAAGAATCAAAGCACAAGAATCAAGGCGTGAAACAACACAATCAAGACAGAAGCTGCACAAGGGGACACTCTATGACTGATGGGGACCATACCTGGTTGGGCCCACCAGTCATAGGGGGTCGGCCGACCCCCCTGGTGCCCAACCAGGTCGGTTGGCCTCCACCGCCTTCCTGCATGCACCCCACGTGCTGGATTCACCAACGCCATCTATTCTAAGGTGGTTCAAGGTCGGTTCATCCAAGGGCCAAGGTGAAAAGGCACACGGATCGCTGATGTGGTGCCCCTCCACTCTCCCCTATAAATAGAGGCTGCCATCACTCTCCTCAAGACACACAAGATACACAAGAGACAAGAGAAGCTCCATTCTTTAGCAGTAGTATTAGTCTAGTATGGGAGTTAGAGTCGAGTTGAGCTACGCTTGGGGTCTCTGGCGTCGTCTGCTGGAGAGTCTGGTATAGCTCTTATACCTTTTCTTCTGAAAGACTTTACTTTTATCAATATATTATCTTTACTTTACTTTACTAAGTCTTTACTTAGTGCTTTACTATTCATTATAGTATTGTTGTGTCTTGTCTTGCCTTATAGTTGATTTACACTAGATTGTGATCCTGTAACTAGCTCACGTGTAGTTCATTGCCTGTCATAGGGTGCTTTAGCTGTTTGGTACCCAGCTAGAGTAGTGAGAATTAGTGTAAGCATGGTGCTTAGGCTAGATCTTACCCTTGAAGGCCGCTTGTCGCATAGATTGTTAGTGGGTGTTAGCAGGTGGTGATAGCCCTGTCTAGTCTTAGTATCCCTCCATGTGTTTTAGGCAAGTTCTTAAAAGGTAGGCTCCCATAAGAGCGTAGGCGCTTCAGGTAGAGGTTATATCCTCTATTGTTTCGCACTACCCCTACACACCGGAAGTAAGGTAGCTGTCTTAGTGTAATTCATCCATTTGATAAGATAGTTCACAAGAGTAAAGTAAGAGTCATAGGAGTCTTATACTTACTCGTTGTCCTCCCACCTCGCTATACTCTACTAGTTATCCTTAGTTATCCTAAACCTTATCGTGTCTTTGTGTCATTACCCTTTCCTCTATTTATTTATTTACCCCCTATCACTAGTTGATATTAAGTTGCTATAGACTTAAGGATCTCTCTCTTTTATTAATTATTCCTAGAAACCGCTTTTCCTTGGGATAAAATAAATAATGATACCTTGGAATACTCCTGGGTGAAGTGCTACAGCGGTATATTTTATGCGCTTGCGAAATTATCCAATAGACATAAGAAATACCCCTCAGGGCACTTCTGGCGCCGTTATCAGAGATAGCCTAACACCCTGTCTCTGGTGGTTGCATTAAGAAGTGTCAACAGCCAGCGGAAAAGGGATGTGAAAACCGGGTGGTCACCAGTGTACTTGGGTTAGAGTCCCAATGCATGGTTTCCAACGGAAAAAGAATTAGGGACCGTTCGTTGTCGGCCTGCTGTGATCGAGACTTTGCAACTAGCCACATGGTCCGGGAAGCCCTATCTCCGGTGGCTCTATTGCTTCAATCGACAACCACGCACTGGGAGTGGTGAGATGGCGAGAGTAGCATGTAGCCTCATGGCCGGTGTGCCTGGAGACGAGAGGAGTACTGTGCTCTCGGGTGGCGCAGGACCAGTTCAGGGATAGAAAAGCCGTGGTAGACGAGGTTGGCATATGCAAGCTTAGGTGCTACATATGCAGTGTGGATAGGGATCCCCAGCTGGGTACTAATCGATTTGAATCGTTGTTGCTCCTCGATTTTGGAGACTTGATCCTCACACCTACCTCGAATAGTGGTTCGGAACTAGGATGTTTTTAGAATGAATAAGTAATTGGAATTGAAGGATATATGTGAAAGAACTGAGAACTATTGATATTGATTATAATAATATTGAGTAAAATACTGAAAGTAGGATTAGTAATGCTTTTTCTGCAAAATACTTTGACTCTTGCTAAAGCCTTACCTTGACTCCCCTCAGCCTGCATTCCTGAGTCTCATTCCTTTTTCTTTAGTCGGGTAAGTCTTGCGGAGTACCCAAGTACTCAGGGTTTGTTAACCTCTATTGCAGGAGATCAGTAGCCGGAGGTTTGTCTCACTCCCTGCTTTGTGACAATCGTTCAGGAAGGAAGTGAGGAAGAGTGAAGTTGAACCCGTGGGCAGGGTTCATGTTATCATTAATCTAAGTATGTTGTATCGTTATCCCACTGCTACCGACTTTTAATCCTGGTTTGTAATAACTGCACTTAAATACTATTTGGACAACAGGTTTGTAATCTAAGTACTTTATAATCTTTCCGCGCTTTTACTCTGATGTATTTTATTATGAAATGTTGTAATTCTGTAATGGCTTCGTAATGGGATCATGTCGGAGAATACGGATGCTTATGTAGCCCGACAGAGCCTCCTAGATCATCTGGGACACGGGCTTGGCTATCAGAGGTCATTAGTGACAATGATAGGTGTCTGTGGGCCATGCGATTTAGGTGGTTCTATTACAACTGGTATCGGAGCGTTCCATTGCTAAATCATTGCAGTTTTACTTTTCAAAACTTCAAAATGTTTTGGATCATAAAAATGTAACTTGCTATTTTGGTCCAAATTGCTTGCTCTTATCTTATTCCGTAATATAGCTTTGGTAGCAAGTGGAGTAACCTGTTACTAGCCCTATGTTAAAATTGTATGCATTTATTTATCTTGCATTGGTTTAAAATTCGTAAGTACGATCCATGCATCATGATTAATTCACATGTTAATTAACTTCCTCCTTAAAAGTAGTATATGGGTTAGGATCTATCAAACCTATTTTTGCTAGCCAGTAATATCTTTACTAATCCAAACTCACCTTCTCCAGCTGGCACGCACCAAGCTCACCGCTCGAAAGATGACTGGACCTAGGGGAGTTCCACGCCACCAGCCGGCACCATGCGACGGGGAGGCTTCTAGTAGGCGCCGTCCCTGCCGTAGCTGCGGGGAGCTCAAGGAGGAGATCAAGCTGCTCACTGAGGACTTCAAGGTGGCCCATAGGGACCACTACAGGGATGTGCGCATGGTCGCCGAGCTGCAGCGTGAGGTGAACCGCTTGACCCGCGAGAAGGAGGAGGCTTGGGCACGTGAGGACGTGGCCCGGGCAAGGGTCCACGAGTTGGAGTTTTATGTGGAGCACATCGAGCACTACAATGATGCCCTGCATGAGGAGATCCACAGGCTCAATGACCAGCTCAACCCCATCCTTGCTCCTCGTGAGGAAGAGCCTGAGTTGGGCGTGGTCGAGGGGCCTGTGGAAGAGGTCGAGGAGGACGACATTGAGGAGGCAGTTGATCCCATGGAGGATGTGATCGTGGAGGATGACGACGAGGAGGACATGATCATCATCGAGGACGACTAGACTAGTCATAGGACTAGGGATGTTGGCCTATCGTTATCATTTGTGTTGTATTTTTTGTGCTTGCCAAGAACCTTAGCTATGGGTTGGGAACTTTGTTTAAGTCCTAGTCGTGTCTTTTAAGTATTGTTTAAGTGTTGTAATTTTTAAGTGTGTACTGCTACTATGTTCGTTTAAGTAATGCTAATCCTAAGTTCAGTTTGCTAGTAAACAGATGCCCATCAATACCCACGTGTCCGGTGCTGGAACCTCTGAGGATGGAGTTGCTCCCAACCCACCGCCTATTCCACCAACCTTGGCTGATGCCATTGCGGCCTTGGCCAATGCCGCCACAGCGATGGCGCAAAACCGAGACAACCGTGGTGGGCGTCGTCGCCGCCGCGATGAAGATGAGACCACATACTTGGACTTCATGGATACCCGTCCACCTGTGTTCACCAAGGCTGATGAGCCCCTTGAGGCTGATGACTGGCTCCGTATCATGGAGCAGAAGTTTAGCTTGATTCACTGCACTGAGATTCAGAAGCCACTGTTTGCAGCGCAACAACTGCGAGGTCCTGCAAGTGCTTGGTATGCAAACCTTCTGTCTGCACAGCCTGATGGTCATCAACTCACCTAGGTAGAATTCCGTGAGGCTTTCCGTGCTCATTACATCCCTGCGGGTGTGATGAAGATGAAGCTGGACCAATTCCTTGCCCTGCAGCAGAAAGAGTCCATTGTCATGCAGTACGTTGGTCAGTTCAATCACCTGTCACAGTACACCCCTGAGCATACCAACACCGATCAGAAAAAGAAGGACTGCTTTGTCAGGGGTCTGAACTACAAGATTTGGAGAAGTCTGTCCAATAACCTCTACTGCACCTACCATGAAACTGTCAACATTGCTATTGCCTTTGAAGAGCGTGACCGTAAGCAGCAAGATGAAAAGAAGAAGAAGTCTGGGTTTTCTAGTGGTCAAAAGCATCAGAAAATCATTTATCACCCCACTCACCACTCTCATCCACCATACCCTCAGAAACAGGTCGTGGTTCACACTATGGCTACCTCCCACACCTCCAACCAACAAAACACCACTCAGCCGAATGCCCCTGGCATTCGTGTCACCACTCCATTGGTCAACTACAACCATCCATGCTACAACTGTGGCAAGATGGGGTACTGGGCTCGCAACTGTCCATTCCCGAAGTAGTACAACCAGAATGCACAGAAGGGTCCGGGTGGTCAGCAGCAGCAGGCTCAGCATCGTGGTCATTAGCAGCATGCCCAAAAGGGAAAGGTGGTCAAGAAAGCAGGCCAGGTCAACTACACTCAAGTTGGTGAGATTCCCGAGGGTGAACCCATCATGATGGGTAGGTTCCCTGTCGCAAGTCATCCTGCAATTATGCCTTTTGATTCTAGTGCATCTCATTCATTCATCAATCGCACATTTGTCGTCAAGCATGAGATTCCAATTGGGGAAATAAAGGAAAATTTCCTTATATATTCGCCCGAGGGGCATATAAATACTAAGGAGGTAGTGCAACGAGTATGTATAGAACTGGGCGGGTATATATTCCCTACCACCATGATAGTACTCAAAGACCATGACATAGATGTGATATTAGGCATGAATTGGATGTATCAGCACAAGGTCCTCATCGACGTGCTGTATAGAACCATCAGGGTAAACTTGCCTAATAGTCAAACCCAACATTTCATTCAACTCCCAATTCCTCAGAGAGCTGTTGGAAGGGTGTGTGCAACCGTAGTTAAAGAAGTGCAGGATATTCCAGTAGTCTGTGAATTTCCGGACGTGTTCCCCGATGATTTGCCTGGTTTGCCACCTGATCGTGATGTGGAGTTTGCTATTGAGTTGAAGCCTGGAACAGCACCTATATCTCATAGAGCCTATAGGATGCCTCCCAAAGAACTGGCAGAGCTTAAGGTTCAGCTGCAAGATTTGCTAGATAAGGGTTTCATTAGACCTAGCTCGTCTCCTTAGGGTTGCCCTACTATCTTTGTGAAGAAGAAAGATAAATCCCTCCGACTCTGTGTTGATTATCGTCCACTCAACGAGGTCACCATCAAAAACAAATACCCTTTGCTTGTATTGACCTACCCTTTGACCAACTAGCTGGAGCCAAAGTATTCTCTAAAATTGACCTTAGATCTGGCTACCACCAAATAAAAATCTGTAACAGAACCGCCTTAATCACATGGCCCACAGGCACCTGTCATCGTCACTAATGACCTCTGACAGTCGTACCCGTGTCCCAAATGATCGAGGCAGCCCTGCCGGGCTACATCAGTGCCCGTATGCCGACAGGATCTCCATTGCGAAGCCATTACAGAGTTACAACATTTCATAATTAAAATACATCAGAGTAAATGCGGAAGATTAACTAGTACTTAAATTACGAACCGAGTTCAAATAGTAAATAAGTGTAGTCATTACAAACCAACTTAAAACAGTAGCAGTGGCATTGGAACAATGATACAACATAACTAAATAGTAGGTAATCGAACCCAGCCCACGGGTCCTTCACTCCTCACCACTATCCTCTTCGATCACTGTAGCACAGCAGGGGTCGAGACAAATCTCCGGCTGTGGCCCTCCTGCAACGGGGTTAACAAACCCTGAGTACTGGGTAGTCCGCAAGACTTACCCGACTAAGAAAAATATTTGACTCTTGGAATGCAAGGTTAGGGGTAAGGCTTAGCAGGAGGTAAGGGGTTTAGCGGAAAAGCATTACTATCCTATCTCAGTATTTTTGCTCATTGAATAACCTTATTAATATCATAAGTCATCATTCATCACTTCCATCTATTTTATTCTTTTCATTATTCTCAAACATCCTATTCTTCGAACCACTTTTCGAGGTAGACGTGAGGATCAAGTCTCCATAACCGAGGAGCACGTCGATTCGAATCAAGTAAGTATACCCAGCTGGGGATTCTATCCACACTGCATATGTAGCACTTAAGCTTGCATATGCCAACCCATTGTCACGGCTTTTCTATCCCGGACCCGGTCCTACGCCACCCGAGAGCACAGTACTCCACTAGTCTCCAGGCACGCCGGCCACGTGGGTACACGCTACTCTCGCCATCTCTCCACTCCCAGTGCGCGGTTGTCGGTTCCAGCAATAGAGCGACCTGACCCTAGGCTTTCCGAATTGGTATGTGGCTAGGCTGTTCATCATGATCACAACAGGCCTTACAACGAACGGTCCCTACTGCTTTCCGTCAGAAACCATGCATTGGGACTCTAACCCAAATACCCTGGATTCTGCCCGGTTTTCAAATCCCTTCCCGATGATGACGATCAGTTGGGACTCTAACCCAAACAGATGGCCGACCACTCGGGAAACCCATCCATTACAATAACAGTGTCCCGGCCAAAGGACCCTGCCATCATACATGGACTCATACCCATCCCTTGATAATTCTTCATTCCAAATATCAAGTTTAAAATAGCATTTTTGCAACTCTAACATTTAAGCATGACTAAGCATTTTTCAACTCATTTCAAATCATTAGGTTCCTTGGATAACAAGTAGTCAAGGATGGTAAATGCATCAATTGTTTTATCACGCAACTCCTAACAACTTAATGCAGTTGATTAACTCCAGTGATAAAAGTATTTATAAATAGAGGGTTAAATGCACCGGGGCTTGCCTTGCAGCGCAAAAACAGTCGGGGCAGGAGCACCACAGCTTTCAGGTTCAAGAACCACCTCGGAACCTTCTCCTCCAGGCACCTCGACTTTGACTTCCTCGTTTACCGGCACTACACGTGTGCAACAATGCATGTATGAATGCGATGCGGAAAAGAGCATATGCAAGAAATCAAGAACTAAACATATGACAAGCATAAAACGACATCACTAGGGTGTTCTAGGTCTTAAATGGGTTTGACCTAGAATCACAATCAATTCCAAGGTCACACAAACCCTAAATTCATTTTCTACATTTTGTTTTTACTATTTAATAAACCCATATCTATTTAATACAAGAGCAAACTAATCCCATTTGAGACCGAACTTCACCAACAGATAGCCTTTCATGCCAAACAGAGACAAATAAATTTTGGTGATTTTTGGAGTTACCTAGAATTAATTAAAAATGTGCAAAAATCCATTTTCCATTTATTTTAGGGATTTTTACCTACTGCAGAAAGTACTTAAACATGACAAACAATATTTTTATAAAATTCTACACTACTCAGAGAGAACATACAAAAATTCTCATGAATTTTGGATCAGCCAAAATATTCTAACAAAATTATGAAACTGCAGCACTATTCCTTTGAAAATAAAATAGAAAAGGCATTGCAAAAACCTGGAAAAAGAAAAACCGAAAACGGCCCGAAGCCGGCCCAACTCGGCCCAAGTGCGAAACAGACCAGCCCACTCGGCCTGCCCGCGCCCGGCGCCTGCGCTTTTGCGCAAAACCCCCTGGGAAACACAGATATCAACCTGCGGACCAACTCACACTATTCACCAGAGTCACTGACATTGCAAATACCCCCCTGGAACTATTCACCTTCTAACCCGACACCCCTGGACCTCCTCTGTTTCCGAACAGAGGTGAGGCGCCGGTGGTTTGCCACCCGTGGCTCACCGCCGGTGACCCCAACGGCCAAACCAACCTTCCCACGACTCTCGGGGCTCCCAGCCGCACCCAACAAGCAACTAAATGGCAAGGATAGACACTCGGAGCACCCTCGGGCACCTCCGCAGCGGCTCGGCGGCGGCGACCGGACCTACTCCGGCGAGGCCAAGGCTTAATGAAGCCGGGTTAGGGCATGGGAAGATTCGCGAGCTCACCGGGACTTGACTAGTACGGAGAGAACGACCCGAGATGGTGTAGAGGCACGGTGGTGACGGTGGCCGCGGCTGCAACGACCTCCGACGGCGGCGAGGACTCCGTTCCGGTGAACCTACGGTCAGAGACGAAGAACCAACAGGCGCATGAGCAACAAGGAAGGTCAGTGAGCACGGAAGAATGCTCGGACGAGGCATTGGCTCACTGGAGAGAGCTGTGGACGGGTGTGAGCTCGCGGCGGTGCTCCGCCGGACGCGCACGCGCGGCGACGGCGACCCTGCGACACATAGAGGGTTAGAGCTAGTTCCAGAGGCATCAATCGATGCGCCAGGAAGTGCTCGACCTACCGGTGAGATGGAGAGGGTGGAGGTGGACGGTGGTCAACGAATTCGGTCGTAGACCGAAAGCTCGCCGGCAATGGAGGTGGGGAAAAGGATGGGTGGGGAGGCGCGTTCGGGGATTTAAATAGCCGGGGAACAGGCCAAAGAGGACGTGGGGGGGGCTCGGCTCCATGCTGCGCGTACCACGGACAGAGCTCCGGCGCCGGAGGACGCGCGGCACGGTCGCGCACGCCGGCGACGTGCGCGCCGCGGCCGAACGTGCGTGACGCGTGAACAGTGTCGCCGGTACAGTACTTGGCTCAGAGAAAATCGCTCAAATTGACCGGCCAAAAGACCAAATCCGAGGCCACGCCCAAAAGCAAAGTTGTAGATATTTTTGTGCTGGACAACTTTTGTTTTTGCACCAATTTGAAATTCGGCCTAGATTTGAAAATATTCAAAAGGGGGTAAACTAGGGTTTTGAATTTCAAACTGAATATTTAAAATTACTTTTTATTTTTCTAAAGAACTTGAAATTTGGCCAAAATATAAGTTGTGCATCTCAGAGAGATCTACAACTTCTATTAAGGAAGTTTCATCTAATTCTCATTAGTTTTTGAAAAGCAATTTTAAATTCAAATTTTGAAACACTGTTTTGAGATTAATTCAAAAATTTTCAACATAACTTCAAAATCACCCAAAATAGAAGTTGTTCTACAAAAAAAAACTCTACAACTTTTATTAAGGGACCTACCTCAGATTTGATCAAATTTAGAAAGTGCACTTTGAAGCCTTTAATTAGGGTTTTAGGGAAAATTAAAATCAACAAGCAATAACAACTCAATTAGGGTTCCTTCAAGCACATACAAGAGTTAAACAAGCTAATCACACTATTAGCCCTAATGACAAGCAACTGCATATGATGATATGATGACATGGCATTTTAATTAACAGTAATACCAGGGGTATTACAGCCTTCCCCCCTAAAAGAAATCTCGTCCCGAGATTAGGTAGATAACATTGTTTTTAAACATAGTAATGGAACAGAAAATTTTCCAACATAACTACCCAAACAAAACTCAAAACAAGGGACTAGAAAAGATCAAATACAGGGAGAGGTTATACCTATATAGTAGCATAGAATTCAGGAAATTTTTCTGCCAAAAAGTCTTCAGATTCCCAGGTGGCTTCGTCCTCAGATTGCTGACTCCATTGTACTTTATACCACCTGGTTGTAGTCCTGCGGGTAACACGATCTTTAATATCCAGAATCCGAACTGGATATTCCGAGGTAGTCATGTCGGGTTCCAACTGAACTCCTTCCACATCGATCACTTGATCTGGCACTCGCAGACATTGCTTCAGCTGCGACACATGGAATACGTTGTGTACTTCTGATATGTGCTCAGGTAACTGCAACCTGTAAGCCACTTTTCCCACACGTTCGATGATCTCAAAGGGTCCAATGAAACGCGGGGCTAGTTTGCCTTTAACTCCAAAACGATTCACTCCTTTCATTGGTGATACCTTCAGATAAACAAAATCTCCCACTTTAAATTCTAGCGGTCGACGTCGTTTATCAGCGTAACTTTTCTGCCTAGACTGGGCTATTTTTAAGTTCTCTTGTATCACTCGAACCTTGTCTTCAGCCTCTTTTACCAGATCTACCCCATAGTACCATCTTTCTCCTGGTTCGGACCAATTCAAAGGTGTGCGACATCTTCTACCATACACGGCCTCAAATGGAGCCATTTGGATGCTTTCTTGATAGCTGTTGTTATATGAGAATTCGGCCAAGGCCAAACACTCGTCCCACTTGTCCGGGTAATTCAACGCGCAAGCTCTCAACATGTCTTCCAATACTTGATTGACTCTTTCAGTCTGCCCATCGGTTTGCGGATGATATGCAGTGCTGTGCAGAAGCTTTGTCCCCAAGGACTTATGAAATGCCTTCCAAAACTTGGAGACAAACTGGGTACCACGGTCAGAGACAATGGTTTTTGGCACTCCATGCAGTTTCATCAGATTCTCAATATACAACTGACCATACCTTGGAGCTCTAAAGTCCTTCTTGACTGGCATGAAATGGGCTTGTTTCGTAAGACGGTCCACAACAACCCAGATGGAATCAAAACCCCGAGTAGTCTTGGGCAATCCCACAATGAAATCCATGCTGATATCTTCCCACTTCCATGCTGGCACAGGCAATGGTTGTAGCTCTCCACCAGGTCTCATGTGAACAGCCTTAACTTTCTGACATGTGTCACACCTTGCCACATACTGAGCAATTTCAACCTTCATCTTGGTCCACCAGAATTTCTGCCTCAAGTCCTGATACATCTTATTGCTTCCTGGATGAATAGAGAATTTTGTCGAGTGCGCTTCATCGAGGATCGCTTGACGTAACACAGGAATCTTGGGGACAACTAATCTGTCCTTGAACCAGACCACACCATCATCATCAATCCTGAAACAGTCAGCCTTGCCTGCTTGGATCTTTTCTTTGATGTGCTTGATCCCTTTGCTTTTCTTTTGAGCGGTAATGATCTGTTCTCGAATAGGAGTTTCAATTCTAATGTTGGCTATGCTGCCCCGTGGCACCATTTCAATATCCAATCTCTCCAGCTCACAACACAAGGTCAGAGTATATGACTTCACATTCAAGCAGTTGCAGTGAACCTTGCGGCTCAATGCATCAGCTACCACATTTGCTTTACCAGGATGGTAATGTACTTCGATGTCATAGTCCTTGATCAACTCGAGCCATCTTCTCTGCCTCATATTCAACTCTTCTTGAGTAAAAATGTACTTCAGACTCTTGTGATCAGTGTAAATATTGTAGGTACTTCCCAACAGATAATGACGCCATATTTTCAGAGCATGAACCACGGCTGCCAACTCTAGATCATGAGTAGGATAGTTTTCTTCGTGACGCTTGAGTTGCCGTGAAGCATAAGCAATGACACGACCCTCTTGCATCAACACACAGCCAAGACCGGTTCTCGAAGCATCACAGTACACATCAAATGGTTTCTCAATATTCGGCTGAGCCAACACTGGTGCAGTGGTTAGCAATTCCTTCAACTTCTGAAAAGCTTCCTCACAATCTGATGACCAAACAAACTTCACTTGATTTTTCAGCAAGTTGGTGATGGGTTTAGATATCCTGGAGAAATCTGGGATAAAACGACGATAGTAACCTGCCATACCCATAAAACTGCGGACCTGATGCACTGTGGTGGGCGGTTTCCAATTCAGAATCTCCTCGACCTTGCTGGGATCCACGGACACTCCTTCCGCAGACAGAATATGACCGAGGAATGGAACTCTGTCTAACCAAAACTCACATTTGCTGAACTTGGCATAAAGTTGGTGATCTCTCAAACGGTTTAGGACAATTCGAAGGTGGTTAGCATGTTCTTCGGGGGTTTTGGAGTATACAAGGATGTCATCTATAAAAACGACTACGAATTTGTCAAGCTCAGGCATGAACACGGAGTTCATCAGATACATGAAATAGGCAGGAGCATTGGTTAGGCCAAAAGACATGACTAGGTATTCATATAGGCCATATCTGGTGGTGAAAGCGGTTTTGGGAATATCTTGTGGACGGATTTTTCTTTGGTGGTACCCCGATCGAAGGTCAATCTTAGAGAATACTTTGGCCCCAGCAAGCTGGTCAAAGAGAAGATCGATACGGGGCAAAGGGTATTTATTTTTGATGGTGACCTCGTTGAGAGGACGATAGTCAATACACAGTCTGAGAGAGTTATCCTTCTTTTTCACAAAAATGGCCGGACAACCCCAAGGTGACGAACTGGGCCGGATAAAACCCTTGTCAAGCAATTCTTGCAACTGAACCTTCAACTCTGCCAGTTCTTTTGGTGGCATCCTGTACGCCCTACGAGATATAGGTGCCGTACCAGGCTTAAGCTCTATGGCAAACTCCACATCACGGTCCGGAGGCAAACCAGGTAAGTCATCAGGAAAGACATCCGGGAATTCACAAACTACTGGAATATTCAGGATTTCTTGAACTGAGGTAGCATTGACTTGCTTCACGGTTCTCAGGGGTAACGGAAGTTGGATAAGAAGTTTGGACTGACTATCAGGTATGTTAACTTTGATTGTCCTATTCAGCACATCAATCACAGCCTTGTGCTGATACATCCAATTCATCCCCAAAATGGCATCTATGTCCTGATCTTTTAGCACTATCATAGTGGTCGGGAACTTATGCCCTCCCAATTCTATGGGTACCCGAAATACCACTTCCTTAGTACTGATACGCCCCCCGGGCGATTGTATGATAAAATTTTCATTAACCTCCCCAATTTGTATGTCATGCTTGACGACAAAATTACGATTGATGAATGAATGTGATGCACCAGAATCAAAGAGTGTAATTGCAGGGTTATCAGCAATAGGGAACCTACCGAGCATGACGGGCTCTCCTTCCGGGATATCAGCGATCTGGGTGTAGTACACCTGGCCAGCCTTCTTGACCACCTTGCCCTTCTGGGCCTGCTGCTGCTGTCCACGGTGCTGTCCCTGCTGCTGCTGCTGCTGTCCACCAGCACCCTTCTGTGCATTCTGATTGGACTGTTTGGGGAAAGGACAATTGCGGGACCAGTGTCCCATCTGGCCACAGTTGTAGCATGGTTGATTGTAGGCGAACTGTGGCGAGGTGACACGAACGCCAGGGGCATTCGGCTGAGTGGTGTTTTGCTGGTTTGAGGTGTGGGAGGTAGCGGCGGTACGCACAACTACCTGCTGCTGTGGGTACTGTGGGCGGTTGTGGTGGGTGGGATGGTAGATGATTTTCTGGCGCTTTTGGCTGCCAGAGAAAACAGCTTTCTTCTTCTTCTTCTCTCCTTGAAGTTGGCGGTCACTTTCTTCAAAAGCGAGCGCGCTGTCAACAGCTTCATGATAGGTGCAGTGGCGGTTGTTGGATAAGCTGCGCTGGATCTTGTAGTTCAAGCCTCTGACAAAGCAGCTCCTCTTCTTACCATCAGTATTCACGTACTCTGGGGCATACAGAGACAATTGGTTGTACTTGGTCACGTACTCCATCACAGTGGAGTCCCCCTGCCGCAATGCCAGAAACTGGTCGAGCTTCATTCTCATTATCCCTTCAGGGATGTAGTGGGCACGGAATGCAGTGCGAAACTCTGCCCAGGTAAGCTGGTGTCCTGCGGGTTGTGCTGCCAGGAGATTAGCATACCAGGCACTTGCGGGACCACGCAGCTGCTGTGCTGCGAACTGTGGCTTCTGGATTTCGGTGCAATGGATCAAACCAAACTTCTGCTCCATGGTACGGAGCCAGTCATCCGCCTCAAGCGGCTCATCCGCCTTGGTGAACACCGGTGGACGGGTGTTGGTGAAGTCCACATAGGTGGTTTCCTAGTTCCCATTATTGCGCCCACGGCGCTCTCCACGCTGACCCTGATTCTGAGCGAAAGCATTTGCCGCATTAGCAAGTGCGGTAATGGCATCAGCGAGGCTTGGTGGCACGGGTGGTGCCTCAGGAAGACTGTCCTCTCCCTGGTTGCTGGACTGACCATGGGTCTGAACCATCTGTGAATTGCACACTTAACTCAGAACTTGGACTTGACATTACTTAAATAGAAACGGAGTAGCAGCACAAACTAAAAATTATTTCAACACAAGAAACATAGTCTTAGCGACATACAGCACATAGATCCCAACCACAACTAAAATTCTAAGGCTCATAAACTACGACATAGAGATACAAGCAACTGCCAACGCTGCAGCACAGGCAACTAGTCATCGATGACCACGATCTCCTCATCGACGTCGTCCTCCACCATCTGGTCCTCGGGCTCTGCTGGGTCCTCGGCGAGTGGCACGGGCTCGAAGTAGCCCAACTCCTCGGCCTCGCTCTCCTCGCCCTCAGGCCCGACAACCACGCCACCCTCTGGGTCCTCCTCACGGGGAACCAAGATAGGGTTAAGCAGGTTGTTAAGCCTGTGCACCTCCTCATGCAGGGTGTTGATGTACGCCTGCATGTTGCCATTGTGGGCTTCCACCCACTCCACACGCTCAAGGGCGGCCTGCTCGCGCCCCAAAGCCTCGTCTCTCTGCTGGACTGCCACCTGCTCACACTCCAGCGCTGCCGCCTCCCGCTCCATGGCCGCCTGCACCTCGGCCTCGACCTGGTGAATCTCTCGGTACAGGTCGCGGTTGGTGCGCACATCCCTGTAGTGGTTGCGCACAGCTCGGTCAAAGTCCTCCTCCATCAGCCTCGCCTCGGCCTTGAGTGCCCTGATCTCCTCTTTGAGTTCCCTGCGGCTGCGGCGACGGCTGCCTGAGCCCTCGCCCTCCTCATGGCTAGGAGCGAGCTGGTGACGAGGAATGCCACGTGGTCCAACCATCTTGCGTGCGGTCAGCTTCGAGCGAGCCAGCTGGACAAAGTGAGGGTAAGACAAGATAGAACAGGCTAGCATGAACAGGTTGGTAAATCCTATCCCAAAACCCAACATTAGGGAGGAAGTTATTAACATGTGAATCAACATGATGCATGATTCGTTCTTACGCAAATTTTTAAATCAATGCAGGTAAGTAAATATTAATAACATACTTCAGACATAGGGCTTAACAATAATAATAGTAATAATATTTCCACATGCCACCCTACTCCTAGTACAGAGTAAGACAAGAAAAGCAGTTTTGGACTCAAAATAGTTAACTTAAATTTTAGATCCAAAATATTTTGAAGTTTTCGAAAACAACTCCGTAATGATTTAGCAATAGATCGCTCTGATACCACTTGTAACAGAACCGCCTTAATCACATGGCCCACAGGCACCTGTCATCGTCACTAATGACCTCTGACAGTCGTACCCGTGTCCCAAATGATCGAGGCAGCCCTGCCGGGCTACATCAGTGCCCGTATGCCGACAGGATCTCCATTGCGAAGCCATTACAGAGTTACAACATTTCATAATTAAAATACATCAGAGTAAATGCGGAAGATTAACTAGTACTTAAATTACGAACCGAGTTCAAATAGTAAATAAGTGTAGTCATTACAAACCAACTTAAAACAGTAGCAGTGGCATTGGAACAATGATACAACATAACTAAATAGTAGGTAATCGAACCCAGCCCACGGGTCCTTCACTCCTCACCACTATCCTCTTCGATCACTGTAGCACAGCAGGGGTCGAGACAAATCTCCGGCTGTGGCCCTCCTACAACGGGGTTAACAAACCCTGAGTACTGGGTAGTCCGCAAGACTTACCCGACTAAGAAAAATATTTGACTCTTGGAATGCAAGGTTAGGGGTAAGGCTTAGCAGGAGGTAAGGGGTTTAGCGGAAAAGCATTACTATCCTATCTCAGTATTTTTGCTCATTGAATAACCTTATTAATATCATAAGTCATCATTCATCACTTCCATCTATTTTATTCTTTTCATTATTCTCAAACATCCTATTCTTCGAACCACTTTTCGAGGTAGACGTGAGGATCAAGTCTCCATAACCGAGGAGCACGTCGATTCGAATCAAGTAAGTATACCCAGCTGGGGATTCTATCCACACTGCATATGTAGCACTTAAGCTTGCATATGCCAACCCATTGTCACGGCTTTTCTATCCCGGACCCGGTCCTACGCCACCCGAGAGCACAGTACTCCACTAGTCTCCAGGCACGCCGGCCACGTGGGTACACGCTACTCTCGCCATCTCTCCACTCCCAGTGCGCGGTTGTCGGTTCCAGCAATAGAGCGACCTGACCCTAGGCTTTCCGAATTGGTATGTGGCTAGGCTGTTCATCATGATCACAACAGGCCTTACAACGAACGGTCCCTACTGCTTTCCGTCAGAAACCATGCATTGGGACTCTAACCCAAATACCCTGGATTCTGCCCGGTTTTCAAATCCCTTCCCGATGATGACGATCAGTTGGGACTCTAACCCAAACAGATGGCCGACCACTCGGGAAACCCATCCATTACAATAACAGTGTCCCGGCCAAAGGACCCTGCCATCATACATGGACTCATACCCATCCCTTGATAATTCTTCATTCCAAATATCAAGTTTAAAATAGCATTTTTGCAACTCTAACATTTAAGCATGACTAAGCATTTTTCAACTCATTTCAAATCATTAGGTTCCTTGGATAACAAGTAGTCAAGGATGGTAAATGCATCAATTGTTTTATCACGCAACTCCTAACAACTTAATGCAGTTGATTAACTCCAGTGATAAAAGTATTTATAAATAGAGGGTTAAATGCACCGGGGCTTGCCTTGCAGCGCAAAAACAGTCGGGGCAGGAGCACCACAGCTTTCAGGTTCAAGAACCACCTCGGAACCTTCTCCTCCAGGCACCTCGACTTTGACTTCCTCGTTTACCGGCACTACACGTGTGCAACAATGCATGTATGAATGCGATGCGGAAAAGAGCATATGCAAGAAATCAAGAACTAAACATATGACAAGCATAAAACGACATCACTAGGGTGTTCTAGGTCTTAAATGGGTTTGACCTAGAACCACAATCAATTCCAAGGTCACACAAACCCTAAATTCATTTTCTACATTTTGTTTTTACTATTTAATAAACACATATCTATTTAATACAAGAGCAAACTAATCCCATTTGAGACCAAACTTCACCAACAGATAGCCTTTCATGCCAAACAGAGACAAATAAATTTTGGTGATTTTTGGAGTTACCTAGAATTAATTAAAAATGTGCAAAAATCCATTTTCCATTTATTTTAGGGATTTTTACCTACTGCAGAAAGTACTTAAACATGACAAACAATATTTTTATAAAATTCTACACTACTCAGAGAGAACATACAAAAATTCTCATGAATTTTGGATCAGCCAAAATATTCTAACAAAATTATGAAACTGCAGCACTATTCCTTTGAAAATAAAATAGAAAAGGCATTGCAAAAACCTGGAAAAAGAAAAACCGAAAACGGCCCGAAGCCGGCCCAACTCGGCCCAAGTGCGAAACAGACCGGCCCACTCGGCCTGCCCGCGCCCGGCGCCTGCGCTTTTGCGCAAAACCCCCTGGGAAACACAGATATCAACCCGCGGACCAACTCACACTATTCACCAGAGTCACTGACATTGCAAATACCCCCCTGGAACTATTCACCTTCTAACCCGACACCCCTGGACCTCCTTTGTTTCCGAACAGAGGTGAGGCGCCGGCGGTTTGCCACCCGTGGCTCACCGCCGGTGACCCCAACGGCCAAACCAACCTTCCCACGACTCTCGGGGCTCCCAGCCGCACCCAACAAGCTACTAAATGGCAAGGATAGACACTCGGAGCACCCTCGGGCACCTCCGAAGCGGCTCGGCGGCGGCGACCGGACCTACTCTGGCGAGGCCAAGGCTTAATCAAGCCGGGTTAGGGCATGGGAAGATCCGCGAGCTCACCGGGACTTGACTAGTACGGAGAGAACGACCCGAGATGGTGTAGAGGCACGGTGGTGACGGTGGCCGCGGCTGCAACGACCTCCGACGGCGGCGAGGACTCCGTTCCGGTGAACCTACGGTCAGAGACGAAGAACCAACAGGCGCATGAGCAACAAGGAAGGTCAGTGAGCACGGAAGAATGCTCGGACGAGGCATTGGCTCACTGGAGAGAGCTGTGGACGGGTGTGAGCTCGCGGCGGTGCTCCGCCGGACGCGCACGCGCGGCGACGGCGACCCTGCGACACACAGAGGGTTAGAGCTAGTTCCAGAGGCATGAATCGATGCGCCAGGAAGTGCTCGACCTACCGGTGAGATGGAGAGGGTGGAGGTGGACGGTGGTCGACGAATTCGGTCGGAGACCGAAAGCTCGCCGGCAATGGAGGTGGGGAAAAGGATGGGTGGGGAGGCGCGTTCGGGGACTTAAATAGCCGGGGAACAGGCCAAAGAGGACGTGGGGGGGCTCGGCTCCATGCTGCGCGTACCACGGACAGAGCTCCGGCGCCAGAGGACGCGCGGCACGGTCGCGCACGCCGGCGACGTGCGCGCCGCGGCCGAACGTGCGTGACGCGTGAACAGTGTCGCCGGTACAGTACTTGGCTCAGAGAAAATCGCTCAAATTGACCGGCCAAAAGACCGAATCCGAGGCCACGCCCAAAAGCAAAGTTGTAGATATTTTTGTGCTGGACAACTTTTGTTTTTGCACCAATTTGAAATTCGGCCTAGATTTGAAAATATTCAAAAGGGGGTAAACTAGGGTTTTGAATTTCAAACTGAATATTTAAAATTACTTTTTATTTTTCTAAAGAACTTGAAATTTGGCCAAAATATAAGTTGTGCATCTCAGAGAGATCTACAACTTCTATTAAGGAAGTTTCATCTAATTCTCATTAGTTTTTGAAAAGCAGTTTTAAATTCAAATTTTGAAACACTGTTTTGAGCTTAATTCAAAAATTTTCAACATAACTTCAAAATCACCCAAAATAGAAGTTGTTCTACAAAAAAAACTCTACAACTTTTATTAAGGGACCTACCTCAGATTTGATCAAATTTAGAAAGTGCACTTTGAAGCCTTTAGTTAGGGTTTTAGGGAAAATTAAAATCAACAAGCAATAACAACTCAATTAGGGTTCCTTCAAGCACATACAAGAGTTAAACAAGCTAATCACACTATTAGCCCTAATGACAAGCAACTGCATATGATGATATGATGACATGGCATTTTAATTAACAGTAATACCAGGGGTATTACAAAATCCATCCCGAAGACATTCCAAAAATAGCCTTCACCACCAGATATGGCCTCTATAAATACCTAGTTATGTCTTTCAGCCTAACCAATGTCCCTGCCTAGTTTTGTCGGCTGAAGGTGTATCCGTTGATCCAAGCAAAGTGGAGGAAATCTTGAATTGGAAGCCACCAACCACAGTGCATCAAGTCCACAGTTTCATAGGAATGGCGGGATACTACCGTCGATTTATTCCAAATTTTTCTAGGATATCCAAGCCTATTACCAGTCTGTGGAAGAATCAGGTCAAGTTTGTCTGGTCACCCGAGTGTGAGGAAGCATTTCAAATGTTGAAAAAGTTGTTGACTACTGCATCAGTCTTAGCACAGCCCGATATTAAAAAGCCATTTGATGTGTACTGCGATGCTTCTGGCACCGGTCTTGGTTGTGTCCTAATGCAAGAGGGTCGAGTTATTGCTTATGCCTCATGATAGCTCAAGCATCATGAAGAGAATTATCCCACCCATGACTTGGAATTAGCAGCTGTGGTACATGCCTTGAAGATATGGCGTCATTATTTACTAGGTTATACTTGCAACATCTACACTGATCACAAGAGCCTAAAATACATCTTTACTCAACAAGAGTTGAACATGAAACAAAGAAAATGGCTCAAGTTGATAAAATATTATGATATTGAAGTGCACTACCATCCGGGTAAAGCTAATGTGGTTGCTGATGCACTCAGTCGGAAAGTTCACTGCAACTATTTGACCGTAAGGCCGTATGACCTATCTTTATGTTATGAGCTGGAAAAGTTAGACATAGAAATAGTTCCACAGGGCAGTCTGGCCAACATCAGCATTGAAACACCTATCCGTGAGCAAATCATTGTTGCTCGAAAGGGAAACAAAGGAATCAAGCACATTAAGGAGAAAGTATAAGCTGGAAAGGCGGATTGTTTTAGAATTGATGATGAAGGTGTGGTATGGGTCAAGAATTGACTTGTAGTCCCAAAAGTTCCTGAGTTACGTCGCATGATCCTCGAACATTTGATCAGATTCTTGATTCATCCAGGAAGCAACAAGATGTATCAGGACTTGAAACAGAAATTCTGGTGGACCAAGATGAAGATAGAGATTGCTCAGTATGTAGCAAGATGTGACACGTGCCAAAAGGTGAAAGTTGTGCATATGAAGCCGGGTGGAGAACTGCAACTGTTACCTGTTCTTGTGTGGAAGTGGGAGGATATTAGTATGGATTTCATCGTGGGTTTGCCCAGGACATCCAGAGACTTTGATTCCATCTGGGTTATTGTGGACCGTCTCACAAAACAAGCTCATTTCCTACCACTCAAGAAGGATTACAGGGCACCGACATACGCAAAGCTTTGTATAGAAAACCTGATGAAGCTGCATGGAGTGCCGAAGACCATTGTCTCCGATCGGGGCACCCAGTTTGTCTCCAATTTTTGGAAGGCCGTTCACAAGTCATTAGGGACAAAACTTCTACATAGCACAGTATACTGTTGGCGCTTCTTAGCGTCAGCAGAAAAGTCCGCAAGCACACGGAAGTACCGTTGTAGCCTTCTCCCGGAAGTATTCAGGGTATCGTAATTTTCCAAAGGAACGGTCTTTGTACTTAGTCTCTTAAACTAGTTTACTCAGAAGAGACGGAAGGGACAGCTTGGGTAGAGAGGTTCTTCTAAGGTCAAACGCATATAAGCGATGGAAACTTCCCCACTACTTGCTTGCTTCAGGCCCACTGACGCACCAGGTCTGCCAGGCGATACCAATATCAGCGCTATTCCGCGTCCGAACGTGGGGGGATGCTGGTATGAGTGGACAGGGCTGTCACTACCTGCCACCTACCCCTCTGCCCGTGGGCGCGCGCAACATACGAAGGTAGACTCCGACCTAGACACCACGTCTACGAAGGGGACTACTACTCTAGCGGCGTACAGGAACATCCGTCTCTATCAGGAGTCCTCTTACTAGAGCATCCATCTAAAGGACGAACGATGATCCCACAAACAAGTAGCTTTATGAAAGTAACATGCTTAGTGAATCAAACCAAAGTTGAACACGAACTTCTTACTTCAAGTAGCAAGACGATCGTAGAGGTACAAGCTGGATCGAGAGCCAACAAGCCCGGCACTTCCTCCACCCGGAGGCAGAACTGCTTCGACTCCGCTCTTTCTCCAGCTCTTGTCCCTCTATCACTCCCTATACTAAATTAGCTAGAAGCTAATGGAATGGAGCTTGCTCTTCCTCTCTACATTGTGACCTCTTGTGTTGGTGAATCAATTGATGAATAGGTGTAGAGAGGCGGCCTCCTTTTATAGCTTGAGAGGAGGGGGTTCTATGCAAAAGGATCATCCCCACATGGAAGGACCCAAACCGACCTCCAAAGGGAGGTTTCCACTTTCCATCTATGTTGATTGTAGGTGGGACCGTCCTTGGGGAACCGCCCTAAAACCACTAGAAGAAAACTAGGCCTGAGAGGCCCCACCAGGGGTGCGGCCGGTCCCGGAGGCGGCCGGTCCCCTGGTGGGCCCATTTGGCCAACACCTTTTGGGAGCACGTGCGCCTCGTCGATAGCTTCATTTTGACTGGTGATTCAGCCCAATCGGAGTTCGGATGAGTGAGTTATGGTCAAAATACTCAAGCCTACTCGTAGAGTCCTAAATTAGATTCGAACTTATATATCTTTTTATTGGGAACTCCAAATAATGCAAATAATATATGCATTTTGATTAGCGCGACGAGCTCTCCGTAATGGTGTAGTCTATTTTATTATTTGAGATACTTTTATGTTGTGAAAACTCGAATATTCCTGCAAAATTGTGGAAAACACCAAAACTCGTGGAACTTGTTAATTAAATTATATTTTTCTATGATGTTGCATGGATTTATATTATTATTGGCGGTATAAAATGTGACTTAAGGACCGCCAACAAGACCCCCACACTTAGTCCTTTGCTCGTCCTCGAGTAAAGATTTAAAGGACTAAGATAGGTCATCTCCTTGATATATAACCTGCATACAAGATATTCCAAGCTTCACCTGCACTTGTGAACTTCAAAGTGTCTACCACATTTTCTTGGGTAATTGAATAATGGAACAACATGGATTCAAATCTCCTTGCATCAGTTAGCTCAGAAACTTGGGTTTTTATAAGATTTTTGAAAAAGAAAAGATAGCCTTGCTCCTCAAATGATACTCTCAAATCGCTCATATATGTGTCTGGTTCCTCACCAAGGCATTTTGGAATTGCCTTCTTTCATAACCCATCTCTAAAGATTTTGAGTGGAGTTTTAGGTAGGTATGAAAGTGGGCATACTTGCATCACATATATTGTTAAGCCAAAAACCGAACTACACAGAAATACAAGTCATACACTAGATTGAGATGTGCAAGTGTGTTGCATGGAAGATGATTCCTAATTCTAATTGTTTTTGGTACTCCATGCATCATGACTCTCTTTATTGGATAGATGGATGATTCTTTGAAAAGTATGGGCTATAAAAGGAAATATTGATATATGTATTTTTTCTTGAACGGGGCTTTGGACTTTCCCGTTTGTTTATTGGTAAAATTTTTTTCTCTCTTTTCGTGGCCCTTGGCATGTGTGTATATATATTTTTTTCTCTTTCTTTTGTGTCCCTTGGCATACTTTTTTTTAAACATAGCCCATATCTCTTCTTAATGCAAACTTTGAATGGAGAGATATCATGATGGAATGCGAGTAATTATATGGTGGAGGATGAATGTGCGACTCTTAGGGTAAGAGTCGGCATTTTTATTTGGTGGATAACAAATGCGCGGCTCTCAGGGTAAGAGTCAGCATTTTTATTTGGTGGAAGAGTGTACAACTCTCAGGGTAAGAGTTGGCGTTTCTGGTGGATGACAGGGTGTATGTTGTGCGCAACTCTTAGTGTAAGAGTCGGCATTTTATTGGCGGGTGCGTGTGAATCTCAATCATGGGTGAATGACCATAATCTCACATAGGTCACAACAATTTGACAAAACTCAATGATCCGACATGCAGCATATGCCTAAAGGGTTGCAGAAATTAAACATGTTATATGGCCTTGGTGGGAAATTCATTATCATTGAGGAGCATGCCATCTCATTTTGATTTTGTAAAATAAATCCCAAGTCCATCATAAAAAGAGCAAGGTTCAAATCATCCAGCTATATCACATACTCCAATTACTTAGACAACATGGGGTCCCTATGATAGTTGTTCACAAGTTATAGGAATGTTGGCGAGGAATAAGGAGTATGCAAATTTTATCAAAGGATAGCATGGAGATGGCGTGTCAGAAGTTTTGCATTTTTAGATTATCAGATTTAAAACTTCAGAACTTAGGGAGATATGAGGGTAGAGGTGCACAAACCACCGTTGAAGATGAAGGAGGTTTATGGAAGTCCTGCCCTTGTTGCATGATAAGTCACTCGGTGTTGTGCAACGTGCAGGGGAGATCTTGAAGGTGTGTTAGGTATGTTTGAGAGATCTCCCCCACACTTATTCTTGTACCTGCTTTATTTTGATAAAAAGAAAACAAAACAAGAGCAACAACAACAAGCAAGGACTCTATTGGTTATAAGACCAGAGAGCAAGAAAGATATTATTATTATTTCTTTTTTATTGAAAACTTGTTCACTCAACTTTTTATAAACAATGCCAAGATAAAGATGCAGAGAAAGATATGCCCTAGTTATCAGATTACTTTCATTGATTATGTCAACAACTCAAAGTTCATTGATCAAATTTCAACACCATGTCAAATTTTGATCAAAGAAGGCCATTTTAACCTAAGCACCATGCTTAATTTAAAAAAAAAGACCTATGGATGTACCTTATAAGACTACACCCAAACCAGTGTTTATAACATAAGCAAAGGAAGCATGAATTTGTATGATCAAATGAAGACAATTATAAGATGTTGGTGAACATTTATTTACCTTCGCATACCTGAGTATATGTGCCGGCAACATATATGTATGAGGCATTGAAGTTGTTGTTGCAGCTAGCATGATGGTTCTGCTCAGGTGATCTCTGAAGCCAGACCACACACACATCAATGAGCATGGGCCATGGGCCTTGATGATACTAGCAAAGGTTCAGAAGAGGGTGACTCCCAATCTTGTTTTTTCTAGTTCTCTTTCTTTTTTTCTTTTTTTAGTCTCCCTCATCTCTCTTCTTTTTTTTATTTCATTCATTTTTTCTTCTCTCTTTTTTTGTATCATCTCTCTCTCTGTTTTTTCAGTATATATATATTTTTTAGCTCTCTCTTCTTTTTTTTTTGCAAGGTGAGGCTGACATCTTCATCATCATTTTTTGAATGACCCTTTGGTGTGCATGGAACTTGGGTTTCTCACCGTCCTCCCCCACACTAGGACTTTTGCATAAAAGTCAAGTGCAGAGTTAGGGCCTTCTTACGAGTGTGTTCCATTACATAGGAGTGCATCAAGTTTTTGTAATTGATGTCGTTCCATGTCGTCAAGCATCATATGACTCAAGTTCTTCTTAATCTTTCCTGAAATGGTTAGCGACATACTCGAAGGTGCATACTAACTTGACAACATGCCCTCACCATTTAAAGAAGATATATATATTTTAAAATAAAAATAGTAATAATAATAATAAAATATATATATTTTTTAAGGATAATCCGAGGTATCTCCCGGCAGTGCTTAAATTATGGTCTTAAGCTTGACCTTGGGAACTTCTTCTTGCAGCAATCAATGGTGGTGTAGTTCCCAGCTTTACCACCAATCATAGGCATTAATATTCAAGCTGCAAGGTACGCACCATCATACTACTACGGGATTTGCAATGTTCATGACAAACATAAGCATTCACCACCATTCTCTCAAAAACTTGAACAACAAGAATCAAAATATGGTTGCGGGATCCTCGTAGAAGCAGATGGTCCGAAGCGAAACAAACTCTGGAGACCTTGAGCATGAAACTTGAGGGACCTCAAAGCCATGCTTGTTAGCGGGCCCCTTCTTGGCTCCAGACTTGTTGCTTCGGGCATGTCCGTGGCACGGAAGTTTTCATTCTCAAAAGATATATCATGGAGGATGATCACTTAACCTTGACCATTATCGAGAACAATGTTCTTGATGGCCAGAGTGACATGCATCTTGTTTGAGCAAGGGCGCAGGAGAAGGATTCGTATGCTCAAACAAGTAGTTTTGCTTCGCCTTTAGGTTTTCGAGCAAGTGCTACGGTTGGCAGAAGCAAAACTTTCAAACTTCTCGTTGGGGCTCCCTTCTTTTATATATATATATAAAAATGAGATTTTAAAGAGGGTGCCCTATGAGAAGATCAAAATCGAGGATGGCATAGATGAGGAAGTATAAGAAACTTTGGTTTCGTTAATTTCCAATGGCACAACCCTAACAATCCCACAAAACTCAAAGATGAGTCCGGATGGATTTCTGAAAAGTTTGTCGGTCGGGACTTGCGGCATATCACCCTAAAAGGGTTTCTGCTGGAATGAAAGTAGTCCCAACTGTGAGGTTGTGTAGGTCTTTCACGGAAGGCCCCCTTAATGAGCAAGACATGGTTGTGGGAGGTGAAAGAATATGAATTTCTTCAGAAGAACGTTTCACTTCCAACAAGCAACAACCGTACTTTCGATGACTCAGCATTAGGGGAGACTTCCTAAGAAATGTCAGAATTTTGTGCCAAGAAATGTTTCGAAGTTCTGCCATAATCCTCGAATTTTGATAGTGAACTCCGAAGGATAAAACATTCCTTCCTTCAGTGCTCATGGTTTGGGTGAGGGCTCAACAGACGAATTGAAGGGTGGCAAGGGAAAGGTTTCGGCTGCTGAGGGCCCTTCAGAACTTGACATGCCCTTGTATGGAGGGGTTTGGGTAAGATGACGGGAGAAGCGTGCTTCTCTAGGATGCAAACAAGGATTTTCCTCTATTCCGTCATGGTTTTCATGAAAACGGCCCTCCAACGGTTATGTCAAAGCATAGGGCAGCATCTATGTCTAGATCCGAACAAAGGATATGCAAAAGCACATTATCGAATAAAGACAAGTCTAGGTCAGCATGTATAAACATTGTAAATCTGGGCTAGGCTGCACCTATGGACTTCTTCTCTTTTGGCTCAAAATCGAGGTTTGCCTTTGGTAGAGCGGTGATACGAGACATGTGTAAGAATGCAAGATAAAACTTGATCTTAAGTTCATCCCATTCTCCATTCGTACTTTCTACGGCATGAGTACCATTGTTTTGCCTCCCGTTGAGGGAGAACAGAAACAACTTCCACTTAATAATTTCTTGTGTCATGTCAGGAATGCTTAGGCATGAACACAATTCCTCGAATTTTTGCAAATGATCAAAAGAATTTTCATTGTCGTGACCAAAGAAGGGTTTTGTCCGAACCATAGCTTTGAATCTCGGGTGGAGTTCACAACTGGATGGAAAGTTTGGTTTTGAAAAAGAATGTGGTTCAAAGAACTCCCCCTTTAAAGCAGAAGAATTTTGAATTTGGAGCAGGCTTCATGGTGAAGGGATTGGATAAATAGGAATATTTTGTTTTTATAAAAAGAAAAGATAAAATATTTTTTTGATAAAACACAAGAATACACGGGTGAACTAGGTTCGGAGATAAATACGACAACCGTTCCCCGGCAACGACGCCAGAAAGCTTGTTGGGGCTTCTTAGCGTCAGTAGAAAAGTCCGCAAGCGCACGGAAGTACTGTTGTAGCCTTCACCCGGAAGTATTCAGGGTATCGTAATTTCCCAGAGGAACAGTCTTTGTACTTAGTCTCTTAGACTAGTTTACTCAGAAGAGACGGAAGGGATAGCTTGGGTAGAGAGGTTCTTCTAAGGTCAAACGCATATAAGCGATGGAAACTTCCCTACTACTTGCTTGCTTCAGGCCCACTGACGCACCTGGTCTGCCAGGCGATACCAGTATCAGCGCTATTCCGTGTCCGAACGTGGGGGATGCTGGTATGAGTGGACAGGGCTGTCACCACCTGCCACCTACCCCTCTGCCCGTGGGCGCGCGCAACATACGAAGGTAGACTCCAACCTAGACACCACGTCTACGAAGGCGACTACTACTCTAGCGGCGTACAGGAACATCCGTCTCTATCAGGAGTCCTCTTACTAGAGCATCCATCCAAAGGACGAACGACGATCCCACAAACAAGTAGCTTTATGATAGTAACATGCTTAATGAATCAAACTAAAGTTGAACACGAACTTCTTACTTCAAGTAGCAAGACGATCGTAGAGGTACAAGTTGGATCGAGAGCCGACAAGCCCGGCACTTCGTCCACCCGGAGGCAGAACTGCTTCGACTCCGCTCTTTCTCCAGCTCTTGTCCCTCTCTCACTCCCTATACTAAATTAGCTAGAAGCTAATAGAATGGAGCTTACTCTTCCTCTCTACGTTGTGACCTCTTGTGTTGGTGAATCAATTGATGAATAGGTGTAGAGAGGAGGCCTCCTTTTATAGGTTGAGAGGACGGGGTTCTATGCAAAAGGATCATCCCCACATGGAAGGACCCAAACCGATCTCCAAAGGGTGGTTTCCACTTTCCATCTGTGTTGATCGTAGGTGGGACCGTCCTTGGGGAACCGCCCTACAACCGCCAGAAGAAAACTGGGCCCGAGAGGCCCCACCAGGGGTATTGCCGGTCCCGGGGGTGGCCGGTCCCCTGGTGGGCCCATCTGGCCACCACCTTTTGGGAGCACGTGGGACTCGTCGATAGCTTCATTTTGACTGGTGATTCAGCCCAATCTGAGTTCGGATGAGTGAGTTATGGCCAAAATACTCAAGCCTACTCATGGAGTCCTAAATTAGATTCGAACTTATATATCTTTTTATTGGGAACTCCAAATAATGCAAATAATATATGCATTTTGATCAGCACGACGAGCTCTCCATAATGGTGTAATCCATTTTATTATTTCAGATACTTTTATGTTGTGAAAACTCAAATATTCCTGCAACATAGTGGAAAACACCAAAACTCGTGGAACTTGTTAATTAAATAATATTTTTCTATGATGTTGCATGGATTTATATTATTATTGGCGGTATAAAATGTGACTTAAGGACCGCCAACACATACCATCCGTAGACTGATGGGCAGACCGAGAGAGTTAACTAGGTGCTTGAGGATATGTTGAGGGCTTGTGCACTCAATTACACCAACACGTGGATGAGTGTTTAGCATTGGCAGAGTTCTCGTATAATAACAGCTATCAACAAAGCATCAAGATGGCTCCGTTTGAAGCAGTTTACGGTCGTAGGTGTCGTACTCCGTTGAATTGGTTGGAACCTAGAGAAAGATGATTTTATGGAGTCGACTTGGTCAATGAAGCCGAAGAAAAGGTTTGACTGATACAGGAGAATTTGAAGGTGGCACAGTCACGTCAGAAAAGTTATGCCGATCAAAGGCGCCGACCTTTAGCATTCAAGACTGGAGATTATGTTTACCTGAAGGTTTCACCAATGAAGGGGGTCAACCGTTACGGAGTCAAAGGCAAGTTAGCCCCGCGATATATTGGACCATTCCTAATTATAGAACGTGTGGAAAAAGTAGCTTACAAGCTGCAATTGCCGGAGCACCTCTCTGAAGTGCACAATGTGTTCCATGTATCACAATTGAAGAGATGTCTTCGAGTGCCCGATCAGGTTATTGATGTTGAAGGAGTGGAACTCGAGCCGGATCTGACATGCTCTGAGTATCCGATTCGTGTCTTGGATCGAAACGATCGAGTTACCCGAAGAACTACTACCAGGTGGTACAAGATCCAATGGAGTCAGCATTCCGAAGATGAAGCTACCTGGGAATCGGAGGACTATCTTTCCGAGAACTTCCCCGAGTTTTTTGCTACCTTGTAGATGTAAAATTTCCCCACCGTGTAATATGGAAACCTTTCTCACTCGTTTAGTGATCAAGTTAGATATGGTTTGCCTTGACACATTTTCTTTTCCGTTGTTTAGTCTTAAGTCTTAATCGTGTATGTTGACGGTCGCTAACACCCTATTTTACAGTCAACATTTCACCCATAATCTAGGTAAAACCACATGAAATGCAAAGGACTCACCTTGAAACTTACCTAGTTCCACATGTCCTTGGAGAAATCTTGTGTATGCATGAAAAATGGTGAAATCAGGCAAAAACGAAGCATACCAAGACACCTCAGCACCTCAGCTGCCACACAAGAGCCAGAGGGGTGGCGCCCGCACCCTATATAGGGCGCCCACCCTATGAATGGTGCCAAATTGGCATGCTACCCCACAGATCCGTGTGCCATTCTCCCAAATGGCCTATGGCACGTTGAAACAACATCAACGGCTCAGAGACAAAAAACGAGGATCCGGTGGCCCTACCGACAGGGCGCCCGCCCTGTCCAAATAGAGTGCCACGTCCACAATCCGAGGAAAGGTGTCCAGGAGCCATCCAAACCATCAAATGAAGTCGGTTTTCATCCAACGGTGATCAAATGATGTGCCATGGATCGAAGGACCCACATGTCATCCTCCCAGGGGTTGCAAACCGCCATTTCAGGGCACCAACCGACCTTGCAACAACCTATGAGGAGGAAGGAGGGCCGTTGGATGCTAGGCGATGCATCCAAGGGGGCGCCCGCCCCCCTAGGAGGGTGCCCGCCCTGCCACTTCGCGCCACCGACCTCCAGGACCCCTATAAGTATCCCTGGAGCACTCCTACACTATAAATAAGAATTAAATCCTCACTTGTAAGTTTAAACACCACTAGAAACCACTAGAGAATCAGCTCATTCTATAAGTCAGAAGTAGTTCCTGCTCTCTCTCTCTAGCGAAGCTCTGCTCTTAGGAATAGTGCTAGCTAGAGAAGAGTAGAGTAGTAAGAGAGACGTCGGGAGAAGAAGGAAGTCTGTGGAGGAGCCGGGCTTATCAGCGACCTCCTCTATGGTGTTCTTCACTCTTATCGGTAATAAAGATCCCCTTCTTCATTTATTTATTGTTATACTTTAAGTAGCTGCATACTTGCTCATTGCTTGGTTAGAGTGCTCTAATTCTTGAGCTCGAGTTAGAGTAGTAAGTTTTATAGATTAAGCGCGGTGCTTAGGCTATAGCTTACCCTTGAGTGCGGCTAGGCCCACGGATAGTAGTGGTAGGTTCTAGGTGGTGACAGCCCTAGAAACCTCTGGATTCCACCACGTTCGGCCTGGTTTTATCATTGTAGGCTTTTGGACGTACGGTGCCTAATCAGTCGAACCTCTAACACCCAGGTGTTAGTCACGAGCTAACCAGCAAGTGTGGACCTAACCAAGTTATGTCAATAAATGATCTTGATCACTGTCTCACATTCATATCATCTACCATGATCATTGGAAATGGTTCATAAAGATCCAAATTGAGAATTCACATGGAATGACAAGTGATTCACTTAATTGGATTTATGGATTAAGTGAAGATGAGCATGCAAAGTCAACCAAACCTTGCAACCTTGCCCAAACAACCCTACTTGAACTCTACAACAAAAGTCATGAAGGACTCATGTTGAGAAAATGTCAAGAAAATACTTCAATTGGCCTAAATATCCAAATTGAGCTCTCTAATGATCTTACTTTGACCAAAGTGGAAATATTATTTCTATGCAGAATATGAAGTTTGACCTTAAACAAAAGTTATAGATATTTTGGAGTAGAACAAATGTTATTTATGGACCAAGTCATGATTCAACTCCTAAGTGCCTCAAATAGTGGAATCAAGATAGGAAGAAATCCTGATTTCAGGACTTTAAATGTTTCTAAGTCTAAATTCCATGCCGATTTCAATGACGTACCACTTTCTTCAAATTCCTTTAAGCAACTTGAGTTGGACCAAATATAAAAGTTGTCTCAAACTCTTTGGAGCACAACATATTCAAATTTGAGGTCAATCCGACTTCGTTTGACAAGAGTTGCCACTCGATCTTTGATCGTAATTAATCTGTTGACAGCAGCCACTTCAGGTTTAATTATCTCTTAATCCAGTTGTCAAATGGCTAAGCACCCTTCACCACTTTTGTAGAGTGTGCTGAGGTGAACAACTTTGCTTTAAGGCATCGGATCAGAATATACCAGGAAGATGCCCAAAATCGTATCCGAAGCGCGGCAGAAATAAACCCGCCACCTGCTCGTCGATTTGCCCCAATGAAGGACACGCGGCAACTGAGCTCTGGAGCTCGCTGCTCCATGCCGGCCACCACCACCTTCCCCCTCCCGCGTCCTACCTCCAGGGGACGGGCACAAAGACGCTCCACTCCATTCCCATTCACTCCACACTCCATTCCCTTGCTCTTCTCCTCTCCAGCGTGCACGCAGATCGCTCGCCCACCATGGCCGCCATGGGCGCCAAGCGGAGCTTCGCGGCCGCGCCCGCTGCTGCTCCCTGTTTTCCCCTTCGGTCGATTGGGCGGCACCATCGCGTTCTCCTCCTCGTACCGACCTTCGCGCACCCTTTCTATTCCGTTGCTCGTCGCCGGAGTATCGTCGTCGCCGGCGCCATCTCCGCCGTCGTACTCGGTGCTGTGACTGAGAGTCTGCCGGCCACATCCGGCCATGCCGCCGCCACCAGCGAGAGTGCCATGGGGTGGGTTAGATCCGGCCACGTGCGGCCGCCGTCAGCCGTCCAAACCGGCCGGCAGCGCAGCCACGGCCGAGCCAGGCTTCTCCTCCCCGACGAGCTGCCTTTCTCTTTTCTGTGTTCGAATGCAGGGAAGAAGAAGAAGGAGGCAGCCAGCTCTCTTTTGAGCCTATGACGAGTGGGCCCCACTCAAATCAAATGGCATCAAATATTCAGATTTGTGGTTTATTTTGTAAAATCCATATCTCCAGTTTGGTAGCTCCAAAAATTGTGAAACTTATCTTGTTAGATTCATGGTGAAGTGCTCTGCATGTTAGATCCATCATTTGTGCCATGCATGTTTATTGTTATACCGTAGAAAATAGTTTTTGAAAAGTGGTTTATATAATATGTTAACATGCTTTTGGTCATATTTTGAGAAATATATGTCCAAAAATCATGATTCCAATTTTTTTAGTCTTCTAATGACATGCAATAGCTCATAAGAATATAAAACATATAGGTTGTTTACTGTTTTATTGGTGTTTCACATTAATCTTGTTAAATAGGAAATAAAGGGTTGAATTGCTTGTTATTTTTGTAACTAGAGTTTTATTGCTCCAAATGGCATGAAAATTTAATTGTAGACTGTCTGTATGATGTGTGATGTATGGTTAAAATTTCATGATTTATGGTGCATGTATGACTGAGTTGTTGATTTATATTCTTTGGTGCATGTTAAGTAGATTTAAATACATTATAAATAATATATTGTGGTAAAAATGGAAAATGGTGTTCCACTACCTTTGCATGATATTGTGTTAGCCTGAGAATCAATAATATGGTCATATTGTTTCAGAAAATGTTGAGTTTCATATTTAATTTGCTCTCCAATGCTTTATTGCATTATAGATTTGTTTATTTTGTAATAATTAAATTATGGAACCTGAGCATGTAAGATTTGAACCTTGGTCATGATTTGTAATCACCTAGCTCTCATAAAAGTTTGGGACTCATTTGAGATGTTTACCATATAACTTAAATAATTAAATAATGTGTTTTTATGTAATAATGAGTGAATAATTAAAGACAAATGAATGCATATATATTTCTTGTGATTCCTTAACATGCTTTGGTCTGAGATGAGTCTTGTATGACCATGTAATCATGTTTGGAGCTATCTAAATAGCTCATTCCTAAGTGTGCTTAGGTGATAAATAAGGGAAAAGCATGTTTTGCTTATATGCTGAAAATGGCTGCAGGCATAGTCCCTGTTGTTGTGATGATTTACCTAGGAAAATGATGTTGCATGAGAATGTGTTCTATACAAAAATTGTAGCTAACTTCATTGTATAGCTTGTCCTAAAGTTTCATGGTCTTAGGCCTGATAGTTTAGGAGTTATGGCTTTTGGACGACTGCTGTCAGGTTTTGCCAATTTTCTGTCTAGATCTGATTGATTGCATTATTTGACTGAGTTATGCTTTGAATCACTTCTTGGTGATAATATATCAGTTGTAGTATATTTCTTTGTCTTTTCAAATTATCTAGGATCATCCCTTTTGATGGTCTAGATCCGTAGTTTTGATTGTTTGAAGCGTGAGGACAGAATCTGTCCAAATCTGGACAGAGCTGCCTTATTTGTGTTGTTTGACCTTTATATGAATTAAATCATCTGAAGAGGATAATACCAAATTTGTAGACAATTTCAGTAGCTTTCCAGAAAGGCTTAGATCACCCTGGTTGGATGTATATAGCTTCAGTTATGGTTAGATCTTACGCTTGCTGTCCTGCTGCCCATAAACTGCAAGTGTGGGATTATGATTGCTTTGACTTTGCTTTGCTTGGTGTGATTGTTAGCTTATGGTTCAGTGATGGTAGATTAACATGCCTTGTATTACTCCCTTTTATTCATACATGTGCATTGTGCATCTCATTTAGGTACGATAGATGAACACGTGGAGTGAAGGACATGATGATGGAACTAACCACAAGACGGTGTGGTGGACTAATCACGAAGGTTGAAGGACTAATCGAGTGCTTGGATGGGAAATGCTCATCGAACAAGTGTCATCTAACAAACACTAACTTAGTGCTGAACCCCAGGCAAGCCCCGGAGCATCCCTAAGCCTCCACCTATCTCTTTTTATAAATGCACCGGTCTTTATTAAATCGTATGTTTGTGCATTTAAGTATAGGAGTTGGTTTGAAACCGTTGCTGCATATCTACCTTGTCTACTATATATGTGAACCTGATACTATTACTAGACAGGTGACCGATCTTATGCTTAGCCCTGCTTAGACCGGTAGAAGTCGGGTGATTTCCTGTCATCCGCGAGAAAGTCGGGTGATTTCCTGTCATCCGCGAGTGTAGGTGGTGACTGACGAGATCCACATGGTTGGCTATATGTGTCACCATGCCACAATGAAATAATGAGAGAATCAAGGCTAGGTAGCGGGGAGCTGCATGACATGGGTCATGTTGACTTCGGTGCTGCTTGCGGCCGACTAGGACTGAGGCCACCAGACATTAGTTGAGATTGAAAGACGTCATCACATAGCTGGCCAGATAAGTCGTTCTGACCGCGAAGCCGAGTATTTCTTTCTGAGCCGGGAATTGGGCGTGATAAGGCAGACATATTCTGGAGGTAGGAAGGATGTGCGGAGACACCATCTTACCAAGGGCAGGTCAGGGACCTGATGCATCCTGGAAGTGGGTTTGTCTCTGAGAATATGGACCCCTCCAAGCCCGCGATACATATTATGTCTCAGAAAGATTTAACGGTGGCCCAAGAAGCCAGTGGCTCGGCTGACAAGGTTTGTGATTGGCATATTTGCCAGCTGGTACAATCGATTCGAATCGCCATCTCTCCTGGTTAGTGAGAAACTGAACTGATCTTCTGGTGAGGTAGAGGTTAACAACTTGAACATAATGATTATGGTGAGATGAGGTTGATATCTGTGGATATCGGAAATCATATGGTTTTATTGATTGCTATAATATCAAGTGATTGTTTAGTATAGCAGCAAACCTTAGCTTAATAGCTTAACTGAAATCGAAGCTGAACAATATCTAAAATTGATAAGTTGAGGAACTATTGTAGTAATGCTTTTTGTGCAAAAATGTTGCTATCCTCTGAGCTCCACCAAATAAGCCTTGCATATCCTTGAGAGTCTTTTTATTTACTTCCTGTCGAGTAAGTCTAGCTGAGTACAATTGAGTACTCAGGGTTTTATTCCCAATGTTGCAGGAGGAATGCTTGGTTGACTAAAGAGTTACTTCTATCCTTCGGGAGAGGAAGACTAGACCTTGGGCAAGGTCATGTTATCTATCTTACCTTTGTTGCTGTGACTGGTCGACACTTGGCACTGTATTATGAAATTAAGCTTATGTAAATTGATTTCGTTTCCGCTATTGAACTTTTATGTAAAAGTTTATCTTGTACTCTGATGTATTTGAAATATGTGCGAATCTATGTATCATGTGTATGTGTACTGCTGAGTTTCTGCGATCCTTGGGGTATGTACTGTGTAAAAGTTTGAAATCCTTCGAGATTTCACGGACTACCGGGTTTATATTGGCTCAAGTGTGGCTTGATAGCTGGGAAAACAGCTGTCGCTGTACTTGTGCTCGTATAAATTGGTCGGTTCTGTTACAGTTGGTACCAGAGCAAAAAATTCAGCATGTACCGTCACATGAGTATTTAAAAATAAAAAGTTTTGAGTTTGCAAAACTAATTACCAACTTATAACTATATATATAGGTGTTTTAAACAAATGGTTTGAACAAACTAAGTGTGCCAAGTACCAAGTCGTATAGCCCATATTAGGATTATTAGGTGGCTTATGTATGTACTAACTGGGGAATTGCATCATGTTTCCATTTTCGCTTCATTTGGTTTTATTGCGCGGATATATGTGACATTGCGGCTTCTTATTGCTTCTTGGGTTGACGATTTATACCGGCCACTTCAGATGAAGTAAGGTGAGATGTGAGTGTACGATCGAACAACCGTCGATCTATGGTGAGTGTTTATGGTTACTGAAGTGAGTACATGTGATTCATATGTGTACTTATGGAAGTATGATGGAGTAATTACTTTCTTGGGGTCGCAAGTGCTCATGGGAGCATTTCCGGCAAAAAGTGCTTCTTATTGCCATGCATACATGTGGGGTTGGGCTGAAATGAATCTTCTGCAGGTACGCTAACCTCGAATGCGTATATGGTAGTTAACGACTAGCTATATACCGAGAGAGTACGTAGGTTATGCCACCGACTTAGAACGTATTTGCCATGTTATATAGGCAATTGAGTGAGAACGAATAGGACGAGTATACATCATGATTGTTACATTATGTGATTGTTACTTGTTGCACAAATATGCTTCTCTCATCTTTGTTCTACGTTGTCTGAATAGCCTTATTAAGTTTACAACTTGTGTTGCCTCTCTTCCTTGCTTGTTTTGAAATCATAAGAGTTGCTAAACCTTTAAGTAGCCTCTATAAGTATTTCTCAACCATAAATCTTGTCAGAAGCTAAACCAATTCTGCCTGTAGGCTTTTCATTTGGCACAATAGACCCACCTGAGTTTTCTCTTAATGCTAGCCTATGTTTGTCATATGTTCTTGTTCAAGATCTATGAAACCATGCCTGCATTTTCTTTCATCTAAAGCCTTATCCAAATCCTATCTGGAGTGTCTCCTCTAGTCCTTCTAGATGTCGTGATGATAGCTTGATCTCTGTTAAATTAGATCTTATAATCTTTTCTTTGGAAATCAGGTTATGCAAAATCGATCACCCCTACAAATGATTTGATCTAACCTGTTCCTTACTTCCAGCAGTCTTCTCCATATCTAGAGAATGATTAGATTTCATTCAGCAAGGCTTGCCTACATTATGTTCATTGGAGTCTTTGCCCAAATCCTTGATTTGAACCTCTTGTCAGCTTACCCCGAAGTTTCCTTATAATCTTTTCATTATGGATCATGTTATGGTTTTATCAATTCAATCTCACAAATCATGCATTGAATCTGTCCCATGATCAAGTTGTTTTCCAAATCTCTCTAAAGGCCTAGCAATGTTGATCATTAAGAGTCTCCTAGTACTAATTAATGGTACACAAGCTCACGCCATTGGATGGTCTGAAGGTTTCTTGATAGATGCGAGACGCATGTGGAATTATAGAATCTCATGTTAGTTATTCTTGGTAGCTAACCTATAATTCTCTTATGCCATGTTTCTATGTAGACTCTCTCCTTGTTACTCACTTGAAGGAAACCATCTTGTGTGAGTTAAATCTCTCCTTCCCCATTTTCCTTGTATTTTTTTCTGTATGAATCATGATGTTTGTCAACTCAACCTATGATTGTTGTATATAGTTGGTTCATTAGACATCTGGTTGTCTATGGTTATCTTCTATTCAAGATGCTTGTCAATCTTTGTCTCATGATTTTCCCTCCTTCTATTTAATCTCTTGTAAATCATGGGTCGGGTAATCTCCATACTAGACACATGGAAACCGCGTGGGACTAAAGCAAAGCCTCATGTACTGCTATTTTGGCAGCTAATCTGTCTTCTAACTCATGTTTTCATTGCCAAATCATGCTCTTGTTGGCTATTAACCCTATAATTGATTGTAGTAGCTTACCTTCCCTCTGCGGAATGTCATCCTTGCACAAATCTATCCTTGCCATGCATGATTTTCTCATTGGTTGTATGTTCATTTATGTTGTTATGATCCGTGATCGATGATACTACGATGAAACCGAGGACATCCTATGGATCGCAACCACTAGGCTGTGTTGCTCGGCACGTGCGAATATCGAGATCTCTGGTCATGATACATTGCAGAACTACACCGATGCGTAATATCTCGTATCTCCCAATCTATCCATGTTTCTTAAGATTTCTCGTTGGTCATGTTTGATAGTGGTGTTATGATTATTGACTGATGGTGCCATGACGAAACCGAGAACCTCTTTGTGGGGACGCCCAATAAAGTAGTGCTTCTCGGCACACGTTGGTATCCCAGCCTCTAATCGTAATCCATTATGAAGTAATACCAATGTGTTGTCTTCCATGGATTTTTCCTAAATCTATCTTTGAAGGTGTCTCTAATTCAAATTGATCTATCCCTATGTTTCTTGATCTATCTTGCAAAGTCTTTACCGACTCGATCCTTCAATGTTCTATCAGAAGGTACTGATGTTTGTCAAGTATATAGCTTCCTTCAGAAGTCACAAAGAGAATGATCTTTGAAGAGCAAGTCACTGACATCAATATTAACAGACTACAAGAAGTGGTAAACAAAGAATCTGACATGATCTACTAGGGCTTATCAACCAGCACCTGCCATTATTGTGGGATCAAAAGAGCACCCGAACTTTAAAGTTATCTGCAAAGTATCAGTCAGGCAATAGTTAGCAGGATGTGATATATTTTCTGATAGGTTATTTGCAAGTCCACTAGCTTCTATCCAAGTTCAATACCTATTTGCATGAAGATCATACGGTCAAAATAAATCTTCTCATGTGTCGCTTCAGGTCTGCTGACTGTGATGGTGACCTTGTGCATGTATATCATCTGCAACCATTTGCTACAGAAGCTGAAGATGTAGAGCCTTTTTAGGGACAACTAACTAGTTACCCCAGTGTGAAGAATAGTCTGCAGCTAAGCAATGAAGTGTATTGGTTCTTGTATCAAGAAGGAACAAGACCGGCCGTTATTAGTTTCTGCTCGATGAGATGATTGCCTCTGCTGATGGAATGCAGAAGTTTGTTCATTCGCTCTCTCATGTGAGCAATGTATTGCCCAATTGGATTAGTCTGTTTGACATAAAGAAATGGATGCATGAAATAGCCGGATAGATTTCTATCAAGAAGTGTTGTTCCATGCTAACAAGTGTGTTCTAGGGGTATAAATAAGTGTTTGACCATGTTTTTGAAGACCATGTCCCATAGAACCATGCTATGCCAGAAACCCCTAAGCCAAATGGTACTATTTGTGGCACCCTTACCTCCAAGGCCTTGCTATAATGAAGCCAATTCCATCTTTTTCAATCACTCAGATAGTGCAACTATGGTTTCAGCCTAGTGAAGAGCTACAAAAGACACCCCAACAGATGAAGTCAATACCATAGTACATCTTGGTGCAATCAGGTGCCCTTTTTGATACTCTATGGTATGAACAACAAAAAGGACATTAAAAAAATTTATTAGTTCTTTATTCTTGATCGGTCAAGGAGTTCTACCCACTCAACTCATGGAAGTGGGAAGTGAAGACAAGTTGAATTTTGTCAAACAACGTATTTCAGATTTCTTTTTGGAAACCCTCTGATCTCGGATTTCTGATGCGAAATAAGAAGGTTTACACATTGTCCAAAGTAGTTCAACAAGTTGGTTTGTTAACTCACGGCTGTATCATGAAGAAAGTTGTACTCAAGTTGTTGGTAGAGGACTGCTTCTCAAAACTTTGTGAGTAAACACTCTAAACAACCAACCTCATTAAACCTGCCAATCCGCTTCAATCTTGTTTATTCTCGGCTGCAAACGAGAATACATAAGTTTGGGATTGCTTATCGGTTTTCCTCGTGTACAAAAAGGTTTTTGGGTTCTATGCAGGAATTTGTGATCTGTCTCATCAACCTGCACAATTCATGTCTGTCTAGACTAACTATCGTGCAAATGGGTATGCCAAGTTGCATATTGCACAAACTTTTGCTACTGCATGGTGCACCCCAAACCATTGCCTCGGATCATGAACTATAGTTTTCAGCTCATTTTGGAAGCATTTACAAGAATCATCTTACTCGAGTAAATACCTGCCAGAATCTTGTGCCTTGGAAGAGAATGGAGTGTAACCATATGCATCTGTATGCCTACACTTGTCACTTGATGTCCTCTGTGCCTTTTATCACGGAGTGACAGAAAACTTTGTGTACATAATGAAACTAATCCAGAGTTCATCCTATCTTCAGCATAGCATACCTCAGGCCAATCAGGAAGAATTGATCAAATCTTGAAATACTTATTGAGAGCATATGTGTTTTGTTTTGAAGGATCTTGTTAGAAATGGCGACTGCTATCATTGTTTTTCTTACAACAACAGTTATAAAGAGGTTACCTCAGGCTCTACCCAAATGACTGTTGCTACATAGACACGAGGGTTCCCTTATTGATGGACATCAAAAGCACTAAGCCGACAGAGTCAGCTATCGCATTCATCGTTCACTCAACAAACTCAAATAATACAGTGTTGCCATCAGAAAGAGAACTGTACACATGGAATATTATGTAGCTTTCCATCAGTCTGCATCTCAGTAAATTGTGTCTACAACCAACAGAAACCTTGCATGTTGTCAATCAATTTTCTCAGCTTCAGTAACTATCTGCCTCGTTCATGATCTCATCCCATATGAAAATAGTGGTGTATGCTATATCCACTAGAGAATAAGATGTTTTGAAAACTACTCTTTGACGCTCCAATTCACACCCTGCATGCTGAAAGTGCTAATTGGGATGAGTTGTCGTGAAATCCTCCCAAATTAATTGGCAGTTTTATCTTGGATTCACCCCAAAGTAACAATGCTTCATAGAAGTCAATGAAGAAAATTCTTCAACCAAGAGTTAACTTCTAAGAATTCTTGAATAATTGGAAAGTTGTCCTATCCTTAATGATCTTTCTTGCAATTGCATCAAGAGTGACAACTGAACAAACCTTTACCATTCACACTTTATTGTGAACCATGAGGTGATCACTTCTGTCTATCACTGCTATGGAATTTTTAAGTAGCTTCGTACTAGCACCGCCTTGAAAAAGGGGCTGACATGCCTCTCTACCCTTGAAAACTTTTACGTTCCAAATCTCGGGACAAGATTCCTTTAAGGGGGGAAGGCTGTAACACCCAGGTGTTAGTCACGAGCTAACCAGCAAGTGTGGACCTAACCAAGTTATGTCAATAAATGATCTTGATCACTGTCTCACATTCATATCATCTACCATGATCATTGGAAATGGTTCATAAAGATCCAAATTGAGAATTCACATGGAATGACAAGTGATTCACTTAATTGGATTTATGGATTAAGTGAAGATGAGCATGCAAAGTCAACCAAACCTTGCAACCTTGCCCAAACAACCCTACTTGAACTCTACAACAAAAGTCATGAAGGACTCATGTTGAGAAAATGTCAAGAAAATACTTCAATTGGCCTAAATATCCAAATTGAGCTCTCTAATGATCTTACTTTGACCAAAGTGGAAATATTATTTCTATGCAGAATATGAAGTTTGACCTTAAACAAAAGTTACAGATATTTTGGAGTAGAACAAATGTTATTTATGGACCAAGTCATGATTCAACTCCTAAGTACCTCAAATAGTGGAATCAAGACAGGAAGAAATCCTGATTTCAGGACTTTAAATGTTTCTAAGTCTAAATTCCATGCCGATTTCAATGACGTACCACTTTCTTCAAATTCCTTTAAGCAACTTGAGTTGGACCAAATATAAAAGTTGTCTCAAACTCTTTGGAGCACAACATATTCAAATTTGAGGTCAATCCGACTTCGTTTGACAAGAGTTGCCACTCGATCTTTGATCGTAATTAATCTGTTGACAGCAGCCACTTCAGGTTTAATTATCTCTTAATCCAGTTGTCAAATGGCTAAGCACCCTTCACCACTTTTGTAGAGTGTGCTGAGGTGAACAACTTTGCTTCAAGGCATCGGATCAGAATATACCAGGAAGATGCCCAAAATCGTATCCGAAGCGCGGCAGAAATAAACCCGCCACCTGCTCGTCGATTTGCCCCAATGAAGGACACGCGGCAACTGAGCTCTGGAGCTCGCTGCTCCATGCCGGCCACCACCACCTTCCCCCTCCCGCGTCCTACCTCCAGGGGACGGGCACAAAGACGCTCCACTCCATTCCCATTCACTCCACACTCCATTCCCTTGCTCTTCTCCTCTCCAGCGTGCACGCAGATCGCTCGCCCACCATGGCCGCCATGGGCGCCAAGCGGAGCTTCGCGGCCGCGCCCGCTGCTGCTCCCTGTTTTCCCCTTCGGTCGATTGGGCGGCACCATCGCGTTCTCCTCCTCGTACCGACCTTCGCGCACCCTTTCTATTCCGTTGCTCGTCGCCGGAGTATCGTCGTCGCCGGCGCCATCTCCGCCGTCGTACTCGGTGCTGTGACTGAGAGTCTGCCGGCCACATCCGGCCATGCCGCCGCCACCAGCGAGAGTGCCATGGGGTGGGTTAGATCCGGCCACGTGCGGCCGCCGTCAGCCGTCCTCACCGGCCGGCAGCGCAGCCACGGCCGAGCCAGGCTTCTCCTCCCCGACGAGCTGCCTTTCTCTTTTCTGTGTTCGAACGCAGGGAAGAAGAAGAAGGAGGCAGCCAGCTCTCTTTTGAGCCTATGACGAGTGGGCCCCACTCAAATCAAATGGCATCAAATATTCAGATTTGTGGTTTATTTTGTAAAATCCATATCTCCAGTTTGGTAGCTCCAAAAATTGTGAAACTTGTCTTGTTAGATTCATGGTGAAGTGCTCTGCATGTTAGATCCATCATTTGTGCCATGCATGTTTATTGTTATGCTGTAGAAAATAGTTTTTGAAAAGTGGTTTATATAATATGTTAACATGCTTTTGGTCATATTTTGAGAAATATATGTCCAAAAATCATGATTCCAATTTTTTTAGTCTTCTAATGACATGCAATAGCTCATAAGAATATAAAACATATAGGTTGTTTACTGTTTTATTGGTGTTTCACATTAATCTTGTTAAATAGGAAATAAAGGGTTGAATTGCTTGTTATTTTTGTAACTAGAGTTTTATTGCTCCAAATGGCATGAAAATTTAATTGTAGACTATCTGTATGATGTGTGATGTATGGTTAAAATTTCATGATTTATGGTGCATGTATGACTGAGTTGTTGATTTATATTCTTTGGTGCATGTTAAGTAGATTTAAATACATTATAAATAATATATTGTGGTAAAAATGGAAAATGGTGTTCCACTACCTTTGCATGATATTGTGTTAGCCTGAGAATCAATAATATGGTCATATTGTTTCAGAAAATGTTGAGTTTCATATTTAATTTGCTCTCCAATGCTTTATTGCATTATAGATTTGTTTATTTTGTAATAATTAAATTATGGAACCTGAGCATGTAAGATTTGAACCTTAGTCATGATTTGTAATCACCTAGCTCTCATAAAAGTTTGGGACTCATTTGAGATGTTTACCATATAACTTAAATAATTAAATAATGTGTTTTTATGTAATAATGAGTGAATAATTAAAGACAAATGAATGCATATATATTTCTTGTGATTCCTTAACATGCTTTGGTCTGAGATGAGTCTTGTATGACCATGTAATCATGTTTGGAGCTATCTAAATAGCTCATTCCTAAGTGTGCTTAGGTGATAAATAAGGGAAAAGCATGTTTTGCTTATATGCTGAAAATGGCTGCAGGCATAGTCCCTGTTGTTGTGATGATTTACCTAGGAAAATGATGTTGCATGAGAATGTGTTCTATACAAAAATTGTAGCTAACTTCATTGTATAGCTTGTCCTAAAGTTTCATGGTCTTAGGCCTGATAGTTTAGGAGTTATGGCTTTTGGACGACTGCTGTCAGGTTTTGCCAATTTTCTGTCTAGATCTGATTGATTGCATTATTTGACTGAGTTATGCTTTGAATCACTTCTTGGTGATAATATATCAGTTGTAGTATATTTCTTTGTCTTTTCAAATTATCTAGGATCATCCCTTTTGATGGTCTAGATCCGTAGTTTTGATTGTTTGAAGCGTGAGGACAGAATCTGTCCAAATTTGGACAGAGCTGCCTTCTTTGTGTTGTTTGACCTTTATATGAATTAAATCATCTGAAGAGGATAATACCAAATTTGTAGACAATTTCAGTAGCTTTCCAGAAAGGCTTAGATCACCCTGGTTGGATGTATATAGCTTCAGTTATGGTTAGATCTTACGCTTGCTGTCCTGCTGCCCATAAACTGCAAGTGTGGGATTATGATTGCTTTGACTTTGCTTTGCTTGGTGTGATTGTTAGCTTATGGTTCAGTGATGGTAGATTAACATGCCTTGTATTACTCCCTTTTATTCATACATGTGCATTGTGCATCTCATTTAGGTACGATAGATGAACACGTGGAGTGAAGGACATGATGATGGAACTAACCACAAGACGGTGTGGTGGACTAATCACGAAGGTTGAAGGACTAATCGAGTGCTTGGATGGGAAATGCTCATCAAACAAGTGTCATCTAACAAACACTAACTTAGTGCTGAACCCCAGGCAAGCCCCGGAGCATCCCTAAGCCTCCACCTATCTCTTTTTATAAATGCACCGATCTTTATTAAATCGTATGTTTGTGCATTTAAGTATAGGAGTTGGTTTGAAACCGTTGCTGCATATCTACCTTGTCTACTATATATGTGAACCTGATACTATTACTAGACAGGTGACCGATCTTATGCTTAGCCCTGCTTAGACCGGTAGAAGTCGGGTGATTTCCTGTCATCCGCGAGAAAGTCGGGTGATTTCCTGTCATCCGCGAGTCTAGGTGGTGACTGACGAGATCCACATGGTTGGCTATATGTGTCACCATGCCATAATGAAATAATGAGAGAATCAAGGCTAGGTAGCGGGGAGTTGCATGACATGGGTCATGTTGACTTCGGTGCTGCTTGCGGCCGACTAGGACTGAGGCCACCAGACATTAGTTGAGATTGAAAGACGTCATCACATAGCTGGCCAGATAAGTCGTTCTGACCGCGAAGCCGAGTATTTCTTTCTGAGCCGGGAATTGGGCGTGATAAGGCAGACATATTCTGGAGGTAGGAAGGATGTGCGGAGACACCATCTTACCAAGGGCAGGTCAGGGACCTGATGCATCCTGGAAGTGGGTTTGTCTCTGAGAATATGGACCCCTCCAAGCCCGCGATACATATTATGTCTCAGAAAGATTTAACGGTGGCCCAAGAAGCCAGTGGCTCGGCTGACAAGGTTTGTGATTGGCATATTTGCCAGCTGGTACAATCGATTCGAATCGCCATCTCTCCTGGTTAGTGAGAAACTGAACTGATCTTCTGGTGAGGTAGAGGTTAACAACTTGAACATAATGATTATGGTGAGATGAGGTTGATATCTGTGGATATCGGAAATCATATGGTTTTATTGATTGCTATAATATCAAGTGATTGTTTAGTATAGCAGCAAACCTTAGCTTAATAGCTTAACTGAAATCGAAGCTGAACAATATCTAAAATTGATAAGTTGAGGAACTATTGTAGTAATGCTTTTTGTGCAAAAATGTTGCTATCCTCTGAGCTCCACCAAATAAGCCTTGCATATCCTTGAGAGTCTTTTTATTTACTTCCTGTCGGGTAAGTCTAGCTGAGTACAATTGAGTACTCAGGGTTTTATTCCCAATGTTGCAGGAGGAATGCTTGGTTGACTAAAGAGTTACTTCTATCCTTCGGGAGAGGAAGACTAGACCTTGGGCAAGGTCATGTTATCTATCTTACCTTTGTTGCTGTGACTGGTCGACACTTGGCACTGTATTATGAAATTAAGCTTATGTAAATTGATTTCGTTTCCGCTATTGAACTTTTATGTAAAAGTTTATCTTGTACTCTGATGTATTTGAAATATGTGCGAATCTATGTATCATGTGTATGTGTACTGCTGAGTTTCTGCAATCCTTGGGGTATGTACTGTGTAAAAGTTTGAAATCCTTCGAGATTTCACGGACTACCGGGTTTATATTGGCTCAAGTGTGGCTTGATAGCTGGGAAAACAGCTGTCGCTGTACTTGTGCTCGTATAAATTGGTCGGTTCTGTTACAGAACCCCGGCGAGTTTAGGACTTTGCGTGTCCCGGGTATAGCAGTCTCTTTCGTATAACAATCACTTGATCTTTTACTGAGTTAGAGTTCTCCCATACAACTCCAGAGCTACCTCAGTTTATCCTAGTGTCTTTCCACCTTAGTTATACTTCAACGATTTATCCTTACTAAGGTTATTACCCCATTTACCCATATCTAGATCCTTGACTATTAGATCCTTGGAATCACAAACCCCGCCTTCCTTTGGAAAAATATAAATTCGACACCTGGTACTCCTAGGTAAAGTGCTACACGATAGTTCTGTGTGCTTGCAGAATTGCATCACCAATCCTATAGAGCTACCCATAGCATTTTTGGCACAGTTGGTAGAAATAACTTTATTCCTAGTAGCCACGTTAGAAGTGTTAACAACCACATACTTTGAGCATAGGGATTGACAATCCCGTTGATTGCGTTAAGAAGTATTGTTACCATTGCTAGAGGATAGATTTGGCTACACTCTTTTGGTAGCGGTAGTAACTGTCAACAAGTATTTTTGGCACCTTTGCCGGGGGAAGGCAACTGTTGAATTCCTCCGATTTGAGTCACGTCTAGATAGTTATCCTTAGAATCACGAATATGGCCGAAAAGACCATCCGTGAATTCTCAGCACCTTCTGCTGCTAATATAGCAACAGGCCCTGGTGTCATCGAGGCAAACACTCAGTTTGAGTTAAAGCCTGCAATGATCACAATGGTTCAAGCTAGCCCATTTTGTGGCAAAGCTCATGAGGATGCTAATGCACACCTCCAACACTTCTTGGAGATATGCAGCACATTTACCATTAAAGGAGTAACCCCAGACGCAATTCGTTTGCGACTCTTTTCTTCCTCCTTGTTAGGAAAAGCCAAGCAATGGTTCTCTATGAACCGAAATTATGTGGACACATGGGAAAAGTGTTCCAACTCTTTCCTAGTGAAATTCTTTCCTCTAGGCAAGACCAGTGCTCTTCGCAATAAGATCTCTACTTTCCAACAACAAACCGATGAATCGATTCCCGAGGCTTGGGAACGAATGCAAGAGTATGTCGCTGCCTGTCCACACCATGGTATGGAGGATTGGCTTTTGATCCAAAACTTCTACCATGGATTAACCCCTCTTGATAGAAGCCATCTAGATGCTGCCACCGGTGGAGCATTCTTTTCTCTTAAAGTTTCAGATGCAAAAGCTTTGATCGAGAAGATGGTGTCCAATCAAGGATGGAATGAGGAACGTCTGCAACCGCGCAAGCGTGGTATGCATTCTTTAATGGAAGCTGCCATGATTGCAGCTAAAGTGGACTTACTAGCCAAAAGGCTAGAAAATTGCGAGAAGATGCGTACACCTGAGACCGTGCAAGCCATGGAGACTCACATGACATGTGAAGTCTGTGGAGAAGTTGACCATTCTGGACTCCATTGTCCTGAGACACATGAATACCTCAACTTCATCAATAATGACAACAATTTTCGTTCTTCAAACCAAGGATGGACTCAGCGCTCCAATTCTCAAGGTAACACCTTCAATTCTTCGCAACGTCCGAATAACCAAGGTAATAACTACCCTTCTCTTAAAGATCTTGTCTATGCTCAAGGTAGAATGACTCATAGTATAAACAAGAAACTCCATGCTAATGATAGGATGCTTGATAGCATAAATACTAAATTGGATGATTTCTCTTCTGCAATTAAGAATCAACTTAGTTTCAATAAGATGCATGAAACCCAATTAGCACAACTAGCTGCTGCAATCCCATGTTTTAAAAGATAGAATATCATGAAAGTCTGAAACAACCATGGAATCTGGTAATCTTGTTACTATTAGTTATAATGGCTATGAACTAGATGGATGGAATTTTCCAAATAAAAAGGGAGATCCTAGAACCCCTGTCATATCTTGCTCCATTCAATCTCAAAAGTTCCATAATGCTATATGTGATCTAGGATCTAACATCAACATCATGTCTAAAGAACATTATGAAAAGTTATTTTACACTGAACTAGTACTAACTTCTGCATATGTGCAATTAGCTGATCAAATAACTTGCTACATAGAAGGAGTACTTTGTGATGTTCTAGTGAAAGTAAGAAACAACTTTGTGCCTGCTGATTTCATGATTTTAGACATAGGTAATAGAGACAACTTACCCCTCATTCTTGGCCGACCTTTCTTGAATACTATGAATGCATGTATATTTGTTGCTAGTGGCAGCACGGATTTCTATATAAATGGGAAGAAAGAGAGGTTTGTCTTCTCTTGTGCACCGCACCATGCAACTAACATGCAGAAAAATAAGAGTCGATCCATGAGGAGGAGAAAACCAAGAATCTGGAGAAACAAGAAAGACACAGATACGGTTAAGAAGGAACCATCATCTACAGCCTCTACACCAGACCCTGCTACCGTCAAAGAAGGACAAGATGAGAAGAAGACATCAGTCAAGGAAGAACCTCCTTGTGAGGAAGGACAACTATGGGAGTAAGTATTCTATCTCTCTTAAATTACTCCATTACCATATTTCCCTTCTTCGTGCATTAAATAAATTAATTGTTAGAAGCATGTTTAATTTTATGTCTTGTATTTAATAAAGACCATTTTAAAAGAGAGATTATATATAAAATAAAATCATAATAATAAAATAAAATATAAATTTGGTTTATCATAGTAGCAATAAATAATAAAAAAGCAAAACCTAGTGATCATAATAAATAAGAAGCAAAAGAGAAAATAGCCCGAATAAAAAGAAGCTCCAACCCTGGAAAAGAAGCTAGCTTGGAGGAACCGTCATCCTCGCCAAGGTATGATCTCTGTCCCCAGCACTTTTCTTATTTGCTGTGAGTTATAGTATGAAAAGTAGTTCTAAATTTTTGACTTGAAACTATCCAAGAAAAGAAGAAAAGAAGAAAATAACATGTCTTTGTTGGAAATGTTGAACAACTACTCTATAACGATTTGCAAAATCATGTCTTACAATCCTTTACTATGAAGGTTTTGAGTGTGATATCTTAAAATTTGTCTTAAGTCAAAAACTATTGTGGGTTGCACATGCCGATAATCTAAGTTTTGCTCTTGCAAGATTGAAATTGTTATAAGTAGATCCTTTACCTGGCCTAAGGAATGAGTGAGAACCAACTAGAGTTTTTGATTCATAAAATTCAAATTCTTGCTCATGGTTCCTTTATGGTGTTAATCACCTATCATCAAGCCATACATCCACAAACTAGTGAAACCACCAACAGAAAGAGTTCTTGTCTGTTTTGAGCCTGCTTAGACCGTATTTGATCTAGGTAGAGAAACTAGTCATACTCTTTGATCAAGATCACGTACACATTCCGCCTATGTATTACTTCTACACTGGAAGTATACATCTATGTTCCACACACCAATTGAGACAACCAACCACAATCAACTTTTGCCCTTTTGATAGATGGGGAGTATAGGTTACTGAAAAAGAGCAAGTGCTCAAGGAAAACAAAAGAGGACAAATGTCCCATGGGCAGGTGCCCATATATCTATGCTTCAAAAAAAATTATGCATTCAGTAACCATGCTCTCCCCTGTCTAAGGCAAAGGAATAAGTCTCAAGGAGCCCACCAAATAATTTACACTTGCACTTCTTGATCATTTTATATGACTTGTTGCTCCCTGTGATCTAAGAGTCTAATCTTGCAATACATTCAGTTCAAGTATGCTTTTGCTCCAATCCTATAAACCCCACATAAGCTTAGGATAGACATGAAAAGCTCCTTTGAGCTCTTGTGAGGTCCATCACACTAAGGAGTGGTTCAGAGTACCATTAAAGGAACCAAAGCAAGATTTTTTTTTCAAAAGAATAAAAACTCTCTAGTAAATGGTTTCACTCTACCAAAGTAAGGGATGAAGAATCTGCTTATCTATTCTATCTTTTTTTTGCATAACCCAAGGTGAAAAAGCTAAAAGCCCCATATAGTTAAGACACAAGATGAATTTCTAAATCATGCTCAATACTAGAATAGTGTTGGTTTGTATACAAGATCCTTGCGAATTATTACATTAAAGAAATTCTAGATACAACATTGCCATGTTAAAACCACATCTTTGCTTGAGGACAAACAAAAAGTTTAGCTTTGGGGAGGTTGTTGACGGTCGCTAACACCCTATTTTACCGTCAGCATTTCACCCATAATCAAGGTAAAACCACATGAAATGCAAAGGACTCACCTTGAAACTTACCTAGTTCCACATGTCCTTGGAGAAATCTTGTGTATGCAGGAAAAATGGTGAAATCAGGCAAAAATGAAGCATACCAAGACACCTCAGCTGCCACATGGGAGCCAGAGGGTGCTGCCCGCCCCCTACATAGGGCGCCCGCCCTATGAATGGTGCCAAATTGGTATGCCACCTCATGGATCTGTGTGCCATCCTCCCAAATGGCCTATGGCACGTTGAAACAACATTAACGCAGAGACAAGACACGAGGATTCGGTGGCCCTGCCGACAGGGCGCCCGCCCTGTCCAAATGGAGTGCCACGTCCACAATCCGAGGGAAGGTGTCCAGGAGTCATCCAAACCATCAAATGAAATCGGTTTTCTTCCAACGGTGATCAAGTGATGTGCCATGGATCGAATGACCCACATGTCATCCTCCCAAGGGTTGCAAACCGCCATTTTAGCGCACCAACCGACCTTGCAACCGCCTATGAGGAGGAAGGAGGGCCGTTGGATGCAAGGCATGCATCCAAGGGGGCGCCCGCCCCCTAGGAGGGCACCCGCCCTGCCACTTCGGGCCACCGACCTTCAGGAACCCTACAAGTACACCTGGAGCACTCCTACACTATAAATAGGACTTGAATCCTCACTTGTAAGTTGAAATACCACTAGAAACCACTAGAGAATCAGCTCATTCTATAAGTCAGAAGTAGTTCCTGCTCTCTCTCTCTCTCTCTAGCAAACCTCTGCTCTTAGGAATAGTGCTAGCTAGCAAAGAGTAGAGTAGTAAGAGAGAAGTCGGGAGAAGGAGGAAGTCTGTGGAGGAGCCAGGCTTGTCGGCGAACTCCTCTACGGTGTTCTTCACTCTTATCGGTAATAAAGATCCCCTTCTTCATTTATTTATTGTTATACTTTAAGTAGCTGTATACTTGCTCATTGCTTGGTTAGAGTGCTCTAATTCTTGAGCTCGAATTAGAGTAGTAAGTTTTATAGATTAAGCGCGGTGCTTAGGCTATAGCTTACCCTTGAGTGCGGCTAGGCCCACAGATAGTAGAGGTAGGTTCTAGGTGGTGACAGCCCTAGAATCCTCTGGAACACCACGTTGGGCCTGGTTTTATTAGCTTAGGCTTTTGGACGTACGGTGCCTAATCAATCGAACCTCGACGAGTTTGCGACTTTGCGTGTCCCGGCTATAGCAGTCTCTTTGGTATAACAATCACTTGATCTTTTACTGAGTTAGAGTTCTCCCATACAACTCCAGAGCTACCTCAATTTATCGTACTGTGTTTCCACCTTAGTTATACTTCATTGATTTATCCTTACTAAGGTTATTACTCCATTTATCCATATCTAGATCCTTGCCTATCAGATCCTTGGAATCACAAACCCCACCTTCCTTTGGGAAAATATAAATTTGACACCTGGTACTCCCAGGTATAGTGCTACATGATAGTTCTGTGCGCTCGCATAATCCCATCACCTATCCTATAGAGCTACCCATAGCATTTTTGGCGTAGTTGCTAGAAATAACTTTATTCCTAGTAGGAATGTTAGAAGTGTTAACAACCACATACTTTGAGCATAGGGATTGACAACCCATTGATTGCATCGAGAAGTATTGTTACCATTGCTAGAGGATAGATTTGGCTACACTCTTTTGATAGCGTTAGCAACTGTCAACAAGCATTTTTAGAGCCGTTGCCGGGGAAGGCAACTGTTGAATTCCTCTGATTTGAGTCATGTCTAGATAGTTATCCTTAGAATTACGAATATGGCCGAAAGGACCATCCGTGAATTCTCTACACCTTCTGCTGCTAATATAGCAACAGGCCCTGGTGTCGTCGAGGCAAACACTCAGTTTGAGTTAAACCCTGCATTGATCACAATGGTTCAAAATTTTGTGGCAAAGCTCATGAGGATGCTAATGCACACCACCAACACTTCTTGGAGATATACAACACCTTTACCATTAAAGGAGTAACCCCAGACGTAATTCGTTTGTGACTCTTTCCTTTCTCCTTGTTAGGAAAAGCCAAGCAATGGTTCCATATGAACCGAAATGATGTGGACCCATGGAAAAAGTGTTCCAACTCTTTCCTAGTGAAATTCTTTACTCTAGGCAAGACCAGTGCTCTTCGCAATAAGATCTCTAGTTTCCAACAACTAACCGATGAATCGATTCCCGAGGCTTGGGAACGAATGCAAGAGTATGTCGCTGCCTGTCCACACCATGGTATGGAGGATTGGCTTTTGATCCAAAACTTCTACCATGGATTAACCCCTCTTGATAGAAGCCATCTAGATGCTGCCGCCGGTGGAGCATTCTTTTCTCTTAAAGTTTCAGATGCGAAAGCTTTGATCGAGAAGATGGTGTCCAATCAAGGATGGAATGAGGAACATCTGCAACCATGCAAGTGTGGTATGCATTCTTTAATGGAAGCTGCCATGATTGCAGCTAAAGTGGACTTACTAGCCAAAAGGCTAGAAAATTGCGAGAAGATGCGTACACCTGAGACCGTGCAAGCCATGGAGACTCACATGACGTGTGAAGTCTGTGGAGAAGTTGACCATTCTGGACTCCATTGTCCTGAGACACATGAAGACCTCAACTTCATCAATAATGACAACAATTTTCGTTCTTCAAACCAAGGATGGACTCAGCGCTCCAATTCTCAAGGTAACACCTTCAATTCCTCGCAATGTCCGAACAACCAGCTCCATGCTAATGATAGGATGCTAGATAGCATAAATGCTAAATTGGATGATTCCTCTTCTGCAATTAAGAATCAACTTAGTTTCAATAAGATGCTTGAAACCCAATTAGCACAACTAACTGCTGCAATCCCATCTTTTGAAAAACATAGAATACCCGGAAAGTCTGAAACAACCATGAAATCTGCTAATCTTGTGACTATTAGTTATAATGGCTATGAACTAGATGGATGGAATTTTCCAACTAAAAAGGGAGATTCTGGAACCCCTGTCATATCATGCTCTATTCAATCTCGAAAGTTCTATAATACTATATGAGATCTAGGATCTAGCGTCAACATCATGTCTAAAGAACATTATGAAAAGCTATTTTATACAGAACTAATACCAACTTCTGCATATGTGCAATTACCTGATCGAACAACTTGCAACATAGAAGGAGTACTTTGTGATGTTGTGGTAAAAGTAAGAAACAACTTTGTGCCTGCCGATTTCATGATTTTAGACATGGGTAATAGAGACAACTTACCCCTCATTCTTGGCCGACCTTTCTTGAATACTATGAATGCATGCATATTTGTTGCTAGTGGTAGCATGGATTTCTATATAAATGGGAAGAAAGAGAGGTTTGTTTTCTCTTGTGCACCGCACCATGCAACTAACATGCAGAAAAATAAGAGTCGATCCATGAGGAGGAGAAAACCAAGAATCTGGAGAAAAAAAAAAGACAGAGATGCGGTTAAGAAGGAACCATCATCTACAGCCTCTACACCAGACCCCGCTATCGTCAAAGAAGGACAAGATGAGAAGAAGACATCGGTCAAGGAAGAACCTCCTTCCGAGGAAGGACAACTATGGGAGTAAGTATTCTATCTCTCTCTTAAATTACTGCATTAGCATATTTCCCTTCTTCGTGCATTAAATCAATTAAGTGTTAGAAGCATGTTTATATTTATGTCTTGCATTTAATAAAGACCATTTTAAAAGAGAGATTGTATATAAAATAAAATAATAATAATAAAATAAAATATAAATTTGGTTTATCATAGTAGCAATGAATAATAAAAAAAGCCAAATCTAATGATCATAATAAATAAGAAGCAAAAGAGGAAATAGCCCGAATAAAAAGAAGCTCCGACCCTGGAAAAGAAGCTAGCTTGGGGGAACCATCATCCTCACCAAGGTATGATCTCTATCCCCAGCACTTTTCTTATTTGCTGTGAGTTATAGTATGAAAAGTAGTTCTAAATTTTTGCCTTGAAAATATCCAAGAAAAGAAGAAAAGAAGAAAAATAACATGTCTTTGTTGGAAATGATGAACAACTACTCTATAATGTGCAAAATCTTGTCTTACAATCCTTTACTATGAAGGTTTTGAGTGTGATATCAGAAAATTTGTCTTATGTCAAAAACTATTGTGGGTTGCACATGCCGCTCATCTAAGTTATGCTCTTGCAAGATTAAAATTGGTATAAGTAGATCCTTTACCTGGCCTAAGGAATGAGTGAGAACCTTCTACAGTTTTTGATTTATAAAATTGAAATTCTTGCTCGTGGTTCCTTTATGGTGTTAATCACCTATCATCGAGCCATACATTCACAAACTACTGAAACCACCAAAAGAAAGAGTTCTTGTCTGTTTTGAGCCTGCTTAGACCTTATTTGATCTAGGTAGAGAAACTAGTCATACTCTTTGATCAAGATCAAGTACACATTCCACCTATGTGTTACTTCTACACTGGAAGTATGCATCTATGCTCCACACACCAATTGAGACAACCAACCACAATCAACTTTTGTCCTTTTGATAGATGGGGAGTATAGGTTACTGAAAAAAAGAGCAAGTGCTCAAGGAAAACAAAAGAGGACAAATGTCCCATGGGAAGGTGCCCATATATCTATGCTTCAAAAAAAACTATGCATTCAGTAACCATGCTCTCCCCTGTCTAAGGCAAAGGAATAAGTCCTAAGGAGCCCACCAAATAATTTACACTTGCACTTCTTGATCATTTTATATGACTTGTTGCTCCCTGTGATCTAAGAGTCTAATCTTGCAATACATTCAGTTCAAGTATGCTTTTGCTCCAATCCTATAGACCCCACATAAGCTTAGGATAGACATGAAAAGCTCCTTTGAGCTCTTGTGAGGTCCATCACACTAAGGAGTGGTTCAGAGTACCATTAAAGGAACCAAAGCAAGATTTTCTTTTTCAAAAGAATAAAAACTCTCAAGTAAATGGTTTCACTCTACCAAAGTAAGGGATGAAGTATCTGCTTATCTATTCTATCTTGTTTTTGCATAACCCAAGGTGAAAAAGCTAAAAGGCCCATATAGTTAAGACACAAGATGAATTTCTAAATCATGCTCAATACTGGAATAGTGTTGGTTTGTATACAAGATCCTTGCGAATTATTACATTAAAGAAATTCTTGATACAACCTTGCCATGTTAAAACCACATCTTTGCTTGAGGACAAACAAAAAGGTTATCTTTGGGGAGTTTGTTGACGGTCCCTAACACCGTATTTTACCGTCAGCATTTCACCCATAATCAAGGTAAAACCACATGAAATGCAAAGGACTCACATTGAAACTTACCTAGTTCCACATGTCCTTGGAGAAATCTTGTGTATACAGGAAAAATGGTGAAATCAGGCAAAAACGAAGCATACCAAGACACCTCAGCACCTCAGCTGCCACATGGGAGCCAGAGGGGGGTGCCCGCCCCTACATAGGGTGCCCGCCCTATGAATGGTGCCAAATTGGCATGCCACCTCACAGATCCGTGTGCTATCCTCCCAAATGGCCCGTGGCACATTGAAACTAACATCAACAGCTCAGAGACAAGACACGAGGATCCGATAGCCCTATCGACAGGGCGCCCGCTCTGTCCAAATGGAGTGCCACGTCCACAATCCGAGGAAAGGTGTCCAGGAGTCATCCAAACCATCAAATGAAGTCGGTTTTCATCCAACGGTGATCAAGTGATGTGCCATGGATCGAAGAACCCACATGTCATCCTCCCAGGGGTTGCAAATCGCCATTTCAGGGCACCAACAGACCTTGCAACCGCCTATGAGGAGGAAGGAGGGCCGTTGGATGCAAGGCGGTGCATCCAAGGGGGCGCCCGCTCCCGAGATCAGGAGGTGAAGACTGAGGTGACTTTCGAAGAGCCTACTCCTGAGCTAGTGCAGGGATTTGACATCTGTGGCATAGACCCCGAGCCCACTCTTTTTGCAATCCAAGGCAAGCCCCGGTACATTAGCACCTCCTTGTGATTTATAAATGTTTATTACTTGAGTTAATCTATTGCATTAGGTTAATAGGAGTTGAGTGATAACCAATTGATGCATTACCATCCTTGACCACTTATCATAACCTGAGAACCCGATTTATTTAAAATATTGAAAAGTGCTTAGTCATGCTTAATTATTAGATTTGCAAAAATACTATTTTAAACTATGATGTTATGCAAAGAATGAATCATTAAAAGGGCATGGTATTGTCCTCGTCGTTGGCGGTGCACTTGGCCAGTCCATTGTCATCAACGGGGATGAGTTTTCCGTTTGGTGATCATATGTTTGGGTTAGAGTCCCAACTTATCGTTGCTAGCGGAAAAGGGATGTAAAAACCGGGTGGTCACCAGTGTACTTGGGTTAGAGTCCCAATGCATGGTTTCCAACGGAAAAAGAATTAGGGACCGTTCGTTGTCGGCCTGCTGTGATCGAGACTTTGCAAATAGCCACATACTCCGAGAAACGCTATCTCCGGTGGCTCTATTGCTTGAACCGACAACCACGCATTGGGAGTAGAGGGATGGCGAGAGTAGCGTGTACCCTCATGGCCGGCGTGCCTGAAGACGAGAGGAGTACTGTGCTCTCGGGTGGCGCAGGACTGGTTCAGGGATAGAAAAGCCTTGGTAGACGGGGTTGGCATATGCAAGCTTAGGTGCTACATATGCAGTGTGGATAGGGATCCCCAGCTGGGTACTAATCGATTCGAATCATCGTTGCTCCTCCGTTATGGAGACTTGATCCTCACACCTACATCGAATAGTGGTTCGGAAGTAAGATGTTTTTAAGAGTGAATAAGTAATTAGAATTGAAGGATATATGTGAAAGAACTGAGAACTATTGATATTGATTATAATAATATTGAGTAAAATACTGAAAGTAGGATTATTAATGCTTTTTCCGTAAAATACTTTGACTCTTACTAAAGCCTTACCTTGACTCCCCTCAGCCTGCATTTCTGAGTCTCATTCCTTTTTCTTTAGTCGGGTAAGTCTTGCGGAGTACCCTAGTACTCAGGGTTTGTTAACCCCTGTTGCAGGAGATCAGCAGCAGTAGGTTTGTCTCGCTCCCTGCTGTGTGACAATCGTTCAAGAAGGAAGTGAGAAAAAGTGAAGTTGAACCCGTGGGCAGGGTTCGTGTTATCATTTATCTAAGTATGTTGTATTGTTATCCCACTGCTACTGATTTTTAATCCTGGTTTGTAATAGCTGCACTTAAATACTATTTGGACAACAGGTTTATAATCTAAGTACTTTATAATCTTTTCGTGCTTTTACTCTGATGTATTTTATTATGAAATGTTATAATTCTGTAATGGCTTCGCAATGGGATCTGTCGGAGAATACGGGCGCTTATGTAGCCCAGCAGAGCCTCCTAGATCATCTGGGACACGGGCCCAGCTGTCAGAGGTCATTAGTAACAATGACAGGTGCTTATGGGCCATGCGATTTAGGCGGCTCTGTTACACCCACGAAGATGTACAGAGCTCCCCCTTTCACAGGCAAAAGAGAGGCTCACATACCCGACGGTCGCGTAGATCCAGCAACCCTCACTGCACGCGGAGCTCTTTATTCTCGGGCGAGGTAGCTCCCAGCAACGTCATCGACTAGTGGCGAGCAAGCACCGCCGTCGCACGAACAGCGCATGCGAACACGTCGCCTCCAGCTAACGCCTGCCACCAGAAAACATGGTCCTCCCGCCACCAGCACCAGCCAAGACAGGGAATCCAATGGAGATAGAACACCCACGCCGTCGTTCGCCGGAGACATGGACGCGGAGGAAAACGAACCCGCGTCCGACCACGGGTAACCCAAACCCTAACCCTAACCTACACCTAGTAGTATAGGGAATATACACCAGCCGCCCAATCCGCAGGTCCTCTCACTCTTCGGTGCCGACGAGGTCACCGGAGGCGGAGAGGACCCGTCCATTCGATGCCGCATCAAGAATCGCCTTGAAATCGCCCTTGTCTACTGTGGCCGGGGAGAAGAATCGAGAGACACAGTCGCTTAACAACAGATTATTCTTTCCAAACTAGAATAAACAAATGCAAAAGGATGCGAGTTTGCAGGCCCGAAAATATATTTATTTATATATACATTTGTGCATGCCTCCACGCAAGGACAAGGTTAACCAAAGTATCCCTGAAATCCCTGACAAGAAAAGGAATGCATCATATGGGGTACAAGATCTTGCGATATCCAGATGACCATCGAAGAGAGAGAGATCTCCAGAACCAAGTGGATCTCGTAATGGATCTCCCAACGCCTTCCAGCGCATGCTACATATATACCAGCCTCATTATCAAGTATCGTCACCCGACAAACAAGACTTATATATATTAGCTGTTGATTGATGCATGCATCATCGATCCAGGCAAGTTTATTGTTTTTTTCCTTCCTCCAAGTCCCTAATTTGTTTTCTGCATCGAGATATGACAAGCCATGCATTAGCCTCTTTTTATCTTTTTTATATATAATATCTTATTAGCAGCAAGCGTGCAAGTTGGGTACGTTGGAACGACTTGGAAGCAACGATGAGGCGATGGATCGACCGTCTCATCACTCCTTTTCATGGACTGATTAGTGATTTCTGTTAAAAAAAAAAACAAGTGTACGTTTACTTGCCGCATCCAAGACACGCATAATTACACGAGCAAAGCAAACACTAATCATGCTTGCATGCTTGTCCACTCTCTCGGATCCGGCCCTTCACGCGCACGGGTGTCCGTGTCCCTTCTCTCGTAATCTAGTAGTATTATTTGATTAGCTACTTAGCTATATTTTGCTTTCATGCACGCATCTATCTGTACTTCAGCAACGACGCTGCTGGTATCTCAGTATCCGCTGAATAACTCAACGGGTGCTGTTGGAATGAGCGGCTTAAATTTTTATAGACTGATAAGGTAAAAATAAGGAAATGTTAGCACAAATATTGATATCGTCCAGCAAGAAGCTTATAGAGGTAGGATTAGCATAGGGGTAATTAAAAAAAATCAGTGATAATCCACCACCACTAATAATACAGAATCGATTGTGTGAACACAAGCTTTCACTATAGATGAAAACGGCACGGATATTTTTCGACCGTATTCGAGACCGAATCCGTTTAGAGGTTTTATCCGTATGTATTCAAGTCCAGATATTCAACATCTAATACCGTATCTCTATCCAAATGCTCAAATCGTATATTTATGATCTCGATATCCAATTGTATCCAATCCGATGCTATCCATATTTAAATCTGAATCCGAGGAGAAATATGAAAACATATGTAATATTAGTGATATTTGTCCATATCCGATCCGTTTTCATCCTAGCTTCACCATCGGTGGTATTACCGCTAGTGTTGGTCTTCTAAACTAAATAAAAAACGGAAATGATACAGACCGGGCTTCCGGACGCCACGTCCCACATTTCGCTCGCAAGGTGCTATCAGTCCGCCTCCACGCAGCCGTCCACCTGCTGCCTCTCCCTGCCTCCCTCTCTCCCTGCTTCCGCTCCCTCTACCTGCCTCCCTCTCTCTCTCTCTGTGCTTCCGCTTCCGCTCTCTGCGCCCTCTCCCTGCAAGACCGGAGGGGAGGCCAACGGTGGGACCGGTTGCTCCGCTCTGCCTGCGCGCTGCTCCCCGCACGCCCTGTGTAGGGCCAGCGGCGTTCCCACCCTCCTTCCTCCCCTCCCCTTTCCTTCCTCCCCTCCCTCCTCCCCTGCGCCTCTCCCCCGCTGTGACATGCTCGGCCTCTTCTGCCACCGGAATAGGGGCGATGGTGGCGGCATCCAGTGAGCCCGCCGATCTCCACTCTCTGCCTGGTGTTGTCGTCCTCGTGCGCCATGAGCTCGATGGGCTCCGACGAGGTAGGTGGGGAAGGATTTGAATCTGAGGCACCTCTCCCTCCTGTCTCCCCCTCTGGATCTCGATCTGGTCCCTTCTCCTTCTCCTCCACCCTTTTTCCTCCTGCTCCTCCCCGCACCCCCTCTGGATCTATGGTTTTGGTGGCGGCTAAGATTTTGTGGTGAGGCAGATCTAAGGTATATGCAACAAATGTGTGAACCACGATTCTCTGATGTTGCAGTAGCTCTTCTCCTTTGTTGCAACAGCTTCTTTCTATTTGTTGCAATAGCTTCTTTCCCTTGTTCAGTAGCTTTTTCTCCTTGTGACGAGTCAGATCTAAACTATATAGCAATAGGTGATGCAAAAGCATGATTCTATGATGTTTCAGTACCTTCTTCTCTTTTGTTGGATTAGCTTCTTCTTCTTGTTACAACAGCTTCTGCTCTCCTTGTTGCAGTAGCTTCTTCTCCTTTGTTGCATTGGCTTTTTTTTCTTGTTGCAGTACATGTTTCCTCCTTGTTGCAGTAACTTTTTTCTTTTTTTGTTTTCATTAGGTGGTTTTCTGATGTTTCAATAGCTTTGTTCGTTTGTTTCCATAGTTATTTTTGTTTTGTTTCATTAAGGCGCCCTCCGATGTTGCCAATAGCTTTTTTCCTTGTTTGTAGTTGGGGGAGGGGTGGACCATGGTGTTGAGCTAGTGGCAGGGGCAGAGGTGCTAGGGTTGGTGAGGTTGGGGGTGGGATAGATCTATGCGTGCGGGGGAGGTGGGGGCATGGATTGTGACAGAGCCGCCTTAATCATAGGGCCCACGTGCACCGTCATCGTTCCTAAGGACCCACGATTAGTCTGCACGAGTTCCCTTTGACCTAGGTGGCCTGCCGGGTCTCTTAGGAAACCCTAATTTTCCCGAGGATCTCATTGTAAAGACCTTGCAAATATTACAACAGTTTACACAAATAAAATGAATCAGAGTAAAGGGTGCGGAAGTATTACATTAATATAGGTTTACAAAGCTAGATTACATTTTCCCAAACTAGAGTTTCGTAGTGGAGTAGCTGTATACAACTAGACACCCTACCCTAGGGTTATATCATATACACCTCTTCTTCCATGCACGATCCGTCAACCGGCACAGTCACGCGTACAACTGTTCACTCGACTTACCTGCAACAGGGGGTTAACTACAAACCCTGAGTACATGGGGTACTCCGCAAGACTTACGCGACTAAAGAAGAAGGGGATGAGACTCAGGAATGCGGGCTGAAGGGAGTCAAGGTAAGGCTTGAACAAGAGTTAAAGAGTTTTGAAAAAAACATTACTATCCAATTTCCATATTTTACCTTAATCTTAGTTTAAGCATAATACATAATTCCAAATTCATTATCATATTTCATCATACTTACCAATTCTTTAATCATTCTCAAAACACCTAGTTCTGAACCACTTTTCAATTGTAGGTCAAAAGACCAAGTCTCCATATCCGAGGAGCAACGACGATTCGAATCGATTAGTACCCAGCTGGGGATCCCTATACACACTGGATATGTAGCACTTAACCGAGAGCACAGTACTCCTCTTCTCTCCAGGCATGCCAGCCACGAGGGTACACGCTACTCTCGCCATCTCTCCACTCTCAGTGCATGGTTGTCGGTTCAAGTAGTAGAGCTACCGGAGTCAGAGGCTTTCCGTAGTATGTGGCTAGTTGCAAAGTCTCGATCACAGCAGGCCTACAACGAACGGTCCCTAATTTATTTTTTCGTCGGAGACATTGCATTGGGACTCTAACCCAAGTACAAGTAACCGCACAGTTTTTAAATCCCTTTTTCTGCCGGTGGTCAAGCATTGGAACTCTAACCCAAATTCACAACCACCGAGCAAGAAAATCCTTTCTCGTCTGTGACAATGTACTGATCAGGTGCACAGCCACTGAACGAGAATATACCAATTCCCTTTTTCATGATTTAATCAATGGCATTTATATATCATAATAGCTCAGAAATAGTATTTTATACAAATCTAATTTATTCAAGCAGGGCTAAGCATTTTCAAACATTTTATTTCAAAATGGGTTCCAGATATTTCAGTGGTCAAGGTTAGTAATGCAGCAATTGGGTTAGCAATCAACTCTTATCAACTTAATGCAGTATATTCACTCAAGTTATAAACGTTTTTCAAATCACAAGGAGAGGGGCTGAATGCACTGGGGCTTACCTGTGTTGTAGGTCTGTCACTTCCGCCAGAAAACCAGAGAAACCCACTTGACTTCTCTTGACGAATAATTCTTCCGTCGGGGAGCAATCGAGAAATTCTTCCGAGAACCCGATCTCTACACGTAAAATAATGATGCATGCTTACATGGTGCGGAATGACATGAATGGAAAATGTAGAACAAAGATTTAATTAACAACCTTGAGTACAACTTTTCTTCACGATAAAGCTGCAAGTCAACTTCACTAAACAATGTGGTGATTTCATAATTAATCTATGGACCTTTTTAACAGTCGTAGAAAGCCGCTGCACAACTTGTTCAATATCGACCATAAAACATCAGTTAACATGCCACGGATCACTATAGTGAATGACCCAGGGTCAACATCCCATCCAAAAGGCACTCAAAACCTAGTTCATTAGGGTTTCCTATTTATTTTATTAATCAAATCATAGAGCATAAAATATTAAATAAATAAACTATATTCATTCGAGCCCAAACTTTTTATACAACTAGATCTCAGCCCCAAATAGTGACAAAACAAATTTCATAATTTTTGGATAATAATTCTAGCCTACAAAATTGCTAGAAGTCACATTTGTGAATTAAATTATACATTTTTACTATATACCGAAGGTACTCAAAATATTTATTTTATATTTTGCATGCATTCACCATATCAAAGAGAGCACTCACAATTAATTTCATGATTTTTAGTACTCTAGAAATATTTCTACAAAAATAATAAAACACAGCACTATTCTTATTCATTTGAAATGGAAAATACGGCGTAATTCACAAGGAAAATTGGAAAAACCCATTCAGCCCGAGGCGGCCCACGAGGAACAGACCGGCCCAGCCGGCCTGCGCCCGCACTCCACCCCCTGCCGCACGCCTACTGCGCTATTGGGCCGGCTGAATACGGCCCGGCCTGGCCCAGCTGAGCCCTCCCCCTTTCTTCCTCCTCGTGCAGACACGCTCCCGCGCGCGGCGGCGGCGCAAATTGCGGCGGCCCGCCACCGGTGGCCGCACCGGCGGGGCCAAAACTATCCTCGAGCTTCCCCACAAGCTCTCGCATCCAACCAACTCCTCTCCAAGACTAGCACACCGGAGTACGTACTCCGGCGGTCATGGCGGACGGCCGCGGGCAGGAACGGCGCCGAGCCGCGTTCCGGCGTAACCAATGCGGCAGTGTTTAAAGAAAGGCTCGAAGAAGCTTTGTATGCTCACCCCAAAGCACCTAGACTAGTCGTTTGGTGTAGAGGATGGCCGAAATAGGATCGTCGACGTCGGCCGAGCTCAAGGTGGCGCTCTCCGGCGTCGCAAGCGATGTTCCGGCGTCACCTATGCCTTAAATAAGAAACGACCTTGCTTCTGAACTTCCACAGATTAAGGCGAACCCTGGACATGAAACAGAAAGTAGTCTACCTCACCACAGATGACCGGCCACGGAGGGCCGAGCACGGCGGAGCGTCTGCCGACCGCGAGAAAGAAAAGGCTCGCCTGTGAGCTTCCGGTGGCCTCAATCGGCAAGAAGAGGCTTCAACGGTGTGCAATAAACAGCCGGAGCTATCTGTGAGATGGAGAGGGCGATGGCTGAGTGTGCACGACAAATTTCGTCGACGTACCGAAGCTCGACGGCGGCGGCCATGGAGGAAAAAGGAAGAAACCGCGGCCGCGGGTGGCTTATAAAGGGCAGGGCGACCCCAAGACGTGGCTGGGGCCCCCACGAGCTTGTCCTCCCTGTCAAACATGGGCCCGGCAGGCAGGACGGCCAGCAACGCGCACGCTGCGTGGCCCCCTGCCGGCGCCATGCCCGCGAACAGAGCAGAGGATGATTTTCACTGTAGCCTGACCCTGTTTACTTCTACTGTTTTAGCCCAATTACTCTTGATTTTGTGTAGTAACTCAAAAAATGCCCTTAATAAGAGTTGTATAAAATTTCTTGCTGAACAACTTTAGTTTCTGGGTCATTTTCAAATTTTGAATAGATTTTGAGAAATTCAAAAGGGGGTAAAAGTTCCATTTGAATTTCATTCCAAATTTAATTTAAAACTCAAAAAGTTTCTCAATAACTTGAAAATATTCAAATATAAAAGTTGTTTCACTTGTTGAGATTCACAACTTTCATTAAGGAAGTTTAGTCCGATTCTTGTTAATTTTTGAAGTTGGGTTTCAAATTTGAGTTTCAAAACACCGATTAGGGTTTAATTCTAAATCTCAATGCATAAGCTCAAAATCCCCAAATCTAAAAGTTGTTCAACTTGAAAAACCTTACAAATTTCACTAAAGGATTTTGCCCAAATTCTTGATAATTTTTGAAAGGACATTTTAAATTTAATTCAAACAAACACTAATTGGGTTTTAATTTAAATTTTCACTGGTAAACTTCAAAATCTCCAAAAATGAAAGTTGTCCCATTTTAAAAGATCTATAATTTTTGTTAAATCACTTTCATCAGATTCCCTTTAGTTTTTGAAATTGAATTTTAACTTTAATCTTTAAACCATAGATTTAGGCTTTATTTGAAATTATTTTTAATAACTTCCAAATTGCCCAAAATAGAAGTTGCTCAACTTTTAAAGATTCACAACTTTTGTTTAAGGCCCAATACCTAATTCCTTTTAGTTTCCAAATTAGGGTCTCGGGTCCAATGTAGGGTTTATAAATGATTTCTTTTAAATTTCTTTAATTTTATTTTTATCCCACATACATACACAAACATTATCATAACCAAATCACTCTATAGTACCTACACACAATCATTTGCAAGAATAAATTTTACTGTAGTTTTTGCACAGAAAAAATGAGTTTATGCGGTATGTTTTTTACATGAAATCATGATGACATGATAGGTTTTAATTATCGTAACACAAGGGGTGTTACATCCTTTCCCCCTTAAAATAAATCTCGTCTCGAGATTTAAGATGCAGCTAAAGCCTTAATTTTAGTAATAGAAAAGAAAATGTGTCAAGTAAGCATTTTTCAAACTTGACTGTAGAGCAAGTAGGGGTTTTATATTTTGTAAGACTTGAAAGGGATAAATTATTTTTAAATGGTAGTAAGGAACTTAGGAATGTTTTTAGATGAGAAATTCTCCGATTTCCCGAGTAGCTTCTTCTTCTGAAGGCTGAATCCATTGTACTTTGTACCACCTTATCGTGGTTCTTTGAGTAACACGATCCTTTCCGGTCTATGACTCACACTGAATACTTGGAGTGTGTCAGATTTGGTTCACTTCAACCCTTACCCTGTCAATAACTCGATCTGGCACTTGAAGACATTTCTCAAATGGTGAGACATGAAATACATCTTGCGCACTGGCAAGTGTTCCGACGCTTGAGATGATAAACTACTAGCCCACACTTTTCTTCCCATCTGTTATAAGGAAGACTCTCAATCGACCTAATCAGTTGTCTCTCAACACTAAAAATTTTAACTTTTACTCTTCAAAATAAACCTCCGCGAGGAATACCTTTTTAGGGATGGTTTCAAGGAAAGTGAGGGCACATTAATCATGAGCTATAATGGTTCAGGAGCACCGACTACGATACCAGTGCATACCCTGGTAATGTCACACCCAATTTTAAGGATAAAATGGGATGCATAAACTTATGTGCGCCCAGAGATCAGTCACACACATAAGCCAACAAATTGCATAAATTGTATCATGACCAATGTTTATTACATAGCGAATAATATCAAAGTCATTACGCAGCGGAAAATAAAGATAACTTTCGCGGTAGCTCCATAGCACAGGGACATCGACTGGTGAAGCACAAGTCTAGAAGTCCTCTGGGTAGTCCTCATCATTATCACCATCTGTTACCCATCCGGGATTTTTAACCAAGTAATGAAAAATAAACAAGCATAAGTACATATCGTACTCAACAAGACTAGCATGGGTTCATGAGGCTCAAGAGGTTGACACGGGTTCGACAGCAGGTTGCATTTTGTTAATCACCTTTTATGCAGTTGGATAGCAACAAGTGAATAAGCCCATTCTCATGATCATAGTAAACATAATTAATGAGTAGCAATGAATAGATTAGCAACAAGTAAACATCACCCAAAAGATAACTACTCCGTGAGTTTTCTGGGCCACTCGTGACCGTGAGCGCGGCTAGTATACCAGTTTTACACTCTGCAAAGGTTGTGCACTTTCACTATGAGCCGTGATTCCCATTTGCTCGGGTTAATTACTCCCATAACACTACCAAGGTGAGAGAGCAGGGTTTCACTATGAAGTCTTTCAAAGTACTCCGCCTAACAGGTTAGGGCCGCTAGGGACCCGGCAAGCACATGTAGAGCCCTCCTTCGTCGTGGCACAAGGTCACGTAGGTTATACCCGAGTCGGCAGGCCCCATCACGCCTTTCGGTAACCTCTAACAAGCTAGAAAAAGTGCTCATACTTGACTAAAACCACAGCCATGTAGCCCTCATAATTGCACTGTAAGTCCCAGCTTTCGCTGACAGATCATTACCAAGGGTGAAGGATTAAAACTATGCTCTAATCCCCTAGTTCCATGTTGCTAAAAAATGCATCTTTTAATCTTATTGCATATTCAATTAATCAAGTTTACATGATCATGATCCCAATAGCGCACTAGCATCAATTAGCATATGCATAACCCCATAGGTTACAAGGAACAGGGTAGCAATACTAGGAAACATCTATGGTTAACAAGGTAGACACATGCATATGTAATTAATTACTCGGTGAACAGGACAACAAGGATGGTCCATACTAATACTTGCCATGATCAGCAAACTCCTGGTGATCCGAGTCGTCGAAGTACTGATCTTGATCACCCACATAAGGCTCACCGTCTATACTCGATCCATCACATCAACACACACGCATTCCAGGCAATCATGCATAACAAACAAGTCTTATAACTAGAATAGTACACCAACAGAGGGAAAACAAATTAAAAAGTTTATAAAACTATTCTACACATCGCTACAATCACATCGATATAAAATACGCGCAAATCGGACTTAAAACGAGAAAGATATGATTTAAACAAGATTTACAATAGAATAATAATTAATTAAATATAATCTTGAATTTTAAAAGTTTAAAATATAAACACTAGTAGTGTTATCTGATATATTATAAAATTATGAATCTAACGCAATTTGAATCATTCAAATTGGATCTAAAACGTGGAAATTATGAATAAAACAGTAATAATGGCAAAATTGAAATTTACTGGAAAACACATTCTGATTTAGATATGAGAAAGTACGCTTTCTAAACTAAAAAACAGAAACTGCGAAAGGCGCTAACGGCTGCGGGTTTAGCATTAAAGGGCAGGGGCCTTTTCGCAAATCTGCTGACCGAACCGGTATGGGCTGTTCTCGGCCGTCCGATTCAAAATCGGCGGATCAGATTAAAAGAGAGGAGGGGTAGCGGTGCTCCCGGCCGGAGAAGAGCCGACCGCGGCGGCGCCATGGCCGACCTTCGCCGGCGAGGGCGAAACAGCGCTGCAGTGCACCATTCGGCACGGGAAAGGGCTCGGGAGAGAGAGAAGGACAGCGCGAGCTCACCTAGGGCACTTGCACGGATTGAAATCGGGTCGGCGGCGGCTCTCCACGCGCTCAAGCGGCCGACGATGTCCTGCAATGGTGACGAGGCCAAAACATTGAACGATTAAAGGGGTAATATGGCTCTGGATGCTCGTGGGGTCAAGGCAATGCTCCGAGAGGTGCTTACAGGGACGGAAACGCGACCAATCCGCCGAATTGCTCCCGGCGGCGAAACTGTGAGGAGCGGCGGCTCTGTTTGCTACGAGGGCGAGCGAGGAGAGGTGGCTAGGGTTGCGTGGCGGCGGACTGGGGTCTCCAGGGGCTTATATAGTCCCGAGGTGAGGGAGATAGGGGAGTTGGATTCGCCCCGGATGTAGGAGATCGAATCGAGGTCGGCGAGCGATGAACTCGCCTTGTTCGTTTCGGGGACGGGCTCTGCCCGCAGCAGAGGGGATTGGAGGGGGAGACGCCGACCGGTGGGGCCTGCGAGTCCGTGGCACAGAGCGCTGGGGTCGGGCTGGCAGTCACTGCAGGGGGAGAAGAGGGGAGCCGCGCGCGTGGCTCGGCCGCGGCAGCCCGCCGTCCTCTGCTTTCGGGCGCATCAGAGGAGAAGAAGGGGACAAGGAGAGGGACTGCCAGTGGGGCCCGCTTGTCAGCCACAGAAAGAAGAAGGGGGCGCTGCTCAGCTGTTGTGGCCAGCTAACTGGCTTTGCTGGGCCTCGGCCCAAGTTGGCAAGGGAGGAGGGCAGTAGGCAGAGGGAGAGAGAGATAGGCCCTCGGGCCAGACCAGAGAGGGAGGGGTTTTGCTATTTCCCTTTTCCATTTTTCCTATTTCTCTTCTATTTCCAAATTAGATTTTCAAAAGGATCTTAAATGTAGGTTTTGAATGTTTGAAAAAAGTGCAAATAATCTCCAAACCATACAAAGAAGAAATGCTTCAGCATGAATGCAACATACATGTGTGAACCCTAGGTTTGCTTTTATATTTTCCAGAAAATATTATTTTGCTACATTGGATAATCAATAATAACATAATTAAATTGATTTCCCCTATTTCAAATTGATGCAAGTTTTCGGGTGTTACAATTCTACCCCCCTTAAAATTAATCTCGTCCTCGAGATTAGGTTGGTGCTTACTCAAACAACTCGGGGTACTTTTCTCTGAGATCCTCTTCTCTTTCCCAGGTAGCTTCTTCCTCTGAGTACCAATGCCACTGCACCTTGCACATTTTTATTACTCGACTCCTTGTCACTCTTTCCGCGGTTTCCAAAATTCTCACTGGATGTTCCTCATATGTGAGATTCTCCTTGAACACTATTTCCTCAACAGGTATCTGCTCTTCTGATACTCTCAAACACTTTCTTAGCTGGGATATGTGGAACACATCATGCACACCTGCCAAACTTTCTGGAAGTTCTAGCTGATAAGCCACTTCTCCACGTCTTTCTAGGATCTTGAAAGGACCAATATACCTTGGTGCCAATTTTTCTTTGCTGTTGAACCTTTTCACACTTCTCATCGGGGACACCTTAAGATAGACATAGACTCCCACATTAAAGGCTAGTTCTCGTCTCCGTGTGTCAGCATAGCTTTTCTGTCGAGATTGTGCTATCCTCAAGTTCTCTCTTATCGTCTGGACTTGCTCTTCTGCGTCTCTTAGCACATCCGGTCCAAACACTTGACTTTCTCCTGTTTGATTCCAAAACAAGGGTGTCCTGCACTTGCGTCCATACAATGCTTCGAAAGGTGCCATCTTGAGACCCTTCTGGTAACTGTTATTATAAGAGAATTCTGCATATGACAGACTCTTGTCCCAACTCGTTCCATATTGCAAAGCACAAGCTCTCAACATATCTTCCAAAATCTGATTAATCCGTTCAGTTTGACCGTCAGTCTGAGGGTGATATGAAGAGCTTAAATTCAACCTTGTTCCCAATGATCTATGCACTTGTTGCCAGAACTATGAGGTGTACTGCGTACCCCTATCAGACACTATCTTCTTTGGAACTCCATGTAGACACACAATCCTTTCCATATACAACTCTGCAAGTCTTGCTCTGGTATAGGTGGTCTTGACGGGGAGGAAGTGAGCAACCTTGGTCAATCGATCTACGATTACCCAGATCGAGTCATAACCTCTCTGAGTACGTGGCAACCCAACTATGAAGTCCATGCCGACTTCTTCCCACTTCCACTCAGGTATCTTCAGTGGTTGTAGCAATCCTGCAGGTCTCTGGTGTTCAGCTTTAACTCTCTGACAGGTATCACATATAGCCACATATTCTGCTACATCACGCTTCAGTCCAACCCACCAATATTTTTCCTTTAGGTCCAAATACATCTTGGTACTCCCTGGGTGTATAGAGTATGCTAACTCATGAGCTTCACGTAGTATAGCATCACGGATGGACTTCACTTCAGGTACACAAAGTCTCTTTCCAAACCATAATATTCCATTCTCGTCCAGTCTGAATCCGGGTGATTTTCCAACCACAATGTTCTCTGCTATCTCTTTGAGCTTCTCATCTTCCAACTGAGCCTTGTGTATCTCTTGCTCCAATGTCGGTTCAATCTCCATCTCAACAGCATTGATCACAATTCCCAAGTTGAGAGGCTCCATCTCTGCACACAACTCAGCTAGCATAGTTGTTGTCTGAATCTCATTAACATAACTTTTTCTACTAAGAGCATCGGCCACAACATTTGCTTTGCCTGGATGATAATGCACTTCCAGGTCATAGTCCTTTATCAATTCCAACCAACGACGTTGCCTCAAATTCAACTCTGACTGGGTGAAGATGTACTTCAAGCTCTTGTGATCTATATAGATGTCACACTTATGACCAATATGATAATGTCTCCAAATATTCAGAGCGTGCACCACAGCTGCTAACTCCAAGTCATGAGTAGGATAATTCAACTCATGCTTCCTCAACTGTCACGATGCATATGCTAAAACTCTTCCTTCTTGCATGAGCACACAACCAAGACCTAGGCGGGAAGCATCACAATAGATAGAGAACTTCTTACCCAGGTCTGGCAAAACCAACACTAGCGCTGGTGTCAATCTCTTCTTCAATTCTTCAAAATTAGCTTGGCACTTCTCAGACCACACAAGCTTGGCATTCTTCTCTAGCAAAGCCGTCATTGGCTTCGCAAGCTTGGAGAATCCTTCAATGAACCTTTGGTAGTAACCAGCTAAATCAAGAAAGCTACGAATCTCAGTCACATCAGTTGGCAGTCAATACATCTGCCACCTTGCTTGGATCTACAGAAATTCCATCGTTGGACACAATATGTCCCAGGAAAGCAACTTCTCTCAACCAGAACTCGCACTTGCTTCGCTTGGCGTATAGCTTGTGTTCTCTGAGCTTTTGCAAAACCAATCTCAGATGCTCGGCATGCTCTTCTTCATTCTTGGAGTAGATCAAGATATCATCAATGAACACCACAACAAACTTATCCAAGAATTCCATGAATACCATGTTCATCAGATACATGAAGTAGGCAGGTGCATTAGTCAAACCAAAGGACATTACTGTATACTCATACAATCCATACCGAGTAGTGAATGCAGTCTTAGGTATGTCAGAGTCACGAATCTTCAACTGATGATAACATGAACGGAGATCAATCTTGGAAAACACATAGGCACCTCTCAACTGATCAAACAAATCATCAATTCTAGGTAGTGGGTATTTGTTCTTAATGGTGACCTCATTCAGTGACCGATAATCTACACACATCCTTTGACTACCATCCTTCTTATCAACAAAAATAACCGGGGCTCCCCAAGGTGAAGAACTAGGATGAATGAAACCTTTTTCTGACAACTCTTTAATTTGTTTCTTAAGTTCCTCTAATTCTTTAACTCCCATTCTATATGAATGTTTAGCTATAAGTGCAGTACCAGGTAATAACTCAATAATAAATTCTATGTCACGATCGGGTGGCATACCTGGCAACTCATCTGGAAACACATCTTCAAACCCATCCACCACTGAGTTATCCGGCTGGACTTCTTCTCTGAGCTGATGTACTGTGGCTTGTTGTTGCACTTGTAGAGCAACCTCAACTCGGACCTCATCTCCCTTTGGTGTAGTGACAGTTACAACCTTCCTTTGCACTTTATATTTGTGTCATACTCCTTCATCCAATCCATGCCCAGGATAAGATCAATCCCAGCAGTGTTCAGCACAGTAGGGGTTATCTCAAATTCTACCCCCTCAATGAAATAGTAATCGCGAGACATTGGAGAGTAGCTTGCATAACACCACCCGGAGAAGAAACCATAATAGGATGTTTCATGACACTAAGGGGAATACCATGCTTTCTAACAAATGTGTGCAAAATGAAAGTATGCGAAGCACCAAAGTCAAAAAGAACTGTAGCGGGAATGGAGTCGATCATGACCTCTGGAGTCTCCTGTGCCGTATCAACCGACACATGGTTCACCTTCCTGGTGTGAGGTGGCACTCTCTGCTGGTTGTTCTGCTTCTGGGAGGCTTGGGAGTTCTGCTTCTCAGGACAAGTGTCCTTCTTTGCCACAGCGTAAACACTTGTTGGGGGCGCCATTCTTCACTGGGATGTTGTTGGGAGCAGTCAGGCGTGGCGCCTGGTTTCCACCCTGCTATTGGTACTGGGGTCGCTGCTGGTTCTGGGAACGCTGTTGGTTTTGGAAATTGTTCTTGAATCCAGACTGTCCCCGGTAGCGCTGTTGCTGCTGAGGTTGCTGCTGGTTGTTGCGGAAGCGGCTGTTGCTTCTAGACGACTGCCCTTGAAACTTCCTCTTCTTCTTCTTCTCATCCATCTCACGGCGCTTGCTCTCGATGATCAGGGCTTTGTCCACCAACTGTTGGAAGTTGGCGAAAGTGTGGGAGAGCAACTGGTACTAGAGATGATCATTAAGTCCCTCCAAGAAGAACTCTTGCTTCTTGGCATCATCTTCAACCACTTTTGGTGCATACCATGACAATTGGATGAACTTGTCACGGTACTCAGCAACTAGCATGCCTCCTTGCTTCAGAGAAAGAAACTCCTTCTTCTTTAGCTTCATTAAACCCGCAGGCACATGATGATTGCGGAAACCGTCACGGAACTGCTGCCAAGAGATGGGGTTGGCACGTCCAAAGCAGAAGGACTCCCACCAATCCAGAGCAGCTCCCTGCAACTGCCCAGATGCATAGAGAAGCTTCTCGATGTTGTTGCATTGGGCGATTTCCAGCTGCCTTTCTATTGCACGCAGCCAATCATTAGCTTGGAGAGGATCACTGGAGTGGTCGAAGGTGGGCAGGCGTCCCTTCAAGAACTCGCTTCTCTTATCACAGGGTGGAGGAGGTGGGTTGCCATTGTTGTTGTTCTGTTGCAGCAGCTGAATGTTCTGCGCCATCTGCTGCATCAGTTGAGTCTGCATCATCATCAGCTGTTCCATATTAGGGACCAGGGGAGGCGGTGGTGGATTAGCATTTTCTTCAGAGGTACCATCACCCCTTGGGTTCCTCCTGGTGTGGGCCATCTGCTGTTCAAATCATTGAGGTGAGGTTTAGAATTCTTTTCCATTAAAATAACACTTGAACGGAGGAAACAGAAAATTCTGAGCGAGATCCAATGTTAACAGTATAGAAAAGTAGTCATAACTGGAGTTCCCAAGGTCAAATAGAGACATACTATATATGTTTAGAAAGCGTGAGAAAAACTCTACAACTTTTATTCAGAGCATCTTCCAAGATTCAGACATTACGTTAATCAAAAACAGCGTTGAACTGAAACTGTTCCAGAGTGACAGGCAGCGCAGAAACTTCAACTTGTGGCAACTGTTTCTCCCAAACCGTAATTGATATTAAGATGATTCTTGTGGCCAAAGAAAACTAAAGAAGTCTAGTTTTTGACATAAATGTTTCACGATTTTTGGTCATATATGATTAAATAGGCAAAATAACTAAGACAGAAAGGTCTGAAAAAAAGCACTGCTGGAAACAGAGATAATCAACCCGAACTAATATGCATTAATTCAAACCTCTATAAAAGAGATTTGCGGACATGCCCACAATCTCAGCACTCATTACAAACTCCAAATCAAGCATTGTTCATAAGAAAAAGCAACCTAGCACAAAAGTTCACAAGACACTAACTAGACTCGACCTGACTCAATTTGCGCTAGTAGCGTCTTTTACTACTAACTGGGGGGTAACTCCTCTAGGGGTCGATGTCGGTGCGGGTGTGAGCATCTCCATGGTAACCTCGGTTCCTTGGTGGCGATTCAGCTAGGCACCTTGGTGATGGCGGAGGGGTCCAACACCGAGTTGCCTGTTCAACTCATCCATCGCCCGGCTGAGCTTGTAGTTAGCTTCAGTCCTGGCGTTCAGCTCATCCAGTGTCTGGTCCAGAAAGGTGTTGGTTTGGGCCAAACACTCCAAGGCAGCGTGGAGTCGGGCATTCACTTCTCCAAGTGGACCGGCGATGCTGCAGTTGGCTTGACCACTCTGACGGCGGGGAAGGTAGCGGTGCATCTCCCACTTGATGATGTCCCAATTCTCATGGCGGTGCACCATGAGAGCTTGTCGTGTGGCATTGTTGATGGCGGCAGCTTTGGAGAGTCGAACAGAGATAGCATAGTGGATATTCTTCACCCAGCTTCCCTCCTTGATGTACACCTTCGTCTCATAGTAGTTGGCGTAGTCAGGGTGCTTCCAGTGCTCCGTCTTGTACAGCACCGAGGCGTTGGGGTGGAAGCGGCCCACCAAGTCGAGGAGCAGCGGGTGGTAGTAGTCATCACCATGATGGTCATAGTGAATCACTCCCACCCAGGGGTCTCCACCTTGGTCTCCATCGTCGTCGCCATCGTCATTGTCAGGGTCGTTGGAGTCATCCGAGTCGCCTCCCTCATCTCCAGTCATCAGGGTCGCCAGCACAATCCTGGTCGCCCTGCGGCTCCACCTTCTTGGGTTTGTCGTCGTAGGGGTCCTCCATAGGTATGTCTTCGGAGCTGTCTTCCAAGGGCTCCTCAATGGGCTCCTCCTGCTGGGGCTCCTCCACGGGGTCTTCCATGGGGTCTTCCACGGGATCTTCCACAGGTACCTCCGGTCGGGAAACACGTCCGCCAGAGATGAAGCACTGCAGGTACATCCTAGGTAGCATGACACACTTGCGGGAAGTGTGCTTAAGGTTGGCCATCTACAAGAATTAAGATTAAGTCAAAATTTTGCAATGGACAAGGGCAGGATATAAGCAAAAACTTGTAACAAATTAATACAACAAATAAAAGAGTTAAACAAGCTAAGGGCTATCTAGTGCTAACTAGGCTTGCGTCCTACAGTCAACACGGCTTTCATACCAATTTGTCACACCCAATTTTAAGGATAAAATGGGATGCATAAACTTATGTGCGCCCAGAGATCAGTCACATACATAAGCCAACAAATTACATAAATTGTACCATAACCAATGTTTATTACATAGCGAATAATATTAAAGTCATTACACAGCAGAAAATAAAGATAACTCTCGCGGTAGCTCCATAGCACAGGGACGTCGACTGGTGAAGCACAAGTCTAGAAGTCCTCTGGGTAGTCCTCATCATTATCATCATCTGTTACCCATCCGGGATTTTTAACCAAGTAATGAAAAATAAACAAGCGTAAGTACATATCGTACTCAACAAGACTAACATGGGTTCATGAGGCTCAAGAGGTTGACACGGGTTTGACAGCAGGTTGCTTTTAGTTAATCGCCTTTTATGCAGTTGGATAGCAACAAGTGAATAAGCCCATTCTCATGATCATAGTAAACATAATTAATGAGTAGCAATGAATAGATTAGCAACAAGTAAACATCACCCAAAAGATAACTACTCCGTGAGTTTTCTGGGCCACTCATGACTGTGAGCGCGGCTAGTATACCAGTTTTACACTCTGCAGAGGTTGTGCACTTTCACTATGAGCCGTGATTCCCATTTGCTCGGGTTAATTACTCCCATAACACTACCAAGGTGAGAGAGCAGGGTTTCACTATGAAGTCTTTCAAAGTACTCCGCCTAACAGGTTAGGGCCGCTAGGGACCTGGCAAGCAGATGTAGAGCCCTCCTTCATCGTGGCACAAGGTCACGCAGGTTATACACACTCGGACAGGAGCCACACTATACCTGAGTCGGCAGGCCCCATCACGCCTTTCGGTAACCTCTATCAAGCTAGAAAAAATGCTCATACTTGACTAAAACCAGAGCCATGTAGCCCTCATAGTTGCACTGTAAGTCCCAGCTTTTGCTGACAGATCATTACCAAGGGTGAAGGATTTAGAGCATCACAAAAACTATGCTCTAATCCCCTAGTTCCATGTTGCTAAAAAATGCATCTTTTAATCTTATTGAATATTCAATTAATCAAGTTTACATGATCATAATCCCAATAGCGCACTAGCATCAATTACCATATGCATAATCACATAGGTTACAAGGAACAGGGTAGCAATACTAGGAAACATCTATGGTTAACAAGATAGACACATGCATATGTAATTAATTACTCGGTGAATAGGACAACAAGGATGGTCCATACTAATACTTGCCTTGATCAGCAAACTCCTGGTGATCCGGGTCATCGAAGTACTGATCTTGATCACCCGCGTAAGGCTCACCGTCTATACTCGATCCATCACATCAACACACACGCATTCCAGGCAATCATGCATAACAAACAAGTATTATAATTAGAATAGTACACCAATAGAGGGAAAACAAATTAAAAAGTTTATAAAACTATTCTACACATCGCTACGATCACATCGATATAAAATACGCGCAAATCGGACTTAAAACGAGAAAGATATGATTTAAACAAGATTTACAATAGAATATTAATTAATTAAATATAATCTTGAATTTTAAAAGTTTAAAATATAAACACTAGTAGTGCTATCTGATAGATTATAAAATTATGAATCTAACGTAATTTGAATCATTCAAATCGGATCTAAAACGTGGAAATTATGAATAAAACAGTAATAATGGCAAAATTGAAATTTACTGGAAAACACATTCTGATTTAGATATGAGAAAGTACGCTTTCTAAACTGAAAAACAGAAATTGCGAAAGGCGCTAAGGGCTGCAGGTTTAGCATTGAAAGAGCAGGGGCCTTTTCGCAAATCTGCCGACCGAACCGGTATGGGCTGTTCTCGGCCGTCCGATTCAAAATCGGCGGATCAGATTAAAAGCGAGGAGGGGTGGCGGTGCTCCCGGCCGGAGAAGAGCCGACCGCGGCGGCACCATGGCCGGACCTTCGCCAGTGAGGGTGAAACAGCACTGCAGTGCACCATTCGGCACGGGAAAGGGCTCGGGAGAGAGAGAAGGACAGCGCGAGCTCACCTAGGGTAATTGCACGGACTGAAATCGGGTCGGCGGCGGCTCTCCACGCGCTCAGGCGGCCGACGATGTCCTGCAACGGTGACGAGGCCAAAACATTGAACGATTAAAGGGGTAATATGGCTCTAGATGCTCGTGGGGTCAAGGCAATGCTCCGAGAGGTGCTTACGGGGACGGAAACGCGACCAATCCGCCGAATTGCTCCCGGCGGCGGAACTGTGAGGAGCGGCGGCTCTGTTTGCTGCGAGGGCGAGCGTGGAGAGGTGGCTAGGGTTGCGTGGCGGCGGATTGGGGTCTCCAGAGGCTTATATAGTCCTGAGGTGAGGGGGATAGGGGATGTAACACCCCTGGTGTTACAGTTAATTAAAACCTACCATGTCATCATGATTGCATGTAATTCATCCAGCATAAAATCATTGTTACTGTGCATCACTAGGGCAACTTTTTCATTTTCACATGTGAATGTGCTTAGGAACCTTTGAGTGACTTTATGGTTTAAAATAATTATTTGTGTGTATGCCTCTGAATCTAAATAGAAAATAAAAAGGAAAACAATTAAAAACCCTAATCGGACCCAAAACCCTAATTTGAAAACTTAAGGGAATTAGGTGTTGGACCTTAAATAAAAGTTGTAAATTTTTAAACGTTGAGCAACTTCTATTTTGGGCAATTTTGAATTTATTAAAAATAATTTCAAATAAAACCTTAATCTAAGTTTTAAAGTTTAAACCTGAAATACAAATTCAAAAATTATTAGGAATTTGATGATGGTCTTTTGATAAAAGTTTTATCCCTTTCAAAATAGAACAACTTTCATGTTTGGAGATTTTAAAGTTTACCAGTAAAAATTTAAATTAAAACCCAATTAGTGTTTGTTTATTCAAATTTAAAATGCCAATTCAAAAACTATCTAGAATTAGGACAAACCCCTTTAATGAAAGTTGTAAGGCTTTTCTAATTGAACAACTTTTATATTTGGGGATTTTGGAGTTATACAGTGGGAATTCAAATTAAACTCAAATTACTATTTGCAAATTCAAATTGGAAATGATAATTCAAAAATTTTGAGGAATCTGACTAAACTCATTTAATGAAAGATGTAGAGATTGCCAAATAGGACAACTTATATTTTTACATATTTTCAAGTTATTAAGAAGATTTGGGAGCATTTTGTTGAATTGCAAATCAAATTCAAACCCTTGTTTTACCCTCTTTTGGATATTTTTAAATCGGTGCAGAATCTGAGTTTGGTTCAAGAATCAAAATTATTCTACACAAAATTTACTACAACTTTTATTTTTGGTGTTCCTACTGCAGCTATATGGTTTAGGGCATAATTGCACAAGATAGGAATTGACCTAGGTTTCTGGCTACTGTTCACGGGGGGGCCCTACAGTGCCGCCGCCGTGCTGCGCGTGCCCGCGCCGCGCGCTGGCCATCGTCTGGCCGGCCGGGGCCCGGACGCCGCCACACGAGGGTCACAGGGGGGACCCCGATACGCGTTCGCCCTTATCCCCTCCTCTCGGCACCTTTAAAAGCGACGAGCACCCCTCCCCGTTCTTCTTCCCGGCTCGCCGGAGACCGCACGCTTCGCCGGTGAGATTAGCCATCCCTCGACCACCCCCACACACTCCACCTAGCCACTAGCTTTACCAGTCCCTGGCGCACCCTTCGGGCCAGTTCGTGCGTCCTCTCGTCACCAGAGACGCTCGGGGGCCGTCGTCTTCTTCCTCACGGCTGCTCGGAGCGCCGCCGCGAGCGACCTCGTTGCGTCTAGCTCGCCGTGGTGAGTTCCACGCCTCTAATTGACCCGTTCTGGACCTCAAACAATCTCGTGAAGTTCTTGGTCTAGTCGGTTTCCTTATTGGTGCTTTGGTGTGGACAGAACATGGTCTCGTCGTCGGTTCTCGCCGCCGCGAGCTCGGTCGACGTCGAGGATCTCACTCCTGTCATCCCAACTCACAACCAGTATACGTACTGACCTCTGGTGAGCTCCCTGGCCCTCTTGGTATAGCTGGATAAGCTCTTCACTCCTTGGAATGCCCAGAACGTGACCTCGTCGCCGGCGGCAGCGCCACCGCGCATGGCCACCGTCTGGGTCAGGGGAGAGAGGGAAAGGCCGCGTGGGCCATCTGTTGGGCCGCTTGGGCTGGCCAGAGCAGGCGCAGTGAGAGGGAGAGAGTGGCGGGCAGGCCGGGCCGGTTGGCCGTGGTGGGCCGGTTCGGGCTGGGAGTTTGTTTTCTATTTATCCTGGGGATTAGTTGGATTTTCTATTTTTGAATAGTGCTACATGTTTGTATTTTTGTGTAAATTAATCCACTGCATGAAAAATCCTAAAAATATTTTTGTATATTCTCTGTTAGGTGTAGAATAATAGAAAAATATGAAAGGTGGTATTTGGGTACTTTCTGCAGAGGATAAAAATGCAACTTTTAATTAGAAAAACCAAATTTGATGAATTTTAATAAATTCTCTGTTAGTCCAAAAATCATGAAATTTTATTTAGCACTGTTTTAGGGTAAGAGCTACCTGTTGGTAAATTTTGGTCTCAAATGGAAGTAGTTTAATTGTTTATTAATTAAATGCTTGATCAATTGATTAATAAAAGAAATAGAAAATAGGGATGACTAAAGTATTGTGTGATTTTGGATTTGTGGGTTAACCTTGGGTCATTATCATGTGCTGACCCTTGGTATCTGGTTAACTTGTTAAGCTTATGTTAATCTTGTTAAATTACAATATCCAAATGTTATTGTATGTAATTAGTTTACTTGTTTGTTAATTGATGCTCTATTAAATAATTGTTAAAATAAATAGAAAACTCTAGTGACTTAGGTTTTGCGTGACTTTCAGATTTATTGTGGATCCTGAGGCATTAACTTAAAATGGTCTTTGGCATCTGGTAATTAATTGTTTGAGTTCTCAACTAAATTGTTGATTAGAGCAGTAATCATTTATATTCTTCCCATATGATATTAGGGATGATGACTTGTTTAAGCAAATGTGAAGTAGCGTATAAGGAAAGTTAACTCGGCCTTCTACGACTGTTAAAATTGTCAATGAATAAATTATATAACCACCACCTTGTCTAACGAGATTTGTTTTTACCACTTTACCGTGAAGGAGAGTTGTACTCAACTTCCTAAATTTAGTTTACTTGTATTAATTCACCATTTAGTGCATCTCCTGCATCATGGCATACACATCATGCATTTTTTTTATTTTGTGTAGTAAACGGGTTTTCGGAAGTCTTGCTTGATGCCGACAGAAGTATAGTTCGTCACGAGAAGTCAAGAGGGTTTTCTCTGATTTCTGACAGAAGTGACAGACCTGCAACACAGGCAAGCCCCGGTGCATTCAGCTCCTTCCTTGTGATTTACAAAATATTTGTAACTTGAGTTAAATTATTGCATTAGGTTGATAGGAGTTAATTGTCACCTGCTTGCTGCATTACCCACCTTGATATATTAACCCTTGAAACCTGTTTAAAAATGAAAACATTGAAAAATGCTTAGCCCTGCTTAAATGATGTAGATTTGCATAAATGCTATTTTTGAGCTATTGCGATAAACTATTCAATCATGAAAATGGAAATTGGTATTATTCTCATTCGGTGGCTGTGCACCGGATCAGTACACTGTCATCGACGGGAAGGGTTTTCCTGCTCGGTGATCGTGGCATTGGGTTAGAGTCCCAACAATTGTCACCGATGGAAACGGGATTTGAAAACCGAAGGGACACTTGTACTTGGGTTAGAGTCCCAATGCATTGTCGCCAAAGGAAAAATAATTAGGGACCATTCGTTGTAGGCCTATTGGATCGAGACTTTGCAACTAGCCACATACTACGGAAAGCCTCTGACTCCGGTGGCTCTACTGCTGGAACCGACAACCACGCACTGGGAGTGGAGAGATGGCGAGAGTAGCGTGTACCCTCGTGGCTGTCGTGCCTGGAGACTAGAGGGGTACTGTGCTCTCGGGTGGCGCAGGACCGGTTCCGGGGTACGAAAAGCCGTGGTAGGCGGGGTTGGCATATGCAAGCTTAAGTGCTACATATGCAGTGTGGATAGAGATCCCCAGTTGGGTTCTAATCGATTCGAATCGTCGTTGCTCCTCGGTTATGTAGACTTGATCCTTCGACCATTCAGCGAAGAGTGGTTCGAAACTAGGATGTTTTTGAATGGATGAAGTAAATGAAAGAATGTTGATATATGAGAAAGAACTTGGAGATATGGTTAATGATTAATAATATTATTGAGATAAAATACTGAAAATAGGATTAGTATTGCTTTTCTACAAAATCCTTTGACTCTTGCCAAGCCTTACCTTGACTCCCATCAGCCTGCATTCCTGAGTCTCATTCTTTTTCTTAGTCGGGTAAGTCTTGCGGAGTACCCCAGTACTCAGGGTTTGTTAACCCCTGTTGCAGGTGAGCTGAGAGTACAGTTTTTCGTGAAACCGTGCCAGATTACGGATAGTGCATGGATGAAGATGTGTATAACCCTTGGGCAGGGTGTCTAGCTGTATGATGCTACTCCACTACGGAACTCTGGTTGGGATAATGTAATTTATATGTGTAATCTATGTTTATGTAATACTTCCGCACCTTGTACTCTGATTCAAATTATTTGTGTAAACTGTTGTAATACTGCAATGCTTGCAATGAGATCCTCGGGAAGTTAGGGTTTCCTAGGAAACCCGACAGGCCACCTAAGTCAAGGGGAACTCGTGCAGACTAGTCAAAGGTCCTTAGGGACGATGACGGGGCACTTGGGCCCTACGATTAAGGCGGTTCTGTCACAGGGGAGTTGGATTCGCCCCGGATGTAGGAGATCGAATCGAGGTCGGCGAGCGATGAACTCGCCTTGTTCGTTTTGGGGATGGGCTCTGCCCACAGCAGAGGGGATTGGAGGAGGAGACGCCGACGGGTGGGGCCTGCGAGTCCGTGGCACAGAGCGCTGGGGTCGGGCTGGCAGTCACTGCAGGGGGGAGAAGAGGGGAGCCGCGCGTGTGGCTCGGCCGCGGCAGCCCGCCGTCCTCTGCTTTCGGGCGCATTAGAGGAGAAGAAGGGGAGAAGGAGAGGGACTGCCGGTGGGGCCCGCTTGTCAGCCACAGAAAGAAGAAGGGGGCGCTGCTCAGCTGTTGTGGCCGGCTAACTGGCTTTGCTGGGCCTCGGCCCAAGTTGGCAAGGGAGGAGGGCAGTAGGCCGAGGGGGGAGAGAGATGGGCCCTCGGGCCAGACCAGAGAGGGAGGGGTTTTGCTATTTCCCTTTTCCATTTTTCCTATTACTCTTCTATTTCCAAATTAGATTTTCAAAAGGATCTTAAATGTAGGTTTTGAATGTTTGAAAAAAGTGCAAATAATCTCCAAACCATACAAAGAAGAAATGCTTCAGCATGAATGCAACATACATGTGTGAACCCTAGGTTTGCTTTTATATTTTCCAGAAAATATTATTTCCTACATTGGATAATCAATAATAAAATAATTAAATTGATTTCCCCTATTTCAAATTGATGCAAGTTTTCGGGTGTTACAGGTAAGATCTTAAGTGGCAGCAGTCCACAGAAAGATCCCAAGTTTTGACGCGGCACCATAGTCACGGGTCCGGAAACCATTATGGAACACAATTAAAGTAACCTCACTAGAAAGAGAAAAATATATCAATTGTGGCTATGATGAAAAATGACCACAGATCTCGATACGAGCATATACCCTTTGGAATCTCATGTGATGGTGATTCACAGTAGACCCCAGGTTGCTATATGGTATCGCAGCCGTAGATCATGTTACATCGTGGTGAGATGGATTTGTTTCCACATAAAGTGCAAGCAAAGAAATTTCATTAATTGTGAAGCTATAGTATGTCACAGCCCCAACCTCGATACCTGTGCGTGCCTAGCAGAATCTCTGTGTGGCCATGGCACGCCAGAGACCCTAGGTTTCGACACAGCACCATGGTCACAGGTCATGGCACCACTATAGACACAATCATAACGACTGAGAATAACATGTTGAATTTTTGAGTGAGTGGTACGTGTCAGATCAAGACATGTCACGTATGCAGATAAAAGTCATGGTCTAGTGCTAGGTTTTCGTACTGAGTTTGTGGGTGAATTGAAGTGCATCCTAAAGTTCCCGAAGAAGGAAATTTTTAAATAGATCTGAAGGCATTTATAAATAACCAGAAATCGATAAAACAACAGGGAATCCTCAGTGGATCGCAGATACCATTTCCAAGTGATTGGATCTTAGGTATCATTTCCAAATCGGTTCTCGTTATTTTATCAGATGAGATTAAGATGATTGCAAGGACAAAGAATTTTGAGAATTCGGAGAGATTAGATGTGAATTCCCAAAGTAGGTTTTAACATAATTATAAAGAGCAAAAGAATTTTGAAATTCATGAAGAAATATGAATATAAATTTTGTGAAAGGTATTTGAAAGAGAGTTAAAGCATATTAATTGCAGGCTAGGATCATGACCATCAACCCAGATGACCGCGAGTGTCCAGCAGTAACCTCCTATGGTAGCGAGCATAAGAGACCCCAGATTTCGGCGTCGCATCCTAGTCATGGATCATGATATCCCATAGACTACAATTACAATAGCTTTCAACCAACACATGTGGATTGATGGTTTCAAAGAAATAGCATCTGTCGTGCAAGAAGGAAATCAAGACTGACATATGCGTAGGTTTAGACAGTCAAAGATTTATTGAGTTTTTAGTGTCGAGTTGACTGCATCCAGATTATCCAAGGTTTACACATCGAGTTGACTGCATCCAAACTGGAAACTTTTGGAGCAAAGATTTTGTAAAAACCTAGTCTTATAGCAACATTTACCAACTTTTGAACACACCTAACACTCATAAGCTTAAGCAGGAAATGATTTGACCGATGACAAAAGATTATCCAAGGTTTACACATCAGTTCACATTGACTGTTAGCTTAGGTTGACTTACTCCAACTTATTGAACCACCATTACACCAGTTTCCTACCGACATAGGGTTTTGGATTACAAAAGACGCTTAACCTCGGATTTGACCTGATCTAACACTGGGTCTAGGAAATTATCTATCTTCATAAACTAATCGACCTGACCACTCACTACTTCTGACTCCGAGTCACTCGCTACTTCCTCCAACTCTTCGTCGGCATTCTCTGCTGAACCAGACTCTTCCTAATGGTCAGCTACTGGAACCTCTATATCTAGAATTAGATCATTCATGGCATGGAGCATTTGCACTTCTCGTTGCAGATCGGCGATATTCTGATGGGCTGCCTGAAGTTGTTGCTGATAGGTGTTGTGCAGGCCCCAAAACATTGCATCCTGATGCTGCAAATATCCAACGGTCTCTCTAAGACCTTATCTTGCCATTACGGCATAAGAATGAGTTTCTTCACGCTGCTGGATGAGAAGTCCTGTCTGAAGATGAAGACTATCCACCAGACTTTCCAGCTCTTTTATGCGGTGCTGGTCTGCTTGTCGCTGTGCTTCGAGTGCTTCTATCTGGGCATCTAGACTGATCTTTTCAACGTTACTACCCTGAGCAGCCTCCTGCCACTTTAGGGCTTTCTTATTGGCCTTCTTCTTCTTTAGTTCTGTACTCTTGAGTGCTTTATAGCATTCCGAGTAAAGTTCCTGCCACTCCTTGTGTCCTCGCTCGCGGGTCAGATGGAGGTTAAGGACGGCTAGCATAGCTCGAGTAGTGGCTACCAATATAGGATCCTGTTGATCAAAATTTTCTTACAGTTGCTTGGCTTGTTGTTGAAGACTATCCCAATTCCCTGGTGCCTCTGTTGGAAGCATTCTTAGAGAAGAGACACTGACCTCTTTCCGACACCTAAAGCAGATCTTTCTGAGGACTTCTAATGCTGTAGTCTGAGCTCCTTCCTAGGGACTCATACCTTCAGCCTGTGCTTCCCAAGCTGGCCAAAACGGAGCGGTGGTACAAGCTGAGATCCGGAGGGACACTTCGTACCACGGCCGACCAAGGAGAATAGCACGGGACCAACGATACTTTGGTGGTTCCTAGTAGCCCACTTCTTGCAGTAGTTGCCACAGCACTGTAGGGGTTCCAAACATAGCCAGACACTCATCAATCCCAGTAGCAGGGTCTTGCGGATCCATCTATTGAAAAGGAGGGTAAGAGTTTGTTTTTGACAAAATATATCAGGGGTATTAATAGTAGTTGTAATGTCATGATGCATGAGCGTTCCAACGCAATTCAGAATACTCTGATATATATGTATTATACTGATTAAATTAATTACTAGAGTGACACGCACTCAATGTTTTTAAACATACGGCATACTTAAGGTGCTAATCCACTACTGAGCTCAAAACCTAACTATAGATCTATAGAAATAATCGGGGAAAGATGCTATAGATTGCAGGAGGAAAGTTCAAAAATAACTCGGACCAAACTACCCCATCAATTTTATTCATTCGAAATCATTTTGAAGTTTTTATAAAGTAATACTGCAAGTACTTTACAATGAAATGCTTTGATACCACTTGTGATAGAACCGCCTTAATCATAGGGTCCACGTGCACCGTCATTGTTCCCAAGGACCCACGATCAGTCTGCACGAGTTCCCTTTGACCTAGGTGGCCTGCCGGGTCTCCTAAGAAACCCTAATTTCCCCAAGGATCTTATTGTAAAGACCTTGCAAATATTACAACAGTTTACACAAATAAAATGAATCAGAGTAAAGGGTGCGGAAGTATTACATTAATATAGGTTTACAGAGCTAGATTACATTTTCCCAAACCAGAGTTTCGTAATGGAGTAGTCGTATACAACTAGACACCCTGCCCAAGGGTTATATCATATACACCTCTTCTTCCATGCACGATCTGTCAACCGGCACAGTCACGCGTAGAACTGTTCACTCGACTTACCTGCAAGAGGGGGTTAAAAAACACTGAGTACATGGGGTACTCCGCAAGACTTACCCGACTAAAGAAAAAGGGGATGAGACTCAGGAATGCAGGCTGAAGGGAGTCAAGGTAAGGCTTGAGCAAGAGTCAAAGAGTTTTGCAGAAAAACATTACTATCTAATTTCCATATTTTTACCTCAATCTTAGTTTGAGCATAATACATAATTCCAAATTCATTATCATATTTCATCATACTTGCCAATTCTTTAATCATTCTCAAAACATCTAATTCCGAACCACTTTTCAATTGTAGGTCAAAGGATCAAGTCTCCATATCCGAGGAGCAACGACGATTCGAATCGATTAGTACCCGGCTGCGGATCCCTATCCACACTGCATATGTAGTACTTAAGCTTGCATATACCAACCCCGCCTACCATGGCTTTTCTACCCCTGAACTGGTCCTGCGCCACCCGAGAGCACAGTACTCCTCTCCCCTCCAGGCAAGTTGAGGCCTTGGAGTTGTATCCTTACCAGCTTATGTAAGTACAGGTTGAGCCATAGCTGTACTAGCCACCAAGGGCCTGTTATGCATTGCATTTCTTCACCTATGATCAAGGAACTGAGTACCCGGCTCATAAGCCTGTATGTTGCACCCAACAAGAGTTTGCCTAGGGGGATGGAGTGCCCTTGAGCCAGTTTCTTTGCTAAGACCCGATAAGGATATGCTGGCCCGGCAGTGGCACCACAGAACACGAACCTCTCAAGCCACATGGTCAAGAATGCGACATGTTCTTTCTCGCTGACAGAAGAGGAGCTTTTCTGGTGGTGTTGAATATAACCTCTCCATCCTTTGTATGTGTCCAGCTTCGGGAAATACGGGTCCTTCTTGCCACTGGAGCAAAGATCCCAGAAATCATATGATCCAGTAATCTGAAGCCCGGTGAGCATATGGATATCGCCCAGGGTAATGGTTTTTGGACCGTCTCCGAACACGAAAGCATTCAAGGAGTTGGACCAAAAATGACTGGCAGCGATCAGGAGCGGCTCATTCCTTGTCATCTCTGATAATGATAGGTCAAGACATTGGCTCAGGTGGTGCATCTCCCAGTCAGCGCGCTTCTTCGCCGCGACACGACGGAACCAGTTCCTCCACCCAGCAGGTGCACTTGGCCAGTTTCTGAAAGATTTGGCCCAAGAGGAGGCGCCCATCATGGAGCTTCGGAATGGGAGCTGGTTGGTTTCTTGAATGATGAAGTCTTTGGGGATCGGATCACCCATCGGGCCCAGATAGTAGGTATTGGGGATGTCCTTTAGTGGAATCAGAATATCATTCCTCAGCACCTGGATCTGAAACTCGTACTCAGTGAGGTTGAAGAGGGATTCACAAATCAGGGGGCGGATCGATCAAATTGATACCTCAGGGACCTCGGAAGGAGTCGCCATTAGCTCGGGAGTGATTTGACGGTGACGAATCGAAGCTGGCGGTGGCGAATCAAAACTAACAGCGGCGGATTGGAGCCCGTGGCGGAAGTTGTGATGGTTTAGGGTTTCGTTTTGGTGCGAAAGTTTGAAGTGCCGAGAGAGAAGCTGCGTTTTGGCTATTTGAAGGCTCAAGCGCTAATTTCGGAATAAACCAGTTTATTCCAAAATTGGGGGACATGTGTTAACACCAAATTTTGGGCTGGGAGCCGATAGCCGATACCGGAGGAGGATAACCAATCTCGCAAGCAGATTCCGTCCAGCGGAAGGAAGGAAAATAGCCGATTGAACGGTGAATCGGTTATCGGGCGTACGTGACAGGAGGCGTGCAGCGTCGGTATTGATGACGTCGTCCAGAGTCCGCACTTCCAAGATGCGATCACGATTGGAGTCCGTTATGAAAGGGAACTTGGGACTCCAAGTTACCTTAGATATAGGATAGTTTGTTGGTTTCCTTATCTATTAATGAGTTGTAATTCGATTAGGACTCTAGCTACGCTCAGGGTATAAATATAAGCCCTCAGCCATTGTAAAATATACAACAACATCAATACAACACAACTTTCGGCTCCGGCCAACAAACCCTAGAGTCAGTCGAGTCGGCGAGTTACTTCATCCAGGCTGGGTGTCATCCGGTGGACGCAGGCTTGCTTGTAAGTATCGTCAACCCCCTGTTAAACTATGTCTTTTTAGCGTCATCCGGTGGACGTGGAAGCATGGCAGACCAGGGTCCTTGCTAAACTCTGTTTCTTTGGCGTCATCCGGTGGACGCGGGAAGCACAGTGAGTCAACGATGATTCACGCTGGTTTACCCGATCAATCTGTGTTAACCGTCATCCGGTGGACGAGATACAGATTAGGACGGTTTTCACGCGCGGATTAGTTATCAATTCGTGTTCGTTTGCTTGATTAATCTATTAGTTAATGTCATCCGGTAGACAGGCTATAGATTGAGATGGTTTGCATGCATGGATTAGTTATCGGCTCTAGTTAAATTTGGCAGATTAGCTGGATTCATTAAGTTACCGATGTTGCTTATGTTCATTGTTTATTATTTAAAGCAATCATCAATTTGCCCGTCTTGATCCATATGCGTCGGCTTATATCTAAAAGATCTATATGTTCAACGAATTATGTTTGCCATTCATTTTATATTGATAAGATAGAATGCTTTGCACCAGCCGTTTGTATTTTGGATCTAGATTAGATACGGGTCGCACTCAAGTAATAAAATAAACTTTGTCTAGATTCAAAGGTTAACGGATCTAAGTTGCAACTTCATCATGACTGCCTCGATCCGCTCGATCTCCACTGTTGCAAGATTGTGATTTAGATCTATTAGCCGGAGAGTTGAAACATTGTTTGCTTTATAGGCTTGTATGTTGCTCGTATACACTAAATCGGCTGAAATAGCCGATTTCTTCTTGTTTTACATTGAGACATCTTATGATCATGTCAGCTTACTGTGACTACATCTTTTATAGCATATTTCCGTCTAATGCAAGTATATGTCATTGAATTCATGTCTGAATCGGCTAACTTGAGTTATAATGCATGTTTCGCTACAATCGGTTCATAACATAACGGAATCGGCTTTCTAGTCGATCTCCCATTACATCGGCTCTTCAAGCCATACAGTTGGAACTACCTGGACACACCGGTTAGTTCCACCCTGTGATTACTGATTACTATCTTTTTCCTTGTCAATTGCAGGTCAAATTGACTGGCACACTTGGGTGTTACTGACACTCTCAGACCGGGTTCGAAGCTAGCTGGATCTGCGAGAGCTTTACTGCCTCAAGGGTCGTTTTTGGCTTCGCTGGTGTGTTGGGCTTAGGGAACCACTTTTTGCGCCAACACACTTTTTGGCACACCCAGTGGGACCATTCACTGAAGACCATGGCAAAAGGAAAGGCTGCGGCGGAAGGCCCCTCCAGGGATGACGGTGTCCTCAGGGTCAGGGTCGAAGATCTCAGTGAGGAGGACGTGGCAGTGCTGAACAAGATTGTTGAGGAATTCGCTGATGCCTGCCTGCTTTCATTCAGCAAGCAGCGTGATGGCTCTATAGTGAAGAAGAATGCATTCCCAAGATGGATCATGGATGGCCATTCTGATAAATCTGAATAGGAGTGCAAGGCCGACCTCAAGCAGATGCTCGAAGAAGCGACCTGGGAGGCCGCCTATTCAGCAGTCGGCCATCACCATAAATCCTTCCTGCAGACATTCTATAACATCATGAAGACTGTTCTCAAATGGCAGGATTGGGAGTCTCTGGGTCCGGTTTACTTCAACATACCCGCAGAGGATGCAGATCGAAAAGCAGCGGCAAGGGCCTCCTATTCCTCACCGCAACAGCTGAGCCAGCCGAAAACGCCAGTGCAGGGTGCCACTACGGCCGGTTTGGCTCAAAAAATAGCAGCTTCTCCCAAATTATGCAAAGATCATACTCCGGAGGAGCTCGCCGCTTTCATGCAGGCCACTGGACAGTCGGTGAACTCGATGAACTCATCAGCGGTGAACCTGACAGCTAGAAATACGCCAGCGGCAGACGTGGCCAACCCAACTCCTGGATACCATGAGGGGATCACATATCAAGACCTTCAGGCAGCGCCGCATCCGGGGTATGCCCAAACACCCAACAATCAGCTGCTGGAGCAAATGAGTGCCATGCTCCGTGATACGTTCGGTTTACAGCCGAAGACCGGAGCTGGAATCAAGTATAGGCGCCCTTACCCCGAGTGGTACGACCGAGTGACATTGCCGCCCAGGTATCGCTTACTCGACTTCTCCAAGTTCAGTGGGCAGGACGACATCACCACCATGGAACACATCAGCCGTTACCTAACCCAGCTCGGCGAAACTTCGTATGAGGTAGCTCACAGGGTCCGGCTCTTTCCGCTATCACTGACAGGGCCGGCGTTTAGCTGGTTTGCATCTATGAAGCCTGGCTCGATTCAAGGCTGGGAAGATCTGGAGACTAAATTCCATAATTACTTCTTCTCTGGCACTAGGGAGAAAGACATCACAGATCTCACCAACATGCGCCAAAAGCCGAATGAACTTGGATCGGCTTTCATCAAGCGGTTCAGGGAGACCAGGAACATGTGTTACTCTTTGAACCTGAACGACAAGCAGCTCGCTAAGATAGTGGTCAGTGGGTTGCTCCCACATGTCCAAGAGAAGCTTGTGGGCACCAACTTCAACAGCATCAGCGAAGTGATGCAGAGGGTGGCCGCATTAGAACAGCAGGCCCAGAGTTTCAAGAAGGAATCAAAATACAAGCAGGCCTACGTCTGCAATTCCTGACTCAGAGGATGGAGAGAATGAAGAAGTGGTTGCTGTTGAGCTCAAATGGGGGACAAAGCCCATGGCCGTACCGAAGGGTTGGAGCGTGGAAGATCAATACGACTTTGACACGCGCAAGCTGGACAAGCTCTTCGACCTGTTAGTCAGTGCAGGCCACATCACCTTCCCAGCTGATTACGTCAAGCCATCTCCTGAAGATTTGCAGGGAAAACCGTTCTGCCAGTACCACGGCCTCACCTCACACTCTACAAACAACTGCCGCAATTTCAAAGCAGCAATCCAGAATGCTATTAGGCGCGGTTTATTGAAATTTGAGGCTCCTCCCAAGGGGAAGATGAAGATTGACAAATTCCCATTCGCGAAAGGGCAGAACATGGTCCAGATCGTGAATCCTCTGACTAAAGTAAAGGTATTAACCTCCGAACGGGCCAAGAAGAACTCCTCAATAGATACCGATGCACAAATCATAGCTGAGGAGCTGGCGCTGATCAAAGGAAGGAGGGAGCAGAATCAGAGGCAGCTGGAGCAGGAAGAATCCAGCGGCACCAAGAGCAGAAGGCCCACGCACCAGCACCTTCTGAACAAGTGGCGGCGATAGAAAGAGAAAGATCATCAGAGGCGGCTGCAGCGCGAAGAAGAGGAGTACCGCAGGTGGCTCCGCGAAGAAGAAGAGGCGTGCTATCACGAAGAAATGGCCCACCACCGGGAAGGTGAGGAGGATCACTGGCATTGCCCATTCTTCCGACACTGCTGGAACGAAGGCTTGAGATTGCCAACGCTGCGCAACTGCCCAGAATGCAGCGATCAGTACCAAGAGTACAGGCGGTCCCAGGTCAACCGCTGGTCTGTGCATCAGAGGCTGGGGAGCCCTCACAGCCCGCAGGATCGGCGTGAAAAGAGGGACTTGCGCGATCGGCTTGATGAGGTGGTAGTTGAACGCCGACGGCCGGTTTGGCAAGAGAATCAGTGGTGCCCGGGGGATCTAACTAGGAGCCAAAGGCGCCGGGTGCAGCGGCTCAGAAACAGAGAGCTCCAAGCTGAGGGGCGTGCCAAACAGGTGTGGCGCGAGAAGCCTCCACAAAATAATGGAAAGGCTGTAGCCGATGCACAGATGGTGTTCGTGCTGCCTGCAGAGTTCAGAGCCAAGAAGTATGATACCGAGTCTGACTCAGACGATTCGGGATCAGAAGACGGAGTGGCCAAGTTAGTGCTCGCACAGCAAGCTACTTTTGATAAGCCAGCCAAGAATCGACATCTGAAGGCCCTCTATCTCAAAGGTTATGTCGACGGCATGCCCATGACGAAGATGTTGGTGGACGGTGGTGCCACTGTCAATCTCATGCCCTACACTACATTCCGCAAGTTAGGCAAGGGTCTCGATGATCTAATAGAAACTGATCTGATGCTCAAGGATTTCGGGGGCAATTCTTCCAACACTCGGGGGGCAATCAACGTCGAGCTAACAGTGGGGAAGAAGACACTGCTTACCACCTTTTTCGTGATCGACAGTAAAGGTGCCTACAGCTTGCTACTCGGACGCGACTGGATTCATGCCAACAGCTGCGTACCATCGACCATGCATCACTGCCTCATTCAGTGGCATGGCGATGAGGTCGAAGTGGTCCCGGCCGACGACTCGGTCAGCGTGGCGACGGCGGATGCCACATACTGGGAAGCTGGGGATCATGACTGTTTCTCTGGCAAGGCTTGGGAAGGAGGCTCCATCAAGGTCAGCGATGAGAGTCAACAGCCGATCAAGGCAATCGGCTCTGAGTCTTTTTATTAAATGGAGAATCCGATCGACGGCACAGAGGGTAAGTTGGGGCAAGGATTCACGTTGGCCGACAAGCTCGAAGAAGTGGATGTTGGACCCGGCGACAGACCAAGGCTGACGTTTATTGCCGCCAATTTAGACCCGGAGTTCAGGCAGGAGCTGATTCAACTGTTGAAGGAGTACAAAGATTGTTTCGCCTGGGAATATTATGAGATGCCTGGATTGGACAAATCAATTATTGAGCACAGGCTACCTATCAAGCCAGGGTTTCGGCCACACAAGCAGCCTCCACGTCGTTTTAGAGAGGATGCTCTACCCGACATTAAGGCCGAAATCACGAGGCTGTTAGAAGCCAAGTTCATTCAAGCTTGCCGATATGCCGAGTGGATATCGAACATCGTCCCTGTGTATAAGAAAAATGGTAAATTGCGAGTCTGTATTGACTTCAGGGATTTAAATAGAGCCACACCGATGGATGGCTACCCTATGCCAGTAGCCGATATGTTGGTAGACTCGGCTGCTGGGCACCAAGTTATTAGCTTCATGGATGGTAATGCTGGTTATAATCAAATTTTTATGGCTGATGAAGACATCCCGAAGACCGCTTTCAGGTGCCCTGGTGTGCTTGGTTTGTTTGAATGGGTGGTCATGACGTTTGGTTTGAAGAATGCCGGTGCAACCTATCAGAGAGTTATGAATTATATATTTCACAAGTTGATCGGCAAAGTCGTTGAAATTTATATAGATGATGTGGTGGTGAAATCCAAGGGCAATAAAGATCACCTGGCCGATTTGAGGACCACTTTGGAGTGCACAAGGCGACATGATCTGAATATGAATCCTAACAAGTGTGCGTTTGGCGTGTCAGCTGGCGAATTTCTGGGATTCATGGTCCACCGCAAAGGGATAGAGATCGGCTGCAAGAGTAGGAAGGCGATCGATGAACTCGTACCTCCAACCAACAAGAAGGAATTGCAGTCTTTACTTGGTAAGGTTAACTTTATCAGAAGGTTCATTGCCAACTTATCAGAGAAGGTGCTACCGTTCTCACCATTGTTGGAGCTCAAGAATGATCAAGAGTTCAAATGGGGTGACGTGCAACAGAAGGCTTTTGACGAAATCAGAGAATACATGAAGACTCCACCTGTCTTAGTACCACCATGGACAGGGAAGCCTTTTAAGTTGTACGTGACGGCCGAAAGCCATACCATTGGATCGGCCTTTTTTCAAGAGTTTGAAGGGAAGGAGAGAGCAGTTTTCTACCTGAGCAGGCGGCTCCTTGACCCTGAGACAAGATACACACCGACCGAGAAGTTGTGCTTGTGCCTGTTCTATTCATGCACCAAGTTGAGGCACTACCTGCTTGCCTCAGAGTGTGTGGTGGTGTCCAAGGAGGATGTCATCAAGCACATGCTTTCGATGCCTATTTTAAATGGTTGGATCGGCAAATGGATCCTGGCGCTTTCAAAGTTTGACTTGAGGTTCGAACCGGCTAAGGCGATCAAAGGTCAGGCGATAGCCGATTTCATTACACAGCATCACGGAGGATCGGTTAATATAGCGGATATAGCGCCATGGACTATGTTTTTCGACGGTTCTTCGTGCAAGCAAGGTGGTGGCGCCGGAGTAGTGCTCATCTCACCGCGGGGTGTGTGTTTTGAGTATGCCTTCCAGATAGGGCCGATTGTCACAAACAATCAGGCTGAATATGAAGCCGCGTGGAAAGGTTTTCAGCTTCTGCATGAAGCAAAAGCCGATGCAGTCGAAGTATTTGGCGATTCACAACTAGTCATCAACCAATTGCTCGGCTTGTATGAATGTAAAGATGAGATACTCAGAGGCTACTATGATCAGTGCCAGGCTCTCATCAAGAAGTTCATGATGATATCTCTCTGTCACATCCCAGGGCCCAGAACCAGGAAGCTAATCGGCTGGCGCAGAACGCGTCGGGTTATCGGCCGATGCAGGAGATTTGTAATAACGAGCAATCAGCTGATGACTGGAGGGGCGAGATAGCAGATTACCTGGCAAATCCTTCACAACGGGTCAGCAGAAAGCTAAGATACAAAGCCACCAAGTACGTGTTATTGGATGATCAGTTGTATTACAAGACTGTTGAAGGAGTGCTGCTCAAATGCCTGGGAGCAGAGGAATCAGTAAAGCTGAAGAGCGAAGAACACGATGGAGTCTGCGGTGCACATCAATCAGCTCACAAAATGAAGTGGATCATCAGGAGGACTGGTTATTATTGGCCTACGATGCTGGAAGATTGTTTCAAATATTACAAAGGGTGTCAAGAATGCCAGAAGTTTGGAAATATACAAAAGTCTCCAGCCTCTGCTATGAATCCTATAATTAAACCATGGCCGTTTAGGGGATGGGGTATTGATCTAATCGGCCAAATCTACCCACCATCGAGCAAGGGTCACAAATGGATCTTGGTGGCGACTGATTACTTCACCAAGTGGGTAGAAGCCATTCCTTTGAGGAACGCCACTTCAGCTGATGTGATCAAATTTGTGAAGGAGCATATTATTTACAGGTTCGGCATACCTCAGACGATCACAACCGATCAGGGGACAATGTTCACTTCAGAGGAGTTTATGACCTTTGCTGACGACATGGGCATCAAGATTTATAATTCATCGCCGTATTACACCCAAGCCAACGGACAAGCAGAAGCCTCCAATAAAATTTGATCAAAGTCATCAAGAAAAAGATTGAGCAGAACCCCAGAAAATGGTATTTGCATTTGAGCGAGGCACTGTGGGCATATCGCATGGCACAGCATGGGTCGATCAAGGCTTCACCTTATGAGCTAGTCTATGGACACACTGCTGTCTTGCCATGGGAGATTCAGTCTGAGACACGGCGTGTCACGTTACAAAACAAGCTTACAGTCGGTGAATACAAAGACATTATGATGGACAGTTTAGAAGATTTGCACTATCATCGGCTTAGGGCTTTGGAATATATTGAAAAGAATAAGGTACGGGTGGCCAAGTATTACAACACCAAGGTAAAAAGCAAGAGCTTCACTGAATCAGAGCTAGTATGGAAAGTCATTCTACCTATTGGTACCAAAGATAGCCGATTCGGTAAATGGTCGCCAAACTGGGAAGGCCCGTATCGTGTGGTGGAATGCGCTCCGGGTAATGCTTATATCCTTGAAGACTTGGAAGGGCAGAGACTCGCCAGAGCCATCAACGGGAAGCATCTGAAGAAATACTACCCTAGCATCCCAGTTGGGGGATAATAGCCGATTCATGTGAATCTGGCTCTAATAGCCGATGCCGTGCAAGCGGGTCGCCTTCAGGACAAAAATGGCCGACATCGTAGTAACGAGTCGTCCTTAGCACAAAAATGAAATACCCTCGATGGGGCATAACAGCCGATGCGATAAGCGTCGCCTTTAGAGCAAAAATAAAAAATATATACAGTCTTGCAAATTGGATTGTTTCGGGCATAACGAGTTCAGAAGTATCATATGCATCAAAATGCCTAATACAATCTAGTTTGGATTATTGACGCCGTCCCAGATTACGTCCTCGGCGTCGATGGACACGGAGAGACCGTCGGCATGAGAGGCGAAAGCGGCCATCAGCGTGCCGAACTCCTCCATGTCTTGGCCTGCCTGGATCCCCGGTTCGATGTTTTCCAGCACGATGCCGGAGTTGATCTGGGCGGCGGCCAGAGCTCCCGCGGCACCGTGACGGACGCCACTCATTGCCACCTGGCGGACGCGGTGGTGCACGTCCGCAAGCTGCTCTATCTGCGTTTGCCCCCGCGCGCGCAGGACGTCGGTGACGCTCGACGCAGCCGCGCGCAGTTCATGCAGCTGTGCTGTCAGAGCTACACAAACAAGGAAGGTTAGTGTTGGAAACAAGCCGTGCATACTGTCAGACAAAACGAGAGATTACCTGCCACGGCGGCCTGCGACTCCGCGAGGTTGGCCCGCGCCGCCGCCAAATCAATGTTGGCGGCAACGAGCGCGACGGCCTGGTCCTCGTTCTCCTTATCCAGCCGGCTGGCCTCTTTGGTAGCCTCGAAGTAGAGGTTGCGATACCGCACCATCTCATGGTGGAAGTGGCGGCCGTCGGCGGTGGTGTAGGAGTCGCGGGAACTCGAAGATGACTCCGAGTTCGATTCTGCTCCGGAGGTGGTGCTGCGAGCCGGAGCGTGAGGGAGGTTCGGTTGTGGCGCCGTGCGACACACCGAGGAACTGGCGCCGATCGGTGCACCGGAAGGAAGATGGAGCGGGAGACGTTGGCTGAAAGGGACCATCAGATCAGGCACCCAGACTTAGCCAGATTTAAAGATCGACAAAAAGGGAGAATAAGATATCTGCTATGGACTCCCTGTCCGCTGACTTGCATCATACGCCTGATTGGAGCCCTTACAGGAGCAGAGGGCCCGGTGGCGTCACCAGCGGCGAGGGTTTCCGGGGTCGCCGTCCCAGTTGCAGGAACGGCGTCACCATCCGCCGGGGCTGCCCGAGGAGGATCAGCGCCGGGGGCAGGGTTGTTCAGGCTGGCTAAGGAGCCAATGCTGCTGACGAGAGATGGTTGGTGACTGCAGAAACGGATCAAATCAGATAGGAACAGCGAGGAGATGGTAGGCTGACGGTTGAACTTACCCCAAAGTCTGCTCGATTCGGGCGACGCTGGCCCAGATGCGGCGGATACTCCGTTCCATCTCATCGCCGTCGACGGGCTCAGACGCCGGGCGCTTCCCATGGTTTCCATCGCCGGCCATGGTCGTAAACAAGGATTGAGAGCGGAAGCGAAGTGGATACAAGGAGGCGGCCGGGAGAGTTGGTCGGCGAGACGGATACGATGGCGTGTGATATTGCCTCAAGCCTGCCAACTATTTATAAGACAACACGGGCACCGAGGCGGTTTCTTTGGGAAGTGAGACGGCACGGCGGATTTTAGGTTGCAGTTAATCCATGTTTCTTGAATCCGGAACAGTTGCCAAATCAGGGAGACAAAACGCCGCCATCAATGGTCGCACGCCGATCGGTTTTTTGGGTTAGGCTGTTTTAAACGATCCTATTGTGAGTACCCACAAGCCGATTCGTGATGGATCTGGCTGAGGGGTTAGTTCCAAAGGAAAGCCGAACAAAGCCGATACTAAGAAGTACGCCCGAAAGCCGATTCGTATGCAGAACAGGTCAGGCTATGTGATTGATTCTAAGGTACAAAGCAGTTCGAAAGCCGATTCGCATACAGAAGTATATCAGGCTGAACAGAGTCAGTGCGAAACAAGACAAAGTCGGTATTAAGGTGTAAAATCTAAATGCAGATCAAGCTAAGTTGTCAAATTCAGGGTGAACAGCACATGCCAAGCAGTATACCCATCATATTACAAAGATAATAAGGATCGAATCAGTTCTACTAATTCAGTACGGAGCGCGTGGCTAGCCTGCAGCAGTTGTCGATCTCGGTTTTCAGTGAACTGCAACAAGTTTAGGCGTTGGCATGACTTTCTGTCTGCAACGATCAAGCTGCTGATTTCCTTCTTTTTCTGAGAGAGCTCGATCGTGCTGGTGGAGATGGTGATTTCGCGCTCACTGATAGCCGATTCAACTGCTTCCAATTCTTTTCTCAGCTGGTCTCGCTTTGTTTTCAATGTCTCCAGTTCTGTTTTGGCCGTACTAATGGAGGACTTGAGCAACCTGGCTCGATCGGCTAATCTGGTGGCTTCTTGTCTGTTGGTCGATTTGTTGCTCCTTAGCTGTTCAAGCTCTGCCAGGTTCTTGTGAGCAGTGATAATCCCTGATGCTATGACTTTAAGATCATCAAGTCTTTGCAGGGACTTCAAGGCTGACAGATTGGGTTGCTGCTGGACGAGGTCCATTATTTGATCAATCAGATCGGGATTCGAGGCCAGAGCGACCAGATCACCCTCTAGATGGGGTAACAGTGCACTTAGCCGATTGTTGAAATCTGGCTCTGAAAGTCTCTCGGAGGAGGAGGCCAGTTCATCTTTATCACAGAACTCTTCTATGTCGAATGGAAAGCTAGGAGACAAAGGCTTCGGTGCCTACAGTGCATACATTCTCTCATCAAAAAAGGTACAATATAGATTAATTGTTTTCTGGCAGAGATGGGATACCTGAATGGGGCCTGAAGGTTGTAGAGTTGATGCCGATGCTGTTTGTTCGACTAAAGCGGTTGTATCTTTTGCAGCATGCGGATCCTCGGTTGTCACTGCCTCAGGTAGTTGGGTTTCTGCAAACCAGAAGTAAGAACAGTATGGAAGCAAAGATAATTGCTAACAGCCGATTAGGAGTTACCTGGATTCCTCTCAGGGGGCAACTCCTCTTCTTCAAGGTTCGCCCAGATTTCTTCGGAAGGGCTGTTCGGCTGTATTTTTGAAAAGAAGATTTGGTCAATTAGGGCATTTAAGAAAGAAGAACCCAGTAAGTAGTACCTGAGTTTTTGCTCCTTCTTCCCGGATCCCTTCTTCTTGAGCAGCTGATTCCTCATGGCCGGTAGATTCTGGTGCTTCTTCGGCCTGTTTCTCTCACAAGGTACCTTGAGTTGGTTGGGGATTCACCTGGTAGAAAGCTGATTTAAGAGTCGGGGCGCACTGAAGTAAAGGAAAAATGCTACTGGGTACCTGAATTTTTCTTATCGATCGGCGTTTCTTGGGAGTTTGCTTTTGGAGCTGAGATGCAGCTGGTCGTTTTGAAGCAGAAGGGGAGGTCAGTACAGTAGGGCCTGCCATTAATTGTCTTAGCGTTGACGCTCGGGAGCCTAGTCTTGCTGTTGGACAAGGTGGATAGTATTCCACTCGCTTTGGTGGATTGGATGATGGGTCCTGCGAGAAATATCTGTTAAGTAACATGTTTGAATAAAGCCGTTTTTATTGGAATCGGTTGAGAACACTTACTGCTCGGGGAGATTGAAAGTTTGAATCCAGGGCTCTGCATTTGTCGTGGACGGTTTGGCAGAACAAGTGAGCGTGTCATTGTTGCCACCAATCGTCAAAACTCTGATGAGTGATGCAGATTTGATTCCACGGCTTCGGCGAGAATGTGGGCAGGTTTGCTCCGAGTTGAAAAATTCTGACAGCCTAAAGGTGCTCTGTAATGTTCTCCCTGGGTTTCAATGTATTCAAAAAAGGGAGCCAAGGGGGCAATTGGCCGAAACCTAGCTGTTTTGCTGCTGTGTTTGGATGATAGAATTCATAAGAAGGATAGCTAGTTGCCTTGCCGCTTGCGCTCTGAAGGTGCTTGAAGTCTACTGGCAAGGCACAGGGTTTGATGATTGCGTTCAAGATACTGATAGCCTCGTCATCAGAGCACCCATTGTTGAATTTGAAGCTGGAGGGCGCTGGAAATTCATCTTCATCTTCATAAGGGAACCAGGTAGTAACATTTGGTCCCAAGCCCCTGTATAATGTTTCCAGCATATTGCCCTTTGAGGTTGAGATGGTTATGGCAGAGGCAGCTTCACCAAAACTTTGACAACCTCTGGTTTTTGGGTCTTCCTCCTCTGAATACTCGGTGGATGGAAAGTTGAGGCCTTGGAGTTGTATCCTTACCAGCTTATGCAGGTACAGGTTGAGCCATAGCTGTACTAGCCACCAAGGGCCTGTTATGCATTGCATTTCTTCACCTATGATCAAGGAACTGAGTACCCGGCTCATAAGCCTGTATGCTGCACCCAATATGAGTTTGCCCAGGGGGATGGAGTGCCCTTGAGCCAGTTTCTCTGCTAAGACCTGATAAGGATATGCTGGCCCGGCAGTGGCACCACAGAACACGAACCTCTCAAGCCACATGGTCAAGAATGCGACATGTTCTTTCTCGCTGACAGAAGAGGAGCTTTTCTGGTGGTGTTGACTATAACCACTCCATCCTTTGTATGTGTCCAGCTTCGGGAAATACGGGTCCTTCTTGCCACTGGAGCAAAGATCCCAGAAATCATATGATCCAGTAATCTGAAGCCCGGTGAGCATATGGATATCGCCCAGGGTAATGGTTTTTGGACCGTCTCCGAACACGAAAGCATTCAAGGAGTTGGACCAAAAATGACTGGCAGCGATCAGGAGCGACTCATTCCTTGTCATCTCTGATAATGATAGGTCAAGACATTGGCTCAGGTGGTGCATCTCCCAGTCAGCGCGCTTCTTCGCCGCGACACGACGGAACCAGTTCCTCCACCCAGCAGGTGCGCTTGGCCAGTTTCTGAAAGATTTGGCCCAAGAGGAGGCGCCCATCATGGAGCTTCGGAATGGGAGCTGGTTGGTTTCTTGAATGATGAAGTCTTTGGGGATCGGATCGCCCATCGGGCCCAGATAGTAGGTATTGGGGATGTCCTTTAGTGGAATCAGAATATCATTCCTCAGCACCTGGATTTAAAACTCGTACTCAGTGAGGTTGAAGAGGGATTCACAAATCAGGGGGCGGATCGATGAAATTGATACCTCAGGGACCTCGGAAGGAGTCGCCATTAGCTCGGGAGTGATTTGACGGTGACGAATCGAAGCTAGCGGCGGCGAATCAAAACTAACAGCGGCGGATTGGAGCCCGTGGCGGAAGTTGCGATGGTTTAGGGTTTCGTTTTGGTGCGAAAGTTTGAAGTGCCGAGAGGGAAGCTGCGTTTTGGCTATTTGAAGGCTCAAGCGCTAATTTCGGAATAAATCAGTTTATTCCAAAATTGGGGGGCATGTGTTAACACCAAATTTTGGGCTGGGAGCCGATAGCCGATACCGAAGGAGGATAACCGATCTCGGAAGCAGATTCCGTCCAGCGGAAGGAAGGAAAATAGCCGATTGAACGGTGAATCGGTTATCTGGCGAAGGTGACAGGAGGCGTGCAGCGTCGGTATTGATGACGTCGTCCAGAGTCCGCACTGCCAAGATGCGATCACGATCGGAGTCCGTTATGAAAGGGAAGTTGGGACTCCAAGTTACCTTAGATATAGGATAGTTTGTTGGTTTCCTTATCTATTAATGAGTTGTAATTCGATTAGGACTCTAGCTACGCTCAGGGTATAAATATAAGCCCTCAGCCATTGTAAAATATATAACAACATCAATACAACACAACTTTCGGCTCCGGCCAACAAACCCTAGAGTCAGTCGAGTCCGGCGAGTTACTTTATCCAGGCTGGGTGTCATCCGGTGGACGCAGGCTTGCTTGTAAGTATCGTCAACCCCCTGTTAAACTATGTCTTTTTAGCGTCATCCGGTGGACGTGGAAGCATGGCAGACCAGGGTCCTTGCTAAGCTCTGTTTCTTTGGCATCATCCGGTGGACGCAGGAAGCACAGTGAGTCAAGGATGATTCACGCTGGTTTACCCGATCAATCTGTGTTAACCGTCATCCGGTGGACGAGATACAGATTAGGACGGTTTTCACGCGCGGATTAGTTATCAATTCGTGTTTGTTTGCTTGATTAATCTATTAGTTAATGTCATCCGGTAGACAGGCTATAGATTGAGATGGTTTGCATGCATGGATTAGTTATCGGCTCTAGTTAAATTTGGCAGTTTAGCTGGATTCATTAAGTTACCGATGTTGCTTATGTTCATTGTTTATTATTTAAAGCAATCATCAATTTGCCCGTCTTGATCCATATGCGTCGGCTTATATCTAATAGATCTATATGTTCAACGAATTATGTTTGCCATTCGTTTTATATTGATAATATAGAATGCTTTGCACCCGCCGTTTGTATTTTGGATCTAGATTAGATACGGGTCGCACTCAAGTAATAAAATAAACTTTGTCTAGATTCAAAGGTTAACGGATCTAAGTTGCAACTTCATCATGACTGCCTCGATCCGCTCGATCTCCACTGTTGCAAGTTTGTGATTTAGATCTATTAGCCGGAGAGTTGAAACATTGTTTGCTTTATCGGCATGTTGCTCGTATACACTAAATCGGCTGAAATAGCCGATTTCTTCTTGTTTTACATTGAGACATCTTATGATCATGTCAGCTTGCTGTGACTACATCTTTTATAGCATATTTCCGTCTAATGCAAGTATATGTCATTGAATTCATGTCTGAATCGGCTAACTTGAGTTATAATGCATGTTTCGCTACAATCGGTTCATAACATAACGGAATCGGCTTTCTATTCGATCTCCCATTACATCGGCTCTTCGAGCCATACAGTTGGAACTACTTGGACACACCGGTTAGTTCCGCCCTGTGATTACTGATTACTATCTTTTTCCTTGTCAATTGCAGGTCAAATTGACTGGTACGCTTGGGTGTTACTGACACTCTCAGACCGGGTTCGAAGCTAGCTGGATCTGCGAGAGCTTTACTGCCTCAAGGGTCGTTTCCGGTTTCGCTGGTGTGTTGGGCTTAGGGAACCACTATTTGCGCCAACACTAGTTGATTAGGGTTTCCTATTTAGTTTTTTAATCAAATCGTAGAGCATAAAATAATAAATAAATAAATAAACTATATTTATTCGAGCCCAAACTTTTTATACAACTAGATCTCAGCCCCAAATAGTGACAAAACAAATTTCATAATTTTTGGATAATAATTCTAGCCTACAAAATTGCTAGAAGTCACATTTGTGAATTAAATTATACATTTTTACTATATACCGAAGGTACTCAAAATATTTATTTTATATTTTTCATGCATTCACCATATCACAGAGAGCACTCAGCATTAATTTCATGATTTTTAGTACTCCAGAAATATTTCTACAAAAATAATAAAACACAGTACTATTCTTATTCATATGAAATGGAAAATACGGTGTAATTCACAAGGAAAATGGGAAAAACCCATTCAGCCCGAGGGGGCCCATGAGGAACAAACCGGCCCAGCCGGCCTACGCCCGCACTCCACCCCCAGCCGCGCGCCTACTGCGCTATTGGGCCAGCTGAATACGGCCCGGCCTGGCCCAGCTGACCCCTCCCCCTTTCTTCCTCCTCGTGCAGACATGCTCCCGCGCGCGCGGCGGCGCAAATTGCGGCGGCCCGCCGCCGGCGGCCGCACCGGCGGGGCCAAAACTATCTTCAAGCTTCCCCACAAGCTCTCACATCCAACCGACTCCTCTCCAAACGTACTCCGGCGGTCATGGCGGACGGCCGCGGGCAGGAACGGCGACGAGCCGCGTTCCGGCATAACCAATGCGGCAGTGTTTAAAGAAAGGCTCGAAGAAGCTTTGTATGCTCACCCTGAAGCGCCTAGACTAGTCGTTCGGTGCAGAGGATGGCCAAAATAGGATCGTCGACGTAGGCCGAGCTCAAGGCGGCGCTCTCCGGCGTCGCAAGCGCTGTTCCGGTGTCACCTATGCATTAAACAAGAAACGACCTTGCTTCTGAACTTTCACAAATTAAGGCGAACCCCGGACATGAAACAGAAAGTAGTCTACCTCACCACAGATGATCGGCAATGGAGGGGCCGAGCACGGCGGAGCGTCTGCCGGCCGCGAGAAAGAAAAGGCTCGCCTGTGAGCTTCCGGTGGCCTCAATCGGCAAGAAGAGGTTTCAACGGTGTGCACTAAACAGCCGGAGCTATCTATGAGATGGAGAGGGTGATGGCTGAGGCACAACGAATTTCGTCGACGAACCGAAGCTCGACGGCGGCGGCCATGGAGGAAAAAGTAAGAAACCGCGGCCGCGGGTGGCTTATAAAGGGCAGGGCGACCCCTAGACGTGGCCGGGGCCCCCACGAGCTCGTCCTCCCCGTCAAACATGGGCCCGGCATCCAGGATGGCCGGCAACGCGTGCGCCGCGTGGCCCCCTGCCGGCGCCATGCCCGCGAACAGAGCACAGGATGATTTTCACTATAGCCTGACCCTGTTTACTTCTACTGTTTTAGCCCAATTACTCTTGATTTTGTGTAGTAACTCCAAAAATGCCCTTAATAAGAGTTGTAGAAAATTTCTTGCTGAACAACTTTGGTTTTTGGGTCATTTTCAAATTTTGAATAGATTTTGAGAAATTCAAAAGGGGGTAAAAGTTCCATTTGAATTTCATTCCAAATTTAATTTAAAACTCAAAAAGTTTCTCAATAACTTGAAAATATTCAAATATAAAAGTTGTTCCACTTGTTGAGGTTCACAACTTTCATTAAGGAAGTTTAGTCCGATTCTTGTTAATTTTTGAAGGTGGGTTTCAAATTTGAGTTTCAAAACACCAATTAGGGTTTAATTCAAAATCTCAATGCATAAGTTCGAAATCCCCAAATCTAAAAGTTGTTCAAATTGAAAAACCTTACAACTTTCACTAAAGGATTTTGCCCAAATTCTTGATAGGTTTTGAAAGGACATTTTAAATTTGAATAAACAAACACTAATTGGGTTTTAATTTAAATTTCCACTAGTAAACTTTAAAATCTCCAAAAATGAAAGTTGTCCCATTCTAAAATATCTATAATTTTTATTAAGTCACTTTCATTATATTCCCTTTAGTTTTTGAAATGGAATTTCAACTTTAATCTTTAAACCATAGATTTAGGCTTTATTTGAAATTATTTTTAATAACTCCAAATTGCCCAAAATAGAAGTTGTTCAACTTTTAAAGATTCACAACTTTTGTTTATGGCCTAACACCTAATTCCTTTTAGTTTCCAAATTAGGGTCTCGCGTCCCATGTAGGGTTTATAAATGATTTCTTTTAAATTTCTTTAATTTTATTTTTATCCCACATACATACACAAACATTATCATAACCAAATCACCCTACAGTACCTACACATAATCATTTGCAAGAATAAATTTTACTGTAGTTTTTGCACAGAAAAAATGAGTTTATGCGGGATGTTTTTTACATAAAATCATGATGACATGATAGGTTTTAATTATCGTAACACCAGGGGTGTTACATGGATGTGAGCTGGTGGCGCGGCTTCATGCGGGAGCAGAGGCGGGGTTCGTAGGTTCCTTCCTGGGCAGGAGCGGGGCTGCACGGGTGCGCGTGGGCAGGGCGCGGAGCAGGGCGCACGGGGTGCGGGTGGGTCGCATGGGCGCGCGGGCGGGGCACGGAGCGGGGCGCACGGGGTGCGGGTGGGCCGCACGGGCGTGCACGTGCGGAGCCGCAAGCATGCAGGTATGGGCGTCCAGATGGTTGGCCCCGTCCGGACGTCCGGGCGCTAGCAACGCCGAATAAAAAAATAGAGAAAAAAGGCGTGCAGCAACCGAGCTGCAGTCCGTTGTCTAGCAGCCGGTGAGGGTGAGCCCATGGCAAGCGCACCAGTAACACGCACTACTAAAAAATAATTTTAGAAAGTGGTGTCTAAACACTAATGGAGATGGGCACAAATCCAACCGTCTCTAAAAATATTTACCAAGACGGTTAGTAAAAACCCGCCGTCAAAAATAGATTTACGCAGATGGTTATTTTTAAGACGACCGCCTCCAAAAATAATCTCCAAAAATCTATTTACAGAGGCGTCGTTTTTCACCTCCGAAAATAGGTGACGACCGCCTCCGTAAATTGATTTTTGGAGGCAGACGCAGTATAAAGCCTGACTCTGAAAATACAGGCCTAGATGCGAGCTCAACGGAAGCCCATATATCCAACTATCTATCGGTTTCATATATAAACAAACCCTAGGTTTTTGCTAAGTTCTCTCTCTTTCCCCATCCAAACTGGCAGTGCCCTCTCCTCTCCCCACTCTCTCTCTCTCTCCTGCTCCCTCCTCCCTCTTCCCCTTCTCTCTCCTTACGACAACTAAGCAGCGTGCGCGGGCCGGCGGCAGAGCAGCGCGCAATGGGGCCCCACCTTGTCTGCCTCTCCGCTTCAATGTCGATTCTCCATAGCCCTTGAGGATTAATCTGAGCCACCCTTAAGTTGGTTTGATCAGAGGGCTGATATTCATCGCTCTGGCCTATATATACAGCCCTAGACCCGCTAGGGTTTCATATCAATTTATTCTCAAGATCAAGAGCCCGATCAACCAGAGCCAGAAACCCTAGATCATTAGAGCTTTACCATCTAGAGCCTAGCTACATATGTTTAGAAGTAGAAGGAGGCAAGTTCTACTTGGATTCTAGATCTTATATGGAGCGAGGCTTCTCGGAGCCATTGTAAGAGCTCTCTTGTATCTAATTCCTCTTTTGAGTACTTTAGGTATAATTGATTGACATTGTTCTACTTATTGATTATGTTCTCAATAATGCTATTCATTACTTATTTGGATTGTATACTTTGTATAGTTAGGATGCATTTATATTCATACATAAGATTGCATAGCTCTCATTCATTGACGTCATGGGTGAGTGACCGACAACATGTAAGCATGGTGCTTAGATATGGTTTGTCTGAAATTGCACCCTATATTCTGGGTCCTGTGGTAGATCGCTGATGTGATACTCCCGTTGAGTCCTTTGTAATCCACTCCTCGAATATTGGGATAGTAGGAAGTTATTATTACTATAGAAGACTTGTTATGTTCTTGATTTTCGTTAGTAATACACCCTTATGTATAGATATAAGGTATCTTCACCATAATTCCTAATATAATTGCACCAATCTGATATGACTATGGTAGTATAGTTAGAATGACTTAGGAATATTGTTATCCTTCTGCCTAATCCATGCTAGTGTCTAGACAGTGAGTGCTCTAAGTGAGCTACATTATTATTTATGAATTGATCATTGTGCTTATCATTCATATCATTTATATTGTGACATAACCTCTGTTCTGAGTAATTAGATCATACACGGTTATCTCCATATTGTATGTGCATATGAGAATCATCTATATTCTTCTAATAGCCAAGTCCCTTCCCAGTGGTAAAATATAAATCGACAACCCGTGATACTCTTGGGTAAAATGGTACAATGATATATATATATTATCTGTGCGCTTGTGGATACAAGATTATTATTATTTTAGTCACTTACTAGAAGAAATCCATGAGATATATTAGATACATGCTAGGGATGACAACCTAGTTATTCTAAGAGATAGAGGTTAAAAGTTCAAGTGATCTATTAGCTCAATCAAGTGGCAAGTTAATTTATGTCAACAATAAGGTGGGAATTTGTCTACTTTAGCTCAAACCTTCAACCCTTTTGCAAATGTGCTCACACATGAAGTGTTCCACTAACTTGCACATATGAGTCAGCCTTTCACAAACATTTTTTAAAGGATTATCACTTCATTTTTATCACGTCGCTCTATACTAACAATATATGCAAAGTTAGATCGCTCAAGTGGCATTAGATGACGGATATGTACACCAGTTTGCCCCTATTAATAGTGGGGCTATCTATACTAAACCCTATCATTGAAAGCCCTAGTTTGGTATTGGTAATTGATAAACCAAGTTACTATCCTATGTGCTAAGTGTATGCTAGAGTTAGGTTAAGTACATAGGTCAAGGAGTGGAGAAGGCAATGGTGAAGGACTTGGATCATGGTAATTGTGGGGATATAAACAAGTTCAAACACTTGATGTGCTCGGGGACTTCGTCGTAGATGGAAGTCCAAACACAAGTTTCTGAAATTAGCTTGGATGCCTTTACAGAAGTTTGGATCATGCATGCTGTTTATTGGTGGAGGCAAGCCGGCCGCAAGCATTAAGAGGTGGTCCATGACATGTAAGCCACGGATCCAGTCCGCCGTAGCAGAGATCGATGTTGTGAGGAGCGAAGCCCAACCGGATAATGCTGCTGCCGTGGATCATGACACCGACGATGATGACAAAAATATTCCGTCTGGCTCAGTGGACACTGGCGTGGGAGTAGCATCTCGAGGAGTCCGATCCAAGGGTGGCGAGGAGGTCGAGTAGCTTTGCTTGCGACTCCGATCTGGTCGGATCTTTGTTAGCTTTAGCTTTTTCACCGGCAAGGAGCGTGACGAGCGGTGATGAATTCTTGCGGAGAAAAATCTTCAGTGAGTGCTCAAGCATGGTCAGGTCGATGAGGAGCCGGAACGTGTGACTTTTTGGAGAGATCGGCGACCGGTGCCCGTTCCTTTCGACGGTGTGACAGAACCGCCTAAATCACATGGCCCACAGACGCCTGTCATTGTCACTCATGACCTCTGACAGCGGGTCCGCGTCCCAAATGATCTAGAAGGTTCTGCCGGGCTACATTAGCGCCCGATTTTCTCCAACAGGATCCCATTGCGAAGTCATTACAGAATTACAACATTTCATAATAAATTACATCAGAGTGAAAATGCGGAAAGATTATAAGGTACTTAGATTACAAACCGTTTGTCCAAATACGATTGAAGTGCGAATATTACAGACCATAAATAAAATAAGTAGCAGTGGAATAACGATACAACATTATTAAGTATTTAACGATAAGAACCCTACCCACGGGTTCGACATTACTCCTCCTCACATCCCTCCTGTACCACTGTTACACAGCAAGGGGCGAAACAAACCTCCGGCTGCTGCGTCCCTGCAACATGGGGTTAACAAACCCTCAGTACTGGGGTACTCCGCAAGACTTACCCGACTAAGAAAAAGGATTGAGACTCAGGAATGCAGGCTGAGGGGAGTCAAGGTAAGGCTGGAGCAAGAGTCAAGAGTTTTGCAGAAAAGCATTACTAACTTATTTCAATATTTTAACTCAGTCTTATTTTAATCATATCCATATATCCAATTCCTTTTCATATATCATTATACCTTCAAAATTCTTACTCATTCTCAAAAGCACCTAGTTTCGAACCACTTTTCAATTGTAGGTCAAAGGATCAAGTCTCCATATCCGAGGAGCAACGACGATTCGAATCGATTAGTACCCAGCTGGGGATTCCTATCCACACTGTATATGTAGCACTTAAGCTTGCATATACAACTCCGGCTACCACGATTTTTCTACCCCTGAACCGGTCCTGCGCCACCCGAGAACACAGTACTCCTCTCCTCTCCAGGCACGCCGGCCACGAGGGTACACGCTGCTCTCGCCATCTCTCCACTCCCAGTGCGTGGTTGTCGGTTCAAGTAGTAGAGCCACCGGAGTCAGAGCTTTCCGTAGTATGTGGCTAGTTGCAAAGTCTCGATCACAGCAGGCCTACAACGAACGGTCCCTAATTCTTTTTCCGCCGGCGACAGTGCATTGGGACTCTAACCCAAGTACAAGTGTCCCAACGGTTTTCAAATCCCTTTTCCGCCGGTGGTCAAGCATTGGGACTCTAACCCAAGTTCACAACCAACAAACGGAAAACCCCTTTCCGACAGATACGGTGCATCAGGGCCGCTACCCAAGTACACAATTTCCGAACGGACTCATGCCCCTTTTTCCTTTTCTCATGATTCATAATTGTCACATTAAAATAGCCTTTTTACGCAAAAATCTAAATTGATTAAGCAGGGCTAAGCATTTTCGAACATTTTTATTTTTAAACAGGTTTTCGGGATATTATGTATCAAGGCGGATAATGCATCAATATAGGAGACAAACAACTCCTAACAACCTAATGCAATAATAGACTCAAGTGATAAATAATTTTATAAAACACAAGGTGGGACTGAATGCACCGGGGCTTGCCTTGAATCGTGTACAGCGTCGGGTCGGTATCAGTCCCGCAGATGTCGAACCCTTGGATGACTTCTGGAGTGGCCTCCTCAGTAGTAGTCTCGACCTGGACCTCCTCGGGAACGGGCACTACGCGTATGCAATGATGTATGCTTAGCATGGCATGAGGGCAACAAATGAAATGCTTGAAAGTAAACCATTAATACCTTGAGTACAACTTTCCTTCACGGTAAAGTTGTAAACAATTTACGGAAGGTAAAAACAATGTTTCCTACTTTTGTTTTATTGACCATTTTAACGGTCACAGAAAGCCGCTACACAGCTTTTCTACAACTAACAAGCGACCCTAATACTTCTGTCAAGGATCACTATGGTGAAAGACCCTTGAAACCAATCAATCCAAAATCACACCAAACAACAGGGATTATTTGCTTAGATTAATTATACTATTCAAATACCCCACAACTAGTAAACAAGTGTCCTAACAGTTTCCAAATGAGCTCAAACTTACCCAACAGATAGATCTTACTCTAAAATAGTACCACATAAATTTTCATGATTTTTGGATAATTCTAGAATTTATTAAAATTGCTCAAAGTTACATTTACTAATTAATATACTGTTTTTTAGTTCCCACAGAACACATCCAAACACTATATCTAGTATTTTTATAAATACTACATGTTCCAGAGAGTACTCACAATTATTTTCATAATTTTTTGATTAACAGGAATATTCCTATAAAAATGACAAATGTAAGTACTATTCATTCAAAATTAAAATGGAAAATCCACTGAAAATCCCTCCAAAATAAAGAAATACACTTCGGCCCGAGGCGGCCCAACATCATCGGGCCGGCCCAACTCCACCCGCGCTTTCACCCGCGCGCGCGCGCACCCAGGGACGCTGACAGGCCGGGCCCGCCTGTCAGCTCCTTCTTCCACCTCGCGCGGCCGTGCGCGCGCACACCTACGGCGGCATGGCGACCAAGTTCCGGCCGCGGGGACGCCGGGGAACTAAAGGAAAAGGGCCAGGAAGGATCGGGGGCTCACCACGGCTCTATTCCGACGGCTGGCCGAGGCTGAGATGGAGCGGAGCAGCGAGCAAGACGACGGCGGCGGCGTGCAGCGGCTCGGCCTCCACGGCGAAGTCGCGTTCTGGTGATTCTATGGGACAAAATGAAACGCCACTGCGAGCATGAGCTAAGGTATGACTCCTAGAGCCGCAAACGGGAAGTCTAAGGTAGAGAGACTCACCACCGCGAGCTCGACGCGAAAGAGGTGGCTGCGGCGGTGCTCCGCCGGGCCCGAAGACGACGGCGAGCGTTCCGGGACCCTCGACGCACGGAAGCCGAACCACAGAGGCACAAGTCGTGTTCAAGAACCCAGTGAGGCTAGAGACGAGTGGAATTTGGGTGAGGAGGTCGGAGCGCGGCCGATTTTTGGCTCGAAGCCGAGGCGGGTGCGGCGGTGGATGGGAGAGGATGAGGGCACGGGGAGGGGACGTCGTCGCCCTTTAAGCCGACCAGAGGGAGGGACAGAAGCGGCATAGGGCGGCGCGCGATCTCCAGCACGGGAAACGGCCCCGGGGACACGATCCCGGCCGGCACGGACGGCGGCGCGCGCGCGCCCGACACGGCGGCGGTCGCGACTGTGCGCGAACAGAGCGGGGAGGGGCAGATCACTGTAGCACTTCAATTCTCCCACACGGTTTTTGACCAATATCGCCAGATTTTGTATAACAACATGAAAAGGTGTAAACACCAAAGTTGTAGAGCTCCAAATTCTGAACAACTTTGATTAAGGGATCAACTCCAAATTTTGAATAATTTAGAAACTATTCAAAAGGGGGTAAAAGAGGGTTTTGAATTTCAAACTGAAATTTTAAAATTACTTTTAAATTTATTCAACAACTTGAAAAATTGTCAAAATAGAAGTTGTCCTACTTGAGGAGCTTTACAACTTTCATTAAATGAGTTTGGTCAGATTCTCAATAGTTTTTAAATTGGCATTTCAAATTTGAATTTCAAAGTGGTAATTAGGGTTTAACTTGAATTTCTATTAAAGAACTTCAAAAACACCCAAAATAAAAGTTGTTCTATATAAAAAGATCTACAACTTCTATTAAGGGACCATCACCAAATTCCAAGTAGATTTTGATTTGGGGTTTTGGGGTCCGATTAGGGCCCAATTTGAATTTTTCCTTTTTGATTTGTTTTAAATTCTCAAATGATAATTCAATCACAACATCCAAGGCATTTGTCAATGAACCACTCTAAAGACCCTAAACATAATCAAATGCAAATGCTTAATACTAAACATGATGACATGTCAAAATTAATTAGTCGTAATACCCGGGGTATTACAGCCCTTCCCCCTTAAATAAATCTCGTCCCGAGATTTGATAGACGATAAACCTCAGGGTTAAGTAATGGAAAAGAAAACGTCTCAAGTAAACCTACTCTAGTTTCTACCATAAGATAATAAGGGAAGCTCATATCGACCATAACCAGAAACTTTACATTTACAATGTAGCAAAGAACTCGGGGAAGTTTTCGGCGAGATAGTCTTCAGACTCCCAGGTGGCTTCATCCTCGGAATGTTCGCTCCATTGAATCTTGTACCATCTTGTAGTGGTGCGCCGAGTGACGCGATCCTTCTGATCCAAGACTTGGATAGGATATTCAGAGTATGTTAGGTCGGGTTGGAGTTCTATCCCCTCAATATCCACGACTTGATCTGGCACCCGAAGACACCTTTTGAGTTGTGATACGTGAAAGACATTGTGTACGGCTGAGAGATGATCTGGCAACCTCAACTTATAAGCTACTTTCCCATGACGAGCCATGATCTGAAATGGTCCAATGTATCGAGGAGCTAACTTGCCTTTAACTCCAAACCGACTAATTCCCTTCATGGGGGAGACTTTGAGATAGACATAATCTCCTGTCTTAAATACCAAAGGACGACGCCTTTGATCGGCGTAACTCTTCTGTCGCGACTGTGCAACCTTCAGGTTATCTTGTATTTGCCTCACCTTTGCTTCAGTCTCTTCCACCAAGTCAACGCCGAAGTACCATCTCTCCCCAGGCTCAGACCAATTCAGGGGTGTTCGACACCTACGACCATATACCGCCTCAAACGGAGCCATTTTGATGCTCTCTTGGTAGCTGTTATTGTATGAAAATTCTGCCAGTGCCAGACACTCATCCCAAGATTCGGTGTAATTGAGTGGACATGCTCTCAACATGTCCTCCAACACCTGGTTGACTCTCTCAGTCTGCCCGTCAGTCTGCGGATGGTATGCTGTGCTATGTAGAAGCTTTGTTCCAAGTGACTTGTGGAAGGCCCTCCAAAAGTTGGAAATGAATTGAGAACCTCGATCAGAGACAATGGTCTTGGGCACACCATGAAGCTTCATCAAATTCTGGATGTACAACTTTGCATAGTTCACAGCAGTGTAAATAGTCTTGACGGGGATGAAGTGGGCTTGCTTAGTGAGGCGATCAACCACAACCCAGACTGAGTCAAAACCTCTGGGTGTTTTTGGCAGACCTACGATAAAATCCATACTAATGTCCTCCCATTTCCATGCAGGAACAGGCAGTGGTTGCAGTTCTCCACCGGGCTTCATGTGTACAGCTTTCACCTTCTGACAAGTGTCACACTTCGCTACATATCGAGCGATCTCTATTTTCATTTTGGTCCACCAAAACTTTTGCCTTAAATCCTGGTACATTTTATTGCTCCCAGGGTGGATGGAGAATCTAGTCAAATGTGCTTCGTCCAAAATCTTTTGTCGCAACTCGGGTACCTTTGGAACTACTAGCCGCCCTTTGAACCATACAACTCCTTCTTCGTCAATCCTGAAACAATCCACAGTACCAGCTTGGACTTTCTCCTTAATATGCTGGATGCCTTTGCTTCCTTTCTGAGCGGCGATTATCTCATCACGGATGGTGGCCTCAATACTAACATGATTCAAACTGCCCTGTTCAACTATTTCTACCCCCAACTTCTCTAGTTCATAGCATAAGGAAAAGTCTCGGGGCTTCACCGCCAGACAACTGCAATGAATTTTGCGACTGAGCGCATCGGCAACCACATTTGCTTTGCCAGGGTGATAATATACTTCAATGTCATAATCCTTGATCAGCTCGAGCCATCTTCGTTGTCTCATGTTCAACTCTTCTTGGGTTAATATATATTTTAGGCTCTTGTGATCGGTGTAGATCTTGCAAGTACTGCCCAGCAAATAATGACACCAAATTTTTAGTGCATGGACCACCGCTGCCAATTCAAGATCATGAGTGGGATAATTTTCTTCATGACGCTTAAGCTGTCGGGACGCATAAGCAATGACTTGGCCTTCTTGCATCAAGACACAACCCAGGCCGGTTCCCGAAGCGTCGCAGTACACGTCGAATGGCTTTTCAATGTCCGGTTGAGCCAGGACTGGGGCAGTGGTTAACAACTTCTTCAAAGTCTGAAATGCTTGCTCACACTCAGGTGACCAGGCAAACTTGACCTCGTTCTTCAATAAGTTGGTAATAGGCTTAGATATTTTGGAAAAATCCGGAATAAAACGGCGGTAATATCCCGCTATTCCCATAAAACTACGGACTTGATGTACTGTGGTTGGTGGTTTCCAATTCAAGATCTCTTCCACCTTGCTTGGGTCAACCGATACACCTTCGGCCGACAGAATATGCCCAAGAAACGGAACTCTGTCCAACCAAAACTCGCACTTGCTGAACTTGGCATACAGTTGATGTTCTCGCAACCGAGTTAGGACTACACGAAGGTGTTTGGCATGTTCTTCCGGGCTTTTGGAGTAGACCAGTATGTCGTCGATGAACACGACTACAAACTTGTCGAGTTCGGGCATGAAGACTGAATTCATAAGATACATAAAATAGGCAGGGGCATTGGTCAGGCCGAAAGACATAACCAGATACTCGTAAAGACCGTATCTGGTAGTGAAGGCTGTTTTGGGAACATCTTCTGGACGGATTTTTATTTGGTGGTACCCCGATCTGAGGTCAATTTTCGAGAATACCCTGGCCCCCGCAAGCTGGTCAAAAAGTAGATCTATGCGAGGCAAAGGGTACTTATTTTTGATAGTGACCTCATTGAGGGGACGGTAATCGACACAGAGTCTGAGGGAGCTGTCCTTCTTTTTAACAAAAATAGCAGGACAACCCCAAGGGGATGAACTAGGCCTGATGAAACCCTTATCCAACAGATCCTGCAACTGAATTTTCAACTCCGCCAACTCCTTCGGCGGCATTCTATATGCTCTACGGGAAATAGGTGCTGTTCCCGGCTTCAGCTCAATGGCAAATTCTACATCCCGGTCAGGAGGTAAGCCAGGCAATTCGTCAGGGAATACATCCGGAAATTCACAGACTACCGGAATGTTCCGCACCTCTTTAACTGTGGTCGCACATACCCTACCAACTGCTCTTTGAGGTATGGGAAGTTGGATAAGAAGTTGAGTTTGGCTATTAGGCAAGTTTACTCTGATGGTTCTATTCAGCACGTCTATGAGAGCTCTGTGCTGATACATCCAATTCATGCCTAATATCACATCTATATCCTGATCCTTCAGCACTATCATCGAGGTCAGGAATATATGCCCGCCAAGTTCTATGGGCACCCGATGTACCATCTCTTTAGTACTAATGCGCCCTCCGGGCGATTGTATAAGGAAACTTTCCTCTATCTGCCCAATCGGAATTTCATGCTTGACAACAAATGTACGATTGATGAATGAATGCGATGCACCGGAATCGAAAAGCATGATAGCAGGATGACTTGCGACAGGGAACCTACCCAGCATGACGGGTTCACCTTCTGGAATGTCTCCAACTTGCGTGTAGTAGACCTGTCCTGCTTTTCTCACAACCTTTCCCTTCTGGGCCTGCTGCTGGTGGCCACGGTGCTGTGTCTGCTGCTGTTGTCCACCAGGAGCCTTCTGTGCATTCTGATTGTATTGCTTGGGAAACGGGCAGTTGCGGGACCAATGTCCCATCTTGCCACAATTGTAGCAAGGCTGGTTGTATGTTGCTTGAGGAGTGGTTACGCGAATGCCTGGGGCATTCGGCTGGGTGGCACTTTGTTGATTAGAAGTGTGAGAAGTAGCAGCAGTTCGAACTACGACCTGCTGATGAGGATACTGGGGACGTGTGTGGTGAGTGGGATGGTATATGATTTTCTGGCGCTTTTGATGGCCAGAAGATCCAGCTGACCCAGATTTCTTCTTTTTCTTCTCTTCTTGGTGCTTGCGATCACTTTCTTCAAAAGCTATGGCACTGTTGATAGCCTCATGATAAGTGCAGTTGAGATGGTTAGACAGGCTTCGCTGAATCTTGAAGTTCAAACCCCTGACAAAACAGTCCTTCTTCTTCTGATCGGTGTTAGTATGCTCAGGGGCATACTGTGACAGGTGATTGAACTGACTGACGTACTGCATGACTGTAGACTCCTTTTGTTGCAGTGCCAAGAATTGATCCAATTTCATCTTCATCACCCCCGCAGGGATGTAATGTGCACGAAATGCCTCACGGAACTCCGCCCAAGTAAGTTGATGCCCTACTGGCTGTGCTGACTGGAGGTTTGCGAACCAAGCGCTTGCGGGTCCTCGGAGTTGCTGTGCTGCAAACAACGGCTTCTGGGTTTCCGTGCAGCGAATCAATCCAAATTTCTGCTCCATGATACGGAGCCAGTCGTCTGCTTCCAGCGGCTCATCCGCTTTGGTAAACACCGGTGGACGGGTGTCTGTGAAGTCCACATAAGTTGTTTCCTCATCATGGAGGCGGCCACGACGCCCCACACGGTCATCCCGATTTTGCGCAAGCAATGCCGTAGCATTAGCTAGGGCAGCAATGGCATCAGCCAAGGTAGGTGGAATTGGCGGTGCTTGTGGAATGGATCCATCCTCGGAAGTACCAGCACCAGTTGAGCGGGTGTTAACAGGCATCTGTGCATAATTAAACCAAACTGAATCTCAGATTACTTAATCAGGTCTTAATACAATACACACCATACAATACGATCGGCAGAGTACATAACCAACACTCGATACAGTTCTCAAACCATACTAAGGTTTTTATGGCAACACTGATATTACAATACCCTTAAGAGTGCAAATACCGATATCGCTAGTCCTATGGCTAATCTAGACGTCGTCTCCCACGGTCCCGTCAGAGACGACACCGTCCTCGTCAACCTCCGCCACGTGCTCCTCGACGCCCTCCTCGACGTCCTCGTCGGCGTCCTCCTCGACGATCACCTGGAGTGGCTCAATCTCCTCGTCCACGTCCTCCATGTCCTGATCCTCAGGACCAACGACCACCCCATCCTCGGGGTCCTCAACACGTGGCTGCAGGATCGGGTTAAGCTCATTGTTGAGCCTATGCACCTCCTCGTGCAATGTGTCATTGTAGTCCTCGATCTGCTCTACGTAGATCTCCAGCTCGTGCAGTCTCGCCCTGGTCGCGTCCTCTCGCGCCCAGGTGGCATCCCTCTGCTCGATCAGACGAGCCACAGAAGTCCGCAGTCGGTCGATCGTTGCTACGTCCTGGTAGTGCTCCCGACAAGCGGTGGCAAAGTCCTCCACCATCCTCCTCATCTCCTCCCTCATCCTCTCTATCTCCTCCTGTAGCTCAGCGCGGCTACGGCGGGGGCGACGACTGCTAGAGGCCTCCCCGACGCGTGGCGCTAGCTGGTGGCGCGGCACACCCCTAGGCCCCGTCATCTTACGCGCAGTCTGCTTGCAGCGTGCCATGCTGGAGAAGATAAGTTGGGATTAGTGAGGATATAATACAGGCTAGCAAGAATAGGTTTGATAAATCCTAACCCATAACCCGTTTTAAGGAGGAAGTTATTTATAAAGTGAATTAATCATGATGCATGAACCGTACTTACGAATTTAAAACCAATGCAAGCATAACCCATGCATAAATAACTTTTAACATAGGGCTAATAATAGTGCTATTCCACTGGCTACCCTAACTATAATACAGATTTAGACAAGAATGAGCAATTTGGACCAAAATAGCAAATTTTAAATTTATGATCCAAAACGTTTTGAAGTTTTGCAAAGTAATACAGTAATGATTTAGCAATGGAAACGCTCTGATACCAGCTGTGACAGAACCGCCTAAATCACATGGCCCACAGATGCCTGTCATTGTCACTCATGACCTCTGACAGCGGGTCCGCGTCCCAAATGATCTAGAAGGTTCTGCCGGGCTACATTAGCGCCCGATTTTCTCCAACAGGATCCCATTGCGAAGTCATTACAGAATTACAACATTTCATAATAAATTACATCAGAGTGAAAATGCGGAAAGATTATAAGGTACTTAGATTACAAACCGTTTGTCCAAATACGATTGAAGTGCGAATATTACAGACCATAAATAAAATAAGTAGCAGTGGAATAACGATACAACATTATTAAGTATTTAACGATAAGAACCCTGCCCACGGGTTCGACATTACTCCTCCTCACATCCCTCCTGTACCACTGTTACACAGCAAGGGGCGAAACAAACCTCCGGCTGCTGCGTCCCTGCAACATGGGGTTAACAAACCCTGAGTACTGGGGTACTCCGCAAGACTTACCCGACTAAGAAAAAGGATTGAGACTCAGGAATGCAGGCTGAGGGGAGTCAAGGTAAGGCTGGAGCAAGAGTCAAGAGTTTTGCAGAAAAGCATTACTAACTTATTTCAATATTTTAACTCAGTTTTATTTTAATCATATCCATATATCCAATTCCTTTTCATATATCATTATACCTTCAAAATTCTTACTCATTCTCAAAAGCACCTAGTTTCGAACCACTTTTCAATTGTAGGTCAAAGGATCAAGTCTCCATATCCGAGGAGCAACGACGATTCGAATCGATTAGTACCCAGCTGGGGATTCCTATCCACACTGTATATGTAGCACTTAAGCTTGCATATACAACTCCGGCTACCACGATTTTTCTACCCCTGAACCGGTCCTGCGCCACCCGAGAACACAGTACTCCTCTCCTCTCCAGGCACGCCGGCCACGAGGGTACACGCTGCTCTCGCCATCTCTCCACTCCCAGTGCGTGGTTGTCGGTTCAAGTAGTAGAGCCACCGGAGTCAGAGCTTTCCGTAGTATGTGGCTAGTTGCAAAGTCTCGATCACAGCAGGCCTACAACGAACGGTCCCTAATTCTTTTTCCACCGGCGACAGTGCATTGGGACTCTAACCCAAGTACAAGTGTCCCAACGGTTTTCAAATCCCTTTTCCGCCGGTGGTCAAGCATTGGGACTCTAACCCAAGTTCACAACCAACAAACGGAAAACCCCTTTCCGACGGATACGGTGCATCGGGGCTGCTACCCAAGTACACAATTTCCGAACGGACTCATGCCCCTTTTTCCTTTTCTCATGATTCATAATTGTCACATTAAAATAGCCTTTTTACGCAAAAATCTAAATTGATTAAGCAGGGCTAAGCATTTTCGAACATTTTTATTTTTAAACAGGTTTTCGGGATATTATGTATCAAGGCGGATAATGCATCAATATAGGAGACAAACAACTCCTAACAACCTAATGCAATAATAGACTCAAGTGATAAATAATTTTATAAAACACAAGGTGGGGCTGAATGCACCGGGGCTTGCCTTGAATCGTGTACAGCGTCGGGTCGGGATCAGTCCCGCAGATGTCGAACCCTTGGATGACTTCTGGAGTGGCCTCCTCAGTAGTAGTCTCGACCTGGACCTCCTCGGGAACCGCACTACGCGTATGCAATGATGTATGCTTAGCATGGCATGAGGGCAACAAATGAAATGATTGAAAGTAAACCATTAATACCTTGAGTACAACTTTCCTTCACGGTAAAGTTGTAAACAATTTACGGAAGGTAAAAACAATGTTTCCTACTTTTGTTTTATTGACCATTTTAACGGTCACAGAAAGCCGCTACACAGCTTTTCTACAACTAACAAGCGACCCTAATACTTCTGTCAAGGATCACTATGGTGAAAGACCCTTGAAACCAATCAATCCAAAATCACACCAAACAACAGGGATTATTTGCTTAGATTAATTATACTATTCAAATACCCCACAACTAGTAAACAAGTGTCCTAACAGTTTCCAAATGAGCTCAAACTTACCCAACAGATAGATCTTACTCTAAAATAGTACCACATAAATTTTCATGATTTTTGGATAATTCTAGAATTTATTAAAATTGCTCAAAGTTACATTTACTAATTAATATACTGATTTTTAGTTCCCACAGAACACATCCAAACACTATATCTAGTATTTTTATAAAATACTACATGTTCCAGAGAGTACTCACAATTATTTTCATAATTTTTTGATTAACAGGAATATTCCTATAAAAATGACAAATGTAAGTACTATTCATTCAAAATTAAAATGGAAAATCCACTGGAAATCCCTCCAAAATAAAGAAATACACTTCGGCCCGAGGCGGCCCAACATCATCGGGCCGGCCCAACTCCACCCGCGCGTTCACCCGCGCGCGCGCGCACCCAGGGACGCTGACAGGCCGGGCCCGCCTGTCAGCTCCTTCTTCCACCTCGCGCGGCCGTGCGCGCGCACACCTACGGCGGCACGGCGACCAAGTTCCGGCCGCGGGGACGCCGGGGAACTAAAGGAAAAGGGCCAGGAAGGATCGGGGGCTCACCACGGCTCTATTCCGACGGCTGGCCGAGGCTGAGATGGAGCGGAGCAGCGAGCAAGACGACGGCGGCGGCGTGCAGCGGCTCGGCCTCCACGGCGAAGTCGCGTTCCGGTGATTCTATGGGACAAAATGAAACGCCGCTGCGAGCATGAGCTAAGGTATGACTCCTAGAGCCGCAAACGGGAAGTCTAAGGTAGAGAGACTCACCACCGCGAGCTCGACGCGAGAGAGGCGGCTGCAGGCGGTGCTCCGCCGGGCCCGAAGACGACGGCGAGCGTTCCGGGACCCTCGACGCACGGAAGCCGAACCACAGAGGCACAAGTCGTGTTCAAGAACCCAATGAGGCTAGAGACGAGTGGAATTTGGGTGAGGAGGTCGGAGCGCGGCCGATTTTTGGCTCGAAGCCGAGGCGGGTGCGGCGGTGGACGGGAGACGATGAGGGCACGGGGAGGGGACGTCGTCGCCCTTTAAGCCGACCAGAGGGAGGGACAGAAGCGGCATAGGGCGGCGCGCGATCTCCAGCACGGGAAACGGCCCCGGGGACACGATCCCGGCCGGCACGGACGGCGGCGCGCGCGCGCCCGACACGGCGGCGGTCGCGACTGTGCGCGAACAGAGCGGGGAGGGGCAGATCACTGTAGCACTTCAATTCTCCCACACGGTTTTTGACCAATATCGCCAGATTTTGTATAACAACATGAAAAGGTGTAAACACCAAAGTTGTAGAGCTGCAAATTCTGAACAACTTTGATTAAGGGATCAACTCCAAATTTTGAATAATTTAGAAACTATTCAAAAGGGGGTAAAAGAGGGTTTTGAATTTCAAACTGAAATTTTAAAATTACTTTTAAATTTATTCAACAACTTGAAAAATTGTCAAAATAGAAGTTGTCCTACTTGAGGAGCTTTACAACTTTCATTAAATGAGTTTGGTCAGATTCTCAATAGTTTTTAAATTGGCATTTCAAATTTGAATTTCAAAGTGGTAATTAGGGTTTAACTTGAATTTCTATTAAAGAACTTCAAAAACACCCAAAATAAAAGTTGTTCTATATAAAAAGATCTACAACTTCTATTAAGGGACCATCACCAAATTCCAAGTAGATTTTGATTTGGGGTTTTGGGGTCCGATTAGGGCCCAATTTGAATTTTTCCTTTTTGATTTGTTTTAAATTCTCAAATGATAATTCAATCACAACATCCAAGGCATTTGTCAATGAACCACTCTAAAGACCCTAAACATAATCAAATGCAAATGCTTAATACTAAACATGATGACATGTCAAAATTAATTAGTCGTAATACCCGGGGTATTACAGGGACTTGTGGAGACGCTGCTAAAACTACCCAAGCGTCCCCGGGACTTACGTAATAGCGGAGATTAATGGCCCAGGCGTCCCTCACCTCGCGTTGCCTGCGTCATCGCCTCCATGTGTCATTGCCTCGCCTGCTCGGAAGACTTTCCCGATCACTTGATGTGCTCGGGGACTTCGTCGTCGTCTCGGCTGCTCGGAAGATTTTTTTCCCAATCACTTACTGTGCTCGGGGACTTCGTCATCGCCTGCTCGGAAGATTTTTTCCCGATCACTTGCTGTGCTTGGGGACTTCGTCATCGCCTGCTCGAAAGATTTTTTTCCGATCACTTGCTATGCTCGGGGACTTCGTCATCGCCTGCTTGGAAGATTTTCCCGATCACTTGCTGTGCTTCGGGACTGCGCTATCGTTTCGCCTGCCCGGAAGATTTTTTTTCCGATCACTTGCTGTGCTCGGGGACTTCGTCAACACTTCACATAATCAACAAGAATAAAGATTTTGACCCTGACACCACGTGACTACGTCACCTACTATCTGGCTCAGAGACTAAGTGGATACACTTTAACTAGCGGTGAAGGTATTGGCTCTGCCATGCCATAAGTGGATACACTTCACCAAAGAGAAGCACTTTTTCAAAAAATTTCTGAGCTCGTTACATCCGTCTGGTCAAGAACTCCGAAGATCTGCACCTCCTGATGAATGCAAGGCGCTCGGGGACTAGCTATGGGGATATAAACCCCCGGTAACACAAGACAAGATATGGGCCGCACCATCAAAGGTGGCCCGACCCAGAAGATGAAGACGTGCGGCGCAAGGCACTGCACCGCACGGTTATTGTACCAACTTGGATAGTTTACATGTAACCTTGTCGTCCCTTGAGACTATAAAAGGAGCGGCAGGGATAGATCCCACAACCCAACTCTCATCTCATCCAATAGCAATACAATACAGCAACACACAGGACGTAGGGTATTATGCCTCACGGCGGCCTGAACCTGTATAAATCTTGTGTCTCACGCTTTCTGAGTAACGCTTGTTCGTCTCAGGCGCACCTTCACCGATCAATCTACTACCTCGGGTATACCCCTCAGTAGATTGCCGACGATCTCTCGTCGACAGTAATGAAGTGGAAGGAATGGAGAAAAGAAAAGAAAGGGGCTAGAGGCTAAGGTAAAAAGAAAATAGGCTCTTTGTTATAGTGATTAAGGCACTTAGAAGAGTGCGATCATGTAACACCCCTAGTGTTACGATAACTAAAACCTGCCATGTCATGATGATTGCATGCAAAGCATCCCGCATAAACTCATTTTTCTGTGCAATGACTAAAGTAAAATTTATTCTTGCATATGATTGTGTGTAGGAACTCTATAGTGATCTGGTTATGTTAATGTTTGTGTATGTATGTGGGATAAATTAAAAATTAAAGAAATTTAAAAGGATTCATTAATAAACCATACGTCGAACCCGAAACCCTAATTTAAAAATTAAAATGAATTAGGTGTTGGGTCTTAAACAAAAGTTGTAAATCTTTAAAAGCTGAGCAACTTCTATTTTGGACGATTTTGAAGTCACTAAAAATAATTTCAAATAAAACCTAATCTATGCTTTAGAGTTTAGAGTTAAAACTCATTTTCAAAAATAAAAAGGAATCTGATGAAAGTGATTTAACAAAAATTATATATATTTTAAAATGGGATAACTTTCATTTTTGAATATTTCGAATTTTACGAGTGGAAATTTAAATTAAACCCCAATTAGTGTTTGTTTATGCAAATTTAAAATGCCCTTTCAAAAACTATTAAGAATTTGGGCAAACTTCTTTAATAAAAGTTGTAGGGCCTTTCATGTTGAGCAACTTTTATATTTGGGGATATTGAAGTTATGCAGTGAGATTTCAAAATAAACCCTAATCATTGTTTCAAAATTTAAATTTGAAATGCTATTTCAAAAATTATGAAGAATCTAATAAAACTCATTTAATGAAAGTTGTTGGACTTGAAAAGTGGAACAACTTCTATTTTTGCATGTTTTCAAGTTATTAAGAAAAGTTTTGAGAATTTGATTGGATTAGTTTTGAAATTCAAAATCCCTAATTACCCCCTTTTGATTTATTCAAAATCCATTCAAAATTTGAATGTGGTTCGAAAACTAAAAATGTTCAGCACTAAATCTACTGTAACTTTTACATTGGCAATTTTTTGACTTGTTACATAAAATAAAAAGTAATTTAGCAAAAGTCAGTGAATGGTCATGCTCTGCTACAGTGTTGACAGGGGGGTCCGGACTCTACTCGTGCTCTGTTCGCGAGCAGAGACCGTGCGTGTGCGCACCGGCCGCCGGCGCTGCCCGGGGCCGGCCAGCGGCCTGTTGACGTCGCAGCCGGGTCCGTGGGGGACCCTCTCCACGCCGCGTATCTCTCCACTGTCTATTTAAGCCCAAGCCATCGTCGTTTTCCCACTTCTCCCTCCATTGCCACAGCCGTCGAGGTTCAGTTGGGCTCCAAATTCGCCATCTGTAAACCATCTCCACCGCCTCCATCTTAGGGCTAGCTCCATTTCTCCGTCGCGCTTTGATAGAGCCCGCCCTTACTGCTTCTCGTCGCCGGACTTGGCCGGAGCGAGGTTTCCTTCCCCGCAGCCGTTAGGAGGGTCGCCGAGCTCCGTTCATCGGGGATAGAGCCTCACGGTGGGTGTTTCTCCTTCCCGTCTTGGGTTCTATGTTCTTCCGAGTATGGTGAAGCTCATGGACGCGGCCTTGTTTTCTTTGGAGCCTTGTAGTCACCGGAACGGAGTCTTGCCACCTGATAGCGCCGCCGAACCTGCCATTAACGTCAACCGAGCCGCTCTATCTGCCTCCGTCTAAAACCAGCATGCACACGTGAACCTAGGTGAGCTCTGGGAGCTTTTGGTACTGAGGGGTCGGCCTGGGAGGGTTTCGGCTACTCGGAACGCCCGTGCCGCCGCGGCAAAGCCGCCATGATCGCCATGGCTGCAGCCATACTTGCTGGAGCCTTGGTTTCATCGCTAAGAGTGGATTAAGGGCGAGAACATATTGTGGGGCGTCTTGGGGCCTTTTCCTGGCTGCTCGGCCGCCGCCGGCCGCTTCCGGTCTTCGCCGGAGCTGGCACGGTCGGCCGGCAGAGCTCCTGCCTTGGTCGCGGGCTGGCCCGGGCTGGCCAGTGCTAGGCCAAGCCAGCCTGCGCAGGCCTGGGCTTGTTTGGGCCAAGTTGGGTCGGCCCAGCAGGGTTGCAGTGAAGTGCAAACCGATTCTTTTTATATTTTTCCTGAAAATAAATAGTTGTCAGATTTGTAAATTTTGTGGGAATTAATTCGTAGCTCCAAAAATCATGAAATTAATTGTGTAGGATCTCTGAGTAGTTTATTACCTAAGAAAAATATGAAACCTATATTTTGGGCATTTTTCGTACCCAATAAAAATAGGCGTTTTAATTAATAAATGACTTTCCTAAGATTTTTGTGGCTCAAAATAATTAACCAAAAATTATGAAAAGTATTGTACTACTGTTTTGAGTCATGGGCTACCTCCACAAAAATCTATAGTCAATTTGGATAAACTTTTATTATTTGCAATTTATCCCTAATTAAATAAATGATAAAAATGATATTTAATGTTAATCAATTTAAGGATTGTGTTATTTGGGATTGTGTGTTAACCTTGGGTCATTATCTTGTGTTTGCCCTTGGCACCTTGTTAACTTGTTTAAGCTTATGCCAAACTGGTTAATTATAATATTTAAATGTTATTTCATGTGAGTAATTTACTTGTTTACTATTAAATGCTCTATTGAATGATTATTAAAATAAATAGAAAACCCTAATGACTTAGGTTTTGTGCGATTTTCGGATTGATTGTTGACCATAGGTCATTGGCTTAAAATGATCTTTGGCATCTTAAGTAGTTGTTCGAGTTAATTATTAATTTATTTTATAGTAGAATAAATTGATTAATGTGGCTTTTTGCAACTGTTAAAAATAATCTTAAGTAATAATCGGGATATTGGTTTGGGTTAGCATTGCAACTTGATCGTGAAGAAAAGTTGTCCTCAACCTTCTAAATTAGATTAATTTCTATTAATTCGCAATTTAGTGCATCCCATGCATCATGACATACATATCATCATGTTAAACATTGCATTGTTATTTCGTGTAGTGGACGCGCGGTAATTATTATCGGAAGCGAGCCCCGAGTAAGGTTTTCACTCGGAGGACGTGGATTTTTCTCGGTGATCGACTTCAGGGTATTATCTACTCCAAGCAACAGGAAAGCCCCGGTGCATTCAGCCCATTCATTGTGATTTATAAAATGTTTATAATTTGAGTTAATCTACTGCATTAGGTTTATAGAAGTTGATTGATAACCCAATTGATGCATTACCAACCTTGACCACTGAAATACCTTGAAACCATTTTAAAATAAAATGTTTGAAAAATGTTTAGCCCTGCTAAATTAATTTAGTTTTGCACAAAATGCTATTTTTGAGCGATGGTATTATATTAAGGATTAATTCATGAAAAAGGGATATGGTTATGTTCTCGTTCGGTGGCTGTGCACCTGATCAGTACATTGTCACTGACGGAAGGGATTTTTCGTTCGGTGGGCCATATGATTGGGTTAGAGTCCCAACTTATCGTCGTCGACGGAAAAAGGATGTGAAAACCGGGTGGTCACCAGTGTACTTGGGTTAGAGTCCCAATGCATGGTTTCCAACGGAAAAGTATTAGAGACCGTTCGTTGTCGGCCTGTTGTGATCGAGACTTTTTGCAACTAGCCACATACTCCGGGAAGCCCTATCTCCGGTGGCTCTATTGCTTGAACCGACAACCACATACTGGAAGTGAAGAGATGGCGAGAGTAGCATGTACCCTCGTGGCCGTCGTGCCTAGAGACGAGAGGAGTACTATGCTCTCGGGTGGCACAGGACCGGTTCAGGGATAGAAAAGTCATGGTAGACGGGGTTGGCATATGCAAGCTTAGGTGCTACATATACAGTGTGGATAGGGATCCCCAGCTGGGTATTAATCGATTCGAATCATCGTGCTCCTCGGTTATGGAGACTTGATCTTCACACCTACATCGAAAAAAGGTTCAGAACTAGGATGTTTTCGAGATTGAATAAGTAATTGGAATTTGAAGGATAGATGTGAAAGAATTGTGAATTATTGATATTGATTATAATGATGTTGACTAAAATACTGAAAATAGGATTAGTATTGCTTTTCCGCAAAATACTTTGACCCTTGCTAAAGCCTTACCTTGACTCCCCTCAGCCTGCATTCCTGAGTCTCATTCCTTTTTCTTAGTCGTGTAAGTCTTGCGGAGTACTCTAGTACTCAGGGTTTGTTAATCCCTGTTGCAGGTAATTTAAGTGTACAAATTCTGCGTGGGATCGTGCCGGTCAGTGGATCGTGAATGAACAAAAAGGTATATGATATAACCCTTGGGCAGGGTGTCTAGTCGTATACAGCTACTCCACTACGAAACTCTGGTTCGGGCTAATGTAACCTATATTTGTAAACCTATGGTTATGTAATACTTTCGCACTCTTTACTCTAATTCTTTTATTTGTGTAAACTGTTGTAATTCTGCAATGCTTTCAATGAGATCCTCGGGAAGTTAGAGTTTTCTAGGGAACCCGGCAGGCCACCACGGTCAAGGGGAACTCGTGCAGACTGATCGTGGGTCCTTAGGGACGATGACGGTGCACGTGGCCCTATGATTAAGGTGGTTCTATCACAGATCACATTTATGATAGATGACCCAACTATTAAGAGGGGAAGTGCTTTGTTTACTCGGTCATCAAGTGCTAGCTCTGAGGTTGCATATCACTTTGCATACACTTGTGAAACTAAGAGTGAACTAACAATGCTTTGCAAATGCTTTGAAAACTAGCTAACACGCAAGCCTAAGTGAGTAGAATACTTGAGTGTTGGCACATGAGAGCAAGAGCGGTGAGAATAGTTTGAGAGTGTGTTCAAAAAAGCATCGGGCGCTGGACTGGACGCGTCCAGTGGCTAACCATAACTCAGCTCGACTGTGCAGAGTGCACCGGGAGCAGGTGTTCGTCTAGTGGTAGCTCCTATGTCCCTCACTTCCCTCCTTCACCCTGCAAGAATATGTAGCTCCCATGTCCCTCACTTCCCTCCTTGCTTGCTGCAACGTTCAACTATAAAAAACACAAAAGAAAATAAATAGTAGACAATAAACTAAAATAGGGCTAACAATAAATTGTCTTTATTTCAATTAATATATACAAATGGTCCATTTTAACTATTATTCAGTAATTAGAAAAGAAACAAAGAGTGGTTGTTTCTAGAATAGAGCATTAATGGTGGTTGTTACTACTTATTAGAATACAAAGTGACTGCAAGGACACATCAGTGCACTACTAAGTTCATTGGTAATGTTCATTATTCTTCAGCTTGCAAAGAAGCAACAAATTAGTAATATTCAGTCAAATAATAAGCAAATATAATTCAGTTTCACCAACATTGATCAAAATTTTAAGGTCTAGCCTACATACAGCAAACAAGGATACCGCCAGAAATGTATAGGATTTCAGTAGTGAGCATGAAGATCCAATAAACTTTGAGTTAAGGTTCAGCCAGAGCCTAGAGAGTGGGTTATGGTACTAAGTACTGGAGAGTGGGAGTAGCACCTTGAGATGTAGCATGGTCAGTCATCACTAGAAGAGATGTGCAATAATGCAAACATCAATGTAACACCCCTGATGTTACTGTAACTAAAACCTGCCATGTCATCATGATTGCATGTAAATCATCCCGCATTTGACCCTGTTAAGTTGCATCAACTAAAATCAGTTTTATTCTTGCATTTGATTGTCAATAGGTAAATTATAGTGATTTGATATGTAAATATTTGTATTGGTGTGTAATTATCTATATCCAATTGGAAAATAAAAAGAAAGTCATTTTTAAACCCTAAATCGGACCCAAAGCCCTAATTTAAAAACTAAATGGAATTAGTGGTGGGGCCTTAAATAAAAGTTGTAAATACTTAAAAGTTGAGCAACTTCTATTTGGAGCAATTCCGAGGTTATTAACAAGAATTTCAAATAAAACCCTAATTTATGCTTTAAAGTTTAAATTTGAAATACAAATTCAAAAATTAGTAGGAATCTGATGATGGTCTTTTAATAAAAGTTTTAGCCCTTGAAAGATGGAACAAGTTTCATTTTTGAAGATTTTAAAGTTTACCAGTAAAATTTTAAATTAAACCCAAAGGAGTGTTTTAGAATTTAAATTTGAAATGCTATTTTAAAAACTATGAAGAATCTAACAAAACTCAATTAATGAAAGTTGTAGGGTTTTTCAAGTGGAACAACTTTTATATTTGGGGATTTTGAACTTATGCTTTGAAATTTCAAATTAAACCTTAACCAGTGTTTTAGAATTCAAATTTGAAACCCAACTTCGAAAATTAACAAGAATCTGACCAAACTTCTTTAATGAAAGTTGTAAAGCTCAATAAATATAACAACTTTGATCTTGGAAGATTTTCAAGTTATTGGGGAAAATCTAGAGAATTTAAATGGATTAGAAATTAAATTCAAAATCCCTCTTTACCCCCTTTTGAATTATTCAAAATCCGTTCGAAATTTGAAATTGGTTCAAAAACCAAAGTTGTGCAGAATTAAGAGTACTACAACTTTTGTATTTACGATTTTCTGAGTTCCCACACGAAATTTGGAGTAATTAATCGAAAATAGTAGAAAGGATAGGGTCCTGCTACAGTAGACGGACACAGGAGCTTGCCTCCTGCCTCTGTTCGCGAACAGAGCCTCGCGTCCGACAGCGCGGCGACGCCGCCCGGCGCTGCCGGCTGCTTGTCGCCGGTCGTGTGGAGTCGTGGGGGTCCCGGGAGCTTGTCCCCCTCTTGTTCCCCTCTTCTCCCACCTTATTAAGCCGACGGCTGCCCGCGTACCTCTCCTTTTCCCTCCATTTACGCCGCCGTAGAGCTTCGGTTCATCGGCAAATTCACCGTTCCCATTGAGCCACTATCCAATTCCTCTTGCCAGCAGACTTACCACCTCCCGGCGCACTTCCGTGACCCAACCGTATCGCCTCTGGTCTCTTGTGTGCGCCGGAACGCCATCGGCGCCTCGGAGTTCGGCCGGAGCGCCGCCGTGACATATCCCACCGCGACGAGGCCGTCCCTGCGAGGTAGGTTCCTTTCCAGTCCTCGTTCCGTGCCCTTTGACACCCAGGAAAACTCATAGGCCCGCTTGTCTCTATATTACCGCTATGTAGCCGACGGAACGTCGACGACACCCTCAATTCGCCCCGCCGCCGTGACCTTCAACGTCGACGAACCCTCTCGGACCGGCGTATGCTCCAACTAGCATGCGCGTCACACTCTGGTGAGATTCCTGTTCCATTAGGTATAGTCGGTTTGGTCCCTCGTAGTCTGCTACGGCCGGAACGCGCCTTTCCCGACGAGCTCCGAGCCGGCCATCCACCATAGTCGCGGGAGAGCTCGAGTCCGAGTCGTAGGTGCCCTCTGTAGTGCGACAACGGGGTTGACAGCTTGTGGGGAGAGAGACGGTGCACTCGGTGTCATCGGGGAGCCGTCGTCGGCGAGCCGCCACGAGCGGCGCTGCCGCCGCGCGTGCGTGCCTCTGCTCTGCTCGAGTGGAGCAGAGGGGAGGAAGAAGAGGAGGCCGACTGGGCCGGGTTCGGCCGTAGTGGGCCGGCCCAGTCGGGCGCGGGGAGAGCGGAGGGAGAGAGAAGGCCGGGCCGGTCTGTGGCTGGTTGGGCCGTCTCGGGCCAGATTGGCTTTTCATTTTCTCCCGCGAATTATTATTCCTTTTCTATTATAAATTAAAATGAATAGTACTGTCAGTTGTTATTTTCATAGGAATATTTATGTTGAGCTAAAAATCATGAAAATAATTGGGTATGCTCTCTGAAGTATGTAGTATTTTATAAAAATATTAAATATAAGGTTTGGACATTTTTGCAGGGACTAAAAATCAGCATATTAAATGATAAATGCAACTTTGGGCAATTTTAATAAATTCCAGATTAATCCAAAAATCCTAAAAATTTATGTGGCACTGTTTTAGGGTAGAACCTATCTATGGGATAAGTTTGGGCTCAATTTGAAACTATTTGATCACTTGTTAAAAAAATATTGGGTTAATGGGATATTAGAATTGATTTAAACAAATAATCCCTGTAGTTTGGTGTGACTTTTGGATTGATTGAGTTCATTGATCTTTCACCATGGTGATCCTTGACAAAAGTAATGAAGTCACTTGTTAGTTGTAGTAAAGTTATGCAGCGGCTTTCTATGACTGTAAAAAATGGTCAATAAAAATGAAAATACGAAAACACCATTTTACTGTATGAGAAATATTTTGCAACTTTACCGTGAAGGAAACTTGTACTCAACGTTGTTAATTAAATATTTGTTCTACATTTCCCATTCATGTCATTCCGCACCATGTAAGCATGCATCGTTATTTTACGTGTAGTGATCGGGTGCTCGGAAGGAATTCTTGATTGCTCCCAGACAGAAGAATTATTCGTCAGGGGAAGTCAAGAGGGTTTCTCTGGTTTTCTGACGGAAGTGACAGACCTGCAACACAGGCAAGCCCCGGTGCATTCAGCCCCGCCTTGTGTTTTACAAAATATTTATAACTTGAGTCTATTACTGCATTAGGTTGTTAGGAGTTGTTTGTCACCTATGTTGATGCATTACCTGCCTTGATACATAATATCCCGGAAACCTGTTTAAAAATAAAAATGTTCGAAAATGCTTAGTCCTGCTTAATCAATTTAGATTTGCATGAAAAGGCTATTTTGACCCATGAAAATGTGACAACTATGAATCATTGGAAAAGGAAAAGGGGTATGAGTCCGTTCGGAAATTGTGTACTTGGGTAGCAGCCCCAATGCACCTTAACCGTCGAAAAGAGATTTTCCGTTCGTTGGTTGTGAATTTGGGTTAGAGTCCCAATGCTTGACCATCGGCGGAAAAGGGATTTGAAAACCGTTGGGACACTTGTACTTGGGTTAGAGTCCCAATGCAATGTCGCCGGCGGAAAAAGAATTAGGGACCGTTCGTTGTAGGCCTGCTGTGATCGAGACTTTGCAACTAGCCACATACTACGGAAAGCTGACTCCGGTGGCTCTACTACTTGAACCGACAACCACGCACTGGGAGTGGAGAGATGGCGAGAGCAGCGTGTACCCTCGTGGCCAGCGTGCCTGGAGAGGAGAGGAGTACTGTGTTCTCGGGTGGCGCAGGACCGGTTCAGGGGTAGAAAAATCGTGGTAGCCGGAGTTGGCATATGCAAGCTTAAGTGCTACATATGCAGTGTGGATAGGAATCCCCAGCTGGGTACTAATCGATTCGAATCGTCGTTGCTCCTCGGATTTGGAGACTTGATCCTTTGACCTACAATTGAAAAGTGGTTCGAAACTAGGTGTTTTTGAGAATGAGTAAGAATTTTGAAGGTATAATGATATCTGAAAAGGAATTTGGAATTATGGATATGATTAAAATAAGACTGAGTTAAAATATTGAAATAGGATAGTAATGCTTTTCTGCAAAACTTTTGACTCTTGCTCAAGCCTCACCTTGACTCCCCTCAGCCTGCATTCCTGAGTCTCATTCCTTTTTCTTAGTCAGGTAAGTCTTGCGGAGTACCCCAGTACTTAGAGTTTGTTAACCCCTGTTGCAGGTGAGCCGAGTGTACGGTTCTACTTAAGACCGTGCCGGTTGGTGTATCGGGCTTGGATGATGAAGTGTATGATATAACCCTTGGGCAGGGTGTCTAGTTGTATGATGCTACTCCACTACGAAACTCTGGTTTAGGATATTGTAAGCTAGATTTGAAAACCTATATTAATGTAACTCTTCCGCACTCTTTACTCTGATTCATTTTATTTGCGTAAACTATTGTAATACTGCAATGCTTACAATGAGATCCTCGGGGAATTAGGGTTTCCTAGGGAACCCGGCAGGCCACCTAGGTCAAGGGAAAACTCGTGCAGACTGATCGTGGGTCCTTAGGGACGATGACGGTGCACGTGGGCCCTATGATTAAGGCGGTTCTGTCACAATCAAGAGATGTGCAGACACCTACAACATATATGTATATAATTTCTTAGAACAGATTTGGTACTAGACTTTCTTGATGGGATAAATGTCAGTTTATTTACAGTAAAGAGTAAACATATCAAAGTCACTATGAAGCGGAATGCAGTAGTACAAAATTTTTAAGCCAATTAGTTATTCAGCTCACTATGAGAATGAGTTGCAGCACTACGTCACTTACTAGTCTTAGCTGATGTATGACCAAAATCAGTTATTGCAATGTGAATTTAGTTTCAGTTTAGATATCAGTTCCTGAATTTAGTTTCAATGTCAGTTCAGAGTTGGCAAAAATCTTGTCTGAAATTTAGTCTGAAAAATAAGATGGATAAATGACTAAAATAGATTACTAAAACACCTAGATGAGTTTAGATATTTTAGTTCAGAAATATATGACTGCAAGTAAAGATCAGTCAGATAGCTACTTGCACAAGCACAGATCGACATTCAGAGATGAAATTTCACTCTTGCACACATTCAGTTAGCATACTACTATAAAGTCATAGGGGTGGGACTCTGAAACAAACAAGTCCCTTGTATAGTTTCATAAACCCTATGTGAGATTCATGATTTTGTGACTAGTGTTTACTAATACTTTCTCAATTGAAAAAATAGCCTATATAACAATTGTACATTTTGATAAGTTCTAAAAACTTTGTATTCAAAATTTTTTCATCTGAGGTCATTTAGTGTTTCATTTGACAAAGTTTGACCAAGTCAAATTTTGAATTTTTAAAAAATTACACATTAACACTAGTATTTGAAACTCTAAATGGTTTCAAATAGAAAAGTCATGAATACCAAGTTTGTTAATCTCATTAAGATCTACATTTGTTGTTTTGTCTAACTTTTCTTTTGACAAAGTTTGAATGATTCGAATTTTAGATTTTTAAATTTTGACAGCTCCAAACCAGTTTTTAAAACCCAAGATGGTCTCAACTAGAAAAGCCATGAATACCAAGTTTGATCAGCTCATCAAGATCTATAATTGTTATATAGGTCATTTTTTTATTTAAGAAACTATTAGGAAATTTTAGTTCTAAATTGACAAGTCTCTCGTATATTTTCATAAACCCTATGTGAGATTCATGATTTTGTGACTAGTGTTTACTAATACTTTATCAAATAAAAAATAGCCTATATAACAATTGTACATGTTGATAAATTATAAAAACTTTGTATTCAAAAGCTTTTCATCTGAGGTCATTTAGTGTTTCATTTGACAAAGTTTGACCAAGTCAAATTTTAAATTTTTAAAAAATGATACCTTGACACTAATATTTGAAACTCTAAATGGTTTCAAATAGAAAAGTCATGAATATCAAGTTTGTTAATCTCATTAAGATCTACATTTGTTGTTTTGACCAACTTTTTTTTGACAAAGTTTGAACGATTCAAATTTTGGATTTTTAAATTTTGACAATTTCAATCTAGTTTTCGAAACCCTAGATGGTCTCAACTAGAAAAGTCATGAATACCAAGTTTGTTCAGCTCATCAAGATCTACAATTGTTATATAGGCTATTTTTGTATTTGAGAAAGTATTAGAAAAGTTTAGTTCTAAATTGCTCGCTTAGGCGCATTAGCCCGTCGGCCTACTTCGCAACCTAGTGGCCGCGTGCTTCCTTCCTATGTGGCCCTAGGCACTTCACCTCCCAGGTGTTCAATTGTGCTTTGTTTTGAAAAGTTAATGTTTAATTTGCTTAAATATACGATAATATTTATTTGTAAAATATGACTAGATTTGAATTGGCTTTTGTTTGAAATTATGATTTATCCAATTTAAATTAATAACTTCTTCATAATTTTGTTTAAATATAATAAATTAATCTTGTAGTTGTATGAAAAATTTAAAGCTCTTGAATTTAAATTAAAAATGGATTTGTAAATTAAAATAAAAAAGAAAGAAAAAGAAAACATCACTCAACCCTACTCTTTTAGGCCTAGCCCGTCTCCACCTGCGCTCCCTCTTTCTTTTCACCTGAGCTGAGGCCCAGCTTTGGCCCAACAAATATGGTCAAGGTCCAGCTCCTACTAGGGCATTTTATGATGTTGGGAGCCGTCATATTTGATAAAATATCCAGTGACGGTCTACTGTCGTCATATAAAAACTGTATGTGTCGTCATTAATTCACAACCGTCAGCCTACTCCTTGTGCCTGATAATTTGTGACAAAACTTGGTACCTTTATGTGACACAAGAACTAATGTCGTCATAAATACTTTTGGGTCTCAAAATTTTATGACGACACATAATGTTTCATCATATTATGTTACATTATATGACAAAAACAAGCCCCGTCATGAGGCATTTTGTCATAAAAAGAATGATTTCTTGTAGTGTGGCAATAAGATATGCAGGTAATTAGCCACAGGTACACTAGTGTGAGCAATACATGCCATGATGAAATTGATTGGACTTGTTCAAATGCTCAACTATGTGTTAATAAAGGACTCATTGCATATGAGAGACATGACATGGAGTCATATGGCTAGGTGGAGAAGATTAAGAGACATGGCTTGGCTATGATGGACTGGTTGTAAGTGTGTGAAGGGCAAGTTAGAGGCTTTGAAGCGATGGACTATACGTGGCAGAGAAGTTTGAGCAACACCGATGGCCCAAGGTAACCGTGAAAAGTAAGCAGAGATTGTGCTTGTGTGACATCAGCATTGGAGAAGATGAAATGCCAGGCAAAGGTATATTTGTAGTGCATTTCATTTCATTGTTCAAAAGTTATGTAGAGAAGCACGTGACTGAAAGGTCCTAGTATGGCTAGAGGCTAGGTGAATAGCCCATACAAATTTTCTACAATGCACTTATATTAAGCCAAAAGGTTAGTACTTTACACGGCGTAAAGCAGTGCAATAGCTTCAACTAATGTAGGCAAAGCCACCCACATAATTCTAGTGTTTCTAGGCTCCTAAGCCACACAAGAGACTAGGCACTAAGTTAGCAACAACTAAGAGAAAGAACTGCTCAACTAACAAGCTACAAGCCACACAAGAGTGAAGTGCAAGAAATAAAGATATAGGAGGGATGGTTATACCGATGCCTTGTGAAGTGTAGCCAATCAAGGAAGGGAAAAATCCGAATCACTCACTTGAAGGTGAGGATCATAATGAAGTTGTAATACCTCTGGTATTATTGCCTAACTAAATTGCCATGTCATCATGTTTATTATTAATCATCTGCATATGATTGTGTTTAGGGCTCCTAGAGTGATTGGATTTCATTTATAATTGATTGTGTAACTAAGTCCTCAATCAAAAATCAAAAATAAAATTTAATAGAAATCAAATTAGGCACTGGAGTTGACCTAAAACCCTAATTCAAAATCTATATTGAATCTAAGGAAAGTGTCTTAATGAAAGTTGTAGAACTTTTAAAATGGAACAACTTTTATTTTTGAAGATTTTGAAGTTATATTATAGAAATTCAAATTAAACTCAAATTACTATGTAGGAATTCAAATTTGAAACTTCAATTTCAAAAATATTGAGAATCTGATATAACTTCCTTAATAAAGGTTGTAAAGCTTACTGAAGGGAATAACTTTTATTTTGACCATTTTTCAAGTTGTTGAGAAAATTTAAAAGTAATTTTTAAATTTTAGTTTGTAATTCAAACCCTAATTCTACCCCCTTTTTAATATGTTCAAAAATATTTCAAATTTGAACTCGGTCTCAAAAGAAAAATTGTTCTCCAGAAAGATTTGCACAACTTTCGTTTTGGGGTCTTTCTCTGATTCAAACGTTTAGGCACTCAATTGATTTGAATAGGTTTTCACCTAGAAAACTAGCTACGGTACCTGGGGGCCCCTACATTGCTCGACGTCGTGCGCACGTGCCCATGCCGCGCGTCGGTCTTCGTCCGGCCGACAGGTGCACTGTCGCCGCCGTGCCAAGGCCGTTCGGGGGACCCGGACAGGCGCTCGACCTTATCCCCTCCTCCTCAGTCGCTTAAAGGCGACGAGCCCCCCCCCCCCCCCATTCTCCTATTTCCTCCCGCACGGCCGCCGGCAACCACCATCGACCTCCGGCCAAATTCGCTCTCTCGGTTTCACCTCTAGCAAATTCGTTTTGCCAGTAGCGTCGTCTCGTTCTTGCGCTCCGTTTCCACCTTGTGGTACAAGCTGCAGTAGCCTAGGGGTCCCGGAACGCCGCTGTCGTCCTCAGTTCCGGCTAGAGCTCCGCCGCGGGCCGACCTGGTGAGACCAGCTTGCTCCAGCGAGTTTTTCTCTATTCCAACCCTCGTCCGGTGCTGCTGTGAATACTGTGGTTCTCATGCTTGTGTTGGTTTAACCATTACCGCTCTAGGTACGCCGGAACGAAAGCCTCATCGTCGGCGCACGCTGCTGCGTTCTCCGCCGGCATCAACTTCTAGTCTCCACTCTTCCTTCAACTCCACCTGGGCGCGCTTCATCTTCAGGGTGAGCCTCTGGTTCTCTGGGACAGTTTCCTTGGGTCGTTTGTGGCTCGTCGTGGCCGGAATTCTTTCCACCGTCGTGGCCGAGCCGCCATGGGCGGGTTGGTGCTCGTCGAAGACGGCTAGAGTAGGGGCTAGGTGTTTAGGACTGCTCACTAGGCTCGAGGGTAGGTGTAGGGTCGTTTGGCTTCGCTGCTGCGGTCGTCGGCGGCGAGTTCCACGGCGGCCCGGCGCGCGCGCTCGTGTCCAGGGGCGCGGCGAGAGGTGGGAGGAGAAACTGATGGCTGGGGCCAGCCTGTCAGTGTCCCCATGCGGAGGCGCGTGAGCGCGCAGGCGCGGCCGGGCCGTGCTGGGCCTGTTCGCTTAAATGGGCCAAATGGCCATTTTCATTTTCCCGAATGATTTACCAAATCTTTTCATTTTCAATTAAAATAAATAGTGTTGGGTTTTAATTTTTTGTGTGAATTAATCTACTGCACCAAAAATTATGGAAATATTTGTGGATGCTCTCTATGATGTGTAGAATTTAATAAAAATATGAAATGTAGGATTTGAGTGCTTTCTGTATTAACTAAAAATCAGCACATTAAATGATAAAGGGAACTTTGATGATTTTTAATAAATTCCCTGTAAGTCCAAAAATCATGAAAATTTAATTGGTACTGTTTTAGGTTCAGAGCAAACTGTTGGTGAAGTTTGGCATCAAATGGAAATATTTAAATATTTATTAAATTATATATTGGTTTAAATGATTAATAATAGGAATAGGGAATGAAATGATTATTGATTGGTGTGATTTTTGGATTGCTTGAGATTCTAGGTCAATCACCTTTATGACCTAGGGCATTGTGAATTAGAGTAATCATGGCTGGCCTATGGTAGGGTCTTGATCATGTGTGCCTTATTTATTTTGAATTTCATCTGTCATTCCATGCGCATCGCATTCATACATTCATTCATTGCAAACGTGTAGTGACCGAAAATCCTGAGGTAAAGTCTGAGGGTGCATCTGAGGAGACTGCTCAGGAAGTTGTGCAAGGTTTTGATATTTGTGGCACCGACCCGGATCCGACACTTTACACCATCCAAGGCAAACCCCGGTGCATTTGCCCCTTCTTGCTATTTTAAAATGTTTATCACTTGAATTAATCTATTGCATTAGGTTAATAGGAGTTGATTGACAACCCATTTATGCATTACCATCCTTGACCACTGATCAATACCTGAGAACCTGATTTTGTTAAAGTATTGAAAAATGCTTAGTCATGCTTAATGATTAGATTTGCAAAAATGCTATTTTGAACTGTGATGAGACAAATCAAATGAATCACTTTATGAGAATGGTTATGTCCTTGTTGGTTGGCAGTGTTCATAGCTAGTTCATTGTCATCCACGGGGATAGGTTTTTCCGTTTGGTCGACCATCTGTTTGGGTTAGAGTCCCAATGATCCTCACCATCGGAAAGGGATGTGAAAACCAGGTAGTTACCAGTGTATTTGGGTTAGAGTCCCAATGCATGGTTTCTAATAGAAAAATGTTAGGGACCGTTCGTTGTCAGGCCTGCTGTGATCAAGACTTTGCAACTAGCCACATACTACGGGAAGCCTCTGACTCTGGTGGCTCTACTGCTGGAACCGACAACCACGCACTGGGAGTGGAGAGATGGCGAGAGTAGCGTGTACCCTCGTGGCCGTCGTGCCTGGAGACGAGAGGAGTACTGTGCTCTCGGGTGGCACAGGACCGGTTCCGGGGTATGAAAAGCCGTGGTAGGCGAGGTTGGCGTATGCAAGCTTAAGTGCTACATACGCAGTGTGGATAGGAATCCCCAGCTGGGTATGAATCGATTCGAATTGTCGTTGCTCCTCGGTTATGGAGACTTGATCCTCACCTCTACATCGAATAGTGGTTCGGAACTAGAATGTTTTGAAATAAATAAAGGAGTATCGAAAGAATGATGATGAATATTGGAAAGCACTTGGATTATGGTAATGATTAATAGTATTATTGAAATAAAATATTGAGATAGGACTAGTAATGTTTTCCGCAAAACTCTCGAACTCTTGTTAAAGCCTTACCTTGATTCCCCTCAGCCTGCATTCCTGAGTCTAATTCTACACTCTTAATTGGGTAAGTCTTGCGGAGTACCCCATGTACTCAGGGTTTGTTGACCCCGCTGCAGGTAGTCAGCAAGAGTCTGAAGTCTGTCTGGCTCCGTGCTGTGTCACTATCGTCTAGGAGAGTGAGGAAGAATAAGGTTGAACCCGTGGGCAGGGTTCGTGTACTAATTATCTATCTTGTTGTACTGTTGTTCTATCGCTACTGCTACCATTTTAAATTATGGTCTGTAATAACTGCACCTAATTTCCATTCGAACACTGGTTTGTAATATTAAGTACTATTTACTCTTCCGCACTTTTACTCTGATGTATTTTGTTATGAAATGTTGTAATCCTGTAATGGCTTCGCAATGGGATCCTGTCGGAGATAACGGGTGCTTATGTAGCCCGGCAGAGCTCGTCTAGGTCATCTGGAACACGGGCCCGGCTGTCAGACGTCGTTAGTGGCGATGATAGGTGCCTGTGGGCCACGTGATTTAGGCGGTTCTGTTACAGAAGTCCAATGAAGCCGACAAGAGATTTATCCATAGGGTTCACGTGTTTACCGTTGTACTATGTCCCCGTTGTGTCGACTTCATGGCTAATCGGTATCACATACCGAACCTCTCAAAAGGCGCCACAAGAACCTACCCAAGAGTGAGGTAACCCAATGATATGAGATTTTCTTAGAGTTACTTTTGAACACTCCGATCGGGGTAGGCACAAAACCCCTCACAACCCACCGGTGTGGGCAAGAACAAGCTCCACCTCTTCCCACACCACTTCTTCACCTCCAATCCAGCTAGGTGACGGCAATCACCAAGAGTAAATTACCTCACCACCAGGCCACCAAGTGCTCTATATGCAACAAACTATCAAAGCAAATCAGTTGGAACACTTTCTCTCAATGCAAATCTCACTTGGAATCAAGACAGGAGAGTTGAAGGGAGTGGGCTAGGCTCACAAGAGTTTTAGGACTCAGAAATGTGCAAGGGAGCCTCCCAAAACACACCGCTCACTATTTATAGCCAGCCCCAAAATTCCAACCGTTACACAGTTTTCTCGGGGCACCAGACGCTCTGTGTCCGGTCCGTGCGTGTCCGGTGCACGGATATGCACCACATTGCACCTCATATGAATGTCACCCATCAGATCTCAGTGGTTGAAAATGAATCATGTCTTGTTTATGTTGCACCGAACGAGTGGACATTTGTTCGGTGCCTCCCGCACGTGTGTCCGATGCTCGAGCAGAACAAATCCGAGAGCACAGGGTTAGGACCCAATGCGTCCAACGCTACACCACCAAACAAAATGAGTGTCCAGTCTTACGCTAATGCTGAGCGAGCGCACGACCACCTAATGGGACCACGCCGCTATTCACACGTCCAGGTGTGCAAGTCTAGTGGCCATGCAAAGAGGTTCTAGAGAGGAAAAATGGCCACTGGACGTGTCCGGTAAACCACATATTCTTGCAAGGTGCAAATTATTCTATTGTGTGGTGAGGGACTTGGGAGCTAATGTATTGGTAGAACTACAAACTCTGTCTTGTCAGAAACTATATGAACTTATTTGCATATGTAAAGCACAGATTTGTATGATGCATTTGAACCTCTACACTATGTAATGTATCATATGATCTGGGTTGTACGTGAATGATGGTGTGACTTTTATATCTATGTTATATGACCATTGCAAAGATCCATCACTGAATGAATATATAATGCATGACGACTTCTTAACCATGGTTAACTACCTATACATGACGACTTCTTATCGTCATAATAGCGAGCATTAATTAGAGTTCATACTTGGCATTTGTGACGGTTCGTACATTATGTGACGCGTTGACTGACTACATGTGACAGTTATAGTCATCATAAAATGTAGCAATATGTGACGATAGAACATTACTGTCACGAAAGGTCTTGACATTTTGTGACGATTCTCCATAATATCGTCACAAGGTACATTATGTGACGGTCGTTATATGACGACAGGCGTGATGCTGCTTTTTCGTCATAAGATACTTTTTAATGACAAATTCTATACTTTACATGACAATTTGGATTTGTCATACAAGCCCAGATTTTTTTAGTGCCAACATATATTAGTCCACCTGCATGGATTATCATTCAATTATCAACACCAAACAAGATCCTTTCATTTAGTCAATTTTTCTATACTAGATTGCATCTTTCTGCATATGGCATCACTTTGCATGTCCCGTGGTAAATTCCGCCTTATTGCAACAGGTATTTTTATGGACCTTAAGATTTATTTGATATAGTTGAGTAACGTGCTAAAAGCCCAAAAAATCCAACAGCTTTCCTCCCAACGGTTTCCATAAATTAATAATTAAATTCACAAACCAAAGCTAAGAGACATAATAAGATAATTAGAGCATCTCCAAGAGTTTAGTAAATGAGGTTGCCATCCTTAAAAATTTGGCAAAATAAGAAAATTACCTCTCTAACAGATTGTTAAATGAACTTACTATTTTTACCAACTTACTGTTCCTCCTCTCACTGTGCGCATATATCCGCGCGCGCATTCTACTCCCCATCTCCCCATCGGCGCACGCGAAGGCCTCCTGTTGCTGACACTTTCTGACGCTGATGCGCTCAGCAACAGGCATCAGGCAGAGTGTGGCGGCACGTAGGCCGGCCGCGGCAGGCCGCGTCGCACCTGTCAACCAAATGAGAAATCATACAAACATTTTGGACATGTGCTATATTTGCAACGTTCAAAAACTGCTTTGAGATCCATGCTATCAAGTGCTCCATGCTGCACAGTGGGAAAAGCACATATCTCGATACGGTGTTCGACGGCTGAGATAGCCCATGACCAGCATGTGTAATATAAAAAGTGCTTTGTAAATCATGTGCATGGTTCCAAGCTGGCGGAGGGTAGGTGCACATGAACCGGGCCGATCCGTCGGTCGCTCAAGCTGCCGGCCGCGGCGTGCGGGTGTGCTGGTCGTCTACACACTACACTACAGATGGAGTACAGATGGCGGTGGTAGAGCAGAAAGAGGCGATACTGCGGGCGGACGCGCGTGTCGTCCCTCGTCCGGTGCGCGCGTGATGGGCGGCGACAAACGCCGGCATTCCAGCGCGTCGGTCGTCACGCGACAGCGCCCGCAAATTCATTCATTCAACATTCATCTAACGCCCATATATGATGCATCTGCATGCATCATGTCTCTCTATCTTGTGTTTTAGTTTCGACGAAAAGAACATAATAAGAATTACAACTTGTTCTTTTTAATTAGGAGGAAGGAAGGATCTTTAAGGTGGTTGATTCTTATATGTAGTACATATACATATATATCGTGACATATCTATGCATGGTTAATTTGCAAAGAATTGCTATGGTACACCCAAATGACTGTGAGCCGTTTATTTTATTCGATCGAATGGCCACTATCAGATCTTACCTCCTTGGAGGTAATATCTTAAATATATTTTTATCTATTTATTTATTATTTAAAATATGATAAAAAATAAATATTTAGAATATAGAAAATCTTTTTTAGATTTGTTTGCATGCATCTAGTAGATTTGTTTGCACCAGATTGGAAACTTGCATGCGTGCGTGACTGTCCTGTGCGTTTGTGGCCGGTGCGTCGAAGCCGGCAGCGGGAGCAGCAGCGGTGCGGCGGTCAGGCACGTATCGGCGGTCACAGTGACACGGTAGCAGCGGCGGTGTCACGACGGCGGGCCGGCGGTTTCTTTAATTTCTTTTTACCAGGACGAATGTGTGTGCTTCACAGCGGTTTCTTTCTTTTTTTTTTGGACGGCAACACCTGCATGCATGCGATCTCGGGACGTCGGAGATGAGGATATCGCGGCGCTAACTGAAAAAGACCGAGATTCCAGGAGAAAATAGGAAAGAAATCTATTTTTCTATATTTGTTAATTTAGTAATTTAAAAATACTAATATTCAACGGTCTAGATTCATCTGAGATGTTACCTCCTAGAGAGGTAAGATTTAGGTAAGGGTGTACCTTAGCATGGCCCTAATTTGCATTATTCGAAGCATATTTTTCATCCATGAATGATCGACCAGGATGCACGCACGCACAAGTTAATAATTAAGCCAATAAGGCGGCCGGGAATATTAATTAAGGAAACGAACGAAAGAAGAGAGATGCATGATATACAGCTCGGCAGTACAGCATGCAGCATGTTGCACCGTCAAATCTTTGTTTATGGGCGGGTGACTCAGTCGGCTCAATTCGGGTATGTATGTTTGGTGGCCAATTTTTTTTAATAACTAACATTATATTATCACACGTACGCCCATTCTTCAACGTCAAGCTACACTACACACCGATGCATTGCATTGTTGGAGTTGCGTCCCGGCCACGGACTCATCATTTATATACACACTACTTGTACTGTATAGTATATCCCATCTGAAATACATGCATGTGTGCTCACTATTTTCGATTTTTTTTCTCACTCGCACGAACATAAACTTTAGGAACCATTTGCGCTAGATAATCATCAATAGCTAGCCGAGACCAATTTAATTACTAGAACCAAATTGTTGAATTCATTTGACCTTTTGTGGGATGCCGGCCGCCCACCATTTCTATTGTCAATGGACAATGGCCAAAAGACGACAACTTTTTTACTTCTTCCTATATATAATAAAGTTTTTTCATGCTGTTAATACTTAATAACCACTCGAATGCTTTTCGTAGCTTAAATACTTAATTTCACGGTTAGGGTAGGCACATCTGCTCTCTATGCTAACAACAAACTAGGAGTATTTTCTACAAACCTAATTTCTCAATCTATGAATCCTGAAATAAAATAGTGATCTAGGATGTCTAATTTTCGGTATATGTTTATAGCACCCACCATGTTGTTAGTTCTAGCGCTGACCGTGCCTTGGCCGGCAGACAATGCAAGAGAAATATATAGCAAGTGGCTAAGAGAAAGAATGCATCATTTGTTTCTAATCCCATTTTCCTAGACACAGTATAGTCAGGTACTAGCAGCGCCATTTATAAACAGCGCCATGGTACCTTGATCCATGGAGTTGCTGCCACAGAGTAGGCAACACCCTGGGAAGGGGGATTCAGGCCTTGATACCTTCAAGCATTATCTTAATGTTTTGGTTATGTATGTGGAAGCATTTGGTTGTGGCTGTTTGTTTATTGCAATTGCTGTGCAAGCCTTGCACAGGGATTTCTTCTCCAATGCAATCCATCATCACCTTTTCCCCATTCTGAGGACACCTCAGACAAGATTTTCACTCCTTTTTAATTCTCTTATATATTACTAGCTATGAGTGTATCTGAAGATTTTAAATAAGAGATCTTTATGCATATTGACTCAAAGATTTTGTGGGAAACTATTCACCGGACGGTAGTACTCCTAGTAGTGCTGTAAAAGTCCACTTTGCATATACAGTACCTCTTAGTAAGCAGTACGGAACAAGATAAGTCAATGGAATTTAAAATTACTTAACTCGTTCATGTTTGTTTCAAGACTCCGTAGAGTTTATTTAATAACCACATCATGTCTATACATTATACACGAAACAATTTATGCACAAAGGAAGGGGGTCAGGGGAACCTCCCCAACGGCGGCCCTTTTCCCCATTGGACACGTTCTGTTTGGCTCGTATAGGGGCGTATGCGTTTGCTTGTGTCCTGAGGCTGGCAGAAATGTAGAGGCTCCAGGTGACAGATCCATCAAAGTACATGAATTTAGGGCTCCCATATGGTTGAGCCCTGTGCAAGCAGCCAGAGATGGCTCCTTGGGCATGAAACAAAGCAAAGGACTACCCCCTTTTTTCTCCTCTTTCTTCCAATACAATAGATGCATACATCCAAGATGATGACCTTGTGAGTTGTGTATGTCTTGGAACAAGGATCTAAGACTAATCTTTTTTAAACTCAAGAATATTTTAATTACTTACATTATTGTCTAGAAGCACTCCTAGCCTACTAGTTATAGGGGACGGGGAAAATGGCAGTAGCTTTGGACCTTTCCCTCTTATCTACTCCATCACAATTAATGTGCAAACCAAGACATTCTGTAAATTTAAAATTTCACCGTATTATGTACTATTTCAATCTTTACTTGGCTGTATGTGTCAGCATGCAACACATTGCTCACTGTTCCCTAGCTACTTAATTCAAGTTTGTATAACTTGAGACTCTATCTCAACTCTGGATTCCAATTGGATAGAAGCTAGGTGTATGCGTCTCTACATCTTGTGTTTGCTGGTAAGTATATATATGGATTTGAGAACATCATAATAAGAATGTATTTTTCCATCAACATAAATATCGTAACTTTGATACAAATAAACTTACTAATGGATCGGAACATTAAATGTTTGTAAAGAAGAAATGCCAGAGGAGGTTTAGTGGATTTGAAATGAAGATAAAAACAACTTGTTTACAAGAAACAATTATGCCTATATAGTTACATGTGACACACACAACAATAATGCCCTAGACTACATCAGATTAATTATATAGACATATAAGAGCACTTCAAATATGCATGGTACATAATAAACAGTAGTATAGTTGGTCCAGCACAAAAATATTTATTTATACAATACAAAGTACTAAATCTTTATGTATTGAATAAAAAAAACTATGCAGAAGAATTCCATAATATTTAAGCTAGACTGCATCAAATTGTGAAGGGCACCACACAAAAGAACTTGAGGAAACTGGATTACCAAATTCTTCATGAAGGATAATAATGGCTACAAGACATATTTTTCAATGCACGGAGCCATAAAAAGGTAACAGTAGGACATCCCAATGCCAAGCCAACAAGGAAACAAATGTGCTCCACTAGACCTTCCATACCAGAAGTCAAGATAGTTTAGTTAAATATGTACTCTTGAAGTCAAGATCTATTCACTGCATCTGTGAGCAAATGACAAGGATAGGGTAATGGTCTCTCCAAGTTCAGATAAAAGCACTGCAGCGGATAAAAGCAAACAATGTGATGCTCTCACCAATAATCCGCCACGTAAGTACTTGTTGGTACATACAAAATGAGGTACCTATATATGACAAAAATAAAATAGTTAGTAGCAGAGGACTGCCCAAATAGAGGAAGAGTGGTGATCCGACGATCCACAAACAAGATAAACACACCTCATTACCACCATCTAGATACCCTCTAGAGGAAGAGATATAATACACTGATTAATGCATGGCTTGCGTTAAAGTTTATGTGGGTGTTTGGATGGCTGCCACACTTTGCCAGCCACAGCTTTAACGGGCGATGGGAGCGGGGAAGAAGGCCGGTTTACAGGGTGGAGTGGAGTTGGTAAGTTTTGGTTCTTTTATTTTTTTGAGTAGAGATAGGATAAATAAGGAATGTTTAGATATAAAAAATCTTTTCTCTAAATTTGATTGAAGCATGTGATGTGGCTATGATATGGTAAATCTTTTTCATTTTATGTTTGGTATATACTTTTTTTAAAATTTAGTTTAGTATGTAACTTTATACACTTGATTTTGTATGGGGTACCACTATTGAAAACCAGGACTTTGCCGAGTGCCTGAGGCTTTGCCGGGTGCAAAATTTCAGGCCACTCGGTAAAGTCATATTTTACCGAGTGCCACCCTCGGCAAAATATTGCACTCAGCAACTCGGTAAAGACAGGCACTCGGCAAAGCTGGCCTTTGCCGAGTGCCGTGGCAATCGGAAAAGTTGCCACTTGGCATAATGTGGCTGGCCCGACACAACGGCCACCTGCCATCAGATTTTACCGACTGCCAGCAGTTAGGCACTCGGCAAATTTTTTTTATTTTTTAAAACATATTTTGCCGAGTGCCAGACCCAGCCACTCGGTAAAATGGTTTTTTAAAGAAAACATATTTTGCCTAGTGCCATGCCTGAGGAATCCGTGAAACAGATGACATGGTACAAAAAACGGCAAACGGTATGTTGACGGTCGATAACGTCAATTTTTATTAGAACTTTAGACACAAAAAGATACATGAAAACATACTAGTTTAGGGTTTTAACTGACAGTTTCCACGAGTTTTGCATGTTCTGTATTTTCCAAGAACTATTCCAGAAAAGCATAAAATAAGGGTTAAAGAGCATAAAAGACACAAAACGTAACCGCGAAGGAAACATCATCACGAGAACACTAGAAGCATCTGAAACACACCCAAGCAACCGGGGCCCGAACCCTGGCCAAGTGGGGCCGGCCGGCCCTGGGGTGGGGCCGGGTGGCGCCCCCCTAGGGTTTCGCCGCCGCCTTCTGGAGTCTTTTTCCACCGCCTTTTAGGAGTCATCTCGGTCCTATGTTTAAGTCGATTTGATCCTACGGCGCACGTTCATTCCACCGGGCTATAAATAGAGGGGCAGACCCCCCTGGAGGCATTAATCAATCATTCATCGAAGGCAACAACTCTTCAAGCCATCAAGAGCCTACTAGTTCATCAAGAGCCGTCTAGTTCATAGTTCTAGCCTAATTAGATTATAGAGTAAAGGAGATCTAGTTCTTCGGCGGGATCTGGATCCCCGGCGATCGTCTGGAGCGCAGAGTTCGATATAATTCTAGTTCTTTCTCTATTATTGTATTCTTCATTATGATTAGGGAAACATTGTTCTTAATAGTTCATATGTTCTTGATTACATTAATCTTTGTCTACTTTAATTATATGTCTAGTATAGTTGGTTTGATTTTATTGAATTCATGTAATTGCTCGTATAGCGTTTATCCAATCGATCGTTGGGTAGATGATGAACAATGTGTAGACGTGGTGTCTACATATTTTGTTTATCTGCGAGTGTACCCTGATGTGCCGGGTCGTGTGGTAGTCCGCGTAGATGACAGCTACGTTGATTCCTCTGTAGTCCACCCCCCCATGTAGGCAAGCAGGCATGGTCACGAAGTTGGGTGATGACTCTGTTTCATACCTTTCCTAGATGATGCCCTTTGCAAGTGATTATGATATAGGACTAATCTGACAATGATTGCTAGATGTAATTGCACTAGTTAGAGTTATTCATTGACATAGTTATAGAATTACCTTAAATATTAATTCCTTAGTTTATCCATTGGCTAGTTATTACTATGATTAGAAAGTGCTCTGATGTTTATCTTTATTAATGATGCATGATCATACTTATCACCCTATTTATCTTTATTATCTTGTAACCTCTACCTGTTATGAGTAGAGTATATGACATTGGTAATTTCACTTATTCATTGTATATGGTTGTTATCAATATAATAGATTGTAGTTTATCCTAATCCTTCCCAGTGGTATAAATATAAATCGACAACCTGATAGAACTCCTAGGTAAAATGGTACAATGGTATAATTATCTATCCGCTTGCAGAATTGTTCTTAGTTTATATTTATTTATATTTCTGCCTAGTCACATGGAATAATATGTAAAACCTTTATTTATTCTTAGTATATATAATTAGGATTGACAACCTAGTTCAGGTTAAAGAATGTTGGTAATAGATGAGTGGCTAGTTGCTAATGACCAGTCAATTAAAATACCATACATCTTCTAATCTCGTCCCTACTGTTAAAAGTTATAAAGTTATATTGCCCCACTTATAACTTTATAACTTTTAACGCTAGGGACGAGATTAGAAGATGTATGGTATTTTAATTAACTCATCATTAGCAACTAGCCATTTATCTATTACTAACATTCTTTAGCATGAACTGGGTTGTCAATCCAAATTATATATGCTAAAAATAAATAAAGGTTTTATATATTATTCCATGTGACTAGGCAGAAATATAAATAAATATAAACTAAGAACAATTCTGCAAGCGGACAGATAATTATACCATTGTAGCATTTTACCTAGAGTACTATCAGGTTGTCGATTTATATTTATACCACTGGGAAGGTCTAGTAGGACTTAAATTATATCTACAACTTATACTGCTAATGTAAAAGATAAACCATAACTATAATCCTGCTCATAGAAGGGATAAGTCACCTGATAAAGATATATAGGATAAACATGATGAGTCATCATCATAAATAGGTAAATATCAGAGCTCATCTAGTCATAACAATAGCTAGCCAATGGATAGATAAAGGAATTAATATCTAAAATAATTCTATAACTACGTCAATGAATACTATGATTAGTGCAATTACATCTAGCGATCATTGTTTACCTCTACCTACATCATGATTAAATGCAAAGGAGCATCATCTAATGAGGATATTAAGACACAAGGGTCACCTCCTTCGCGACTGCGCTCTGCTCGTCCTACGTACGGGGGGTGGACTACAGAGGACTCAACGCAGCTGTCACCTACGCGATCTACCACACGACCCGGCACATCATGGTGCACTCGCAGATAAGTAAGATATCTAAACATCACGTCTACATACTGCCAATCATTCATCCACGATATCTCTGAACGAACTCTATACGAGCAATTACATAAATTCAATAGGATCAAACTAACTATGCTAAACATATAATCAAAGTGAACAATGACTATTGCAATTAAGAACATATATAAGATTAAGAACAATGTTTCCCAAATCATAATGTTGAATGCAATAAGAGAAAAGAACTAGAACTGTACCGAACTCCGCACTCCAGACAGACGCCAGGGGCTTCGGATCCCGCCGAAGAACTAGAACTTCTCTACTTTTAATCTAACTAGGCTAAAACTATGAACTAGAGAGGCTCTGATGAACTAGAGAGGCTTTGGATGGCTTGATCTCTAAATGACTTAATGCTTCAGGGAGGGGGGGTCTGCCCCTTTATTTATAGCCCGGTGGGATGAACGTGCGCCGTAGGATCAAACCAACTTAACCAAGGGCCGAGATGACTTCTCATAGGCGGTGGAGGAAGACTCAGGAAGGCGGCAGATGAAACCCTAGGGGGTGGGGCTGGCCGGCCCCACCTTGGCCCCGGCCGGCACCCAAGTGTGGGCTTCCGGGCCAATTTTCGTCGAGGTGCTTCCACATCCTTCTAGGGTCTTCGTGATGATATTTCCTTGGTGAGTAATTTTTGTGTCTTTTATGCTCTTTAATCCTTCTTTTATGCTTTTCTGAAATAGTCCCTGAAAAATACAGAACATGTAAAACTCGTGGAAATTGTCAGTTAAAACCCTAGACAAGTGTGTATTCATGTGTCCTTTCATGTCTAAAGTTCTAATAAAAGTTGACGTTATCGACCGTCAACAACACCCCCAAGCTTACCTGTTTGCCAGTCCCTTGGCAAACAAACTAAGCCTAATTACTAATGTAATTAGATCAGGAGTTGCTACAATGCTTTCATACTTTTCAAGTACACATGCTTTCAAACAGAAACTCTCCTCCGGATTAGACAAAACTGATCTAACTTTCAAATTCACCTATTTTACCTTTAACTACGGGGCTTTACAGCTTTTGCATTAGTCTTGAGCAATCAAAAGACAGAACAATCAAGTCAAGCACTATGTCTCAAATTCTTCACAGTACCAATATTCCGGAGTTTTGCAAGTTTTCGAAATAAAACTCAGAGGTTAATTGTATGACACCCTCAAGTCTCTTAGTATATGTGGTATTTATGGATCTCACTGAGGCATTAATAATGTTATGCCTTCCTACAACTAAGGATTATAGTGGAGCTTATAGGAGTGGCAATAACAAGGATAAGCATACTTGCGATTCATATATTGTAAAGTCAAATAATGGATCCACAGAGAGTCGAGGCATACAATCAAACCAAGATGTGCATATGTATGGAATATGGTGGATAGGTGTATATATGGTATTTAGTGGTTGATCCTAATTCTACTTTTGCTCCTTGAAAATAACTCCCTCCTTTAAAACTTAGAACTTTTCACGGGAAAACATGGGCTATCTTTATTCTTTCTCTTTCTTTTTCTTCTTTTTTTTACTATAGGGAGGCGGGCATCTAGTACCCATTATTTTAATTGCTGGGACACTTGTCCATCTTTTATTCCCTTTTCTTCTCATACTTTTTGCATAGCCACATGTATCCTTTGAATAAATAATTGGAGAGATATTGATAAGAACTTAGCAATTAAACAGGGGTTGTCCTATGGGGTATATATTTTTGGGTGTTTACTCCCAGTGTAGGAGAAAAATATTTCTAAGGTGGATCTGGATGAAAGTGGAAGATGATTGTGCTTACTCCCAGAGTAGGAGTAATGCATATGTAGCTGGAGTGTGTAAGTGATCTTGATTTTAAAAGCATGACAAGACTCTCATAAGGTATACAACAAAGGTTGACTGAACTCAATGCAATGCAAGCGGCATAAATGTGCAAAGGTTTTCCTAACTCTAAATGTATTTCATATGACTTTGGTAGGAATTCAAACTTTGTCATACAAGAGCTCAGCATGTAAGATTTTAAATTTTCAAAAATAAATCTCTAGAACTTAGTAATGCTAGGAATAAGATAAATAGCAGCTCAACCTTCATGAATCATATCAATTAATCACCTAGACTTAGCTCAGTCATATGCCTCCATAAGTTTTAGGTTCAGAGTAAATTCTTAAGTCAAAACAGTAATATCTAAAACTCGGGAGAATTCATGGTTTGAAAACTAGGCACTTGAAAAGTATTATGGCTGAGCAACTATTCATCATTTCCAAGACAAAATTTTAATATTCATCAATTTTAATTAACTCTAGCCTAGACTGACTAAACATACTCTAATATATAGCTAAATATTTATTTGGTTTTTAAATTTTATCTTACTAGCTAACTCACGCGAAAAGCGATATAATAAGGTGGGAAACTTATACTTAGCTGGATTTTAAATGGATGGTGACCTCCCCCAAGCTTGACGTTTGATAGGGTCTTTGATGTTGCAAATTGAGTGATCCTTCTGGGAGCAGGTGTATTGGCAGCGTAAGGGCGTCAGATTGACTAGCTCTTTGATCTTGTATTTTCCTGTGAAACTCAATTGCTAACAAAAAATTCCAAATCTTATGGAGAGGGGTTAGGTTTAGTACCACTCCATGGTAAGTGATTGATTTTATATTTCCAGCAGAAGTTTCCTAATTGGGTGGACCTTCATGTGCCCACATATTTTTGGTATTTTTGGATTTTCTTATGGTACTACGGTGAACTTCATGTGTTCACATATTTTTGTGTTCACATATTTTTGGTATTTTATGACTTTATAAAACAGACTCGATAATCGCATAGGTATAGTTACCTGATAATTAGGGGATGCTCCTCCCGCAAACTTGATGTTTGCAATACTTAGTGTTGATGATCTTTAGGGTGAGCTTGCCAGCAGTAATCCTAGCGGGCTCCACTGATGGACTCACTCATTAGTCATAATGCCGTTCCTGCATAATTATGCTCCAGAAAGAAAACCAAAACTCGAGGCTTGAATTTAAGGGGTTAGCAGTCAGCCAGATGAGTAATTGATTATTCTAATGAGCTAATATTAATTGGCAGATTCTAGCAGGATTCTTCTTTTTAAATTTTCTATTTTGTGATGCAGTAAAATAAATATAGATTCTATTTTATTTTTATTTTGATGCCACCACAACAAATATTCCTACGGGGTTAGCATAAGTCTACTTACATGGGGGCTTTAATATTTTTGATGCAATAAAAGCTATATGATATTATTTTTTTCTTTCTTTTCAATACACTAATAAAGCGGTAAAGATTTTTTATTTTGTTTTAATATGCAGAAAGATAAATATGCATGGTATGTTTGTATTTATTTTTAGGACACCATGATGAGTACTCCTACAAGTTTTATACCACAAGAGTTTCACATGAGGCTTCAAGTTTTTAAGATGCATGAATACAACTTAATGCATGCCTATTCACTCTTGTCATTTTCTATGCAAAGCTAATGCAAAAGAGTAAACCTACTTAAGAGAAAATAATTCATGCAATGCAAAAAAGCAAAAATGGATAACTACCGATGTTACCTCACGGCGAGGGTTCGATGTTTTGAGTCTTCTGAATTGGACTCCTCCTTGCAGTGATTCATTAGTCAAGTACTTTGGTTTGCTCTTGAGGTGGTGCCTCCACTAGTGGCTCCCACTGGTGGTGCCACCTTCTTCCTTTCTTTTGTCGGCATCTCAAAACCAATCTTATGTGCATCATTATTACTGGTTGAAAACTTCCACTTATAGAATTTGGGGGATTGCCTCCCCACACTTTGATTGAAGTGTGTTCTACCCATAAAGACAAGGTAGAGATCAAGTGCATGGGCTCTGCTGGTGGGAAAACACCAACAGAACCAGAAATTTATTCATTCTCTAACCTTGGTCACAATAAGATTGATATTATTGATATTATTCATTTATAATATGGGTGAGAATACAGAAGTATAAATATGGCATTTAAACTTGTGAGATAAAGAGTGAAGTTACTTAACCGTTGGAAAGATTGTTCATCTTTTAAAATTTTCATGACGACTATTATTTTCCAAGAATAATAGACGAAGTATTTCTAGCTTACTTGGTTAAGATTGAGATTAAGAGAATAGCGCTATGAACAAACTTAGAGAACAAATCATGTTGAGTTAATCAGGTTGATCAATTTAAGTAGTAACTCTAACATGGTTGTATTTTTCATTTATTGCATACCAAGATCAAGAGGAAATTAATAACCACTTACCTTAAGATGTTACCTTCATCATTGGAGCATGATAAAGGGTAGGTGAAATTCAATGGTCCTTTCCTTAATTGCATTTTGAGTTGTTCATTAGTATCTTTTCTTTTACTCTGTTCTCACTCTTCAGACCTCCTGCTTCTCTCATTATATATATATTTTCTCTGCAAGAGGTTAGTAGACAACACATACCCGAAGGAATATTCAATTTAAAGTACGGATAGTGTTTGCTAAGATTAATTTATAGCTTTAGTTTTAAATGATTCATCATTACTTCATTTAATTTTTTTCAACAAGGTTAAGGTAATGATATTATTTGAAAGTACCTTCAACCTCAACTTGATTCTACGAATAGTCTCCTAATAGGATTTAAATATTTTTATATGGGAGAGGTGAGTCTACATATACAACTAAATTCTCAGACAAGTATGCTTTGATCTCATAGTTATGTTCAAGTAATATTCTGAAGCATACTTATAATAGAACAAGAAAGTTTACAAGACTAAAGATATTTATTCAAATAGAACCAAGAATGTGTATGGTGAACAAAAAGAGCATTTTTTAATTTGTTTTAATTGTTAGCAAGTTAAGTTTGAGCATGGCATAGGGTAGAAGTGACCAAGACAAATTAGCAACATGATATAAGATGTTGATTGTAGTTAAATATTGCATGAGGCTTGGACAAACGTACCTTATGTCTTCATCCTTCTAAGTAAGTGGTGACAAACTTACTTGGAAGATGAGGCTTATCCGGTTCATCTGTTGGTGGAAACTTGTGGTCTGCTGAGCAAGGCCCTCCTTCTATCATCTTTGTCTTTTCACCATCCGATGAAAGTACAGATAATTACATGCTTTTCACTCATCAACTTTTTCTTGATTTTGATTGAATTGCGGTTGATGAACTTGGGTCCACTGGAGGTGCAAACTCAAGTTCCTCCCTGGTTGTCTTTGTCTTCTATTGGCATGGCAACGAGTTGTTCTTCTTTAAGTGACATGCCAGCCGTCTTGATGGTCAGGACGGAGAACTTCTTTGATGTTCAAGTAAAACTTCATCTCCAATAGATTAAGGATGTTCTTCTCTGCAAAATGTTAATGGACACATACCCAAGGGAATATAACGAAATTGAAATACAGGTTTTGTTGTCCATACTATTTTGTGATTTTCCTCTATGCTAACAAGATGATATATGGTTTTAAGATTGTTTAGCATAGATTGTGTCTATTGTGTTTTACATTTTTGTTGCTACATTCTAGCATGGTTCAAAGCAAAGATAACTTGCAACGAAAGATAAATGAATAAATATTAATACTCACAGTTCTTCCTCTTATAAAGAATGAGCTGTGTCTTCTTGTGCAAAGTCATTACTGCCTTGATTCATCTTCAGTATGAACTCATCTCTTGACTTCCCCAGATTTGATTCAAAATTTTCCTGCAGGGGTTAATCCGACAAAATATCCGATGTCTACTACAGCAATTTCTAATTCAATAACCAAACCAAACTCCATGTCTAGTTTTAGTTAAGGAAGGCATTTTAACCTAAGCACCACGCTTAATTTAAAAACCTTTAAAAAATACTCATATGGCCGTATGTAGTACCTCCAAACAAAACTTACTATGGCAGACAAAGGTAACATGAAAGCACTAGTAGGGAATTATTCAGGTAGAGATGAAAAAGCATGATCATGGTGAGTTTTTTTTTAAATACTAATCATGAGCCTTCATGCGCTCATATATTTTTCTTTCTTTTAATAAGAATGCAAGTGAGATGGATATATGAATGGAACTAAATAAGTTATGAGTAGAAAGAATTAAGAATAAATAGGGTGAATATATGGATTTAAAGTAAACATGCAGTGGAATACAAAAGATAACTACTCATCAAATTTAAAGTCCATGAGTAAGACTTTCTCACCTTTATTTGATCATACTTACCATGTCTCACATGATGGAATTTGTGAGTGATGTAGCATCTTTATTCCTGTCACTTGAGATATGAATTGAATTTTGTGACGTCGACCTCTTTTTCCAATCTTAGATTTATTATGTTTCTTCTTTTTGTGGGATCTTGCCGGAAGGTCGTAAACCGGTCATTCATTACCCTGCATAAGATATTAAAGTAGACAAAACACGGGTAATCCTGCTTGAGCAGGGGTTAATGGTTATCTCGATTACATAAGTATAAGTCTATCAATATTCTTAATATGCCTAACTACCTTCCCCGGCAACGGCGCCAAAAATGCTTGTTGACATCTACTAACGTCGCCCAATATAACTTTATAACTTTTAACACTAGGGACGAGATTAGAAGATGTATGGTATTTTAATTAACTGATCATTAGCAACTAGCCACTTATCTATTACCAACATTCTTTACTATGAACTGGGTTGTCAATCCAAATTATATATGCTAAGAATAAATAAAGGTTTTATATATTATTCCATGTGACTAGGCAGAAATATAAATAAATATAAACTAAGAACAATTATGCAAGCGAACAGATAATTATACCATTTTGGCATTTTACCTAGAGTACTACCAGGTTGTCGATTTATATTTATACCACTGGGAAGGTTTAGTAGGACTTAAATTACATCTACAACTTATACTGCAAATGTAAAAGATAAACCATAACTATAATCCTACTCATAGCAGGGATAATGTCACAGAACCGACCAATTTATACGACCACAAGTACAACGATCGTATTTTTAATAGCAATCAAGTCGCACTTGAGCCAATATAAACCCGGTAGTCTGGAAATCTCGAAGGATTTCAAACCTTTTCATACCCCAAGGATCATTCATTCAGCAACACCCGATCACATGATACATAAGTTCGCAACCAAATTTAAACATCAGAGTACAACATAGTTTTTTACACAAATACAGTAGTAGCGGAAGTCAACATAGTTTTACACCACAGAGTTCAAATACGAGTACCAACACGTGACCATGTCACAGCAATCTTACAACGACTAAGGATGGATAATGACCCTGCCCTCAGGTCTAGTCTTCTTCACCTGCAGGGGTGAAGCAATTCTTGCAATACGCATAGTAGACTACACCATCTGCAACAATGAGAATAAAACCCTGAGTACTCAATTGTACTCAGCTAGACTTACCCGACAGGGAGTAAATAAAAAGACTCTCAAGGATATGCAAGGCTTATTTGGTGGAGCTCAGAGGATAGCATCATTTTTGCATCAAAAGCATTACTACAGTAGTTCCTCAACTTATTCATTTTAATTGTGATAAGCTTCGATTTCAGTTAAGCTACTTAAGCTAATGTTTGCAGCTATACTAAGCAATCACTGAATATTATAGCAGTCAATAAAACCATATGATTTCCAATATCCACAGATATCAAGCTCATCTCACCATAATCATTATGTTCAGTTATTAGCCTCTACCTCACCAGAAGATCAGTTCAGTTTCTCACTAACCAGGAGAGATGGCGATTCGAATCGATTGTACCAGCTGGCAAATATCCCAATCACAAACGCTGTCAGCCGAGCCACTGGCTTCTTGGGTCACCGTTAAATCTTTCTGAGTCATAATGTATCGCGGGCTTGGAGGGGTCCATATTCTCAGAGACAAACCCACTTCCAGGATGCATCAGGTCCCTGACCTGCCCTTGGTAAGATGGTGTCTCCGCACATCCTTCCTACCTCCAGAATATGTCTGCCTTATCACACCCAATTCACGGCTCAGAAAGAAATACTCGGCTTCGCGGTCGGAACGACTTATCCGGCCAGCTATGTGACGACGTCTTTCAATCTCAACTGATGTCTGGTGGCCTCAGTCCTAGTCGGCCGCAAGCAGCACCGAAGACGGCATGACCTCAACCATGTCATGCGGCTCCCCGCTACCTAGCCTTGATTCTCTCATTAGACACTGTGGCATGGTGGCACATATAGTCCATCATGTGGAATCCAACCCCCTCATCATTAGTAACCACCTATGCTCGCGAAGGACAGGAAATCCCTCGACTTATACCAGTCTAAGCATGGCTAAGCATAAGATCGAACCCACCCCTTGTCTAGTAATAACTTCAGGATCAAGTATAAGTGGACAAGGTATAAATGCAGCAACGGTATCATATCAACTCCTATACTTAAGTGCACAATCATACGATTTAATAAAGACCAATGCATTTGTAAAAAGAGTAGGTGGAGACTTAGGGATGCTCCGGGGCTTGCCTTTCACAAAGTTAGTAGGTTGGTGATCAGGGCACTCAGGAAGTTCAACCTCCTCCTCCTGGCCTTCGGGAATCTCTGGCACCTCAATCTCCGGCGGAACTCCCTCCTTCGGTGGATCGAACTGCAATAGCGTCACCCCTCCCGGCGATCCTGTATGCATGACATGCATATATGAGAACTAAGAATGCACATGAAATGCAAGATAGAGATGCACAAATTAACCCATGATATGCAATCAGTTTAACAATCCACACTCATTTACTGAGTACGTGCATATTTCTTCTCTAGACAACCAACTCATACTCACCCTTCTTAAGCAAAGCATAGAACAATTTCTCATCCCAAGTAAGAGGTCTACAACCTGCACTTAATAATTAACATGCATCAACTAACCTACCACAATCATCTTATAGGTAACAAGCACGAGCTACATCATATGAACAAAACATTGACTTTGCTGCCATAAGCTCAAATTAGGATCAGCTTCACTGTTTCAAACAAGTGACAATGTGGGAGCATCACAGAATGCATGAAAACACTTCCCGACCAAAAGATACTTGCTTAAAAACAATTAAACAAACCCTAGCCTACAACTGGACCTACTATTTACTCTGCCTAGAAAAATCTAGAAAAATTACAGTAGATAAAGTATTTCTAGATTAGCCTACTGCTAAAATTTTAAGTCATTTGGACAAGTATAACAGTCTACATAAAAATAACAAACAACCAGCCTTTTAAGCAATGGAAAATACTTAACACAGTGAAAAGTATCAAACAATAGATTTCCCATTTTTCTTAGCTTCTTCCCAACATAACATGGTTCAGGAAAAATATTCATGACCATATCCTTAACACATTAAGCATGGTGATTTTTGCAAGATTAAAGCATAAAAGGCACATTATACAAGACATCATATAAATAACAGTGCAACACCAGCAAACATATTTTTCTTAGATTCTACTTCCCTAAACAAGATTAATTCAAGTGGAATCACATTTTTAGCACATTCCTACCATTACTTATGCATTTATCAAGTTTGCAAGCAATTAACAATTTAAATATAGCTGCACAGAAAAAGTATTCCAAAAATACATTTTATATTTTTTCTTGATAGAGCTCAGAAAGACAAACACAAAAAAATTTGGTTCACCCCAATTGGACACTCCTAGCTCCAGATATGAATTTTGGAAGATTTTACACATTTTCTGGAAATCCATTTTATAAATCTTTAAAATCCAAAACCGACTGAAACTGCTACGTGCACCCGGCTCAGTGAACCAGAGGCGCACCAGAGTGGCTGACTCGCGGGCCCCTGGGTCAACCTGACCCCACGCGTCAGAGAGAGGGGCAGAGCCACCGGCGCTGACCGGCGAGAGCTCGGTGACGGCGAGGTCTCCAGCGACACCACGAGCACCAACGAACTCCTGACGACGAGACGAACCCAGCAAACCAACTCCCGAGGTCTAACTATCACCGAAGCAAGCTCAACGGCGGCAATGGCGGACGGCGGCGGTCCGGCGAACTTGCGCCGGCCGATTCCGGCCGTTACTCGCGCGGCTAAGCTCCGTTCCGCAAAATTGGAACCCTAGCGGACCTACTTGGACGGCGAATCGAACTATTGTGCACGGGAACACACTGACCGCACAAGCATGGTGGCACGGCGGCGAGCGGGTTCACGGCGAGCTCGGGTTCCGGCGAACCTACAGCGAAATCGACCCGACCAATGACCTAGGCTAGATCTACGACTCACGAGGACACCCAGACAAGCAAGAGAGAGGGAAGCCGGCCTCGGCATTGTGCTTGACGCTGCGAGCAGAGAGCTCGGCGGTGCTCCGGCGAGTTCACGGCGGCGAGAAGCTCGCTACGGCTATACCTTAGCTCGACTGAGGCTGACAACGGGTCGAGGATGAAGAGCAGAGCAAGGCGAAGCTATGGCGGAGATGGAGCGGTCGGAGACGGCTCGGTGGCGGCGGATTTCACCGCGGCGACGGCGCGGCGGACAGTGGCGACGGCGAAAGGGAAAGAGGAGAGCAGAGAGGCGAGAGCGAGGGAGAAAGCGAATGAGCCGGCCAGGAGACAGGATGGAGTCCCCTTTTCGCCTTTGCAGAGCGACGGCAGGCGGGCGTGGCCCGACGCTGGCGTACGGCCGCCACATGGCGCGCGGCGTCTGACGGTTTGCCAGCTGTTCGGCTGAATGCCGATTTGAATCGGCCTGATTCAGTTGCACGAAACCGACTGAAACTCGATTTTTATCGATCTCTAGCTCGCGATCTAGGGCGTTTCAGCGAGAACTTCACTAATATGGATCAAAGAGCTACATGAGTACTCCATTCCATATTAGAACATTTTACTCTAGATCGTCCTGGATTGAGAGATATGGATCGAAGAACAGGGGTACATCGAAACTGAAAACCAGTTTAGACTTAGAGAAATTTTTGAAAACTCAAAACAACTCCAAATCTGCACTAATTCAACTTTTTGACCACCTTCCACCCATTTTCATGAGTTGACCCAAAAATAAAGTTTGTTTCTTATAAAATTCTACACAACTTTGATTAAGGGTACACTGACATGCAAAATATCTAAAATGCCCTTCTTGTTTGGTCAAACAGAATAGCTTTTAGAGGGCTCTCTAGTCAACTATGAGCTAGAGGGGTATTTTGGGGATTTCACCAACATGAACATTGTTCCAAATATTAACCCAAACATGTTTAGAGCATCTAGAACAGTAATCAAGCATCACATTTGCATGTCAACACATCTAGCATGTTATGGACATATAAACAAACATATAGCAATTAAAGGAAACCAATTCAAATGCAATGACGATGATGCATGAAATATGATGATCTATGCTTGATGACATGCAAATGCAAGTGTGAAAATAGTAACTAACACTAGGGTGTTACAGATAAGTCACATGATAAAGATATATAGGATAAACATGATTAGTCATCATCATAAATAGGTAAATATCAGAGCTCATCTAGTCATAACAATAGCTAGCCAATGGATAGATAAAGAAATTAATATCTAAAGTAATTCTATAACTATGGCAATAAATACTATGATTAGTGCAATTACATCTAGCAATCATTGTTTAGCTCTACCTACATCATGATTAAATGCAAAGGAGCATCATCTAATGAGGATATTAAGACACAAGGGTCACCTCCTTCGCGACCGCGCTCTGCTCGTCCTACATACGAGGGGTGGACTACAGAGGACTTAACGCAGCTGTCACCTACGGGATCTACCACATGACCCTACACGTCAGGGTGCACTCGCAGATAAGTAAGATATCTAAACACCACGTCTACATACTGCCAATCATTCATCTACGATATCTCTGGACGAACTCTATACGAGCAATTACATAAATTCAATAGGATCAAACTAACTATGCTAAACATATAATCAAAGTGAACAATGACTATTGCAATTAAGAACATATATAAGATTAAGAACAATGTTTTCCAAATCATAATGTTGAATGCAATAAGAGAAAACAACTAGAACTATATCGAATTCCGCGCTCCAGATAGACGCCAGGGGCTCCGGATCCCGCCGAAGAACTAGAACTCCTCTACTTCTAATCTAACTAGGCTAAAGCTATGAACTAGAGAGGCTCTGAAGAACTAGAGAGGCTTTGGATGGCTTGATCTCCAAATGACTTTATGCTTCAGGGAGGGGGTCTGCCCCTTTATTTATAGCCCGGTGGGATGAACGTGTGCCATAGGATCAAACCGACTTAACCAAGGGCCGAGATGACTTCTCATAGGCGGTGGAGGAAGACTCCGGAAGGCGGCAGATGAAACCCTAGGGGGTGGGCCCGGCCGGCCCCACCTTGGCCCCGGCCGGCGCCCAAGTGTGGGCTTTCGGGCCCATCTTCGTCGAGGTGCTTCCACATCCTTCTAGGGTCTTCGTGATGATGTTTCCTTGGCGCTTAAGTTTCATGTCTTTTATGCTCTTTAATCCTTCTTTTATGCTTTTCTAGAATAGTCCCTAGAAAATACAGAGTATGCAAAACTCGTGGAAATTGTCAGTTAAAACCCTAGACTAGTGTGTATTCATGTGTCCTTTCATGTCTAAAGTTCTAATAAAAGTTGACGTTATCGACCGTCAACAGGCACCCATTATCTTGGGACGACCATTCTTATGCACAACCAAAGCCATCATCTATGCGGAGCATGCCAAGATTGTCCTCTCCATCAAGGACAAGAAGGAGAGATTCTCGTTCAAGAACCACATCCTGAAGAATCCAACAGTCCCGAAGCAATTCCATCAACAAGAAGAGCAACAACAGCAAGTGCCCAAGAAGAAGAACAATAGAAGATGGAGGAAGAACAAGCCCCGACATGTACCTGAAGAAACCGCTCAACTAATCAATGCTATCTACACAGAAAATGATTATATGCTCCCGAAACCATTCTCAATAAAAAAAGGTGACCCAGGTGTACCAATCATTGAATGCACAATCAGAGACATAACTTTCCCGACACCGTCTGCAACACTGGATCAGGCATCAACGTAATGTCCAAAAAGGTATATGATAAATTATTTGATGATTTACCATTATACCCAACATATATTCAGTTGCAGATGGCAGACCAATCACTAAGATTCCCTGAAGGCGTAGTCAAGGACATCATGGTAAGAATTCAAGATAAATATATACCCGCAGATTTTCTAGTTCTTGACATGCAGGAAGATAACGAATCGCCTATTCTTTTGGGAAGACCGTTCCTCTACACCGCCAATGCTATTGTCTACATTAGGTCTGGACAGATCCACTTCAACCTACCCACTGAAAAGGTACGCTGTCAATTTAGAACACATCTTAACCATGAGCAGAACAGGAAGCAACGCAACAGGAGGAAACGCCAAGCCCGCCGTCAGGCTGCCCAGCCTCACTGTGGATGGGAGGCGTTCCCTAGTAAGAACGTGAAGTATGAAGACTGCTACAAGGAGCAAGAAGAAGCCATACAAGCACCACGCTGGAGTGAGTGGGAAGCGAAAGCTGGGAGGATGGACCAGATTGCTAAGGCAGAGAAAGAAGAGATCCAGGCACAAGTAGAAAAATGGATGAAGAGAGACGAAGAATCAAGAGAAACATACGAGGAAGAGCTAGAGCTAGAAAAGAGAGAAGCAGAAGAGACAGAAAAGAGATGGAAGGAGAAAGAAGAAGCACCTACTACACCACCGCAAAATGGGAAATTGACTGAGGTAACCTCAGATAATGAACCTACCGAGTAAGTACTCTCCTCTATCTAAGTCCTGTCGGTAGACTTTAAATTCCGTACCCTAGCCATAAGGTTAGAATAGTAGTTATCTAATTAATTTAGCATTCATTAGTAATTTTGCTTAGCATATTTATTATTACAATCATTATTTTTGCATATTAAAAAATAAACCAACAAAAATATTTACTGCTTTATTTACTTCATCATAAATATTAAAGCCCCATGTGAATAAACCTATGGTAACCCTGTAGGCATATTTACTGTGGTGGCATAAAAATAAAAATAAAAATAACAATCTATATTTACTTTGTTGCATTATGAAAATCCTAAGCCCCATGGGAATGAATATTCCATGTGGTGGCATAAAAAAACATATATAGCATGCATACATTTTTTTATTGCTGTATAAGAAACTTAGAAAAACCCAAAAAAGAGAATCCTGTTAGAATCCTGCTAAAATCTATTAATTAAAATCAACTCAAAGAATAATCAAAGTGTTCATTGGCTGACCACTAACCCCTTGATAATTTGAGCCTCGTGTTTTGGTTTTCTTGTCGGAGTATAACTATGCAGGAATAATATTATGACTAAAGAGAGAGTCTATTAGTGGCACCCACCAGGACTACTACTAGCACACTCTGAGAAACATTCAAGCACCAAGTATTGCAAACATCAAGCTTGGGGGAGGAGCATCCCCTAGTTATCAGTAATTATAACTATGTGCTTATTGAGTCTACTTTATACAAGCAAAAAACACCAAAAATATGTGAACACACGAAAGTTCACCATAGTATCATAAGAAAATCTAAAAATACAAAAAATATGTGGGCACATGAAGGTCCACGCCTTTTAGAAAAAAACCCGAAAATATGTGGGCACATAAAGGTCCACTCAGTTAGGAAGCTTCTGCTGGAAATATAAAATCAATCACTTATCATGGAGTGGTATTAAACCTAACCCCTCTCTGTGAGATTTGGTATTTTTATTGGCAATTGAGTTTCATAGGAAAATATAAGATCAAAGAGCTAGTCAACCCGACACCTCTACGCTGTCGATACACCTGCTACCAGAAGGATCACTCAATTTGCAACATCAAAGACCCCGTCAAACGTCAAACTTGGGAGAGGGTGCCCTGCATTTTAAGTCCAGCTAAGTATAAGTTTCCTATCTTATTATTATTATTACTAAATCACTTTTTCGCGTAAGTTAGCTAGTAAGATAAAATTTGAAAACCAACTAAATATTTATCTATATATTAGAGTTTGTTTAGAGTCTGTCTAGGCTAGAACCAAATTAAATTTGATGAACACTAAAATTTTGTTTTGGAGATGATAAATAGTTGCTCTGTCATAATTCATTTCAAGAGCCTTGTTGTCAAACTTAGATTCTCCTTAGTTTTGGATACTACTGTTTTAATCTGAGAATTTACTCTGAACCTGAAACTTGTGGAGGCATATGCTCGAGCTAAGTCTAGGTAATTGATTGATATGATTCATGAAGGTTGAGCTACTATTTATCTTATTCCTAACAATACTAAGTTCTGGAGATTTATTTTTGAAAACTTAAAATCTACATAGTGAGCTCTTGTATGACAAAATGTGAATTCCTACCAAAGCCATATATTATACATTTAGAGATAGGAAACCTTTGGACATTCATGCTGCTTGCTTTGCATTGAGTTTAGTCAACCTTTGTTGAATACCATATGAGAGTCTTGTCATGCTTTTAAAACCAAGATCACGTACACACTTCAGCACATATGCATTATTCCTACCCTAGGAGTAATCGCAACCATTTCCACCTTCATCTATGTTCATTATAAAAAATGTTTTCTCCTGCACTGGGAGTAAACACCAAAAATATATAAACCCCATATGATAGCCCTGTTATAAATGCTCTAAGTTTTTACTATTATTATCTCTCTAAATCATATGTTGGATGCATGTGGCTATGCAAAAGTATGGAAAGAAAAGGGAGTAAAAGATGTACAAGTGTCCCCGCACTAAAACAATGGGTACTAGATGCCCGCCTCCCGAATAAAAAAAGAGAGAGAAAGAGAAAGAATAAAGATAGCCCATGTGTTCCTCCAAGTTCCAAAGGAGAGTGAATCATTTTCAAAGAGCATAAGTAGAATTAGGATTAGCCACCTCATATACACCTATTCACCATATTCCATACACATGCACATCTTGGTTTGATTGTATGTCTCGATTCTCTATGGATCCATCGTTTGACTTTACAACATATGAATTGCAAGTATGCTTAAACCTTGTTATTGCCACTCCTATGAGCTCCATTATAATCTTTCATTATAGGAAGGCATAACATTAATGCCTTAAGTGAGATCCACAAATACCACACATATTGAGAGACTTGAAGGTGTCATACAATTAAGTTTTGAGTTTTATTTCAAAAACTTGCAAAACTCCAGAATACCGATACTGTGAAGAATTTGAGACATAGTGCTTGACTTAATTGTTCTATCTTTCAATTGCGACTTTTGCGAGTGTTGTAAAGCTCCATAGTTAAAGGTAAGATGGGTAAGTCTGAAGGTTAGAGCAGTTATTATCTAATCTAGAGGAGAATTTCTGTTTGAAAGCATGTATACTTGGAAAGAATGAAAGCATTGTAGCAACTCTTGATCCAAATACATTAGTAATTAGGCTTAGTTTGTTTGCCAAGGGACTGGCAAAAGGTAAGCTTGGGGGAGTTGTTGACGGTCAATAACGTCAACTTTTATTAGAACTTTGGACACAAAAGGATACATGAAAACACACTAGTCTAAGATTTTAACTGACAGTTTCCACGAGTTTTGCATGTTCTGTATTTTCCAGGGACTATTCTGGAAAAGCATAAAAGAAGGGTTAAAGAGCATAAAAGACACGAAACGTAACTGTTGGTATAAATTAACTGCACTCTACTTAAATAAGATTGTATTCAGATTATCCGCAATCGCACAGATAATATATGTCACATTTCACCCGGAGGTTTTAAATATCGAATCCACAAGGAACAGTAGGTGATAATGACCAAGCCGATGAACTTAACCCTACAACTAGGCTAGATAATATCAAGAAAGAGGAAATAGCTAATGATTATCTAGTTCCAACTACCGGTAAACTTTAAATAATATTGTTCTAACTAGGTAGTGACATGAATAAGAGGCGAAATCAGAGTTTCCTCCTACCAGACACTTATACACATATCGATCCTATCAACGGGAAGTGGACTACAGAGGACTCAACGCAGCTGTCACCTACGAGATCTACCACTATCCAGCCAATCAGGGGACATTCACAAGTAAACCTAGCCTAGGCACCACGCCTACACTACGAAATACTACTTCAATCAAGCAATTACCAAGATCAAAGTACTCAATATGAGTTGCAAACTTAAGAACGAATAAGAACAAATGCTTACTTGAATTAGACGTTGAATACAAAACTACCTCAGAACGCAGCTCCGGGCGAGGAAGCTGAATCCAGAAGAATACAGCCACGAAGAAGCGCCGACAGGCCAGAACTCCTCCAGAATCTCTACTCTCCTACTCTATCTCTCTAATCTCTAAACAAGACTAGATCTAGATGAACTAGTCTCTCCTAATTGCTACAGCTAGATGAACTAGAACTAGATCAACTAGAGGGACCCTAACCGGGGTGTAGAATGCCTTCTGGAGGGGGGCCTGGGGCGTCCTTATATAGGCCGAGGTGGAGTAGGGGGCAAGGAACACCACGTCATCGATCCACGTCTCATGTTATTTGCACCGTCGGATCAAACCGACCTTAGATCGACATAGGGATGCTTTACTTGGGTGCCAAGAAGCATGGGACGAAGATTTCAGAAGGCGGGGCCCGCAGTCCAGCAGGGGGCGTCGGCCGGCCCCACCCTAGGCCCGGCTGGCCCCACTTTGTGGGATCCGGGGCCCCGGTTGCTCGGGTGTCTTCTAGATCCTTCCACGGTCTTCGTGATGATGTTTCCTTGGCGGTTAAGTTTCGTGTCTTTTATGCTCTTTAACCCCTCTTTTACGCTTTTCTGGAATAGCCCCTGAAAAATACAGAACATGAAAAACTCGTGGAAATTATCAGTTAAAACCCTAGACTAGTTTGTATTCATGTGTCCCTTCATGTCTAAAGTTCTAATAAAAGTTGACTTTATCCACCGTCAACAGTAACCACGAAGGAAACATCATCTCGAGAACACTAGAAGCATCTGGAACACACCCGAGCAACCGGGGGCCGAACCCTGGCCAAGTGGGGCTGATCGGCCCTGGGGTGGGGCCAGGCGGCGCCCCCCTAGGGTTTCGCCGCCGTCTTCTGGAGTCTTCTTCCACTGCCTCTTGATTACATTGGTCTTTGTCTACTTTAATTATATGTCTAGTATAGTTGGTTTGATCTTATTGAATTCGTGTAATTGCTCATATAGCGTTTATCCAATCGATCGTTGGGTAGATGATGAACAATGTGTAGACGTGGTGTCTAGATATTTTGTTTATCTGTGAGTGCACCCTGATGTGCCGGGTCGTGTGGTAGTTCACGTAGGTGACAGCTACGTTGATTCCTCTGTAGTCCACCCCCCGTATGTAGGCAAGCAGGCACGGTCACGAAGTTGGATGATGACTCTGTTTCACACCTTTCCTAGATGATACCCTTTGCATGTGATCATGATATAGGACTAATCTGACAATGATTGCTAGATGTAATTGCACTAGTTAGAGTTATTCATTGATGTAGTTATAGAATTACCTTAAATATTAATTCCTTAGTTTATCCATTGGCTAGCTATTACTATGACTAGAAAGTGTTCTGATGTTTATCTTTATTAATGATGCTTGATCATACTTATCACCCTATTTATCTTTATTATCTTGTGACCTCTACCTGTTATGAGTAAAGTATATGACATTGGTAATTTCACTTATTCATTGTATATGATTGTTATCAATATAATAGATTGTAGTTTATCCTAGTCCTTCTCAGTGGTATAAATATAAAATCGACAACCTGATGGAACTTCTAGGTAAAATGTTACAATGGTATAATTATCAGTCCGCTTGCAGAATTGTTCTTAGTTTATATTTATTTATATTTCTATCTAGTCACATGGAATAATATGTAAAACCTTTATTTATTCTTAGCATATATAATTAGGATTGACAACCCAGTTTATGTTAAAGGATGTTGGTAATAGATGAGTGGCTAGATGCTAATGACCAGATAATTAAACCATACATCTTCTAATCTCATCCCTAATATTAAAAGTTATAAAGTTATATTCGGCGACGTTAATAGATATCAACACGGTACAACCCTGAGAAGATGGTACATCCATCCGATTTCTTATCATCTTGTCGTCTTTCTCGTAGGAGGCGGCACACTCGGACATGCCGATGTCGGAGTTCTCGGCATGGGCCGTGTCCCACATTGGCCCGGTGAAATCCGGTGTCGTCTTCGACCCAGATGCCCCTGCCCAGGCTTACTCTGACCCGACCGTCCATGGTAAAGTCAGAGACTACGCGAAGGCGGTTAGGTCGCTCCATGGCTCAGATTACAGTCTGAGCACTGAGCCCCTTCAGACAGAGGTGATCGTGAGGCTGGGGCAAGGCAGGAAGCACGGGCGGTTATGGATTGTAGACGGCGCCGACTCCTTGAGCTCTGCACCCTCTCTCCGACATGAGGGCACGGAGCACGGCCAGAAGCCTTCCCATACGTGCACGGCCTACTTCAACACTGTTGCGGGTCGATGAACTTCAGGTAATTTCGGTTTTGACTTGTCGAATATTGAACTTTACACACATTGATCAGATTTGCAATACTGAAACATGTGATTGAAACACTGTAGGCCGAGCTAGCAGAGACAAAGGAGACGACCGCACACCTGACCGCTCAGCTGGTGGCCACGCAGAAGCAGATGGCGGAAATGTACTAGATCATGCAAAGCATCGGGCAAGCATCGGGTGTAGCAGTGTCGTTTCTAGCTGCAGCTCCAGTTCGACACATCCCTCCTGTGAGTATGAAAGTTTAATGCCTTCATGCCGTTGTGACTTTCGGCCTTCGTCGCAGGTTGGAAACCTCCCCGGTGCAGGGGAGGTGCTGCCAAAATTTTCAATTTTGAGTCTAACACTTGCAATTTCTTCTCTTTTGTGCAGCCTCCGTCGGCGGGTTCAAACAATTCCGCTACCGCGTCACCGGCGGTTGATCGTGTCAATCCTTCACCGCAGTCCGGTCTTTCACCGCACTCCGGGTGGCCACAGTTGCAGTCTCCGCCACCGCAATAGGGATGTCGAACTCTGTTTGTGATGTTGAAATTTGGTGGATTTGTGATGGATTTTCGATGGATTTATGAAATATGCGTGTGCTTTTGATATATAATGCATGCTGGTGATATATATATATATATATATATATATATATATATATATATATATATATATATATATATATATATATATATATATATATATATATATATATATTTCATTAGTAGATATCCTCAAGGTCTTTGCCGAGTGCCATCGGCAAGGCACTCGGCAAAGATATTTAAAAAAATATAAAATTTCTTTGCCGAGTGTCTTGCCACGGCACTCGGCAAAGTCTACTTTTTTAAAAAATCAGCAATTCTTTGTCGAGCGTCTGGACAGGGACGCTCAATAAAGAAATTTTTTAAAAAAATAAAAAAATATTTTGCCGAGTGTATAGGGCAGGGACGCTCAGCAAAGTTAATGTAAAAAAACAAAAAAAACTTTGCCGAGTGCCCAGGTTAGCGGCACCCGGCAAAGTTTTTTTGAAAAAAAATGCCGAGTGCTGTGTCTGGCACTCGGTAAAATACCCTTTAATTGCCGGCGTCGTGACGGCCAGAAAAATTTTGCCGAGTGCTGCCCCAAACATTCAGCAAAATTTTTTATAATTTGCCGAGTGCCCCGACAAAAAGTACTCGGCAAAGTTCCTTTGCCGTGAAAAATGTTGCCGAGTGAACTTTGCCGAGTGCAAGGCTCTTTGCTGAGTGTAGCCGCGGCCTGCAGTAGTGTATGATTTGCATGTATACGTGATTAGGGTGAACTGTATACATGTACGTGAATAACTTGTGTAAGTGTGTGCGCAGGCGCATGGTCGTGTGCGTGTATGTACGTCAATAACGTGACATGTGTACGCGAATAACATTTGTGTGCACGTGCGTGGTTAGAGTTTGTACGTACATACATTGTTAGAGTATACGTGTGTCTACATGGTTAGAGTTTGTACACGTGTGTGTACATGGTTAGTGCACGTTATTAGCGTGAGTCGTTATCCTGAACATGCAGATGAACGGAAGTTTTTAAGGAGAAAGAAGGATTCTCGTGATCTTTTCTTTCGTTATCAGGGGGGTTGCAGATGGATTATCTTTTTATTTTTTAGATGTTTTAATTTAGAAAATCTAAAAAATAATGGCTTAGATTTATTTGAGATATTACATCCTAGGTGCTAAAATTTGTACATTAACATTGCTCTTGGATTAAACCATTCACCTTGGGGATTGAAGGAGATTGAGGGAGAACTGAACTAATTTCCCCTTCAACCCCCTCCAATTCTGATGGGAAATGATTGATCCAAAGGAGTCTTAAAAGTGTTTGTGAATCCTATTAACTAAATACTCCCCCATATTAGAAAAAGATGATGTTTTGAAAAAGATCTTGGTCAAACATTAAGAATATAAATCATAAATAACTTTGAAATTATTAAGTTTGAAAATATGAAAACTATATAAATAGATTTGTCTTCAAATATATTTTCATAAAAGTATACATATATCACGTTTCAATAAGTATTTTTATCGAAATATAAAGTTAAAGTCATGCATTGAAGATCGTGTCATTGTCCTAAACGTCATCTTTTACCAATACGGAGGGAGTATCATCCAATAATCAAGAGGAGCCGTACGTGTGATGGTGAAATTGCAGGGGTCCCGTATTGTCAACTAGACCAGCACCATGGCCGGCACTAGAACCTAAGAAATAGAGTTCTCAATGGTACATAAATACATGTTTCTCCTTTTCTTGAAAGGGACTCGAAACAAATACAGGTAATCGTCACTGTCGATCAAGACTGTTAATTTGTCGTTGTACTTTATACGTGTCATGTAGGTCAAACATATGCTTATTGTTCATTACTAACCTCACACTGGATTGCAGAACAACATATAAAGTGCTAATACATATATTATTGTTTGTAGATATCACATCATTCTTGGTACAAATTATACACATGTACAGGAATATTATAAGCACAGCATCTCAAGGAAAAAACAGATACATAGATAGATACATGTCACATATATACAATGCATTACGAAATTCAAGAGCCTTAGATCTCGGTTGTTTCTGTTGACTTTGCTGATTGGGATGTTAGGCTTGTTTTATGCGGAGGAGCTCAAAAACTTTGTGTGTTTGTTTGTTTGTTTCACATAGTAGTGCGTGGTATAGTGAAGGTAAGGTGACATATGGCAATGCATAAATGCAGTTCGAACAAGTTAGTACAGGTGGAGTGCTAGTAGTATGGTGCTGGTTTGTTATCGTCGTAGCGACGAGAAAGATCACACCTTCACTTTAGTATGTGGATCAATACATGACGACAAGGTGTATGTTTCTTCCAAATCTTGAAATTTATGAAATCAAACAACTGCTGCATATCGGACATGCCTGGTGTGAAGCCCAAAACATGTCGCTCTTTAGTAGAAAAAAAAAAGGATATGGACATGTCGTAGAAGTCCCAGCCCAAAAAGTGTGAAATGATCGTGAATGTTTTGATCAAAGGGTTTTCTTTTTAAACTGTTGATCAAAAGAGAGAGTCCGGCTCATCAGGAAAACAAGAAGGCATCATCTGCTTATACTTCCTGTTATTAAATAAAAAGACTATATATTTTTTTTCATATTAAAGAATAGTACGTTAGCAGAGTATGTGCATGTACACTCACCTGAACAAGTGGGCAAACCCCTAGCTGCTCGGGGAGCCTTTTCTGTGAGCAGGGATTGGGCACCGGACAGCCTGACCATTCCTTAAAATGGCTATAACTCCTTGCTCCTAACTTTGAATTTAATAATTTTGGACATTTTCGAAAGCTTACTCAAAATGCTACAAAACCTACTTGAATGATTGATCCAAAAACACAAGGCAAATTTTGGACGTGGACACCGCAAAAATGATGTCTTTGCTGTGGCACACCGCCAAGTGCGATTTTAGCCGAGGCACACTGTAAATTTGTGTTCCTTTGTTGTAGCACACCGCACCCAATAAACAATCATTTTTGCTAGCTTGGGAGAGAGAGAATTTTAGAAATGACAGTGGGTGCCCCCAAGGGCGGATCTGCCAGGGGGGCTGCCGGGGCTCAAGCCCCCTACCCTGGCCGGCCCCCCATAGGCATTTCTGCCATGAACAATGGGGAACGAGAGGCTACAGGTGTTTCTGTTCGTCAAGACTAAGGTTGAAGACGACTCAAATCATTGGGCTGCTACCTGGGTCAAGATACTTGTATTTCAGTGGCTCATTAAGAAATAGAAGGCTGGCCTTTTTTTTCTTCCCCGGTCAGTCTGTCACGGCCTCACACGAGGGAGAGCGCCCGAGCGGAATAGCCCCACGCCCCACGTCCGAGCGGAACAGTCTTGGTCTCCTGGAGACGGCGGCCGGCAGCGGCGACTAGGGCTACACAGGCTTCCAGGGCTGCAGCCGCAGGGGCGACGCGGCGGCCAGCACCCAGCTAGGCGAGCTACGGGCAGGCGGCAGCGGCCAGCAGCTAGGCCAAGGCGAGCTGGCCAGGGCTCAAAGCCAACGACACAGCAAGCAGCAGGTTGTCACTTCTTTGCTCTCTTTTTTTAAAAAATTTGCCTTCAAATTTTGTAATTGTTCAAATTTTCATTAAGATTTAATAAATTGTAGATTGTTCAAAATGTCCATAAGAACATTACACACTTTGGCTGTCTTTGGCCCAGACCCTCCTAAATTTTATTCCTAGATCCGCCACTGGGTGCCCCTGGGCCTATCCAACTCGCGTGGTTGACCAGACCCGAGTCCGGGTGACCTAGCACAACACCCATCGTCACCACCATTCCTCATCTGTCGCCGCCACAAGTCTGTCCATTGCCCCAAGTATCACCGCCGCCATCCTCTCTGCACCCCGGCACCCTCCCACCTCATTCGTCGTCGCCACCAGTCTGCCCACTGCCCCAAGTATGCCAGAGGTCCAAGCATAGAGGAGTTGGAGGATATGTCACCAGCGGAAGGGAAGAGGCGCTTGGGGCCGAGGAACGAATCACTGGCTAAGGGATTGAATCTGAAATGGGTTCCAGAAGGGTAAGCATTTCCACAACCTCTTGTGACAGTGTTCGATTTACGGGTTGAGCCTACGCTATTTGGTTGTATTTCGAGATCCCAACTCGGTCAGGTTGATTTAGGGTTTAAAGCATCATATTTTCATTGTTCCCCACCTTTTGTTTCCTTTGTTTTAGGATGGATAGTAGTTCGGCGTGCAGAATTGCTGTGCGCCTTCCACATTATGTCGAGGTTTGCATTGATGGTAGTCATGTAGTACACCCAGACTCAGATTTTCAGCTTGCTGTTGATCGTGATACAACCAACTTGAAGGACCTAAAAGAGGAAATAGAAAAAGGAGTGAAGCATGGTACGAATCAGGGAATATCAATTTCATTTTGGAACAGGACTGTGGCTACTTTCACCAATATTACCTCTGATGTCATTTTGATGGATGCAATGGACTTGTATTGGGAGATGAGGAGGTTGCCTCTGTTTGTAACAATTTATGACACGGTGACAGTGGACCATAGCCAAAGTGTCTCTGTTGAACCTTCTGTACATCATGTTGTCAGTGCTAGCGTTGCCACAGAGCCTCTTCCTCTAGCTTTGACTGAATCTGTTGATGGGGAAGAGATAGAAGAAGAGAGGGGGACATCAAAAACCAAGTGTAAGAGAGGTAGGAGAGGAAAGAATGGTGTCCCAACTGATGAAGAACCATGGGATGAGGATGAGGTGGAATATGTAGGTCTAGATGATGAGCATCCATATTTATCTGATGTTGAAGAACATACAGAACATGATGGGCACTCAACTGATGGTAGCTCTTATGAGATGGATGATCTGTTTGTTGATGATGAAGCTGGCTGTGAGATAGTTGAACATGTGACTGACTTGGAGGACCCTACCATTGCTGTTGGTGTCACATTTGAAGAGGAAGACACATTTAAGAGGGCAATTAAACAGTATCCAATGTTGAATGAGTTTGAAATTCATGCCCATTACAGTGAGGCTAAAAGGTACAAAGGGTCGTGCAAGGGCAAGAGCAGCAGAAATAAGAAGTGCAGGTGGAGGATTCATGCTTCTGAGCTGCAGGAAGGCAAGACATGGCAGGTCATCATACCTGCTTTTAACTGTTAGAAAAATATATTTCTATGTGCCTTTGTTTGCCGATGTACACCTTTTGTTGGTTTTATAGATAAAAAGACTCCATGCTAAGCACAACTGTGCTAGCACTGCCAAGGTTGACCAAAACTGCATGGCTAGCAATTCTTGGGTTAGGGACAGAGTCATTGACACTCTTAGAGATCAGCCAAACACTGGAGCTGCTGCACTCAAGACTGAGCTGGAGAAGAAGTACAATATCAAGCTATCTTACTATGTGGTTTTGGATGGAAGAAGAATGGCTCTAGAGCAAATATTGGGAAAGTGGAATGACAGTTTTGATGATGCTTTCAGTTTCAAAGCAGAGGTAGAGAGGACCAACCCTGGAAGCATAGTGGACATAGAGTATGCTCTTGTTGGTAAAAAGATGAGGTTTACTAGGATGTTTGTTGCATTGAAGGCTTGTGTAGATAGGTTTCTCAATGGGTGCAGGCCATTTTTAGGTGTTGACTCCACTGTTTTCACAGGAAGGTGGAGGGGTCAATTGGCATCAGCTTCAGCAGTTGATGGTCATAACTAGCTATTTCCAGTTGCATATGGGGTGTTTGAGTCAGAATCCACAGACAGCTGGAAGTGGTTTTTTCAGAAGCTTCAAACTGCAATAGGCTTACCTCCAGAACTTGTGATATCCACAGATGCAGGCAAAGGTATAGATAGTGCAGTTACAACTGTGTTTTCAAATGGTGTGGAACATAGAGAGTGTATGAGACATCTAGTGAAAAACTTTCAGAAAAGGTACAAGGGTGCTACTTTTAAGAAACACCTATGGCCTGCATGTAGAGCATATAACAAGAAGCATTATGATCATCACTACAAACACCATGCAGAGAGCTTCTCCAAATGCAATAAAGTGGTTAGAAGACAACCACAAGCATTTCTGGAACAGGTGGAGGTTCTCGCCTGTAAGTAAGTGTGACTATGTCACAAACAATATTGCAGAGACATTTAATAGTTGGATCAGAAAGGATAAAGCACTAGCAGTGATCCCTTTGATGGATAAGATAAGGCAGATGGTCATGGAGAAGCATGACCTTAGAAGGAGGCCAGTAAACAAGTTGACTGTTGGCATTCCTAACGTCACCACCAAAAATAGAGTTAGACTCTACTCTCAGCAATGGCGTCAAAAAATGATGGGAGGTATAGATTAATGTGCCACCAGATTAGTCTACAGATCACTTGAACTTTCATCCTCTATCTCTTAGAAGTAACCAGGTTGTCATCCCTAGTATGATTCTAAAAGATCTCTCCTTCTAGCAAGGGACTGAAAATATATTATATTGTATCAGCAAGCGCACAGATAAAATATACACCATTATAGCATTTTACCCAAGAGTATTCCGAGTTGTCATTTATATTTTACCACTAGGAAGGGTTGGCAATAAATGGGATGTAGGTAGATAGATAGATGTCATATGCATATGCAAATATGGAGATAACCATGCATGACCTATTTACTCAGAACAGGGGTTATGTCACAATAATAATGATGATATATATGATAAGCATAATGATCAATCAACTAATAAATCAATAATGATCACTTAGAGCACTTTCTATGTAGGCACTAGCATGGATTAGGTTGAAGCATAAGGATATCCTAAGTCATTCTAACCATACTATCAAAGGCATATTAGATTGGTACAATTATACTAGCAATCATGGCGAAGACACTTTATATTCATACTTAAGGGAATATTACTAAGGAAGATCAAGATCATAGCCAGCCTTCTAAAGTAATAATAACTTACTACTCTCCCTGCATTTGGAGTGTGGACTATAAAGGACTTAACGGGAGTGTCACATCCGCGATCTACCACAGAACCCAGAATATAAGGCGCATTTGCAGACAAACCACATCTAAGCACCATGCTTACATGCTGTTCATCACCCACCCATGATATCAATGAATGAGCCCTATACAAACCTATGTATAAATATGAATGCATCCTAACTATGCAAAGTATACAATCTAGATAAGCAATAAATAGCATAATTGAGAATATAATCAATAGTAGAATAATGTCAATCAACTTTATCTCAAACACTCAAGAGAGGTTTAAGATACAAGAGAGAGCTAACAATGACTTCAGAAAGCCTCCAGCTCCAAACAAGATCAGGAAGTCAAGTAGAACTTGCCTCCTTCTACTTATAACCTATGTAGCTATACTCTAGATGGTGAAGCTCTAATGATTCTAGGATTTCTAGCTCTCTACAACTGGATTGAACTGATATCTGATTGATTGATACGAAACCCTGGGGGTCTGGGGTCTTTATATAGACCGGTGGGACGAACCGTAGCCCTTGAATAAAACCGACTTCAACGGGCGGTGGTGCTTGAAATTTTCGGATGTGGGTCCACGTCGAAGCGCACACGGAAGGGACACTCTGACAGGTCGGCCAACCTGGTCAGAGGGTCGGCCAACCCTCCCTCACTGAGTTGCAGGCCCCGCTTCCTCCGGTGAGTCTCTGGTATTCTCTAGAATATTCTTCATCTCCTTTCGCGGCGAAATTCGTTATTTTAATCCGACATGTGGGCCTTCCTTGGTTCTTTCCTGAATAACCCTCTGCAAAACACTAATTCAGCAAAACGTGCCACCTGATTAGTCTACAGATCACTTGAACTCTTATCCTCTATCTCTTAGAAGTCACTAGGTTGTCATCCCCAGCATGATTCTAAAAGATCTCCTTCTAGCAAGTGACTGAAAATATATTATATTGTATCCGCAAGCGCACAGATAAAATATACACCATTGTAGCATTTTACCCAAGAGTATTCTGGGTTGTCATTTATATTTTACTACTGGGAAGGGTTGGCAATAAATGGGATGCAGGTAGATAGATAGATGTCATATGCATATGCAAATATGGAGAATACCATGCATGACCTATTTACTCAGAACAGGGGTTATGTCACAATAATAATGATATACTCCCTCCGTCCTAATGAATATGCAATTCTCACATCCCGAGAAGTCAACATTTGCAAATTTTGACTAAAGTTATATGAAAAAATACTAACTCTTATGAGACAAAATAATTACCGTTAGATCGGTTATGAAATATATTTTCGTAATAAATTTATTTTAAGACATAAATCTTAATATTTTTTGTTATAGACTTGGTCAAAGTTGACACAGTTTGACAGGCACACTTCCCACAATTGCATAATCAATGGGACAGAGGGAATATATGATAAGCATAATAAACAATTAACCAATCAATTAATATATATAATAATGATCACTTAGAGCACTTCCTATCTAGGCACTAGCATGGATTAGGTTGAAGCATAAGGATATCCAAAGTCATTCTAACTATACAATCAAAGACAAATTAGATTGGTGCAATTATACTAGCAATCATGGCAAAGACACTTCATATTCATACTTAAGGGAATATTACTAAGGAAGATCAAGATCATAGCCAGCTTTCTAAAGTAATAATAACTTCCTACTCTCCCTACATTCGTAGTGTGGACTACAAAGGACTCAACGGGAGTGTCCCATCCGCGATCTACCACAGAACCCAGAATATAAGGTGCATTTACAGACAAACCACGTCTAAGCACCATGCTTACATGTTGTTCATCACCCACCCATGATATCAATGAATGAGCGCTATACAAACCTATTATGAATATGAATGCATCCTAACTATGCAAAGTATACAACCTAGATAAGCAATGAATAGCATAATTGAGAACATAATCAATAGTAGAACAATATCAATCAACTTTATCTCAAGCACTCAAGATAGGTTTAAGATACAAGAGAGCTTACAATGGCTTCGGGAAGCCTCCAGCTCTAGGCAAGATCCCGAACTCAAGTAGAACTTGCCTCCTTCTACTTCTAACCTATGTAGCTATGCTTTAGATGGTGAAGCTCTAATGATTCTAGGGTTTCTGGCTCTCTACAACTGGATCAACTGATATCTGATTGATCGATATGAAACCCTAGGGGTCTGGGGCTCCTTATATAGACCGGTGGGATGAACTGTAGCCCTTGGATCAAACCGACATCGACAGGCGGTGGGGATTGCGTGAAAAATCAGGATGTGGGTCCACGTCGAAGTGGAGGCGGGGAGGCCTCTCTGACAAGTTGGCCGACCTGGTCAGAGGGTCGGCCGACCCTCCCTCGCTGAGTTGCAGGCCCCGCTTCCTCTGGTGAGTCTCTAGTATTCTCTAGAATATTCTTGATCTCCTTTCGCGGCGGAATTTGTTATTTTAATCCTACATGTGGGCCTCCCTTGGTTCTTTCCTGAATAACCCCCTGCAAAACATTGATTCACTAAAACTGTGGAATTCTGTCAGTTATAGCCCTATTCTATGGTGGTGTTTGCCTTTATACCCTTATTTCATGTTTAGTTGACGAGTAAAATCATACAATAATTACCGCCAACACCCTCACAAGTATTTAGTTTTAAACCAAGAAGTACTCATGGATTAGAGTAGACCAAGCTAACCTCAAACTTACCTTTGTTACCTTTAACCATGGAGCTTGTAGCTTTCTCTCGGGTCTTGGCTGATTGAAGGACAGAATGTCTAAGTTAAGCACTATGTCTCAAGCTCTGTTGTTCAACTCTTATCCTGGAGTTTTTGCAAGTTTTCAAAATAAAACTCAGAGTTTCCTATGTATGACTCTATTAAGTCTCTCAATATGTAGTATTTGTGGATCCTTACCAAGGCAACAGTGATGCATGCCTTCTCTCTCTCACACCCTGCAACTAATGGCTTATGTGGAGCTCATGGGTACGGAGACAACTCATACATACTTGCAACGAATATGTTGTAAAGTCAAACAATGGATCCAAAGGAACAAGTGAAAGGTCGAGATGGCGAACTAGTAGAGGGTGAATAGTCCTTTTTAACAATTAATCACAGCGGAATAAAACCTAATCGGTTCTAGCGAGAATTCACCCCTGAAAGGTCCTAAATGACTAGAGGGGGGTGAATAGCCTATAAAAATTCTATGACCAACAACTCAAGCAAGAGGTTAGATAAATAATAAGCGAAGCGAATTCTTGCGCTAGCCTACTAAAATTGCAAGCCACCTAACCGTTCAAAGCTATAATCTCTATTTCACACACGAGAGGCTAAGTTGCTACTTTTACTCTACTCCTAAGTGAGCAACTAAGCTAACAAGCTACACAAGAGTAAGTGCAACAATGTAAAGAGTAGAGAGAGTGAATCTTATACCGCCGGTGAGTGATGAGATGAGTACCAATAAGAACAATCACAATAATCAAGAAATCCTCGGCAAGAGAGTTGACACAATGATTTTTACCGAGGTTCACTTGCTTGCTGGCAAGCTACGTCCTCGTTGTAGCGATACACCCACTTGGAGGTTCACGCGCTAATTGGCATCACACGCCAAACCCTTCTCAAGGGTGCCGCACAACCAACACAAGATAGGGATCCACAAGCTACGAGCAATCCACTAGAGTAGCCTTTTGCGATCTCCCGCGGGGATAGGCTCAAGAACCCCTCATAACTTCACCGATCGGAGGCGGAGACAATCACCAACTCCCCTCAACAATCTTCGCAGCTCCAAGCGGTCTAGGAGTCGACAAACTCCAAGAGTAACAAGAGAAAACCGCTGTGAAAGACAACTACCAAGTGCCTCTAGATGATCTCAATCAATGCAATGCACTTGATGCTCTCCAAACTCACCAAATGATGAACACAATCAAGTAGGATGAGTGAGAGTGGAGTGGGAAGGCTCACAAGTATGTTATGATGTTCAGGAGTGCCAAGAGATCCTCCCCAAACCGGCCAAATCCCTATTTATAAGCCACACACAAAGAACTAACCGTTTGGAGAAAACTGCGCACCATCGGACTGTCCCACGGCCTGACCGTCGGACTAACAACGCCGGTCCGACGCCTCGGATGGACGCCACGTGTCCTCTGCCATTTGAAGTCAACCATTGAAACACAACGGCTATTTTCTCGTGCCAAAACGACCGTCGGACGGTATGCCGTCGGACCAAACCTCCGGTCCGACGCTCCGCCGAAAACTGCCGTCGGACTCTGAAACAACAGGCCATCGGACTAAAACTCGCCAGCGTCCGACGTTTCCAGAGAGGCTCCAAAACGCTGAAAATGCGTCGGATGGAGTCCGACGCTCACCGTTGGACTAAAACCGAGCGTCCGACGCTCCTCTGCTCTCCACGTGTCGACCCGCTGCGGCTCTGCACCGTCGGACCCTGAGGACAATGGTCCGACGCCCTCAAACGCAACGTCCGTCGCTCTCAGAATGAGCAGAACAAGTGTTAGCCGTCGGACCGAGGCTAATAGTCCGACGCTCTGTGACAGCACGGTCTGACGCTAGTTTTTCTATTGTAATGTTTTCGAAATTCGCCGAATCCTGCCTCGCAAGCTCGGCAGGAGGAAGAGAGGACCAAACCCTGTCTAACCCTCAAACTTCACCCCGTTTCCAAAGGCGCTAACACTCCAAAGTGTCTCTCACTTAGGTACACGTGTGTTAGCCTTTTCAAAGAGTTTTCCACGGGTCAAGTTAGTGTCACTAGCATCTATATGCATGTGCCATGATCATGAACACCTACTAGCACTTGATAACCACATTTCATCAACAATTTCACCCCTCTTGATAGTACGGCTATCTATCCTAAATGTGATCACTCCCTCTATGGAGTCTTGATCACCAAAACCAAAAGAGTTCCTATTGGTTATACCTTTGCCTTGAGCTCCCGGTTTCTTATCAACTTCCTTCTCATCTCTTGATGGACCTTGTGGACACCGTTGATGATGGACTTATACCATTTGCATGGATGTCGTCATTGCCCTTCACTTGTGTCCTTCACCGACCTGGCTCTTTGCTCCATCTTGTTTGCTAATTGTTCTCATGAAACACTTAGAGCACACTATTAGTAAACTAGGTTTCATCAATTACCCAAAACCAAACATGGGCTTTCAACCCCTCTAACTAATACTCTAAGCACCTTGTAAAAGATCCTAGCAAGAAGCAAAGGTGCTAGCCTTGCTTGAGCTTCTCTAAACCGTTCTAGCGCAAGATCACACAAACCTAAGCGCTAGTACTTTAGCACCAACGGAGCTCCTACCAACTAGCAAGCAAAAGCGCACTAAGCACCTACGCTCACTAAGTGCCCAAAGACAAGGATACACGATCCTAATCAAGGAGCGCAACTTGTTTAGTTACACAAACTAAACAAGACACTAGTTCTAAGCTACACAAGCAAAGAACGTGAGTGGCAAGCTACACAAGCTAACCGATCTCACAAGAGCAACACCTACACAAGTAAAGTAAAGAATAACAATAATAACTTGTGTAGGGAAATGCAAACCACCATGAAGGATGATGTAGAGGATGACACGGTGATTTATTTCCCGGAGGTTCACTTGTTGCGACAAGCTACGTCCTCCGTTGTGTCCACCTACACTCCGTGGTTCGGTGGCTAATTGATCACCAAGATCAAGCTCTACCAAAGAGCACCACAAGAACCTACCCGACGAGTGAGATGTTGAGTGGCACGCTCAACTAGAGTTGCTCTTTGCGATCTCCTACGGGGCGAGCACAACACCCCTCACAAGCACCTCTCCGGAGCCAAGCACAATCTCCTTTGCTTGCTTCGATGGAGTCACGAGCCACCAAGCCGTCTAGGAGGTGACAACCTCCAAGAGTAACAAGCACACTAGCTTGCAACTCGATCACCAAGTGCTACTCGATGCAAACTCTCAATGCAATGCACTAGCGATCTATCTCTCACTTCTCGGATGTGAATTAGATGAGCACAAGTGAGTTGGATAGCACTAAGCCAAGCACAAGCAAGGGAAACACATTTCCAAGGTGCAAGACCCCTCTCACAGCCATCCACACACTCCTATAAATAGCCCTCAAGCCAAAGGAGTCGTTACCAACTCAAACCGGCCATCAGACCGAGCGTCGGACCCTCGCACGCGCAACCGTCGGACTATTGTTCATGGTCCGACGCCTTGGATTTGTGCCACGTGTCACTAGCCGTTTGAATCTAACCGTTACCACACTCTAACGGCTCTCTGTGAGCATTGGACCGTGCGTCGGACTGCAGCGTCGGACCATTTCTTAGGGTCCGATGGTCTACAGAGAAGATTTCTGAGAGCAAAATAGCGTCGGACCCTAGTGTCAGACCCTCCTGGGGTGGAGCGTCGGACTATTGTTCATGGTCCGATGCTTTAACCCCTTTGAATGGCTATTTTTAGAGCGTCGGACCCTACCGTCGGACTATAATTTCCCAGAGTCCTACGCTTGCCTTCGTTCGCTAAAACGGCGATATCTCTTAGCTCCGAACTCCGATTTCGATGATCTTGGACATTTTAGAAAGCCTATTCAGAGGGCTACACAATCCATATGATTGCTTAATCCAAAACTCAAAGGATAAAAGCAGTTTATCCATCCAAGATCAACCAAGTTTTCTGCGAGCTCAAAACTTCTACTCTTTTGCAAATGTGCCAACTCCAAAGTGTTCCACAACCTTGTGCATGTGAGTTAGCATTTTCACAAATATTTTTCAAACGGTTTTTTCACTCTTTTCACCACGCCACTCAATCCTATCAATGCATGCAAGTTAGATCACTTGAGTGGCACTAGATGACCGATATGCAAACAAGTTTGCCCCTCTTGATAGTATGGCCATCTATCCTGAATCCGGTCAAGCACTTCTCTACTCAACCTTAGACCAGTGAAATGGAAATGTCCTAGGTTATACCTTTGCCTTGTGCTTTCCATTCCAATCATCATCTTCATCACCTTCTCCAACACCTTGGTCAATGTCGGTGCAACACATGCACCAACACCTCATGAATGATATGATCCACTTCATATCATCATGTGGATTTTGGTCCATCGATCCTCGAATTCACTTGCTCTTCACCCTTGCTTCGGCCTCCGGCGCCAAGTCTTGCTTAAGTCTCCCGACACTCGGTACCAACGACTTCAAAGCCTCCAACTTGCCCTTTGCCCTCGCAATGAGTTCATCAAGCCAAGCCTCCGTCTTGATCTTCTCCATCTAGCCACATGACTCCATGTCATGTTTCATATGCAATAAGCTCCTTCATGCCACATGTGTGAGCTAAGCAATCATCCCTAGCCATTTTCACCTCCATGGCATAGTTGCTCACACACATGCACTTGTGGACTAATCTCCTATGTAATCAACACTTAAACACATATTAGTCCACCTAAGTTGTCACTCAATTACCAAAACCAAACAAGGACCTTTCAACAAGTCATACAATTGAATCAAGATGTGCAAGTGTGTGGATGTGAGGTCGTAGGTGGATATGTATGGTGGCTAATCCTAATTCTACTCTTTTGCTCCTCAAAACATCTCTCTCTTTCTTTTTTAGTACTAGGGAATTGTACTGCAGGACAACATGGGCTATCTTTCTTTCTCTCTCTTTTTTCAGGCGAGCATTAGAGTACCCATTGTTTTGATAAATTCGGACACTTGTCCATTTTTACCTCTCAGGCGGGCATTTTTGTACCCATTGTTTTCTCTCATATCACTCTTTTGCATAGCCATATGCCTCTTCTCTACAATAGTACTTCCCTTTTCTTTTCTTTTGAAAGATAGCAACAAGAACTTTGGAGCATTGATTTGGGGTAACCAATGGGGTATATTTTTGGGTGGAATAGATGGAATGTGTGGAATGTGGATGCGCCTACACAGGAATTGAGTAGTGCATTATGGGTGGAGTGCACATGATCTTGATTGTAAAAGCATGACAAGTTCCTAAGGTATCAACAAAGCTTGACTAAACTAAAAACAGAGCAAGTATCACATAATGTGTATGTTTTCCTATTCTAGCATGTATGGTTGTGGTAAGAATGTAAAGCTCTGGTCATACAGGAACTCGTCATGTGGTTTTAAGGATTTTCAAAATAAATCTCTAGAATTCAAGTATCACTAGGAACAAGATAAATAGCACCTTAAACTTTGCATATCATATCCCTCAATTACTTAGACTTATATCAAGCATTTGCTACCCACAAGTTTCAGGTTCAAAGTAAATCTTCAAGTTAAAATGGTTGTGTCTAAAACTTGGGATGATTCAAGGTTAAAAACTAAGTGTTATGAGGAATCATGGTGGGATGCTACTTATCAAATTTTTTTAGCATGGTTTCCATCTAGTCCGAGCAAAATTATTGTAAGCACTCTCTTTTTATTTTATTCAAACACACTAACCAACCTAAACACTATTTATTTGGTTTTCAAATTTTATCTCACTAGCTAACTCATGCGAAAAAAATATGGTACAGTAATAAGGTGGGAAACTTATACTTAACTGGATTTTAAATGGAGGGTGCCCTCCCCAAGCTGGATGTTTGACATGGTCTTTAATGTTGCAAGTTGAGTGATCCTTCTGGGAGCAGTCATACCGGCAGTGTAAGGGTGCCGGGTTGACTAACTCTTTGATCTTGTATTTTCCTGTAAAACTCAATTGCCAACAAGAATACCAAATCTCATGGAGAGGGGTTAGGTTAATACCACTCCATGGTAAGTGATTAGTTCTAGCAGGAAGTTCCATAACTGGGTGGACCTTCATGTGCCCAAATATTTTTGGTATTTTTTCCATAAAGTGTGGACCTTCATGTGCCCACATATTTTTGGTATTTTCAAGTTTATGGTTGCAGGAATGTAATGCAGATGTCTATTTTAGATGCAAAATTATTTTTTTGTACCACTACGGTGAATAGTCTTTGTGAACAAAGCCATAAGATTAGTCACATGGGGCTTTTAGATTTTATTATGCAAAGAAATAAATATTTTTATTTTCTTTTTAATGCAAGGAAAGTAAATATGCAACTACTAAGATATTAATGCAATGCTGAAAGTAAATATGGATAAGTACCAGTTTTACCTTTTGGCAAGGGCTCGGTGGTTTATAGTCCTCCAACAGGACTCTTGGTCTATTCATTCTTTGCGGGGTGCATCGTCGGGTTGAGGTGACCCTGGTTGCATTTCTGATGATGAGCTAGAAGGCGACTCCTTCTTCCTCCATTCATTTCTGGTTGGTGAAGTTGATGTTGCTGGTGAGGTCAAAACTGGGAGCTCATCCTTCATAGTCTCTTCTTCCTTCTTCTCTTCGGACTTATTCTTTTCGAGTTCTTCTTTATAATCTTCCCAACTATCCTTAAATGGTTGGGTCTTTAGGTGTTGAGAGGAACGGCGTCTCCTCCTTGACCTGTTCTTCTTCGGCTGCTCATAAGTTGTGTAACTGTTGAAGTAGCAGCGGACTTTCTCCTCGTGGAACTAGAAGTGACCTCCCCTGACCTCATATAGATAATTGCTCTTGTAGTGTTGAGGAACGGTCTTCCAAGTACGAGCGGTGGCTTGTACTCTTCTTCTCCCATATCCAGGACCAAGAAGTCAGTGGGGATATAGTGATCTTGAATCTTTACCATAACGTCTTTAGCAATCCCTTCTGGAAATCTGAATGACTGGTCCGCCATCTGCAGCTGCATGTAGGTAGAGTACAAGGGTGTCTTGCCAAATAGACAGTCATAAGTTACCTTGGCCATTATGTTGACACTCGAGCCTGTGTCGCAGAAGGTCTTGTAGAAGATCTTCTGATTGATTGTGCAGTCGATCGTTAGTACTCCTGGATCGTCTAGCTTGGGCATGTGTGGTGAAACCAGAAGGCGATCGTACTCAGCTCGGACTGAGTTGATCATCCTTACAGCTTCAGTGTAAGTCATCCTAGCCTTGTTCTTCCTTCTACTTGTCTTCTTCTGCGTAGGTTTGTCTTCATAGATGTACGGCATTTGCGGACGGGCAGGATTTTCGAGCGTCTTGTTCTTGAAGCTGAATCTTTCTTTGCTTCCCTTGATAGTGAAACAGATCTTAGTTCTGTCGGTATAGATGATAGCCTTGGCGGTGCTAAGGAACGGTCATCCCAAAATGATTGGAGACTTCTCATCTCCTCCTGTCTCAACTACCACGAAGTCAGCAGGTACATACGAGTGTCCAACTCATACACAGACATCTTCCAGGATCCCCTTCGGATAGCAGAATGACTAGTCTGCTAGCTGCAAGCACATGTTGGTGTATAGGAGTACTTCTCCATGGATCTGTTGACGCTTGCACCAAAGTCGCAGATTGCTTCCTCAAAGACGTGTTGACCAATTGCTATTGGTATAATGGGTCTTCCTGGATCTCCTTTCTTCTCTGGCAGAGAATCATCGTACCATCCCCTAGACCGATGCTCTGCATAGTACCATCTCGAATTGAAGATATCCACCAGATTTGCAGTTTCTAATTCTTCTGGTTGGCCTGGGATCTTTCCTTCATTGGCCGGATGGATAGAGGACGCCAGTTGAGCTATTTGAGATTCTAGCATTTCATTGAAGCTGAGCTGGTTCTTGATAGCAGAGGCAAAACCATCCATCCTGTTGTTGATGGTTTCTAGCAACTTGTCATTTGAGACTAGCTTCTTGGAAATCTGATCTAGCAGTGTGGTTTGGCCAGAAACTAGATCTCTCAATGGTGTGTAGTAATTACCTTGGTAGTTGGGCCTCTGTTGCTGATTCCAACCTTGGTTCTGATTCCAGTCCTAATTCTAGGCGATGGTAGTTATTATTGTTATTGCTGATGTAGTTCACATCCTCCTGAATCTCCGGACAGCTGTGACCCGAGTGGCCTGTGCTTCCACACTCTTCACAAGTCATGTAGGCATCATGAATGTGGTTGACCTCTATCTTGTCATTGACTCGGTCATCAAGCTTCTTCATCAGCAGGTCCATCTTGGCAAAAATCATGTCGGTCTCCTTGAGCTGGTGCATTCCTCCTCTCTTGCGGGTCGGGGCTCATTCTTCATTCCAACTCTGGTTGGATGCCATCTTCTCCACAAGGGTGGTAGCTTGCTCAATGGTAAGTGACAGAAACACTCCTCCAGCAGCAGCATCCATCGTCTCACGGGTGCTGGTAGTCAACCCATGGTAGAATGTCTACATAAGCAACCAATTCTCCATCCCATGGTGAGGACATTCTGAGATGTAGTCTTGAAAACATTCCCATGCTTCTGGGACAGATTCATCGTGCTATTGCTGAAAGCTTGTGATCTTCCCTCTGAGAGCATTAGTCTTGCCCACAGGGAAGAACTTTGCTAGGAAGGCAGTGGAGCAGAGATCCCATGTAGTGTTCTTGTCTTTGTTTGCATAGAACCACTATTTTGCTCTTTCCAACAGTGAGAATGGAAACAGGCGGAGCAGTATTGCATCTCTAGTTACTTCCTTGATGGTGAAAGTGCTGCATATCTCCAAAACGTATTGGAGATGGGAATTCGCATCTTCATGCGCCTTTCCATAAAACTGACTAGCTTGCACCATGTTGATGAGCGCAAGCTTGAGCTCGAATCCATTGTCTCCAACATCAGTGATTGGTCCTGTATGGATTTTAGCGGTGGTTGGAGCGGAGAACTCGCGAAGGCTCTTGCTAGCCATAGCTTCAAATTCTGGTGTCAAACTTCTTCTTGTACGGATGTCTTCCAGCTGAGGATCTGGGGTTTTCCTGAGCTTGGCTCGGGTCTTCCTGATCAAAGCTTCTGGATCTTCAACAAAATTCTATGGAAGGTCAAATCCGTTCATACATCACCCTGCATAAGCTACACAAAGAATAAAAAAGGACAAGGTGAGCCTGTTTGAGTAAGGTTTATATGATTTCTCAACATATTTGGTGTTATGCATATGATCTATCTACATCTTATGTATGCCAAACAGCCTTCCACGGCAACGGTGCCAACAATGCTTATTGGCATTTCTAACGTCACCACTAAAAATAGAGTTAGACTCTACCCTCAGCAATGGTGCTAAAAGTGATGGGAGGTATAGATTAATGTGCCACCTGATTAGTATACAGATCACTTGAACTCTCATCCTCTATCTCTTAGAAGTAATAAGGTTGTCATCCCAGCATGATTCTAAAAGATCTCTCCTTCTAGCAAGTGACTGAAAATATATTATATTATATCCGCAAGCGCACAGATAAAATATACACCATTGTAGCATTTAACCCAAGAGTATTCTAGGTTGTCATTTATATTTTACCACTGGGAAGGGTTGGCAATAAATGGGATGCAGGTAGATAGATAGATGTCATATGCATATGCAAATAAGGAGAATACCATGCATGACCTATTTACTCAGAACAGGGGTTATGTCATAAAAATAATGATATATGAGAAACATAATGATCAATCAACCAATCAATCAATAATGATCACTTAGAACACTTCCTATCTAGGCACTAGCATGGATTAGGTTGAAGCATAAGGATATTCTAAGTCATTCTAACTATACTATCAAAGACATATTAGATTGTTGCAATTATACTAGCAATCATGGCGAAGACACTTCATATTCATACTTAAGGGAATATTACCAAGAAAGATCAAGATCATAGCTAGCCTTCTAAAGTAGTAATAACTTCCTGCTCTCCCTACATTCGGAGTGTGGACTACAAAGGACTCAACGGGAGTGTCACATCCGCGATCTACAACAGAACCTAGAATATAAGGCACATTTGCAGACAAACCACGTCTAAGCACCATGCTTACATGCTGTTCATCACCCACCCATGATATCAATGAATGAGCGCTATACAAACCTATGTATGAATATGAATGCATCCTAACTATGCAAAGTATATAATCTAGATAAGCAATGAATAGCATAATTGAGAACATAATCAATAGTAGAACAATGTCAATCAAATTTATCTCAAGCACTCAAGAGAGGTTTAAGACACAAGAGAGAGCTTACAATGGCTTCAGGAAGCCTCCAGCTCCAGACAAGATCAGGAACTCAAGTAGAACTTGCCTCCTTCTACTTCTAACATATGTAGCTCTGCTCTAGATGGTGAAGCTCTAAGGATTCTAGGGTTTCTGGCTCTCTACAACTGGATTGAACTGATATCTGATTGATTGATACGAAACCATGGAGGGTCTGGGGCTCCTTATATAAACCGGTGGGATAAACCGTAGCCCTTAGATCAAACCGACTTCGACGGGCGGTGGAGATTGCGTGAAATTTCGGGATGTGGGTCCACGTCAAAGTGCACACAGAAGGGACACTCTGACAGGTCGGCCGACCTGGTCAGAGGGTCGGCCAACCCTCCCTCGCTGAGTTGCGGGCCTCGCTTCCTCCGGTGAGTCTCTGGTGTTCTCTAAAATATTCTTGATCTCCTTTCATGGAGAAATTCGTTATTTTAATCCGACATGTGGGCCTCCCTTGGTTCTTTCCTGAATAACCCCCTGCAAAACACTGATTCACCAAAACTGTGGAATTCTATCAGCTAAAGCCCTATTCTACGGTGGTGTTTGCCTTTATACCCTTATTTCATATTTAGTTGACGGGTAAAATCATACAATAATTACCGTCAACATTGACTGACAGGATCCTTCCTCACATAACAAAAGAGTTGAATGCAAAGAGTAGGAACCTAAACTATGTGATCCATAGAGGACACAATAACACATCTGAGGTTCAAGGGACTACTAAAAAGCTGAAGACCTAGAGACACACTGTTGATCTAGATAACAGCACATGTAGTTGTAACAGGTGGTAGATCACTGGCCTCCCCTGCACTCATGCCCTTTGCTTCAATAACTCACTGAGAAATAGGAGTGCAGAGGACTATGTTAATGACTACTACTCTGTTGAAGTGTTCAAGAAGGCATATGCAGGAATTATTAATGCCTATGATAGATTGGACCCAATGGCCCAGGGTGGACTTGGGTTTCAAGCTGTGGCCACCAATCCTAAAGAGGGCAGCTGGCAGACCTAGAACAAGGAGAATGAGGAGTGCAGAAGAAGGAGGGAAACCTACTAGAAGGCAGATGCAGTGCAAGAGGTGTGGTCAATTTGGTCACATGATGAAGACTTGCAATGAGACTGTGTATGACAGTGATGCACCACCTCCAGCCCTACCAAAACCAAAACAAGTGAGGAAGAAGAAAACAAAGGCCGCCTCCACTTCATCAACTAGAGAGTCTCAAACTGGGGCATGTTCTACTACCCTTGCAGCACCGATGATAACAAAGAATCCTGCAGGCAACACTAGAAGGTGGCATATCTCTCTTCCCTTGAGCTTGTACTTGTTTGTGAATTGCCTTACTAATGTGTTACTACTTACAGTCGCAAGAGGAAGTTGGAAGGAGATGGTGCAGAATCTACTGATGGCCACGGTGACGTTGTTGACGGTAGTTATTGCTCATTTTTATCCACCAACTAAACATGAATCAAGGGCATAAAATAATCCACAACATAGTTATAGGGTTTGATTCTAACAAGTTCCACGAGTTTTGGTGTTCTCACTTGTTTTGCAGGGTATGAAAGGATATTCAATTTTTCACCGATTAAAAGTATCTCAAATGAGGAATTAGAGTTCACCAATGCATATATCTCGTCGAGACGATCAAAACGGATCTATGGTTTGCTATTTTTGGAGTCCGGAATAAAGAGATATGAATTTTACAAACACTAGAAGATTCAAGAACCTGAGCTGCGAGATTAATTAAAGGCTGCGGGATTAATTGAGCCTAAATCAGAATCTGGCCCATTAAAGCCTATGTGCACATGGTGGAAAGGTTTAGTACCATATCGCTTGCCCAAGACGGAGGGGAGGCCAGGCGCCCCCATATAAGGAACCCAGGACCCCCTGAGTCAAGTGCATCATTATGGAGTTGTAGAGGCGTCCCTCGAATGGATAACCTCTCAACTCTAGAGAATTAGGGCTAGACTTTCTAATGTAGTAGATTAGTTCTAATTGAGAGTTAGGGAGAGCGGAGCTGTGCTTCGGTTCTGGAGAAGTCTTCAGGGGTCTGGTATATCTTTGTATCTCATCTTTGTAAGACTTATGCTTTAATATATTTATCTTCTCTATTTACTTTATGCCTTGAATTTGATTGGTTAGTATAGTTGTTATACTTTGGCATAGGATCTCTGCTCGCATCGAGTGCTCTAGTTTTCATATGGGATTAGAGTAGTAATTAATAATGTAGGCATGGTGTCTAGACTAGAGGTTACCTGAGATTGCACTCAACCTTACGAATAGTTGTGGTAGCCCCAGGAGGTGACAGCCCTGATGGCCGACGTATTCCACCTCATGTAGGATGATGATTGTAGGACCGTAGTCAGAACTTCCTAGCCCCATTCTCATCCCATTCCGTGGCTAGTGTTCTGATGTCCCGAAGTGTTATTGTGTCATTGCTTTATCTACCATGAATCAGTTATTATAGAAGCCCAGTAATAGAGAAGTATTTAGGAACCTTGAACTCTCCCGTTGTCCTCTCACTTTAGCTATCTACTCTTTTATCATAGAATTCTCCTGTGTGTCTATGTCATTTAAGCATAGCTCCTATCATTTATCATTTACCCCTACTATAGTCTAGTTGGTGTACTAAGTTAGTAGACACATGATGGTCAACTATCAAACTTCTTTAATCATTCTTTCGCTGTGGTAAAATATAAATAACGATACCTAGAATACTCCCGGTAAAATGTTACAATGGTATTCTGTGCGCTTGCGGAATCTTTCATATTCTATTTGCACTTAATAAATACTAACAAGCATTTTTGGCGTCGTTGCCGGGGAAGCAATTGGCATAAGAGTTTTATAGTGATCTTGATGTCTGCTAATTTAGTGTACTACTAGATTTAGTATGATTACCCCTGTTCTGTTGAGTTGTGGAATAAGACAGGACAACAGAAGCCGTTTTAACCTTCCGGCAAGTTTTCACATTGAAGAGCCCAGGGTGCCTGAACATTCAAAATTCATCAACAATGGAATCCTGCCATCTCACAGGTTTGCACAAATATATGTATTTCTTTCTAACCCTGTGTAGATTGGAGAAAAGGACATCGTCACAACAATTCAAATCACATCTCAAATGACGAACATAGAGGCTGTGCTACACACAAGTCATGGCTTGAAGTAGAAGGATGACATCATTAGGTATGTCCAACCAATCATCATGCAACATTAATCCATCCAAACTTAACTTTGCCTTGCAAAATTCAAGCTAATCTTATGTTGCTAATATTGGTTGTCTCTACCTTGTCAATCCATGTTCAAATTGTTAATCAAGGATCATGCTCTTTCATCTCTGTTTGCATAACTCTCTATAAACTTTCATGTTACCTTTGTTCGCTATAGTATACTTAAGGTTTGGAGAAATTTCATACACCTTTTAAAATTAGGCATGGTGCTTAGTTTAAACTGTTTTCTGGAATCCTAATTAGACAAGGTGTTTATTTTGATTTCCGAACCAAGAGGTGCGATGATTTTACTTTCAAAGGCCTTTTTGAATTAAGCGTGGTGCTTAGGTTAAAATGCCTTCCTAAGTCAAATTGGACGTGGTGTCTAGGTTGATTTTTGAGCCACTCGTATGCTGTAGTAGACATTGGACATTTTGTTGGACTAACCCTTATAGAAAACTTCCAATTTAATTTAGGGTAAGTCACGAGATAAATTCAAATCAGAGATGAGACAGGGCACATGCTGAACTTCAATAACTTTGCAGAGAAAGACATAGCTCATTCATTATGGATGGAAGAACTATGAGTATTAATGATTCATTCACTTTATCTTCTGCTGCAAGTTACTTGGACTTAAGTCATGCCGGTATAGAACATGATCTATGCTAACATAATATCAACCCTATCTTCTTAGTAGCGTAGATGGAATATGATTCTGGACAAACAACCTATGTTCCAAAGTTGTAAATCCCTTCAGGTATGTGTTGTCCACTAATCTATTGCAGGCATAATAATGAATGAAGTGACGAGGTGTCATAAGATCAAAGAAGCAAAAAATGGCAAAGAGGATAAACAACAAAGGAGACAAGATGCTCATGAACAACTCAAGATGCAAGAGAAGGAAAGGACCATCAATCATCTACCATTCATTACTTAGTGCCATCACGCTCTAATAATGAAGGTAATATCTTAAGGTAAGTGGTCACTATTTTCCTCTTGATCTTGGAATGCAGATAAATAAAGACACAAATATGTTAGAGTTACATTTTTAATTGATTAACCTAATTAACTCAACATGCTTTGTCCTTTAAGATTGTTCATGGTATCATTCTTTTGATCTCAATCTTAACCAAATGTGCTAAAACATTGTATTCTATCTTTGGAAGATGACAACCATTCCATTGGTTAAGCAATTTAAATCTTTTCTACCATATGAACTTAAATGCAATATTAATGCTTAATCGTCTAATCTTACCACTCATGTCATGAGTAAAACAAATTATGTAACAACAACTTTGTCTTGTTCAATGTGCCTAAGGCTATAGAAGAATAAATAAAGAAATAGATTCGGTTCTGTTGGTGTTTTTCCACCAGCAGAGCCCATGCACTTGATCTCTACCTTGGTTTTGCAAACAGGACAACACTTCAAGCAAATTTGTTAGTTCCTAAAATTCTACAAGTGAAAGTTCTGTGAACATGCACGCTGAGCAAGATGATACCGGCTTCCACTATTAATGCTCTACTTCAACCTGCTAGCCAAGCAAAGAACAAAAGTGACATCACTATCACCAGAGGTGCAACCATCAAGACTTTCATCTCTAAGACAGAGAGATACACAAGAGTAGAAAAAAAGTCATGTCGGTAGACTTTAAATTCCACACCCTTGCCATAAGGTAACATGGTAGTTATCTAATTAATTAATTAATATTCATAATTTACATTAGTAATTTTACTTTAGCATATTCATCTTTATGCATATAAAAAAAGGGAGAGAGATGTCTCAAGGAGCAAACGAGTCGAATTAGGATTAGCCACCATATATATCCACGTACCACCTCACATCCACACACATGCACATTTTGATTTGATTGTATGACTTGTTCCTTTGGATCCATTGTTTGACTTTACAATACATTCACTGCAAGTATGTATGAGCTGACTCCTTACCCATGAGCTCCACATAAGCTATTAGTTATAGGGTGAGAGAAAAAGAGAAGGCATGCATCACTATTGCCTTGGTGAGGATCCACAAATATTACATATTGAGAGACTTGAGAAAGTCATACAAAGGAAACTTTGAGTTTTATTTTGAAAACATGCAAAAGCTCCAGGATAAGAGTTGAACAACAGAGCTTGAGACATAGTGTTTAACTTAGACATTCTATCCTTCAATTATCCAAGACTCAAGAGAAAGCTACAAGCTCCATGGTAAAGGTAATACAGGTAACTCTGAAGGTTAGCTTGGTCTACTCTAATCCTTAAGTACTTCTTGGTTTAAAACTGAATACTTGTGAGGAATACTTATAACTTTTGATATATGCTAAGTTTGGCTTTGCTAAGGGACTAGCAAAGGGTAAGCTTGGGGGAACTTGTTGATAGTAGTTATTGCTCATTTTTACCCATCAACTAAACATGAATCAAGAGCATAAAACAATCCACAACATAGTTATAGGGTTTGGTTCTAACAAGTTCTACGAGTTTTGGTGTTCTCACTTGTTTTGCAGGGTATGAAGGGATATTCAATTTTTCACTGATTAAAAGTATCTCAAATGAGGAATTGGATTCACCATTGCATAGAGCTCGTCGGGACGATCGAAACGGACCTATGGTTTGCTATTTTTGGAGTCCGGAATAAAGAGATATGGATTTTACAAACACTAGAAGATTCTAGAACCTGAGTTGCGGGATTAATTAAAGGCTGCGGGATTAATTGGGCCTAAATCAGAATTTGGCCTATTAAAGCCTATGTGCACATGGTGGAAAGGCTTAGTACCATATCGCTTACCTAAGGCGGAGGAGTGGCCAGGCGCCCCCATATAAGGAACCCAGGACCTCCTCGAGTCAAGTGCACCATTATGGAGTTGTAGAGGCGTCCCTCGAATGGATAACCTCTCAACTCTAGAGAATTAGGGCTAGACTTTTCAATGTAGTAGATTAGTTCTAGTGGAGAGTTAGGGAAAGCGGAGCTGCGCTTCGGTTCTGGAGAAGTCTTCAGGGGTCTGGTATATCTTTGTATCTCATCTTTGTAAGACTTATGTTTTAATATATTTATTTTCTCTATTTACTTTATGCCTTGAATTTGATTGGTTAGTATAGTTGTTATACTTTGGCATAGGATCTCCGGTCGCATCGAGTGCTCTAGTTTTCATATGGGATTAGAGTAGTAATTAATAGTGTAGGCATGGTGTCTAGACTAGAGGTTACCTGAGATTGCACTCAACCTTACGAATAGTTGTGGTAGCCCCAGGAGGTGACAGCCCTGATGGCCGACGTATACCACCTCGTGTAGGTTGATGATTGTAGGACCATAGTCAGAACTTCCTAGTCCCATTCTCATCCCGTTCCGTGGCTAGTGTTCTGATGTCCCGAAGTGTTATTGTGTCATTGCTTTATCTACCATGAATCAGTTATTATAGAAGCCCAGTAATAGAGAAGTATTTAGGAACCTTGAACTCTCCCGTTGTCCTCTCACTTTAGCTGTCTACTCTTTTATCATAGAATTCTCCTGTATGTCTATGTCATTTAAGCATAGCTCCTATCATTTATCGTTTACCCCTACTATAGTCTAGTTGGTGTACTAAGTTAGTAGACACATGATGGTCAACTATCAAACTTCTTTAATCGTTGTTTCCCTGTGGTAAAATATAAATAATGATACCTGGCATACTCCCGATAAAAAGCTACAATGGTATTCTGTGCGCTTGCAGAATCTTTCATATTCTATTTGTACTTAATAAATTCCAACAGATGTGAAGGGAAAAGAGGCAGCAATGGTGACAAGGTGCAGCCGAAGAAAGGAAAAGGCAAGGCAAAGAAGCAGCTACTGATGGATTTGCTTGTTTCCTGAAGGATGTGCTTGTTCACTTGTAATGCTATGCTTTTGGAGCCTATGATGGCACAGTTTGTGATGTTATCAGCCAAACTTGATGGACTAAATTCAGACTTATGTAGTGCTATGCTTTTGGAGACTTGTGTCTGTTTATGTCACTTATTTGTAAGGCAAACTTGATGGCCTAAATTCAGACTTATGTAGTGCTATGCTTTTGGAGACTTATGTCTGTTTATGTCACTTATTTGTAAGGCAAACTTGATGGCCTAAATTCAGACTTATGTTTGTTATGTAACTTATTCTCACTTCATGTGTTTTGACATGCACTGAACATACAATGCATTGAACTGCCATGCTCTGAACATACACTACATTTAGAACGAAAATAGAGCATCAAATCACAACATACAGTAGCCACTCACATAAGATGCCTACATAAGCAATACACTGCTAACACCACTAGGAGAACTAAGCAATACATAATTGGTATGCCTACATAATTCAGTGCTCACTTCACTAACAGTACCAGGAGAAGTAGCACAACGACGAACAGATTTGCTAGACCTAAAACAAGCAGCCGACCACCTATCTTCTCGATGGTGCTCCCCATTGAATGGTTGCCATCAACAATCTTCTTCAAAGAGGCCTCTGCATCCTTCAGAGAATTGGTTGTGCTTTCTAACTTGACAGTGCATCGCTCCACCAGTTCAATTGATTGCTTCAAAGAGTCAACTAGCTCCACAGAGGACATCCTAGGATTAGTGCCTAGCGGCAATGCCTGAGCCGACAACCCTCTACCAATCTTTGAGAAGCATTATGGAAGCTTGGATTTGGAAACGAGGTGCTCAATGTATTGGTCCTCCCACATGTACTAACAAAAGAAGAAGAAGAGGACCAATGCTTAGATAAAATCGATCCAAAAACAAAACACAAGCCGAATAAAATACCAGATCTACAAACTTACATGATTAACAAGTGGACACTTGTAGAACCTCTGCCCAAAGCTGTGCTCCTCCGTCGAAACCAGCCCAATCATCTGAGCGCCACACTTGTGGCAATCTACCAACGAAAGATTGCCTTGACCGTCCCTAAACGTGTCCAAACCAGGGGAGCCCGAGTTCTGAGAGCTCGAAGCCATCGTCCTCTTCTATCAGGCCCTCAGGTGCTAGGGTTTCACATGGACAAGAAAGGGGAGAATGAGAAAGGAAGACACGTGGCTGGGGGAAGAAGAAGAAGTCATGGGGATGAGGCACAGCGGCCGCCCGAGCGTATTTGGTTGGGTCGGACCACCTCGCCGAGCCAGGGGCAGACTCGTCCACTCATGTAACCATCTCTCTCCCAAGCCAGCAAAACCAATTGTTTATTGGGTGCGGCGTGCTACAACAAAGGAACGCGAATTTACAGTGCGTCTCGGCTAAAGTCGCACTTGGCGGTGTGCCACAATAAAGACATCATTTTTACGGTGTCCACGTCCAAAATTTGCCAAAACACAATGGATCAATACTCCAAACCAAGATCCATCCTATAGTTAGGAGCACACTGAAAAACCTTTTCTTCAACCCTTTAGCAAATGTGCCAACTCCACAAGTGTACCAACAAGTGTGAGTGAGTTAGCAATTTTAGAACCAAGGTTAAAGTTTTTTTTCTCTTTTCCCATGCCACTCGATCCTAACATCGCATGTAAAGTTAGATCTCTCAGCTGGCACTAGATGAATGATATGTAAACAAGTTTGCACATCTTGATAGTACGGTCATCTATCCTTAACCTGGTCAAGCTCTTCTATAACCTTAGACCGGTGAATAAAATTCCCTACAAGTTATATCTTTGTCTTGTGCATTCCATTTGATCTCCTCCAATGTTGACGCCACACAAGCACCAACCTCCATTAAGCCCTTTTTATCATCATCTTGAATCAGGACCTAGGCTCTTGGGAGAATTAGGTCTATGGCCTTCGAAAAAACTGAGTTTAGGTATTTGGTCTTTTCAGGAACGAATTTGGGTGTATGGCCTTCAGTGAAATTTTTGTTAGCTCTATGGCCTTCCGTCCAATCTGTTAGCCTTCTCTATTAGATCATCCACTCCATGGCACGCAAAATGACAAAATTACCCTTTAGGTCAGTCTCAATATAGGATAAAACATGAATAAGATTTCACACTCAATAGAAAATTTCATGTGTTATTTTAGTTTATTTGGGTCCCACTGTCTCCCACTTTTTTCTCTCTCCGCTAATTCTGGTCTCCTGGAATACGATGACTTGGACAGACCCTTGGACCTGAGCTCCACCGCAGCAAGCTTCATGGGCAGACGATGGCACAGACCTGAACTCCACGGCGGGCGGCGTTGCTCGCGACTGTGGCAGACGCAAGCGTGCGGCTAGGCGGCAGAGCTTAAGGCCAGACCGTGGCAGACGTGAGCACGTGGCCTGGCGGCGGAGCTTGAGGCCAGCGACCATGGCGAACGCGAGCTAGCAGGACGGGCAACAGAGATCGTGGGCAGCACGCGCGGAGTAGCAGCTCGATGGCGGCGTGCACGGAGGAGCTGTATAGTGGCGCTCGCCCGCACGCATGGAGACTCGCGGAGCTCGCCCCAGCGCCCCGGCGACCTCGGCCCCGAGCCTTGGCGACGCTCGCCCGCACGCATGGAGACTGGCGGAGCTTGTCCCTGCACCCTGGTGACCCCGCTCCCTTGCGCCCGGCGGCCTCGGCCCCGAGCCCCGGTGGCGCGTCCGTCCCGCGGCGAAGCCCGTCGCGACTCTTAGGTTTTTTATTTTTCCAGTTAGGGGCAAAATGGTCTTTTAATCCCTGAGTTAACACAGTTAAGTCACTGAACTGAACGGAAGGCCATAGAGCTAACAAGAGTTTCATTGGAGGCCATATATCCAAATTCATTCACGAAAAGGCTAAATACCTAAACTTAGTTTTTTTTTAGAACATAGACCTGATTCTCCCGAGGCTCTTCCTAGTTTGACTCCACTTTTGCCGATTGTGACCGGAGAGAAGGCCCATGACGAAAACCAAAACAAAAACAAGAGGCGGCCCACCATAGCCCTCGGAAGACCAAGAAGCGGAAAAGCCCCTGACGCCCGGGCGCCCGCACCACACCCCACACCCACAAATGCCAAACCCTTGCTCCTCGCCGCCGACTCCCAAACCCCACACTCGCCCTGCACGCCGTCTCCTCCGCCTCCCGGATGATTGCGCTTGATAGTTGATACGGTTGTTCTTGCCCAACCAAACATATATCCTTTCCGTTGATTGGCTGCAGGTGTTGCGAGTTGCATTCGTAGGAGTTGTGGCTCCCGCCCGGATTCCCCAATCCATCTCCGCCATGGCGTTCTGGGGTGAGCGTGCTGCCTTGTTTGCCAGGTTTAGTTTATTTCACCCGTCATTATCTGCTTGGCACGCGATGAATTGTCCGGTTGATGTATGCAGGGGTGGAAGTGAGGCCCGGGAAGCCCTACACCCACACCCACCAGGCTAACCACGGCCGCCTCCGCATTTGCCAGGTTGGGTTTTTTTCCCTCTCAAACTTGTCATTTGTCCAATCAGTAGCGAAGCTTGCATGTAAATCCCGCGTGGGCTCAATAATGAACTACAATTGATAGATTGAGTATATCCAAAGGTTAGCTAGTTGATAGTTTGTATATCTAGTGGAGTTTGCAAGAACTGAGGGGTGGCCATGGCCCATGGAGCTTGAGTTGAACGAAGCTTGGTCTAACTAAATATTGAGATCAATATAAAATTTGGATTTACACTGCATTAATCGGAGCTGAATGCCTTGTTAGTCCCTTTTCATTTGGTTTGTACATGATACTGCTATTAAGGAGTATTTCTATCTTGCTGCTGGAATTGAATGTAATTGGGAGGGATAAAAAAATTTAATTCTAAGCACCACCCTTTTTGTTAACAGTACTGAATGTGTTAAGTAACTAAATCTTTTAACTTTTGCAGGCTACACTGGGCAATTGTGATTCTGCTGCAAGGACAGTGCTGCAATGCAATGTTGGCAACAAGATTCCCATCAAACTTTGTAGTCTAAATCCTAAATTGGCTGAGACATGCCATCTAGAGGTTGAGTTTGAGGAGGTCGATGATGTTGTCTTTTCAATAATTGGTCAAAGTTCGATTCATCTCTCTGGATACTTTGTCCGTGCAAGCAGCAGGTCTAATGTGGGAGATGATGAATCGTATCCTTCTCGGTAGTGTCTTGTCTTTGTTTCAATTATGTAACTCTCAGGCTGTGAAGTCATTCTTAACATGTAATTAGAGAATCTTATGGGGAAGATATTGGGCACTCTGACACTGATGAGGAGCATGACGCTAGTGAGGACAGCTATGAATCTGACTTTATTGATGATCGTGAAGTTCCAGTAGCTGAGGATTATGGGTCTGATTCTATAGATGATAGTGATGATGTGCTCCCCATTCGACGCCGCCACAAACAAAAAGGTAAAAAGATATTTGTCTGGACCTGATCCTGCATATCTTCAAACCACATTGTACCCACATTGAATCAGAATATTGTTCTGTTGGTAGACTATCACTTAGGTAGTTTCTGGCTTTCTGCCTTGATGTGAATTTACCATTGCCGTTGTTGTTATGTTCTTATTATTGCCATTATACTTAGTTTCTTCCTTTATGTGTTACTATCAGTCAAGACAGCTTTCTTAAGGGGTGAGACTAGAGTATCCTGTGGTGGTGCACAAGCACCAGGGAGAAGAAAAGAATTCAATATCAACTAGCTCATTTCAACCATATAATATAATATAATATAATATGTTTTTAGATATTTACTAAATCTCTGCACAAGGATAGGTTATGCCTAGTTTTGCCCCTGGTTGCATGTTTTTGCACATAAAGTCTTTTCTACATTTCCATATGTTTAATGTACAGACGTCCGCTCACAGTTCCATCTTCGTGTCTTCTAACAAATTTCCAATTTTGTGTAATTAGCTGAAAAAACAACTCAAAAGGCTGAAAGACAACGGCGCTTGAAGAAGCACCAAGTAGATAGCACCGATGACAATGATGATGATACTCCAGTCATGAAACCTGTTGTCAAGCGCAATGCTAAAATATTTGATAGTGGTGATGATGACTACTCCAGTCAAGAAACCTGTTGTCAAGCGTAGTGCTCCTATAATACTTGATAGTGGCAGTGATGAAGATGATGATGTACCTATATCTGTAGCATTGGGTAAGAAAGACAATGCTAAGGTTGCTGAGGAAACTAACCCTCAAAATGGACAGGCGAATGACATCACCAAAAAAAAGACTATTGATGCCAAGAAAAGAAAACATTCTGCCATCAGTGAGGATACTGCATCATCAATGTATACTCTTGGTTCCTACTTAGGCTTTTAAGTATCTCTCATATCTATGACCCATTTATCTATAACTAATAGCATTTCATGATCAGGGATATAACAGAGGCTAATGCACCATCTGTTTCAAAACAAGGTGCTGAAATAAAAAAGAAATCAAAGAAAAAGATGAAAAATCAATCAGGGGAAAAGGATGAGAAGCAGTCCAATATAAGAACATTGCAAGATGGGTTGATGGTAGAAGATCTGTTAATAGGAAACATCGATGCAAAAGTGGCTTCTGATGGCTGCAAGGTGCTTTTAGTTCTTTCCATAGAGTTCTGTTGGATATGCTTTTAGTTGCAAATTTTATATCAATGGCTTGATAAAGTTCCTTTATGATGACCTTTTGATCGTCAGTTTCACACAGATATCTACTGACAATGTATTGCTAGCAGTTACTTGATCATGCATAGCTTTACAATCAATACACTAAGTTTCCAATTCCACAGGACTTGTGAGAAAGAAATGATGTCAGCTATTATGTTCTTTTTCTGCAGGTCTATATCAAATATGTTGGCATGTTGAAGGATGGGAAAATTGTTGAGTCTAATGTTAGCGAAAAGCCTTACAAGTTCAAGCTTGGTAATATATTTGCGAACACGCTTACTTTTATACTACATCTTGAACTTTGTAATATATAAGTATTAATGTTGTATCTTGTGTTGATTAAGGTGCTGGAAAAGTTATTCGTGGATGGGATGTTGGTATTCGTGGTAACTGCCTCAGAGCTTGATTTTTTTTCAAGGCCTTTTGAATTAGGGTTATAGATTATAATTTCATAATTTACTGTAGGTATGCGTGTTGGGGAGAAAAGAAAGCTTACAGTCCCACCTTCAATGCTGTATGCATTCTGACACCTTTTTCTTTTATGTTGTATATACACATCCCTCTAGAGAATTTCTGTATGAACATTTCATTTATATTCCTTATTGATGGTTTGCAGCTCTGGCAGTAAATTGGTGAGAGAAGTACCTGAAAATTCCTCAGTCATATATGAAATCGAATTAGTGAAAGTGAAATAGAGAAAAATGCCAGGCTTTTGCATCTGCCCTATGTCAACATCTGCAACAATTACAGGATTTTGTTGATACGCAGATGATTCATGCTCATATTTTGCTTCCTTCTGGAAGAAATTTCTATGCGCCACTCTTGCTGCACCATAGGACATTTAGCAGTGGACTGCAGCGGATGCTTTCTCCATGCATGCCTTGAGCAGAATTTTGTCAGTCTAGCACATGTTAATACTTGGTCTTGCACTGTCTAGCTATATTACTTTGTAAACTGCATATGATCGTGAAGCACTATTGTGGTTTGCTAATTTGCCATAGTGACTACTTCACGGTTCACTGCTTTGAATCATGTTTCTTTTCTCGATGGTTGATTTAAGTGATGTAACAGTTTGATCAGGGTCTCTCGACCTGTGTGCCTTCACGTCTTAGGTACCGTAGAAGGGGTTGTTTTTTCTTGTCATGTTCTGCAGACATTGAACTTGGCTTTGGTGTAGGCCCTGTGATTAGTGGTAATATAGTTGCAGATGGCCTAGGTTCCCACCGTCACCAAGCGATGATGCATCTATTTGCACATAGAATTGGTGACAGGAAACTGTTGCCAATGTCTGGAGTTCAGTGCCAAAATTTGCTTCCAACATCATGGAACCATGGTTCTTGCTGTTGGCCCTCGATCTCCTTGCACAGCTGAGCAGCTAGATTACCACCACACTCACAAACTCACTAGGCTAGAGGTGGAAGGAGTTGAGCACAGCACAAACAACAGCTTTGGTGCTCTGAAATGTGTCTTAGTTGAACTGCTGCTGACTGATGACTTTACCTTCTATTTGTAGCCATAGACTATAGAAAACAACCCTAGTGGTTTTCCTAGAAATTACCAAAGAGAAGAACTTGACTTCCTATTCAACAACTTTAGCAGTGAACAACAAGGAATTGACTGACTTGCCTAAGAGAAGACGATGACATGCCGCCATCTCATGCTTGAAGCTATCGATGCCCTCTGCCCGTTCTCCGATGACGATCAAGTCATCCATATACATGCAGATGACAAGCTCCTCCTCCCCTGTTGGTGTGTCTTCAGTGCGTGCTATGTTGTGTAGCGCGCAAACCCAAGCATGACCAGCGTGGCGTTGAGATTGGCGTTCCACACCCGCGGCGCCCATTGTAGCCCATACAAGGCCGTACCTTGTGCTTGGTTCCCTTGATGATGAAGCCCAGAGCTTGCTTGACGAAGACTTGATCGTTGATGAATGCTGACTTCATGTCCAGGTGGTGAACGGGCCAGTCTTTGGTCGCTACCAGGGCCAGCAGCAGGCGGACGGACTCCATGGGCACCATCAGCACAAAGACTTCCTCGAAGTTGATGCCTTCGTGTTGCATGAACCCATGGATGACGAGGGGTGCCTTGTGTTTGACGATAGCACTGCACTTGTCCTGCTTCACCTTGTAGACCCACTTCAGCTTGATTAGACGGCAGTTTGGAGGTGAATCAATGAGCTCCAAGTCCTCTTGTCCAGCCTGCACGAACGTGGGTGGCTCCTCTACGGTGACAAAGGAGCAGCTCTTGATCATCAAGTAGCCGACTTGCCAAACCTCGTGCCGCTGCATCACGGATGAGGTTGTCCATCGTGCGGAAGTCCCCACCATCGTGGAAGACGTCCACATACTCATTGTTGTCGCTCGGAGGAGAGGAGAACTTGGTTAGTGTCACTGGAGGTGTCCCTGTCCTACCATAGAAGGGGACATTGGTGGAGGCATGTGAAATGACTGATAATGGAGTTAGCTTACCCGCACTCACCGTGGCCGAACTTGGTGGCTCATCCAATGTCGCCATAGTTGTTGGACGGCGTGTCCGTAGCTGGATCCTTTACTCCCGCATCTCCACCTCCTCAGATGACCTTGTGCTCGACTATGAAAATCACGCCGACACTGTTGGCTTCCCCCGTGCACGAATCCTTCCAATCCAAATCGTTGAACACCACATTTCATGAGACCACTACCTTCCTTCATGTGGATCATACAACCAGTAGGCCTTGCTACCGTCCTCGTAGCCCAGGAGCACCATTGGTGTGCTCATGTCCTCCAGCTTGGTGAGGTTTGGCTTCGTCTTCTTGACATGGCCGATGCACCTGAACATCCAAAGGAAGGAGATGTCTGGCGTCCTCCCAAACCAAGCCTTGAACGGCGTCAGCAGCACCATTGGTGTGCTCATGTCTTCCAGCTTGGTAAGGTTTGGCTTCGTCTTCTTGACGTGGCCGATGCACCTGAACATCCAAAGGAAGGAGATGTCTTGCGTCCTCCCAAACCAAGCTTTGAACGGTGTCATGCCCTTCAAGGCCTTTGTGGGAGTGCGTTGTTGAGGATGAACACTGTCGTGCTCACCGCCTCTCCCTAGAACTATTCTACATGCCCTTTGCCTTCATCATGCTTCGAACCATGCCCACACGGTCTAGTTGCACCTCTGCACCACGTTGTTTTGTTGTGGTGAGTAAGCCATCATGAGATGCCAGGCCACACCTTGGTTTGTGCAGTATATCGCGAATTCCTCCAAGGTGAAATCGCCACCATGATCAATGTGCAGCACCCACGGCTTCTTGCCGGACTACACCTCTGCACGTGCCTGAAATCACTTGAAATCACCTCTGCCACCTCAACCTTGTTCGTCAGGAGCTACAACCACTTATATAGCTACATTCGGCCATCAACACAAGTAGCGTCGCTCGCCATTCGTGGCCCGAGCGACATCATGGATAAGCTCCAACACGCTCCCCGCGCGAAACTTGGTCGCCTTCGGGAACAACACCCTCTCTGCTTCCCCACCTAGCAACTATCACACAGCTCGCCGGCGTGCTCGATGTGGGGTAGCCCTCACACCATCGTTCCCAACCGCCCGAGCGCGTCAAACCTCAAGTGCCCGAACCGTGCATGCATAGCCATAGTTCCTCGGTGTGTCACACCGCCAGGCACATCTGCTGCTCTACCTTTAGATCAAGCATTTAGAGACGGTTCCAGGAGCACAGGACCTTGTCAAGTAGCCGCTACTACTGGTCTTGATTCCTCAGGACGCCACTCTTGACCAACACCTCACGACCGCGCTCATCCAGGTGCCCAATGCTGGCGATATACGATCACAGTTGTGTGATGCAGTAGACATCCATCAGCGTGCGGTGCACGTCGTTCTGACACCAGAAGATGACAGTGTCCTGGCTTTGAATCTCCACCTTCGAGCCATCACCGTACTTCACCGCAGCCGTAGAGCTTGAAGAAGGCCTCCTTGGAGCCAGCCATGTGGCTGCTAGCGTCAAGCACAGGTACCATCTTTACTCCATGTTGCTGCCCACTCGTCCAAGGTGGACTAGGGCATGTGACTTATCAAGGCAGATGGCCTGTGATGCCTTCTCCTACTTCACAGTAGCCACCTCCTGCTTCGCCACCGACTTTGGCTCGATGTCATGCAGCGTGCAGAACGTCACCATCAGGAGAGTAGGCTCGTCATCGTCCACCTGCACGAGGTGAGCCTCCTCCTTCCTCTCCTTCTTGGGATTCCTGTAATCCCAGGCCCAATGGCTGGTCCTCCTGGCTCCCGCATTATCGACAAGTGCCCTTGTTGAGAGGCTCACTGTCCTTCTTCTTCTATGGGTTTTTGCTACGGCACTTGCTGTCACCGCTGCAGCTGGAGAAGCCTTTCTTAGACCGCCTCTCCTGCATCTAGGCCACCCACTTCTCGGTTAGTAGCAGCCTGTCACCAGCCGTTCTCGTTGCTGCTTCCACACGATCGTCCACCGCTCGTAGCCGCCCAATCACATCCTCGATCGTGAGGGTGGACAGGTCGATCAACGTCTCAATGGAGAGCGCAATCTGTGTGTAGTACTTTGGTGGCACGATACAAATGTACTTGGTGACCGCCTCCTCTTTGGTGATGGTGATGCCACTGCCAATCGGCTGAGGAACGATTGCAAGTGGAGTGAGAAGTCCTCCACTGCCTCACCTCACATAATGCCAATGCGTTACTCCTACCACAGTTGTTGCACCTTCGCCTTCTTCGTGCAATCAGACCCAATGCACATGGCATTGGGGCACGTCCCAAGCATCCTTGGCAGAGTAGTAGCTCCAATAGGATTGCATCCATCGCCGAGCAGTCCTACTCTTCATCCTCGGTGCCCTCCTGATGGCCTTCCAGAGCTTTCGCGTCCTAAGCTTGACCTTCATGTGCACCGTCCACTCACTGTAGTTTGTGCAGGTGAGGACCGGCCAATTAGCACCGCTAATCTCTTGTACGGTCCTCTGCATGATGACCTCGTGGAGCGGTGGAAGCAGCTAAGCATCTGCTCCACCACCGTGCACGGATGAGCCATCCTCGCCAGCCATTGTCGATGATCAACCGCAATGATAGCCTCGACTTCAATACCACTTGTTAGCCCTCAATATCCTTGCACAGGTGAGCAACTAGCTCACCACCACATTCACAAACTCACTAGGCTATGGTTGAATACAGCACACACACAACACGAACAACAGCTTCACTGCTCTGAAATGTGTCTCAATTGAACTGTTGTTGTTGCCTGGGGTCTTTACCTTCTATTTATGGTTGATAGAGACTATAGGAATAGCGCTAGTGGCTTTCCTAAAATTACCTAAGAGAAGACCTTGACTTGTAGTCAAGTCTTCTACTGCAAGTTAGCTCTTGCGTGGTGGAAATGGAGGAGCCTCTACTCCACCACCATGCACTGATGAGCCATCCTCGTCAACCATTGTTGGTGATCAACAGCAACGACAGCCTCAGCTTTAAACCACTTATTGGCCCTTGATCTCCCGCACGGGTGAACAGCTGCCTCACCAGCACACTCACAAACTCACTGTCCCTTTTTTTTTTTTTTTTTTTTTTTTTTTTTTTTTTTTTTTGAGGGAGACAAACTCACTGTCACTAGACTAGAGGTGGAAGAAGGGGTTGAGCACATCAAACATAGCATGAACAACAGCTTTGTTGCTTTGAGATGTGACTCAGCTAGACTGCTGCTGGCTGGTGCTTTTACCTTCTATTTATAGTTGACAGAGACCGTAAAAAAACATGCTGATGGCTTTCCTAGAAATTATCTAAGAAATCTGCTAGTGATTTTTCTTTTTTTTTTTCTAGAAACTACCTAGGAGAACACCTTGATTTGCAGTCAAGTCTTGTGCTATTCACCATCTTCCAGCAGTCGACATCGAGGAATTGGCTGACTCAACTTTCTCGCTGCAGCAAAACAAACGAGGAAAAAAACAGTTTCTGAACTTATGCCAAATTTGCCGCTGAAATTGTAGAAAAGAAAGCCGCAAGTAGACAGTACCTAAGTTTATCGTCAACACAACATCGATAAGATCCGAAATTAAAATGCAGTGCGTTTGCCACCTGTAGAAATTCCTGTGGTTTGATGTTTTTGCTTCCAAAAATCTGAAAGAGTTTATTGTTTTTGAAAAATAAAAAAATGAATTTATTGTTTTTTGGCATCTGAAACCTTTTGAAAACTTTTTTTATTATTATAGCTGCTTCACCTTCTATGCTAGTCTGTAGGGTTTCTAATCACCGTTCCGTTTGTTTTTCTATGAGGAGCATACATACGTCGACACAAGCAAACATTCTTTCATCAACACCACCTAGTCGGCTATCCCAAAGCGGAACATCCCTTCCCTACATTATGATAGAGAGGCCTTATTTCCTGGCATTTATTATTTAGAACAACATATGAGCAAGCCCATGCCCCCATAAGCCCAAATACGGAGGCACCTGCAGGGCAGTGTGTCCGTCTGCCTCTTGAAATTGACAACTGTAGCTAGAAGCTCTATGAAGGAGCACCAAGGTAAGACGCCAGCCGCAGAATGTCGCAGAAGACGCCTCCAGCAGTCACCTCCGCGCCCGCGCCTGGACCCCGCACGATCAGCGGCTGCTCCTTGTACCTCGAGGTGGTGAATGCGATGATGTTGTCGGAGCCGGAGAGCTGCGCAAACGGGTGATCCCTCTTGTACCTACGCAGCTCCACCTGTCCCGTCTTATTCACCGTGTCCACCACTCCAACGTAACGCAGGACCTTCAGAGGGAAAAGGGAAGCTGAATCACCTCTGCTCAAGTAATGTTGGAAATATGCACCGAGAATTGATCCGACAAAGCAAAAGCGAGATCTCATGCATGATGCATCGCACAATGCAATTGTAATGTCCCGATAGAAATGTATCTGATCAGTCACGAAATGGGAAAGAGGTCAACTCACTTCGTTTGCAGCCTCAGCTTCACTGCGTTGCCTGGCCCAGTCCTCGTCAAAGGATGGTAGCTTTTGCATGAATTCATCTGCTGACGAGCATGACTGCATAAAAACAAATTAGGGAGAGTGAAATACAAGACATTAGTTGCTTGCTAAGTGGAGAACGATCTTACTGCAAGTGTTGCCGGCACAAGGCTCTTCACAGGAATATCAGAAAGTTCTAGCCTCAAACCAGATTCCCTTGCAAGGATAATGACCTGCTCCAATAGGCAAAAGAAGTATAACTAATGAAGAAAGAGAAAAAAAAAAAACTACAAGATGTAATTTTGGCTCTTTGCTTTTGAAATCCTTACACACATAGGCAAAGGCTAGGAATTTTGTTACATGATCAATCAAAGGTGTGAAGCTTAGGGCGTAATGATCTTTTCTTCCTCATCTAGTATTCTAGGGTCCTGGATACAAAAAATACAAACTTGTGGTGGCCAATGGCCAAATCAAACACAATATTGTCCTACAGGCAAAACCATATTCTTCAGTGTCCAAAACACACTTTCCCAATTATGTTTGGCCATATCCTCAACGTTTTAGTTTTATGTGCTCTGTAAGGACTCTTGCTGATGCATATACAGAAATCAGAAATTGTCCCGTTCAAGGAAAAAAGAAAAATAAATCAGAAACTGTACTGTGATGATACATTGAAATACAGTGCCCGGTATGATATTCAATAATGGTTTGACAGAAAACAGGGTCTACCTTTCGGGCAACATCAGTTCCAGATAGATCATCTCTTGGGTCAGGTTCAGTGTATCCCGCCTCTTTTGCTTCAGCAACAACATCACTAAACACCCTTGTTCCTTCGAAACTGTTAAATATATAACTCAGAGTTCCACTGCAAAACAACTCCATCATGTCAGCCACTACTAGAATGATACTGAATTTACTGAATAGTGCAGTGGGCTTGTTTGGTTCGTGACTAAAACTTGCCACGCCAAAGGTTAGTCAAGCATACACACAAACCTGAAAATACCCTCAATACGCAGTATCTTGTCACCCGTCTCCAGAAGACCTCGCAGGGTGCTGATGATTGGGAGACCAGCACCAACAGTTGCTTCATAAAAGTAATGAGTGTATGAGGCACGCTGCAGATTCCGTAATTTCAGGTACTGTATCCAAGGAAAAAGAAACATTTCTTAATCAATTAACACTGCAGCAGCAGATGTGCATTCTGTATGGAATGTGCTTAAAAATTGACATCTTTATGGTACAAGCAAAGACATCTCAGTGAAAGTGATTATGTCTTAAGATTCACAAATCAGAGGTTTTGTCTTCCAAGATTCAAGGTTGATGCCTTTAAGATTCTGGATTAGCCATGATCAGTTGATAACAGTATTGATACAGCTAATGTGCACAAAGTAACTGACAGTTAATTAAATACAGTCAGTGATCATTAAAAACAATTATATCACACAGAAAAAAGTATAAAATGTTTCACCAGCCAAATAATAACCTGATCAAGTGGCCCAGAATTTGCTTTCTTATTCGGCGTGATGACATGAATACCCTTCTTTAACCAATCATAATAGTGCGATGCCACACTTGTATCCGCTGTGCAGTCCACCAAAACTTTGTTCGGAAAAACATGATTACCAGATAAATGATGAACAAAACTATCAATATCAGCTGGTTCTGCTTCCTTTTGTAGAAGCTGTTTCCACTCAGTTAAGTCTATTCCACTACAGAAAAAACAAAAAAGGAAACTTTGTGAAGTATTAGGGAAAATATAATTATAGTAGCAAAGCCCCAAAAGAGCAACTTAAAGTTTTAGGTTAGGTTCGGTAAAAGAAATAAATAAATATCCATGGCTATTTGAATGACATGCAAGATGTCTTAATTTTTAACAAAATTATAAGCTGGACCATTCCTTCCTATAATGTGCCTGATAATACAGAATTATTTGCAGTGAGTCAGCACAATGACAGAAGAGGAAACAAGGATTCAATTACATACATGTCGCTCAAAAGCATTGTACTTGAGCCAGTTATTCCAACGACACGAAGATCAATGTTCATATTTTCCTTGAGAACAGCAGCCTGCGGCGGAAAGGTTTAAATCAGTACAATTGCAAACTTCTGGTTTAAATTAGCTCTGATATTCCTTCAAAGAAATGACCGGATGCAGTTTATGAAATTATTACAAGGCTGAAGATACCTGATCCTTCAGCTGGTTAAGGAGTGTTCTACCAATTAAACCAGGTCCAATGATTCCAACAGCAAGTGTGGTTTTGGAGAGGAAGAACCTTGAGTGAGCAGCTCTTAGAGCCCTAACACAGTCTTCTTGCTTCAATACAACAGTAATATTGTATTCACTGCAACCTTGAGCTATTGCTCGAACATTAATGTTTGCCTGAATTCCATTATATAATAGGTTAATAAGTCCCAGCACCAATAGAACTCCCAGTTCAGTAGTTCACCAAACCAAGAAATGCAAATACCTTTGCTAATGCATCAAAAAGTATTGCACTGACTCCAGGAGTGCTGGCCATCCTCAGACCAACAGCAGCAAGAATGCTGCAACCATTAATAACTTCAACCTGAAATAAATTATTTGCATAAAAAATAGAAGTGATCCAGTGCATCCTACAAAGACTTTGCTACAAATTCACATTGCAACTCAGTAAGATACTTTCCTTGCTAATAATATCACAAACTGTAAACAGCAACAGGACAAGGAATAGACTGCATTTGAGAGGTGTTTCTATGATCGTTATTTTTGGTGCTTTTTTGGAGGTGGTCTTTAATCCAAGGTCATGGTACCTACGAAGAATGTGATTAAATTTATCTTCAATTTATTCTTTCTTGTAACCATGATATCGAGTTAGCATCTTTTTCTTCACTTGCATATATAACATTTGGGATGATGGTACTGCTTGGAGAGTTGTTTCCCTAGATGAGCAAGTTTCACACATTTAGACTGGAAATAACATTATTCTGTTCTGAAAACTAACATGATTAGCTCGAATAGTGTCAAAGGCCTTTGTTTGGCACAGCTATTCCACAGTTTCTCCACAAATTAAGCAGAAGCTGTGCTGAACACCAGGATTCTGCACCAGCTTACTGATAAGCGGAATCTGTGTTTCACCAGCTTTCCCAGTTGCAGATTATGCACAATAACTAGCTTTGTCAAACAGGGCCATTTAAGTCATGTTTGCTGATTTGAGTATTTAAAATAATCGCTGTAGAATATGATAATTACCTTAGACAACCTCCCTGCTGCTAATGCATCACGAAACCTATCATGTAACTCAGCAGAAACTGCAGCAACTTCCTTCTCTGGAACAGCAAAGCATACTGAATGTTCACTGCTAGCCTGCATGATATTTGCAGTGATGAAGAACCAAGATTTGAATCATATGTACATAGTAAAGATAAAAGGACATTATCTACCTGAGATATCATGATAACATTAGCTCCAACGTCTTTAACAGCACTAAATATAGCACTTGCTGTACCTGGAACGCCAGCCATTCCAGTTCTGCAGTGAAGAATTGTAGAATATTAGATAAAACAAGATATACCTTTTAAGAGTCACATAGTCAATAGTTAAGCCATCTTGTGTGAAGATAGTTAACATTGCTACATCAGCCAAAAGCAGCATCTAGCGTAGATGTTTCTAACAGACATGGCAACCAATTTCTATTGAAAGCTACCTAGAGAAGGTCAAGGAAGTTTAGTAACACAAAGGATAATTACTAAAAGCATAAATAAATAAATAGTTGTACAGAACTTGGAGGTTCAAAATAAGAAATTATGGTCGCTTACCCTTCAACATTAACAAGTGCTAAATTATCGATAGTAGCAAATGATTTGACACATGCGTCTAAATCACCATTTTCATTGGCAGGCTGCTTGCAAATCATGGTTCCAGGGGCAGAGAGATTGAACATGTTCCTAATAACAATGGGAATGTTGTCTTTCATCACAGGTATAATGGTGCGCGGATGCAAAACATTTGCCCCAAAATATGACTGCATACAATAAGTAAATCAATGAGGCTTAATGTGGTAGGGATCTAATAGCTTGGAATGCAAAGAAAGCATCATCATAGACATAATTGCACAAAAATTGATGTGCCTCATTGCTCAGATGTAGTTAAATGATGAATGACTTGCATGTGAACAACAGCCTCAAGAATAGAGAAATTACCATTTCCCAGGCCTCCTGGTAAGACAAAGTGCTTAGGATAACAGCCTCACTAACTGCATTAATCAGACACTTTTTAGTGAGATATATAATTAACTCGTTGATACAAGAGAAGGGCATTGCCCTGTTTTAATTAAGAACTAGACAAAGCCAACATGTTTGCTTTTCAATATCCATAATGCAGACAAAGCCAGCACGTTTGCTTTTCTGAATAATTGAAGTTTAAATGTTCAGCACATCCAGTTCTTTGATAAGTACTTAGAAGCATAAACTCAATACCATGCATGCCAGTGTCAACAAATAATTACTGTTGCAAGTTTATAGTTACATAAATCACACTATCACAGGCTTTTAACTAAGCATTGTCAATCATATTAAGGCACCTTGAAAAAAAATCTGTATTATTGTGCTTCTAACCCTTTGCATTTTAACTGTTTGACATATGGACAGACAAGAATTAAAGGGATGTGAGTAGGCGCCCTCCATCCTCCAAATCCATGTGATCCTTGAAACTCTTTGATCTGATCTACAAAATCTCATCCAACAGGTGATGCAAGGGTGAGCACCCAAACATGAATTTGCACTATATGCCCTAATCAATTATGTGTATACTAATGCTAACATCAGCAGTTTGAAATGGATAAACAAAAAAGAAACAGTCAAAAAGTAAATTATGACTCTCTTAGGACAAACCTTTTCTAGGATCTGCGCTAAATACCCCATCAACATCAGTCCAAATAGTAACCTGCCGTGCCCTGACAAGAGAACCAACTATGGCTGCTGAGAAATCACTGCCATCCCTTTTTAGAGTTGTTGGAATGTTTTCAGCTGTACTTGCAATAAATCCTGTAGCAACTATTATCTCAGCTGGTTGTCGAGAAAACCATTTCTGAAGTCTCTTCTCAGACTCCAAGTAATCAGGGTCTACTTGATTACAACCACTGGGTGTTACAACTAGAACTTCTCTTGTATCCATCCAACTGCAGGGTGCCCCAGACTGCATGGTTTAAATACTGAAGTGTAGGTCAGTTTGTAAAGAAAGGTAAACACTGGATCTAAATACAAGTATCCTGTAACTGTAACAAAGAAATGGAAGTACAACTACTAGTGTCAAGGGCCTCAAACCCTTGGGTAGCTGGACCTCGACTACGTAGCTCGTAGTCGCGATCCGTCTTCTCCGGTAAGGTTTTACCCCTATTCCGTAGGCTTAGGTTTTAGAGAGAGAGAGAGAGAGAGATTAGATGGATAATATCTTGCTTGCGTCAACTCAAAGTCTTGGTTACAATATATAGCCTAAGGCCTCAAACTGACGTGAGCCAATTGCTCCTAGATTTAGGGAATAAAAATAGCAACTAATCCAAAGGATAAAATAGTAACTAATTCTATATTCCTCCTAGCCTTCGGTGTCCGGCTCGGCCTGGACTTCCTGCGCGGGTTCCGCGCGTGCCGCGGCGCGGCGCACATCCCTGGCCCATCGGCGCCTAGTGTAGGGACGGCCCCACATGACATCTCTCCCCCCCTCGAGAGCCAGCTTGTCCTCGAGCTGGAACGCCGGATAGCGCTCCAGGAAGGTGGCGAGGTCCTCCCAAGTTGCTGAAGCTGCAGTCGCCCTTCCAGTGAACTAGCACCTGCTGGACGCCCCGTGCAAGGCGTGCGCGAGTGACAAGCTCGGGCTCAGGCTCGATGGCGCCATGGTGAATGGCCGGCAGGGCAGGGGGCTGAGCCGGTACCGGCCCCACATACTTCTTGAGGAGGCCCACGTGAAACACATCATGCAGCTTGGCGCCTGGGGGCAGCTCGAGGCGGACGGCGACGGGGTTGATGTGTTCGAGGACACGGTACGGCCCGAAGAAGCGGGGCTTCAGCTTGCCCTTGGTGGCCTGGGGCAAGGACGCCGGGGCACGATGACGAAGCCGAAGGAGCACCATCTCGCCCACTGCATAAGAAACCGGGCGATGTACCTTGTCGTAGTATTTCTTCTGGATGGCCTGCGCCTGCTCCAGGCGGTAGCGAACATCCGCCAGGAACTCCTCGCGGTCTGCCATGGTTCGAGCGACGGCAGCCACGCGCGTCTCATCCGGTTCGTAAGACCGGATGGTGGGTGGGTCGCGGCCGTAGACCACCCGGAAAGGCGTGTCCCGCAACGACGTCTGGTAGGCGGTGTTGTAGACGTACTCGGCCCAGGGGAGCCAACACACCCATTGTCGGGGTCGGTCGCTGGTGAAGCAACGAAGGTACATGACGATGACGCGGTTGGCCGCCTCGGTCTGGCCGTCGGCCTGGGGGTGGAATGCTGTCGCCATGTGCAACTTGGTGCCCATGAGCCGCATGAGTTCCCTCTAGAACGTGGAGGTGAACACGGGGTCCCGGTCCGACACCATGGACTGGGGAACACCGTGAAGCCGAACGATGTCCGCGAAGAATGCCTGCGCCACGGACTCTGCAGAATAGGGGTGAGCCAGCGGGATGAAGTGACAATACTTGCTGAAGCGGTCCACCACCGTGAGGATCACCGACTTCCCGCCCACGCGCAGGAGGGCCTCGACGAAGTCCAAGCCGATGTCCGCCCAAACCGTCGTCGGTACCGGGAGAGGTAGGAGCAGGCCGGCGGGATGGAGGTGCTCAGACTTGTACCACTGGCACGTGTCATACGCGCGGACGAAGTCCTGGACGACGCGGCGCATCTCGGGGAAGTGGAAGTTGCGGCGTAGGCGATGCAGGGTGCGCTGCACCCCCTCGTGGCCGTCCTCATGAACGGCAGACAGCACCTCCTGGAGAAGAGGAGACGACGGCGGAATGTAGAGCCTGGAGTCGAATGTGACCATGCCGTCGCATAGGCCCCACGGCGCGCCCCGGGCACCCGCCAGAATCGCATCCCGGGTGGCAACGAGGGCGGGATCCATGGCCTGAGCCTGACGAAGACGCTCGATGTAGTCGAAGCGGGGCGTGGAAACGGCCAGCACCGCCCCCTCCTCTGTGTCGCGTCGCGACAGGGCGTCGGCCACCGTGTTGGAGGCGCCCGGCTTGTATTCCACCGTGAAGTCAAAGCCGAGGAGCTTGCCCACCCAATGATGCTGCGGGATGGTCGCCAGGCGCTGGTCTAGGAGGTACTTGAGGCTGTAGTGGTCGGTGCGCACCACAAACCGGCGGCCCCAGTGGTATGGTCGCCAATGACGAATGGCGAGGACGAGGCCGATCAGCTCCCGTTCGTAGGCGGCGAGAGCGCGGTGACGAGGCGCCACAGGCCGGCTGAAGAAGGCCAGCGGGTGCTTGTCTTGGAGCGGCACCGCGCCGAACCCATGCGTGGAGGCATCGCACTCGACGACGAACGGCTTGTCGAAGTCTGGCAGGGCAAGTACCGGGGCGGAGGTGACGGCGTGCTTGAGCGCTTGGAACGCAGCAGCGGCCTCCTCGGTCCACCGGAACCCGTCCTTCTTTGTGAGCGCCGTGAGGGGCGCGGCGATGGTGCCGTAGTCGTAGACGAACTTGCGGTAGTAGCCTGCCAAGCCGAGGAAGCCTCGGACCGCATGCGCCGAGAGCGGCTGAGGCTAGTCCAAGACCACCTGCACCTTGGCCGGGTCCATGGCGACGCCGTCCGCACTGATGATGTGGCCGAGGTAGGAGACGGAGTCGACGCCGAAAGCGCACTTGGAGCGCTTTACGAAGAGGCAGTGCTGTCGGAGCACGAGAAAGACCGCACGAAGGTGGCGCAGGTGATCCGCCCAAGTAGAGCTGTAGATAAGTATGTCATCGAAAAACACCAAAACGAACCGGCGGAGGAAGGCCCACAGGATGTCGTTCATCAGAGCTTGGAACCTGGCGGGGCGTTGCACAGCCCGAATGGCATCACCAGGAACTCGTAGAGGCCATCATGCGTGCGGAACGCTGTCTTGGCGATGTCGGCGGGGCTCATGCAGACCTGGTGATAGCCGGAGCGGAGGTCCAGCTTGGTGAAGAATTTGGCGCCGTGGAGCTCGTCCAGCAGCTCATCGACCACCGGGATCGGGTACGCGTCCTTGATGGTGATGGCGTTGAGGGCTCTGTAGTCGACGCAGAAGTGCCAGGACCCGTCGGCCTTCTTGACGAGGAGGACCGGGGACGAGAATGCCGAAGTGCTGCGGCGGATGAGCCCTTGCTCCAGCATGGCGGCGCATTGCCACTCCAACTCGTCCTTGTGTGCGACCGGGTACCGGTAAGGGCGTACGGCCATCGGAGGGGCGCCCGGCAGGAGGCGGATGGTGTGGTCACGGCCACGCTGGGGCGGCAACCCGCGGGGCTCCGCGAACAAGTTGGCGAAGGAGGCCAGCACGGCGTCGAGCAGCGGGTGGCCCGTGGCTAGTGCATTGGAACTCGGCGCGCCCGAGCTGGTCGCGGTGAGGGCGGCCGCGTCCGGCCCCGCGATCCCCTTCCAGCAGGTCGCCTTGCCCTGCTGCGTGAAGGACAGGGTCTCAGCGGCCAAGTCCCAGGTGAGGGAGCCCAGATCAGCCATCCACTGGGTCCCCAGTACCACGTCGTAGCCCGCCAGTGGCATGACGAAAAGGTCCGCGGCGAACTGGGCGCCCTCGATGGTGATCATGGCGTGACGAAGGACGCCGGTGCAGGAGACGCGCTCGCCGTTGGCCACCGTCGCGGTGAGGCGTGGGCGGCATTGGAGGGGCAGGCCGGTCTGCTGTGCAGCGCCCTCCGAGATGAAGTTGTGCGTGGAGCCGGTGTCAGAGGGCGATCAGGGGCACGCCCGCCACCACCACGCGGAACTGGAGTGCCATGTCCACGCACGCCCGCCACGGCGTGGAGGGTGTAGGCCGAGGACTCCGTTATCTGGTCGTCATCCCCGGCCTCGCCATCTTCGGCGCCGTCGTCGTCATCCAGAACGCTCTCCAGGAGGAAGAGGCGTTTGCACACCTTGTTGTGGCCGCGGGTGTACTTGTTGTCGCAGTTGTAGCAGAGGCCGAGGCGGCGGCGCTCCTCTTGCTCCGCTGTCGAGAGTCGCTTGATCTGGCGCCCGTCGACGTTGATCGTGGCCGGGGTGCTCGGCTTGGCACCCGGACCTGCTGTGAGAGCCAGCCGCTGTGGTGGCACAGGAAGCGGCGCCCGAGCGGCCGGCCGGCCGTGTGGCGCCGAGGCGGCCGTGTACTGCTCGCGCAACTCCATCTGCCGCGCCAAGCTCATGGCTGCTGCGAGGGACTGCGGGTTCTGGACCTGCACATCCAAGCTGAGCGGCGGCAGAAGTCCCCCTGTGAAGAGCTGGACACGCTGCGCCTCCTGGAGCAGCCCGGCCCGCGGTAGGAGGGCCTGGAAGCGTTCCTGATAATCCGCCACAGTCCCCGTGCGCCGGCAATCCGCTAACTCGAAAAGCGGGGCGGAGCGGAGCGGCCGCCCATAGCGCAGATTCAACAGCTCGGTGAAACGCCGCCAGGTAGGCGTGCCCTCATCCTGCTGGACCTGCATATACCATAGTTGGGCGCCATTTTCCACGTTATACGACGTCATCCATACCTTCTCCTCCTCCATGATGCGCTGCTGGTGGAAGTAGGATTGACAGCGGTTGATGAAGATTAGCGGGTCGGTCTTGCCGTCGTACCGCAGGAAGTCCATCTTCTGGAACTTGGGCGGTCGTTCCGGGTGAGGCTCGCCGAACGGCGGCTTGGTACTGGCCGCGGATCGGTCAGCGGCCAGGGCGGTGATCGCGGCGGCCTGTGCCTCCATTGTCTTGGAGTTGGTCTCCACGGTGGCTTGTAGATTGGCCACGGCTTGGGCGAGGGTCACCACGGTGGCCTTGAGGTCTTCGACTTCACCCATGGGGGCGGCACAGCAGGCTGCCGGGGGCGAAGTTGCGGCTGATGCTTGGGCGGCGGCGTCGGCTGGTGGTGGGGAGGAAGGTCGGGAAGACGAGGATCGCCGGACTCGTGATACCAGGTTGTCAAGGGCCTCAAACCCTTGGGTAGCTAGACCTCGACTACGTAGCTCGTAATCGCAATCCGTCTTCTCTGGCGAGGTTTTACCCCTCTTCCGTAGGCTTAGGTTTTAGAGAGAGAGAGAGAGAGAGATTAGATGGATAATATCTTGCTTGCGTCAACTCAAAGTCTTGGTTACAATATATAGCCTAAGGCCTCAAACTGACGTGAGCCAATTGCTCCTAGATTTAGGGAATAAAAATAGCAACTAATCCAAAGGATAAAATAGTAACTAATTATATTTTCCTCCTAGCCTTCGGTGTCCAGCTCGGCCTGGACTTCCTGCGCGGGTTCCGCGCGTGCCGCGGCGCAGCGCACATCCCTGGCCCGTCGGCGCCTGGTATAGGGACGGCCCCACATGACAACTAGTATATATGTTCCTAAAAGATATACCCTTGTTTAATTAGTAGCATTTACTATAGTACTCCTTCAATTCCAAATCCAAAATGTACGGCGTTTTATTTTTGTTCTCAGTCCAACTCTATCTTTGACCAAGTTCATAATAAAATGCATCAACATCCACAACTATATGGCACTTGGTGAAAGCAGGAGCGATGAATCACTGCTCCTGTCAATAGATTCAGTAATGATCAATTTGAATCATGCAGTACCCAACTATATCAGCACATGGTTACAAAAATGTTGCTAACATGCTATTTTACCATATTGGAGTTGATAAGTTCGCTGCAGGCTTAGTAAGTTGTTTAAATTGCAGAGAACTACAAAGTTGTCTAGCTTTTCCCATGTGTACCTTCTTTATTGCATACGATAGCATCTGCGCAGACCACAACTCTCCATGCCCAACAACAAAGTCAGAGAAAGATTCTGTCGCATGCCCAGCTGCAAACAATATAAATAAATATTAAATACAGGCATATAAATCACTTTTTTTTTCCCAAACATGCTGGAGTGCTGCTGCTGAACTAAATCTGCAGCTACACTTGTATTTGTATAATACACATTCTACTGTAGTACATGGTGATGTTTCACCAACTATAAGTACTAATAATAATAATACTATGCCTTAGATCAGCCATACTACCAACTACAAGGCCATACTGTACATACACATCAGCTTCTTGTCAATAGTATGGGTAGCAAAAAAGATGTGAAAGGGTAGGTAGCATGATAGCAAAAATAACAAACAAGAATTCAACAAGCTAAGAATATACTTCCAGGCCTGAGAAACCAGACTTGTCACTCCAGAAAGAACATGAGATCTGGAGAATTAACAGCTCAAACCTATATAAATAGCATGGAGCATAGCTCGCAAGTTGCTGACATCTGAGCGCAACTGAGACAAGAATCTTGCAAGATCTTCTCCATCAAGAAGATCCTTTGCTGCAGCCGTATGCTTCTCAAAAATTTCTTCCAATGCTATTGTATATGAATCATCCCTTGACTGAGCCTTCTGTACAAGGTTGTACATCATGTCAGTTACTTTGGACATTGCGGAAACAATGATCAGCTTCCTCTCAGAAGAATCACCAAGAACTATATTTGCAACACTCTGGATTCTTTGGGGTGTTCCCATACAAGTTCCACCAAACTTGTGCACAGACCACATATCACCTTTTGGAAGATAAGTATTGACTTCATCTTGTTCAACTGAAATAGCTGCTGCAAGCAAAAGGCGCATATGTAAACGAAAGCGACAAATCCTTGATAGCAATAAGTTCATGGTGAAGAAAGACTAGCATTTTCAGGGAGAGTCAAGGTTAGCATGGGGTTCTGCTAAGAATAATATATTCAAACATTGGATGATGGAAAGTAGAACTACCAGCAGCTGGTCTGAGCAAATTTGTCAAGCGATGTCTGTGCAAACTTCCTTGAGACTGACCTATCCTGAACCATAGAGCAAAAGAGCAAATATGAACATTAAGGGTTTTTTTTTCAAGGCAATGGAAAGCAGAAGTTGTAAAGGAAGACATGATCTAATAGAACACAATGAATAATTTATTAGTGGACAAGCACAAGAGAACCCTGAGCACAAAACATTACCTTAGGGGGCCTCCCAGATATTGGTCTTGACTTAATTTGTACTTCCAACATTGTAAAACTGATTCCCTAAAAATCATCATAACATTATTTTCAGCAGTAAAGAGTGAAGTAATGCATAAAATGATTGAAAGGATGGCAGACGATACTCGGATATGATGCATTTTGCTTTTAATGAATGTAATATTAGATGGGAAAAACTCCTGTAAATCTTGCAAGTAAAAAAGAGTAACAAAAGAGTGCAGACTGTCAAATCCAACAACGTATAACCTGAAACCACTAGACGATGTAAGTTTGTGCGTCCATGCTCCCCATTTATGTGGAAGGCGAACAGTAGAAGCAGGTAATTCTAAATATATAGCTTATGGTTCATAACTTTCCATTTAAACGTCACGCAGATCAAATCCATCAATAGATTTTCCAGCTCCAGAAGATTTGAGGGGCCAGCCAAGGCCAACTTGTATAGCAATCGAATAGCATCAGATTTCCGATACAGCGATGAAAGAGAACCAGTATAGCAGCGGGTAGTTGGATAATTGCAACTCGACGCCGCGCCCCAAGAGCCAGTTTACTAATCCCAACAAATCAGGAATAGCAGTCATCTCGCGATCGAGTCCAGCCGCACCAACAAAAGGAGGTCATATCCGTCAGATTCCCAACATTGGAAGCCCCCAAATTAGACATCAAAAAACCCATCCCCAACTGCAACGAAGAGGAAGCCGAAACCAACTGCAGCCACGACTCTCTCACCAGTATTCGCCACCTGATACCTTCGCCACCGAAGGCCCCCCGCGAGATCAGAAGCAAGGCCGCTACCATGACGGCGGAAACCGACTACGCCAACTTGCAATGCGATCGAGAGTTCTCGAGCGGGCGGGAGCTACTCCTACCACGCACGGCCATACTAGCCTCACCGAAAACAACTGAGAGGAGGCGGCAAATGCCGGTGGGGGAGATGGCCGGTCCTTACCTGCTAGAGGAGGAGGACGCGCGCGGCCGCCGCCGAGCTGTGGCCGCGGCGGGAGGAAGCGGGCTTGCTACGGCGAGGCCCTGCATCTCGCTCGCGACGGCGGGCGAGAGCCGAAGAGGACGAGAGAGGGAGAGGAACGGAATGCGTCGGTGTCGCAAGTTGGCAGCAGAAAGGGACTGCTAGACGCCAAAAACCCTTTTTTAACCCCCAGGCCCCCAGAGTTCCCACAGCCTGCTGCGGTAGTGCGTGCCCAGCTTTTGACGGCTGTGTTCGGTGAGGCTGAAGTGCTGTAGATAAGCGCTGAAGTGCTGTAGAAGTGCTGAAATCTTGTGAGAGAAAAATACTGCTGAAGTGCTGAAAAATAAGCGCTTATAAGCGCTTATACCCTCAACCGAACGCAGCCGACGTTGTCGATTGGCAAACACAAATTTGTTTTTTTTTCCACTTTGGACGGGTTAAGACCATCTCTAACAACAACAGCTAAAATACGATCTGTGTTTAGATTACGCTACATTAAATAGATTTAATATTTATTTTTAGTCTTCTTCAACAATAACAGTATTTTGCCTTCTTTTTAACGTCAGCTTATAAGCAACTTATTTCGCCTTCTTTTCAGCTTTAAAACAGTATTTTTCTCTCAAAAAAATCAGCTTTCAGCGAACAGAGCCAAAAAAATCTCTCTGAGTACTCAAATTTGGATTGTGTCTCTCTAAAGACCCAAAATAAATCACTTATATGGGTATTCTGTTAGAGATTGAAATAATGTTGTCAAAAGCCCATTTTTGAATTTAGGTCTCCGTATATCTGGTTTGTTGGAGATAGCCTGAGACCATCTCCACCAATACAACTCTATCTTGTCTACTAAATTCACTCTCCAACATGCGGTGGAGGAACTAGAGCTTTTGATAAGGGGGCCGAACAATATTGCAATGCTGAAAGGTCCCGATAGGCTAGAGGGGGGTGAATAGCCTGTAAAATTTTTTACAAAGTACTTGACCACAAGTTAATAATTTACAAGGCTATTGCTAAGCACTAGATCTAAGCTACTCAATACAAGCCACCTAACACAATATACTACTCACAAGAATATGCACACAAGCGCAAGAAACTTACTCCTTCGAAACCTAAGGAGAGAGCACCTAAACAAGTAGTAAAGCGCAAGAGAGTGAGCGATCGAGAAAGCTATGCCACCGAAGAGGGTAGAGATTGATCCAATCACCGGAAGAAGATATGAAATCTAATCAACCAATAGAAACACCGGAATACCAAATCATCCACTCGACGGTGGAGAAGAGGATGAACACCCGATGTTTTACCGAGGTTTACGTGATCACCGTCACACTACTTCTCGTTGTGGCACCGATTTTCCTTGGTGGATATTGCGAGCTAGGCTTCACATGCCAATCCCTCACCGGGAGCCGCTCACCAACACAAGAGAAGTGGCTATCAACCACGAGCAATCCACTAGAGTCGGTTTTGGCACTCCGCCGGGGAATAACCGCAAGAACCCCTCACAATCAACACTTCGGTGTGGGTTTGAACAATCACCAATCAACCTCAACACCGGAATCACCTCCAAGCCGCTAGGGACACGGCAATGCCCCAAGAGAATAAGAACTCAGCAATGGTTTGCTCTCAAGTGCTCTAGAATGCGAATCACTAGCAATGATGCACTTGAGGATCGCTCAACTCACAAAGATGATCAATGGATGAACAAGTGAGTGAGTGGGAGGCTAGAGAGTGCTCACAAGTGTATGGCAATGAATCAAAAGCGCAAGAGCATCACCAAGTGACCAGGAAAGGAGTATAAATACCCCTAAGTATACTCCTAGCCGTTGCCCACTAAAAAACAGCCGTTAACACTCTTTTTTACCGTCGGATACTACCGTCGAACTGAACGTGTCGGACCAAGCACTAGCGTCTGACGCTCTGATTCGTGCCACGTGTCAACAGGGTTCAACCACAGCCATCCGATCTCAACAGCTAACTCTTTCGCCTTTCTCCCAACCGACGGATTGGATAGCGTCGAACTAAAGCTTCATTGCATCCGACGCTTCCAGAGAGCATGCAGAGAGGTTTTAATTCGTCGGACGCTGTCCGACGCTTAGCGTCGGACTAACGGACACCGTCTGACGCCCCAAACGTCTCTCGCCGTGCACTGTGCCATGACGTGAAGTCGCCACGTGACGGCGTCGGACCGAGGGCCAATGGTCCAACGCTCTGCTCGTGAACCGCGTCGGACTGTCCGACTCTCACAAAAGCCAGCAGAGCAACTCACCGTCGGACGCTCACACGTCAGTGCGTCGGACTAATGAATTTCATCGTCAGACGCTAGCCATTTTTACGCAGAGAGCTCCCGACATACTCGGACGGTGTCCGACGCTTACCGTCGGACCAAAGAGCACCGTCCGACGCCTTTTAGACAATTAGCACAGTACTGGGACCGTCGGACGCTCGCGACCAATGGTCTGACGTCTTAGGAACCCAGCGTCTGACGCTCAAAACTCAGTGTTTTTCTATTGCAAAGTTTCCGAACACCTCTCTACCCCTCCAACCCTTGTTCCCAAGTGCTAACACCAAAGAATTCAAACGAATGTGCATGGTGTGTTAACATTTTTCAAACAATTTCCGAGGGTTTCTAAATTGATCTCTAGGTTGAGTTAGTCAATGCACATGAAATGCAACCTAGAGCACTTGAAGGTAATCCAATCACTTAGTTCTCCCCTTAATAGTCGGCTATCTATCCTAAATGTGATCACACCCACTTAGTGTCTTGATCACCAAAAGAAAAAGCCCTAATGGATTATACCTTTGCCTTCAAGCCTTTTCTTTTCACCTTGATCATCTCCACTTGATCCACCACACTTGGTCCATGGTTAAACCATCTTGATCATCACCATTACTTGGCTCCTCACTTCCATGGATTGGACAACCTAAACCTTGCCAACACTTAGCAACTTAGGTTAGTCCTTAGGGTGTCATCAATTATCAAAACCAAACTAGAGCTTTCAATATCCCCCTTTTTGGTAATTGATGACATCCTATACAAAGATAAGAGTTAAGTTTGTTTTTGAACTTGTGAGCTTGTCCAAACAAGATCATCATGTTTTGGAATGGACGATCAACACAAATTCGGTTTGGTGGCTATTTAGCTCCCCCAACATATGTGCATAAGTTTGGATTTAGAAGCTTGCACATATGCATAATAGAGAGTAAATTTTCACCAAGATGTGCTAGGATGGTTAGGATAAACCTTTGAAGGGTGATACCAAATGAAATAATCAATCGAAGTTGTGGAATTCTTCCATCCCTAGCACTTAGATAACTAGATGATCACAAAACTTGAGCATACCCATGAGATCAACATTACAAGTAATGCTCAAATACCAAATGAAAAGAACAAGATAATCTAGTTACCACATATGCATGCTATTTATCAAATCATCAATCAATTCTATTTCTAACATACACCACTCAAGAACATGGCAATTTGAAAATAAAGACAAGTGCAAATGCATCAACCATATGTAAGTGCATATTCCAAATTCATTCAACCAAGTTCATGAGTTTGCTCCCCCTCAAGGTGAGCTTATCTTTAGTAAAGGTTTTGATTCAAAGTTTTGATCCCTTTACTTTGGCCTATTGCTCTCCTATCATCGGCCTTAATGATGGTTCATCGTGAAGCTTAGTCCAATTTTATCTTCTTCTCCCCATTTTTTATCTTTTCTTATCTTTGTTTTTCTCCCCCTTGGCATCAAGTACCACAAAAGGGTCAAATCAATGGAGAGTGAGATTAATTTGTCAAATTTGATTCAATCTAGCAAACTTGCATAAGTTACTTAGCTCGGTTTGAACCAAAGACAAGCTTCTTCACGCCACTAGGGGTTATCTGGCCTATGTTGAGTCATGCACTTAGTTGCTCATTTTACTAGATTAACACTAGGTTTGCATCCCCATGAACAAATTATATGCCATCACTAGATCAATCAAGCAAGGAACCAATAGTGATGCCATATATATTTCAAAACATTTTGGCTTTCAATGAATGACCTAGAGAGAACAAAGGTATGTCTATATGTTCTAGCAAGTCCTAACAAAGTATGCATGCAAATGCCAAACAATGATACATTTGCTTTGCTTGGAGGAGAGGCAAATCATAAGATATTCACGAAGTGCATCTACACATGTTGGAATTGTCAAGTATGTTCAATTCATTCCTTAGCTTGCAAAATCTTGCTTCATTAAGTGGCTTGGTGAATATGTCGGCTAGTTGATCATCGGTGCCCACACTTATGATTGCAATATTGTCGACGAAAGGCCAGCGATAGTCTACCGAGGGGTATCCCCAAGGTAGTATATGATCGGTGAAGGTGCGCCTGAGACGAGAAAGAGTTGCGTAGTAAGCACGAGACACGAGGTTTATATAGGTTTAGGCCGACGTGAGGCGTAATGCCCTATGTCCTGTGTGTTGCTGTATTGTATTGCTAGTAGATGAGATGTTTTGAGGAGATCCCCTGCCCGCCTTATATAGTCCGGGGCCAGGGTTACAAGTCGGTTTACTATGTATATCAGATTACAATCTTAACCGAACAAGGAAACTAATCGGCTAGATACTAGGAAAGATATTTCCTTGGTAGCCAAGACTTGTAAACCGGCAGATGTACGTGATCTTCTGGAGAGCGTATAGATGACGCGTCCTTGGCTATTTGGGCCTGGTCGAAGGGTTTGGCCCATGTACAGCCATGTGGGTACACGGATTTGTACCCCATAGCTAGTCCCCGAGCACCTTGCATTCGTCAGGAAGTGCAGATCTTCGTAGTTGCTTGACCAGACAGATGTAAGGAGCTCAGAAATTTTTTTGAAAAGAGCTTTCTTATTGGTGAAATGTATCCACTTTTGGTTCTTCAGAACAAACACCTTCACCATCAGGAGAAGTGTATCCACTTGGTCCCCGAGCCTGATAGTAGGTGATGCAATTACGTAGTGTCAGGGTCAAAATTCTCGTTCTTGTTGTTTGTGTTGACGAAGTCCCCGAGCACATCCAGTGCTCGGAAGCGTTGACGAGACGATGACGAAGTCCCCGAGCACCTCCTATGCTCGGAAACGTTGACGATACAACAAAGCCTCCGAGCACATCCAGTGCTCGGAAGCACTGACAAAGCGATGACGAAATCCCCGAGCACCTCCTGTGCTCGAAAACGCTGATGAAGTGACGAAGTCTCCGAGCAGATCCAATGCTCGGAAAAGCTAATGAGGCGATGACGAAGTCCCCGAGCACCTCCTGTGCTCGGAAATGTCGGCAATACGACGAAGCCTCCGAGCACATCCAGTGCTCGAAAGCGCTGATGAAGCGATGACAAAGTCTCCGAGCACCTCCTGTGCTCGGAAATGCTGACGAAGTGACAAAGTCTCCGAGCAGATCCAATGCTCGGAAAAGCTGGCGAGGCGATGACGAAGTCCCCGAGCACCTCCTGTGCTCGGAAATGTCGAAGATACGACGAAGCCTCCGAGCACATCCAGTGCTCAAAAGCGCTGACGAAGCGATGATAAAGTCCCCGAGCACCTCCTGTGCTCGGAAATGTTGACAAAGAAACGAAGTCTCCGAGCAGATCCAGTGCTCGAAAAAGCTGACGAAGCGACGACGAAGTCCCCGAGCACCTCCTGTGTTCAGAAACGCTGACGAAGTGACAAAGTCTCCGAGCAGATCCAATGCTCGAAAAAGCTGATGAGGTGATGACGAAGTCCCCGAGCACCTCATGTGCTCGGAAATGTCAATGATACGACGAAGCCTTCGAGCACATCCAGTGCTCGGAAATGCTGACGAAGCGATGACAAAGTCCCCGAGCATGTAATACCTCTGGTATTGCAACTTAATTAATCTGCCATGTCATCATATTTAAGTTAAGCATCTGCATATGATTGTGCTTAGGGCCTAGAGTGATTTATTTTCAGATAGTGATTGATTGTGTAATTAAGTCCTTAATCAAATTCAGAATAAAAAATTTAATAGAAATCAAATTAAGCCCTAGAGTTGGCCTAAAACCCTAATTCAAAATCTATAATGAATCTGATAAAGGTGTCTTAATAAAAGTTGTAGAGCTTTTAAAATAGAACAACTTTTATTTTTGGAGATTTTGAAGTTATATTAAAAATTCAAATTAAACTCAAATTACTATATTGAAATTTACATTTGAAACTTCAAATTCAAAAATATTAAGAATATTCAAAAACTTCCTTAATAGAAGTTGTCAAGCTCACTGAGTAGAACAACTTTCATGTTTACCAATTTTCAAGTTGTTGAGAAAAATCAAAAGTAATTTTAAAATTTCAGTTTGAAATTCAAACCTTTTACCCCCTTTGCTGTAGTTTGAAAATTCAGCCGAATTTGAAATTCATGTCAAAAGCAAAAATAATCTACATAAAATTCTCTGCAACTCTGTTATTCAACACTTCCTTTGATTCAGCCGGATTGGACATCTAATTGAAACCACATAGCTTTTGACCTAGGGGTCTACTACTGTAGCTACAGGGGGGTCCCCTGTTCTTCTTCCGCCCGTACGCGGGCGTGCGCGCGGCGCGCGCCGGTCGTTGTCCGGCCGTCACGGGGCCCGGCCGTCGCCGTGTCGAGCTCGGGGGGGGGGGGACCCGGACGCGTCGAGACCTGACCCTCTCCTTCCCGGGTGTGCTTAAAGGCGAGGAGCACCACTTCTCCTCCTTTCCTCCTCCATTCTCCCACTCCGGTGAGCTCTCGGCTCTCGGCCAAATTGCTCACCGTCAATCCACTCCTGCCCAATTCGTCATACCCACAAGCTAGACATCTCCTGGCGCACCTTTTGGACCCGGCCCGGCCACTGTTCGTCATCGGAGATCAGCGCACGGCGTGATTTTCTTCCTCACGGCCGGCGGAGCGCCGCCGTGGTCCGTCTCTCCGAGAATAGCTCGCCTCGGTGAGCTTATTCTCTTATTGCGGAGCGTTTTGGAGCCCCTGTCCCTTCTTGAGTCTCATAAGTTAGGCGGTTTTGCTTTTGGTTTACAGTGACCGCCAGAACGACGACCTTGCCATTGGAGCTCGCCGCCAAACACACTGCCTTCGTCCACCGTGCCTCTCCGGTCGCTCTCCGCCCCGTCCAGCTAGTACACTAGCTTTTGGTGAGCTTCTCGGTAACCATCGTCTTGTCGGTAGAGCATTTTGGTCCTTGGTAGGCCGGGGCGTGGCCGCGCCGCCGTGTCTCCTCCGCCGCGGTCGCGGCTGGGCGCGACACCGTCGACGCCTCATCCGTTTAGTTAGGTCCGGGGGTCCACTAGGTCTAGGGGCACGTGTGGGTGTCCTCGGTTGCGCCGCTGGGGTCGCCGGCGGGAGGGGCACGTCGGGCCGCCGCGCGCGTGCACGAGAAAACGCTCGGCGGGAGGTGGGAGAAGGATCTGACAGGCGGGGGCCGCCTGTCAATGTCCTCCGGTGGCGCCAGCAGCGCGGGCAGGCTGGCTGGGCTGTGATTGCCGCTGCTGGGCCGTGGTGGGCCGAATGGCCGTTTCATTTTCCCAAGTGATTTTCTAGTGCTTTTTCATTTTAATTAAAATAAATAGTGTTAGCTTTTAATCTTTTTGTGTGGATTAATCTGCTGCACCAAAATTTATGAAAATATTTGTAGATACTCTCTGTGATGTATAGAATTTAATAAAAATATTAAATGTAGGATTTGAGTGTTTTCTATATTAATTAAAAATCAGCACATTAAATGATAAAAGGAACTTTGATAATTTTTAATAATTTTTGTGTTGTTCCAAAAATCATGAAATTTATTGTGCCACTATTTGGTACTGAAATCTATCTGTTGGTGGAATTTGGCATCAAATGGAAATAGTTAAATATTTATTAAATTATATGTTGGTTTAAATGATTAATAATAGGAATAGGAAATGGAATAATTATTGAATGATGTGATTTTGGGTTTGATTGAGATTCTAGGTCAATCACCTTTATGACCTAGGGCATTATGAATTAGAGTAATCATGGCTAGCCAATGGTAGGATCTTGATCACGTGTGTGCATTACTTATCATTTAAATTTTATCTGTCATTTCATGTGCATCGTATTCATACATTCATTCATTGCAAACGTGTAGTGACCGAGAATCCGGAGGTAAAGTCTGAAGGTCCATCTGAGGAGACTGCTCAGGAAGTTGTGCAAAGATTTGATATTTGTGGTACCGACCCGGATCCGACACTCTACGCAATCCAAGGCAAGCCCTGGTGCATTTGCCCTCTCCTTGTTATTTAAAAATATTTATTGCCTAAGTTAATTAAGTGCATTAGGTCAATAGAGTTGAGTGATATCCAATTGATGCATTTCCATCCTTGAATACCTGACAATACTTGAAAACCTGATTTATTAAAAAGTATTGCAAAAATGCTTAGTCATGCTTAATGATTAGTTTTGCGAAAATGCTATTTTGAACTGTGATGAGATTAATCGAATGAATCACTTTATGGGAATGGTATGTCCTTGTTGGTTGGCAGTGTTCCTAGCTAGTTCATTGTCAACCACAGGGATGGGTTGTCCCGTTTGGTCGACTATCTGTTGGGTTAGAGTCCCAACGATCCTCGCCATCAGGAAAGGGATGTGAAAACCGGGTAGTTACCAGTGTACTTGGGTTAGAGTCCCAATGCATGGTTTCTAACGGAAAAATATTAGGGACCATTCGTTGTCAGGCCTGCTGTGATCAAGACTTTGCAACTAGCCACATACTACGGAAAGCCTCTGACTCCGGTGGCTCTACTGCTGGAACCGACAACCACGCACTGGGAGTGGAGAGATGGCGAGAGTAGCGTGTACCCTCGTGGCCGTCGTGCCTGGAGACGAGAGGAGTACTGTGCTCTCGGGTGGCGCAGGACCGGTTCCGGGGTACGAAAAGCCGTGGTAGGCGGGGTTGGCGTATGCAAGCTTAAGTGCTATATACGCAGTGTGGATAGGGATCCCCAGCTGGGTATTAATCGATTTGAATCGTCGTTGCTCCTCGGTTATGGAGACTTGATCCTCACCCCTACATTGGATAGTGGTTCGGAACTAGGATTGTTTTTAAATAGATAAAGCAAATGAAAGAATGATGATATATGAGAAAGAACTTGGAGATATGGTTAATGATGAATTGCATTATTGAAGTAAAATATTGAGATAGGACTAGTAATGCTTTTCCGCAAAACTCTTGAACTCTTGCTAAAGCCTTACCTTGACTCCCCTCAGCCTGCATTCCTGAGTCTAATTTTACACTTTTAGTCGGGTAAGTCTTGCGGAGTACCCCATGTACTCAGGGTTTGTTAACCCCGGTGCAGGAGGGCAGCTGGAGACCGAAGTTTGTCTCGCTCCGTGCTGCGTCACCATCGTCTAGGAGAGTAAAGAAGATTAAGGTTAAACCCTTGGGCAGGGTTCGTGTAATATTTATCTATCCGTCGTACTGTTGATCCAACCGCTACTGCTACCTTTTTAAATTTATGGTCTGTAATAACTGCACTTAATTCTATTCGAACACTGGTCTGTAATACTAAGTACTATTTACTCTTCCGCAAATTTTACTCTGATGTATTTTGTTATGAAATGTTGTAACTCTGTAATGGCTTCGCAATGGGATCCTGTCGGAGATAATGGGTGCTTATGTAGCCCGGCAGAGCCCGCCTAGGTCATCTGGAACACGGGCCCGGCTGTTAGATGTCATTAGTGATGTTGACAGGTGCCTGTGGGCCACATGATTTAGGCGGTTCTGTTACAGAGCACCTCCTATGCTCGGAAATGCTGACAAAGCGACGAAGTCTCTGAGCAAATTCAGTTCTTGGAAAAGCTGACGAAGCGATGACGAAGTCCCCGAGCACCTCCTGTGCTCGGAAACGCTGACGAAGTGACAAGTCTTCGAGCAGATCCAATGCTCGAAAAAGCTGACGAGGCAATGACGAAGTCCCCGAGCACCTCCTATTCTCGGAAATGTCGACGATACGACGAAGCCTCTGAGCACATCCAGTGCTCGGAAGTGCTGATGGAGCAATGACAAAGTCCCTGATCACCTCCTGTGCTCGGAAATGCTGACGAAGTGACGAAGTCTCCGAGCACATCCAATGCTCAGAAATGCTGACGAGGCGATGACGAAGTCCCCGAGCACCTCCTGTGCTCAGAAATGTCGACGATACGACAAAGTCTCCGAGCAGATCCAATGCTCGGAAGCACTAACGAGGCGATGACGTCACTCGGGCTTTGTAGACTCAAGCACCCGAATGTCGGTATTCGAAACGATGCGCCTCCCTTTATACTTAACTTGAAGTGGAACGAAAACGATTTGCCTTCTTCGCACGACGCGCAGTATCCATTCAAGCGAGAAACCGCTACTGCCTGCCCTAGCCGCCGCCATCTAGGGTTTCCAAATCCACCGAAGCAAACTCCGACTCCGGCCTAATTTCTTCGATTCGTCCTTCCGCCACTCTAAATCCGCCATCAATTAGGAAGAAATGGGTCCCAGGAAGAGTACGCGAGTGCCTCCAAAAAAGGTGAAAGACCCAGAGCCTGGGGAACTCCGTCTGGATCATGAGTGGTAGCGCTCCACGATGACGGAGGAGGCCATATTGAAGTTGGTGGCAAAAGGATTGCTGCCAGATCGTGCCACCGCTGGATGGAGGCCGTCAGAAGGTGAGCTCTGGCCAATGCCCAATACAATTGAAATGACTGTATTTGCTGACTACTTCCCCCGAGGGCTTGGTGTTCCTTGCCACCCTTTTCTTCGCAAGCTTCTTGACTATTATGAGATTTCCTTGTGTCACCTTCATCCGAATTGTATCTTCCACATCTCTATTTTCATTCATCTCTGTAAAGCTTTCATTGGAATTCTTCCCCACTTCAATCTCTTCTGCCATTTGTTCATGCTTGTGAAATCAAGCGGAGGGGGTCTCGAATTGCCGAAGGAGTACATCTGAAGCTTAGGGATGGCATGTCTGCTCACTACCTCTCCGTCCCCTTAATACCAGTATTCGGGATTGGAACAAGAGATGGTTCTATCTCCCGAACCTAGACTCGCCTGTTAGGAGTGCTATCGACCAAATACCAGAGAAGAAATTGAGCTGGTCAGATAGGCCCTCGTCTGCCGAGATGGAGCAGGTGAACGAGCTATTAGATATTCTAAAGGGCCTGAATCTGAACGGAGTCGGAGTAGCCGCCAGTTTTGTGAGGCACCGAGTACAACCCTGCAAGGAAAGGGTTCACCCTGCTTTTGAGTGGGTAGGCGGATCTGATCCGCCCAGAGAAGTCCCCGAGCATATGTCTGCTACTGAAGCCACAGCGAGGCTGAGGGAGCTTTTGATAGCTGAACGCAGATCGACAACGGGGGCAACAGAACACATTGGGAATCCGCCGCCTGAGGTACGCTATTTGCAAATTTCTTCTTTATGTCTTCAGTTCTATAGGTTGATCCTTTGTATTTCATTTGATTTGTTGAAGATAAATGGTCAGGACAGAAAGGCGTACTTTTCAGAGGAGCCCACTGCGGAGTGGCCCAAAGGAGTCATTCCTCGGCACCGTTACCAGCCCGGTAGCGAGGACGAAGACTTTGAGAAGCACTCGGTTGAAGCGAAAGATGAAGATGATGACGACGACCAGGAGACCATGACCGACTGAGCTGCTCGAGGGAAGCAGCCGGTGAGCGAAGGCACGAGCTCATCGAAGAAGGGTGGTCGGCGCCCTGACAAGCCGGTGAAGATTTCTAAGGAACCGCCGCGTCGCCAGGTGGTGATTCCAAGCTCAAGTGACGATGAGGAGCCAGCGCCAAAATGTCAGAAGGGGGAAATCCCTCCGACCCTGGTCGAAAAAAGCAATTTACGCGCAAGCGTCGTCGGTCGAAGATTGAGTAACCCATGTCTTCTCTATTATCCTTCTTTGTTGGATGTTCTTCTTAATTGCCGGTGACCATGGTGTCCGCGTCGTATGTCAGGGGACCCTCCACCGAGGACGTCGAGGGAGAGGCGAGTGGCAGAGCAGTTGGAGGTGAGTCGGCGAAGAGCGGGAGTGGTGCTGGCATATCGGCCTTGTGGCCTTCCGACCAGGAGTCGCCGGAGGCACTGAAAGAGACACCGCCGGGTGCCCACACTCAAGAAGTCCCGCCGGAGGATCCTACGGCTTGCCACCAGACGCCATCGATAGAGCATCTGCCACAGCATACTCCTACACCGCTAGCTTCGCCGCTTGGTCGGGGCGGGGAGCAGCCTCATGTCCAATGCCGCCGTCGTGTCCCAATCAATCGCATCAAGATCATCCATCTTCCAGCGTGGTGCCTCCCGAGCTGGACATCGAAGAAATCTCGCGGGATGCTGCGAGCAAGGCCCCACCGGCGGTACTGCGGACATTACGGCGGGTTGGCGACACCTATGCTGTCGCCGTAGAGGAGGAGCTGGCGTTTGATGAACTTGAGGCCCTAAAGGTGGACATCAACGAGACGCGAACCGACCTTAGGAAGGTGCTCCGCCGTCTAGGTCAGTTGTCTTCACGTGTGCAGGTAATCTCTCTTCAGAAGAAGCTTATCTCGTTTTTATTTCGCCGTTAATTGCTTTGTTGGTGTTGACCAGGTGGTCCACGATACCGCTGAAGATCGCCGGAGAACTCTTCATCGCTTGGCCGGGGCTGCCCTTAAAAATGAAGAGCTTCAAAAAGAGGTGAAGCACCTTAGCGTTGTGATGGATGACCTCCGAGAGGAGCGCGACACCCTGCAAGAGCATTGCGCCAACTTAATGGAGTCCGAGCAGAAGCTACTATAGGACAAAAAAGGTATGTAGTGCTGGTTATTTTTATCCCATCTTCCCTTGTCGTCTTACACCTGGCGTCTTGATTTGCAGATCAACAAGATTGCTTTGACAGTGCCGTTAACCGAGGTCTGTATGTCTTCGTGTTGCTTATCTGTACTTCTTAGCTTTGCTAGAGCACGCTGATTCGACTTCTTGGTGCAGTCAAGGAGCTCGAGAAGGAGGTGTCGACGCGGTGGGAGGCTGCTCAGAGAAACGAAGAAACACGCCTGGGTGAGTGTCTTGCAGCTGTGGACTGCTGTTTTGCTCTCTTTTTGTTGACTGTTTTCGCCTTTGCAGAAATGGAGCAGAGGATGCGAGCACAGCTGAATGACTTGTCACAGTGCCTAGGCTGTAGAAGGACTTTATGATGTCGTTGCAGAGGGAACAAAACCCGTTCTCGACATCATCGAATACGCGCCTGCTAATCCGCCTGCTGAAGCCTTCGGAGGAGGAGCACCGGAGCCATTTCAAATTATCTGCCACAGCCATGAAGCGCTGCAACACTTCAAAGCCTTCTACTCTGACGTTGCCGAGAACATGGCTGCCCATGTGCTCGGAGTAGTCCGCTCTCATTACCCTGGCATGAAGAATGACAGGGTAAAGGGCGGATATGCCCTGGGGACCACTGAGCAGCAGGAAGATCAACTGGAGGAAAAAGTGAAGTCGGCGGCAGCGCTCTTGGCGACGGACGTGCAGCTCTTTCCGACGGAGAATACTAGAATATGTCTGCAAAAAAGGGGTGAACTGTTTGTGTAGAGGACACTAGTTTAAGTGATTCGTTTGTCTTGTATATAATCTTAGCATGATTGCCGAGTGTTTAGAGCGTCGTAAACGTATATGTTTTTAATGTTGATCATGTGTGACTTGGAGCGCTTCGGATATGGTCGATGCTTTTCAAGTTGATCGGTGAGGAGCCGAAGTATGTAGCTTTTTGGAGGGATCGGCGCCCAATGCCCGTTCCTTTCGATGGGGCTTTGTGGAGACGCTGCTGAAACTGCCCCAAGTGTCCCCGGGGCTTACGTAATAACGAAGACTTAACGGCGCAGGCGTCCCTGGGGCTTACGTGGTGGCGAAGCTGCCTACGCCTGGCAGGGCTTGCGCTTATCGTGGGCGATGGCTTCCCGAATCTATCGGGGCAGTCGGTGGAGCGGTGATATTGGGTAGCCTGCTGAACACAGGGCTTATGCGCCGACGTAGTTGGGCTGCCCGAACAGGTGCGGGACTTACGCATTAGCAGATTCGTGTTGCCCGATCAGTTGCGAGACTTATGCGGCGATGGGGTTAGGCTGCCCGAGCAGGTGTGGGGCTTACGCATTGGCGAAGTCATGCTGCCCGATCAGTTGCGGGACTTATGCGGCGATGAGGTTAGGCTGCTCGAGCAGGTGCGAGGCTTACTCGTTGGCAACGAATGTTAGCGATTGCTAATCTGCAAATATCGACATATATGTGTGTGGAAGCAATGTAACTTTTATTGAAGTAATAAAAACAGAAATACACATATCTGCCTTGACATGTTGTCAAGGATAGATGCGGCGAAGATGTTTGATGTACCAGGAGTTGGGGATGTCGACGCCGTCGAGGTCACACAGTCTGTACGAGCCTGGCCGAGTTACGACCTTGACCATGTATGGCCCTTCCCATGGAGAAGAAAGCTTGTGCATGCCCTCCTTGCTCTGCTTGCGACGGAGGACAAGGTCGCCGACCACGAAGAACCTGCCGTTGACGTTTTGGTTATAATATCACTGTAGCCCTTCCAGGTACTTGGCCGGGCGTACGCAGGAGACCAGGCGCTCTTCTTTGAGTCTGTCAATGTCTTTTGCTCGGGCGCTGTCAGATATTTCTTCATTGTAGTTCTCAACTCTAGGAGCTCGGAAGGCGACGTTAGCTGAGAGTACTGCTTCGGATCCATAGACCATAAAATACGGAGATACACCGGTGTTCCGGCTTGGCTGGGTTTGCAAGCCCCAGATGACCGCTGGCAACTCATGGATCCAGTTCCCTGGACTCCGCTCGACGACTTCATGTAGGCGCTTCTTTAGTGCGTCAAGCAACATCCCGTTTGCTCTTTCGACTTGGCTGTTGGCCCGTGGGTGAGCCACCGAGGCATACTTCACAATGATGCTCCTTTCATCACAGAAGTCCCAGAAATCGCTTCCAGTGAACGTGGAGCCGAGGTCGGTGATGATGTTATTCGGTAGGCCGAAATGATAAGAGATGTCATTGGAGAACTCCGCAGCTTTGGCTGCTGTTGCTTTCACCAGTGGCTTGTACTCGATCCATTTGGAGAATTTGTCGATGGCGACGTACATACAACGGTATCCTCCTTTAGCTGCCTTGAAAGGACCTATCATGTCGAGTCCCCATGTGGCGAAAGGACAAGATGAAGGTATGGTTTGTAGCTCTTACGCCGGGACGTGTATTTGCTTGGCGAAAAACTGGCACGCCTCATAGTGCCGCACAATCTTCTCGGCGTCTTGGATGGCAGGGGGCCAGTAAAATCCTGCTCGGAAAACTTTGCCGACTAGAGTACATGAAGCCGCATGGTTGCCGCACATGCCTCCGTGTACTTCTTGGAGTATCTTGACGCCTTCTTCCTGTGTGACGCACTTTTGAAGGACTTCACTCTTGGCATTCTTACGTATGAGCTTGTTGTCGACTAGAACGTAGTTCTTGGAACGTCGTACGAGGCGTTCGGCCTAGATTTTATCTTCAGGGATTTTGGCTTCGAGTAGATAAGCGATGAATGGTGTTCTCCAATCGTCTTCAGAGTTGGAGACGCATGCCACCATCTGATCGGATGAGGAGGCTTCTGTTTCTTCTTCTGTCTGGATGGAGGGGTTGACCAAGTCTTGGATGAAAACACCGGGAGGGATATCGGCTCGTGATGAGCCATGCTTCGACAGTTCATCAGCTGCCTGATTTTCGGCTCGAACGACGTGGTGAAACTCGATGCCCAGGAATTTCCCTTCAAGCTTCTGAATTGCGGCTACATAGGCATCTATCTTCTCACTGTTGCAGTCCCAATCGTTATTGACCTAGTTGATAACTAGGGCGGAGTCCCCATACACCATGAGCCTCCGGATGCCGAGCTCGATGGTGATTTGCAGACCGTGGATGGCAGCTTCGTACTCGGCAGCGTTATTTGAGGCTTTGAAATATATTCTTAGCACGTAGCGAAGGCGTTCACCGAAGGTGATATGAGAAGTACGCCGGCGCCTGCACCTCCAATGCTGAGGGATCCGTCGAAGTGCATCGTCCAGTGTTCCTCCTGCTCAGCGGGTACTTGTTTCTGCATCTCTGTCCATTCAGCGATGAAGTCGGCCAGCACTTGTGACTTGATCGTCGTTCGGCTGCGGAACTCAAGAGAATAGGTTCCTAACTCCATAGCCCACTTCATGATTCTGCCATTGGCGTCTTTGTTGTGAAGGATGTTGCCGAGGGGATGTTGGGTAACCACCACAATTAGGTGGGCTTCAAAATAGTGACGGAGCTTGCACGATGTGACAAGGATGGTGTAGATCAGCTTTTGCACCGTCGGATACTGAGTCTTGGACTCGTTCAGGACTTCGCTGATGAAATAGACTGGTTGCTATATAGGATATGCATGATCGTCTTCGTCTCGTTCGACAACTATGGCCGTGCTGACGATGTTGCTGGTCGCGGCGATGTAGAGCAGCAGAGTTTCATCTTTGACTAGAGCTGTAAGGAGCGGAGGGTGTACCAGGAACTGTTTCAGCTCCTTGAAGGCCTGATCGGCGTCTTTCGACCAGACAAATTTTTCGCCGGCCTTGAGTAGCTTGAAGAAGGGAAGCCCTTTTTTGCCCAGTCTGGAGATGAATCGGCTCAGAGCTGCCATGCACCTAGTGAGCTTCTAGACGTCTTTGACTGGTCAGGGGCTTCATTCTCATGATGTCCTCAACTTTTTCTAGGTTAGGAAGGATGCCGCGCTTGCTAACAATATTGCCGAGCAGGTTGCCCGACGAAACGCCGCATATGCACTTGGAGGGATTCAACTTCCAATGAAAATCAGACAGCTTCTCGAAGACGGCTTCGAGATTAGAGATGAGGTCTTCAGGCTTTTGGGTTTTTATGACGACGTCATCGACATACGCTGCAGCGATATCTGGAATAAGGTCGTTGAGGCACGCCTGGATAGCTCGCTGATATGTGGCACCAGCGTTCTTCAGGCCGAAAGACATGGTCTTGTAGAAATAGGCCCCAAAGGGGGTGATGAGGGAGGTTTTCTCCTGGTCTTCTTTATTCAAGGCGATCTGATGATAGCTGGAGTAGCAGTCGAGGAAGCTGAGTAGCTCAGAGCCAGCAGTGGAGTCGACGACTTCATCGATGCGGGGGAGACCGAAGGGGTCTTTAGGGTAGTGTTTGCTGAGATCGGTGTAATCAACGCACATTCTCCATTCATTATTCGTTTTTCTTACAAGAACCGGATTGGCTAACCAATCGGGATGATACACCTCTTTGATAAAGCCGGCAGCTAGGAGCCGAGCTATTTCTACCCTAATAGCCTCCTTCTTGTCTGGAGAGAATCGCCTGAGCTTCTGCTTGACGGGCTTAGCTGTCTTCGAGACGTTCAAGGAGTGCTCGATCAGCTCCCTAGGTACGCCGGGCATGTCCGCAGGTTTCCATACAAAAACGCCGACGTGCTTTCTGAGGAAGCTGACGAGCGCGTCTTCCTATTTGGGGATGAGATCTGTCCCGATGCGAGTAATTTTACTCGGGTCACTGGGGATGAGTACGACGTCCTTTGTCTCATTGTTCTTGGTAGCAGCTCGGGGCAGGGTCTTCTCTGGGATGACTTGTTCATCCGGCGTCAGCTTCTGCACACGTGTTCATTAGGATGGAGACGTCGGTGGCCTCAGCCATGGCTATGGCCTCCTTCTCGCAGTCGTATGCGGTCTGGAGGTTGGAGCGAACCGTGAGGATACCGGTCTCCGTCAGCATCTTCATGATGAGGTAGGTGTAGTTGGGGATGGCCCCGAACTTGGCCAGAGCTGGACGGCCAAGTATGGCGTGGTGCGCAGCATCGAAAACGGCCACCAGGAAGTCGATGTGCTCAATACGGAAGCATTGCGAGGTTCCGAACTGGACGGGCAGATTGATCTGTCCCAGCGAGTTGGAAGGTTGCCCTGGGATGAGTCCCCAGAATGGAGCGGTGGTCGGCTCCAGGTCTTCTGCTCGGAGCCCGAGCTCTTTGGCAGCTCCGGAGAAGAGGATGTTGAGGCCGCTGCCGCCATCGATCAGCACCTTGCGGAAGTGGGTCGTGCGTATGACCGGATCGAGGATCAGTGGGAAGTGACCCAAGTACGGGATCTCCGTCCACTAGTCATCTCTGCTGAAGGTGATGGCTTTGTGTGACCAGGGGGAACTTCGGATCGGCGATGGAAGCGTCGTAGTTGGCGACGGAGTTGACACGTCTGGCGACGTGCTTTTGCTGCCTCTTCGACTCCATAGCTGCGTGGCCGCCAATGATTGTGGAGACCGTCCGGTGAGCCTCAGTGAACCCCGGAGGCGGATCACCATCGCCATCGCGCTTGTCACCGTCAGGTTCGCTACGAGCCTTCTTCTTCTCTTCTTCTTTGAATGCCCTGGAGAAGCCGTAGCAGTCTCTCATGGTGTGTTTGTGGAACTTATGGACGGGGCATTGACTGTCGAGGAGTTTGTCATAGGCTTCTTTGTAGTTGCGCTTCGGGGCTGGTCGGGTATTGTAGACCTGGTAGTGGCAGCGCCTCTCTCCAGCTCTGGAACATTCTGGTTCATCATGGCGACGCCGATCAGAGCGGCGCTGGTCGCGGTAGTCGCGCTCGTCGCGGCGGTAGTCCCGCCGGGCGCCTCGGTCATCGTGTCGCCGATTAGCTCGATGGTCGACGTCCTCGTGGCGTGATCGGTCGGGGAAACAGAGACGGCTATGGATGGAGTGGCAAGCCGCTTCGTTCCCGTCCGCGTACTTGTTGGCGATGCGCAGCATCTCGGCGATGGAGCTTGGTCTGCTGCAGTATAGCTTCCTCTGGAGTTCCTCATCAGGTCGGAGACCACATATGAAAGTGGAGATAGCTTCAGCATCCGTGACATCTGGGATGTTGTTTCTGATCTCCGAGAAGTGCCGAATGTTATCACGCAGGGATTCTCGTGATGGTTGCTAAAGTTTCTGGAGGTCATACTTCGTGCCTGGTTGTTTGCAGGTGGCACGGTAGTTGCTGATGAACTGCTTCTTCAGCTGCTCCCAAAAGTCGATGGAGTTCGGCTTCGGACTGAGAAGCCAATTGTTGGCGGATGCGTTGAGCATAACAGGCAAGTAGTTTGCCATGACGTCCTTGTTTCATCCGGCAGCTTTGACCGTGATCTCGTAGACGGTAAGCCACTTGGTGGGATTGGTGGTGCCATCATAGGTTTCAACGCCGATGACCTTGAAGTTTGGTGGCCAGCGCACCGCCTAGAGTTCTGCTGTGAACGGCAGCTCGGGAGCGTTCTTGTCGTTGGTTGGAGCGCCGTGTGTTTCATCATACTCCTTGCAGCGCTCAGTTTCTGCTGAGTGCCTGGCTTCTCTCCGGTTTTCAATGCTCCCGCGGAGGTCTCTGGTCTTCAGCTTCTCACGAAGGTCAGACTGATTCACCTCCTAGTCGCCATCTTGGCGACGGTGTCTTTGCCCACCACGGGAGTGGCCACCATCCTCGCGAATAATCTCGATGGCCGACGCGGTGGAGTGCGACAGTGGCGGCGGCAAGCGTTCTTCATTGATTTGGACCTGAGCTGCCTGGAGGTAGGCCATAAGGCGCTCAACCTCTGGGGTCTGGGCTAGGTTTTTGGCATCCGCTATCGTGACGGCGACGTTCACGCTCGAAGTCTTGTAGACCGGGTGCTTTCTGACCCGATCGAATTCTTGCTCCAAGTTCCGCACGGGCCCTTTCCATGCTTCGGCTTGTTGCTCGTGGCGCCGTCTTCGGTCGGCGTTCCTCTTTTCCCAAGTGACTCGGGCTTCTTCATCCTCATTAGGTGCCAGAACGCTGTTATTGCTGATGACGAGGATGGGCCCACCGGTGAGCCGACCAGCGGGTGGAGGCAGATCAATGAGATCGCCGCTCTCCGTATCGTCGTGTTCGGAGTGGTCGTTGTCGACGACGATGTAGGTGGAGCTAGTGTCGATGTGGTCGGAGGAGGCATGATTGGGGTGGCGCAGTAAACGTGCGAAACTAGAGGCCGTCTTCCGCAGGCCGAACGGCATGTAGCCATTCGGGAGGTCGTGGTCGGAGGCCCTTGGAACCGCGACTGCTCGGGGTCGCAGTTCGACGACGCGTCCCTGAGGAGTGACGGTGATGGCCAAAGTCATCTCCCGCCGAGGCGGAGAAGGTCGGCGCGCCGTTGATGGGCGTTGGAGGCAATCTGCGGTCGACTCCAGGATTTGGAGACTCTCGGACAGATCTTGGGAGACCCGATCTATAGATCTGATCAGGTTGTTGTTGTCGATGTTTTCCCGGACGTAGCGTGGCAGCATTCTTGCCGGAGCGGGAGTTGCTGATGGAGCCATGGTAGACACGATCTGGGTTGTGTCCAGAATCTTTCCCTCACCGTCGGAGCCGATGACCCAGGTGATGGATCCCACCGTGAAATCTGGCCTGGCGTCGGGAGCTCGATGGAGTTTGAAAAAATCACCATCTTGCTTGTCACAAGATCAGGAAGCTGTTGGTATTTCTTATGCACAACTAAAATATGAAAGATTCCGCAAGCGCACAGAATACCATTGTAGCATTTTACCGGGAGTATTCCAGGTATCGTTATTTATATTTTACCACAGGGAAACAATGGTTAAAGAAGTTGATAGTTCACCATCACATATCTACTAACTAGTATAACTAATAGACTAAAGTAGGGGTAAAAGGTAAATGATAGGAGTTATGTATATATGACATACACAGGAGAATTCTATGATAAAAGAGCAGATAGCTAAAGTGAGAGGACAACGGAAGAGTTCAAGGTTCCTAAATACTTCTCTATTACTGGGCTTCTATAATAACTGATTCATGGTAGATAAAGCAATCACACAATAACACTTCAGGGACATCAGAACACTAGCCATGGAATGGGACTAGAAAGTTTTGACTACGGTCCTACAATCATCAACCTACACGAGGTGTAATACGTCGGCCATCAGGGCTGTCACCTCCTGGGGCTACCACAACTGTTCGTAAGGTTGAGTGCTATCTCAGGTAACCTCTAGTCTAGACACTATACCTACACTATTAATTACTACTCTAATCCCATATGAAAACCAGAGCACTCGATGCGAGCGGAGATCCTATGCCAAAGTATAACAACTATACTAACCAATCAAATTCAAGGCATAAAGTAAATAGAGAAGATAAATATATTAAAGCATAAGTCTTACAAAGATGAGATACAAAGATATACCAGACTCCTGAAGACTTCTCCAGAACCGAAGCGCAGCTCCGCTCTCCCTAACTCTCAACTAGAACTAATCTACTACATTGGAAAGTCTAGCCCTAATTCTATAGAGTTGAGAGGTTATCCATTCGAGGGACGCCTCTACAACTCCATAATGGTGCACTTGACTCGGGGGGTCCTGAGTTCCTTATATGGGGGCGCCTGGCCTCCTCTCCACCTTGGGCAAGCAATATGGTACTAAGCCTTTCCACCATGTGCACATAGGCTTTAATGGGCCAAATTCTGACTTAGGCCCAATTAATCCCGCAGCCTTTAATTAATCCCGCAGCTGAGGTTTTAGAATCTTCTAGTGTTTGTAAAATCCATATCTCTTTATTCCGGACTCTAAAAATAGCAAACCATAGGTCCGTTTCGATCGTCTCGACGAGCTATATCCAATGGTCAACTCCAATTTCTCATTTGAGATACTTTTAATTGGTGAAAAATTGAATATCCCTTTATACCCTGCAAAACAAGTGAGAACACCAAAACTCGTGGAACTTGTTAGAATCAAACCCCATAACTATGTTGTGTATTGTTTTATGCCCTTGATTCATGTTTAGTTAATGGGTAAAAATGAACAATAACTACCGTCAACAGAAGCACACCCCCTACCTGGCGCGTCAACTGTCGACGGAATGCCAGCGATAGTTTACCCAGGGATATGCCCAAGGTAGTAGATGATCGGCGAAGGTGCGCCTGAGACGAGCAAGAGTTGCGCAGTAAGCGCGAGACATGAGGTTTATACAGGTTCAGGTCACCGTGAGGTGTAATACCCTATGTTCTGTTTGTTGCTGTAATGTATTGCTAGTAGATGAGATGTTTTGTGGAGATCCCCTACCCGCCTGATATAGTCTGCGGGGTAGGGTTACAAGTCGGTTTACCATGTATATCAGATTACAATCTTAACCGAACAAGGAAACTAATCGGCTAGATACTAAGAAAGATATTTCCTTGGTAGCCAAGACTTCTAAACCGGCAGATGTATGTGATCTTCTGGAAAGCGTATAGATGACGCATCCTTGGTTATCTGGGCCTGGTCGGAGGGTTTGGCCCATGTATAGCCATGTGGGTACACGGATTTGTACCCCCACAAATATCTCCCTTGGCTTGGTAATCTCTTATGAAATGGTGCCTCACATCTATGTGCTTGGTTCTTGAATGTTGTACCGGATTGGTTATGATCTTCACTGCACTTTCATTGTCACATAGCAATGGAACCTTGTTGAACTTCTGTTGACGGTAGATAACGTCAACTTTTGTTAGATCTTTAGACACCAAAGGATATATGAATACACACTAGTCTAGGGTTTTAACTGACAATTTCCATGAGTTTTGCATATTCTGTATTTCCCAGGGGATTATCCAGAAAAGTTTAAGAGAGGGATTAAAGTGCTTAATTATCACGAAACTTGAACGCCAAGGCAACACCGGGACCCCACCTGGCAGGTGGTGGGGCCAGCCGGCCCCTAAGGGGCCGGGCGGTGCCCCTCCCCTAAGGTTTTGCTGCCGCCTTCTAGAGTCTTCTTCCACCGCCTCCTAGATGCATCTCGACCCTTGGTTAAGTTGGTTTGATCCCACGGCACACGTGCAACCCACCGGGCTATAAATAAAGGGGGCAGACCCCCCTGGAGCATCCAATCATTCATCCAAGGCATTAAGTCTTCGGTCAAGCCATCAAGAGCCTCCTAGTTCATCAAGAGCCTCCTAGTTCATATTTCTAGCCTAGTTAGATTAGAAGTAGAGGAGTTCTAGTTCTTCAGCGGGATCTGGAGCCCCGACGTCTGTCTGTAGCGCGGAGCTCAGTATAGTTCTAGTTCTTTCTCTATTATTGTATTCTTCATTATGATTAGGGAACATTGTACTTAATAGTTCATATGTTCTTGATTACAATAGTCATTGTCTACTTTGATTATATGTCTAGTATAGTTGGTTTGATCTTATTGAATTCATGTAATTGCTCGTATACGTTTATCCAAACGATCGTTGGGTAGATGATGAACAATATGTGGACATGGTGTCTAGATATTCTGTTTATCTGCGAGTGCACCCTGATGTGCCGGGTTGTGTGGTAGATCGCGTAGGTGATAGCTGCGTTGAGTCCTCTGTAGTCCACCCCCCGTATGTAGGCAAGCAGGCACGGTCGCGAAGTTGGGTGATGACTCTGTTTCACATCCTTCCTAGATGATGCCCTTTACATGTGATCATGATATAGGACTAATCTAACAATAATTGCTAGATGTAATTACACTAATTAGAGTTATTCATTGACGTAGTTATAGAATTACCTTAGATATTAATACCTTAGTTTATCCATTGGCTAGCTATTACTATGACTAGAAAGTGCTCTGATGTTTATCTTTTATTTATGATGCTTGATCATACTTATCACCTTTATTTATCTTTATTACCTTGTGACCTCTACCTGTTATGAGTAGAGTAAATGACATTGATATCACCACTTATCCATTATATATAATCACTATCAATATAATAGATTAAAGTTTATCTAGTCCTTCCCAGTGGTATAAATATAAATCGACAACCTGGTAGAACTCTAGGTAAAATGCTACAATGGTATAATTATCTGTCCGCTTGCAGAATTGTTCTTAGTTTATATTTATATATTTCTGCCTAGTCACATTGAATAATATATAAAAGCTTTATTTATTCTTAGCATATATAATTAGGGATGACAACCTAGTTCATGCATAAGAATGTTGGTGATAAATAAGTTGCTAGTTGCTATTGGCAAGTTAATTAATTACCATATGTCTCTAATCTCGTCCTTAGTAATAAAAGTTATATTGTTATATTTGGCGACGTTGGTAGATGTCAACAACTTCAAATCGAAATCCTTCAAAGTTTGCTTCATCCATTAGATTTATGCACAACAACTTCTCGCACTAATGTATTCGGCTTCGACGGTAGATAGTGCAACACTATTTTGCTTCTTGGAGGACCATGAGACTAGTGACCTTCCCAAGAGTTGACAAGTACCGGAAGTGCTCTTTCTATTGATTTTGCAACCGGCGCATCCTCATAACCAATCAACTCAAAGTTGGAGCCCTTGGGATACCACAAGCCAATGTTAGGTGTGCTTTTCAAGTACCTCAATATTCTTTTTGTAGCCTTCAAATGATTTTCTCTTGGAGAGGCTTGATATCTTGCACACATGCACACACTAAACATTACATCCGGCCTTGACACGGTCACATAGAGTAGACTACCAATCATTGACCGATATTGCTTTTGATCAATGTTGACGGTCGCTAACACCCTATTTTACCGTCAACATTTCACCCATAATCAAGGTAAAACCTCATGAAAAGTAAAGAACCCACCTTGAAACTTACCTAGTTCCACATGTCCGTGGAGAAATATTGTATATGCAGGAAAAATGGTGAAATCAAAGAAAAACAAAGCAAGGCAAGACACCTCAGCACCTCAGCTGCCATGTGGGAGCTAGTGGGGGGCGCCTGCCCTGCCAAGTAGGGCGCCCGCCCTGTCCAAAGTGCCAAATGGCACTTACCACCTCACTGATCCGTGTGCCAACCTCCTAAATGGTCTATGGCACGTTGAAACAACATCAACGGCTCAGATACAAGGCACGAGGATCTGGTGGCCCTATCAACAGGGCGCCCGCCCTGTCCAAGTTGAGTGCCACGTCCACAATCCGAGGGAAGGTGTCCAGGAGTCATCTACACCATCAAATGAAGTTTGTTTTCATCCAACGGTGATCAAGTGATGTGCCATGGATTGAAGGACCCACATGTCATCCTCCCAGGGGTTGCAAACCGCCTTTCCAAGGCACCAACCAACTTTGCAACCGCCAATGGGGAGGAAGGAGAGCCGCTGGATGCAAGACGGTGGATCCAAGGGGGCGCCGGCCCCCTAGGAGGGCGCCCGCCCTGCTCCTTCGCACCACCGACCTCCAGGAGCTCTACAAGTACCCATGGTGCACTCCTACACTCTAAATAGGACTAGGATCCTCACTTGTACGGGAAACACACAAGAAACACTAGAGATACACTAGATAATCCACTTGAGATTCAGCTCAGTAGCTCGTCTCTCTCTAGCGAAGCTCTGCTCTTAGGAATAGTGCTAGCTAGAGAAGAGTAGAGTGTTGCAGAGAAGTCAGGAGAAGGAAGAAGTCTGTGGTGGAGCCGGGCTTGTCGGCGACCTCTTCTGCGGTGTTCTTCACTCTTATCGGTAATAAAGATCCCCTTCCTCATTTACTAATTGTTATATTTTAAGTAGCTCTATACTTCCTCATTGCTTGGTTAGAGTGCTCTAATTCTTGAGCTCGAGTTAGAGTAGTAAGTTTTATAGATTAAGCATGGTGTTTAGGCTATAGCTTACCCTTGAATGCCGCTAGGCCCACGGATAGTAGTGGTAGGTGCTAGGTGGTGACAGCCCTATTCCACCACGTTCGGCCTAGTATCCGGTATAAGCGTAGGACTTCAGGACGTACGGTGCCTAATCAGTCGAACCCCGACGACTTTAGGACTTTGCGTGTCCCAAGTATAGCAGCCTCTTTGGTATAACAATCATTTGATCTTTTACTAAGATAGAATTCTCCCCCAAAAACTCCAGAGCTACCTAGTGCGTGTTTCCACCTTAGTTATATTTCATTGATTTATCCTTACTAAGGTTATTACCCCATTTATCCATATCTAGATCCTTGAGTATCATATCCTTGAAATCACAAACCCCGCCTTCCTTTGGGAAAATATAAATTCGATACCTGGTAGTCCCAGGTAAAGTGCTACATGATAGTTCTGTGCGCTTGCAGAGTCCCATCACCTATCCTATAGAGCTACCCATATCCTTTTTGGCCAACAACCACATACTTTGAGCATAGGGATTGACAACCCCAGTGATTGCGTTGAGAAGTATTGTTACCATTGCTAGAGGATAGATTTAGCTACATTCTTTGATAGCGTTAGTATCTGTCAATAAGCATTTTTGACGCCGTTACCGAGGATATCTCTAGCCTTGGTGATTGTGTCAGATTTGGCAACAAGCATTTTTGGCGCCGTTGCCGGGGAAGGCAACTGTTGAATTCCTTTGCTTTGAGTCAAGTCTAGATGGTTATCCTTAGAATCACGAATATGGCAAAAAGGACCATTCGTGAATTCTCTGCACCTTCTGCTACTAATATAGCAACAGGCCCTGGTGTCATCGAGGTGAATACTCAGTTCGAGTTAAAGCCCGCATTGATCACAATGGTTCAAGCTAGCCCATTTTGTGGCAAAGCTCATGAGGATCCTAATGCACACCTCCAACACTTCTTGGTGATATGCAACACCTTTACCATTAAAGGAGTAACCCCAGACGCAATTCGTTTGCGACTCTTTCCTTTCTCGTTGTTAGGAAAAGCCAAGCAATGGTTCTATACGAACCGAAATGATGTGGACACATGGGAAAAGTGTTCCAACTCTTTCCTAGTGAAATTCTTTCCTCTTGGCAAGACTAATGCTCTTCACAATAAGATCTCTAGTTTCCAACAACAAGCTGATGAATCGATTCCCGAGGCTTGGGAACGAATGCAAGAGTATGTCGCTGCCTGTCCACACCATGGTATGGAGGATTGGCTTTTGATCCAAAACTTCTACCATGGATTAACCCCTCTTGATAGAAGCCATCTAGATGTTGCCACCGGTGGAGCATTCTTTTCTCTTAAAGTTTCAGATGCGAAGGCTTTGATCGAGAAGATGGTGTCCAATCAAGGATGGAACGAGGAATGTCTGCAACTGCGCAAGCGAGGTATGCATTCTTTAAAGGAAGCTGACATGATTGCAGCTAAAATGGACCTACTGGCCAAAAGGCTAGAAAATTGCGAGAGGATGCGTACACCTGAGACCGTGCAAGCCGTGGAGACTCACATGACGTGTGAAGTCTGTGGAGAAGTTGGCCATTCTGGACTCCATTGTCCTGAGACACATGAGGACCTCAACTTCATCAGCAATGACAGCAATTTCCGTTCTTCAAATCAAGGATGGACTCAGCGCTCCAATTCTCAAGGTAGCACCTTCAATTCTTCGCAACGTCCAAACAACCAAGGTAATAACTACCCTTCTCTTAAAGATCTTGTCTATGGTCAAGGTAGAATAACTGATAGTATAAATAAGAAGCTCCATGCTAATGATAGGATGCTAGATAGCATAAATGCTAAATTGGATGATTTCTCTTCTACAATTAAGAATCAACTTAGTTTCAATAAGATGCTTGAAACCCAATTAGCACAACTTGCTGCTGCAATTCCATCTTTTGAAAAAGATAGAATACTAGGAAAGTCTGAAACAACCATGAAATCTGCTAATCTTGTTACTATTAGTTATCATGGCTATGAATTAGATGGATGGAATTTTCCAATTAAAAAGGGAGATCCTGGAACCCCTGTCATATCTTGCTCTATTCAATCTCAAAAGTTCCATAATGGTATATGTGATCTAGGATCTAGCATTAACATCATGTCTAAGGAACATTATGAAAAGTTGTTCTACACTGAGCTAGTACCAACTTCTGCATATGTGCAATTAGCTGATCAAACAACTTGCTACATAGAAGGAGTACTTTGTGATGTTCTGGTAAAAGTAAGAAACAACTTTGTGCCTACCAATTTCATGATTTTAGACATGGGTAATAGGGACAACTTACCCCTCATTCTTGGCTGACCATTCTCGAATACTGTGAATGCATGCATATTTTTTGCTAGTGGTAGCATGGATTTCTATATAAATGGGAAGAAAGAAAGATTTGTTTTCTCTTGTGCACCGCACCATGCAACTAACATGTCAGAAAATAAGAGTCGATCTATGAGGAGGAGAAAACCAAGAATCTGGAGAAACAAGAAAGACAGAGATGAGGTTAAGATGGAACCATCATCTACATCCTCTACACCAGACCCCGCTACCGTCAAAGAAAGACAAGATGAGAAGAAGACATCAGTCAAGGAGGAACCTCCTTCCGAGGAAGGACAACTATAGAAGTAAGTATTCTATCTCTCTCTCTTTAATTACTGCATTGGCATATTTCCCTTCTTTGTGCATTAAATCAATTAATTGTTAGAAGCATATTTAAATTTATGTCTTGCATTTAATGGAAACCATGATAAAGAGAGATTAAAAAATAATAACAATAAAATAATAATAATAATAAAATAAAATATAAATTTGGTTTGTCATAGTAGCAATAAATAAAAGTAGAATAAAAAGCAAAGCCTAGTGATCATAATAAGACGCAAAGGAGGAAATATCCCGACCAAGAAGGAAGTCCGATCATGGAGAAGAAGCTAGCTTGGGGGAGTCGTCATCCTCGCCAAGATATGGTTTCTAACCCCAGCTCTTTTTCTTAATTACTATGAGTTATAATATTCTTGCATAACAATAAATAAATGAAAATAATGATAAGAAAAAGAATATGCTATGTCTTTGTTGAAATGATGAACAATTGCTCAATGATGATTTGCAAATCTTGTTATGCAATCCTTGCTATGAAAGTTTTGAGTGCGATATCTGAATCTTGTCTTAAGTCAAACACTATTGTGGGTTGCACATGCTAATAACCTAAGTTATGCTCTTGCAAGATTGAAATTGGTATAAGTAGAACTTTTATCTGGCCTAAGGAATGAGTGAGAACCAACTAGAGATTTTGATTTATAAAATTCAAATTCTTGCTCATGGTTCCTTTATGGAATTAAATACCTATCATCAAGCCATACATCCACAAACTACTAAAACCACCAAAAGAAAGAGCTCTTGTTTGTTTTGAGCTTGCTTAGACCTTATTTCATCTAGGTAGAGAAACTAGTCACATTCTTTGATCAAGATTACGTACACATGCCGCCTATGTATTACTTCTACACTTGAAGTATACATCTATGCTCCACACACCAATTGAGACAACCAACCACAATCAACTCTTGTCCTTTTGATAGATGGAGAGTATAGGTTACTGAGGAAAAAAAAGAGCAAGTGCTCAAGGAAAACAAAAGAGGACAAATGTCCCATGGGCAGGTGCCCATATATCCCTTCTTCAAAAAGAAACTATGTATTCAGTAACCTTGCTCTCCCCTGTCTAAGGCAAAGGAATAAGTCTCAAGGAGCCCACCAAATAATTTACACTTGCACTTCTCGATCATGTTTTATGACTTGTTGCTCCCTGTGATCTAAGAGTCTAATCTTACAATACATTCAGTTCAAGTATGCTTTTGCTCCAATCCTATAAACCCCACATAAGATAGACATGAAAAGCTCTCTTGAGCTCTTGTGAGGTCCATCACACTAAGGAGTGGTTGAGAGTGCCATTAAAGGAACCAAAGCAAGGTTTTCTTTTTCAAAAGAATAAAAACTCTCTAGTAAATGGTTTCACTCTATCAAAGTAAGGGATGAAGTATCTACTTAACTATGCTATCTTGTTTTTGCATGACCCATGGTGCAGAAGCTATAAGCCCCATATAGTTAAGACATAAGATGAATTTTTGAATCATGCTCAATACTATAATAGTGTTGGTTTGTACGCAAGATCTTTGTGAATTGTTACATTAAAAGAATTTCATGATCCAACATTGCCATGTTAAAATCATGTCTTTGCTTGAGGACAAGCAAAAGGTTAGCTTGGGGGAGTTTGTTGACGGTCACTAACACCCTATTTTACCGTCAACGTTTCACCCATAATCATGGTAAAACCTCATGAAAAGCAAAGAACCCACCTTGAAACTTACCTAGTTCCACATGTCCTTGGAGAAATATTGTGTATGCAGGAAAAATGGTGAAATCAAGGAAAAACAAAGCAAGGCAAGACACCTTAGCACCTCAGCTGCCACATGGGAGGCAGAGGGGGGCGCCCGCCCTTCCAAGTAGGGCGCCCGCCCTGTCCAAAGTGCCAAATGGCACTTGCCACCTCACTGATCCGTGTGCCAACCTCCCAAATGGTCTGTGGCACGTTGAAACAACATCAACAGCTCAAATACAAGGCATGAGGATTTGGTGGCCCTATCAACAGGGCGCCTGCCCTGTCCAAGTTGAGTGCCACGTCCACAATCTGAGAGAAGGTGTCCAGGAGTCATCTGCACCATCAAATGAAGTTGATTTTCATCCAACGGTGATCAAGTGATGTGCCATGGATTGAAGGACCCACATGTGATCCTCCCAGGGGTTGCAAACCGCCTTTCCAAGGCACGAACTGACTTTGCAACCGCCTATGGTGAGGAAGGAGAGCCGCTGGATGCAAGACGGTGGATCCAAGGGGGCGCCCGCCCCCTAGGAGGACGCCCGCCCTGCTCCTTCGCGCCACCGACTTCCAAGAGCTCTACAAGTACCCCTGGTGCACTCCTACACTATAAATAGGACTAGGATCCTCACTTGTACGGGAACACACAAGAAACACTAGAGATACACTAGAGAATCCACTTGAGATTCAGCTCAGTAGCTCCTCTCTCTCTAGCGAAGCTCTGCTCTTAGGAATAGTGCTAGCTAGAGAAGAGTAGAGTGTTGGAGAGAAGTTGGGAGAAGGAAGAAATCTGTGGTGGAGTTGGGCTTGTCGGCGACCTCCTCTGCGGTGTTCTTCACTCTTATCGGTAATAAAGATCCCTTTCCTCATTTACTTATTGTTATATTTTAAGTAGCTCTATACTTCCTCATTGCTTGGTTAGGGTGCTCTAATTCTTGAGCTCGAGTTAGAGTAGTAAGTTTTATAGATTAAGCGCGGTGCTTAGGCTATAGCTTACCCTTGAGTGCCACTAGGCCCACGGATAGTAGTGGTAGGTACTAGGTGGTGACAGCCCTAGGATCCTCTGTATTCCACCACGTTCGTCCTAGTATCCGGTATAAGCGTAGGACTTCGGGACGTACGGTGCCTAATCAATCGAACTCCGGCGAGTTTAGGACTTTGCGTGTCCCAAGTATAGCAGTCTCTTTGGTATAACAATCATTTGATCTTTTACTGAGATAGAATTCTCCCCCAAAAACTCCAGAGCTACCTAGTGCCTGTTTCCACCTTAGTTATATTTCATTGATTTATTCTTACTAAGGTTATTACCCCATTTATCCATATCTAGATCCTTGACTATCATATCCTTGGAATCACAAACCCCGCCTTCCTTTGGGAAAATATAAATTCGACACCTGGTACTCCTAGGTAAAGTGCTACACGATAGTTCTGTGCGCTTGCAGAATCCCATCACCTATCCTATAGAGCTACCCATAGCCTTTTTGGCCAACAACCACATACTTTGAGCATAGGGATTGACAACCCCAGTGATTGCATTGAGAAGTATTGTTACTATTGCTAGAGGATAGATTTGGTTACATTCTTTGATAGCGTTAGTATCTGTCAATAAGCATTTTTGGCGCCGTTGCCGGGGATATCTCTAGCCTTGGTGATTGCGTCAGATTTGCCAACAATCAACCAATTTACCTTCTTTATCCGGTTCCAAACTTCCACTAGTGCCCATCGGAGTTGAAATTGCCTTTGCATTTTGCAACCCAAACTTCTTCACCATGTCCTTGATATTCTTGCTTTGACTTACAAAAGTGCCATTCTTCAATTGCTTTATTTGGAGTCCAAGAAAGTAACTAAGTTCACTAACCACGGACATTTCAAACTCTTTGGCCATTATCTCTCCAAACTCCTCACAAAATGCTTGACTTGTTGACCCAAAGATGACATCATCAACATAGATTTGCATGATGAACAAGTCATTACCAATCTTCTTGGTGAAGAGAGTGGTATCAACCTTTCCCATCTTGAACCCTTTATAGAGTAGGAAATCCCTCAATCTTTCATACCATGCTCTTGGTGCTTGTTTCAAACCATAGAGAGCCTTCTTGAGCTTGTACACATGATCAGGTTTCTTGTCATCTTCAAAACCGGGAGGTTGCTCAACAAACACTAGCTCATTAATGTAGCCATTTAGGAATGCACTCTTGACATCCTTTTGATAGAGCTTGATATTGTGAGCACATGCATAAGCCAATAGAATCCGTATTGCTTCCAATCTTGCCACGGGTGCATAGGTTTCTCCAAAATCTAAGCTTTCAATTTGAGTGTAACCTTGTGCAACTAATCTTGCTTTGTTCCTCACAACAATCCCATCTTGATCTTTCTTGTTCCGAAAGACCCACCTCGTACCAATCATATTGTGTTTGCTTGGTCTTGGAACTAACTCCCATACTTGATTTCTCTAAAAGTTGTTGAGCTCTTCATGCATAGCATTTATCCAATCCTCATCTTTGAGTGCTTTCTCAATGTTAGTAGGCCCCTCTTGTGAGACAAAGGAATAGTGCTCACAAAAGGAAGCTACCCTTGACCTTGTTTGCACACCTCTACTAATATCACCAACAATTTGACCTAGAGGATGGTCTCTTGCAATATGAGTTGGTTGGAGCACATGAGATGAACTAGCACCTTGAACTTGTTCTTGATCTTGATCATGAGCTTGAGAGTCACTTGAGTTTGCTTGATTTGCATCATCTTCCACTTGCACAATAGGAGGGGTGACATCTTGATCATCATTTTCTTCAACTTGTCTTGGCCTAATGTCACCAATATCCATGTTCTTCATAGCTTCAACTAATTGAGGTCCTCTCACATCATCAAGATTATTCTTCTCATCTTGTGACCCATTAGTTTCATCAAACTCAACATCATGGACTTCTTCAACTATGTGATGTACCAAGTTCTATACTCTATAAGCTTTGCTTGTAGTTGAATACCCAAGCAAGAAATCTTCATCACACTTATTCTCAAATTTTCCCATACGAGTGCCCTTCTTCAAGATGTAGCATTTGCAACCAAATACTCCAAAGTATGCAATGTTGGGCTTTCTTCCATTCAAGAACTCATAGGGTGTCTTCTTTAACATTGGATGACAGTAAAGACGGTTACTAGTGTAGCAAGCCATGTTGATAGCTTCGGCCCAAAACTCATCACTCACATTGTACTCACTTAGCATTGTTCTTGCCATATCAATGAGAGTTCTATTCTTTATTTCAACAAGACCATTAGATTGAGGAGTGTAATTGGCCGAGAAATGATGCTTGATTCCCAAATCATCACATAGCTCGTTAATTCTTGTATTCTTGAACTCGCTACCATTATCACTTATCACTTGCTTCACCCTTGTATCAAACTCATTTTGGCTTCCCTTGATGAAAGATTTGAAGATTTCATACACTTCACTTTTGTCAACAAGAAAGAATACCCAAGTGTATCTAGATAAGTCGTCAACTATCATAAACCCATATTTCTTTCCTCCAATACTTGCATAAGTGGTTGGACCAAACAAATCTATATGCAATAGCTTAAGTGGACTAGATATACTCATCATGCCTTTCTTAGGATGTGTATTCCCAACTTGCTTTCCAAATTGACAAGAACTACACAACCTATCCTTCTCAAAGTGCACATCTTTCAAGCCTCTAACCATGTCATGCTTGATCAATCTTCCAAGTTGCTTCATGCCCACATGTCCAGGCCTTCTATGCCATAACCAACCAATACTTGACTTTGAAATCAAACATAAAGAAAGCTTAGCTTCACTATCATTGAAATCCACTAAATATAGGTTCCCATGTCTAAAACCCTTGAAGATCAAGTTGGAACCATCCACACTAACAATCTCAACATCATCAATCCCAAAGATGCACTTGAAACCAAGATTACAAAGTTGTGCAACCGACAATAAGTTGAAATTGAGTGATTCAACTAGCAACACATTGGATATACTCATACCATTTGAGATAGCAATCTTGCCTAAGCCTTTCACCTTGCCTTTGCCATTGTCACCAAATGTGATAGAATCAAACTCTTGATTGCCACTTGTGTTGATAGAATTGAACATACTAGACTCTCCGGTCATATGTTGAGTGCATCCACTACCAAGCACCCAATGCCTTCCTCCGGCTTTGTAATTGACCTACAAAGAGTAAATCAATTGGTTTTAGGTATCCAAGCATTCTTGGGTCCTTGGAGGTTAGTGACCAAAGACTTAGGAACCCAAATGGATCTTCTCCTTGGGTTACCACTTGGTATACCAATATACTTGGCTTTAACACCCTTCACTCTCTTAGTGAGCATGTAACAAGAATCTAGGTGAATTGAAGTCGCTTTAGCAAAGTTTATTTGCTTGATCCTGTTGGCCATGCAATATTGCTCATTATGTCCCACTTGCTTGCATCTTTGGCAATACCTACCATTGCTTCTCACAAAGCTAGCTTTGGGACTCACAAAGGCGGCCTTGCCTTTATTAGGGGTATAGCCTAGTCTCTCCTTAGAGTGACTAAATCTTTGGCTACCCAAGCACTTTAGCAAGCGGGCATCCCACCATAGGCATTACCTAAGGCACGGGTGAGCTTGTTGACCTCCTCCTTGAGGTTCTTGTTTTCCACCACAAGTGAGGCTTTAGAGCCATCATCTTTGGGTGAAACAGGAGTGGTAGAGCTGCAAGAAGGGTTAGTGACAACAATAATTGACTTGTCACTAAGGATGTCACATGATGAACCCATGTCACTGTTGACACTTGTTATCGTCTAAATTTTATTATCAATTATCCCTGCATTAAACATGAATATCCAGTAGAATAGAGTTATTACTAATAATTTCCACAAGTTTTGGTGAATTGTATATTTTCCAGTGATTATTCCAGAAAAGCATAAAAGAGGGACTAAAGTGAATAAAAGACACGAAACTTGACCGCGAAGGAAACATCATCACGAGGACCCTGGAAGAGTGTAGAAAGCACCCGAAGCAACCGGAGACCCGCACCGGCCAAGGTAGGGCCGGCCGGCCCCAGGGGGGTCGGGCGGCGCCCCCTAGGGTTTCCACCCGCTGTCTTCTGGAGTCTTCTACCACCGCCTTTGAGGAGTCATCTGGGCCCTTGGTTAAGTCGGTTTGATCTAACGTCACGCGTTCATCCCACCGGGCTATAAATAGAGGGCCAGACCCCCTGGAAGAGAGCCAGATCAAGAGATGAAGACCCTGAAGCATTAGATAGATATCCACTAGATCTAGGCTAGCAATCAAGAGAGAGATTAGAGAGATATAGTATATGAGTAGAGATTCAGAGGAGTCCCGTCCTGTCGGAGCTTCTTCGTAGCTGTATTCGTCTGGATTCAGCTCCCTCGCCCGGAGTTGCATTCTGAGGTACTTTTGTATTCAACATCCTGATTCAAGTAAGCATTTGGTCTTATTCGTTCTTAAGTTTACAACCCTATTTGAGTGCTTTGATCTTGGTAGCTCCTTGGTTGAAGTAGTAGTTTGTAGTGTAGACGTGGTGTCTGGGCTATAATTACTTGTGAATGTCCCCTGATTGGCCGGATAGTGGTAGTTTGTTGATTCCTCTGTAGTCCACTTTCCGTTGATAGGATCGATAGGTGTATAAGTGTTTGGTAGGAGGAAACTCTGATTTCCGCTCTTATTCATTTCACTGCCCGATTAGAACGATATTATTCAAAGTTTACCAGTTGTCGGATCTAGATAATCATTAGTTATCTCCTCATTCTTGATATTCTCTGGATTGGTTGTGTTATCAGGTTAAGAATCAATAAACTTAGTCAGTATCACCCACTGTTCCTTTGCGTTCGATATTAAAACCGAGATTGTCTGGTGAAGTGCTACATCGGTGTTTTATCTGTGCGCATGCGGATACTTTGAAAATAATAATATTTAATAGAGTGCAGTTAATTTATACCAACAAGCATTTCTGGCGCCGTTGCCGGGGAACGGTTTGATGATTTTGGCTTAGTCTATCTTAATTTTATATTATACTTTTATCTTTTATCTTTTACCTTTTAAAGTATGAAACCCACGTCCTAACTTTTATATCAATATGGAGCACCATCGGGATCGTATCTCCAGCCAAAAGAATCATCTTTATCCATCACATCATCTGGCTATGAGTTACGCCCGGGATTAATTAAGTTAGTTCAGGATCACATTTTTTCTGCTAGTTCTAGCGAAAACCCCTATTCCTATTTAGCCGAATTTGAGCAGACATGTTCATGTTTGCACATTTTGGGCATGGCAGATGACACTTTAAGATGGAAACTCTTTCCATTTTGATTAATGGGAAAAGCAAAGAAATGGTATAATCGCCATGTTGGGTGTAGCCAAGGAGATTGGGAAGTATTGCTTGCTAATTTTTGTCTTAAATTTTTCCCTATCGAAAAGGTCGCTAAACTTCGTTTTGAAATTATAGGATTTAAACAATTAGATAACGAATCATTAGGCAAGGCTTGTGATCGCTTTGATGGATTTATAAATTCTGGACCTAATCTTGCTTTGCCAGAACCTATGCTTTTAAAACATTTCTTTTTAGGCCTCAATGATAAAAATAAAGAATACCTTAATTTGGCCGCAAGAGGAGCATTTATGCATATTACTGCCACACATGTTAAAACCATTCTTACTAATATCTTAAATGATCTTTTTGAAGAAAAAGAAGAATTATTAGAGGATGAATCTTTATCACTTGAATCTAAACTTTTGTCTGATTCATCTCCACCTTTAGAACCTGAACTATCCAATGAAATCCAATTTCTGATTTTATGCTTGAATTTGAGGATGAACTTTTTGATGATTATGGAAACACCTCACGCTATCATAAAATTATGAAACCATAAGAATCTCTGAATTTTAAGAATTTCAGTATTTCATATCCTGCTGGTTTAAAATTCCTTAGAGAAATAACAAGAGAATTGATTTTTGTGATGAGTAATGAGTGGTTGATAGAATCTGAGCTTTCAAATGATATAATTCGTTTAAATTCTCCTACCATTACTATTAAATATCAAATTGATGCATATCCTTTTGATGCCTTTTATAATCCAATAGTAGGTGTCAATATCATGTCTCTTACATCTACTGAAAAATTCTTGAAAGATATGCCATCAATTCCTACAAATAAATTATTGAAAAATCGTTTAGGACATATTATTCCTAGTTCAGGTGTTTTATGTTCTCTTACTTTGATGTTTGGGATTTTGATGTAATGATTGGATTACCAATAGGAAAGCTTTTGCGAGAAGGTTGTGCGGGCAATTTAGATATTAAACTTGAGAAAGGATTTAATCTCTTAGTGCCTATAACTCATGCATTAAAAGCTAAGGCAGAGCCACCTCCTGAGTTAGATCCGATAGAAGAAGTTAAGGCTGTGTCATTTGAGAAATTTATTGAACCTAATTTAGAGGATGATACTCAGTTCTTCATTAATGAAGAGGAGGAGGATCCGATTGATTCTGAACCTCTGGATGAATTACTAGAGCCACCTAAGCCTTCTATTGAGCTTAAACAACTACCTTCTGATCTTAAGTATGTTTTTATGAATAATGATCAAAATTCTCCTGTGATTATTAGTAATAAACTTTCTGATGAAGAGTCTTTTAGATTAATAACTGTCTTAGAAAAACATCGTGCTGCTTTTGGTTATTCACTCCAAGACCTTAAGGAGATTAGTCCTATTTTATGCACCCATCGTATTCCAACCAACCCAGAAATTACACCTTCTAGAGAGGCCCAACGCAGGCTTCAAAATGCGATGAGGAAAGTTGTTAAGAAAGAGGTCTTGAAACTTTTGCATGCTGGGATTATTTATCCTGTTCCGCATAGTGAGTGGGTAAGCCCTGTTCAAGTTGTACCTAAAAATAGTGGTATGACCGTAGTTAAAAATAAAAAATGAATTGATACCCCAGAGAACTGTTACAGGATGGCGAATATGTATAGATTATAGAAAACTCAATAAAGCAACTAAGAAAGATCATTTTTCGCTACCCTTCATTGATGAGATGTTAGAGCGTTTGGCAAATAATTATTTCTTTTGTTTCCTTGATGGTTATTCTAGATATCACCAAATTCCTATCCACCCTGATGATCAAAGAAAAACCACTTTTACATGTCCTTATGGAACTTATGCTTATCGTAGAATGTCTTTTGGATTATGTAATGCACCTGCTTCTTTTCAAAGATGTATAATGTCTATATTTTTTGAAGTGATAGAAGAAATCATGGAAGTTTTTATGGTTGATTTTTCAGTTTATGGAAAAACTTTTGATGATTGTCTGGAAAATCTAGATAAGGTTTTGCAGAGATGTGAAGAAACGCACTTAGTCCTTAACTGGGAAAAATGTCATTTTATGGTGAGAGAAGGAATAGTGCTAGGACATTTAGTGTCTGAAAGAGGTATAGAGGTAGACAAGGCAAAAATTGAAGTAATTGAACAACTACCTCCACCTGTTAATATAAAAGGAATCCGAAGTTTTCTTGGTCATTGTGGTTTTTATCGCAGATTTATAAAAGATTTTTCACATATTGCTAGACCACTGACTAACTTGCTGGCTAAGGATGTTCCTTTTGAATTTGATGATGCATGTTTAAAATCTTTTAATATTCTTAAAGAAGCACTTACATCAACTCCAATCATTCAACCCCCTGATTGGTCTTTACCTTTTAAAATTATATGTGATGCTAGTGATTATGCTGTAGGGGAAGTATTAGGGCAAATAAAAGAAAAGAAGCATCATGCAATTGCTTATGCTAGTAAAACTATGACAGGAGCACAATTAAATTATGCAACAACTAAAAAAGAACTCCTGGCTGTTGTTTTTGCTATTGATAAATTTAGATCTTACTTAGTAGGAGCAAAAGTAATTGTTTATTCTGATCATGCTGCTTTAAAATATTTGCTCACTAAGAAAGATGCTAAACCTCATTTGATAAGATGGATTTTGTTATTTCAAGAATTTGACTTAGAAATTAAAGATAGAAGAGGAATAGAAAATCTAGTTGCTGATCACTTGTCTAGAATACACTTTGAGAAACCTCAGGAATTGTCTATTAATGACTCATTGAGAGATGACATGTTGATTAAAGTGACCAAGTCAGACCCTTGGTACGTGAATATTGTCAACTTTATGATTGCAGGTTATGTACCACCAGGGGAAAATAAAAAGAAGCTCATTTATGAAAGTTGTCTCCACATATGGGATCCACCATACCTCTTCAGAATTTGTTCAGATGGATTACTTAGAAGATGTGTACCAGTAGAAGAGGGCATGCAGATCATTCAGAAATACCACGCATCAACATATGAAGGTTATTATGGAGCATTCCGCACTCATGCTATGATCTGGCAGAGTGGGTTCTTTTGGTCAACTATGTATGAAGACACCAAAGATTTTGTCCGAAGATGTGGATCATGTCAGAGGCATGGAAATATCAACGCAAGAGAAGCTATGCCACTCACCAACAATCTCCAGATCGAGCTCTTTGATGTCTGGGGAATTGATTACATGGGACCATTTGTGAAATCAAGAAATTATGAATACATTCTGGTGGTAGTTGACTATGTATCAAGTGGGTAGAAGCTATGCCATGCATGAATGCTGATTCCAAACATTCAAAGAAGATGTTCGAAGAGATTATATTTCCAAGGTTTGGAACACCAAAGATGTTCATTAGTGACGGAGGGACACACTTCACTGATAAAAAGTTTCACCGATACTTGCAAGCTCATGGCATCCGTCATAATGTTGCTACACCATACCATCCTCAGACAAGTGGCTAGGCAGAAACATCAAACAAACAAATCAAGAATATTCTACAGAAAACAGTAAATGAGATAGGTACTGCATGGAAGGACCGATTACCCGAAGCACTTTGGGCATATCGGACCGCATACAAGACACCTTTGGGCATGTCACCTTATCAGCTAGTATATGGTAAGACCTGTCATTTACCAGTGGAGTTAGAGTATAAAGCTCACTGGGCTATTAAGAGATGGAATATGGACTTTGAAGCCGCTGGAGAAAAGAGAAAGATGCAACTATCAGAATTAAAAGAATGGAGAAAGGCTTATCACAATTCAAAGATCTATAAAGAAAGAAAAAAAGATGGCATGAAAAGAGGATCAAGAAGAAAGAGTTTGCACCAGGAGATAAGGTATTACTTTTTAATTCCAGGTTCAAATTATTCTGGCTTGGAAAACTACGAAGCAAATGGGAAGGACCATTTACGGTTGTGAATGCATCGCCACATGGAGCGGTAACTCTACAATCACACGAAGGTACGTTATTCAAGGTAAATGGTCACCGACTTAAATTATTTTTAGAACCATTTAATTCAGAAGTTGTTGACAGGCTGGACTTTGTCCAACTACCAACTTTTTAATCCCGTCATCGTCCGTTACGAAAAATATTCGTGCACCGCAACAATTAGAAAGTATGTGGAGTTTGGAGGCACCACGAGCATGGCCACCACGAGAGGCCGCTTGGTGGGGCCGGCCGACGCCATTATGGGGCCGGCCGGCGCTCCCTGGCCCCTCTCGTCCTGACTCTTGTTCCCTTTCCTTTTTACACCTTTCCTAACTGCAACCATGCAGAATTCCGGCGTGTACGGATATTCTATCGTACGAATCCCATAGAACCTGAATTTGAGCTTATCCTGTCTCCAGGAACCCATATAAATACGCACCTATACCGCCCTTAATTTTCATCTCATCTATTGCCTTCTCTCTCCTTCCAGAGAAAACTCTCTAGTTTAGATCTAGTAGCAATGGCAGACAAAGCAGTCTTCGGCGCTGACTTCATCCCAAGCGACGACTCGAAGGCCATCGTCGTCGTGCCGCCGAAGCCTCTCGCTGTCGTGCCGCCGAAGCATCTCGCTACTGTGCCACAGCATTACGAGAAAGTCTACTTCACGCAAGCCCAGTCTGCTCTGCCATCGCCACCCAAAAGACTGCTGCTGGAAGATGGTACTAAGGGAAAGCAGATCGCTATTCCACGAGGCACCCCACTTCTTCCACCTAGAGATAATGAGCGACTTCTGTCGGTCAAGACCGATAAGAACGGAACGCTGGTATGTGCGAAGCACACCACTGCTCGCCCTGCCATCCAAGGAGTTCGTGCATGTCCAGGCCAAGTCTGCTACACTGATTTCATACCACCTCTGCCCAAAAAGCAGAGGGCTGCATCAGCCTTAGCAGTAGAGAAAGCTCCCAGACAGCCTCAGCTCTCTCTACGAATCCTCAATGAGAAGATGGAAGCTCTCTCTAACACCGTTAGGGATATAGAGAGGAATGAGGGCTTAAGGAACAAGGTTATGAGCAACATGACTAAGCAGATAGAAGTCAATGTCAAATTAATTCGCAGTCTCAAGCATGAAAAAGATCAGCTGAAAGAAGAGGTTGATGAGCTTAAGGAAGAAATTAGGAAGCTCGCGAAGAAGGGGCAGCCTTAAGTTGCTCTCGTTATCTATGTAATAAGGCACAAGTGTGTTAGGTTTGATTTATGATATTAAGTGTGTTAGGTTCGGCAAGCCTAATGAGATAGGGCAGTCGTTAGCTCAGTCAGTTGTCAGAGTTATCTGGTATCGTTAATGAATAAAGTGCCTTATTCTTTTTATCAATATTAATGTTTTAATCTACTCTACTCTTTATATTTTTGGTACGCTTATTGTCTCCACATGTTGCGCAGAAAAGTGTGCAGGAAAACAAGTGTGGGGGAGGTACATCGCGACTATGGAAATCAATTCGCTCGGGAAAATCACGTAATTCGAAAGATAATCGAACCAGGACCTTGCGCACCGAAGTGGACCCCGTGGGACCACAGAGGCACACCTCCCGGCGCCCTACCTGGGCCGGCCGGCCCCTCTGCACCCTCTGCATCCCCTTCTCGGTCATGGTCAGGTTTGATCCCCATACAATATAATTGCACATGTGTCGATTTCTGTTTCGATCCGAATTAAAATTCACATGCTAAATTACTTTTAAAATAGACGAAGGGACTATTTAATTCATGGCTTAAGAATAAATTATATAACACTTTTCTAGGAATCATGTTACTATTGGAAACTATTTATAGGGACCCCATGATTACTTAAGTCATTGTGAAACATGATATAGTTGAATAATGAGAACTCAATCCCTGATATTTTGTATTTGGAGATTTTATTTCGAAAATTTAAATAACTAGTTATACCTCTCCTTTGTGGCAAAAATACTGTCCTACCAGAGCCATATATAGGATAGAAGCCTGCTACATATAATACTTGTCTTTGTATTGAGTTTGGTCCACCTTTGTAATCCTTTGAAAAAATCTGTCATATTTTTGGATGAAGTGCCAATTCCACATAAGCATTACTCTAATCTGGAGTAATAACGAGTCATTCTATTAAAAATGTTTCCCTCCTACACTGAGAGAAAACACCAAAAATAATTATATAGCATAGTCACCAAATAATTGCTCCATGTTTTGTTAAAGTCTCTCAACTACTAAATTCAAAAGAGGTATGAGCTATGCAAAAGAAGAAGGGAGTATAAAAAAATGGACAAATGTCCGAAGAAATTAAAACAATGGGTACTTAGATACTCGCCTCCCTTGAAAAAAAGAATAATAAAGAGAGAGATAGCTCATACTCTCTGAATAAGATCAATTGTATAAAAGGGAGATTTATTTTCTCAAGGAGCAAGGTAGAATTAGGTTCCACCGTATTCCACCAAATAAAGCTTGATTCAATTATATGCCTCATTTCTCTGTGGATTCATTGTTTGACTTTACAATAAATACAATGCAAGTATGTTTTCACATTTTACCTACCTGAGATCCACATAAGCTTTTTAGAAGTAGGATAAAGAAGGCAATATCATTAACGCCTTGGTAAGGATACAAAAATACCAGATATATCAGTGATTCGAGAGTACTACAAAAGGAGAAGGTAAAGCTAAGTTTATTTGCAAAATTACATAACCTCCAATTGACTTAACTAAAGGAAGAGAGTGATCTATTTTCAAGCTATTCTGTTCTTCAACTACTCAAAGATTCATGGTAGACACTTTGAATTCCATAGTACATGCATGACTAGATTAGTTTTATATAATGCAGTCTCAAATTATGTTTTAAATGCTCCATTCTCTCTAAAAATCTTACATCTTAAAATCAACCTTTTTCTAGGGACGAGCAAAAGCCTAAGTGTGGGGGTAATTATTGACACTTGTTATCGTCAAAATTTTATTATCAATTATCCCTGCATTAAACATGAATATCCAGTAGAATAGGATTATTACTAATAATTTCCACAAGTTTTGGTGAATTGTATATTTTCCAGGGATTATTCCAGAAAACATTAAAGAGGGATTAAAGTGCATAAAAGACACGAAACTTGACCGCGAAGGAAACATCATCACGAGGACCCTGGAAGAGTATAGAAGGCACCCAAAGCAACCGGAGACCTGCACCTGCCAAGGTGGGGCCGGTCAGCCCCAAGGGGGGCCGGTCAGCCCCAAGGGGGGCCGGGTGGCGGCCCCATAGGGTTTCCACCCGCCGCCTTCTGGAGTCTTCTACCACCGCCTTTGAGGAGTCGTCTGGGCCCTAGGTTAAGTCGGTTTGATCTAACGGCACGCGTTCATCCCACCGGGCTATAAATAGAGGGCCAGACCCCCCTGGAAGAGAGCCAGATCAAGAGATGAAGACCCTGAAGCATTAGATAGATATCCACTAGATCTAGGCTAGCAATCAAGAGAGAGATTAGAGAGATAGAGTAGATGAGTAGAGATTCGGAGGAGTCCTGGCTTGTCGGAGCTTCTTTGTAGCTGTATTCGTCTGGATTCAGCTCCCTCGCCCGGAGTTGCGTTCTGAGGTACTTTTGTATTCAACATCCTGATTCAAGTAAGCATTTGTTCTTATTCGTTCTTAAGTTTACAACTCTATTTGAATGCTTTGATCTTGGTAGCTCCTTGGTTGAAGTAGTAGTTTGTAGTGTAGACGTGGTGTCTGGGCTATAATTACTTGTGAATGTCCCCTGATTGGCCGGATAGTGGTAGTTCACGTAGGCGACAGCTGCGTTGATTCCTCTGTAGTCCACTTCCCGTTGATAGGATCGATAGGTGTATAAGTGTTTGGTAGGAGGAAACTCTGATTTCCGCTCTTATTCATTTCACTGCCCGATTAGAACGATATTATTCAAAGTTTACCGATGGTCGAGTCTAGATAATTATTAGTTATCTCCTCATTCTTGAAATTCTCTGGATTGGTTGTGTTATCGGGTTAAGAATCAATAGACTTAGTCAGTATCACCTACTGTTCCTTTGGGTTCGATATTAAAACTAGGATTGTCTGGTGAAGTGCTACATCGATGTTTTATCTGTGCGCTTGCGGATACTTTGATAATAATAATATTTAATAGAGTGCAGTTAATTTATACCAACAGTCACATGTCTTGATAGATGCCCTTTTCTCATTTTTGGCCACTAGAGAGGAATGTGCTTTCTCTAACTTGAAGTGAGCTACCTTGAGGTTCTCATGGGCTTCCATTAGCCTCTCATGAGACTTCAAGAGCTCATGAAAGGATTGCTTAATGGCTATCTAGCCCTTGCGCAAATCTTTGCACTCCTTTCTCTTGGCCTCAATGTAAGTGTTGGCATCATCAAGCATGGCATAAGCTCGTCACATGAGAGCTCTTCCTCATCACTCTCATCATTGGATTGTACCTTGAATGGCTTGGCCATCAAGCATGTAGATGGAGTGTTGAAGAGACATAGCTTGTTGTGGAGAGCAATGCTAGCAATGGCCTTCTTCTTGATGGTCTTGCTCTCATCATCACTATCATCTTTATCGGTGGAGGCATCACTATCATCCCAAGTGACACAATATAATTGCCCCTTCTTCTTCTTCTTGAGTGTCACATTCTTTTTCTTGTCCTTCTTCCTGCTCTTCTTATTCTCATCATCACTCTCATTGTCATTGTCACTATTGTGAGGACAATCGGCAATGAAGTGATCTAAGCTCTTGCACTTGAAGTATCTCCTTGGCTCTTGCTTGTTCTTAGAGATGAACTTCTTCTTGCCTTGACCATAGCTCTTCCTCTTCACGAAGCGCCCAAACTTGCGCACTAGAAGAGCCATAGCCTCATCATCATCATCATCACTAGAAGTGGAGTCATCATCAATCTCAACCATCTTAGCCTTGCCCTTGCCCTTGGAGGATGTAGCTTTGAGAGCCACACTCTTCTTCTTCTTCTCCTCAACCACCTCCTCGTTGTTCATATCTTGAGTGATGATCTCACCAAGGATTTGGTTAGGCTTCTTGGTGCTCAAGTCTTCTCTTGCAAGCAATGTCTTAATGATAGCAAATCTTGCGGGCATGCACCTCAAGAACTTGTGAGAGAAGTCCTTGTCCTTGTTGTCCTTACCCAAGCTCTTCAAATTATTGACAATCACTTGCAACTGGTTGAATATCTCCGGCGCACTCTCATCATCATTCATCTTGAAGGTGCCAAACTTCTCTCTCAACATGTAGACCTTCGCATTCTTGACCTCTTGCGTGCCCTCATAGGTCTCCTCCAACCGCTTCCAAATGTCATGAGCCAAATCAAGATCCTTGATTTGCTCAAACACATGAGACTCAAGAGCAGTGTAGAGAGCATTGATAGCATGGGCATTGCACTCCATCTTGCTCTTGTCGGCATCGGTGGGAACTTGAACATTCTCATACTCAATCTTTGTCTCCGTCACCTTCCACACATCAATATGCATGGTCATGAAGTGGACTATCATCTTTCTCTTCCAATGATCATAGCTTGTGCCATCAAACTTTGGTGGCTTCCCCAACACATTGATTTGAGCCATCTTGCACCACAAGGATGTTAAGCCTCAAACGGTGGTGACCTCGGCTCCAATACCAAATGAAAGGTCCCGATAGGCTAGAGGGGGGTGAATAGCCTATAAAAATTTCTACAAAGCACTTGACCACAAGTTAGTAATTAACAAGTCTATTGCTAAGCACTAGCTCTAAGCTACTCAATGCAAGCCACCTAACACAATATACTACTCACAAGAATATGGACACAAGCACAAGAAACTCACTCCTTCGAAACCTAAGGAGAAAGCACCTAAACAAGTAAAGCGCAAGAGAGTGAGCGATCGAGAAAGCTATACCATGGAGGAGGGTAGAGGTTGATCCAATCACCGGGAGAAGATATGAAATCCAATCAACCAATAAAAACACCGGAATACCAAATCATCCACTCGACGGTGGAGAAGAGGATGAACACCCGATGTTTTACCGAGGTTCACGTGATCGCCGTCACGCTACTCCTCATTGTGGCAGCGATCTTCCTTGGCGGATTGCGAGCAAGGCTTCACACGCCAATCCCTCACCGAGAGCTGCTCACCAACACAAGATAAGTGGCTATCAACCACGAGCAATCCACTAGAGTCGGTTTTGGCACTCCGCCGGGGAATAACCGCAAGAGAACCCCTCACAATCAACATTTCGGTGTGGGCTTGAACAATCACCAATCAACCTCAACACCGGAATCACCTCCAAGCCGCTAGGGACATGGCAATGCCCCAAGAGAATAAGAACTCAGCAATGGCTTGATCTCAAGTGCTCTAGAATGCGAATCACTAGCAATGATGCACTTGAGGATCGCTCAACTCACAAAGATGATCAATGGATGAATAAGTGAGTGAGTGGTAGGCTAGAGAGTGCTCACAAGTGTATGGCAATGAATCAAAAGTGCAAGCCAAGTGACCAGGGAAGGAGTATAAATACCCCTAAGTGCACTCCTAGCCGTTGCCCGCTGAAAATAGCCATTAACACTCTTTTTCTACCGTCGGACGCTACCGTCGGACTGAACGTGTCAGACCAAGCACTAGCGTCCGACGCTCTGATTCGTGCCATGTGTCAATAGGGTTCAACCACAGCCATCCGATCTCAACGGTTAACTCTTCGTGCCTTTCTCCCAACCGACGAACCGGATAGCGTCGCACTAAAGCTTCACTGCGTCCAATGCTTCCAGAGAGCATGCAAAGAGGTTTTAATTCGTCGGACGCTGTCCGACGCTTAGCGTCGGACTAACGGACACCATCCGATGCCTCGAACGTCTCTCGCCGTGCACTGTGCCATGACCCGCCATGGCGTCGGACCAAGGGCCAATGGTCCGATGCTCTGCTCATGAACCGCGTCGGACTGTCCTACTCTCACAACAGCCAGCAGAGCAACTCACCGTCGGACGCTCACACGTCAGTGCGTCGGACTAATGAATTTCATCGTCCGACGCTAGCCATTTTTACGCAGAGAGCTCCCAAAATGCTCGGACGATGTTCGACGCTCACCGTCGGACCAAAGAGCACCGTCCGATGCCTTTTAGACAATTAGCACAGTACTGGGACCATCGAACGCTCGCGACCCAGCGTCTGACGCCCTAGGAACCCAGCATTCGATGCTCAAAACTCAGTGTTTTTTGTTGCAAAGTTTCCGAACACCTCTCTACCCCTCCAACCCTTGTTCCCAAGTGCTAACACCAAAGAATTCAAATGAATGTGCACGGTGTGTTAACATTTTTCAAACAATTTCCAAGGGTTTCTAAATTGATCTCTAGGTTGAGTTAGTCAATGCACATGAAATGCAACCTAGAGCACTTGAAGGTAATCCAATCACTTAGTTCTCCCCTTAATAGTCGGCTATCTATCCTAAATGTGATCACACCCACTTAGTGTCTTGATCACCAAAAGAAAAAGCCCTAATGGATTATACCTTTGCCTTCAAGCCTTTTCTTTTCACCTTGATCATCTCCACTTGATCCACCACACTTGGTCCATGGTTAAGCCATCTTGATCATCACCATTACTTGGCTCCTCACTTCCATGGATCGGACAACATAAACCTTGCCAACACTTAGCAACTTAGGTTAGTCTTTAGGGTGTCATCAATTATCAAAACCAAACTAGGGCTTTCAAATGCATTATAAACATAAAAAAGATATACAACGAGTGTATGTGAGAGTAATTTTTCAACACTTATATGTAGAGAGAGTACTCATAAAAAAGCACATTATTATGATAAGAAAATTTGATGAAATAATCATTTTTTAACATGTGAATGATATATATATATAAACAAACCAAAGTGCTTAGGAGGCCACGGCCCCTGTTGGCCCCCTGGTTCCGCCTCTTCCAACAGGTGACCTATTTTACGTACGAGATGAAACAAGACGCAAAAAATTAGAGGACGTAAACTCTGACTCGCTGGTAGTGGTGAGCTCGGGGTGAGGAGCGAGGAGCAAGTGTTGCCAATGAGGAAGGGGGCGAGGCGAGGAGCGAGGCATGTGAAGACGGGTCTATGGTCAGGGGCGAAGCTAGTTCACAATCAATCCTGGTGCACACTTTATCAAACATAAAGGGATGTATACAATTTGAAAGGAATTACATGAAAATTTAAGGCAAATATAAGAAAACTTTTATTTTACCATGGTGCACGTGCACTAGGGAAAAGCAACGTGGCTTCACCCCTGTCTGCGGTGGGTCGCAGCCGACGCATCAAGGTAGGACTATGGTGGGGAGGGAAGCAACAGCGGGGAGGTGGGACCTGCTAGTCACGCCGCCCGCTTACGGCCTTCGTCTCACCGTCTTCCGTCTTCTGCCCCCTTGAAAGCCCTAATTTGGTTTTGATAATTGATGACACCCTAAGGACTAACCTACTTGCTAAGTGATGGCTAAGTATAGGTGGTACTAACCATGGAGTGGAGAAGCCTAGTGTTTGATGAAGGTGATCAAGAAGGCTCATCCATGGAACAAGAGAAGTGGATCAAGTGAAATTGATCAAAGGTGAAAAGAGAAGAACTTAAAGAAGTGATCATGGAAAAGGTATAACCCCATTAGGGATTTTCTTTTGGTGATCAAGACACCAAGTGGGTGTGATCACATTTAGGATAGATAGCGGACTATAAAAGGGAGAACTAAGTGATTGGATTACCTTCAAGTGCTCTAGGTTGCATTTCATGTGCATTGACTAACTTAACCTAGAGGTCAACCTTGAAAACCCTTGAAAATTGTTTTGAAAAAGCTAACACACTGTGCACAAGTGTTGAAGACCTTGAGTGTTAGCACATAGAAACAAGGGTGACGAAATAGACTTAGAAACGTTGAGAAACAAGTGTCGAACGCTAGAGAGCTGAGGCGTCGGACCATTGTCAGTGTGGGTCTGACGGTCTCGAGCACTGTTTCTAACTTTTTAAAAGCGTCGGATGTTGGTGCTTAGTCCGACGATGGGCGTCGGACGACATCCTAGCATTTCGGGTGCACTCTGCATAGAAATGCATAGCGTCGGACTCCTCGTTTCGTTGGTCCGACGCACTGAGTCTTGAGTGTCCGACGGTGGCCTAGTCTGCTGACTGCTGTGAGAGTCGGACAGTCCGACGAGTGGAGTTGGATGAGCGTCAGACCATGGGTGCGCGGTCCGACGGCGTGCTGAGTGTTGAAGGTCCTTAAAACCCCATTTTATACCATCAACAGTGCCTAATTTGGTCATAAAAATGATACAAACCATAGTTATAGTTTTTTATTTCTAACCATTTCCACAAGTTGCGATGAGTGTAGGTGCAAAGTAAGTACAAAACGGCGATATATAAGGAGAAAAGGCTTCATCCATGCTTATTGTGACTACAACAAGTCAAGGAGATTGAAATGGAGTTTTGGTTCACCCAAATCAGAGGTCGGAGGATAAGGTTACGCTTTTCGGAGATTGGAGAACGGGCCGCAAGAGCAGTCTCGAGTAAAATGAGCACCCAGGATACATCCGGACTCGGAATCAGGCAAACGACTAGGCATTGGAAAGTTAACTAAGAGGCCTATATGCTCACCAAATATGAGCACATTTGGCCCAAGTTGGAAGGCGCCCACCCTACCAATAGGAAGCCTGCCCTGTCCCTGCCATGTTCCACGTCAACAATCCGTGGGAGATGCCAAATAAAGTTTGTCCTCCATTGATCCAAGGTCGGTGCAAGATCTATGGTCCGGTGGCCCTATCAAGTGAGGCTACCGATCCTCCATGGTGGAGTCGATGTCCAAACCGACCGGGACCATGTCGGTTCAACTTCAACCGACCTCCAGGAATGCATCTGAGGTGTTAACTCAAATCAAGGGGGTGGCCGCCCTACATCCACGGCGCCCGCCGCCCTACTCAAGTCGGTTCACTTCCCCATATGACACAACTACCCCCACTATTGATCCCATGGCGATTGGATGTCGGTTTGATCCAACGAAGACCGATGGACATCACGCGGATCGATGACGTGGCGATGGAGTAGCCCCTACTCCACCTCTCCACTATAAATAGGACCCTCTACCTCACTTGTAAGAAGAACCACTAGATACACACTCTCCACATGAGAGTCATAGCCTTAGAGCTCTCCTAGTGAGGAGTAGAAGAGAGGGAGATAGTGAGGAGAAGCTGGAGGAGGAGCTGGGCCTGTCGGTGACCTCTCCACTTGTAGCTCGGAGGATGAAGCTCTTCTTCGAGTAAAGTCTTCTTCACTGTGGTAAATTTATTCTTTTGCATTACTTAAGTATTACTTTATTACTTTACTATTGTTCATCGTCTGGTTAAGGTCCTCTAGTTAGTGGCGTCCGATTAGAGTAGTAAGTTTATAGATTAAGCGAGGTGCTTAGGCTATATCTTACCTGTGAATGCGGCTAGGCCCACGGATAGTAGTGGTAGGTCTTAGGTGGTGACAGCCCTAAGATCCTCTTGATTCCACCATGTTCGGCCTAGTTTTATCAGCTAGGGCTTTTGATGTGAGTAACCCCAATAATTTGGAAATGCGCAATGTCCCGTAGTGGCAATTAAAGTCTTCCTTAGTTTTGCCTTAGATAAAGAAACCACACTGATCCTCTCTACCCTGTTTATCACCTATCTTTGGATATACTTAGTTTTTCACTAGTTTACTTCAGTTTCCCTGTGGAAATTCGATACCTAGGAATACTCCTTGGTGAAAACTACCTTGACATCCATACGCTTGCGGATCTCCCCGGGTGCTATATCCAGTGTCAACAAGTTTTCTGGTGCCGTTGCCAGGGATATCTTGAACCTTTGTGATTTCATTAGGAATTGTCAACAGCGAGCCGAGTTCACATTTTGGCAGTAGTCACGGCGCGAAGTGTACAGGGCATGTTGGTATAAATTAACTGCACTCTATTAAATATTATTATCATCAGATTATCCGCAAGCGCTCAACGCCTAGGCACCACGCCTACACTACGAAATACTACTTCAATCTATAGGGTCCTAAAGATCAAAGCACTCAATATGAGTTACAAACTTAAGAACAAATAAGAATAACTGCTTACTTGAATTAGAATGTTGAATACAAATGTACCTCAGAACGCAGCTCTGGGCGAGAAAGCTGAATCCAGAAGAATACAGCCACGAAGAAGCACCGACAGGCTGGAACTCCTCCAGAATCCATACTCTCCTACTCTATCTCTCTAATCTCTAAATAAGACTAGATCTAGATGAACTAGTCTCTCCTAATTGCTATAACTAGATGAACTAGAACTAGATCAACTAGAGGGACCCTAATCCTAATTTATGTAGAGAATATGAAGCACCAGGGTGTAGAATGCCTCTAGGAGGGGCCTTGGGGCATCATTATATAGGCCGAGGTGGAGTAGAGGGCAAGGAACCTCCACGTCATTGATCCGCGTCTCATGTTATATGCACCGTCGGATCAAACCGACCTTAGATTGATGTAGGAATGCTTTACTTAGGTGCCAAGGAAGCGTGGGAGGAAGACTCCAGAAGGGGAGTGCCGCCCCTTGACCTAGGGCACCGGGCGACGTGCCTAGGGGGCCGGCCAGCCCCATCTGGTAGGCTTTGGGCCTCGCCTCTTCTCCGGTGTCTTTTAGATACTTCTAGTAGTACAGTATGCGATGTCTTCGTCCGTGACACGTTTTGTGACTTTTAAGCACTTTAAACCCTCTTTTAATCCTTTTTTGGAATACTCTCTGGAAAATATGAAATCACCAAAACTCGTGGAAATTGTCAGTTAAAACCCTAGACTAGTGTGTATTCATGTGTCCTTTCATGTCTAAAGTTCTAATAAAAGTTGACGTTATCCGCCGTCAACAAATCCCCCAAGCTTACCTTTTGCCAGTCCCTTGGCAAACAACCTAAGCCTAATTACTAATATATTTGGATCAAGAGTTGCTACAATGCTTTCATGCCTTCCAAGTACACATGCTTTCAAACAGAAATTCTCCTCCGGTCTAGACAAAACTGCTCTAACTCTCGAACTTACCCATTTTACCTTTGACTATGGAGCTTTACAGCTTTTACATTAGTCTTGAGCAATCGAAAGACAAAACAATCAAGTCAAGCACTATGTCTCAAATTCTTCACATTACCAATATTCCGGAGTTTTGCAGGTTTTCAAAACAAAACTTAGAGCTTAATTGTATGACACCCTCAAATCTCTTAATATATGTGGTATTTATGGATCTCACTTAAGACATTAATGATGTTATGCCTTCCTACAACTATGGATTATAGTGGAGATTACAGGAGTGGCAATAACAAGGATGAGCATACTTGCAGTTCATATATTGTAAAGTTAAACAATGGATCCACAGAGAGTCAAGGCATACAATGAAACCAAGATGTGCATGTGTATGGAATATGGTGGATAGGTGTATATATTGCATAGCCACACACATCCTTTGAATATAAATAATTGGAGAGATAATGATAAGAACTTAGAGCAATTAAACTGAGGCTGTCCTATGGGGTATATATTTTCGGGTGTTTACTCCCAGTGTAGCAGGAAGCATTTTTAAGGTGGATCTGGATGAAAGCGGAAGATGATTACGCTTACTCCCAGAGTAGGAGTAATGCAAATGTGGGTGGAGTGTGTAAGTGACCTTGGTTTTAAAAGCATGACAAGACTCTCATAAGGTGTACAACAATGGTTGACTAAACTCAATGCAAAGCAAGCAGCATGAATGTGCAAAGGTTTTCCTAACTCTATATGTATTACATACGGCTTTGGTAGGAATTCAAACTTTATCATACAAGAGCTCATCATGTAAGATTTTAAATTTTTAAAATAAATCTCTAGAACTTAGTAATGCTAGGAATAAGATAAATAGCAGCTCAACCTTCATGAATCATATCAATCAATTACCTAGACTTAGCTCAAGCTTATGCCTCCACAAGTTTCAAGTTCAGAGTAAATTCTTAAGTCAAATAGTAGTATCTAAAACTTGGGAGAATTTGAGGTTAAAAACTAGCCACTTGAAAGGAATTATGGCAGAGCAACTATTCATCATCTCCAAGACAAAATTTTAATGTTCTCCAATTTTTATTAGACTCTAGCCTAGACTGACTCTGGACACACTCTAAGATTATACGTTAATAGATAACTAAGTATTTTTATTTGATTTTGATTTGTTATTCATCTTTTTATATCTATTAACTAATGGACTCACAAAAGACTCTAAAGACATGGACCTTCATGTGCCCAGATATTTTTGGCATTTTTATATTTTCCTGTGATACTATTGTGAACCTTCATGTGCTCACATATTTTTTGGTATTTTATGACTATATAAAATAGACTCGATAATCGTCTGGGTATAGTTACCTGATAACTAGGGGATGCTCCTCCCCAAGCTAGATGTTTGCAATATTTGGCGTTGATGATCTTTAGAGCAAGCTTGTCAGCAACAGTCCTAGTGGGCTCCACTGATGGACTCACTCCTCCGTCATAGTGTCATTCCTGCAGAATTATACTCCAACAAGAAAACCAAAACTCGTGGCTCGAATTTAATAAGAGGTTAGCGGTCAGCCAATAAGTATTAACAGATTCTAGCAGGATTCTCTCTCTCTTTTTAGGATTTTCTAGTTTTCTTATGTAGAAAAGTAAATATGTATGCATAATGAAAAATAAATATGTATGCATGATGTATATTTTATTTTTATTTTTATTTTTATACCACCACGGAGAATATTTATTCTCATGGAGCTTAGGAATTTTATAATGCCATGATGAATTTTTATTTTCTTTTCTATGTCACCACAATAAATATTCCTACGGGGTTACCATAAGTTTATTCACTTGGTGCTTTCATATTTTATGATGCAGTAAATAAGGTAATAAATATTTTTATTATTTTCTTTAATATGCATAAAGATGAATATGCTAAAGTGCAATTACTAATGTAGATAGAAATACTAATTAATTAGATAACTACCATATTACCTTATGGCAAGGGTGCAGGATTTAAAGTCTACCGTTAGGACTTTTATCCACTCTTGTGCATCATGATGGTTGCACCCCTTGTGATGATGATATCGCTTTTATCCTTTGTTTGGCCAGCAGGTTGGAGTAGAGCATTAACAGTGGAAACTGGCAGCATCTTGCTCAGCGTGCATGTTCACAGAACTTTCACTTCTATAATTTTGGGAATTAACAAATTTTGCTCGAAGTGTTGTCCTATTTGCACAACCAAGGTAGAGATCAAGTGCATGGGCTCTGCTGGTGGAAAAACACCAACAGAACCCAATCTATCTTTATTCATTATTCTTTAGGCACATTGAACAAGACGAAGTTGGTGTTGCATAATTTATTTACTTATAACATGAGTGGTAAGATCAAAAGATTAAGCACTTATGTTGCATTTAAGTTCACATGGCAGAAAAGATTTAAATTGCTTAACCAATGGAAGGGTTGTCTATCTCTGCATAATATATAAATTTTCACATGAGTATGATTATCATCTTCCAAAGATAGAATACAATATTTTAGCTTTTTTGGTTAAGACTGAGATCAAAAAAATGATGCCATGAACAATCTTAAAGAACAAAGCATGCTGAGTTAATTAGGTTAATCAATTAAAGCCGTAACTCTAACATGTTTGGATCTTCATTTATGTACATACCAAGATCAAGAGGAAAATAATAACCATTTTACCTTAAGATATTACCTTCATTATTAGAGCGTGATGGCACTAAGTAATGAAGGGTAGAAGACTGGTGGTCCTTTCCTTCTCTTGCATCTTGAGTTGTTCATGAGCATCTTGTCTCCTTTGTTGCTTATCTTCTTTGCCATCTTTTTCTTCTTTGATCTTATGACACCTTGTCACTCCATTCATTACTATGCCTACAACAGATTAGTGGACAACATATATCCGAAGGAATGTACAACTTTGGAACATTGGTTTTTTGTCTAGAATTTTATCATGTTTCATCCATGATACTAAGAAGGTAATGTTGATATTATTTAAGCATAGAACATGTTCTATACAGGCAGAGTTTAAGGCAAAGTAACTTGCAGCAGAAGATAAAGTGAATGAATCATTGATACTTACAGTTCTTCCATCCATGACGAATGAGCTTTTCTTCCTCCAAATTAAATTGAAAGTTTTTTGCAAGGGTTAGTCCAACAAAATATCCAATTTCTACTACACGAGCGGCTCAAAAATCAACTTAGACACCACGTACAATTTGACTTAGGAAGGCATTTTAACCTAAGCACCACGCTTAATTCAAAAGCCTTTGAAAGTAAAATCATCACACCTCTTGGTTCGGAAATCAAACTAAACACCTTGTCTAATTATGATTCTAGAAAACAGTTTAAACTAAGCACCATGCCTAATTTAAAAGGTGTATGAACTTTCTCTAAACCTTAAGTATACTATAGCGAACAAAGGTAACATGAAAGTTTATAGAGAGTTATGCAAACAGAGATAAAAGAGCATGATCATTGATTAACAACTTGAACATGGATTGACAAGGTAGAGACAACCAATATTAGCAACATAAGATTTTCTTAATAAGCCCATTCCCCCAAGCTTAAATTTTGCAAGGCAAAGTTAAGTTTGATGGATTAATGTTGCATGATGATTGGTTGGACATACCTAATGATGTCATTCTTCTACTTCAATCCTGAAATGGTTAGTGACAAAAATACCCAAAGGAATATTTTAATGATTATAATTCTATGCTCAATTCTCAAGGGTATTAGATCAAAAGGTACAAGCTCATGTTATTTTTTCAAGAGTGGTTATTTTAGGACATAAAGTTGTTCTTGAGAGACCTTCTAATTATTACACTTTTAGTTCGAGAGGTGGTTTCTCCTAGGACACCCACCTTTGTGCACCTATATCAAAATTACCACGAGATCTACAATATTTATGATAAACATATGCATCTACAACCACCCTTTCAATAAATTTATGAACAGGTAGAATAAGGGGGTTGAAGATCTCGTTTGTGGCAATGCTAGAGAGACCAATTGATCCAGGAGATTTCTCATATGCGCCAGAAATGCTTGTTGGTATAAATTAACTGCACTCTATTAAATATTATTATTATCAGATTATCCGCAAGCGCACAGATACTATACCGATGTAGCACTTCACCCGGAGGTTTTAAATATCGTATCCACAGGGAACAGTAGGTGATAATAACCAAAACTATAGACTTAACCCAACAATTAGGCTAGATAATATTAAGAAAGAGGAAATAGCTATTGATTATCTAGTTCCAACAACTGGTAAGCTGTGTATAATACTGTTCTAACTGGGCAGTGACCTGAATAAGAGCAGAAATCAGAGTTCTCTCCTACCAAGCACTTATACACCTATCGATCCTATCAACGGGAAATGGACTACAGAGGACTCAATGTAGCTGTCACCTACGTGATCTACCATTATCCGGCCAATCAGGGGACAGTCACAAGTAAACCTAGCCTAGGCACCACGCCTACACTACGAAATACTACTTCAATCTATAGGGTCCTAAAGATCAAAGCACTCAATATGAGTTGCAAACTTAAGAACAAATAAGAACAACTACTTACTTTAATTAGAATGTTGAATACAGAAGTATCTTAGAACGCAGCTCCGGGCGAGGAAGCTGAATCCAGAAGAATACAGCCACGAAGAAGCACCGACAGGCCAGAACTCCTCCAGAATCTCTACCCTCCTACTCTATCTCTCTAATCTCTAAACAAGACTAGATCTAGATGAACTAGTCTCTCCTAATTGCTAACTAGATGAACTAGAACTAGAACTAGATGAACTAGAGGGACCCTAACCCTAATTTATGTAGAGAATATGAAGCACCGGGGGTGTAGAATGCCTCTAGGAGGGGCCTTGGGGCATCATTATATAGGCCGAGGTGGAGTAGAGGGCAAGAAACCACCACATCATCGATCCGCGTCTCATGTTATATGCACCGTCAGATCAAACTGACTTTAGATCGACGTAGGGATGCTTTATTTAGGTGCCAAGGAAGCGTGGGAGGAAGACTCCAGAAGGGGAGCCCCGCCCCTTGACCTAGGGCGGCGGCGGCGTGCCTAGGGGGCTGGCCGGCCCCATCTGGTAGGCTTTGGGCCCTGCCTCTTCTTCAGTGTCTTCTAGATACTTCTACTAGTCCAATATGCGATGTCTTCTTCCGTGACACGTTTCGTGACTTTTAAGCACTTTAAACCCTCTTTTAATCCTTTTCTGGAATACTCTTTGGAAAATATGAAATCACCAAAACTCATGGAAATTGTTAGTTAAAACCTAGACTAGTGTGTGTTCATGTGTCCTTTCATGTCTAAAGTTATAATAAAAGTTGACGTTATCCACCGTCAACAGGGCGTCAGACAAAGTGTGGTAGTCCGACGCAGGGCCTCGGACAGAGTCCGACAGTGGTTTACTGATAAGAACCCGCTAGGGTTTGTGGACGATGTTTCGATGAGAGGCGTGAGATAACTCGATTGATGGATGGAGATGACATTCACGGCTCGACTGCAGCCTTCCAAGACCGCGCCTTAGCGACCGATACACCACTTCCAAAGGCCGTCACGATCTTGCGGAGCGCGACAACCAGCCACTAGGGCTCCGTCCTGCAAGCAATCGAAGAACTAGCAAGAACGAGGAAACAAGCGCTGAATTTGCAAGATGAAATTGAAGGTTTCAAACTGAATCTTATTAAGAGTGGGGTTCCGAAGACAAGGAGACGGGCGACTAGATCAGCACACGCGCCTACAAGCAAGTAGCGAAAGCTAAACTTGATCTAAACAAAACCCAAGTGTTCCTAGCGGTGGCTAAGGGGTATATGACATGGAGAGGATGACCACAAGAGAGTTTGGGTCATGCTCCAACCCTAGGACGCGTCCCTGTTGGACTCTAAATGATACAAGCCCATTGGGCTAACTTAAGGTGGCGCAGCACCCTGAACAGAATAGACCTCTTGGTAGTTTTTGGACTGTTGATGCCACTTTTGTGAAGATATGAGTATGAGGCTAGATCCATATGAAAGTAGACTTGATCATCTTTGCAAAAAGTCCAGAATCACCCCAATCCGATAACGTATGTAACCGTACTGACCGTCGCAAGTTGGAGGTGTGCTGCAGTCCAAATCCAGCCTACGCGAGTCCTTTTCCCTTTCAGTCTTCTCCTTGATTCCTAATCAAAACAAGAGTGCACGTGTCTCCAAGATCTAAACAGGATGGACAAGAGCTCAAGAAGGAACTCACTTGATGATTAAGTTTTCGAGCATGAGCATGAGTAATAGGACCAGCAGGTACTGGTGTCGGCATGGATGTATGGTTGGTGTTGGTATGGTTGGTGTTGATGTCCTCGTCATTCTCCCTTTCTTGATTTTAAGTCGTCCTCGACTCAAGCTAATCTTCCTCACCCAAATAAGGCTTCAAATCTGTAATGTTAAATGTGGGACTAACCCCAAAATCTACAGGAAGATCAAGCTTATATGCATTCTCATTAATTCGTTGCAGCACTTTAAAAAGACCATCAGCTCTAGGCATCAATTTCGATTTTCTCAATTCAGGAAACCTATCCTTTCACAAATGCAACCAAACCAAATCTCCAAGTTCAAGAATCAATTCCCTTCTACCTTTATCTCCAGCAAATTTGTACTTAGCATTCATGCGCTCTATGTTTTCTTTAGTGGTTTCATGCAGTTTCAGCATCAATTCAGCACGTTGCTTAGCATCAAAATTCAACTTTTCAGAACTTGGCAAAGGCATTAAATCAATAGGAGCATGTGGTAAGAAGCCATAAACAATCTCAAAGGGACATATCTTTGTCATAGAATGCAGCGAACGATTATAAGCGAACTCAATATGAGGCAAACAATCTTCCCACATCTTAATATTCTTCTTTAAAATAGTCCTTAACATAGTAGATAAAGTTCTATTCACAACTTCAGTTTGACCATCAGTTTGGGGATGACAAGTGGTGGAAAATAAAAGCTTAGTCCCTAATTTAGCCCATAAAGTTCCCCAGAAATGGCTAAGAAATTTAGCATCACAATCAGAAACAATTGTGTTTGGCACACCATGCAAGCGAACAAATTCTCAAAAGAATCATCAGTTTTATGACATGGTATGAAATGTGCTATTTTAGAGAATCTATCCACAACCACAAAAACACTATCTCGCCCTTTCCTAGTCCGTGGCAATCCCAACACAAAATCCATAGAAATATCCTCCCAAGGAGCACTAGGAACAGGAAGAGGCATATACAAATCATGTGGATTCAACTGTGACTTAGCCTTTTACATGTTGTGCAGCGAGCAACAAATCTCTCCACGTCTCGTCGCATCTTTGGCCAAAACAAATGACCAGCAAGAATGCCCTCCGTCTTCTTTGCTCCAAAATGCCCCATCAAACCACCTCCATGCGCTTCTTATAGCAACAACAAGCGAACGGAGCTAGCTGGAATGCATAGCTTGTTAGCTCTAACCACAAACCCATCATTGACGATGAATTTGTTCCATGACTTCCCATCTTTACAATGCAGCAACACATCTTTAAAATTAGCATCATGAGCATATTGCTCTTTAATTGTGTCTAACCTAAAGATCTTGTAATCAAGTTGATTCAGCAAAGTATATCTCCTAGACAATGCAGCTACAATGATATTATCCTTCCCTTTCTTGTGTTTGATAATATAAGGAAAAGATTCAATAAATTTAACCCATTTTGCATGTCTATGATTCAGTTTTCCATGACTATGGATATGTTTCAAAGATTCATGATCAGAATGTATAATAAATTCTTTGGACCACAAATAATGTTGCCATGTTTCTAATGTCCGCACTGGAGCATATAATTCCTTATCATATGTAGAATAATTCGGAATACGCCCGCTTAATTTCTCACTAAAGTATGCAACAGGTTTGCCTTCTTGAAACAAAACACCACCCAATTCAATTTCACTCGCATCACATTCAAGCTCGAAAGTCTTATTAAAATCAGGGACTTGGAGTTGAGGTGCATGTGTTAACTTATCTTTCAGCACGTGGAAAGAGTGATCTTGTGCTTTGCCCCAAGAAAAGGGCACTCCCTTCTTTGTAAGCTCATTCAACAGTGCAGCAATGGTGCTGAAGTCCTTCACAAAACGGCGATAGAAACAAGCAAGTCCTAGGAAACTCCGCACTTGTGTGACCGTCATGGGTATAGGCCATCCTTGTATAGCTTCCACCTTGGCTTTATCAACCTCAACACCATGTGGAGTGACAACATAGCCAAGTAACGATACTCGATCGGTGCAGAAAGTGCACTTCTCAAGGTTACCAAGCAAACGTGCATCACGTAAAGCATTAAAAACAGCACGTAAGTGATCAAGGTGTTCATCCATGGATTTGCTATAAATCAGTATATCATCAAAGTAGACGACAACAAATTTCCCAATGAAAGCATGCAAAACCTTATTCATTAATCTCATGAAAGTACTAGGTGCATTAGTCAACCCAAAAGGCATGACTAACCACTCATATAGACCGAACTTAGTTTTGAAAGCAGTTTTCCATTCATCTCCCAATTTCATACGAGTACCCACTATGCAGATCAACCTTTGAGAACACAACAGCACCACTCAATTCATCAAGCATATCATCTAATCGTGGAATAGGGTGTCGATATCGAATGGTGATATTATTAATAGCCCTACAATCAACATACATACGCCATGTCCCACCTTTCTTAGGCACTAAAATTACTGGAACAGCACAAGGACTAAGAGACTCACGCACATAACCTTATGTCTAGTAGTTCTTGCACTTGTCAGTGAATTTCCTTCATTTCTTCCGTATTGGTCCTGTATGGCGCACGGTTTGGCAAAGATGCACCAGGAATAAGATCAATTTGGTGCTCAATCCCGCGTATTGGTGGTAGCCCCGCTGGTATCTCACTTGGAAACACATCAGAATACTCCTGCAAAATGTTAGCAACAGCAGGGGGCAAAGAACGCTGCATATCCTCTATTGAAATCAAAGCATCCTTGCATACCAAATCATAAGCAACAGAGGTGGATGCATTGAACTCATTAATATCAGATTTTGTAGAAAGCATACAACATCCTTTTAGTTTTATCTCATCTTTGTCATCAACGATAGATTTGTCATTTTTATTGCTCTCGCTCTTTACTTTTGCAGCCTTAGCAACATCAGATTGCATAATAGCTTCAGGAGACTGTCGACGGAATGCCGGCGATAGTCTACCGAGGGGTATGCCCAAGGTAGTAGATGATTGGTGAAGATGCGCCTGAGACAAACAAGAGTAGTGCTAAGCGTGAGACACGAGGTTTGTACAGATTCAGGCCGCCGCGAGGCGTAATACCCTATATCCTGTGTGTTGCTGTATTGTATTGCTATTAGATGATCGGATCTATCCCTGCCCCTCCTTATATAATCTGAAGGGACAAGGTTACAAATAAACTATCCAAGTTGGTACAATAACCGTGTGGTGCAGTGCCTTGCGCCACACGTCTTTGTCTTCTGGGCTGGGCCAGCTTTGATGGTGCAGCCCATGTTTTGTCTTGTGGTACCGGGGGTTTATATCCCCACAGCTAGTCCCCGAGCGCCTTGCATTTATCGGGAGGTGCAGATCTTCGGAGTTGCTTGACCAGACGGATGTAAGGAGCTCAGAAAAATATGAAAAAGAGCTTCTCTTTGGTGAAGTGTATCCACTTTTGGTTCTTCAGAGCCAATACCGTCACCGTTAGGTGAAGTGTATCCATTTAGTCCCTGAGCCTAATAGTAGGTGACGTAGGAACGTGGTGTCAGGCTCAAAGTCTTTATGCTTGATGTGTTGACGCAGTCCCCGAGCATAGCAAGTGCTCGGAAAAATCTTCCGATCAGTCAAGGCAATGACACAGTCCCCGAGCACAGCAAGTGCTTGGAAAAAATCTTTCGATCAGTTGAGGTGATGACATAGTCCCCGAGCACCGCAAGTGACCGGGAAAGTCTTCTGAGCAGGCGGTGATGAAGTCCCTGAGCACCGCAAGTGATCGGGAAAGTCTTCCGAGTAGGCGATGACGAAGTCCCCGAGCACCGCAAGTGATCGGGAAAGTCTTCCGAGCAGCCGAGACGATGACGAAGTCCCCAAGCACAGCAAGTGATCGGGAAAAAATCTTCTGAGCAGGTGAGGCGCATATCAAGACTCCCGAAGTGCTGCCCAAGATTAGCACCCTAATCCGAACAGTGTGGAGTGACTTGATAGCTCGGCGACGAGTACCCAGCGTAGTCAGAAGCGAAGTTCGAACATCGAGACGACAGCGAGGAGTGGCGATGAGTCCCCAGCATGGTCGAAAACAATGTGCGAGCAGTTCGAGGACGGCGAGGAGCGACGACGAGTCCCTAGTGTGGTTGGAGACAGAGTCCGAGTAGCGCGGGGACGGCATGGAGCGACGACGAGTCCCCAGCGTGGTCAGAGACAGAGTCCGAGCAGCGCGGGGACGGCGAGGAGCGGCGACGAGTCCCCAACGTGGTCAGGATGGTGTCCGAGCAGCGCGAGGACGGCGAGAAGTAGTGACGAGTCAGGCGACGAGTCCCCAGCATGGTCGGAAACGATGTTCGAACAGTGCGAGGACGGCAAGAAGCAGCGACGAGTCCGGTGTTGAGTCCCCAGCGTGGTCGGAAACGGTGTCCAAGCAGCGCGAGGATGGCGAGAAGCGGCGACGAGTCCCCAGCGTGATTGGAGATAGTCTCCGAGCAGCGCGAGGACGGCGAGAAGCGGCGATGAATCCTCAGCATAGGATGCAACACAACTTTTCGATCATGGTATAGAAAATAATATTGATTTGATCTACCACGATGCATAGAATCCCTATCAAATTGCTAAGGTCTACCTAGCAGAATATTGCAAGCTTGCATAGGCATAACATCACATTCAACAATATCTTTGTATAATCCGATGGTAAAATTGATTCGCACAAGTCTAGTTACCTTTGCCTTACCACTGTTGTTCAACCATTGGATGTAGTATGGATGCGGGTGCGGTTTGGTGGTGAGTGCAAGCTTTTGTACCATATCACTGCTTGCCAAGTTGCTGCAGCTACCGCCATCAATGATCATGTGGCACGATCGCTCCTTGATGACACACTTTTTTGAAATAGAGTGTATCGCTGATTTTGCTCCGCCTTCTCCATTTGTGCACTAAGCACTCGCTGTACGATCAAGCTCTCATAGTGCTCCGCGTCACCGGTATTAATATGTTCTTCTATGTGTTCCGCACTAGTGCATGGTCAGCCGCAAGCAATGCAAGTGTATCTTCATCAAAATCACTAGCAGATGAACAGTCACCATCATCTTCGACAATCATAACACGCTTGTTTGGACAGTCACGCATCACATGCCCGTATCCCTTGCACTGGTGACATTGGATGTTGCTTGTTCTATCTGTCGATGCCACGGATGAAGTACTCGCAGCTGGCTTTTGCAATGTCTTCGCAACTGAATTGGTGGGGGCTGCTCGAGTCTTGTCAATGGATTACGGTGTAGGAGTACGTGTAGACGGAGTTGTAGCCGTGCGCTGCTGCCATGAACTAGCTTTCCCTGCAGAAACATTAGTCCTTGTGCTAGCATGTCATCCCTGTACTTCCCTTTCAGCTTTATAGGCAAGATGAAACAAATGGGTTACGTTATTGTATTCTTTGTAAGCGAGGATGTCCTGAATTTCCCGATTTCACCCACCTAAAAATCTAGCCATAGCAGGTTCCACATCCTCCTCTAATTTACAATGCAACATACCCATTTGTAATTCCTGATAGTATTCTTCTACACTTTTAGCACCTTGTCTCAATTGCTGCAACTTATTTATCATATCACGGGCATAGTAAGATGGAACAAATCTATCTCTCATGGCTCGTTTCAGCGCATCCCAAGTTTTAGGTATGTTGGATTTTTCTTGCCATATTCTATCCACCAAATAGAAGCAAAATCTGTAAACTCACTAGTAGCAGCCCTAACACGTGTAGTCTCAAGAAATTCATGGCATGCAAACTTTTGATCAACAGCAATATCCCAAGTAATGTATGCATCAGGGTCATATTTACCATCAAAAGGAGGTATTTTAAATTTAATCTTACTGAAAGCATCATCATTATTGTGTACCTCGCGTCGGCGGTGGCCACCCATACCTCTACGGTTGTGACGTAGGCAACGTCGATCACGAGTGTCTCGATCATCATGTTCAGTATCAGCTGTGTATTCTTCATCATAACTACCATCCTCTCGATCTTCCTCCTTCTTTTCTTCTTTATGCTTGTCATCTCGGTCTTCCTCCTTCTTTTCTTCTTTATGCTTCTCTTTATCATCGTTGTGGAGGTCATCAAAACGCCTTAGAAGAGCAGCAAGGCTTTTGTCCACACTAGCAACAGACTTCTCCAAACTTGTAAGCCTGTTGTTTGTGGCAATCTGCATATCCTCCAACTGCCCAAGCTTTTCATTTGTCACCTGCAAGTCATTATCCGGTCCCTCCGTGTGCAGCTTCACTTGCCTCTCAAAATGTTGTATGATGCCCTTTGTGTGAGGTGAATGTCCCATTTGGTTATCTTCATCGAACCCTGGCATGGTTCAAAGACAAAGACAACAAGAAGATAAGTGAAGAAATAAAAGCCCTACAACTACTAGGATGTAGCTACAGCAAGTCGCTCACTCTCAACCTGTTACACAAGTTCTTACCTTGCTTGACAGGAGGGGTCACCTACCAACAAGTTTGCAGCAATGGATGAAGTGTATCGGTGCCGCAGCACAAGACCTGTCAAGCTATAGAATATGTGGAGCTATAGGTGGGCTGAAACAAGGAACAAACTAGCACCACGTTAGTTATAAAAAGCAAGCTGAATAATCATTCAACCAGCGGTACTGTGCTGGTCCTAGCCTAGACCATGCTAGAGAAGCAAGCCTGGACACAAAGGAAGGCACAACACACCACCTGAAGCGAACAAAAATCACAAAGAACAGCCCCTTTTTCTTTGATTCTTTCTCTTTCTCTTTCTTTTTCTTTACCTTTTTCTTTTCCTTTTTCTTTCTTTTTTCTCTTTTTCTTTTTTAGGGGACACTCAAAACTGATTATATGAACAAGAAGACTGCCAAAGAGCAATTCACCACGCACACTTTCCCAAAAGGGCAGGGGTATTCCGGTAAAAAAAGATTTGGAGTAAGCCACGCGTTTAGATATGAATACTTGCTGCGTGATTACTTGGATATTTGTAGCACAAGGTTAACTGATTCCTTGTCCGACTAGAACTTCTAATTCTACTCGGACTCAGCCAACAGAGAGGGTTAACCAATTCCTTGTCTGATTGCAACTTCTAATTCTACTCGGACTAGGCCAAAAGAGAGGGACACCAATTCCTTGTCCGATTGGAACTTCTAATTCTACACAGACTCAGCCAACAGAGTGGGAAATCCGATTCCTTATCAGATTAGAACTTCGAACTCGACTCAGATCCAACCAACAGAGAAACAATATGGTAGTGCGTGTTGTGATAAAACCGTGACAAGAACTCAAAACTCTAAGGGAATAAAACTAGAACCAGCAACTCGACCAAACTGATGCAACCAAAAACTCAACAAGCCCTAACCAACTAGTGCTAGCCATGGCTCAAAGGTTTTAGGATTGCAGGAAATGAATCTACAATTTTTTTGGCTTTTCTGAACTATGGGAAAAATAAAAATAACGAAGGATTGGAAGTCTCTCACCGATAAACCTTGCTCTGATTACCAATTGATAAGAACCCGCTAGGGTTTGTGGACCATCTTTCAATGAGAGGCATGAGATAACTTGATTGATGGATGGAGATGACGTTCACGGCCCGACTACAGCCTTCCAAGACCGTGCCTTAGCGACCGATACCCCACTTCCAAAGGCCGTCACGTTCTTGCGGAGCGCGATAATCAGCCACTAGGGCTCCCGTCCTGCAAGCAATCGAAGAACTAGCAAGAATGAGGAAACAAGCACTGAATTTACAAGATGAAATTGAAGGTTTCAAACTGAATCTTATTAAGAGTGGGGTTCCGAAGACAAGGAGACGGGCGACTGGATCAGCACGCATGCCTACAAGCAAGTAGTGAAGGCTAAACTTGATCTAAACAAAACCCAAGTGTTCATGGTGGCGGCTAAGGGGTATATGATACGGGGAGGATGACCACAAGAGAGTTTGGGTCATGCTCCAACCCTAGGACGCGTCCCTATTGGACTCTAAACGGTACAAGCCCCTTGGGCTAACTTAAGGTGACGCAACACCCTGGATAGAATAGACCTCTCGGTGGTTTTTGGACTGTTGACGCTGCTTCTGAGGAGATATGAGTACGAGGCCAGATCCATATGAAAGTAGACTTGATCAGCTTTCCAACAAGTCTAGAATCACCTCAATCCGACTCCATATGTAACCGTAGTGACCGTAGCAATTTAGAGGTTTGCTGTAGTCCGAATCCAGCCTACGCAAGTCCTTTTCCCTTTTGGTCTTCTCTTTGATTTCTAATCAAAACAAGAGTGCACTTGTCTCTAAGATCTAAATAGGATGGACAAGAGCTGAAGAAGGAACTCACTTGATGATTAAGTTTTCGAGCACGAGCATGAGTAATAGGACTAGCAGGTACTGGTGTCGGCGTGGATGGCGTGGATGCATGGTTGGTGTTGGTATGGTTGGTGTTGATGTCCTCATCATTTACCCTCTCTACACAGTTTCTGGAAGTGTCGGACTGCTGGTTGCTTTGGTCCGACGCTGGTTCATCCGACGTTCAGCAAAGTGGCGTGAATCAGTGACCGTTAGAGATGAGCGGTTGACATTAAACCTGAGTGACACGTGGCGCAATCCAGAGCTTCGGACATTGGACATTGGTCCGACGCCTACCGTCCGACGGTAGAGTCTGACGCCCCGAAAAAGGGTTTAACAGCTGTTTTTCAGTGGGTAACGGCTAGAAGTGCACTTAGGGGTATTTATACTCCTTCCCTGGTCACTTGGTGACTCTCTTGCACATTTGATTCATTGCCATACTCTTATGAGCACTCTCTAGCCTCCCACTCACTCACTTGTTCATCCTTTGATCATCTTTGTGAGTTGAGTGATCCTCAAGTGCATCATTGCTAGTTATTTGCATTCTAGTGTACTTGAGGCAAGCCATTCCTGAGTTCTTATTCTCTTGGGGCATTGCCGTGTCCCTAGTGGCTTGGAGGTGATTCTGGTGTTGAGGTTGATTGGAGATTGTTCAAGCCCACACCGAAGGTTTGATTGTGAGGGGTTCTTGCGGTTATTCCCTGGCAGAGTGCCAAAACCAACTCTAGTGGATTGCTCGTGGTTGATAGCCACTTCTCTTGTGTTGGTGAGCGGCTTCCGGTGAGGGATTGGCGTGTGAAGCCTATCTCGCAATCCACCAAGGAAGACCGGTGCCGCAACGAGGAGTAGCGTGACAGCGATCACGTGAACCTCGGTAAAAAATCGAGTGTTCTCTGTTCTCACCTTCGAGTGGATGTCTTGGCTTTCCGGTGTTTCTATTGGTTGATCTTGGATTTCATATTGATTTTCGTCTCCCGATGATTGGATCAACCTCTACTCTCCTCGATGGTATAGCTTCCTCGATCACTTACTCACTTGCGCTTTATTACTTGTTTAAGTGCTCTCTCCTTAGGTCTCAAAGGAGTGAGTTTCTTGCGATTGTGTGCATATTCTTGTGAGTAGTATTTTGTGCTAGGTGGCTTGCATAGAGTAGCCTAGAGCTAGTGCTTAGCAAAAGCTTTGTTAATTGCTAACTTGTGGTCTAGTGTTTTGTAGAAAATTTTATAGGCTATTCACCCCCTCTAGCCTATCGGGACCTTTTCATTTGGTATCGGAGCCGAGGTCACCAACATTTGAGGCTTATCATCCTTGTGGTGCAAGATGGCTCAAATCAATGTGTTGGGGAAGCCCCCAAAGTTTGATGGTACAAGCTATGATCATTGGAAGAGAAAGATGATAGTTCACTTTGTGACCATGCACATTGATGTTTGGAAGGCAACGGGGACAAAGATTGAGTATGAGAGTCCACAAGCTCCCATCGATGCCGACAAGAGGAAGATGGAGTGCAATGCTCATGCAATCAATGCACTCTACACCACTGTTAAGTCTCATGTATTTGAGCAAATCAAAGATCTTGATTTGGGTCATGACATTTGGAACCGGTTGGAAGGAGACATATGAGGGCACACAAGAGGTCAAGAATGCCAAGGTCTATATGTTGAGGGAGAAGTTTGGCACATTCAAGATGAATGATAATGAGAGTGTGCCGGAGATGTTCAACCGGTTACAAGTAATTGTGAATGACATGAAGAGCTTGGGTGAGGAGATCAAGGACAAGGATTTCTCTCACAAGTTCTTGAGTTGCTTTCCTCCAAGGTTTGCTATCATCAAGACATTGCTACCAAGAGAAGACTTGAGCACCAAGAAGCCCAACCAAATTTTCAGTGAGATCATCACTCAAGATATGAACAATGAAGAGGTGGTTGAGGAGAATAAGAAGAAAAGTGTGGCACTCAAAGCTACATCCTCCAAGAGCAAGGGCAAGGCCAAGATGGTTGAGCTTGATGAAGAATCTACTTCAAGTGATGATGATGATGATGATGAAGATGATGATGATGATGATGAGGCTATGGCTCTTCTAGTGCGCAAGTTTGGCCTGTTCATGAAGAGGAAGGGCTATGGCCAAGGCAAGAAGAAGTTCATCTCCAAGAATAAGCAAGAGCCAAGGAGGTCTTTCAAGTACAAGAGCTTAGATCACTTCATTGCCGATTGTCCACTCAATAGTGAAAATGACAATCAGAGTGATGATGAAAAGAAGAAGAGCAAGAAGAAGGACAAGAAAGAAAAGAAGAACAATAATGTGACACTCAAGAAAAAGAAGGGACAATCATATTGTGTCACTTGGGATGATAGTGATGCCTCTACCAATGAAAATGATAGTGATGATGAGGGCAAGACCATCAAGAAGAATGCCATGGCAAGCATTGCTCTCAACAACAAGCTGTCTCTCTTCGACACTCCATCCAAATGCTTGATGGCCAAGCCATCCAAGGTACAATCTGATGATGAGAGTGATGAGGAGGAGCTCTCATGTGATGAGCTTATGTCCATGCTTGATGGTGCCAACACTTACATAGAGGCCAAGAGAAAGGAGTGCAATGAATTGCGCAAGGGTAAGTGTTGGTATTTCTTATGCATAACTAAAATATAAAAGATTCCGCAAGCGCACAGAATACCATTGTAGCATTTTACAGGGAGTATTCCAGGTATCGTTATTTATATTTTACCATACGGAAACAATGATTAAAGAAGTTTGATAGTTGACCATCATGTGTCTTCTAACTTAGTACACCAACTAGACTATAGTAGGGGTAAATGATAAATGATAGGAGCTATGCTTAAATGACATAGACACACAGGACAATTCTATGATAAAAGAGTAGATAGCTAAAGTGAGAGGACAACGGGAGAGTTCAAGGTTTCTAAATACTTCTCTATTACTGGGCTTCTATAATAACTGATTCATGGTAGATAAAGCAATCACACAATAACACTTCGGGACATTAGAACACTAGCCAGGGAACGGGATGAGAATGGGACTAGGAAGTTCTGACTACGGTCCTACAATCATCAACCTACACAAGGTGGAATACGTCGGCCATTAGGGCTGTCATCTCCTGGGGCTACCACAACTATTCGTAAGGTTAAGTGCAATCTCAGGTAACCTCTAGTCTAGACACCATGCCTACACTATTAATTACTACTCTAATCCCATATGAAAACTAGAGCACTCGATGCGAGCAAAGATCCTACGCCAAAGTATAACAACTACACTAACCAATCAAATTCAGGGCATAAAGTAAATAGAGAAGATAAATATATTAAAACATCAGTCTTACAAAGATGAGATACAAAAATATATCAGACCCATGAAGACTTCTCCAAAACCGAAGCACAGGTCCGCTCTCCCTAACTCTTAACTAGAACTAATCTACTACATTAGAAAGTTTAGCCCTAATTCTCTAGAGTTGAGAGGTTATCCATTCGAGGGACGCCTCTACAACTCTATAATGGTGCACTTGACTTGGGGGTCCTGGGTTCCTTATATGGGGGCGCCTGGCCTCCCCTCCACCTTGGGCAAGCGATATGGTACTAAGCCTTTCCACCATGTGCACATAGAGGCTTTAATGGGCCAAATTCTGATTTAGGCCCAATTAATCTCGCAGCCTTTAATTAATTCCGCAGCTCAGGTTCTAGAATCTTCCAGTGTTTGTAAAATCCATATCTCTTTATTTCAGACTCCAAAAATAGCAAAACATAGGTCAGTTTCGATCGTCTCGACGAGCTCTATGCAATGGTGAACTCCAATTCCTCATTTGAGATACTTTTAATTGGTGAAAAATTGAATATCCCTTCATACCCTGCAAAATAAGTGAGAACACCAAAACTCGTGGAACTTGTTAAAGTCAAACCCTAAAACTATGTTGTGGATTGTTTTATGCCCTTGATTCATGTTTACTTGATGGGTAAAAATGAGCAATAACTACCGTCAACAAGTTCCCCCAAGCTTACCCTTTGCTAGTCCCTTAGCAAAGCCAAACTTAGCATATATCAAAAGTTATAACTATTCCTCACAAGTATTCAGTTTTAAACCAAGAAGTACTTAAGGATTAGAGTAGACCAAGCTAACCTTCAGACTTACCTGTATTACCTTTACCATGGAGCTTGTAGCTTTCTCTTGAGTCTTGGGTAATTGAAGGATAGAATGTCTAAGTTAAACACTATATCTCAAGCTCTGTTGTTCAACTCTTATCCTAGAGCTTTTGCAAGTTTTCAAAATAAAACTCAGAGTTTCCTTTGTATGACTTTCTCAAGTCTCTCAATATGTGATATTTGTGGATCCTCACCAAGGCAATAGTGATGCATGCCTTCTCTTTTTCTCTCACCCTATAACTAATGACTTATGTGGAGCTCATGTGTAAGGAGTCAGCTCATACATACTTGCAGTGAATGTATTGTAAAGTCAAACAATGGATCCAAAGGAACAAGTCATACAATCAAATCAAAATGTGCATGTGTGTGGATGTGAGGTGGTACATGAATATATATGGTGGCTAATCCTAATTCTACTCGTTTGCTCCTTGAGAGATCTCTCTCTCTTTTTCAAACATTAGGGAATTCTGTTGCAGGATAACATGGGCTATCTTTCTTTTCTTTTTCTTTTTTTCAGGCAGGCATCAGTGTACCCATTGTTTTGATAAATTTGGACACTTGTCCATTTTTACCTCTCAGGCGGGCATCTTTGTACCCATTGTTTTCTCTCATCTCACTCTTTTGCATAGCCACATGCCTCTTCTCTGCAACAATACTTCCCTTTTTCTTTTTCTTTTGAGAGATTGCAACAAGAACTTTGGAGCATTGATCTGGGGTAACCAATGGGATATTTTTAGTGTTCACTCCTAGTGTAGGAGTAGAACGGATCTAGATGGAATATGTGGAATGTGGATGCGCCCACTTGGATATGAGTAGCGCATTATGGGTGGAGTGCATGTGTTCTTGATTGTAAAAGCATGACAAGTTCCTAAGGTATCAACAAAGCTTGACTAAACTCAAAACAAAGCAAGTAGCATATAATGTGTATGTTTTTCTAATCTAACATGTATGGCCATGGTAGGATTATAAAGCTCTTGCATACAGGAACTCATCATGTGGTTTTATGGATTTTAAAAATTAATCTCCAAGACTCAAATATCACTAGGAACAAGATAAATAGCAGCTCAAACTTTGCATATCATATCCCTCAATTACTTAGACTCAGATCAAGCATTTGCTACCCACAAGTTTTAGGTTCAAAGTAAATCTTCAAGTTAAAATGGTTGCGTCTAAAACTTGGGATGACTCAAGGTTGAAAACTCAGTTGGTATGAGGAATCATGGTGAGGTGCTGCTTATCAAATTCCTGAGCATGGTTTCCATCTAGTCTGAGCAAAATTATTATAAGCACTCTCTTTTTATTTTATTCAAATACACTAACTAACCTAAACACTATTTATTTGGTTTTCAAATTTTATTTCAATAGCTAACTCACACGAAAAGCATTATGATACAATAATAAAGATGGGAAAATTATACTTAGCTGGATTAAGTGGAGGGTGCCCTCCCCAAGCTGGATATTGATGAGGTCTTTGATGTTGCAAGTTGAGTGATCCTTATGGGAGCAGGTGTACCGGCAACGTAAGGTCGTCGGGTTGACTAGCTCTTTGATCTTGTATTATCCTGTAAAACTCAATTGTCAACAAGAATACGAAATTTCATGAAGAGGGGTTAGGTTAATACCACTCCATGGTAAGTGATTGGTTTTATATTTCCAGCAGAAGTTTCCTAATTGGGTGGACCTTCATGTGCCCACATATTTTTGGGTTTTTTTTCTAAAAAGTGTGAACCTTTATGTGCCCACATATTTTTGGTATTTTTAGATTTTCTTATGGTACTTTGGTGAACCTTCATATGTTCACATATTTTTGGTATTTTATGACTTTATAAAACAGACTCGATAATCGGATAGGTATAGTTACCTGATAACTAAGGGATGCTCCTTCCCCAAGCTAGATGTTTGCAATACTTAGTGTTGATGATCTTTAGAGTGGGCTTACTAGCAGCAGTCTGGTGGGCGCCACCGATGGACTCACTCCTCAGACATAGTGTTATCCTGCATAATTATACTCCAACAAGAAAACCAAAACTCGAGGCTCAAATGTGTTAAGGCGTTAGCGGTCAGCTAATAAGTAATTGATTATTCTCTGAGTTGATTTTAATTGACAGATTTTAGCAGGATTCTCTTTTTAGGGTTTTCTAACTTTCTTATGCAACAATCAAATATGTATGCACTCTATATATTTTTATGCCACCACGGAGAATATTTATTCTCATGGGGCTCAGGATTTGCATAATGCAAGAAAGTAAATACAGATGCTATTATCATTTTTTTATTTATTATATTTTTTATGCCACCATAGCGAATATTCTATAAGTTTATTTACATGGGGCTTTAATGTTTCATGATGCAATAAATATGGCAATAAAGATTTTTCTCTCTTCTTTTTTGATATGCATAAAGATGAATATGCTAAAGTAAAATTACTAATGTAAATTATGAATACTAATTAATTAGATAACTACCATGTTACCTTATGGCAAGGGTGCGGAATTTAAAGTCTACTGACATGACTTTTTTTCACTCTTGTGTATCTCTCCGTCTTAGAGATGAAGGTCTTGATGGTTGCACCTCTGGCGATGGTGATGTTACTTTTGTTCTTTGTTTGGCCAGTAGGTTGAAGTAGAGCATTAATAGTGGAAGCTGGTAGCATCTTGCTCAGCGTGCATGTTCACAGAACTTTCACTTGTAGAAGTTTGAGAATTAACAAATTTGATTGAAGTGTTGTCCTGTTTGCAAAACCAAGGTAGAGATCAAGTGCATGGGCTCTGCTGGTGGAAAAACACCAACAGAACCGAATCTATTTCTTTATTTATTCTTCTCTAGCCTTAGGCACATTAAACAAGACAAAGTTGATGTTTGTTGATGGTCGTTAAGTACCAATTTTATACCGTTAACTAATTCCTAGGGAAGATCAATAATAGAAGCATAGGCGTTATTACTGACAAATTCCACGAGTTTTGGTGAATTGTGTATTTTCCAGGGATTATTCCAGAAAGGCTTAAAAGAAGGATTAAAGTGCTTAATTACCACAAAACTTAACTGCCAAGGAAACATCATCACGAAGACTCTGGAAGAGTGTAGAACACACCCGAAGCAAGCGGAGGCCCGCACCTGGCCAAGTAGGGCCGGCCAGCCCTAAGGGGGCCGGGCGGCGCCCCCCTAGGGTTTCGCCGCTGCCTTCTGGAGTCTTCATCCACCGTCTCCAAGGAGTCATTTGAGCCCTTTGTTTAAGTCGGTTTGATCCCACGGCGCACATTCATCCCACTGGGCTATAAATAAAGGGGCAAACCCCCCTCCCAGAGGACCAATTCATTCCTCCTGCTTCATTTGTCAAGAGTAGACAGAAGTTAGGGTTTTCAGAGATTAGAAATAGGGCTCTAGTTCTTCAAGTTCATAGTTTAGGCGTCTAGCAAGGTTCAAGTAGAGTTGGGCGCTACGCTCGGGATTCCAGATCTGTTCGTCTGGAGATCGGTAATCTTATCTTATATCTCATTATGACTTTGCTCTATTTTAATATATTGCTACTTATTCAGTTCTTAGTTTATTCTAGTTGCATATTCGATATAGTTGTGATTGGTGATGATTATTGTTGTTTGATCATAAAGCGCCTAATTCAGTACTCGAGTGAGTTAGGTGGTGCGTATTATGTAGACGTGGTTTCTAGACATATTACATACCTACGGAGGCACCCTGACGTGCCGAGTCGTGTGGTAGTCCGTGTAGGTGACAGCTGCGTTGGTTCCTCTATAGTCCACCCCCGTACGTAGGACGAGCAGAACATGGTCGCGAAGGAGGTGACCCTTGTGTCTTAATATCCTCATTAGATGATGCTCCTTATGATGTTTTCTGAGTTGATTATGCTATAAATGAAAATGTGTAACGTGGCGTAAGCTGTAGACTTTCTATTTAGTAATTACATAGGTTTCCTTTACTTTAGCCGAATCTCGAGATTGTCTTACTACATTAGTGAGTCTCTATATTCTATCTCTGGAATACCATTTACCTCATTTACTCAGTTATCATTGACTTATTTATCGCTAAAGCACTAGAGTTATGGGTTATCATAGGTCTGCACATTTATCTTTCCAATTATTATATTATATTATCCTAATGAGTAGAATGCCTTTTTATCCTTTTGGCATAAAATAAATCAACGATACTCGGAGTACTTACCGGGTGAAGTGCTACAATGAGAGAATTATCTGCGCTTGCAGATATATTCTATAGTATTATTTTTAGGAGGCAAGTGAAGATTATTTTACCTTTGGTTTTTGGCATCATGTTAGGGATGACAACTTAACGTGAAGTGATGTTAAAAATACCAACAAGCATTTCTGGCGCCGTTGCCGGGGATGACAATTGTATTCATTAGGATAATTTATTGAGTTCGTTGGTTTTATTCGCCAGGATATTTATTCTAGAATTTCATATAGGAGAGTTCTTCATAGATAATATTATAGAAAAACATAAAAATAACTATAGATATAAATACTTATAGATAACCATAACCTTTTGCTTTAGCAGACTTACCCGTGTTTTGTTTATGTTTGAATATCTTATATAGGGTAAGTGCAGGATTGGTTGTGTACTTTAACTCTTATCAATCAGGAACAACCATAGGAAGAAGGGTCTTACATTATTTTGTGAAGCCATGGCTGAGAAGACTCTACGTGAATTCTCTGCCCCAAGCACTCAGAATATTCGCGTTGGGCCAACTTTTAACATTGGAGATCATGATTACGAGATCAAGCCAAGCCTTATCAAAATGGTGCAAACTATCACATTTAGTGGAAAGAAAGATGAAGATGCAAGTGTCCATCTGCAGAATTTTCTGGAGATTAGCAACACCATCAACATCAAAGGCATTCCTCAAGATGTCGTGCTACTCTGTTTGTTTCCGTTTTCATTGGAGGGAAAGGCGAAGCAGTGGTTTTATTAGAATAAAGATCGAGTCAAGACATGGGTAGAATGTTCAAAAGCTTTCCTAGAAAAGTTTTTCCCAGTAAGCAAAACCAATGCTCTACGAGGAAAGATTTCAGAATTTTGTCAGCAGAAAGGTGAATCTATTCCAGAAGCCTAGGAACATTTTCTAGATTACATATCAGATTATCCCCATCATGGAATGGAAAAGTGGTTGCTCATGCAAACATTTTATCACGGACTAATTCAAAGGTCACGTGAGCAGCTAGATGCCACTGCTGAAGGATCATTTATGTCACTCACCCCTGGAAGAGCTGAAGATATTATGGCAAAGATAGCAGAAAATCAGAATTGGACAAACAACACTCAGACATGCCATTAGAGTGAAGAAGTTCCAAAGGAAGTGTGTTCACTGTCAACCAAGATGGATGTACTGTTGAACTGGTTAGAGCAAAGAGCCAATCATAAAAGAGATTGTCAAGCTATTCAAGAGGCATTCAATTACCAGAATCAATATGAAGGATCTTTAGGAATTGAGTTTGCAAATCCCCCATAAGATATTAGTACAGTCATCAAGTCTACTTCTCAGAAGTAAGGATGGAATCAACCTTGGTCAACCAACCAAGGTAAGTACCAAGGCAATTATAATTTTTCAAATCATAGACAACCACCTTGAGAGAATTAATATTAGAACAAGCTAGAATTAATGAAAGTATTTATAAGAAGCTTGCTTTTAATGATAAAGTTTAAGAAGGAATTAATTCTAAGTTGGATAATTTCTCTTCTGCTGTTAAAGATCAAATATTATTTAATAAAAAGATAGAATTACAAATTGTACAATTATCTTCTACTTTGTTTACCACTAACCATGAACAAATAAAAGGGATATCTACTAGAGGAGGTAAATCGACAGTGATCCACCTTACCCAAAAGGGGCACTTAGACCATCACATTTAGTGCAGGTAGAAGAAGAGATTGAAAAGGACAACAGAGAAGAAGAAGTTATACCACCTTCACCACTAGCTGAACTACAAGATCAAGAATTAACTCAAGATTTTCATGACACAACCCTCCTACCGTTTCCACATAGAAGAAGAAGAGCTAAAACGGATGATCAGTTTGGTAAGTTTGTAGAGGAAATTCAGAAGTTATATATCAATATTCCGTTGTTAGATGCCATGCAGGTACTTACATACATGAAGTATCTTCGAACCATCCTCAACAACAAAGGACCACTACCTTCTATTGAAGTTGTCAAGCTAACGGAGGAGTGTAGTGAGGCAATTATGAGTTCTTCTCCTACTAAGAAGAAGGATCCAGGGTGTCCCACTATTGATTGTTCAATAGGAGACCAGATGTTCGAGAATGCTTTATGTGATTTTGGAGCAAGTGTCAGCGTCATGCCCAAGACCATCTTTGACAAACTCAACTATCCTACGCTCACACCAACCACGATGTGTTTGCAATTATCTGACCAATCGGTCCGCTATCCCGCAGGAATCGCAGAAAATATTCTGGTAAAAATCCACAACTTTTTCATTCTTGTAGATTTTGTAGTACTTGACATGCAGGAAGAGAGGAAATACCTCTCATCCTAGGGTGACCATTCCTAAACACTGCAAATGCAACCATCAATGTCGGAGCTGGAGAGATCACATTCACCATCAATGGGCAAGAAGAGCGATTCGCATTCAAGCCAAGACTGGAGCAATGCCAAACATTGAAGTGTCATGAAGAACAAGATGTAACAACATCTCCGACACCAGAGATGAATCATTCAACTGGAGAAGTCTGGATCAGCGGACTCAAAGACCTCGAACCTTCGCCGGGAGGTAACTCGGTAGTTATCGGTAATTTAATTCTTGCATTGAAATTTGCATATTTACTTTCTCATAAATTGTATTATTAAAAAGAAATAAAATAATCATTGCATGATTAAAGCTAAGCCCCATGTGATTATTACCAAAGGAGTGTTAAACCCCCGTCAGTGAAATTTACTGTGGTGGCAGAAAATTATAAAAAGACAATCATTAGAATTCTAATTTTTCATAGATTCATAAAAGTAATTTAGTTTTTCATTCTTGTGTCATTATACGGTATAAGTAAGGGAAATATGTGGGATCCACCATCATCACATCAAGTCATTTCAAGTCCCATCATCAACCACCACCTTTCACTACCATCCAAACTCCATTATTCACACATGCACTACCCACCATTCATCATTTCACTAGAGAAAGCATAAACACACATGCATTTAGAGAGACCTGAGAGTAATGTCGACACATTTCAAAAAGTAGAGGGCCAAAGCACACCAGGTGGGGCCCGGCCGGCCCATACCCACGCCGGCCAACGCCCCTCTGCCTCTTCTCTGCCTCTCCTTTCTCTCACTCACTCACTCATTCATTCACACACCAGTGAGCTCCTAGCTACCTTGCTTCATAGCTCATGATTTCAAACTCTGACAAATCTTTCATTTGATTCAAGTTTAAGCAAGGGAAGGAGTAGAGAAGAGGCTTAACAAGAAGACCTAGAAGAAAGATCACTACTTTGATTCCTTCTCTTCACTTGTTCTTACTTGTTCTTGTTCTTGTTCTTGTAATCTTGTTTGTTCTTGCCGTCTTCTTCGTGTTCTTAATTTTACAGGCAAGATGAGCAATAGGATGAAAGGTGCCATTCGATCCCTTGGAAGAGCCTTCTCACGCCGCACAACACGATGTCAATCATCATCACAAGTGCCATCGTTCGTCGGCTCCGACATGAATATCGATCCTCCGTCACCCTTCACGTATGACAACCCTTCATCCTCTTCCCAACCGGAAGAGAGATATGAGCTCACAAGCATCACTGAAATTTCATTACCAATTAGACCGCAGAGGGAGATATTAAATGTGGTTAAAAATAAGGAATTTACGCATACTCCAATTTTTTATGCCACTTTGCTCCATGAAACCGGAATGGATTACGAGTTTGAGCTTATTTTTAGAAATGTTTGATGGAAAAGTGCATGACAAATTAATGAGCAGGGTAGCAAGTTACTCACTATAGAATTTATTAGCACCCTAGACTTTGATGATGATGAGGTTAATTTTAGAATGTTTAATAAACCTTTCACCCTCTCATGGAAAACTCTTAGTTCAGCACTAGGATTATTGAGGATTCAATAATCAGTGTGTGGTCAATATAGCTGAAACTCTCCAAGACTTTGATAAAGATGATTTTTGGGAGAGCATAACTGCAAAGAAACCAGAGAGAATCTACTGAAGAAGTTCATCACCCCACACTGATATTCATGCTTAAATGGCTAGCTTTTACATTCTTTACTAGAGAGGAGTTAAATACTATTAAACAAGATGAGCTGCATTTGTTATATATCATGATTAAAAAGAGAAAGGTGTCACCTATAAAAATGATGTTGAATTATTGGAGAACTGTCCCTTCCATGAAAAAGTGCAGTATTTCTTTTACTTTCTGGATTACACGTTTAGCTGTAGGGCTAGATTTATTATCAAATGCTTTACTTGTTTATATTTCTGATGCCCGCACAATTATTGGTTATAATTTTTTCTTTCGTGCTCACATGCTCAAACGCCGAAATAATAAAATAGTTATGATTTATAAAAATTATGACAATGAGTACGAACTACCAGATAGGGAGTTAGGAATTTATTCTGTTCAGAATTTTATTTTTCCAGCTGTTAGAGCTAATGTTGGCAGGTGTCCGTCCGCGCGCATCAGCATGGCGCCAAGAACTAATTTCACTGGAGCTGACCCAGCACCATCTGGGCCAGCTTATTGCCACTATGTTAATTTTAGTGAACAGGGATCGACGCAGGAGCCATGCCAGCAGTGAACTGCACATGTAGGATGGGAGGAACAGCCCACAACAAGGAGAATCTTCGTCAGCAGCAGCAGCAGCGGGTTGGGGAGCAAATGGTATTCATGGAGGACGAGCATCTTTTTCTGCACGCGGGAACACGGACTTCGCCATTGATGTACCGTATCCGTTCCTTGCACCACCAGAAGATGGCTACTATCGGCCGCCTGAGCAGCACTTTTTAGCTACCGCTAATGATTTTTCAGCTTTATCTATGCGTCTCACTAACATTGAACAGGGACATAACGCAATAAGTGACACACTGCACCAGCATGAGCAGTGGCAGCAGCATGTCGACAACAGGTTCTACCAGCATGAACAATGACAGCACAGCACGGACCAACGACTTGATCAGATTTATCAAAAACAGCAGCAGATACATAACGGATTGGAGTATTTGATACATCAGATGGGATACCCGCCGCCACCTCCACCACATTACTAAGTAACATCCAGCTTGGGGGAGATCCCCGCTAGGTGAATACCTCTCACCTTTATATATGTTCTTTATTTCAATATTTAGTTCAGTCTTCAATTCTGTCAATTCTAATATTGCTAAAAAACACAACAAAACAAGAAAACCAAATAAAAATTTATTTACCGCTTTCTTTAGTTATTGCATTAAATTCCTGCTTGTGTAAAAATGAAAATCCAAAAAAAATAATAGATTGTATAATTAAGTTTGCTTTAAATTCCGCATTCAATTTGTCACTAGAATAATTAGAACTTGAAGCTAGAGAAAAATCAAAAAGATATTTAAATTGTTTAAATGTAATTTCCTGCAATTGCTTAGTGTTTAAATTTAAATTCTCCTAGGTATTGCATGAAGTTTATCTACCATGAAAATTTATTCTGAAACTTGATATCAGTGGGTAGCATAAACTTTTCTAGGTAATTGACGGATATGATATAAGAAGGTTTGACTTGCTATTTATTTCATTTTGAGTGACACCTAAAGCTCCAGACATTTCGAAAGTCAAAACAAATATAATAATAATTTGTTCTGCTAATATGATTTAAGTAGACTATTCTGTTATGCATTCATGATTGAATTCACATGCATAAAAAGTTTTCGCTCTATGCAAAAGTCTTTCTCTTAGAAGTCCAACAGAGAGTGTGGGTTATAAAATTAAAAGATGCCATACCAAAGAAGTATGAGCCTGAAAGATGCCATATTAAAAGGGTATGTGCCAAAAAAAAGAAAAGAAAGAAGAGAGTAAAACAATGGGTGCAAAGACACCCGTCTGAGAGAAAAAAAAGGTACAAAAAGTATCCACTGGGGAGATAGCCCACACTCTTCAGAAAGACAGAAAAGAGAGGATAATGCATAGGAGTTTAAAAATAAAATTTGATCACACTCACACATTCAATCATGATGTATAGTTTAGTAGTCCTCCACAATCTTATTAGTAGGCTCTCATCATTTTCTAAATAAAAATTATATACTTATTCAAAAAAACCTGGAGCAATAGTTGAAACAAAGGATGAAAGACTTAGTGCTTGCTTGATTATTCTGTCTCTCAATTACCCAAAACTTAGTTTAAAAGCCCCACGATTGAAAAGAATAGGAATAAATTTGAAAAGTGGATTAATGAATTTCAATCCAGAGAAGAATTTCTGTTTAAATATTTAAGTATTTGTTGGGAGTTATACATCTTTATGGAACCCTGAATAAATTATTTCAAGTCAACTTTGCTAAGGGACTAGCAAAGACTTAGCTTGCGGGTGTTGTTGACGGTCGTTAAGTACTAATTTTATACCATCAACAAATGCCTAAGGAAGATCAATAATAGAAGCATAGAGGTTATTACTGACAAATTCCACAAGTTTCGGTGAATTGTGTATTTTCCAGATATTATTCCAGAAAGGCTTAAAAGAAGGATTAAAGTGCTTAATTACCACAAAACTCATCCGCCAAGGAAACATCATCACGAAGACCTTGGAAGAGTGTAGAACACACCCGAAGCAAGCGGAGGCCCGCACCTGGCCAGGCGGGGCCGGCTGGCCCTAAGGGGGTGCCAGGCGGCGCCCCCCTAGGGTTTCACCGCCGCCTTCTGGAGTCTTCCTCCACCGCCTCCAAGGAGTCATCTGAGCCCTTTGTTTAAGTCGGTTTGATCCCACGGCGCACATTCATCCCACTGGGCTACAAATAAAGGGGCAGACCCCTTCCTAGAGCACCAATTCATTCCTCTTGCTTCATTTGTCAAGAGTAAACAGTAGTTGGGTTTCCAGAGATTAGAAATAGGGCTCTAGTTCTTCAAGTTCATAGTTTAGGCGTCTAGCAAGGTTCAAGTAGAGTTGGGCGCTACGCTCGAGATTGCAGATCTGTTCGTCTGTAGATCGATAATCTTATCTTGTATCTCATTATGACTTTGCTCTATTTTAATATATTGCTACTTATTCAGTTCTTAGTTTATTCTAGTTGCATATTCGATATAGTTGCGATTGGTGATGATTATTGTCATTTGATCGTAAAGCACCTAATTCAGTACTCGAGTGAGTTAGGTGGTGTGTATTATGTAGACGTGGTGTCTAGATATATTACATACCTACGGAGGCACCCTGACGTGCCGGGTCGTGTGGTAGTCCGCGTAGGTGACAGCTACGTTGGTTCCTTTGTAGTCCACCCCCCGTACGTAGGATGAGCAGAGCACGGTCGCGAAGGAGGTGACCCTTGTGTCTTAATATCCTCATTAGATGATGTTCCTTATGATGTTTTCTGAGTTGATTATGCTATAGATGAAAATGTGTAATGTGGCGTAGGTTGTAGACTTTGTATTTAGTAATTACATAGGTTTCCTTTACTTTAGCCGAATCTCAAGATTGTCTTACTACATTAGTGAGTCTCTATATTCTATCTCTGGAATACCATTTACCTCATTTACTTAGTTATCATTTACCTTTTATCATTGACTTATTTAACGCTAAAGCACTAGAGTTATGGGTTATCATAGGTCTGCACATTTATCTTTCCAATCATTATACTAGATTCTAATGAGTAGAATACCTCTTTATCCTTTTGGCATAAAATAAATCAACGATACTCAGTATACTTACCGGGTGAAGTGCTACAATGGGAGAATTATCTGTGCACTAGCGGATATATTCTATAGTATTATTTTTAGGAGGCAAGTGAAGATTATTTTACCTTTGCTTTTTGGCATCATGTTAGGGATGACAACTTAACATGAAGTGATGTTAAAAATACCAACAATGTTACATAATTTGTTTTACTCATGACATGAGTGATAAGATTAGACGATCAAGCATTAATGTTAAGTTCATATGGCAGAAAAGATTTAAATTGCTTAACCAATGGAATGGTTGTCTATCTCTGTATAATATATAAATTTTCACATGAGTATGACTATCATCTTCCAAAGATAGAATGCAATGTTTTAGCACATTTGGTTAAGATTGAGATCAAAAGAATGATGCCATGAACAATCTTAAAGGACAAAGCGTGTTGAGTTAATTAGGTTAATCAATTAAAGATGTAACTCTAACATATTTGTGTCTTTATTTATCTGCATTCCAAGATCAAGAGAAAAATAGTGACCACTTACCTTAAGATATTAAATTCATTATTAGAGCGTGATGGCACTAATTAATGAAGGGTAAATGACTAGTGGTCCTTTCCTTCTCTTGCATCTTGAGTTGTTTATGAGCATCTTGTCTCCTTTATTGCTTATCCTCTTTGCCATCTTTTGCTTCTTTGATCTTATGACATCTTGTCACTTCATTCATTATTATGCCTGCAACAGATTAGTAGATAACACATACCCGAAGGGATGTACAACTTTGGAACATAGGTTGTTTGTCCAGAATTTTATCATGTTCTATCTACGCTATTAAGAAGATAGGGTTGATATTATGTTAGCATAGATCATGTTCTATACCGGCATGACTTGAGTCCAAGTAACTTGTAGAAGAAGATAAAGTGAATGAATCATTAATACTCATAGTTCTCCCATCCATAATGAATGAGCTATGTCTTCCCCTGCAAAGTTATTAAAGTTCATCATGTGCCCTGTCTCATCTCTGATTTGAATTTATCTCGTGACTTAGCCAAATTAAATTGGAAGTTTTCTGCAAGGGTTAGTCCAACAGAATATTCAATGTTTACTACAGCATACGAGCGGCTCAAAAATCAATTTAGACACCACGTCCAATTTGACTTAGGAAGGCATTTTAACCTAAGCACCACGTTTAATTCAAAAAGCCTTTGAAAGTAAAATCATCACACCTCTTGGTTCGAAAATCAAACTAAACACCTTGTCTAATTATGATTGCAGAAAACAGTTTAAACTAAGCACCATGCCTAAATTTAAAAGGTGTATGAAATTTCTCCAAACCTTAAGTATACTATAGCGAACAAAGGTAACATGAAAGTTTATATAGAGTTATGCAAACAGAGATGAAAGAGCATGATCATTGATTAACAATTTGAACATAGATTGACAAGGTAGAGACAACCAATATTAGCAACATAAGATTTTCTAAATAAGCCCATTCTCCCAAACTTGAATTTTGCAAGGCAAAGTTAAGTTTGGATGGATTAATATTGCATGATGATTGGTTGGACATACCTAATGATTTCATCCTTCTACTTCAAGCCTGGAATGATTAGTGACAAAAAATACCCGAGGGAATATTTTTATAATTATAATTCTATGCTCAATTCTCAAGGCTATTACATCAAAAGGTATAAGCTCACATTATTTTTTTAAGAGTGGTTACTTTAGGAAATAAAGTCGTTCTTGGAAAACCTCCTAATTATTACACTTTTAGTTAATAAACTTAGATTAAAAACTTTTGAAAGTAAGATCAAACACTCCTAAACTTGGCACCATGCTTCATTTAAGAGATGTATGAAATTATTCCAGCCATAAACTATAGTAAGTAAAGGTAGCATGAAAGCATTACAAGGATTTAGTCAAATAGAGATAAAATAATATGATTATAGTGAAGTATATATATATATATATATATATATATATATATATATATATATATATATATATATATATTGTAACACCCGAAAATTTCTAATTTTTGAAATAGGAATTTAATTTGATTTATTTATGCAATTGATTGAGCATTTAATATATAGAATAATAATTTTTGTGAATTAAAATAAATCATAGAAAATAAAAACTTGATTGTATGCATTCATGCTGCCCATCAAATATTTTGTATTGCTTGCATTATTTTGTTGGCCTGCAAAATAATCTGAAATCTATTTAAATCTATTTGAAAATGAGTTGAACAATAAAAAAAGATATCTCTCTTTGCTCTCTTGGCCGTGCAAGCCAGTGAGCAAATCGCTGGCTCCCTGTTTCCCTCCCTGCCTGAGGCCGAAGGCCTGCTATCCTCGTTTTCCCTTTGCCGACTGGGCCTGCAGCCAGAGCGCCACCTCCCAGTCTCTCCCTTGGGCCGCTGCAGCTCAGCAGTTAGCAGGCCGTACGCCTCTATCCTTCTCTCCCTGAGACAGACACGCTGGGCCTGCATGGCAGGTTCTCCATCCTCGTATCGAAGACGGACTCCACCGCCGTGGCCGAGTCGTGAATCCGCCGGCCTCCTTGTGCGTGCGGTCTACGCCCAAATCAGCCCCATATAAAGCGCCCGGGCCCCTTGCCTCTCTCCCCACGAACCCTAGAACGTGCTGCCGCCTTCAATCGCGCCGCCGCTACCTCCAATTTTGCAAGCCGCTGCTGAGCAGTCCGCCTGTCACCGTCGAGGGCGAGAACCGAAGCTCCTACCTTCAAATTGCTTGTTCTTTGAGCTTTGCAGCAAGGTTCGTAAACTCCCCAACCCTTCTTCTTTAGTTTCCGTGCGTCGTAGCTCCACCAGTTACCTCGCCGCCGTAGCTTTTCCGCCGCCGCGCTTGCTGCTCCTTCTCCGAGCCATCCCTGCCCCAACCGATGCTCTATATAGGTTCGGCTTGAGCTTATGTGTCTCCAGAACCCTTCGATCAAGCAAATCACCCACCATAGCCTTAGTTCGCATTTTCCAGCTTGCCGCCGGCCATGTCTGCCGCCGTGCCGGCCTCCCCTCCGGCGAACAGAGCCTCCTCATACCTCCCCAATCTAATCTGGACCATTGGTTTAAGATCTAACGGCCCAGATGCTCTCATATCCCTTCGCCGGCCATATTTATAGAAAACCCCCTGAGCTTTTTAATGTTCTAACCCGCGGTCCTTTGGCGTATTTCTCAGATTATACTTTCATATTTAGAAAACGTATTTTCCTCGGTTTAAATTCAAAAGGCGTTTTTAGTTATTTACAGATTTGCCACTGAAAATATTTTGGCCATATTTTATTCGTTTTAGTTCTGATTTGATTCGTTCAGGTCTCGTTAGATTCGTAATTTCGTAATCTATCCAATGAAGCTACTGTTATTCATGTTTTCAACTTTTAAAATTCGAGGTTAGATTTAATCTATTATTTTATTAAAGTAAAACTTGTTTATTTCATAACTTCCCCTTTTGAACTCCGATTTTCGTGATCTTTATATCGTTGGAATCGTAGCGACACATAGATTTGTTTTATAAACTTTTCAATCTATTTTTCTACTATTGGTGTACTGTTTCTAATCCAAATCTTGTTTGTTTCGTGTATGATTGCCTTGATGATTGTGTGGTGATTTTATGATCGAGTTCAGACGGTGAGCAATACGTGGGTGATCAAGAGTACTCTGTTGAGGATCCAAATTCTTAGGATCACTTTGATCAAGATAAGTATAGCATGGACCATCCTTGTTGCCTATTCACTTTAATCACTAAATTCATGATTCATGTGTCTACCTTGGTAACCCTAGTATTTATTCCTAAGTTTTGATGATTTGATCCTTATTACCTATGAGATTACATTTGAGTAGTGATGCTAGTGCTTGATGGTGTCATGATCTTATGAACTTGATTAATTGATTATGAATAAATATTAAAAGATGCTTTTTAGTAACATGGACTAAGGACTTAACTGTAAGTATGACACCGGGACTTACAGCGCATCCATGAGGGTCATATGGCTCTGACTTTAATCAAGTATGAAGTTACTTTCTATTATGTTGTTAATCTTGAAAGGTTCCTTGCCGAGCTGGTTGTTTTGCGGCTCCTGTCTTTGTGTGTACTGCTGTGTGTGTGCCACTAGAAGGAGGGCTCTACCACCCCTTGCCATTGCGCCCGGATTGATTGGTGGCATGTTAGGAAGGCTTTTGAAAGACTTCATAGTGTACCCTGCCGCACTTTCTTGGTGAGGTGACATGGGAGTCATGACCCTTGGTATATGGGAATCACGACTTATGGTGAAAGTGTGTAACCTCTGCATAGTGTAAAACTGATATATCAGCCGCGCTCACGGTCATGAGCGGCCTTGGACGTCTTACAGGAATTGAAATAATTGAATAATGATTAATTAATTCTAGAAGGTTTCTATTGATGTTTATTCCATATTAATTATCATGTTTATATGATCATGTGACCTTGTTCCTTGGATTATTCCACTTGATGCTACTCAAATTGCTAAAACATGATCAACTAAAAGCAACCACTGTCAACCAGTGTCATGCCTTATTTGAGCCTCATAAACCCGTGCTATTCTTGCTGAGTACGACATGTACTTACGCTTGCTTTATTTTTTCATATTTGGATAAAAATCCCGGATGGGTAACAGATGACTTTGATGATTCCTCTGAGGATTACTAGGATTGTGGTTCACCAGTCAACTACTTCCCTGTGGATTGGAGCTTCCGCGAGAGAGTTATCTATATTATTCCATTGCTATTTATGTAAAGACTCTGTGATATTATTCATTATATATTAAACCTTGTGATGGTACTATGTAATTTGTCGCTTATGTGTGTGATTGATCCCTGGGCACACATAAGTTGGTTCATTCAATTTTATCCTTAAAATTGGATGTGACATATATATATATATTTTTCTTTTTAATATGCAAGTGGTATGGATGTATGCAAGAACTAAACATGCTATGGATTTGATATGAGGGAATATAAACTAAATGATGCGAATGCATGGATTAAAATAAATATGCAATGAGATGCAAGAATTAAAAGATAACTACTCAAAAGTTTAAAGTCCATGAGCAAGACTTTCTCACCTTCTTGATCATACTTACCATGACATGTGTGTAGCACAGCCTCTATATTCGTCATTTGAGATGTGATTTGAATTGTTGTGACGACGACCTCCTTCTCCTATCTACATAAGGTTAGAAAGAAATATATATATGTGTGCAAACCTGTGAGATGGCAGGGTTCCATTATTGATGAATCTTGAATGTTCAAACACCCTGGGCTCTTCAATATATCTTCTTGTCTTGTGGAAACTTGCCGGAAGGTCAAAACGGCTTCTGTTGTCCTGTCTTATTTCACAACTCAACAGAACAGGGGTAATCATACTAAATCTAGTAGTACACTAAATTAGCAGACATCATGATCACTATAAAACTCTTATGCCAATTGCTTCCCCGGCAACGGCGCCAAAAATGCTTGTTGGTATTTCTTATGCACAACTAAAATATAAAAGATTCCGCAAGCGCACAGAATACCATTGTAGCATTTTACTAGGAGTATTTCAGGTATCATTATTTATATTTTACCATAGGAAAACAATGATTAAAGAAGTTTGATGGTTGACCATCATGTGTCTACTAATTTAGTACACCAACTAGACAATAGTAGGGGTAAACGATAAATGATAGGAGCTATGCTTAAATGACATAGACACAAAGGAGAATTCTATGATAAAAGAGTAGATAGCTAAAGTGAGAGGACAACGGGAGAGTTCAAGGTTCCTAAATACTTCTCTATTACTGGGCTTCAAAAATAACTGATTTATGGTAGACAAAGCAATCGCACAATAACACTTCGGGACATCAGAACACTAGACACGGAACAGAATGAGAATGGGACTAGGAAGTTCTGACTACAGTCCTAAAATTATCAACCTACACGAGGTGGAATACGTCAGCCATTAGGGCTATCACCTCCTGGGGCTACCACAACTATTCGTAAGGTTAAGTGCAATCTCAGGTAACCTCTAGTCTAGGCACCATGCCTACACTATTAATTACTACTCTAATCCCATATGAAAACTAGAGCACTCGATGTGAGCGGAGATCCTATGCCAAAGTATAACAACTACACTAACCAATCAAATTCAGGGCATAAAGTAAATAGAGAAGATAAATATATTAAAACATAAGTCTTACAAAGATGAGATACAAAAATATATCAGACCCATGAAGACTTCTCCAAAACCGAAGCACAGGTCCGCTCTCCCTAACTCTCAACTAGAACTAATCTACTACATTAGAAAGTCTAGCCCTAATTCTCTAAAGTTGAGAGGTTATCCATTCGAGGGACGCCTCTACAACTCCATAATGGTGCACTTGACTCGGGGGTCCTGGGTTCCTTATATGGGGGCGCCTGGCCTCGCCTCCACCTTGGGCAAGCGATATGGTACTAAGCCTTTCCACCATGTGCACATAGGCTTTAATGGGCCAAATTCTAATTTAGGCCCAATTAATCCCGCAGCCTTTAATTAATCCCGTAGCTCAGGTTCTATAATCTTCCAGTGTTTGTAAAATACATATCTCTTTATTTCAGGCTCCAAAAATAGCAAACCATAGGTCCGTTTCGATCGTCTCGACGAGCTCTATGCAATGGTGAACTCCAATTCCTCATTTGAGATACTTTTAATTGGTAAAAAATTGAATATCCCTTCATACCCTGCAAAACAAGTGAGAACACCAAAACTCGTGGAACTTGTTAGAGTCAAACCCTATAACTATGTTGTGGATTGTTTCATACCCTGCAAAACAAGTGAGAACACCAAATTCTTAGTGACAAGTCAATTCCTTCTACTACTATTGTTATCACTAACCCTTCTTGCAGCTCTACCACTCCTATTTCACTTAAAGATGATGGCTCTAAGGCCTCACTTGTGGTGGAAAATAAGAACCTCAAGGAGGAGGACAACAAGGTCACCCGTTGTCGGGTACCAAAGTATGGGGTACCCAATTTCAGCGCAAAAACATACTCCCCAAAATAAGGCTTGGCCCAAGCAAGTCCAGCAGAGGCTCAAGATGGCAGCGCTCGCGAAGGCCCACATCAACGCCGCACCAATACGCTAACTCCCTGAGGCGCGCAGACCCCTCGGGAGAAGTTCTCTGATTCGCCCGAGCCTCGTCAATAGGGCTCGGGAAAGCGGCACCCTCGGGCGCAATATCCTGACTCGCCCGAGCCCCACACTATACGTGAATCCCCTCAGGCGTGACTCTCCGATTCGCATGAGCCTTGCTGACGACAGTGGAGCAATCTTGCCTTCCAAGGGACCTCTCTGACAGCTTTACACGCACGGTCCCATCGAGTGGACACCCTAACAAGGCTACGCCTCACACGCGCACGTCTGCCGTACCAACTGTCAAGAGTCCCCTGACAACCGATCTGACGGCCCCACTACCTCCACACCATCCCAAGGATGGTCTACAGTGCAATGCCCCATTTTACGCCAGGATTCACCTACTACGACTGTGACGGATGTTGACACCAAATGTGGCACACGGATATACCGCAAGCGTATGGTAGTCAATGTAGTTTTCACCGGGAGTATTCCATGTATCGTATTTTCCACAGGGAACGTGAAGTGAACTAACTAGGTCCAAGGCCGTCAGATAGTGATCAAAGGGATTGGTGATCAAGGGGGTTAGGATGTATGTATAGAGAGGTCCCTATGTAGCCAAAAGATATCTGGTCTTGGCTTTCTAAGTATAAAGAGGTTTACCACCTCCTCCCTTTACAAGAGGCGACAGGCGAAACAGTAGGAGATATAACTCCTACCCAGGGCAGCTGTGCTATTGTATTGATGCCTGCCGTTTTAATAACTTGTCTTACACACGTGGTGGAATACGAAGACCAGACAAGGCTATCACCACTTGCTGGCTACCACAAACAATCCGTGTGACAAGCGGCCCACACTAATAAGATATAGCCTAGACACCATGTATACACTATACTTACTACTCTAATCTTAGCTAGAGACTAGAGCACTTCACAAAGTAAAGCAATGTGCAGGTAAAGCAAGTATATACTTAAAGTACCAGAACCAAAATATCAAATACTAGAAGGACTCAGATGGAAAACTTACTAGAAGCTTGCATCCACTGAGGTACACCTTGGAGAAGATTCCCGACAGGCCCGGGACTTCCTCCAGAAGAATTCCCTCACTCTCTTCCCTCTTATTCTAACACTAAAGCTACTATGATACACTTGATACTTGATCCTTGATGTCTCTAAAGTGAAGGACTAGGGGGTATTTATAGGGGGAATGAGAGGAGTGCCATGTCATCAATCCATGTGCCTTTCCTCCTTGGCCCTTGGATAAACCACCCTTGAAACCGCCTCAAATCAACGGAGATGATGAAACCAGCACGTGTGAAACATGCAGGAAGGCGGTGGAGCATGGCGGTGGCCTGGGCCCACCATGGGTGGTTCAGCCGAACCACCTATGGCAAGGTGGGCCCACCACTGTGGTCCCCACCTGTCATAGACTGTGGCTATGTACTTGTTTTGCCTTGATCTTGTCGGTTCACGCCTTGATCCATGTGCTTTGATCTCTAGCCATCGATTGAAAGCACACTTGTGATCCAAGGGTGGAAATGGACTTTAGGAGGTGTGCCACGGATTGTGCCACGTCAGCAGAGCCAGCTGGGCTCCATGTCTGGTTCGGCCGAACCATGGGGTGGAGCCACGTGGCCTCAGCTCTCTCCTACATCACTCCCTTGCTTGATTCTTGAAGGTGGAGTGCTGGGGCCACTATTCATGGTTCGGCCGAACCATGAATAGTGTCCACCCAGTGTCCACTTGATCTTGGAGTAAATTCTTTGATGATTGTGACATCACCTTGCCATTTCGTCATAGTTGGATTTGCATTATGTCTTCATCTTGGGCTTCTAAACTCTAAAATCACCTGTTTTGGGTACCTACAAACATGTACATGTGGAACCAAGTTATTTGTACCTATGTCACTATGTGTTTGCTTGTTTCTTCTCAAAAAGATTGTTTTGTTGATGGTTATGATGGTAGAAAACATGGTATAAATACTGTCAACAAGACCCCCCACACTTAAGTCCTTGCTCGTCCTCGAGTAAAGGTTAGAAATGGAGGTTGGAAAGACATATCTAAGATAGTGGTGATCAAAGTTTTCATTTAGTACATAGCTTATACTAGTGGGTTATGTGGCATTGTCTAGCATATATCCTTGAGATGTTGAAAAATGGAATAACTCTCGAGGCAAAATCATCTTACTTTTTACCTTCTCAGTACTTAGAATTTTTGAAATTGGTTTCAAAAAGAAAGCACATAGTTCATTCTTACTCCTCAAATAGTACTCTCAAGTCACTCAATTGTGTTTGATCCCTTACCAAGGCATATTTTAAAGATGCCTTCTTTGTTTTATCCTACATCTATCAGGCTTATGTGTAGTTCAGGTAGGGATAAACATGGCAAGCATACTTACATTGCATATATTGTAAAATCAAAATAAGGATCCAAGGAGAAAAATGTCATAGACCTAGCTCAAGATGTGCAAGTGTGTGGAAAGTGGTGAACTATAATGCTCCTTTATTTGAGATGATCTCTCTCTACTTTGTTTTGGGACATGGCTATCATTTTTCTTTTCTTTTATTCATGAGCCTCGATTTTCTCATATATATATCCTTTTTCTTGGACTTTCACTTGTCCATCCTTTCTTTCTTTTTCATTTTGCATAGCCAATGTCCCTTTTTCTATATCAATTAAGAAAGATATTCATTGACCTTTAAAACATGGAGCAATTATTCAATGGAAATGGATGGCATGTTGTTGTGTACTTTCAGTGTAGAAGCAGCATGTATGTGTGATGTGTACGTGATCTTGATCTTTGGACTATGACATACTTCTCAACAAGGGTCAACAAGGTTTGATCAAACTCAAAGCAATTGCAGGTAGCATGATTAGAAGGGGTTTCAAACATGATGATCATATATGGCTTTGGTAGGAATTCTCTTACATTTGAGGAGTAAGTGACACTATGGTTTTGTGACATTTTCAAAAATAAACCTCTAAGTACTTTGAATGGAATAAGTGTGAATCATGAGCCAAGAGTTATCTCACATTTATCAATATCATAGTCAATATGATTCCCTATCAAGATATTTACCCACAAGCATAGGCATATGCATAAATTTGAACTTTACGTCACCTCTACTCTTCAAATGTCATGAATTTTATTTATTTTATTTTGGGTTGTAAGATTTCAAGTTTTTATTTTCATTTTTATTTAAGAACAAAGAAATGAATTGAATAAATGCGCAATTCGAGAGGGAAGAAGGGTGCAAACTAGTCAGGGAGCATACCTTCACCGCAGGGAGCTTGGCTGGTGGGATCAGACCCCATTGGTCGGTTCGGCCGAACCACCAAAATGGCCGTTGTCCCATCATTTGAATCTCCTCGTCTCAAAATGCATTCCTGCAAAGTTGTTTCCCCACTGGACTTCATTTTGTGGGTCGTTCGACCTTTGTTTTGTGAGATTTCAAGTCCTGTTTGATCCAGCAGACGTGTTGTGCATCGTGGCATGTTTGAATTCACCAATAGAGCTGTTGAGGGGGTCGTCCGAACCCCCCACACTTGTTTCTTTTCATCTGGTGACACAAACAGCGAACAACATAAAGTGCAGGTGTTCTGCTGGTGGCAACACACCAGCAGAACACAAAGGCATTTTATTCAACTTCTTAAAATTGATGTAGTCATGATTACAATTGTAAAATCAAACTTTTAAAAGGGAAATCTAGCTAATGCCTATTTTATTCTAAAGGAATTCTAATCTAGGGAGAGGGTGGATTTAGGATGTCCTCTTGGCCAATGGCTTTAGCCATGCGCTTGAGCTTCGCATTAGTGCTAATGCAGAGCGCGCGAAACTTATCCTCCATATCTAAGTTTGCCATCCTTAATTCCAACACCGTCTCCTCTAATTCATTATTTCTTTTGCTAAGGGTGGTTACAATCTTGAGCATCTGTTCCATGTCGCTTTTCTCCTTCCGATCGTCTTCAAATTGGCCTGGCGGGCCATTGATCGGTGGTGGATCCATCCTCCTCCGGATGCCTGAAGGAGAGTTGGAATCAAGGGACTCCCTCAACTGCTTCTTCTCATCCGAATTGAGAGGAGGGACGAACACCTTCCCTACACCCAGCCCACCACCAACGATCTTGCGGCCTTTAAACATGGTGGGTGTGGAAGGGGTGTAGGAGCTGATGCTCTTTGATGAATCTGAGTAGAGAGAGCTGGGGCGCTGTTCCGGCACCTCCGGAGCCTTCCCCTTCAATGCCAATTGGCCTGTGGTAGGCCTAATTGGTGTGGATGAACGAACAGGGGGCTTTCGGAGATCCCATCGCGGAGAGAGAGACCTTGGCGACGAAGTGGACCGAGGCGATGGCCGGGGGGTGGTCGGCCGAACCCCCCTAGGGTCGGCTGAACCAGGCTTGGCTCTCGTTGACACTCCGATCGGCGCCAGCAAGTTCAGTGGCTCCACCTCTAGCACGTCGATGGCCATTGCTCTCTCTAGGCTCTCGATTAGGGACCTTTGGGGCTTTGAAGTGCCCTCTCCCATGGGGATGATGGCATTTTTGCTAGTGGGAGCCATGGTGGATCTCTCTGGTATCTCAAGATCGGAGAAGGTGCTGGAATGGTGAAAGAATGCAGGTGGAAGGAGGAAGGAGGAGAGGAAGAGGTTAAGAAGACGAGTGCCAACATTCTCCTTTTAGAAATCGCGAGAGAACATCGGGGGAACGTTGGCACAACGTTCTGAACCTGGTGGGTCACAATGGGGTGTCATAGGTGGTTCGGCTGAACCAGGTTTTGGGCCATCTGGCTATGGCAGCTTCCTCACACGTTCCCCAGATGCTTCCCTATTTGTGACATGGTTGAGGGGATGCAAAGTACGGTTCGGCCGAACCATAAAATTGCCCCAAATTTTAGTCACGTCACCTACAGGACCTCCTAAACACTGTCCCATTGTCTAAATTTTCATATTTTGCCAAGTGTGGGTCGCCCAACATGGGTTTGGATTGCCCAGTGCGACCAGATTGAAAGTTTTATACTTGGATAAATTTTGGTCCCAAGTGGTCACCAAGTTTCGGATAGCCACTTCTAAATTGGGGGTTTTGAGGACCAGAGTGTTACAAAGGAGCAATTTCTAATTATTTGAAACCTGTCTAGTGATCAAGCTCTACAAATAATTGAAAAGAGAAGGTAAGACATGTAGATTTTAATTATGTTACTTCATTATCAGGGATAAATTCTATCATGTCAATTTCTTCTTCTAATGGTGCATGCTCATGAAAAACTTTGAGGCAATGACCATTTACTTTAAAGATGTTGTCGTCGTCGTCTTGAAACGTGATGGCTCCATGCATTGCTGCATTGATTACCAGGTACCGTCCTTCCCATTTGCTCTTTAGCTTTCCATGGCCAAATAGCTTGACCCTTGAGTTGAACATTAGGACTTTGTCTCCAGGATGAAATTCCTTGGGCTTGATCCTCTTGTCATGCCACCTTTTGGTTCCTTCTTTATAGATCCTGGCATTATGATAGACTTTTTCTCTCCATTCCTCAAGTTCTGAGATCTGCATCTTTCTATTTCTTCCAGTAGAGGGCAGATCCATATTCCATTGTTTGATTACCCAATGTGCTCTGTGCTCTAGCTCTACCGGCAGATGGCATGTCTTCCCGTATACAAGCTGGTATGGTGACATACCAATTGGGGTCTTGTATGCGGTCCTGTATGCCCAAAGTGCATCTCGTAGTTTGCTCTTCCAAGCTGTTCCCATTTTATTGACTGTCTTTTGTAGGATGTTCTTGATTTGCTTATTGCATGTCTCCGCTTGGCCACTTATCTGGGGATGGTATGGAGTTGCAACATTATGCTTTATTCCTATGTCGGCCAGGAAACGTCAGAAGCCTCTGTCTATGAAGTGTGATCCTCCATCGCTTATGACTAGTCTTGGGGTGCCCCAAATCTTGGGAATATGACTTCTTTAAACATCCTTTTTTGAGTGTGAAGCATCAGCGGTCGTGCAAGGCATAGCTTTTACCCATTTGGACACATAATCCACTGCCACCAGGATGTACTCAAACCTTGAGACTTGGGGAATGGACCCATGTAGTCAATTCCCCATGTATCAAATAGTTCCACTTGAAGGTTGTTTGTGAGTGGCATTGCATCCCGGGTGTTGATATTCCCATGTTTTTGACATCTTGCACATCTCTTCACATAGTCTTGTGCATCTTTGTACATGGTAGGCCAAAAGAATCCACTTTGCCATATCTTTGCGTGGGTTCTGAATACCCCATAGTGGCCTCCATACTTTGCTCCATGGCATTTCTTAATGATCTTGATTGCTTCATTCATTGGCATGCACCTCCTCAATATTCCATCATTGCAGACTCTGTACAGATATGGCTCATCACAGAGGTGCACCTTACTCTCTTGGATGATTTTCTTCTTGTCTGCTCCTGGTGGCACATATCCTATGACCATGAAATTGACAATGTTTGCATACCAGGGGTTGGAGTCCGTGACCTTGAGGAGTGTGTCGTCTCGCAGGAAGTCGTCGATGGGCAGATCCTGTTTGTCTTTGAATTGCATTCTAGACAAATGATCGGCTACAGAGTTTTCTACTCCCTTTTTATCTTTAATTTCAAGATCAAATTCTTGGAGCAGTAAGATCCATCTTATTAATCTTGGTTTAGCATCTTTCTTAGTGAGCAAGTATTTTAATGCAGCATGATCAGTGTAGATGATTACTTTAGCTCCAACTAAGTAAGATCTAAATTTGTCTATAGCAAAAACCATGGCCAGCAGTTCTTTTTCAATTGTTGCATAGTTTAATTGTGGCCCAGTTAAGGTTTTGCTAGCATATGAGATTGTATGATGTTTCTTATCTTTGGTTTGTCCTAAGAGAGCACCTATAGCATAATCACTAGCATCACGCATTATCTCAAAAGGAAGCGTCCAATCAGAGGGTTGTATGATTGGCAGCAGAGACAAGTGCTTTCTTAAGATAATAAAAGCAGTCTAAGCACTCATCATCAAAGTTAAAGGGTGCATCTTTAGCAAGCAGGTTTGTTAAAGGTCTAGCAATTTGGGAAAAGTCTTTTATAGACCTTCTATAAAATCCCACATGACCAAGAAAGCTATGGACACCTTTAACATTCGTGGGCGGTGGAAGCTGCTCTATGACTTATATTTTAGCTCTATCTACCTCTATCCCACGCTCGGACACTCTATGTCCTAGCACTATTCTTTCTCGAACCATGAAGTGGCATTTCTCCCAGTTCAAGACTAAGTGCTTTTCCTCACATCTTTGTAAGACACGGTCCAGATTCTCTAGGAAGTGATTGAAAGTTTTGCCATAGACTGAGAAATCATCCATGAACACCTCCATGATTTCTTCGATCATATCAGAGAAGATGGACATCATACACCTTTGGAAAGAAGCAGGGGCATTGCATGGGCCAAAAGATATGCGCCTATATGCATATGTTCCATAGGGGCACGTGAAGGTTGTCTTACTTTGGTCATCGGGATGGATTGGGATTTGGTGATAACCCGAGTACCCATTAAGGAAATAGAAGAAATAATGTTTTGCAAGCCGTTCCAACATCTCATCGATGAATGGTAATGGAAAGTGATCTTTCTTTGTGGCCTTGTTAAGTTTTCGGTAGTCTATACACATTCTCCAGCCCGTGACGGTTCGTTGAGGGATTAGTTCATTTTTCTCATTTTTAACGACCATCATCCCTCCATTCTTAGGCACTACTTGGACGGGGCTAACCCACTGTTGGTGCAAAAAATGGTTCCCTAAGCCCAACACACCAGCGAAGCCGGAAACGATCCTTGAGGCAGTGAAGCTCTCGCAGATCCAGCTAGCTTCGGACCCGGTCTGAGAGTGTCAGTAACACCCAAGCGTGCCAGTCAATTTGACCTGCAATTGACAAGGAAAAAGATAGTAATCAGTAATCACAGGGCGGAACTAACCGGTATGTCCAGGTAGTTCCAAATGTATGGCTCGAAGAACCGATGTAATGGGAGATCGACTAGAAAGCCGATTCCGTCATGTTATGAACCGATTGTAGCGAAACATGCATTATAATTCAAGTTAACCGATTCAGACATGAATTTAATGACATATACATGCTTTAGACAGAAATATGCTATAAAAGATGTAGTCACAGCAAGCTAACATGATCATAAGATGTCTCAATGTAAAAATAAGATGAAATCGGCTATTTCAGCCGATTCAGTGTATACGGGCAACATACAAGCCTATAAAGTAAACAATGTTTCAATTCTCCGGCTAATAGATCTAAATCACAATCTTGCAACAGTGGAGATCGAGCGGATCGAGGCAGTCATGATGAAGTTGCAACTTAAATCCGTTAACCTTTGAATCTAGACAATGTTTACTTTATTACTTGAGTGCGACCCGTATCTAATCTAGATCCAAAATACAATCGGCTAGTGCAAAGCATTCAATATGAAACGAATGGCATGCATAATTCGTTGAACATATACATCTATTAGATACAAGCCGACGCATATGGATCAAGACAGGCAAATTGATGATTGCTTTAAATAATAAACAATAAACTTAAGCAACATCGGTAACTTAATGAATCTAGTTAAACTGCCAAATTTAACTAGAGCCGATAACTAATCCATGCATGCAAACTGTCTTAATCTATAGCCTGTCCACCGGATGACGTTAACTAGTAGATTAATCAAGCAAACAAACATGAATCGATAACTAATCCATGCGTGAAAACCGTCCTAATCTGCATCTCGTCCACCGGATGACGGTTAACACAGATTGATCGGGTAAACCAGCGTGAATCATCCTTGACTCACTGTGCTTCCCGCGTCCACCGGATGACGCCAAGGAAACAGAGCTTAGCAAGGACCCTGGTCCGCCATGCTTCCACGTCCACCGGATGACGCTAAAAAGACATAGTTTAACAGGGGGTTGACGATACTTACAAGCAAGCCTGCGTCCACCGGATGACACCCAGCCTGGATGAAGTAACTCGCCGGACTCGACTGACTCTAGGGTTTGTTTGGCCGGAGCCGAAAGTTGTGTTGTATTGATGTTGTTGTGTTTACAATGGCTGAGGGCTTATATTTATACCCTGAGCGTAGCTAGAGTCCTAGTCGAATTATAACTCATTATTAGATAAGGAAATCAACAAACTATCCTATATCTAAGGTAACTTGGAGTCACATCTTCCCTTTCATAACGGACTCCGATCGTGATCGCATCTCGGCGGTGCAGACTCTAGATGACGTCACCAATACCGACGCTGCACGCCTTCTGTCACCTTCGCCCGATAACTGATTCACCGTTCAATCGGCTATTCTCCTTCCTTCGGTATCGGCTATCGGCTTCTGGCATCGGCTATCGGCTCCCAGCCCAAAATTCGGTGTTAACACCCACTCGCTGTTAGGAACAGGGTAGATTATGCCTGCGTGCAAGAATTTCAAGACCTCTTTCTTCACTACTTCTCTCATCGCATTATTTAGCCTCCGCTGCGGCTCCCTAAAAGGTGCAGCATCTTGCTCAATTGGGATGCGATGGGTGCCGAGAGTGGGACTAATTCCCTTAAGATCTTGAAGAGAGTAGCCTAATACAGAGCGGTGTTTTTCTAAAATGGTGATGAGTTTGGAGGTTTCCTCCTCAGAAAGTTGGTCACTAATGATTACGAGAGTCTCCCTATCACCATTAAGGAAGGCATACTTAAGTCCAGAAGGAAGGGGCTTAAGTTCTATAGAGGGTTTAGATGGAGTTTCAGATTTATCCAAATCTAAAGGTTCTTCTAATTCAGCCTCTTCTTGGATGAAATCCTTAGCATCCTCTTCTAGATCAGGATGAGAAGGTTCTAGAAGAGAAGCAACCATTACTACCTCTATCGGGTCAGACTCGGGTTGCAATTCTGCTTTAGAATTGGCAGAATTTATTAGCGAAATCGAAAGACAAAGGTTCTTCCCGAGATGACCTTCAAGGTTCCCCTCATGGATTCCATCAAGGAATCTCATGAGCAGGTGTCCAATTAATGTAACACCTGGTTTTCCGAAGAATACCAAGCGTTAACTATATGTGTGCCCAGGATGTCCACAGAACACATATAGTGTCAAATATGGTAAATACCATAAGCAATGCTTAAATACATAGCGAAACATATTTACATTAAGACTTACAAATATATGAAAGCACAACGGAAACTAGTCTTCATCTTCTATCTTCGGGGCACCATACTCCACAGGGACGGTTGACTGGGGGAGCACTCGCCTAGTACTCATGGAACTCCTTTGGAAACTCCTCACTTTATCCACCATCTGGTACCCATCCGGGATTTTTATTGGTGAAACCACAAGCGTCAGCTCACCATGCTCAGCAAGTATAACATGAGGGGGTTGCAAGGCTCAAAAAGCTAACACGGCTGAACTGCGGTAAGCACTTTTAGTTGGTCATATTTTACTTATTAAGAGTCTATGTAACTAAGTTATGCTTAGCACCCCAGTGAGATTATAATAATTATCATCAATATCATTTCATCATCTCGAGCCATCCATAAAATCATCTGTCTCGAAAAGGATCCAGGCCGCTCGTGTCCGTGAGCACGGCTGATATATCAGTTTGATCAAACTCTGCAGAGTGTGTACACTTTCACCATGAGTCGTGAATTCCCATATGCCCCGAGGCGGCCAACCACTTATCACTTCCAAGGTGAGCAGGCAGGGAACCACTACGAAGCCTTTCACTAGTCACTCTAACAAGTTAGTAGACGCAAGGTTTCGGCAAGGCGAATGGAGGCCCCCTTCAAGAATGGCACACCATGTGACCGCAGCCCAGCACACATCTTGACAGGCTCGGAACCCATTCTTGAACCTAGACCCCCCTCTAGCGCCTTTCGGTAACTACTAACAAGATAGAGAAGATCTAGTTACTCATCTAAGACCAGAGCCATGTGATTCTCATGGTTGTACGGTAAATCCTGGGTGGCCGCTTTAAGATTCAGATGCGTACGGAGGGCAGACTAGAGCGACCAAAAAGGCCCAATGCTCTAGCCCTCTTCTGTCCATGTTGCTTAAAAGCATCTTCCATCCATAGTTGCATAATCATTAATCAATATTATAGATCATTATTGTTGGTGATAGCAACTAAGCCAATCTACCCATATGCAATAACCCATAGGTAACAAGGTTATAAGATATCAATAGTTCTAGGTAAAATCCTTATAGGTTTATCATATTAGACACATGCATATGAAAATGTGATTAAATGGTTATTAGGCAACAAGGAAACTCATGTTACACTTGCCTTCCAAAAGCTTTCCAGGCTCTCCAACTTCTGCTTCACGATCATCCTTGCATAGCTCCACTTCTAACGATCAGAACAACCAGCACAAGCTTCACATTCAAACCTAGAAACAATACACCAAGCATTATAACAATAAATTACAAAGGTTTTGAAAACGTATGGCTTGTTCTATAATCGTGTGAGCGCAAAAACTAAACAAAACAAGAACCACAATTAAGTGATGTGAGAGTTGAAAGGTATAGGTGGAAAAGATTGGATTGGATGAGCAAAGTGGAATTTGGACTAGAACATATTTAACGTGACAAAAAGGATTGAATATGTATTAGGTTTTAAGCACAAGGTTTGGCTTTGTAGAGCATGATATGTCATGGTGTGTGGTAGAGAAACTGGAATAGACAGCATTGGAGAATAATATTGAATTGATATACATCATGTGGCATTCTCCTAGGGATATATGATAATTAGTGATATGATGTTTCCATCACTAAGCTGGAGTGACATATCAAGGTTGATAGTAAGGATAGATGTTTATTTATGGTGAGGATGTAGTTTATGAGACTTGATAAAACACGACTTGAAAAGGAGAAATATGTTTAGTGGTCACAAGATCATGGTGGAGTGATGTGGTTTGATAGGATTAACTAAAATATAGCTCATGGTTCTGCCTGTATGATTTAAATGATGACCAAAATATAGAGAATATGCATACAACATGTAAGGGCATGTCACATGAAGAGGGCATGTCAATCAGAGATGCACTAAGGACGAAACAAATTTGCTAGTTGGTGGTATGCTATTAGGCACCATTGGAGGACTGGGATTGAATAATGGATAACATGATATGACATTGATAACAAGATTTATCTCTGGTTATAGAACATAACATGACAAATATGGTGGTGGTGGTTTGGACGGGTAGATCATGTTAAGCGCATGGAGACCATGGATTTAAGGTGGGAAGAGAGGTTACACAAATGGCTTATGTTCTGAATATTCCTTAGAGATATGAGGGAATGATTTTGGATAAGTGAATAGGTTACTTTGGAACATGTCATGACCAACAAATGCACTGAGGTGGATGTTAGATCAACGGAAAACAAGGTTATGTCGATTTGTGCATCGGTTAAGCGTAACCGGTGGAGGACAGCGGGAAATATGATGATAGATTGCATGGTTATAACAAATACAAATGGAAATATATTTTGTGGGATTTCTAGGTACTGCATGAGGGAGATTATGGCAAAAGGAGGTGACGTTTTGACCATCCGTTGGTAGGAGAACATGATTGCAAGATGCGACTATGTGGTTGTTTGGCATGGCAAGGGCAGCGACATGACAATGATTATAACTCAAGCGTCATTATTCATATGATGAAGCTGACTTGCAGGGATGTGTGTAGGTATATCATACACACAACGGTCAAAGGTGCTGATCACCGGAGTGGTCAATCAACGGGAACGCTCGTGCCAACCCGCTGTGGTGCGGCTGCGGGACAGCAGGACAGTGACCACAAGATAGGAGCATATATCTTTCATACTTTATCATATAGCCATGAAACTTTTCAGAGGTGTGTGCAACTATATAAAGGATAACATATCCAAAGGGTTGATCAAGAGGTTCAATGGATCAACGGGAACGCCACTGACAAAAATAGGGTCTTTTCTGTTTGGACAGCAGGAGCGGCAGACAATTCGGTCTCTATATCTCGGCCATCATGGATTGGATAGCTGAACCAACTTGTGGGATCATATGCAGGGATGTCATGAACATGTAGGTCAAAGGGATTTATGATTTGGTCAGCAGATTAGCGGGGAACGCCGAAAGCACTCAGAGATGCCAATCTGTCCAGACAGCAGGGACAGCGGCACGGTGATGACCATATCTCTAAATTCTCAACTCCTATGAAGAAACCATTTTGCAGGGACGTGTTCAAGGATATGAACTACAATTTCACCAAAGGGTTTGATGATTTGATCAAAGGAACAGCGAGGAACGCCGCTGCCCAAAAACAGCAGCGCTGCTGGCCGCCAGGACAGCAAGACATACAACATGTATATTTCATCGGGAATCAACCAAACATCAACAAGGGTACTTGATATTCAGAACACTATAAAAACATTATGCGGGACATGATTTAGGGTTCTCACCATGGGTATTGGTGGGGTGGAGCGGGGAAACTCATCAACGATTGCCGGTGATGATAACGCGGTTCAACGGTGCATCCTTTTCGCGATGCGGTTGATCGGGGCGACATCCATGGTGGTAGAAGCAACCACCACGTCATGGTGAGCAGGGAGGTTGATGTTGAACTCCTCCAAATCCTTGTTGGGTGCTTGGGAAGGAAATCAAGGTGTTTAGATGGGTTGCAATCGCCGAAACACTTCGTTTCCATGGACGGGATGGAGAGGAAATTTGGGGATTGGTTGAGGCAGCCATGGGGGAGAATGAGGAAGAGGAGGGGCATCTCCCCTCTGTTCTTGACGTGGGAACTGAAGGGGGAGGCGTGAGGGGGCTGTGGGGGAGTTATACTTGAAGGGGAAAGGGTGGGAGACCAAAGGGTTGGAAGGCAAAGGGTCTTGTCTTGATATTTTCTTGACTTGGTTGATATTTTTGTGCAAGATGGAGAGGACATCAGGTGGGTGACGTGGGAGAGGTGAGAGGAAGAGGTAGAGGGCTGGTTGGACTCTATGTTGAACCACAAAAGAGGGGAGGGTGGTTGGGCTTTGACCCGCGGCGAAAGATAACTCAAAGTTTTAACTGGATTCGGTTCGAAGCGATGTCGGAGGACGCAATGAGTTGGGTTGACCCATTAGCAATAGAAATAAAGATGGGGAATATGGTTTACTAATGGGATAGATTTAGGTGCTTGTATGAAAACAAGAATACAATATGGAATGATAGTGTTGAGCTCGGCTCGCTAAATTCGTAGAGACACGATAAGGTTTCGGGAAATTTAGCGTTCCAAAATGGTGAGACCATGACCGTATGGTTTTCAAGGATGGTTCAAAAATATGTTTGGGTTTGACCAAGAGGATAATGAGTGGAGGAGAAAGAGTCCATGTATATATTGCCCAAAGGTCAGGAAACGAGAAGAAAGATGGAACTGAGATTAACAGGGGTACATAATATGTGATTGATTTCACTTGAACAAAGTGATGGTAGAGTTGCATATGGGATACAATGATTGATCATTAAGCATATGTTTTGATATTTGAACAAGAGTCAATTAAAAAGGATTGGAATCTCAAATATAAGGAAAAAGGGATAAAGAGAGAACATATTAGGATATGACTAAATAGAGCTTTAAAGAATAGGTGTTAGGGTGATGGCAAGATGAACATTTGAAGAGCCATCAAGGTTTTTGGAATAAGGATCAAGGTATATGGTTCCAAGGATTTAATCATGAATGGGAACTTGATCAAAGATTTGAGAAATTTGATTCCAATTAAACCCTATGCGTGTTTGAAAACTTTTGAAATCATTTTTCATACAAAACACTATGCTAAGGCATGAATGCAACAAACCTTTAAATTGTTCACAAAATGTTTGAAAACTCACATTTTCCATTATCCAGAATGTCAACAACTTAAGCTATGTTGGAATTTTTAGAAAATGGTAAAAATCATTTGTTTTGTTTTAAGTGTTTTCTAGTCACATCCCAAAACAGAAATTTTGGGGTGTGACAACACTACCCCCCTTAACAGGAATCTCGTCCCGAGATTCACTGAAGCTACACTCAAAGCAAAGAGCGAAATCACACAAGAACACAAGAACAAAACAATCAACCACGCTAAGACACACTAACATAAAGGGGTCCTAATAACATCACACTACCACTTTCCAAGAATTGTTACTAACGTAAAAAGCGCTCGGAGATAGCAACATCCTAAAGGCTTAGGTTAAACGAGCTTGAACTCTTCAGTCTTTGGGGCGATGCTCTTCTTATCATTGTAGAAACTTGATCATCCCGCAAATCTTCTTGCATCTTGGAGAAATGAGGGGTTTTCAGTTAAAGAGCATTTTTTTTCACAAAGAATCGAAGGAAAGAAATGCATGACTAGGTTTTACCAAAATAACTTTATGAAAACGACCATGTCTAACTAGGCTGAGCGTCCTACAGTCAACACTGCTTTGATACCACTTTGTAACACCTGGTTTTCCGAAGAATACCAAGCGTTAACTATATGTGTGCCCAGGATGTCCACAGAACACATATAGTGTCAAATATGGTAAATACCATAAGCAATGCTTAAATACATAGCGAAACATATTTACATTAAGACTTACAAATATATGAAAGCACAACGGAAACTAGTCTTCATCTTCTATCTTCGGGGCACCATACTCCACAGGGACGGTTGACTGGGGGAGCACTCGCCTAGTACTCATGGAACTCCTTTGGAAACTCCTCACTTTATCCACCATCTGGTACCCATCCGGGATTTTTATTGGTGAAACCACAAGCGTCAGCTCACCATGCTCAGCAAGTATAACATGAGGGGGTTGCAAGGCTCAAAAAGCTAACACGGCTGAACTGCGGTAAGCACTTTTAGTTGGTCATATTTTACTTATTAAGAGTCTATGTAACTAAGTTATGCTTAGCACCCCAGTGAGATTATAATAATTATCATCAATATCATTTCATCATCTCGAGCCATCCATAAAATCATCTGTCTCGAAAAGGATCCAGGCCGCTCGTGTCCGTGAGCACGGCTGATATATCAGTTTGATCAAACTCTGCAGAGTGTGTACACTTTCACCATGAGTCGTGAATTCCCATATGCCCCGAGGCGGCCAACCACTTATCACTTCCAAGGTGAGCAGGCAGGGAACCACTACGAAGCCTTTCACTAGTCACTATAACAAGTTAGTAGACGCAAGGTTTCGGCAAGGCGAATGGAGGCCCCCTTCAAGAATGGCACACCATGTGACCGCAGCCCAGCACACATCTTGACAGGCTCGGAACCCATTCTTGAACCTAGACCCCCCTCTAGCGCCTTTCGGTAACTACTAACAAGATAGAGAAGATCTAGTTACTCATCTAAGACCAGAGCCATGTGATTCTCATGGTTGTACGGTAAATCCTGGGTGGCCGCTTTAAGATTCAGATGCGTACGGAGGGCAGACTAGAGCGACCAAAAAGGCCCAATGCTCTAGCCCTCTTCTGTCCATGTTGCTTAAAAGCATCTTCCATCCATAGTTGCATAATCATTAATCAATATTATAGATCATTATTGTTGGTGATAGCAACTAAGCCAATCTACCCATATGCAATAACCCATAGGTAACAAGGTTATAAGATATCAATAGTTCTAGGTAAAATCCTTATAGGTTTATCATATTAGACACATGCATATGAAAATGTGATTAAATGGTTTATTAGGCAACAAGGAAACTCATGTTACACTTGCCTTCCAAAAGCTTTCCAGGCTCTCCAACTTCTGCTTCACGATCATCCTTGCATAGCTCCACTTCTAACGATCAGAACAACCAGCACAAGCTTCACATTCAAACCTAGAAACAATACACCAAGCATTATAACAATAAATTACAAAGGTTTTGAAAACGTATGGCTTGTTCTATAATCGTGTGAGCGCAAAAACTAAACAAAACAAGAACCACAATTAAGTGATGTGAGAGTTGAAAGGTATAGGTGGAAAAGATTGGATTGGATGAGCAAAGTGGAATTTGGACTAGAACATATTTAACGTGACAAAAAGGATTGAATATGTATTAGGTTTTAAGCACAAGGTTTGGCTTTGTAGAGCATGATATGTCATGGTGTGTGGTAGAGAAACTGGAATAGACAGCATTGGAGAATAATATTGAATTGATATACATCATGTGGCATTCTCCTAGGGATATATGATAATTAGTGATATGATGTTTCCATCACTAAGCTGGAGTGACATATCAAGGTTGATAGTAAGGATAGATGTTTATTTATGGTGAGGATGTAGTTTATGAGACTTGATAAAACACGACTTGAAAAGGAGAAATATGTTTAGTGGTCACAAGATCATGGTGGAGTGATGTGGTTTGATAGGATTAACTAAAATATAGCTCATGGTTCTGCCTGTATGATTTAAATGATGACCAAAATATAGAGAATATGCATGCAACATGTAAGGGCATGTCACATGAAGAGGGCATGTCAATCAGAGATGCACTAAGGACGAAACAAATTTGCTAGTTGGTGGTATGCTATTAGGCACCATTGGAGGACTGGGATTGAATAATGGATAACATGATATGACATTGATAACAAGATTTATCTCTGGTTATAGAACATAACATGACAAATATGGTGGTGGTGGTTTGGACGGGTAGATCATGTTAAGCGCATGGAGACCATGGATTTAAGGTGGGAAGAGAGGTTACACAAATGGCTTATGTTCTGAATATTCCTTAGAGATATGAGGGAATGATTTTGGATAAGTGAATAGGTTACTTTGGAACATGTCATGACCAACAAATGCACTGAGGTGGATGCTAGATCAACGGAAAACAAGGTTATGTCGATTTGTGCATCGGTTAAGCGTAACCGGTGGAGGACAGCGGGAAATATGATGATAGATTGCATGGTTATAACAAATACAAATGGAAATATATTTTGTGGGATTTCTAGGTACTGCATGAGGGAGGTTATGGCAAAAGGAGGTGACGTTTTGACCATCCGTTGGTAGGAGAACATGATTGCAAGATGCGACTATGTGGTTGTTTGGCATGGCAAGGGCAGCGACATGACAATGATTATAACTCAAGCGTCATTATTCATATGATGAAGCTGACTTGCAGGGATGTGTGTAGGTATATCATACACACAACGGTCAAAGGTGCTGATCACCGGAGTGGTCAATCAACGGGAACGCTCGTGCCAACCCGCTGTGGTGCGGCTGCGGGACAGCAGGACAGTGACCACAAGATAGGAGCATATATCTTTCATACTTTATCATATAGCCATGAAACTTTTCAGAGGTGTGTGCAACTATATAAAGGATAACATATCCAAAGGGTTGATCAAGAGGTTCAATGGATCAACGGGAACGCCACTGACAAAAATAGGGTCTTTTCTGTTTGGACAGCAGGAGCGGCAGACAATTCGGTCTCTATATCTCGGCCATCATGGATTGGATAGCTGAACCAACTTGTGGGATCATATGCAGGGATGTCATGAACATGTAGGTCAAAGGGATTTATGATTTGGTCAGCAGATTAGCGGGGAACGCCGAAAGCACTCAGAGATGCCAATCTGTCCAGACAGCAGGGACAGCGGCACGGTGATGACCATATCTCTAAATTCTCAACTCCTATGAAGAAACCATTTTGCAGGGACGTGTTCAAGGATATGAACTACAATTTCACCAAAGGGTTTGATGATTTGATCAAAGGAACAGCGAGGAACGCCGCTGCCCAAAAACAGCAGCGCTGCTGGCCGCCAGGACAGCAAGACATACAACATGTATATTTCATCGGGAATCAACCAAACATCAACAAGGGTACTTGATATTCAGAACACTATAAAAACATTATGCGGGACATGATTTAGGGTTCTCACCATGGGTATTGGTGGGGTGGAGCGGGGAAACTCATCAACGATTGCCGGTGATGATAACGCGGTTCAACGGTGCATCCTTTTCGCGATGCGGTTGATCGGGGCGACATCCATGGTGGTAGAAGCAACCACCACGTCATGGTGAGCAGGGAGGTTGATGTTGAACTCCTCCAAATCCTTGTTGGGTGCTTGGGAAGGAAATCAAGGTGTTTAGATGGGTTGCAATCGCCGAAACACTTCGTTTCCATGGACGGGATGGAGAGGAAATTTGGGGATTGGTTGAGGCAGCCATGGGGGAGAATGAGGAAGAGGAGGGGCATCTCCCCTCTGTTCTTGACGTGGGAACTGAAGGGGGAGGCGTGAGGGGGCTGTGGGGGAGTTATACTTGAAGGGGAAAGGGTGGGAGACCAAAGGGTTGGAAGGCAAAGGGTCTTGTCTTGATATTTTCTTGACTTGGTTGATATTTTTGTGCAAGATGGAGAGGACATCAGGTGGGTGACGTGGGAGAGGTGAGAGGAAGAGGTATAGGGCTGGTTGGACTCTATGTTGAACCACAAAAGAGGGGAGGGTGGTTGGGCTTTGACCCGCGGCGAAAGATAACTCAAAGTTTTAACTGGATTCGGTTCGAAGCGATGTCGGAGGACGCAATGAGTTGGGTTGACCCATTAGCAATAGAAATAAAGATGGGGAATATGGTTTACTAATGGGATAGATTTAGGTGCTTGTATGAAAACAAGAATACAATATGGAATGATAGTGTTGAGCTCGGCTCGCTAAATTCGTAGAGACACGATAAGGTTTCGGGAAATTTAGCGTTCCAAAATGGTGAGACCATGACCGTATGGTTTTCAAGGATGGTTCAAAAATATGTTTGGGTTTGACCAAGAGGATAATGAGTGGAGGAGAAAGAGTCCATGTATATATTGCCCAAAGGTCAGGAAACGAGAAGAAAGATGGAACTGAGATTAACAGGGGTACATAATATGTGATTGATTTCACTTGAACAAAGTGATGGTAGAGTTGCATATGGGATACAATGATTGATCATTAAGCATATGTTTTGATATTTGAACAAGAGTCAATTAAAAAGGATTGGAATCTCAAATATAAGGAAAAAGGGATAAAGAGAGAACATATTAGGATATGACTAAATAGAGCTTTAAAGAATAGGTGTTAGGGTGATGGCAAGATGAACATTTGAAGAGCCATCAAGGTTTTTGGAATAAGGATCAAGGTATATGGTTCCAAGGATTTAATCATGAATGGGAACTTGATCAAAGATTTGAGAAATTTGATTCCAATTAAACCCTATGCGTGTTTGAAAACTTTTGAAATCATTTTTCATACAAAACACTATGCTAAGGCATGAATGCAACAAACCTTTAAATTGTTCACAAAATGTTTGAAAACTCACATTTTCCATTATCCAGAATGTCAACAACTTAAGCTATGTTGGAATTTTTAGAAAATGGTAAAAATCATTTGTTTTGTTTTAAGTGTTTTCTAGTCACATGCCAAAACAGAAATTTTGGGGTGTGACAATTAACAAGTCAAATTCCTCTATATTGAAAATAAAGAAGTGTAAGAGGATATGGACCTTGTTAATTGTGACAGGAATGGTCTATGCAATCCCGCATCTCTCGACCAATTTCCCTGAGGGTAATTTAAGAAATTTGTTGGTCGGGGCTAGAGGTTCCTCTCCTAGGAGTGCATTTGCTAACGAATTAGACATAATGCTCACTCCTATGGTGGGGTCATAAAGAGAGTCTATGGTAGTCCTATTTATGATGCAAGGAATGGTTGTGAAGCAAGATAGGATCCTAATAATCTCAGGTGAGGCTTCGGCCTCCTTCAACCATTCATCACTCATAATGGACACGAGCTCTTGAGCAGTCTCCTTGAGATAGTGGGTCTCAAGGCGATGTGGGATGTGATCATTTGGAGCTCTACGTGTTGTAGACTTCTTTTGCACAGGTTGATTTGAGGCATTTTTGAAATCAGAGAAGAGATCGGCCTCGATATCAGGAGGAAATTCCAGAGGTTTAGCTTTCTCTAGAGGATTTGGTGGTTTTGGTTTAGGTTCGACAGCTTGTGATGTAAGTGGTGAGGTTTCGGCTATCGTAGGTTCGTCCTTCGGGGTTTGATCTTCCTCGGGGGCTTCATCATAGATATTAGTGTAGGGGGTGTTCTCGAGAATTTTTGCAAGAACTTCCTTACCTTTACTAATAGAGAGATGCAAGAACGCTCCCTTGGAGGCTAAATCAAGAAATTGTGTGGAATTTTGGCTAAGACCAAGGTAGAAATGTTACAAGAGAGCCGGCTCGGTTATAGCTAAATCAGGGCCAGAAGATACTAAGTCTGTGAAACAGACCCATGCCGCACCTAGAGGCTCCTTTTCCTTTTGTACAAAGTTTAGGATCCCTTTACGAAGACGAGCAACTCAGGGAATGGAGAAGAAGGTAATACAGAAATTCAATTGCAGCTTCTCCCATTCTCCATCTACACTACCTACGTGGCGAGTATACTATCGTTTGGCTATTCCCGTCAAAGAGAACGGAAATAGCTTCCACTTAAGGGTATCTCGTCCCATCCCTTGGATATGTTTGCAAGAGCATAACTGTTTGAAATCTCGTAGGTGTGTATAGGGGTTCTCATCTTCATCCCCAGAAAAAGGTTTCTCCTGAACCATCGCTATGAGACTCGGGCGTAGCTCATAACGAACAGCCAAAATGGCCTGTGATGAACTAGGCGGCTCCATACTAGCGCCCGATGGAGCAGCATACTCGAAGATAGGTGTTTGATCCATGTGTGTATGAAAGAGATAGTTTTGATCAAACAAGGATAACTAAGACGACTCGACTCTAGTTAAAACAGCTACCGTTCCCCGGCAACGGCGCTAGAAAGCTTGTTGACACCAAAGGTGGCACACGGATATACCGTAAGCATACGGTAGTCAATGTAGCTTTCATCGGGAGTATTCCAGGTATCGTATTTTTCACGGGGAATGTGAAGTGAACTAACTAGGTCCAAGGCTGTCAGATAGTGATCAAAGGGATTGGTGATCAAGGGGGTTAGGATGTAGGTATAGAGAGGTCCCTGTGTAGCCAAAAGATATCTGGTCTTGGCTTTCTAAGTATAAAGAGGTTTACCACCTCCTCCCTTTACAAGAGGCGACAAGCGAAATAGTAGGAGATATAACTCCTACCCAAGGCAGCTGTGCTATTGTATTGATGCCCTGCCATTTTAATAACTTGTCTTACACACGTGGTGAAATACGAAGACCAGACAAGGCTCTCACCACTTGCTGGCTACCACAAACAATCCGTGTGACAAGCGGCCCACACTAATAAGATATATCCTAGACACCACGTCTACACTATACTTACTAGTCTAATCTTAGCTAGAGACTAGAGCACTTCACAAAGTAAAGCAATGTGCAAGTAAAGCAAGTATATACTTAAAGTACCAGAACTAGAATATCAAATACTAGAAGGACTTAGATGGAAAACTTACTAGAAGCTTGTATCCGCTGAGGTACACCTTGGAGAGGATTCCCGATAGGCCCAGGACTTCCTCCAGAAGACTTCCCTCTCTCTCTTCCCCCTTATTCTAACACTAAAGCTACTATGATACACTTGATACTTGATCCATGATGTCTCTAAAGTGAAGGACTAGGGGGGTATTTATAGGGGGAATGAGAGGAGTGCCATGTCATCAATCCATGTGCCTTTCCTCCTTGGCCCTTGGATAAACCGCCCTTGAAACCGCCTCAAATCAACGGAGATGATGAAACCAGCATGTGTGAAACATGCAGGAAGGCGGTGGAGCATGGCGGTGGCTTGGGCCCACCATGGGTGCTTTGGCCAAACCACCTATGGCAAGGTGGGCCCACCACTATGGTCCCCACCTGTCATAGATTGTGGCTATGTACTTGTTTTGCCTTGATCTTGTCGGTTCACGCCTTGATCCATGTGCTTTGGTCTCTAGCCATCGATTGAAAGCACACTTGTGATCCAAGGGTGGAAATGGACTCCAGGAGGTGTGCCACGGATTGTGCCACATCAGCAGAGCCAGCTGGGCTCCTTGTCTGGTTCGGTCGAACCATGGGGTGGAGCCACGTGGCCTCAGCTCTCTCCTACATCACTCCCTTGCTTGATTCTTGAAGTCGAATGCTGGGGCACTATTCATGGTTCGGCCGAACCATGAATAGTGTTCACCCAGTGTCCACTTGATCCTGGAGTGAAGTCTTTGATGTTTGTGACATCACCTTGCCATTTCGTCATAGTTGGATTTGCATTATATCTTCATCTTGGGCTTCTAAACTCTAAAATCACCTGTTTTGGGTACCTGCAAACAAATACTAACATGTACATGTGGAACCAAGTTATTTGTACCTATGTCACTATGTGTTTGCTTGTTTCTTCCGAAAAAGAGTGTTTTGTTGATGGTTATGGTAGAAAACGTGGTATAAATACCGTCAACAACGGACCATACTCCCGGTGCACGAACTGCACAGGGGCAGGAGAGGCATCCATTGTATGGCCAACCTAGGAGAATGGGCAAGTCTTCCATCCGGGCCCACTGACCCCTCGGGAAATGTATCCCGCAAGAGAATACGCACCCAAAGAGGAACGCGACCATCACTCCGTTACATGTCATCCCAGACGGAGCGCCGCCTCCCGAGCCTCAGAGGTTGGCGCCCGAGGGGCAACACACTTTCTTGCTATGACATGCAGGATGAACAGTGACCAAGCACGACGCCACATCACACGGCAACCACGGTCAGCACTGTGCCCCACCTTGGAACTCGCCAATAGAACAGCGGAGGATCACCCGGATGACGATGGCCATACCTCCATAGTACCAAGTGGGGGATGTGACTGACAACAAGCACCGATCTTGGCAACCACTACCACGTCAAATACTATTTCTATAGCAAAGAACATGTAACTCTGCCTCTCCCTTGTAACTATAAAAGGGAAGGAAGAGGCCAGCCTAGAGAGACTTCGTGTTGAATCCAACACTCTACAGCCATAGAACACACAAACACATCACTCACACACACAAGAGACTTGGGAATCTCTCTCTCTCTCGCCTAGGCTTGTAACCCCTACTACAAGCACCCCGGTGCAAGGCAACACGACTTGACTCTCACTAGACGTAGGGCATTTCTAGCCCGAATCAGTATAACCCCCTGTGTTCCCCCTTGCACACCATCAGTAGCCTTGACCACAAATCACAAGTTTACTAGCCGGTGTTAGCACCCGCCAATCCTAGCACTGATAGTTGGCGCACCAGGTAGGGGACTTTTGCGTGTTGATCCAGGTCACTGATGGCTGACGGTTTTCCAGCGCTCCCGCCCGGTGCAGTGCTCTGGTTCGGGAGCCTCGAGTTCATGGCCACTGGCCGCGACTACGAGATGAACCTTTGCTCGGCTGAGCCCCGTACCACCGTCGTTCCTCCCCTAGCTCAGCAGGAAGCTGTGGAAGGAACTGTGGTCTCTCTAGCCGCACCATGGGGCGGAGGGAATGCCACGCGTCGCTCCTGTTGAACCAGGCAAGGGCGGCGTCCCCAGGCCAACCCGCGCCCAGCCACGGGAAACATGGCCCACCAGGTCCCCCCAGCGGGGAACACCACCTCTACGTCTGTTGCTACCCCAGTGTCGCGGACAGCAGCAGTCACTCACCCGCCCACTGTCCCATGGACGGGTAGGGGCAGGTCCATGGCACCGTCGGCTATTTCCCTCCGTCCTCACTGGGGAAGGCCAGCGACGCCATCACCGTTCCCCTTGGAGCTCTGCAATGCCCTGGATGCTCATGTCCGCACCCTTCGTGCTCAACAGCACGAACTAGTGATGATGCCTATCCATCATCTAGAGCGTCTGGACGACCTCTTCGACTCTCCACCGTCATCCCCTAGGAGTACTCCCAAAGCACGCAGCAGTGGGAGACGGACCCCAGCGACTAAGGCTGGATGAAAAGCTCGTTGAGCCAGCTCGGTGGCTCGATACAAAAGTGCTCCAATTGAACCGGTTTTTCTTTTAATATAAAAATAAGTTGATTTTGAATGACTTTCGACTTTGGCTCGGCTCGTTAGGCTCGGCTCGTTAAGCTCGGCTTGAAGTTGGGTCTTAAATAATTCCGAAGACCATTATAAATAAGATTATGCTAATTTCTAAAGAAGCTCAAAAAAAGTGTACCTGGCTCGATATCTAGCCCTACCAGCGACAATGACGATGACTTCTGGGAGAACATGGACTTCACCGGCGTACGTGACCCCCAGGCCCTCCTCCGCCTCGTCAACTCGTGGGAAACCACCTTCAGCATCCCTGACTCCGACGAGTCCCACGATGACCCATCCCGGGAGGGCTTCCACCTGGTGCACCTCGAGGAGGGCTTGTTGGACGACGTCCACTCAGAGGACGATGAGGAAGATGCCCCTATGCCAGAGCCATAGCTCTAGCAACACACGCCAACTCCACAAGCTCTGCAGTCCGCTCCCCCATGAGACACAGGGGCCGGGACGTCTCGCACCATCCACCGGTCCCCAGAGCTAGAGCAGCTCTGGGAACTCGAGGTGCAGATGTACGAGGACCGCCTACGCCTCACCCAGCTGCGCGCCGCGCTAGAGCCTGAGGAGGAGTGGGGAGATGGTGGAGCCACGCAATGCCGAGCCCGCGATGTCTAGGCCTGCATCATCGCCGACGATGGGGCTGGGACACCTGGAACTGCGCCCCGGGCTAGTCGGAAGCTCACGGAGGCCGCAATGCTTCTCCAGAGCATGCCCGTGCCCTCCACCGCGGAGTTCCAGCAGCTTAGGGACCAGCTCTAGTACCTCCTGGGGGATGCCGCTGTCCTTCAGGCAGAAAGCTCGGTGTCACGCCATCGTGGAGCCGAGGCATACCAGCATGGCGGCCCAGCTCGCCATGAACGAGAAGCCTCAGTGCATCCCGAGGCCACGAGGGCTCCTTCGGTCCACCAGTGGCTTGGCAAGGATGTCAACGTCCGCGCCATCCTTCAGGCCCCCGGGTCCTCGTGTCTTCAGCGTGGCCATCCGGAGGCCCAAGTTCCCGCCTTGGTTTCGACAACCGATCAACATCGCCAAGTACTCGGCGGAGACCAACCCCAAGCTCTGGCTGGTGGACTATCATCTTGTGTGCCAACTGGGCGATGCGCAGGATGATCTCATCATCATCCTCAACCTTCCACTGTTCCTATCCGACTCCGCGAGAGCCTGGCTGGAGCACCTGCCCCTCGGCAGATCTTTGACTGGAGCGACCTAGTCAAGATCTTCGTGGGGAACTTTCAGGGCACTTATGTGCGCCCTAGCAACTCCTGGGACCTTCGGAGCTGCAAGAAGAAGCCAGTGAGTCCCTCAGGGACTACATCCAGCAATTCTCCAAGCAGTACAATGAGCTGCCCCAGGTCGCCGACTCCGACGTCGTCGGAGCCTTCGTTGCAGGGATGACCTGCAAAGAGCTTGTTCATGAGCTGGGGGGCCAGACCCTCGCCAGCATCTTCGAGCTCAAGAAGATCACCACCATCTTTGCCTCGGGCGACAAGGTGGTGGGAGCTCTCTTCTCCGACCCCAAGGGCAAGCGAAAGGAGGAGGCCCCCGAGGGCACCACTTCCCGAGCCCCCAACAGCAAGAGGAAGAAGGGGAAGGGGAAGATGGCCCTCCGCGAGGACTCCCTTGTGGCTGCCACCGAGCCCAAGGGAACCCAACCACCTCATGGTCACTTCGACGAGATGCTCACTTAGCCGTACCCTTACCACAAGGGCCCAGTGAATCACACGCTCGGGGAGTGTGTGATGCTCAAGAAGCACTATAGGCAGCAGGCGTTCAGGGGCAATGCTGGCAAGAAGCCTGCAGAAGACAAGGAGGACCAGGGTGGGAAAGACAATGAATGCCCGCCCGTTGACAAGTGCCTCATGATCTTCGGCGGGCCCGAAACCGCTCCCACGCCGTGTCAGCGAAAGCGCGAGTGTCGGGAGGTCTACACCGTCGGGCCAGCGACACCGCGCTTCCTCGACTGGTCCCTCGACACCATCACCTTTAACCGGGATGTTACTAGTTTGTTGTCGACCCCGTTGTCGGCAACACGCGGCTCACCAAGGTCCTCATGGACGGAAGCAGCGGCCTCACCATCCTGTATGCTGAGACCCTAGACTTGATGGGAATCAGTCGCTCTCTTCTCCGGGCAATGACATCACCATTCCACAAAATAGTGCCGGGGAAGAGTGTACAACCCCTCGGGCAGCTTGACCTACCCGTCTACTTTGGGACTCCTGACAACTTCAGGAAGAAGACCCTCACGTTCGAAGTGGTAGGCTTCCGCGGCACCTACCACGGCATCCTCGGGAGGCCGTGCTACGCCAAGTTCATGGTAGTCCCGAACTACACCTACCTCAAGCTTAAGATGCCAGGGCCCAAGGGGGTCATCACCGTCGGTGTCTCCTACTATCACGCCTACCAGTGTGACGTTGAGTGTTGTGAATACTCCAACGCACTGGTAGAGTCCGAGGCTCTCATCACCGACCTCGAGAAGCTGGCGAAGGAGGCCCCCGAACCCGTCCAAGGGCTGAAGGAGGTGCCCCTTGACCCTGGCTCCCCTGACGGCAAGGTGTTGAGGGTCAGCGCCACCATCGACCCGAAATAGGAAGACGTGCTCGTCGACTTCCTCCGCAAGCACGCCGACGTGTTTGCTTGGAGTCCCTCGGACATGCCAGGCATCCCTAGGGAGGTCGCCGAGCACTCCTTGGACATCCAGGCTGGGTACAAGCGGGTGAAGCAGCGCCTGCACCGATTCAACGAGGAGAAGCGCTGGGCCATCGGGGAGGAGGTGCAGAAGCTTTTAGAGGCCGGATTCATCAAGGAGGTCTTCCATTTGGAGTGGTTAGCTAATCTTGTCTTAGTTAAGAAGAAGAATGGTAAATGGAGAATGTGTGTAGATTACACTAGTTTAAATAAAGCTTGTCCTAAGTACCCGTTTCCATTACCTCGTAGTGATCAAATAGTTGATTCCACTGCTGGTTGTGAACGACTTTGTTTCCTTGATGCGTATTCTAGCTACCATCAAATTCGTATGAAAGAGTCCGACGAACTCGCGACTTCTTTCATCACTCCCTTTGGCAGATATTGCTACGTAACCATGCCGTTTGGCCACAAAAACGCGGGCGCAACTTATCAACATTGCATGCTCAAAGTTTTTGGGGACCTCATCAGGCGAACCGTTAAGGCTTAGGTAGACGATATTGTGATTAAATCTAGAAAGGCAGATGACTTGGTAGCCGACCTAGAAGAGGCATTCGAATGTTGTTGACATCTACTAACATTGCCAAATATAACTATATAACTTTTACTACTAAGGACGAGATTAGAGATGTATGGTAATTAATTAACTTGCCATTAGCAACTAGCCACTTATCTATCACCAACATTCTTATGCATGAACTAGGTTGTCATCCCTAATTATATATGCTAAGAATAAATAAAGGTTTCATATGTTATTCAATGTGACTAGGCAGAAATATATATAAATATAAACTAAGAACAATTCTGCAAGCGGACAGATAATTATACCATTGTAGCATTTTACCTAGAGGCTACCAGGTTATCGATTTATATTTATAGTGATTATCTTGATAGTAATTATATACAATGGATAAGTGACATTACCGATGTTATTTACTCTACTCATAACAGGTAGAGGTCACAAGATAATAAAGATAAATAAAGTGATAAGTATGATCAAGCATCATAAATAAAGGATAAACATCAGAGCACTCTTTAGTCATAGTAATAGCTAGCCAATGGATAAACTAAGGAATTAATATCTAAGGTAATTCTATAACTACGTCAATGAACAACTCTAATTAGTGCAACTACATCTAGCAATCATTGCTAGATTAGTCCTATATCATGATCACATGTAAAGGGCATCATCTAGGAAGGATGTGAAATAGTGTCATCACTCAACTACGCGACCGTGCCTGCTTGCCTACATACGGCAGGTGGACTACAGAGGACTCAACACAGCTGTCACCTACATGATCTACCACATGACTCGGCACATCAGGGTGCACTCACAGATAAACAGAATACCTAGACTCCACGTCTACATATCGTTCATCATCTACCCATCGATCGTATGGATAAACGCTATACGAGCAATTACATGAATCCAATAAGATCAAACCAACTATACTAGACATATAATCAAAGTAGAAAATGACTAATGTAATCAAGAACATATGAACTATTAAGAACAATGTTTCTGTAATCATAATAAAGGAATACAATAATAGAGAAAGAACTAGAACTATACCGAACTCTGCACTCCAGACAGACGCCGGGGCTCCAGATGCCGCTAAAGAACTAGAACTCCTCTACTTCTAATCTAACTAGGCTAGAACTATGAACTAGGAGGCTCTTGATGAACTATGTGGCTCTTGATGGCTTGACCGAAGACTTGATGCCTTGGATGAATGATTGGATGCCTCCAAGGGGTCGGCCCCTTTATTTATAGCCCTGTGGGTTGCACGTGCGCCGCTGGATCAAACCGACTTAACCAAGGGCCGAGATGACACCTCAAAGGCGGTGGAAGAAGACTCCAGAAGGCAGCGGCGAAACCCTTGGGGGGCGCCGCCCGGGCCCCCTATGGGCCGGCCGGCCCCACCACCTGTCAGGTGGGGCCCCGGTTGCTTCGGGTGCCTTCTACACTCTTCTAGCTTGTCGATGACGTATGTTGCCTTGGCGTTCAAGTTTCATGATAATTAAGCACTTAATCCCTTTCTTAAGCTTTTCTAGATAATCCCCTAGGAAATATAGAATATTCAAAACTCGTGGAAATTGTTAGTTAAAACCCTAGACTAGTGTGTATTCATATATCCTTTGGTGTCTAAAGTTTTAATAAAAGTTGACGTTATCCGCCGTCAACAACACCCCCAGCTTACCTATTTGCCAGTCCCTTGGCAAACAAACTAAGCCTAATTTACCAAAGTATTTGGAACAGGAGTTGCTACAATGCTTTCACATTTTCCAAGTACACATGCTTTCAAACAGAGATTCTCCTCCGGATTAGACAATAATTGCTCTAACCTTCAGACTTACCCATTTTACCTTTAACTATGGAGCTTTACAGCTTTCACATAAGTCTTGAGCAATTGAAAGATAGAACAATCGAGTCAAGCACTATGTAGCAAATTCTTCACAGTACCAATATTCCAGAGTTTTTATATGTTTTCGAAATAAAACTCAGAGCTTAATTGTATGACACCCTCAAGTCGCTTAATATATGTGGTATTTATGGATCTCACTTAAGACATTAACAATGTCATGCCTCCCTATAGCTAAGAATATATAGTGGAGCTTATAGGAGTGGCAATAACAAGGGTGAGCCTACTTGCAGTTCATATATTGTAAAGTCAAACAATGGATCCACAGAGAATCGAGGCATATAATCAAACCAAGATGTGCATGTGCATGGAATATGGTGGATAGGTGCATATGTGGTATTTAGTGGCTAATCCTAATTCTAATTATGCTCTTTTGAAAATAAATCTCTCTTTAAGACTCGCAGGAAACATGGGCTATCTTTATTCTTTCTCCTTCTCTCTCTTTCTTTCTTTCTCTTTTTTTCAATAGGGAGGTGGGCATCTAGTACCCATTGTTTTACTGAGACACTTGTCCATCTTTTACTCCCTTTTTTTATACTTTTGCATAGCCACATGCGTCCCTTAAATGATTTGGAGAGATAACAACTATAAAAACTTAGAGCATTATAGCAGGGCTGTCCTATGGGGTATATTTTTGGTGTTTTTCTCCCAGTGTAGGAGAAAGCATTTTATGATGAACATAGATGAAAGTGGAAATGGTTGCGATTACTTCCAGGATAGGAATGATGCATATGTGGCTGGAGTGTGTATGTGATCTTGGTTTTAAAAGCGTGACAAGACTCTCATGAGGTATACAACAAAGGTTGACTGAACTCAATGCAAAGAAAGCAGCATAAATGTGCAAAGGTTTTCCTATCTAAATGTCACAGAACCGACCAATTTATACGAGCACAAGTACAACGATCGCATTTTCGCCGCAATCCAGTCGCACTTGAGCCAATATAAACCCGGTAGTCCGGAAATCTCGAAGGATTTCAAACATTTCATACCCCAAGGATCATTCATTCAGCAATACCCGATCACATGACACATAAGTTCGCAACCGAATTTAAACATCAGAGTACAACATAGTCTTTTACACAAATAGGGTAGTAGCGGAAGTCAACATAGTTTTACACCACAGAGTTCGAATACGAGTACCATCACATGACCCCGTCACAGCATTCTTACAACAACTAAAGATAGATAATGACCCCGCCCTCGGGTCTAGTCTTCTTCGCCCGCAGGGGTGAAGCAGTTCCTGCAATACGCGTAGAAAACTACACCATCTGCAACAATGGGAATAAAACCCTGAGTACTCAATTGTACTCAGCTAGACTTACCCGACAGAGAGTAAATAAAAAGACTCTCAAGGATATGCAAGGCTTATTTGGTGGAGCTCAGAGGGTAGCATCATTTTTGCATCAAAGCATTACTACAGTAGAACCTCAACTTATTCATTTTAATTGTGATAAGCTTCGATTTCAGTTAAACTATTTACTAGGATTAGCCACTATACTAAGCATTCACTGAATATTGTAGCAATCAATAAAACATATGATTTCCGATATCCACAGATATCAACCTCATCTCACCATAATCATTATGTTCAAGTTATTAGCCTCTACCTCACCAGAAGATCAGTTCAGTTTCTCACTAACCAGGAGAGATGGCGATTCGAATCGATTGTACCAGCTGGCAAATATGCCAATCACAAACCCTGTCAGCCGAGCCACTGGCTTCTTGGGCCACCGTTAAATCTTTCTGAGACATAATATGTATCGCGGGCTTGGAAGGGTCCATATTCTCAGAGACAAACCCACTTCCAGGATGCATCAGGTCCCTGACCTGCCCTTGGTAAGATGGTGTCTCCGCACATCCTTCCTACCTCCAGAATATGTCTGCCTTATCACGCCCAATTCCCGGCTCAGAAAGAAATACTCGGCTTCACGGTCAGAACGACTTATCTGGCCAGCTATGTGACGACGTCTTTCAATCTCAACTGATGTCTGGTGGCCTCAGTCCTAGTCGGCCGCAAGCAGCACCGAAGACGGCATGACCTCAACCATGTCATGCGGCTCCCCGCTACCTAGCCTTGATTCTCTCATTAGACACTGTGGCATGGTGGCACATATAGTCCATCATGTGGAATCCAACCCCATCATCATTAGTAACCACCTATGCTCGCGAAGGACAGGAAATCCCTCGACTTCTACCGGTCTAAGCATGGCTAAGCATAAGATCGAACCCATCCCCTTGTCTAGTAATAACTTCAGGATCAAGTATAAGTGGACAAGGAATAAATGCAGCAACGGTATCATATCAACTCCTATACTTAAGTGCACAATCATACGATTTAATAAAGACCAGTGTATTTGTAAAAAGAGTAGGTGGAGACTTAGGAATGCTCCGGGGCTTGCCTTTCACAAAGTTAGCGGGTTGGTGATCCGGGCACTCCGGAAGTTCAGCCTCTTCTTCTTGTCCTTTGGAAACCTCGGGCACTTCAATCTCCGGCGGAACTCCCTCCGCCGGTGGATCGAATTGCAACAGTGTCACTCCTCCCGGCGATCCTGTATGCATGATATGCATATATGAGAACTGAGAATGCACATGAAATGCAAGATAGAGATGCACGAATTAACCCATGATATGCAATCAGTTTAACAATCCACACTCATTTATTTCTTTCCTAGACAACCAACTCATACTCACCCTTCTTAAGCAAAGCATAGAACAATTTCTCGTCCCGGGTGAGAGGTCTACAACCTGCACTTAATAATTAACATGCATCAACTAACCTACCACAACCAAAAGATATTTGCTTAGAAACAATTAAATAAACCCTAGCCTATAACTGGACCTACTGCTTACTGTGACCAGAAAAATCCATAGAAATTACAGTAGCTATTACACATCCAGATTAGCCTACTGACAGAATTTCAAGTCATTTGGACAAGTATAACAGTCTACACAAAAATAATAAGCAACCAGCCTTTTAAGCAATGGAAAATACTTAACACAGTGAAAAGTATCAAACAATAGATTTCCTAATTTTCTTAGCTTCTTTCCAACATAAAATAGCCCAGGAAAAATATTCATGTCCATAACCTTAACACATTAAGCATGGTGATTTTTGCAAGATTAAAACATAAAAGGCACATTATACTAGACATCATATAAATAACAGTGAAACACCAGCAAACATATTTTTCATAGATTCTACTTCCCTAAACAAGATGAATGCAAGTGGAATCACATTTTTAGCACATTCCTACAATTACTTATGCATTTATCAAGTTTACAAGCAATTAACAATTTAATTATAACTGCATATAAAAAGTATTCAAAAAGTACATTTTATATTTTTCCTTGATAGAGCTCAGAAATACAAACACAACAAAATTTGGTTCACCCCAATTGGACATTCCTAGCTCCAGATATGAATTTTGGAAGGTTTTACACATTTTCTGGAAATTCATTTTATAAAATCAAAAACCTAAACCCGATAGAACTGCTACGTGCACCCGGCTCAGCAAACCAGAGGCGCACCCGAACGACTGACTCGCGGGCCCCGGGGTCGACCCGACCCCACGCGTCAGAGAGAGGAAACAGAGCCGCCGGCGCTGACCGGCGAGAGCTCGCCGACGGCGAGGTCTCCGGCGACGCCGAGGCTACCTACCGACTCGCGGCAACGAGACGAACCCGATGGACCAACTGCCGAGGGTCGTACTCCACCGGAGCGAGCTCGACGGCGGCAATGGCGGACGGCGGTGGTCCGGCGAACTTGCGCCGGCCGATTCCGGCCGTTGCTCGCGCGGCTCGGCCTCGTTCCGTGTTCCTGCAACCCTAGCGGACCTGTGCGCGCGACTAATCGAACTATTGCGCACGGAAACTCACTGACCGCGCTCGCATGGCGGCACGGTGGCGAGCGGTTTCACGGCGAACTCGGGTTCCGGCGAAACCACGGCGAGGTAGATCTAACCGACGGTGTGGAAAGGATCTACGGCTAACAGAGACTCTTAGACGAGCAAAAGAGAGGGAAGCCGACCCCGGCATCGCCCTCGTCACGGCGACCCGAGAGCTCGGCGGCGCTCCGGTAATGGCGGACGGCGAGAAGCTTGCTGGAGCTGTACCTTAGGTCGGCTGAGGTCGGCAACGGGTCGGAAACGAAGAGCAGAGCAAGCCGCAGCTGCGCCGAGGGTGGCACGGTCGGAGACGGCTCGGTGGCGGCGGATTTCACCACGGCGGTCACGGCGGAAATGGCGACGGCGGAAATGGCGACGGCGGAGGGGAAAGAGGAGAGCAGCGAGCGAACAGAGGGCGAGAGAGCAGGGAGAGTGAGGGCGAGCGTGCGGGAGACAGCATTGCGTGTTCCCCTTTGTAAGCCGACCGCGCGGCAGCAACGACGGCGTACGGCGCCATCTGGCGGCCGAGGCCTGACGCGGTCGCGCGATTCGCTCGCGATTCGCCCGAGGGTCGAACTGAATCGGCTCCGATTCAGTTTCCGCGGACCCGACTGAAACTCGATTTTTATCGATCTATAACTCGCGATCCAGGGCGTTTCAGCGAAAACTTCACTAATATAGGTTGAAGAGCTATACGAGTAGATCATTTCTTATTAAGACACTTTACTCTAGTTCGGCCTGGATTGAGAGATACAAGTCGATGAACAGGGGTACACCGAAACTGAAAACCGGTTTAGACTTAGGAAAATTTGAAAACTTCCAAAACAGCTCCAAATCTGCACTAATCCAACTTTTTGACCTTCTTCCACTCATTTTCATGAGTTGACCCCAAAATAAAGTTTGTTGCTTATAAAATTCTACACAACTTTGATTAGGGGTTCACTGACATGCAGAATCTCTAAAATGCCCTTCTTGTTTGGTCAAACAGAATAGCTTTTAAAGGGCTCTCTAGTCAACTATGAGCTAGAGGGGTATTTTGGGGATTTCACCAACATGAACATTGTTCCAAATGTTATCCTAAACATGTATAAAGCATTTAGAACCGTAAACAAGCATCACATTTGCATGTCAACACATTTTGCATAATATGGACATATAAACAAACATATAGTGATAAAAGGGAATCAAATCAAATGCAATGATAATAATGCATGAAATGACATGATCTATGCTTGACGACATGCAAATGCAAGTGTGAAAATAGTAACTAACACTAGGGTGTTACAGCCCTCCCCCTTAAAAGAATCTCGTCCCCGAGATTAGAGTTAATTACCATTGTTTAAAGAAAGACGGATAGACTTCCTTGAGGTAATCTTCTCGCTCCCAAGTCGCATCGCAATAACTTTGGTTGTTCCACACCACCTTATAGAACTTGATCACTCGGCTACGGGTGATTCTTTCTTTGTAATCTATTACTTCAATAGGCTTTTCTTCATAGGTCAAATCTGATTTCAACTTGATATCACCAAAATCCACTTGCTCTTCCGGTACTCGTAAACATTTCTTGAGTTGAGATACATGAAACACATTGAAGATAGTGGACATGTGTGGTGGCAACCGTAACTTGTATGCTACCTTCCCACTTCTTTCCAGAATTTGAAAAGGACCTACAAACCTTGGAGCTAACTTTCGTTTCACTCCGAAGCGTTGCACGCCTTTCATGGGTGACACTTTCAAGTATACATAGTCACCCACTTCAAATTCCAATGGCCTTCTTCGCTTGTCCGCATAGCTCTTTTGACGAGTCTGAGCGGCTTTGAGATGTGTTTGAATGGTATGCACTCTCTCTTCGGCTTCTTTCACAAAGTCAATCCCGTAATATCTCCTTTCGCCTGATTCAACCCAATTGAGAGGAGTTCTACATTTGCGCCCATACAAAGCTTCAAAAGGAGCCATTTGAATACTCTCTTGATAGCTATTGTTGTATGAGAACTCGGCCAAAGGCAACCATTCTTCCCACGAACCTTTAGACGATAGAACACAAGCTCTCAACATATCTTCAAGAATTTGATTTACCCTTTCAGTTTGACCAGAAGTTTGAGGATGATAAGCTGAGCTGCGAACCAAATTGGTTCCCAAACACTTGTGTAGATGCTCCCAGAAGCGTGCAATAAATTGCGGGCCTCTGTCGGAAACTATCGTCCTCGGCACACCATGTAACCGAAGTATCTGAGCAAAGTAGAGCTGTGCCAACTGATGAGGACGATCTGTAGTTCGAACTGGTAAGAAATGTGCAATCTTAGTCAATCGATCTACGATCACCCAAATAGAATCGTGGCCTTTTTGCGTTAGAGGTAACCCAGATATGAAATCCATGGTTATCTCATCCCATTTCCAACCTGGAACTGGTAAGGGTTGCAATAGGCCTGCTGGCTTAAGATGAATAGCCTTCACGCGACAACAGGTATCACACCTGGCCACATAGGCTGCAATTTCCTTCTTCATTTTGGTCCACCAGAACCTAGGTTTCAAGTCTTGATACATCTTACTACTACCAGGATGGATAGACAACTTGGACAAATGAGCCTCATCCATAATCTGATTCCTCAACTCACGGTCTTTCGGTACTACCAATCGATCCTTGAACCACAATATACCTTTTTCATCTACTCGGAAATGAAGCATTTCTTGTTCTTTCATCTTCCTCTTGATATGATATATGCCGGGATCTGTTTTCTGACCTTCAATAATCTTGCTTTCCAAAGTACAACTGAGAGTAATATTATTCAACACCACTGGATGCACAAGATTGAACCCGTCTGCTAGCAAAGGCTGCAATACATTGCAATGAGACTTTCGGCTCAAGGCATCGGCTACGACATTGGCCTTGCCCGGATGATAGTGTACTTCTAGATCATAGTCTTTGATCAACTCCAACCACCTTCTTTGCCTCATGTTCAACTCAGGCTGAGTGAAAATGTACTTGAGACTCTTGTGATCGGAATAGATATGACATTTGTGACCCATCAAATAGTGGCGCCAAATCTTCAATGCATGAACTACAGCGGCAAGTTCCAAATCATGAGTAGGATAGTTTTGCTCATGTTTTCTCAGTTGACGCGAAGCATAAGCAATGACTCGGCCTTCTTGCATGAGAACACATCCTAACCCAGTGCCACAAGCATCGCAGTACACATCAAAAGGCCTTTCAATATCAGGTTGTGCAAGAACTGGAGCAGTGGTCAACAACGTTTGCAAGGTGCGAAAAGCTGTTTCACACTCCCCACTCCACACAAACTTGGTATCTTTGTGCAATAGCTTGGTCATAGGTTTAGCTATTTTAGAGAAATCCTGAATAAAGCGGCGATAATACCCAGCTAATCCCAGAAAGCTACGAACCTCAGACACATTTGTTGGTGACTGCCAATCCAACACCTGCTGAACTTTTGACGGATCTATAGAAATACCTTCAGCAGATAAGATATGGCCCAGAAAAGGTACCTTAGTCAACCAAAACTCACACTTGCTGAACTTAGCATACAGCTTATGCTCCCTGAGTCTAGTCAAGACTATCCTCAAGTGTTCAGCATGATCCTCCATGCTCTCAGAGTACACCAGAATATCGTCAATAAAGACTACCACGAACTTATCCAACTCAGGCATGAATACCGAATTCATTAGATACATGAAATGTGCAGGAGCATTGGTTAATCCAAAAGACATAACCAAATACTCATACAAGCCATACCGAGTGGAGAAAGCCGTCTTGGGAATATCTTGTGGTCTGATCTTAATTTGGTGATACCCAGATCTCAGATCAATTTTGGAGAAAACCTTGGCCTTGGACAATTGATCAAACAAGATATCAATACGAGGTAGAGGATACTTGTTCTTAATTGTCACAGCATTTAGTGGCCTATAGTCCACACACATACGTAAAGTTTCATCCTTCTTCTTAACAAAGATTGCAGGACAGCCCCACGGAGAAGAACTAGGGCGAATGAACCCTTTGTCCAATAACTCCTGGAGTTGTTTCTTGAGTTCAGCTAATTCATGAGGAGGCATTCTATATGGCCTTCGAGAAATAGGCGCCGTACCGGGAATAAGTTCTATTGCAAACTCCACATCTCGATCAGGAGGAAGTCCAGGTAGATCATCAGGAAAGACATCAGGAAACTCACACACTACCGGAATACCTTGGACGGTCTTGCCCCCAACTGCGAAAGAGAGATTAAAAAGATCCCCTCTTCGAGGTAAGGAAACTTGAAAGGTACCCCCACCCTGGGGCGCCTTCAACGTCAAAGTTCGGTTAGCAACGTCCAATATCGCACCCCATTTGTTCATCCAGCTAACCCCTAGAATTACATCCAGACCTAGCCTAGGCAACACAATGAGATGACTGATAAAACTCCTATCATTAATCTCAATACTCGCCTGCTTGATACCCTCACGTGTGCATATTTCAGCCCCAGCTGAGGTTATCCGGAAATTACAGCCCAAATCAACGATCTGAAAGGCATGCCTTTGTGCAAATGCTTGACTTATGAAAGAATGCGATGATCCAGAATCGAACAAAACAATAGCAGGATGCTGATTCACAGAAAACATACCCGCGGTGACTGGTTCACCTTCTGGAATTTCTTCAATAGTGGTGTGATGCACTCGAGCCTGCTTTGGATGAGGGCAATAGCGAGCAAGGTGCCCCTGTTGACCGCAGTTAAAGCATGGCCCCAGACCTTGGTTGGTCCTCACTGGAACGGCATTGCTTGGAGGAGCGTTGTTCTTGTTCAAAGGCACTGTGAAACCTTTCTTGTAGCGCTGAGGCGCTGGCTGCTTCTTTGGAGGGGGTCTGAATTTTGCTCCAGGAACAGCCGGACGGTAAGCCGGGCGATTTGCCACCGCACGACTAGCTGCTGGAGTCCTTGACTGAGAAGAGCTTCCTTCAAATGGCCTTTTGCCTCCCTTGGAAGCAGTGTGCAAGTTGTTCTGTTTCTCTTGGATATAAGCTTCACTGATGAACTCGTTAAAAGTTGTACGAGCGTTGTTCGCCAGAGTCTTCATAAGCTTGGTACTAAGACCTCTCTTGAAGGTTTCAATCTTCTTTTCATCTGTATCTACCATCCACGGGGCATACCTCGACAGATTGTTAAAGGCATGATGATACTGAGTGAGGGTCTTGGTACCCTGAGTAAGCTGCATGAATTCATTGACCTTCATCTTGATCAAGCCTGCTGGAATGAAATGCCCCCTGAAATCCCTGGTGAACTGCTCCCAGGTGATATCAGCGACCACAGGGTAGGCGGTCTTACGATTGGCCCACCATATTCCAGCTTGGCCTTGCAGTAACATAGCAGCAAAGCTAGCCTTCATGGTTTCAGTCAATCGCAGCACAGAGAATGACTGTTCAATAGTATTTAACCACTCATCAGCTTCCAGCGGCTCTACGGCCTGCTTGAATACCGGAGGCTTAGTGTCCATGAAGTCCTTATAGTTACTGTATTGGTCCTCATCGTTTCCGCTGCGCCCGGAGGATGAAACGGATCAGCACGGTTGTTCAGACGATGAACATCTTGCTGCAACTCCCAAACCTGCTGCTGACTAGCACGCAACTCCTGCAGAAACTCAGTGCGCTGACGTGTCAAACTCATATTGCGATTGTCAAGCTGGCGGCGAAGATCTGCATTCTCCCTCTCAAGCACCTCGACACGGCGATCAGCTGCCAACAAGGCGCCAGTGCATCGTAACAACTCATTGCGACAGGCAGTGAGAGCTACCACCAAGTCATCTGAGCTACGACGAGCCATACGTGCCCACTCTTCAGCTTCTAACTTCTTCTCCACAGCATCATGCAGGGCTTCAATGCACTTCATCCAACCATCCCTAGTGGAATAATGCATCCTCAGGACAGCAAACATAGCACTCATAGAAGCACCCGTGCTATGAGCACGCTCGTCCCTGCCTCGCTCTAAAGAAGCTTGGCTAGACTGAGCCCACTCACCCTGAGAAGCATCCACCCTGGGAAAAACATTTGCTGGCCCCAAATCAGCTCTCTTGTTGAACCGGCTGCAAATATCCGTCAACACCTCAAAAGCTGCAAGCTGCGCACCATCCCATGGCGTCCTCATGTCAACTTCCACCTTTATTCCTGGAAACGGCCAACCCCTTTCAAGCACAGGGATAGTCACCCAAACATCAAACCAAGGCTGCACCATGGTTTGCGCTGGCTTCCAGAAATACAGTGGTGGCTCTGCATATCCCACCGACTGCAACAACCTCCATAGCACAGTGGGTGTGCCAAACTGCTCCAGAAACTGACCACTCTGCGGCTCACCTTCAGCTGCCATCTGGTACATTACAACATCTTTCAGCATTTAGAATAAGATAGGACAGCACAAATTTTACCATAGGGAAGGAAATAGTACAGATAGCTTAAATTAATTTCATGATCATGATGCATGCACGTGCCAACGACCTCACACATAATATTTTTTTAACTAACGTTATAGTCGGTGGCATACCACGTGCTCTCATATACGTAACTAACCGTGCTATACGTTTTGCGTGGTTAGCGTACCTGCAGAAGATTCATTTCAGCCCAATCCTAATGTATGCAGGGCAACAAGAAGCACTTTTTGCCGGAAATGTTCCCGTGAACATTTGCGACCCCAAAAATTAATTACTCCACCTTACTTCCATAAGTACACATATGGATAACATGTACTCACTTCAGTAATCATACACACACCATCGATCGATGGTTGTTCGATCTTACACTCACATCTCACCTTACCTTAGGCGACGTGGTACATTGACCCATAAGAAGCAATAAGAAACCGACAGTTCATGATTATCCGCACGATAAAACCAAATGAACCACAAATAGAAATATGATGCAATTTCCCCCAAGTCAGTACTTACATAAGCCACCTAATTACCACATATACATAGGGCTATAGGACTTGGTCATTGGTACTCATAAGTTTTGCAAACACTTGGTTTAAATCACCTATACACACTATCAGTTGGCAATTAGTTTGTAAAACTCAAAACTCTTTTAGTTTTTAAATAGTCAAGTGACGGTATATGCTGAATTATGCTCTGGTACCAGCTGTCACAGAACCGACCAATTTATACGAGCACAAGTACAACGATCGCATTTTCACCGCAATCCAGTCGCACTTGAGCCAATATAAACCCGGTAGTCCGGAAATCTCGAAGGATTTCAAACATTTCATACCCCAAGGATCATTCATTCAGCAATACCCGATCACATGACACATAAGTTCGCAACCGAATTTAAACATCAGAGTACAACATAGTCTTTTACACAAATAGGGTAGTAGCGGAAGTCAACATAGTTTTACACCATAGAGTTCGAATACGAGTACCATCACATGACCCCGTCACAGCATTCTTACAACAACTAAAGATAGATAATGACCCCGCCCTCGGGTCTAGTCTTCTTCGCCCGCAGGGGTGAAGCAGTTCCTGCAATACGCGTAGAAAACTACACCATCTGCAACAATGGGAATAAAACCCTGAGTACTCAATTGTACTCAGCTAGACTTACCCGACAGGGAGTAAATAAAAAGACTCTCAAGGATATGCAAGGCTTATTTGGTGGAGCTCAGAGGGTAGCATCATTTTTGCATCAAAGCATTACTACAGTAGAACCTCAACTTATTCATTTTAATTGTGATAAGCTTCGATTTCAGTTAAACTATTTACTAGGATTAGCCACTATACTAAGCATTCACTGAATATTGTAGCAATCAATAAAACCATATGATTTCCGATATCCACAGATATCAACCTCATCTCACCATAATCATTATGTTCAAGTTATTAGCCTCTACCTCACCAGAAGATCAGTTCAGTTTCTCACTAACCAGGAGAGATGGCGATTCGAATCGATTGTACCAGCTGGCAAATATGCCAATCACAAACCCTGTCAGCCGAGCCACTGGCTTCTTGGGCCACCGTTAAATCTTTCTGAGACATAATATGTATCGCGGGCTTGGAGGGGTCCATATTCTCAGAGACAAACCCACTTCCAGGATGCATCAGGTCCCTGACCTGCCCTTGGTAAGATGGTGTCTCCGCACATCCTTCCTACCTCCAGAATATGTCTGCCTTATCACGCCCAATTCCCGGCTCAGAAAGAAATACTCGGCTTCGCGGTCAGAACGACTTATCTGGCCAGCTATGTGACGACGTCTTTCAATCTCAACTGATGTCTGGTGGCCTCAGTCCTAGTCGGCCGCAAGCAGCACCGAAGACGGCATGACCTCAACCATGTCATGTGGCTCCCCGCTACCTAGCTTTGATTCTCTCATTAGACACTGTGGCATGGTGGCACATATAGTCCATCATGTGGAATCCAACCCCATCATCATTAGTAACCACCTATGCTCGCGAAGGACAGGAAATCCCTCGACTTCTACCGGTCTAAGCATGGCTAAGCATAAGATCGAACCCATCCCCTTGTCTAGTAATAACTTCAGGATCAAGTATAAGTGGACAAGGAATAAATGCAGCAACGGTATCATATCAACTCCTATACTTAAGTGCACAATCATACGATTTAATAAAGACCAGTGTATTTGTAAAAAGAGTAGGTGGAGACTTAGGAATGCTCCGGGGCTTGCCTTTCACAAAGTTAGCGGGTTGGTGATCCGGGCACTCCGGAAGTTCAGCCTCTTCTTCTTGTCCTTTGGAAACCTCGGGCACTTCAATCTCCGGCGGAACTCCCTCCTCCGGTGGATCGAATTGCAACAGTGTCACTCCTCCCGGCGATCCTGTATGCATGATATGCATATATGAGAACTGAGAATGCACATGAAATGCAAGATAGAGATGCACGAATTAACCTATGATATGCAATCAGTTTAACAATCCACACTCATTTATTTCTTTCCTAGACAACCAACTCATACTCACCCTTCTTAAGCAAAGCATAGAACAATTTCTCGTCCCGGGTGAGAGGTCTACAACCTGCACTTAATAATTAACATGCATCAACTAACCTACCACAACCAAAAGATATTTGCTTAGAAACAATTAAATAAACCCTAGCCTATAACTGGACCTACTGCTTACTGTGACCAGAAAAATCCATAGAAATTACAGTAGCTATTACACATCTAGATTAGCCTACTGACAGAATTTCAAGTCATTTGGACAAGTATAACAGTCTACACAAAAATAACAAGCAACCAGCCTTTTAAGCAATGGAAAATACTTAACACAGTGAAAAGTATCAAACAATAGATTTCCTAATTTTCTTAGCTTCTTTCCAACATAAAATAGCCCAGGAAAAATATTCATGTCCATAACCTTAACACATTAAGCATGGTGATTTTTGCAAGATTAAAACATAAAAGGCACATTATACTAGACATCATATAAATAACAGTGAAACACCAGCAAACATATTTTTCATAGATTCTACTTCCCTAAACAAGATGAATGCAAGTGGAATCACATTTTTAGCACATTCCTACAATTACTTATGCATTTATCAAGTTTACAAGCAATTAACAATTTAATTATAACTGCATATAAAAAGTATTCAAAAAGTACATTTTATATTTTTCCTTGATAGAGCTCAGAAATACAAACACAACAAAATTTGGTTCACCCCAATTGGACATTCCTAGCTCCAGATATGAATTTTGGAAGGTTTTACACATTTTCTGGAAATTCATTTTATAAAATCAAAAACCTAAACCCGATAGAACTGCTACGTGCACCCGGCTCAGCGAACCAGAGGCGCACCCGAACGACTGACTCGCGGGCCCCGGGGTCGACCCGACCCCACGCGTCAGAGAGAGGAAACAGAGCCGCCGGCGCTGACCGGCGAGAGCTCGCCGACGGCGAGGTCTCCGGCGACGCCGAGGCTACCTACCGACTCACGGCAACGAGACGAACCCGATGGACCAACTGCCGAGGGTCGTACTCCACCGGAGCGAGCTCGACGGCGGCAATGGCGGACGGCGGTGGTCCGGCGAACTTGCGCCGGCCGATTCCGGCCGTTGCTCGCGCGGCTCGGCCTCGTTCCGTGTTCGTGCAACCCTAGCGGACCTGTGCGCGCGACTAATCGAACTATTGCGCACGGAAACTCACTGACCGCGCTCGCATGGCGGCACGGTGGCGAGCGGTTTCACGGCGAACTCGGGTTCCGGCGAAACCACGGCGAGGTAGATCTAACCGACGGTGTGGAAAGGATCTACGGCTAACGGAGACTCTTAGACGAGCAAAAGAGAGGGAAGCCGACCCCGGCATCGCCCTCGTCACGGCGACCCGAGAGCTCGGCGGCGCTCCGGTAATGGCGGACGGCGAGAAGCTTGCTGGAGCTGTACCTTAGGTCGGCTGAGGTCGGCAACGGGTCGGAAACGAAGAGCAGAGCAAGCCGCAGCTGCGCCGAGGGTGGCACGGTCGGAGACGGCTCGGTGGCGGCGGATTTCACCGCGGCGGTAGCGGCGGAAATGGCGACGGCGGAAATGGCGACGGCGGAGGGGAAAGAGGAGAGCAGCGAGCGAACAGAGGGCGAGAGCGCAGGGAGAGTGAGGGCGAGCGTGCGGGAGACAGCATTGCGTGTTCCCCTTTGTAAGCCGACCGCGCGGCAGCAACGACGGCGTACGGCGCCATCTGGCGGCTGAGGCCTGACGTGGTCGCGCGATTCGCTCGCGATTCGCCCGAGGGTCGAACTGAATCGGCTCCGATTCAGTTTCCGCGGACCCGACTGAAACTCGATTTTTATCGATCTATAACTCGCGATCCAGGGCGTTTCAGCGAAAACTTCACTAATATAGGTTGAAGAGCTATACGAGTAGATCATTTCTTATTAAGACACTTTACTCTAGTTCGGCCTGGATTGAGAGATACAAGTCGATGAATAGGGGTACACCGAAACTGAAAACCGGTTTAGACTTAGGAAAATTTGAAAACTTCCAAAACAGCTCCAAATCTGCACTAATTCAACTTTTTGACCTTCTTCCACTCATTTTCATGAGTTGACCCAAAAATAAAGTTTGTTGCTTATAAAATTCTACACAACTTTGATTAAGGGTTCACTGACATGCAGAATCTCTAAAATGCCCTTCTTGTTTGGTCAAACAGAATAGCTTTTAAAGGGCTCTCTAGTCAACTATGAGCTAGAGGGGTATTTTGGGGATTTCACCAACATGAACATTGTTCCAAATGTTATCCTAAACATGTATAAAGCATTTAGAACCGTAAACAAGCATCACATTTGCATGTCAACACATTTTGCATAATATGGACATATAAACAAACATATAGTGATAAAAGGGAATCAAATCAAATGCAATGATAATAATGCATGAAATGACATGATCTATGCTTGACGACATGCAAATGCAAGTGTGAAAATAGTAACTAACACTAGGGTGTTACACTAAATGTATCATATATGGCTTTGGTAAGAATTCATACTTTGTCATACAAGAGCTCATCATGTAGATTTTAAGTTTTCAAAATAAATCTCCAGAACTTAGTAATGCTTGGAATAAGATAAATAGCAGCTCAGACCTTCATGTATCATATCAATCAATCACCTACACTTAGCTCAAGTATATGCCTCCACAAGTTTCAGATTCAGAGTAAATTCACAGGTCAAAACAGTAGTATCTAAAACTCAGGAGAATTTAAGGTTGAAAACTAGGTACTTGAAAGGTATGATAACAGAGCAACTATTCATTATCTCCAAGATAAAATTTTAGTGTTCATCAATTTTAATTAATTCTAGCCTAGACTAACTCTGAACATATTCTAATATAAAACTAAGTGTTCATTTGGTTTTAATGATTATGCATCTTTCTAATTATTTTTGATTGGACTCAAAAGGACTCTATGATTTGTGGACCTTTATGTGCCCACATATTTTTGGTATTTTTTAGATGTTCTATGATACTATGGTGAACCTTCATGTGCTCACATATTTTTGGTATTTTATGACTATGTAAAACAGACTCAATAATCGCCTAGGTATAGTTACCTGATAACTAGGGGATGCTCCTGTCACAGAACCGACCAATTTATACGAGCACAAGTACAACGATCGTATTTTTAATAGCAATCAAGTCGCACTTGAGCCAATATAAACCCGGTAGTCCGGAAATCTCGAAGGATTTCAAACCTTTTCATACCCCAAGGATCATTCATTCAGCAACACCCGATCACATGACACATAAGTTCGCAACCGAATTTAAACATCAGAGTACAACATAGTCTTTTACACAAATACAGTAGTAGCGGAAGTCAACATAGTTTTACACCATAGAGTTCAAATACGAGTACCAACACGTGACCATGTCACAGCAATCTTACAACGACTAAGGATGGATAATGACCCTGCCCTCAGGTCTAGTCTTCTTCACCCGCAGGGGTGAAGCAATTCTTGCAATACGCATAGTAGACTACACCATCTACAACAATGGGAATAAAACCCTGAGTACTCAATTGTACTCAGCTAGACTTACCCGACAGGGAGTAAATAAAAAGATTCTCAAGGATATGCAAGGCTTATTAGTGGAGCTCAGAGGATAGCATCATTTTTGCATCAAAAGCATTACTACAGTAGTTCCTCAACTTATTCATTTTAATTGTGATAAGCTTCGATTTCAGTTAAGCTACTTAAGCTAATGTTTGCAGCTATACTAAGCAATCACTGAATATTATAGCAGTCAATAAAACCATATGATTTCCAATATCCACAGATATCAACCTCATCTCACCATAATCATTATGTTCAGTTATTAGCCTCTACCTCACCAGAAGATCAGTTCAGTTTCTCACTAACCAGGAGAGATGGCGATTCGAATCGATTGTACTAGCTGGCAAATATGCTAATCACAAACCCTGTCAGCCGAGCCACTGGCTTCTTGGGTCACCGTTAAATCTTTCTGAGTCATAATGTATCGCGGGCTTGGAGGGGTCCATATTCTCAGAGACAAACCCACTTCCAGGATGCATCAGGTCCCTGACCTGCCCTTGGTAAGATGGTGTCTCCGCACATCCTTCCTACTTCCAGAATATGTCTGCCTTATCACACCCAATTCCCGGCTCAGAAAGAAATACTCAGCTTCGCGGTCGGAACGACTTATTCGGCCAGCTATGTGACGATGTCTTTCAATCTCAACTGATGTCTGGTGGCCTCAGTCCTAGTCGGCCGCAAGCAGCACCGAAGACGGCATGACCTCAACCATGTCATGCGGCTCCCCGCTACCTAGCCTTGATTCTCTCATTAGACACTGTGGCATGGTGGCACATATAGTCCATCATGTGGAATCCAACCCCCTCATCATTAGTAACCACCTATGCTCGCGAAGGACAGGAAATCCCTCGACTTCTACCGGTCTAAGCATGGCTAAGGATAAGATCGAACCCACCCCTTGTCTAGTAATAACTTCAGGATCAAGTATAAGTGGACAAGGTATAAATGCAGCAACGGTATCATATCAACTCCTATACTTAAGTGCACAATCATACGATTTAATAAAGACCAATGCATTTGTAAAAAGAGTAGGTGGAGACTTAGGGATGCTCCGGGGCTTGCCTTTCACAAAGTTAGTAGGTTTGTGATCAGGGCACTCAGGAAGTTCAACCTCCTCCTCCTGGCCTTCGGGAATCTCTGGCACCTCAATCTCCGGCGGGACTCCCTCCTCCGGTGGATCGAACTGCAATAGCGTCACCCCTCCCGGCGATCCTGTATGCATGACATGCATATATGAGAAATGAGAATGCACATGAAATGCAAGATAGAGATGCACAAATTAACCCATGATATGCAATCAGTTTAACAATCCACACTCATTTACTGAGTACGTGCATATTTCTTCTCTAGACAACCAACTCATACTCACCCTTCTTAAGCAAAGCATAGAACAATTTCTCATCCCAGGTAAGAGGTCTACAACCTGCACTTAATAATTAACATGCATCAACTAACCTACCACAATCATCTTATAGGTAACAAGCACGAGCAACATCATATGAACAAAATATTGACTTTGCTGCCATAAGCTCAAATTAGGATTAGCTTCACTGTTTTAAACAAGTGACAATGTGGGAGCATCACAGAATGCATGAAAACACTTCCCGACCAAAAGATACTTGCTTAAAAACAATTAAACAAACCCTAGCCTACAACTGGACCTACTATTTACTATGCCCAGAAAAATCTAGAAAAACTACAGTAGATAAAGCATTTCCAGATTAGCCTACTGCTAAAATTTCAAGTCATTTGGACAAGTATAACAGTCTACACAAAAATAACAAACAACCAGCCTTTTAAGCAATGGAAAATACTTAACACAGTGAAAAGTTTCAAACAACAGATTTCTCATTTTTCTTAGCTTCTTGCCAACATAACATGGTTCAGAAAAAATATTCATGACCATATCCTTAACACATTAAGCATGGTGATTTTTGCAAGATTAAAGCATAAAAGGCACATTATACAAGACATCATATAAATAACAGTGCAACACTAGCAAACATATTTTTTTTAGATTCTACTTCCCTAAACAAGATTAATTCAAGTGTAATCACATTTTTAGCACATTCCTACCATTACTTATGCATTTATCAAGTTTGCAAGCAATTAACAATTTAAATATAACTGCACAGAAAAAGTATTCTAAAAATACATTTTATATTTTTCCTTGATAGAGCTCAGAAAGACAAACACAACAAAATTTGGTTCACCCCAATTGGACACTCCTAGCTCCAGATATGAATTTTGGAAGATTTTACACATTTTCTGGAAGTCCATTTTATAAATCTTTAAAATCCAAAACTGACTGAAACTGCTACGTGCACCCGGCTCAGTGAACCAGAGGCGCACCAGAGCGGCTGACTCGTGGGCCCCTGGGTCAACCCGACCCCACGCGTCAGAGAGAGGGGCAGAGCCGCCGGCGCTGACCGGCGAGAGCTCGCCGACGGCGAGGTCTCCGGCGACACCACGGGCACCAACGGACTCCTGACGACGAGATGAACCTAGCGAACCAACTCCCGAGGTCTAACTATCACCGGAGCAAGCTCAACGGCGGCAATGGCGGACGGCGGCGGTCCGGCGAACTTGCGCCGGCCGATTCCGGCCGTTACTCGCGCGGCTAAGCTCCGTTCCGCAAAACTGGAACCCTAGCGGACCTACTTGGACGGTGAATCGAACTATTGTGCACGGGAACACACTGACCGCACAAGCATGGCGGCACGGCGGCGAGCGGGTTCACGGCGAGCTCAGGTTCCGGCGAACCTACGGCGAAATCGACCCGACCAACGACCTAGGCTAGATCTACGACTCACGAGGACACCCAGACAAGCAAGAGAGAGGGAAGCCGGCCTCGGCATTGTGCTCGACGCTGTGAGCAGAGAGTTCGGCGGCGCTCCGGCGAGTTCACGGCGGCGAGAAGCTCGCTACGGCTATACCTTAGCTCGAATGAGGCTGACAACGGGTCGAGGATGAAGAGCAGAGCAAGGCGAAGCTATGGCGGAGATGGAGCGGTCGGAGACGGCTCGGTGGCGGCGGATTTCACCGTGGCGACGGCGTGGCGGACAATGGCGACGGCGGAAGGGAAAGAGGAGAGCAGAGAGGCGAGAGCGAGGGAGAAAGCGAATGAGCCGGCCAGGAGACAGGATGGAGTCCCCTTTTCGCCTTTGCAGAGCGACGGCAGGCGGGCGTGGCCCGACGCCGGCGTACGGCCGCCACATGGTGCGCGGCGTCTGACGGTCTGCCAGCTGTTCGGCTGAATGCCGATTTGAATCGGCCTGATTCAGTTGCACGAAACCGACTGAAACTCGATTTTGATCGATCTCTAGCTCGCGATCTAGGGCGTTTCAGCGAGAACTTCACTAATATAGATCAAAGAGCTACATGAGTACTCCATTCCATATTAGAACATTTTACTCTAGATCGGCCTGGATTGAGAGATATGGATCGAAGAACAGGGGTACATCGAAACTGAAAACTAGTTTAGACTTAGAGAAATTTTTGAAAACTCAAAACAGCTCCAAATCTGCACTAATTCAACTTTTTGACCACCTTCCACCCATTTTCATGAGTTGACCCAAAAATAAAGTTTGTTGCTTATAAAATTCTACACAACTTTGATTAAGGGTGCACTGACATGCAAAATCTCTAAAATGTCCTTCTTGTTTGGTCAAATAGAATAGCTTTTAGAGGGCTCTCTAGTCAACTATGAGCTAGAGGGGTATTTTGGGGATTTCACCAACATGAACATTGTTCCAAATGTTAACCCAAACATGTTTAGAGCATCTAGAACAGTAATCAAGCATCACATTTGTATGTCAACATATCTAGCATGTTATGGACATATAAACAAACATATAGCAATTAAAGGAAACCAATTCAAATGCAATGACGATGATGCATGAAATATGATGATCTATGCTTGATGACATGCAAATGCAAGTGTGAAAATAGTAACTAACACTGGGGTGTTACAGCTCCTCCCCCAAGCTAGATGTTTGTAATACTTGGCGTTGAATGATCCTCGGGGTGAGCTAGCCGGTGGTGGTCCTGGTGGGTGCCACTGATAGACTCTCTCCTTAGTCATAATATTGTTCCTGCATAATTATACTCCAACAAGAAAACCAAAACTCGAGGCTTGAATTTAGCAAGAGGTTAGCGGTCAGCCAATGAGTAATTGATTATTCTCTGGGTTGATTTTAATTGACAGATTCTGGCAGGATTCTAATAGGATTCTCTTTTTGGGTCTTCTAATTTTCTTATGCAGCAATCAAATATGTATGCATGCTATACATTTTTATGCCACCACGGAGAATATTTATTCTCGTGGGGCTTAGGATTTTCATAATGCAACAAGGTAAATACAGATGCTACTACCATTTATCTATATATATTATTTTTATTTTTATGCCGCCACAGTAAATATTCCTACAGGGTTTACCATAAGTGCATTCATATGGGGCTTTAGTTTTTATGATATAGTAAATAAAGCAGTAATTATATATTTTGTTGTTTGATATTTAATGAGCAAAACTGATTGTACTAATAAATATATTAAAGCAAAATTACTAATAAATGCTAACTTAATTAGATAACTACCATTCTAACCTTATGGCTAGGGTATGGAATTTATATTCTACCGACAGGACTTGGATGGAGGAGAATACTTACTCAGCAGGTTCATCGTCTGAGGTAACCTTAGCCAATTCCCCATTTTGTGGTGGTGTAGTAGGTGCTTCTTCTTTCTCCTTCCATCTCATTTCTGTCTCTTCTGCTTCTCTCTTTTCTAGCTCCAGCTCTTCCTTGTTACACTCCCTCAGGTGTGCTTCTCTTGACTCTTTATCCTTCTTCATCCATTCTTCTAATTATGCGTGGATCTCTTCCTTCTCTGCCTTAGCAATCTGATCCATCCTCTCAGCTTCCGCTTCCCACTCACTCCAGCGTGGTGCTTGTACGGCTTCCTCTTGCTCCTTGTAGCAGTCTTCATACATCACAATCTTGCCAGGGAATTCCTCCCATCCACAGTGAGGCTGGGCAGCCTGACGACAGGCTTGTCGTCTTCTCCTGTTGCGTTGCTTCCTGACCTACTCATGGTTAATAAGTGTTCTAAATTGACAGCGTATCTTTCCCATGGGTAGGTTAAAGTGGATCTGTCTAGACCCGATGTAGATAATAGCATTGGCAGTGTAGAGGAATGGTCATCCCAAAAGAATAGGTGATTCATCGTCTCCTTGCATGTCAAGGACTAGAAAATCTGCGGGTATATATTTATCTTGAATTCTTACCATAACATCCTTAACCACGCCTTCAGGGAATATTAGTGATTGGTCTGCCATCTGCAACTGAATATATGTTGGGTATAGAGGTAAATCATTAAATAAATCATCATATACCTTTTTGGACATTACGTTGACGCCTGATCCAGTGTCGTAGATGGTGTCAGCAAAAGTGGTGTCTCTGATTGTGCATTCAATGATTGGTACACTGGGTCACCTTTCTTCGTTGAAAATGGTTGGGGGAGCATATGATCATTTTCTGTGTTGAGAGCAGTAATTAGTTGAGCAGTTTCTTCAGGTACATGCTGGGGCTTGTTCTTCCTCCATCTTCTATTGTTCTTCTTCTTGGGTGCTGGTTGTTGTTTCTCTTCTTGTTGATGGAATTGCTTCGGGACTGCAGGAGTCTTCAAGATGCGGTTCTTGAACGAGAATCCCTCTTTCTTGTCCTTGATGGAAAGGACAATCTTGGCATGTTCCGCATAGATGATGGCTTTGGTTGTGCATACGAATGGTCATCCCAAAATAATGGGTGCCTTCTCATCTCCTCCTGTCTCAATGATTACGAAGTCAACTGGGACATATGATTGCCCCACTTTGATGACCGCTTCTTCTAGCACTCCCTCGGGGTAGCGAATGGACTGATCTGCAAGCTGCAAACACATATCTGTGTACAATAAAGGATCACCTAAAATTTTCTCATAAATTACTTTGGGCATTATGTTGACACTTGCGCCGAAATCGCAGATAGCTTCTGGAAAGCTATGACATCCTATAGAGATAGGAATGACAGGTCTTGCAGGGTCTCCCATCTTCTCAGGCAGTGAGTGATCAATCCACTGTATATCTGCAGGCTCAATATGGTATTGGGTTTCATTGTGAATATCAACAAGGTTAGCAGTTTCTAAATCTTCTGGTTGGCCCGGATTCTTACCTTTCTCAAATGGAGGGACAATAGCAGCTAGCTGGGCTAATTTTGATTCTAACATTTTATTAAAGCTATGCTGATTCTTTATAGCAAAAGAAAAGGTATCCATTCTAGTATTAATGTTTTCTAAAGCTTTATCATTAGAGGCAACCTTTCTAGACATTTGATCTAACAATTTAGATTGACCAGCAACTAAATCTTTTAAAGGTGAAAGATTGTAATTATTGTAATTATTACCTTGGTTGTTACCTTGTCAAGGTTGCTGATTCCATCCTTGGTTTGGCTGGTTCCATCCTTGATTTTGCTGAGGACGATAGTAGGTGTTATTGTTGATGAAGTTCACATCCTCTTGCAATGTAGGGCAGTTGACAGCTGAATGCCTGTAATCTCTACATTCTTCACAGGTCATGTGAGAATCATTAATATGCATGACTTTCTTCTTCTATATATCGAGCTTCTTCATGATGAGGTCTAGCTTGGTAGTGACCATGTCAGTTTCCTTGAGATGATGGATGCCTCCTCCTCTCTTGTGAGGTTGAGTACGTTCTTCATTACAGCTTGGATTTGAGGCCACCTTCTCAACAAGTGCTTTAGCTTCTGGAAGCTTAAGTGATAGGAAAGCTCCTCCTGCTGCAGCATCTATGGACTCACAGGTGCTAGAGATTAGCCCATGATAGAAGGTCTGCATCAATAGCCAATCCTCTATCCCGTGATGAGGACAGTCTTCAATATAATCTTGAAATCTTTCCCATGCTTCAGTGAATGATTCATTATGTTGCTGTTGAAAGCTTGAAATTTTCCCACGCAGAGCATTCGTCTTGCTTTAGGAAAGAATTTTGCCAGGAAAGCAGTTGAGCATCGGTCCCATGTAGTTTCTTTTCTTTGTTGGCGTAGAACCACTGCTTAGCTTTCCCCAAAAAATGGGAAAAGACGGAGTAAAATAGTATCTCTTGGTACTCCTCTGTTCGTGAAGGTGCTGCAGATCTCTAGAAAGTGTTGTAAGTGCGCACTTGCATCTTCATGAGCTTTTCCACAAAATTGACTGGCTTGAACCATGGTGATAAGAGCAGGCTTGAGCTTGAATCCATTCTCCCCAGTGTTGACTACTGGTCCAGTCCGGATGTTTTCTGTTGTTGGGGCAGAGAACTCGTGCAGTGTCTTCTCAGCCATGTCTTCAAACACAGGAGTTGAATCTTCTCCTAAGTATTCTTCTTCCAATGTTAGAGCTGGCTCCTCTGATGGACGAGCTTGAGTGGCGATGGGTATTATTGATAGTGACTCGAAATTGTCCCTCGCCTCTACGACCTTCTTCCTTCTAAGAAGTTTCTCTGGATCATCAGTGAAGTTGTTTGGAAGAGAAAAACCATTCATTCATCACCCTGCATAAGATAAGCAAATGATAAAAACAAGGGTGTGCCTGTTTCAGTTAGAGATCCATCGGTAACACAATCTTATCCATTATGTATATATGTGTTGGCACAAAAAATGGTTCTCACGCTCAATGCACCAGCGAAGCCGGAATGACCCTTGGAAGCAGACAGAGCTCTCGCAGATCCAGCTAGCTTCAGGTCCAGTCTGAAAGTGCCAACGACTCCCAAGCGTGCCAGTCAATTTGACCTGCAATTGACAAGGAAAGAGATACGATCAGTAACAACAAGGCGGAACCCACTGGTGTGTCCAGATAGTTCTGAATTTATGGCCTTACAGACCCTGTTTGCAGGCTATCAACTAGAGAGTCGATATCCAGATGGCATGAACCGATTTTCATTGGATTAACATTATGACATAAATTAACCGATTCTCTTGCATCAATCGTGATAATAATTCGCATTGAGACAAGATATAACATATTTAATGCACACATGTCAAGTTTGTCTGATCAAAGATGCCTAAATGCAGAAATAGATGTCTGAATGCAAAAGCAGGGCGAAATCGGCAGATGTCTGAATGTAAAAGCATGGCGAAATCGGCTAATTAGCCGATTCGGCAAATACGAGCGATACACGAGCAGATAAGACAAGTAATACTTAGATCCTCAAACCGATACATTTAACTCAATGTTTGCAACAGTGGAGATCGAGCGGATCGAGGCAGCCATAATGTAAACTATGATTTAAATCTATCGATCATCAAATCCAAACACTATTCATCTTATTGTTTGAGTACAACTCGTACACAATCAAGATCTAGATTTATCGGCTATTGTGAGCACATTCGATTTATCAATGCATAAACGTGAAGCAGTTATCATTGATTGAACAAATGGATCTAAAGATATAAAGCCGATATAAATAGATCAAGATTGGGCAATTTTGGTGAGTGAATACATGTAAATAAAGAAATAAACTCCTACATCACCGATAACTTGATGAATCTAACTAAGAAGCCAACTTTAGTTAGAGCCGATAACTAATCCATGCACATTAACCCAATTAATCTAAGCCTTCGTCCACCGGATGACGCTAAACATAGATTAAGCAAGCAAACAAGCATGAATCGATAACTAATCCTTATTTGATCTAAGCCCACGTCCACCGGATGACGCTAAACTCATATTAAACAAGAATCAACCTTGATCTACAAAGCTCCCATGTCCACCGGATGACATTAAGGAGACAAAGCATAGAAAGGCATGATGATACTTACAAGCAAGCTTGCGTCCACTGGATGACACCTAGCCTTTTTCGAAGAAACTCCCCGAAATCAACTTTACTCCTACTCCTAAGGGTTTGGCCGGAGCCGAAAGGTGTGTTGTATTGATGTGAACGTGCGTATTACAATGGCCGGGGCTTATATTTATACCTTGGGCTCGACAAGATAGAGTCCTAATCGAATTACAACTCAAAATAGATATGGAAACTAACAAACTTTCCTATTCTAAAGGTAACTTGGAGTCCAATCTTCCCTTTCTAAAATGGACTCCGAACATGATCGCTTCCCGGCGCTGGAGACTCGTGCTGACGTCATCAATCGACTCCTGTCTTCGGACGCGCCGTCTTCGTTTCGGTCAAACAAACGATTCTAGACTGCATCGGCTATTCTCAATTCTTCACATAGAAGGCTCTACTTCCTGAAAATCGACTGTCTTTTCTCTCGGTATCGGCTATCTATTCTCAGTCCAAATTTTGGTGTAAACACATGACCCCCCAATTTTGGGGTAAACTTGCTTTATTCCAAAATTAGCACTGAGTCTTAATCGATCCCCATCCTCAAAACACAGCCAAAACCGCAATCTCCCGCTCAGCACTTCAAAGCTTCACACCAAAACGAAACCCTAACCAAGAAGGCTCCCATCGCATTTCTCCTCAGTTTTCGATCCGCCGCCTTCAATCAGCTCAAGCAGATGGCGACTCCCTCTGAGATTCCCGAGGTATGAATTTCATCAATTCGCAGTCTCATTCTCAAACCCTCACCCAATCAGTCACATATGTTGTTCATCATCCAGGATTTGAAAAACGAGATCTTGATTCCACTGAATGATGTTCCTTTCACTTATTACCTGGGTCCGATGGGCGATCCAAATCCAGCAGAGTTCATCAGTCAAAAGACCAACCAAATCCCTTTCAGAAGCCCACTAGTAAATGCATCTTCGTGGTCTAAGAAATCATTCCGGAACTGGCCGAATATGCCCACCAGATGGAGGAATTGGTTCCGGCGGGTGTCAGAGAAGAAACGGGCAGATTGGGAGCTGCGCAATCTGAGCCAATGCCTCGACCTCTCACTCTGTCAAATGGAGAAGAATGAATCGCTTTTGATTGCTGCCAGCTACTTCTGGTCCAATTCTTTGAACGCCTTCGTGTTTGGAGATGGGCCGATGACTATTACCCTGGGTGACATTCACATGCTCACCGGCCTTTAGATCACCAGGACTTACCCGTATTGGAATCTCATTTCCATAGGCGAGAAGCAGGTCCCAAAGCTAGATGAATACAAAGGCTGGACCGGCTATGTCAATACTCATCATCTGACAACTCCAAGTATCAGTGAGAAAGAGCACACAGCATTCTTGATCATGTGGCTAGAGAGGTTTGTCTTCTGTGGTGCTTCTCTGGGACCAGCCTACCCTTTCAAGGCCCTTGCAGAAAGATTAGCCCAAGGAAACCCAGTCCCTCTAGGTAAACTTTTACTGGGATCTGCTTACAGGCTAATGAACCAGGTTGTCGGCTTCCTGCAAAAAGGTGAAGAGGTTCAATGCACAATAGGCCCATGGTGGCTGATTCAGCTATGGCTCAACCTGTACCTGCACAAAATGGCTAGGCCAGACCTCCACAACCTTAGCTATCCCTCCAACTATGCAGAGGAGGAGAAAAACAGGATAACTAGGGGTTGCCAAACTTTGGTGAAGCTGCCTCAGCTATAACCATAGGTGTCAGCCGGGGCAACATGCTTGAAGCATTCTATAGAGGCCCGGGACCAGATGCATTAACTTGGTTCCCCTATGAAGATGATGCAGAATTCCCAATGCCTTATACCTTCAAGTTCAGTACAAGGTGTTCAGATAATGGGGCAACTGAAATTCTCAATGTGATCATGAAACCCTAGATGCTACCAGTCAACTTCAAACACCTTCGAAGTGCAAGCCGCACTGAGCCCAGCTGGCCTTCATACGAATTTTATCACCCCAATGTTGCAGCAAGACAACCGGGTTTTGGCCAACTGCCCCCAAAACTACCTTTCTTATGCCTTCTGAAGCCTAGAGAAGAAATCACTCAAAATTTAGAGGCTGACAGAGTTTTTACACTGGGAGCAGAACTGCCACTCTACTCACTGGAGCAGTGGAATCAAATTTTAGTCACCCATGAGAGCTTCGGCAACTAGTGGCAGGGCATGCCCATCTGTTTTGTCAGGCAATTCATGACAAATGCAAGGCCCTGCACAGCAGCTTCAACTCTGAACTAGCAGTAAGTGCTATCAACCGATCTCACCCAAACCGGTCATCTGCAATCTAATTCTTTTACCAATGCAGGATCCAGAATCTAATCCACCGGAGCAAGCCAAGTATTATCTTCTGGGAGTCTGCTCAATCTTCTTCTTGATGACCTTGATTAAAATCTGATTTGAAGCTTCAGCCTGACCATTGGCTTGGGCATAATAAGGCGAAGAATTACAAATTTTGATGCCGATGTCATCAGCAAAAGTCAGAAACTCATCTGAAGTGAACATTGTTCCTTGATCGGTTGTGATGGTCTGAGGTATACCAAACCTATAGATAATGTGCTCCTTCATGCACTCTATTATATCACCAGATGTAGCATTTTTCAAAAGCACAGCTTCTAACTATTTGGTAAAATAATCAGTTGCAACCAATATCCACTTGTGACCTTTGCTCGATGGTGGATAAATTTGGCCGATCAGATCGATTCCCCAGCCTCTGAACGGCCATGGTTTGATGATAGGATTCATAGCTGAAGCAGGAGATTTCTGCACATTCCCAAATTTCTGGCACTCTTGGCAACCCTTGTAATATTTGAAACAATCTTCAAGCAGTGTTGGCCAATAATAACCAATCCTCCGGATGATCCACTTCATCTTGTGAGCCGATTGGTGAGCACCACAGACTCCTTCATGAACCTCACTCATCAGCTTTGCTGACTTTCTACCCCGAGGTATTTTAACAGTACCTCTTCAATAGTCTTATAGTACAAGTGGCCATCTAGCAATACAAACTTGATAGCCTTGTATCTCAACTTTCTACTGACCTTTTGAGAAAGATCAGCAAGGTATCTTGCTATCTCGCCCCGCCAATCATCAACTAATTGCTCGGCGTTGAAGATTTCATGCATGGACCTGTAGCCCGTGGCGCTCTGTGCCAATCGATTAGCCTCTTGATTCTGAACTCGGGGAATATGATGAAGTGAAACTGCTATAAACCCTCTAATCAAAGCTTGGCACTGATCATGACACCCTCTAAGGATGTCGTCTTTACATTCATATAGGCCGAGCAATTGGTTGATGACTAGTTGTGAATCTCCGAAGACCTCAACTATGTCGGCCTTTGCTTCATGCAGAAGCTGAAACCCCTTCCAGATTGCCTCGTATTCAGCTTGATTATTTGTCACCGTAGGCCTAATCTGAAAAGCAAACTCAAAACGCTGCCCTCGAGGTGATATGAGCACCACTCCAGCACCTCCACCTTGCTTGCAAGATGACCCATCAAAGAACATAGTCCATGGCGCGACGTCGACCAGACTAACAGCGCCTTCGTGATGCTAGGTAATGAAATCGGCTATTGCCTGACCCTTGACTGCTTTAGCCGATTCAAACCTCAAGTCGAACTCAGAGAGTGCCAAGATCCATTTACCGATCCGCCCGTTTAGGATTGGCATTGATAACATATGTTTGATCACATCTGCCTTGGACACTACCACACACTCAGCTGACAATAAGTAATGCCTCAACTTGGTACATGAATAAAATAAACATAGGCACAACTTCTCGGTTGGTGTGTATCTTGTCTCAGGATCCAAGAGCCTCCTGCTCAGATAGAAAACTGCTCTCTCTTTTCCTTCGAACTCCTGAAAAAGGGCCGATCCAATTGTATGGTCCTCGGCCATCATGTACAACTTGAAAGGCTTTCCCACCTGTGGTGGCACCAAAATAGGTGAAGATTTCATATACTCTTTGATCACATCAAAAGCCTTTTGCTGTACATCACCCCATCTGAATTCTATCATCTTTAAACTTTAACAATGGCGAGAATGGGAGCACCTTCTCTGACAGATTGGGAATAAATCTACTGATGAAATTAATCTTGCCAAGTAAAGACTGCAACTCCTTGTTGGTCGGAGGCACAAGTTGATCAATGGCTTTCTGGCTCTTGCTACCAACCTCTATTCCCTTGCAATGCACCATGAAACCCAGAAATTCACTAGCTGACACCCCGAAGGCACACTTATTAGGATTCATTTTCAACCCATGCTTTCTTGTGCATTCCAGGGTAGCCTTCAAATCGGCTAAATGATCCTTGTAACTCTTGGATTTCACAACCACATCATCAATATAGATTTCAACAATGTTGCCGATCAACTTATGAAAAATATAATTCATAGCTCTTAGATAAGTTGCACCGGCATTTTTCAAGCCAAAAGTCAGTACAACCCACTTGAAAAGACCGATTGCACTAGGACACCTAAAAGCTGTCTTAGGAATATCTTCATCAGCCATGAAAATCTGGTTATACCCGGCGTTTCCATCCATGAAGCTAATGACCTGATGCCCTGCGCTGAGTCAACTAACATATCGGCTATTGGCATCGGATAACCGTCCATTGGGGTTGCTCTGTTCAAACCCTGAAATCAAACTCGTAACTTGTTATTTTTCTTATACACAGGGACAATATTCGATACACATTCGGCGTATCGGCAAGCTCGAATAAACTTGGCTTCTAGCAATCTCTCGATTTCGGCCTTGATGTCAGGTAATGCATCTAACTTGAACCGTCGTGGAGATTGCTTGAATGGCTGAAACCTAGGCTTGATAGGCAGCCTGTGCTCAACAATTGACTTGTCTAAATGAGGCCTTTCATAATATTCCTAGGCGAAGCAATCTTTGTATTCTTTCAACAGATTAATTAATTCCTGCCTGAACTCAGGGTCAAGGTTGGAGGCAATGTACATCGGCCTTGGTCTGTCACTAGGTCCAATATCTACTTCTTCAAGTTTATCGGCCGACGTGAAGCCCTGCCCAAGCTTGCCCTCGGTGCCATCGATCGGATTCTCCATTAATAAAAAGACTCAGAGCCGATCGCCCAAACCGGCTGTTGACTCTCATCGTTGACTTTGATGGAGCCTTCATCCCAGGTCTTGCCAGAAAAGCAATCATGATCCCCGGCTTCCCAGTGGGCGGCATCTGCCATAGCAACACTCACCGAATCATCAGCCGAGACCACTTCAACCTCCTCACCATGCCACTGGATCACACATTGGTGCATTGTGGACAACACACAGCAATTGGCAAGGATCCAATCATGTCCAAGCAACAAATTGTATGAGCCCTTGCTGTCAATCACGAATAAGGTAGTGAGCAGCGTCTTCTTTCCGACTGTCAACTCGACATTGATTGCCCCCCGAGTATTGGAAGAGTTGCCCCTGAAGTCCTTCAGCATCCTGTCGGTCTCGATTAACTCAGCAGGGCCCTTGCCCATCTTGCGAAAAGTAGTGTATGGCATGAGATTGACTGTAGCACCACCATCGACCAGCATCTTGGTCATCGGCATTCCATCAACGTATCCTTTGAGGTAAAGGGCTTTCAGGTGCCGATGCTTGGGCGGCTTGTCGAAAGTAGCTTGCTGTGCGAGAATCAACTTGGCGGTGCCCTGCTCAGACTCTGACTCATCAGAATTGGAAGATATGTAACCTTTCCTGGCCTTGGACGCCCTGAACTCAGCCGGAAGCACGAACACCATCTGTGCATTGGCTGTGACCTTCCCCTTGTCTTGAGAGGGCTTCTCCCGCCAGACTTGCCTTTGGCCGCCTTCTGCCTTGATCTCTCTATTCCTGAGGCACTGCACATGGTGTCTCTGACTCCTGGTCAAGTACCCAGGGCACCCCTGGCCTTCCTGCCAGGCTGGCTCCTCGCGATCGACTAACGCTATATCAAGCCGATCATGCACATCCCTTTTTTCGCGCCGATCCTGCATGTCTCGCGGGCGTCCAAGCCTCTCATGCATAGACCGGCGGTTGGTTTGAGACTGCCTATACTCCCGGTACTGATCACTACACTCCGGGTAATTGCAGATATTTGGCAGTTTCAAACCTTCATTCCAGCAGTGGCAAAAGAACGGGCAATACCAGTGCTCTTTTTCTTCCTCCCGGCGGTAGGCTAGTTCTTCCTGATAGCATGCTTCCTCTTCATCACGGGCCCACCTCTGGTACTCTTCTTCTTCTTCAAGCTGTCTCTGGTGACTCTTCTCCCTCTGCCTTCGCCATTTGCTCAATAAATTGTGAGAAGTCACTCTGGTCTTGCTGGATTCCCCCTGCTCAAGCCGGTTCCTGCTTTGCTCCCGGCTTTTCTTGATCATCTCCAGTTCTTTAGCTGTTATCTGCATGCCTGGATCAATTGACGCATTCTTTTTCGCCTGATCAGAGATCAGGACTCTCACCTTGCCTGCAGGGGATGTCACCTCGACCATGTTCTGGCCTTTCGGGAACGGGAATTTGTCGATCTCCATCTTTCCTTTGGTAGGACTATCAAACTTCAAGTAGGCCATGAGAGATAGCTCTCTGGATCTGAGTTCTAAACGCACAGCACCCATTAGTATCATGCGTGTCACGGCCGTGGTACTGGCAGAATGGCTTCCCTTTCAATTCTTCAGGAGAGGGCTTGACATAATCTGCAGGGAATGTAATCTGCCCGGCACTAACCAGCAAGTCAAAGAGCTTATCTAGCTTGTTCGTGTCAAAGTCATATTGACCTTCAACGCTCCAGTTCTTGGGCACAGCCATAGGCCTCTTGCCCCACTTCAATTCAACAGCAGCAACTTCGTCCTCGCCTTCATCTTCCGAATTAGTGTTGCCGACATATGTGGTGTCCTTGTACTTCGTGTCCTTCCTGAAGGCTTGAGCTTGCAACTCTAGTGCCGTCACCCTCTGCATCACCTGGTTGAGAGTATAGAAATCAGTGCCCACCAGCTTCTCTTGAACGTGCGGGAGCAATCCACTAATGGCTAGGTGAGCGAGCTGCTTGTCCGTGAGATTCAATGAATAGCACATGTTCCTCGTCTCTTGGAAATGCTTGATGAAGGACGACCCGGTCTCGCTGCTCTTCTGGCGCATGCTGGTCAGATCAACAATAGTCTTTTCCCCAGTACCAGAGAAGAAATAGTTGTGGAACTTGCTCTCCAAATCCGCCCAGTTCTGAATCGACTCCGGCTCCAGAGCAGTGAACCAACTGAACACCGGGCCAGTCAATGACAGTGAGAAGAAGCGGACCTTGTGAGCGTCCTCATATGATGCCTTACCGAGCTGAGTAAGATATTGGCTAATGTGCTCCAAGGTGGACACGTCATCTTGCCCACTGAACTTGGTGAAGTCTAGCATGCGATACCTAGGAGGCAGCGCCACACGCTCAAACCACTCAGGATACGGACGTCTGTATCTGATTGAAACTCCTGCCTTCAGCTGCAAGCCAAACTGTTCCTTGAGCATTGTACTCATCTTGCTCAACAACTTGTCCTGAGGCGATCGAGTATAACCGGGGTGCGGTGCCGATGTGAGCTCACAGTAAGTGTGCCCGATGTGAAAATTTAGAGCTATTGGAGGCACGTTCCTAGTCAGCACGCTCCCGGTCGGCACGTTCCCACTTGTATTCATGTACGCAGCAATCTGCTCAGGAGAGTAGTCTCTGTATAGCTTGGGCTGCGGAGCTATTTTTGGAGCCGAATCCGTCGTCATATTGGGATGTTGAACAAACGGCTTTGGCGGATTCGGCTGTTGCGGCGGAGGATTAGACGTTCCGGCTGCTCCATTTGAGTTGGAATCTTCTGGAGGTATGTTGAAGTACGTTGGACCCAATGATTTCCAATCCTGCCTCTTGATGACTGTCTTCATGATGTTGTAGAATGTCTGCAGGAAAACGTTGTGATGATGCCTGACTGCCTGATGCGAGGCTGATGAGATGGCGCTGAGAAGATAATCTTTGAACTCTTCTTTACCCTTGTCGCTGTGGCCATGCAGGATCCACCTTGGATAGGGATTCTTCTTCACCACTCGACCCTCACGGGTCTTGCTGAACGACAGCAGGCAGGCATCAGAAAACTCTTCAATGAGCTGCTCCATGATCACTGCATCTTCAGGCTCGATCTCTTCACGCTTGACCCTGATGACGCCGTCATCCCTCGAAGTGTCCTCAGCTCCCTTGTTCTTGGCCATGAGTGAAAACTGTCCCACCGAGCGTGCTAAAAAGTGTGTTGGCACAAAAAATGGTTCTCGTGCTCAACACACCAGCGAAGCCGGAACGACCCTTGAAAGCAGACAGAGTTCTCGCAGATCCAGCTAGCTTCAAGCCCAGTCTGAAAGTGCCGATGACTCCCAAGCGTGCCAGTCAATTTGACCTGCAATTGACAAGGAAAGAGGTATGATCAGTAACAACAAGGCGGAACCCACTGGTGCGTCCAGATAGTTCTGAATTTATGGCCTTACAGACCCTGTTTGCAGGCTATCGACTAGAGCGTCGATATCCAGATGGCATGGACCGAGTTTCATTGGATTAGCATTATGACATAAATTAACCGATTCTCTTGCATCAATCGTGATAATAATTTGCATTGAGACAAGATATAACATATTTAATGCACACATGTCAAGCTTGTCTGATCAAAGATACCTAAATGCAGAAACAGATGTCTGAATGCAAAAGCAGGGCGAAATCGGCAGATGTCTGAATGTAAAAGCATGGCGAAATCGGCTAATTAGCCGATTCGGCAAATACGAGCGATACACGAGTAGATAAGACAAGTAATACTTAGATCCTCAAACCGATACATTTAACTCAATGTTTGCAACTAGTGGAGATCGAGCGGATCGAGGCAGCCATAATGTAAACTATGATTTAAATCTATCGATCATCGAATCCAAACACTATTCATCTTATTGTTTGAGTACAACTCGTACACAATCAAGATCTAGATTTATCGGCTATTGTGAGCACATTCTATTTATCAATGCATAAACGTGAAGTAGTTATCATTGATTGAACAAATGGATCTAAAGATATAAAGCCGATATAAATAGATCAAGATTGGGCAAATTTGGTGAGTGAATACATGTAAATAAAGAAATAAACTCATACATCACCGATAACTTGATGAATCTAACTAAGAAGCCAACTTTAGTTAGAGCCGATAACTAATCCATGCACATTAACCCAATTAATCTAAGCCTTCGTCCACCGGATGACGCTAAACATAGATTAAGCAAGCAAACAAGCATGAATCGATAACTAATCCTTATTTGATCTAAGCCCACGTCCACCGGATGACGCTAAACTCATATTAAACAAGAATCAACCTTGATCTACAAAGCTCCCATGTCCACCGGATGACATTAAGGAGACAAAGCATAGAAAGGCATGACGATACTTACAAGCAAGCTTGCGTCCACTGGATGACACCTAGCCTTTTTCGAAGAAACTCCCCGAAATCTACTTTACTCCTACTCCTAAGGGTTTGGCCGGAGCCGAAAGGTGTGTTGTATTGATGTGAACGTGCATATTACAATGGCCGGGCCTTATATTTATACCTTGGGCTCGCCAAGATAGAGTACTAATCGAATTACAACTCAAAATAGATATGGAAACTAACAAACTTTCCTATTCTAAAGGTAACTTGGAGTCCAATCTTCCCTTTCTAAAATGGACTCCGAACGTGATCGCTTCCCGGCGCTGGAGACTCGTGCTGACGTCATCAATCGACTTCTTTCTTCGGACGCGCCGTCTTCGTTTCGGTCAAACAACCGATTCTGGACCGGATCGGCTATTCTCAATTCTTCGCATACAAGGCTCTGCTTCCCGAAAATCGACTGTCTCTGCTCTTGGTATCCGCTATCTGTTCTCAGTCCAAATTTTGGTGTAAGCAATATGTTATCAATATTTTCTAAGTTTAATGTGCCTTCCCCGGCAATGGCGTCAAAAATACTTGTTGACATCTACTAACGTCGGCAAAAATAACTATATAACTTTTAATACTAGAGATGAGATTATAGATGTATGGTAATTAATTAACTGGTCATTAGCAACTAGCCACTTATCTATCACCAATATTCTTAGGCATGAACTAGGTTGTCATCCCTAGTTATATATGCTAAGAATAAATAAAGGTTCCATATATTATTCAATGTGACTAGACAGAAATATATAAATATAAACTAAGATCAATTCTGCAAGCGGACAGATAATTATACCATTATAGCATTTTACCTAGAGTCTACCAGGTTGTCGATTTATATTTATACCACTGGGAAGGACTAGATAAACTTTAATCTATTATATTAATAGTGATTATATACAATGGTGGTGATATTGATGTCATTTACTCTACTCATAACAGGTAGAGGTCACAAGATAATAAAGATAAATACAGGTAATAAGTATCATCAAGCATCATAATTAATTGATAAACAACAGACCACTTTCTAGTCATAGTAATAGCTAGCCAATGGATAAACTAAGGAATTAATATCTAAGGTAATTCTATAACTACGTCAATGAATAACTCTAATTAGTGCAATTACATCTAGCAATCATTGTTAGATTAGTCCTATATCATGATCACATATAAAGGGCATCACCTAGGAAGGATGTGAAACAGAGTCATCACCCAACTTTCCGACCGTGCCTGCTTGCCTACATACGGGGGTGGACTACAGAGGACTCAACGTAGCTGTCACCTATGTTGACACTTCTTAGCGCAACCACTAGAGACAGGGTGTTAGGCTATCTCTGATAACGGCGCCAGAAGTGCCTTGATGGTATTTCTTATGACTATTGGATAATTCCGCAAGCGCACAGAATATACCGTTGTAGCATTTCACCCGAGAGTATTCCAATGTATCGTTATTTATTTTATCCCAAGGGAAAGCGATTGCTAGAAATGTTAATAGAAAGAGATCCTTAAATCTATCTCAACCTAGTACAACTAGTGTAGAGGGGGGTAATCGAAGTATAATAGGAAGGTGATGATTCAAAGATAACAAATGAAATGATAAAAGATAACTAGTGTAGTATAGTTAGGTGGGAGGACAACGAGTGAGAAAGGTTCGTGTGATTCTTACTTTACTTCTATGAACTATCCTATCAAATGGACGAAATACACTAAGATTGCTACCTCACTACCGGCGTGCAGGGGGTAGTGCGAGACAATAGAGGACAAAACCTCTACTCGAAGCGCCTACACTCTTATGGTAGCCTACCTTTTAAGAACTTGCTTAAAATACGTGGAGGGATACTAAGACTAGACAGGGCTGTCACCACCTGCTAGCACGCACTAACAATCTGTGCGACAAGCGACAATCAAAGGCAAGATCTAGTCTAAGCACCATGCTTACACTAATTCTCACTACTCTAGCTGTGGCCAAGGCAACTAGAGCACCCTATGACAGGCGATGAACTAACACACGTTGAGTGGTTACAGGATCACAATCTAATGCAAGACGACCAAGTAATATGATAACTCACAACAATACTATTGCAAGAATAGTAATGCACTAAGTAAAGACTCAGTAAAGTAAAGCAGGAATATTATATTAATAAAGGAAAGTCTTACAGGAAGAGAAAGATACAAGAGCTATACCAGACTCTCCAACAGACGACTCCGGAGACCCCGAGTGCAGCTCGACTCAACTCTAACTCCCACACTAGACTACAACTACTACTAAAGTGGAACTACATTGTTTCTCACTTGTATCTTGAATGAATCATGTCTTGAGAGGGTGGAGGCAGCCTCTATTTATAGGAGAGAGCAAGGGGGTGCCACGTCAGCGATCCACGTGCTCCTTGCCTCTCCACCCTTGGATGAACCGACTTGGAACCGCCTCAAGATGGACGGCCGTGGTAATTTCAGCACATGGAAAGCATGCACAGAGGCGTTGCAGTGAGTCGGTGGCCAAAACGCACACAGGGGGTTCGGCCAACCCTTATGATGGGTGGGGCCAAGCCAGGTGTGGGCCCCACCAGTCATAGGGTTTCCCTGGTATTTGTTATGTCTTGATTGCGTCGTTTCACGCCTCAATCCGTGTGCCTTTGATCTCCACCGTTGAATGGAAGCACAAGTTGATCAGATGGATGAAATGACTTGGTTGGAGTGTCACACGGATTCTGCCATGTCACCAGAGCCAGGTGGGCCCCATGGGTAGTTCGGCCGACCCATGGGTGGGCCTACTCTGAGCTCTGATCTCTTCCATGTGGTCCCTTGTGTCATGTATTGGAAGGTGGTTGTCTGGTGCCTCCATATGTGGTTCGGCCGAACCACATATGTGAGCCCCAGCTGCTGCATTTTGTCTTGTTTTGATCTTCCCTGCATTCACAAGCTAAGAGTACAAGTGGAACTCATTATTGATAAAATATGCTCATGTTATGTTTATTCTCCGTTGGATCCGAGGCCTGTTGACGGTGTTTGAAAGTGGAAATTTATGGTATATCCAGCGTCAACAACCTACGCGATCTACCACATGACCCGGCACATCAGGGTACACTCGCAGATAAACAAAATATCTAGACACTACGTGCACATATTGTTCATCATCTACCCAACGATCGTTTGGATAAACTCTATACAAGCAATTACGTGAATTCAATAAGATCAAACCAACTATACTAGACATATAATCAAAGTAGATAATGACTATTGTAATCAAGAACATATGAACTATTAAGAACAATGGTTCCCTAATCATAATAAAGGAATACAATAATAGAGAAAGAACTAGAACTATACCGATCTCCGTGCTCCAGACAGATGCCGGGGCTCCAGATCCCGCTGAAGAACTAGAACTCCTCTACTTCTAATCTAACTAGGCTAGAACTATGAACTAGGAGGCTCTTGATGAACTAGGAGGCTCTTGATGGCTTGACCAAAGACTTGATGCCTTGGATGAATGATTGGATGCCTCCAGGGGTTCTACCCCTTTATTTATAGCCCGGTGGGTTGCACGTGCGCCGTAGGATCAAATGAACTTAACCAAGGGCCGAGATGCATCGTAGGAGGCGGTGGAAGAAGACTCCAGAAGGCGGGGCCAAACCCTAGCCAGGGGGCACCGGCCGACCCCACCTGGGAGGGTTCGGGGCCCCAGTGCTTCTGGTGTCTTCTAGATTCTTCCCACGTCCTGATGATAATGTTTGCTTCGCGGTTAAGTTTCGTGTCTTTTGTGCACTTTAATCCTTCTTTTATGCTTCTCTGGAATAGCCCTGGAAAATACAAAATATGCAAAACTCGTGGAAATTGTTAGTTAAAACTCTATACTAGTGTGTATTCATATATCCTTTGGTGTCTAAAGTTCTAATAAAAGTTGACGTTATCCACCGTGAACACGAACTATCGTGCAAACATAAGTGAGGCTCTGCCCTACCTTGGGTAGGACCGACCCTCCCTCGGGGGCTAGGGTGGGGGGAACCCCCGGACTCTTCCGAGCCTCGGCGAAAATAAAAACAAAATTTTCAAAATTTTCCGAAATTCTTGTCTCCCAAGCACATTCCTTGCTCGAACTGAACACAACCTTATAAGACTCAGAAGAACAAAAGAAATCGCAGAGGGCAGGGCCAGCCAAGCTGCGAGACCGCCTACGCCCCCGGGATACGGAATCTCCACTCACCACTCTACACCCGAAAGGTGACTTGCGCTCAGAAGAAAACTAATAAGATTAGCGCTGGTAAAGGCAAGAGGCTCGGGCGAAATCAACCAAACCTTTTTTGTAAGTCTCCGCTCCATCGAAACCCCTCGGATTACGGTCGCGTCTACGCCGCTAAAGCTATGATGCCCAAAAAATCCCCGAGGCTCGATGGCTGGGCTTAGCACCATCAGAGAAGACGCTGAGAAAAAAACCAAGTAAAAAACAAAGTAAAAAGCAAACGTGCAATAAATATTTACACAAATGTTTAGGCCACAAAGGGCGGCATGTTTGTTTCTCACATAATGTTTTCTCAGAATGGGCACGATGGCCCGGTCTTCCTTCAGTCCAGGTTCAGGGGGGAGAGCTCTACATCGTTCTGGAGGAGGGCCACCAGTGCTTTTCCAGGAACCTCCATCGAGCCGATCAGCGTAAGGAGCTCGTCTTCAGAAGCCTCGAGGAAGCCCTCGCTGACGGCGTCAACACCAAAGGTCTCATAGTGAGACTTCAGCGCTGCCAGCGTCTTCTGGACGCCCGATAGCAGAGCTTCCTTGAGCTGGTCGCCCACCCACCCATGGAGGGCTTTCAGGCGGCTCTTGAGCGAGCACTCCGAGGGCTCTCCGTTGGTGCCAAGGGCATCGCACAACGCGCGCGCCACCTTTTGCAGGTCCTGATGGTTGATGTTGACGATCCTTAGCACCCTATTTTGTACCATCAACAGTGTCTAATTTGGTCATAAAAATGATACAAACCATAGTCATAGGTTTTTATTTCTAACCATTTCCACAAGTTGTGATGGCTATGTGAGTGTAGGTGCAAAGTAAGTATAAAACGATGATATATAAGAAGAAAAGGCTTCATCCATGCTTCTTGTGACTACACCAAGTCAAGGAGTTTGAAATGGAGTTTTGGTTCACTCAAATGGGAGGCTGGACGATCAAGTTACACTTTCTGGAAGATCGGAGAACGGGTTGCAGGAGCAGTCCCGGGTAAAATGGATGCCCAGGATGCATCCAGACTCGGAATCAGGCAAACGACCAGGTGTTGGAAAGCTAACTGAAAGGCCTATGTGCTCACAAAATATGAGCACAATTGGCCCAAGTTGGAGGGCGCCTGCCCTGTCCCTGCCACGTTCCACGTCAGCAATCCGTGGGAGATGCCGAATAAAGTTTGTCCTCCATTGATCCAAGGTCGGTGCAAGATCTATGGTCTAGTGGCCCTATCAACATGGCGCCACCCTGCCTCTGTCGCCTGCCACGTCCACAATCTTTGTGAAGGTCCCTAGAAGCCATCCTAACATCAATCAAAGTCGGTTTTCAACCAATGGTGCAAGATGGAGGTGTCAAGGATCCATGGACCCACATGTCATTCTCCAAGGGTCACAAACTGACTCTACAATCGCAAAACGGGCATCAACCAACCTTGCAATAGCCTTTGGGAGGAACCACGAATGTTGGATCACAAGTCGGTGAAATCAACCGGGCGCCCGCCCTCCTAGTAGGGCGCCCGCCCTACCTCTGGCGGCCACCGACCTACAGCACGCCTACAAATACCCCTGGAGCCCTCTAGCACTATAAATAGGACACTCTACCTCACTTTTAGGAAGAACCACTAGATACACACTCTCCACATGAGAGTCATAGCCTTAGAGCTCTCGTAGTGAGGAGTAGAAGAGAGGGAGAGAGTGAGGAGAAGCTGGAGGAGGAGCTGGGCCTGTCAGCGACCTCTCCAATTGTAGCTCGGAGGATGAAGCTCTTCTTCGAGTAAAGTCTTCTTCAGTGTGGTAACTTTATTCTTTCGCATTACTTAAGTATTACTTTATTGCTTTACTATTGTTCACCGTCTGGTTAAGGTGCTCTAGTTAGTGTCGTCCGATTAGAGTAGTAAGTTTATAGATTAAGCGAGGTGCTTAGGCTATATCTTACCTGTGAATACGGCTAGGTCCACAGATAGTAATGGTAGGTCTTAGGTGGTGACAGCCCTAAGATCCTCTGGATTCCACCACATTCGGCCTGGTTTTATCAGCGTAGGGCTTTTGATGTGAGTAACCCTAATAATTTGGGAACGCGCATTGTCCCATAGTGGCAATTAAAGTCTTCCTTAGTTTTGCCTTAGATAAAGAAACCACACTGATCCTCTCTACCTTGTTTATCACCTATCTTTGAATATACTTAGTTCTTGACTAATCTATTTCACGTTCCCTGTGGAAATTCGGTACCTAGGAATACTCCTTGGTGAAAACTACCTTGACATCCGTACGCTTGCGGATTTCCCTGGGTGCTATATCCAGTGTCAACAAGTTTTCTGGCGCCGTTGCCGGGGATATCTTGATCCTTGGTGATTGCGTTAGGAATTATCTCCCAAACCAATATCATCTATCACCTCTAATTTTGATCCCCCATATAACCATCCTTGCTTCTTTATTGATAATTTGGACCAAGGAGGCAATCCAAACATTTTGGTTGACATTGAAGGGAAGAAAAAATCATTAGAGGTAGGGAACCCCATTCTGATGGAGGATGAGGATGAAGATCCAACCTTAGAATGTCCTAGCCGAGAGATCATGGACAATTATGTCCTCGAGGGATCAACATTGGAATTTAAAACTGAAAATCAGGTGGATGAGCATGAAAGATATATTTCAAGGGAGCCACTTGATCCATGGTTGCTTGAGAAATCTTCAGAGTCATTCTCTCCTAGAACTTATGAGTGTTGCAACCCTCTTATGTTCCTTCTTAATGAAACCTACAAAACAATGGTAGCAGATGCTTTTGTCTATCATAAGTATTCCAAGGCTCACAATCCAACTGCAAAGGTCGAGCTTATGACTTAAAACAAAGCGCTACCAGGAGATAACCCGTTTATTTATTGTTCATCATAGTTTGCTTAGCTTTAATCATCATGTTTTTCATTTTCAATTTGCATCTTTAGTTGATAGGTTGCATGTTTCAATAAAAAGTGCTTATAGACGCACTATGCATTTAGAATAGGTTTATTTAAAAAAAAAGCTTGCATCTTAAATAAATAAAGAATCGAAGGAGACTTATCCACAAGAAGACGTCCAACTCCGTGGAAAGGGCAAGTGTTGGGGAATACCTCCCCCACTTAGGTATGAAATTATCACATCACTCTTTACTATAAGCATCCATTCCTGTCTATTTTGCATTAAATTAAAATTACACTGTATAGACAAGATTTGGTAGTTTTGAGAGAACATGTAAACAAAGTCTTCATGCAAAAAGAAGTGATGTTCATCTTGCCTTATATACATGACTTAAGATGGTATTTTAAGTTTGTTGGAAATGATGAATAATTGCTCTGCTTAACAAGCCTATGCTCTTGTAAAAAAATAGAGGTAGTAGATAAACAACAATTTTGTGATGTGGGAACAAGAGAATCTTGTGGACTCGTATCCTTCGGGTATGCTTGTCACTAATCCTGCAGGATGAAAAAGAAAATAAGAAGAAGAAGACGGATCAAAATAACAAAGTGGCAATAATCTGAGCAAGGCATCATTCAACAATGGAGTATATTTTGAGGGCTGTCCTAACATCCACACTAGGTTTTTGATGTCAAGCAACATAAAAGTCCTAGTGTGGGAGAGGTTGCATCATTGTCTCCACCACTTTTCAAGACTTCGCCACTATGGCACGCTGATTTGCACTCCCTCTACTCACTCTTGCTTTATATTTATAATGTTTGATGTGTTAGAAAGCTAACTGAGAGGCCTACATGCTCGCAAAATATGAGCACAATTGGCCCAAGATGGAGGGCGCCCGCCCTATCCACAGGGCGCCCGCCCTGTCCCTGCCACATTCCACATCAGCAATCCGTGGGAGATGCCGAATAAAGTTTGTCCTCCGTTGATCCAAGGTCGGTGCAAGATCTGTGGTCTGGTGGACCTGTCAATAGGGCACCCGCCCTGCCTTTGTCGCCTGCCACATCCGCAATCTGTGTGAAGGTCACTAGAAGCCATCCTAGCCATCAATCAAAGTTGGTTTTCAACCAATGGTGCAAGATGGAGGTGTCAAGGATCCATGGACCCGCATGTCATTCTCCAAGGGTCCCAAACCGACTCTACAACCGCAAAATGGTCATCAACCGACCTTGCAACCGCCTTTGGGAGGAACCACGACCGTTGGATCGCAAGTCGGTGAAATCAATCGGGCGCCCGCCCTACCTCTGGCGGCCACCGACCTCCAGCATGCCTACAAATACCGCTGGAGCCCTCTAGCACTATAAATGGGACCCTCTACCTCACTTGTAGGAACAACCACTAGATACACACTCTCCACATGAGAGTCATAGCCTTAGAGCTCTCCTAGTGAGGAGTAGAAGAGAGGGAGAGAGTGAGGAGAAGCTGGAGGAGGAGCTGGGCCTATCGGCGACCTCTCTACTTGTAGCTCGGAGGATGAAGCTCTTCTTCGAGTAAAGTCTTCTTCAGTATGGTAACTTTATTCTTTCGCATTACTTAAGTATTACTTTATTACTTTACTATTGTTCACCATCTGGTTAAGGTGCTCTAGTTAGTGACGTCCGATTAGAGTAGTAAGTTTATAGATTAAGCGAGGTGTTTAGGCTATATCTTACCTGTGAATGCGGCTAGGCCCACATATAGTAGTGGTAGGTCTTAGGTGGTGACAGCCCTAAGATCCTCTGGATTCCATCACGTTCGGCCTAGTTTTATCAGCGTAGGGCTTTTGATGTGGGTAACGCCAATAATTTGGGAACGCGCATTGTCCCGTAGTGGCAATTAAAGTCTTCCTTAGTTTTGCCTTAGATAAAGAAACAACATTGATCCACTACCCTGTTTATCACCTATCTTTAGATATACTTAGTTCTTGACTAGTCTACTTCACGTTCCCTGTGGAAATTCGATACCTAGGAATACTCCTTGGTGAAAACTACCTTGACATCCGTACGCTTGCGGATTTCCCTGGGTGCTATATCCAGTGTCAACAAGTTTTCTGGCGCCGTTGCCGGGGATATCTAGATCCTTGGTGATTGCGTTAGGAATTGTCAATAGTCAGCGACCTTGGCGTCATGGGCAGCTGTTGGTATAAATTAACTGCACTCTATTAAATATTATTATTATCAAAGTATCCGCAAGCGCACTGATAAAACATCAATGTAGCACTTCACCGGACAATCCTGGTTTTAATATCGAACCCAAAGGAACAGTAGGTGATACTGACTAAGTCTATTGATTCTTAACCCGATAACACAATCAATCCAGAGAATATCAAGAATGAGGAGATAACTAATGATTATCTAGATCCGACAACCGGTAAACTTTGAATAATAACATTCTAATCGGGCAGTGAAATGAATAAGAGTGGAAATCAGAGTTCCCTCCTACCAAACACTTATACACCTATCGATCCTATCAATGGGAAGTGGACTATAGAGGAATCAATGCAGCTGTCACCTACGTGAACTACCACTATCCGGCCAATCAGGGGACATTCACAAGTAATTGTAGCCCAGACACCACATATACACTACAAACTACTACTTCAACCAAGGAGCTAGCAAGATCAAAGCACTCAAATAGAGTTGTAAACTTAAGAATGAATAAGAACAAATGCTTACTTGAATCAGGATGTTGAATACAAAACTACCTCAGAAGGCAACTCCGGGCGAGGGAGCTGAATCTAGACGAATACAGCTACGAAGAAGCTCCGATAGGCCGGGACTCCTCCGAATCTCTACTCATCTACTCTATCTTTCTAATCTCTCCCTTGATTGCTAGCCTAGATCTAGTGGATATCTATGTAATGCTTCAGGGTCTTCATCTCTTGATTTGTCTCTCCTCCAGGGGGGTCTGGCCCTCTATTTATAGCCCGGTGGGATGAACGCATGCCGTTAGATCAAACCGACTTAACCAAGGGCCCAGATGACTCCTCAAAGGCGGTGGTATAAGACTCCAGAAGGCGGCGGGTGGAAACCCTAGGGGGCGCCGCCCGGCCCCCCTTGGGGCTAGCCGGCCCCACCTTAGCAGGTGTGGGTCTCCGGTTGCTTCGGGTGCCTTCTACACTCTTCCAGGGTCCTCGTGATGATGTTTCCTTCGCAGTCAGGTTTAATCCTTGGAAAATATACAATTCACCAAAACTTATGGAAATTATTAGTAATAACCCTATTCTACTGGATATTCATGTTTAATGCAGGGATAATTGATAATAAAATTTAGATGATAACAAGTGTCAAACACTTAGGCTTTTGCTCGTCCCGAGAAAAGGTTGGTTTTAAGATGTAAGATTTTTAGAGAGAATGGAGCATTTAAAACATAACTTGAGAGTGCATTATATAAAACTAGTCTACTCATGCATGTACTATGGAATTCAAAGTGTCTTCCATGAATCTTTGAGTAGTTGAAGAACAGAATAGCTTGAAAACAGATCACTCTCTTCCTTTAGTTAAATCAATTGGAGGGTATGTAATTTTGCAAATAAACATAGCTTTAAATTCTCCTTTTGTAGTACTCTCGAATCACTGATATATCTGGTATTTTTGTATCCTTACCAAGGGGTTAATGATATTGCCTTCTTTATCCTACTTCTAAAAAGCTTATGTGGATCTCAGGTAGGTAAGATGTGAAAACATACTTGCATTGTATTATGTAAAGTCAAACAATAAATCCACAGAGAAATGAGGCATATAATCGAATCAAGCTTTATTTGGTGGAATATGGTGGAACCTAATTCTACCTTGCTCCTTGAGAAAATAAATCTCTCTTTTATACAATTGAGCTTATTCAGAGAGTATGAGCTATCTCTCTCTATCTTTCTCTCTTTTTTTCATGGGAGGCGTGTATCTAAGTACCCATTGTTTTAATTTCTTCGGACACTTGTCCATTTTTTTATACTCCCTTCTTCTTTTGCATAGCTCATACCTCTTTTGAATTTAGTGTTTGAGAGAATTTAACAAAACATGGAGCAATTATTTGGTGACTATACTATATAATTATTTTTAGTGTTTTCTCCCAGTGTAGGAGGGAAACATTTTTAATAGAATGACTCGCTATTACTCCGGATTAGAGTAATGCTTATGTGGAATTGGCACTTGATTCGAAAATATGACAGATTTCTTCAAAGGGTTACAAAGGTTGACCAAACTCAATACAAAGACAAGTATTATATGTACCAAGTTTCTATCCTATATATAGCTCTAGTAGGACAGTATTTTTACCACAAAGGAGAGGTATAACTAATTATTTAAATTTTTGAAATAAAATCTCCAAAGACAAAACATCAGGGATTGAGTTCTCATTATTCAACTATATCATGTTTCACAACGACTTAAGCAATCATGGGGTCCCTATAAATAGTTTCCAATAGTAACATGATTTCTAGAAAAGTGTTATATAATTTATTCTTAAGCCATGAATTAAACAGTCTCTTCTTCTCTTTAAAAAGTAATTTAGCATGTGAATTTTTAATTCGGATCGAAACAGAAATCGACACATGTGCAATTATATTGTATGGGGATCAAACCTGTCCATGACCAAGAAGGGGATGCAGAGGGTGCAGAGGGGGGCCGGCCGGCCCAGGTAGGGCGCCGGGCGGCGTGCCTGTGTGGTCCCACGAGGTCCACTTCGGTGCGCGAGGTCCTGGTTCGATTATCTTCCGAATTATGTGATTTTCCCAAGCGAATTGATTTTCGTAGTCGCGATGTGCCTCCCCCACACTTGTTTTCCTGCATAATTTTCTGCGCAACATGTGGAGACAACATGCATACCAAAAATATAGAGAGTAGAGTAGATTAAAACATTAATATTGACAAAAAGAATAAGGCACTTTATTCATTAACGATACTAGATAACTCTGACAACTGACTGAGCTAACGACTGCCCTAGCTCATTAGGCTTGCCTAACACACTTAATATCATAAATCAAACCTAGCACACTCGATAATATAATCAAACCTAACACACTTGTGCCTTATTACATAGATATCGAGGGCAACTTAAGGCTGCCCCTTCTTCGCGAGCTACCTAATTTCTTCCTTAAGCTCATCAACCTCTTCTTACAGCTGATCTTTTTCGCGCTTGAGACTACGAATTAACTTGACATTGACTTCTATCTGCTTAGTCATGTTGCTCATAACCATGTTCCTTAAGTCCTCATTCCTCTCTATACCCCTAACGATGGTAGAGAGAGCTTCCATCTTCTCATTGAGGATTCATAGAGAGAGCGGGGGCTGTCAAGGGACTTTCTCTAGTGCTGATGCTGATGTAGCCCGCTGTCTCTTGGGCGGAGGTGGTACAAACTCAGTGTAGCAGACTTGGCCTGGTGAAAGGGTCGAGATGGCAGACTAGAGGGGGGTGAATAGTCCGACAAAAATAAATCGCAGCGGAAATAAAACCTAATCGGTTCTAGCGACAATTCACCCCTCTAACTAAGACTCTAAGCACCTTGCATAAGATTCTAGCAAGAAGCAAAGGTGCAAGTCTAGCTTGAGCTTCCCTAAACCGTTCTAGCGCAAGATCACACAAACCTAAGCGCTAGTACTTTAAGCATAGGGGAAACTCCTATCAACTAGCAAGCAAAAGCGCACTAAGCACCTAAGCTCACTACTTGCTCAATGACAAGGATGCACAATCCTAATCAAGGAGCGCAATTTGTTTAGTTACACAAACTAAACACGAAACTACTTCTAAGCTACACAAGCTAAGAAGGTGAGTGGCAAGCTATACAAGCTAACCGGTCTCATAAGAGCATCTACACCTACACAAGTAAAGTAATGCACAAAATAAATAACTTGTGTAGGAGAGAGCAAACCACCGCGAAGGATGGGAAGATGTTGACGCGGTAATTTATTTCTCGGAGGTTCACTTGTCGCCACAAGCTACGTCCTCCGTTGAGACAAGCTCCAAGGTTGCCGCCGATCCTCTATCTTGAGGTGACCCACCACAAATCACCACTCCCACATGGAGCGCCCACAAGCTCAAGCTCTTTGATCCGGCCGGACCACTTGTCGCTCTTCACGTCTTGCTTTACTAGCGATGCTCTTTGCGAACTCCCGCGGGGTGAGCTCCAACACCTCACAAGCTTCTCCGGAGCCAAGCACAATCTCATTGCTTGCTTCCACAGAGCCTCTCGCCACCAAGCCGTCTAGGAGGTGGCGACCTCCAAGAGTAACAAGCACCACCGGCTTCCAACTCGATCACCTAGTGCCAACTCTTGCAATCTCTCAATGCAATGCACTAGAATCACTCACTAGCGATCAATTGGATGAACACTAAGAACACTAGTGAGTTAGAGAGCACAAAGCCATGCACTAGCAAGGGAAACACATTCCCAAGGTGCAAGACCTCTCCAACAGCCGGCCAAAGCTCTCTACTTATAGCCCTCAGCTCAAAAGAGCCGTTGCCAACCGAAATTGGCCGTTGGACTGAGCGTTGGACGCTCAGCCGCGCCACCGTCGGACCAAAGTCCACGGTCCGATGCTCCCGATGGCTGCCACGTGTCACTAGCTGTTTGAAGTCGAACGTTGGATCACTATGGCTAACTTCCCGCGCTTCAGCTCACCGTCGGACGGAACACCATCGAACCAACGAACTCCACGGTCCGACGCTTCCAGAGAGCAACCCTAGCGCCAAAACCTCGTCGGACGCTGTCCGACGCCCAAGGTCGGACCAAACTGCCCCGTCCGACGCCGTGCCCAGAGCGCGCCACAAGCCTCGCCACGCCCTGAACTCGCCGCGACGTGCCGTCGGACTGTCCGCCAACAGTCCGACGCTCACGCTTCTCACCCCGTCGGACTGTCCGACTCTCACAGAGCCAAACATTGTCGGACCGGCACAATGGTCCGATGCTCCCACAGCGACCACCGTCCGACGCTCGCACTAAAGCTAGGGTAAGCCGTCGGACCAAGAGCAATGGTCCGACGCTCCCACTCCTTAGCGTCCGATGCTCTGCAGAGAGCTCTTCTCAACTCCAAACTTTAGTACCTTTGCAAATGTGCTAACATCACCAAGTGTACACCTCATGTGCATGTGTGTTAGCTTTTCACAAACATTTTTCAAAGGATTTTTCTCTCTTTTCACCGCGCCACTCGATCCTAGCAACGTATGCAAGTTAGATCGCTCAAGTGGCACTAGATGACCGATATACAAACAAGTTTGCCCCTCTTGATAGTACGGCCATCTATCCTAAATCTGGTCAAGCACTTCTCTACTCAACCTTAGATCGGTGAAATGAAAACGCCCTAGGTTATACCTTTGCCTTGCGCTTTCCATTTCGATCACCGTCTTCATCTCCGTCTCCGACACCATCGATGCCAATGCAACACATGCACAACACCTCATGAATGATATGATCCACTTCATATTATCACGTGGCTTTTGGTTCATCGATCCTTGACTTGTTTGCTCTTCACCGTTGCGTTGGTCCATCGGCGCCAAGCCATCACCCGACTTGCCCTTCACACTTGCAACCGGTCCATCGACGCGAAGCCTTGTCTTGATCTTGTCCACCTAGCCACATGACTCCATGTCATGTCTCATGCGTTTAGCTCCTTCATACCATATGTGTGAGCTAAGCATCATCTCCAAGCCAATTCCATCTCCATGGCATAAATGCTCACACACATGTACCTATGGACTAATCACCTGTGTAATCAACACTTAAACACATATTAGTCCACCTAAGTTGTCACTCAATTACCAAAACCAAATAAGGACCTTTCAATCTCCCCCTTTTTGGTAATTGATGACAACTCTATAAAGATATGGAAATTAAGTGCATTAACCAAGTTAGCTCTTCACACAAGTGTAAATTACTAACTTGGGTTGGATTTTATGTTACTTATCCATCTTTAAGCTCAAATCTTTAGACTTGGATAAGCTCCATAAAACCCGACCTGGTAGTGTAAACTCCCCCTACATGTGTGCTCAAATGGTTTGGTTTCAAATTTTCACACATGCATAAATATGAAATTTGTGGGAGTGCCAACACTACTAAGTGATGCTAAGGTGCACAGAATAAACCTTTGTAGCGTGATACCACTTGCTCGATACTGTACCACCCCAGGTGTTAGTCACGAGCTAACCAGCGAGTGTGAACCTAATCGAGTTATTTCAATCAATGATCCTAATCACTATTTAATATTCATCTCCATCTACCTTGATCATTGGAGAAGTTGCATGAAGATTTAAATTGAGAATTCACATGGAATGACAAGTTATTCACTTAATTGGATTTATGGATTAAGTGAAGATGAGCATGCAAAGTCAACCAAACCTTGCAACCTTGCCCAAACAACTCTACTTGAACTCTACAACAAAAGTCATGAAGGACTCATGTTGAGAAAATGTCAAGAAAATACCTCAATTGGCCTAAATATCCAAATTGAGCTCTCTAATGATCTTACTTTGACCAAAGTGGAAATATTATATCTATGCAGAATATGAAGTTTGACCTTAAACAAAAGTTAGAGACATTTTGGAGTAGAACAAATGTTATTTATTGACCAAGTCATGATTCAACCTCTAAGTGCCTCAAAAAGTGGACACAAGACAGAAGAAAAATCTGATTACAGGACTTGATTAAATTCAAAGTCTGAAAATGGTGTTGATTTCATGGCTTTCCCGTGTTCTCCAAATTTCGTTAAGTAACTTGAGTTGGACCAAAAATAGAAGTTATTACAAACTCTTTGAGGCACAACATATTCAAATTTGAGGTCAATCCGACATCGTTTGACAAGAGTTGCCACTCGATCTTTGATCGTAATTAGCTTGTTGACAGCATCAACTTTGAGCCTAATTATCTCTCAAACCAGAGCTGTTCTGGCCATGACCTCTAAATACAAATTGAAGAGCATAACCAGGTGAACAACGTTCGTATTCGCACCAAGGTCGGAATATGCCCATAAGATGCCAAAATCGGCCGTCCAAAACCCGATCGACAGCGCACGCCACGTGCTCGCTCTTTTGCTACAACCAAGGACGCGTGGTAGCGCTGCTCTGGAGCTCGCTGCTCCATGTCGACCACCACCACCTTCCCCTTCCGCGCTCCAGCCCCAAAATGGAAACGCCAGAGATCTCCTCACTCTCCCATTCACTCTTCCACCTCCCTGCCCTTTCTTCCCCTTGGGTTGCCTCCCTCCCTCTCTGTTATCCCGAGATGGAGCAGCCGCCATTAATGGCAACCAAGCTCCATGCTGCTACTCCAGTGCCGCCATTCTTCGTCTCCAGGCCAACGCAAGCGTTTCCGAGCTCAATCACCCTCCCTGCGCTCGTCTCTCCTCGCCATCTTTCCCGGCCACTCGCCGCTGTGGCGTTGCCGGTGCCCTGCTGCGGCCGGCGCGGCTACTGCGCTGCTGCTGCTACGCGCTGCGGCGTGGGGCTGCTGTGCGTGGCATGTTGCTGCTGCTGTGCCGCAGCGCCTCTCCTCCGCCGTCGTCTTTCCTTCGCCGGTGAGCCGGCCAACTGGCCAGGCGAGCTCCTCCTCCCCTGCGTTCTCTGGTTCCAGCGAAGGGAAGAAGAAGCTGTGGTTCTGTGTTCATTTTTCTCTGTGTTTGACAGGTGGGGCCAAGTGGACAGTGGGTCCCGCGTGTAAGCCGCTCTGCAGAACGCGCTGGTGCAGATCTGGGGTGCACATAGCAGCTTCTAGGGTATAGATGCATTTCGGTTTTTATTTTCCAGATTCATGCTAGATCTTGTAAATTCAATATCTCAAGTTTGGAGTGTCCAAAAATGACGAGGTTTGTTTTGTGGGATTCGTGGTAAAGTCCTCCGCATGTTAGCACAGTTGGTTGTGTCATGCATGCATGTATTTGTGCTGTAAAAATTCGTGCTTAAGAGTGGTTTAGAAATGGCTTTAAAATTGGACAGAGCCATATCTCGAGTTTTAAGAATCCAAAAATTATGATTCTAGTTTTGTTATATTTCTAGTGACATTCACTGTCTAATAAAAATATAAAACATATATGTTGTTCGCTGATTTAATAATGTTTCACCTAAATCTTGCTAAATAGGAGTTTAATGCTTGTTTTGCTTGTTATTTTTGTATCTGAAGTTATATTGCTCCAAATAGCATGAAAATTTAATTGTATACTCTCTGTGTGATGTGTAATGTATGGTTAAAATTTCACGATTTATGGCACAAGTATGACTGAGTTATTGATTTATCTTGTTTTATGACTAGTAAGTAGTTTTAAATGTGTAACATTATTATATAGGTGTAAAAATGGAAAATGGTGCTCCTCTACCTTTTTGTGATATTGTAGTAACCTGAGAAACAATAATATGGTCATGTGTTTGAATAAAATGTTGAGTTTCACATTTATCTTACTCTCCAATGAATTGTTGCATTATAAACTTGTTTATTTTGTAATAATTAAATTATGGAACCTGAGCATGTAAGATTTGAACTTTGGTCATGTTTTGTAATTATCTAGCTCTCATAAAAATATTGGCTCCATTTGAGATGTTTATCACATGACTTAAATAATTAAATAAATGACTTTTATGTAATATTTAGAAGGAGATTGGAGGTAAATAGACACATGCATGTTGTTTATGACTTCTTACCATGTCTTAATCTGATATGAGTGTTATTGATCATGTTATGATGGTGGGAGCTATGTCCATAGTTCATAAGTATAGGTATGCTTTGATAGAAATCAAATTAATGTTGTTTTGCTTATGTGCTGAAATGGCTGCAGGTGTAGTCTCTGTTGTTGGGATGTTTCCCCATCAAGATGATGTTGCATGTGAATGTGTTCTATACAAAAGTTGTAGCCAACTTCTATGTCTAGCTTGTCCTAAAATTTCATGTTCATAGGCCTAATAGTTTAGGAGTTATGGCTTTTGGATGACTGCTGTCAGGTTTTGCCAATTTTCTGTCTAGATCTGATTGATTGCATTATTTGACTGAGTTATGCTTTGAATCACTTCTTGGTGATAATAGATCAGTTGTAGTATATTCCTATGTATTTCCAAATTGTCTATGATCATCCCTTTTGGTGGTCTAAATCTCTAGTTATGATTGTTTGAGTTGGGAGGACAGAATCTGTCCAAATCTGGACAGAGCTGCCTTCTTTGTGTTGTTTGACCTTTATATGAATTAAATCATCTAAAGAGGATATACCAAAGTTGTAGACAATTTCAATAGCTTTCCAGAAAGGCTTAGATCACCCTGGTTGGATGTGTATAGCTTGAGTTATGGTTAAATCTTATGCTTGCTGTCCTGCTGCCCATAAACTGCACGTGCGGGATTATGATTGCTTTGACCTTACTTTGCTTGGCGTGATTGTTAGCTTATGGTTCAGTGATGGTAGATTAATATGCCTTGTATTACTTCCTTTTATTCATACATGTGCATTGTGCATCTCATTTAGGTACGATAGATGATGAACACGTGGACTGAAGGACATGATGATGGAACTAACCACAAGACGGTGTGGTGGACTAATCACGAAGGTGGAAGGACTAATCGAGTGTTTGGATGGGAAATGCTCGTCGAACAAGTGTCATCTAACAAACACTAACTTAGTGCTGAACCCCAGGCAAGCCTCGGAGCATCCCTAAGCCTCCACCTATCTTTTTTATAAATGCACCGGTCTTTATTAAATCGTATGTTTGTGCATTTAAGTATAGGAGTTGGTTTGAAACCGTTGCTGCATATCTACTTTGTCTACTATATATGTGAACCTGATACTATTACTAGACAGGTGACCGATCTTATGCTTAGCCCTGCTTAGACCGGTACAAGTCGGGTGATTTCCTATCATCCGCGAGAAAGTCGGGTGATTTCGTGTCATCCGCGAGTGCAGGTGGTGACTGACGAGATCCACATGGTTGGCTATATGTGTCACCATGCCACAATAAAATAATGAGAGAATCAAGGCTAGGTAGCGGGGAGCTGCATGACATGGGTCATGTTGACTTCGGTGCTGCTTGAGGCCGACTAGGACTGAGGCCACCAGACATCAGTTGAGATTGAAGGACGTCGTCACATAGCTGGCCAGATAAGTCGTTCTGACCACGAAGCCGAGTATTTCTTTCTGAGCCAAGCTTTGGTGCGACTAGGCAGACATATTCTGGAGGTAGGAAGTATGTGCGGAGACACCATTTTACCAAGGGCAGGTCAGGGACCTGATGCATCCTGGAAGTGGGTTGATCTCTGAGAATATGGTCCCCGCCAAACTCGCGACATATTGTGTCTCAGAAGGATTTAACGGTGACCCAAGAAGCCAGTGGCTCGGCTGACAGGGTTTTTGATTGGCATGTTTTGCCAGCTGGTACAATCGATTCGAATCGCCATCTCTCCTGGTTAGTGAGAAACTGACTGATCTTCTGGTGAGGTAGAGGCTAACAATTTGAACGTGATTAATGGTGAGATGAGGTTGATATCTGTGGATATCGGAAATCATATGGTTTTATTGATTGCTATAATATGAAGTGATTGTTTAGTATAGCTGCAAACCTTAGCTTAATAGCTCAACTGAAATCGAAGCTGAATCACATCTAAAACTTATAAGTTGAGGAACTATTGTAGTAATGCTTTTTATGCAAAAATGTTGCTATCCTCTGAGCTCCACCAAATAAGCCTTGCATATCCTTGAGAGTCTTTTTATTTACTTCCTGTCGGGTAAGTCTAGCTGAGTACAATTGAGTACTCAGGGTTTTATTCCCAATGTTGCAGGAGGAATGTTTCGTTGACTAAAGAGTTACTTCTATCCTTCAGGAGAGGAAGACTAGACCTTGGGCAAGGTCATGTTATCTGTCTCATCTATGTTGCTGTGACTGGTCGGTACTTGGCACTGTATTATGAAATTAAGCTTATGTAAATTGATTTCGTTTCCGCTATTGAACTTTTATGTAAAAGTTTATCTTGTACTCTGATGTATTTCAAATATGTGCGAATCTATGTATCATGTGTATGTGTACTGCTGAGTTTCTACGATCCTTGGGGTATGTACTGTGTAAAAGTTTGAAATCCTTCGAGATTTCACGGACTACCGGGTTTATATTGGCTCAAGTGTGGCTTGATAGCTGGGAAAACAGCTGTCGCTGTACTTGTGCTCGTATAAATTGGTCGGTTCTGTTACAGTTGGTACCAGAGCAAAAATTCAGCATGTACCGTCACATGAGTATTTAAAAATAAAAAGTTTTGAGTTTGCAAAACTAATTACCAACTTATAGCTATATATAGGTGTTTTAAACAAATGGTTTGAACAAACTAAGTGTGCCAAGAACCAAGTCTTATAGCCCATATTAGGATTATTAGGTGGCTTATTTAAGTACTAATTTGGGGAAATTGCATCATGTTTCTATTTGTGGTTCATTTGGTTTTATCGTGCGGATAATTATGAACTGTCGGTTTCTTATTGCTTCTTATGGGCCAATGTGCCACGTCGAATGAGGTAAGGTGAGATGTGAGTGTACGATCGAACAACCGTCGATCTATGGTGAGTGTTTATGGTTACTGAAGTGAGTACATGTGATTCATATGTGTACTTATGGAAGTATGATGGAGTAATTACTTTCTTGGGGTCGCAAGTGCTCATGGGAGCATTTCCGGCAAAAAGTGTTTCTTATTGCCATGCATACATGTGGGGTTGGGCTAAAATGAATCTTCTGCAGGTACTCTAACCTCGAATGCGTATATGGTAGTTAACGACTAGCTATATACCGAGAGAGTGCGTATGTTATGCCACCGACGTAGAACGTATTTGCCATGTTATATAGGCAATTGAGTGAGAACGAATAGGACGAGCATACATCATGATTGTTGCATCATGTGATTGTTGCTTGTTGCACAAATATGCTTCTCTCATCCTTGTTCTATGTTGTCTGAATAGCCTTATTTGGTTTTCAACTTGTGACTGCCTCTCTACCGTGCTTGTTTTGAAAACCAAATAGTTGCTAAACCTTTAAGTAGCCTCTATAAGTATTTCTCAACCATAAATCTTGTCAGAAGCTAAACCAATTCTGCCTGTAGGCTTTTCATTTGGCACAATAGACCCACCTGAGTTTTCTCTTAATACTAGCCTATGGTTGTCATATGTTCTTGTTCAAGATCTATGAAACCATGCCTGCATTTTCTTTCATCTAAAGCCTTATCCAAATCCTATCTGGAGTGTCTCCTCTAGTCCTTCTAGATGTCATGATGATAGCTTGATCTCTATTAAATTAGATTTTATAATCTTTTCTTTGAAAATCAGGTTATGCAAAATCGATCATCCCTACAAATGATTTGATCTAATCTGTTCCTTACTTCCAGCAGTTTTCTCCATATCTAGAGAATGTTTAGATTTCATTCAGCAAGGCTTGCCTACATCATGTTCATTGGAAGTCTTTGCCCAAATCCTTGATTTGAACCTCTTCTCAGCTTACCCAGAAGTTTCCTTGTAATCTTTTCATTATGGATCATGTTATGGTTTTATCAATTCAATCTCACAAATCATGCATTGAATCTGTCCCATGATCAAGTTGTTTTTCAAATCTCTCTAAAGGCCTAGCAATGTTGATCATTAAGAGTCTCCTAGTACTAATTAATGGTACACAAGCTCACGCCATTGGATGGTCTGAAGGTTTCTTGATAGATGCGAGATGCATGTAGAATTATAGAATCTCATGTTAGTTATTCTTGGTAGCTAACCTATAATTCTCTTATGCCATGTTTCTATCTAGACCCTCTCCTTGTTACTCACTTGAAGGAAACCATCTTGTGTGAGTTAAATCTCTCCTTCCCCATTTTCCTTGTATTCTTTCTGTATGAATCATGATGTTTGTCAACTCAACCTATGATTGTTGTATATAGTTGGTTCATGAGACATCTAGTTGTCTATGGTTATCTTCTTCTCAAGATGCTTGTCAATCTTTGTCTCATGATTTTCCCTCCTTCTATCTAATCTCTTGTAAATCATGGGTCGGGTAATCTCCATACTAGACACATGGAAACCGCGTGGGACTGAAGCAAAGCCTCATGTACTGCTATTTTGGCAACTAATCTGTCTTCTAACTCATGTTTTCATTGCCAAATCATGCTCTTGTTGGCTATTAACCCTATAATTGATTGTAGTAGCTTACCTTCCCTCTGCGAAATGTCATCCTTGCACAAATCTATCCTTGCCACGCATGATTTTCTCATTGGTTGTATGTTCATTTATGTTGTTATGATCCGTGATCGATGATACTGCGACGAAACCGAGGACATCCTGTGGATCGCAACCACTAGGCTGTGTTGCTCGGCATGTGCGAATATCGAGGTCTCTAGTCATGATACATTGCAGAACTACACCGATGCGTAATATCTCGTATCTCCCAATCTATCCATGTTTCTTAAGATTTCTCGTTGGTCATGTTTGATAGTGGTGTTATGATTATTGACTGATGGTGCCGTGACGAAACCGAGAACCTCTTTGTGGGGACGCCCAATAAAGTAGTGCTTCTCGGCACGCGTTGGTATCACGGTCTCTAATCGTAATCCATTATGGAACAATACCAATGTGTTATTTTCTTTGGATTTTCCCAAATATATCTTTGAAGGTGTCTCTAATTCAAATTGATCTATCCCTATGTTTCTTGATCTATCTTGCAAAGTCTTTACCGACTCGATCCTTTAATGTTCTATCAGAAGGTACAGATGTTTGTCAAGTATATAGCTTCCTTCAGAAGTCACAAAGAGAATGATCTTTGAAGAGCAAGTCACTGACATCAACATTGACATACTACAAGATGTGGTAAACAAAGAATCTGACATGATCTACTAGGGCATATCAACCAACACCAGCCATTATTGTGGGATCAAAAGAGCACACGAACTTTAAAGTTATCTGCAAAATATCAGTCAGGCAATAGTTAGCAGGATGTGATATGTTTTCTGATAGGTTATTTGCAAGTCCACTAGCTTCTATCCAAGTTCAATACCTATTTGCATGAAGATCATATAGTCAAAATTAATCTTCTTATGTGTTGCTTCATGTCTGCTGACCGTGATGGTGACCTTGTGCATGTATATCATCTGCAACCATTTGCTACAGAAGCTGAAGATGTAGAGCCTTTTTAGGGACAACTAACTAGTTACCCCAGTGTGAAGAATAGTCTGCAGCTAAGCAATGAAGTGTATTTGGTTCTTGTATCAAGAAGGAACAAGACCGGCCGTTATTAGTTTCTGCTCGATAAGATGATTGCCTCTGCTGATGAAATACAGAAGTTTGTTCATTCGCTCTCTCATGTGAGCAATGTATTGCCCAATTGGATTAGTCTGTTTGACATAAAGAAATGGATGTATGAAATAGCCAAATAGATCACTATCAAGAAGTGTTGTTTCATGCTAACAAGTGTGTTCTAGGGGTATCAATAAGTGTTTGACCATATTTTTGAAGACCATGTCTCATAGAACCATGCTATGCAAGAAACCCCTAAGCCAAATGGTACTAGTTGTGGCACCCTTACCTCCAAGGCCTTGCTATAATGAAGCTAATTCCATCTTTGCCAATCACTCAGATAGTGCAAACTATGGTTTTAGCCTAGTGAAGAGTTACAAAAGACACCCCAACAGATGAAGTCAATACCATAGTACATCTTGGTGCAATCAGGTGCCCTGTTTGATACTCTATGGTATGGACAACAAAAAAGACATAAAAAAAATTAGTTCCTTATTCTTGATCGGTTAAGGTGTTCTACCCACTCAACTCATGGAAGTGTGAAATGAAGACAAGTTGAATAAAGTCAAACAACATATTTTCGATCTCTATTTGGAAACCCTAAGATCTTGGATTGCTGATGCAAAATAAGAAGGTTTACCCATTGTCAAAAGTAGTTCAACAAGTTGATTTTGTTGACCTACAACCAGATCACAAAGAAAAGTTATACTCAAGTTGTTGGTAGAGGACTGCTTCTCAAACTTTGTGAATAAACACTTAACTTTGTGAGTAAACACTCTACACAACCAACCTCATTAAACCTGCCAATCCACTTCAATCTTGTTTATTCTCGGCTGCAAATGAGAATACATAAGTTTGGGATTGCTCATCGGTTTTCCTCGTGGGCAAAAAGGTTTTTAATTCTATACAGGAATTTGTGATCTGTCTCATCAACCTGCACAATTCGTGTCTGTCTAGACTAACCATCGTGCAAATGTGTATGCCAAGTTGCATATTGCATAAACTTTTGCTACTGCATGGTGCACCCCAAACCATTGTCTCGGATCATAAACTATAGTTTTCAGCTCATTTTGGAAGCATTTACAAGAATCACCTTACTCGAGTAAATGCCTACCAGAATCTTGTGCCTTGGAAGAGAATGGAGTGTAACCATATGCATCTGTATGCCTACACTTGTCACTTGATGTCCTCTGTGCCTTTTATCACGGATTGACAGAAAACTTTGTGTACAAAATGAAACTAATCCAGAGTTCGTCCTATCTTTAGCATAGCATACCTCAGGCCAATCAGGAAGAATTGATCAAATCTTGAAATACATATTGAGAGCATATGTGTTTTGTTTTCAAGGATCTTGTTAGAAATGGCGACTGCTATCATTGTTTTTCTTACAACAACAGTTATAAAGAGGTTACCTCAGTCTCTACCCAAACGACTGTTGCTACATAGACACGAGGGTTCCCTTATTGATGGACATCAAAAGCACTGAGCCGACAGAGTCAGCTATCGCATTCATCGTTCACTCAACAAACTCAAATAATACAGTGTTGCCATCAGAAAGAGAACTATACACATGGAACATTATGTAGCTTTCCATCAGTCTGCATCTCAGTAAATTGTGTCTACAACCAACAGAAACCTTGCATGTTGTCAATCAATTTTCTCAGCCTCAGCAAGTGTCTGCCTCTTCTATGATCTCACCTCATATGAAAATAGTGGTGTATGCTATATCCACTAGAGAATAAGATGTTTTGAAAACTACTCTTTGACGTTCCAATTCACACCCTGCATGCTGAAAGTGCTAATCGGGATGAGTTGTCTTGAAATCCTCCCAAATTAATTGGCAGTGTTATCTTAGATTCATCCCAAAGTAACAATGCTTCATAGAAGTCAATGAAGAAAAATTCTTCAACCAAGAGTTAATTTCTAAGAATTCTTGAATGATTGGAAAGTTGTCCTATCCATAATGATCCCTCTTGCATTTGCATCCAAGTAAATGGGAGTACACGATCTCTCAGACTAACAACTGAACCAACCTTTATCGTCCGCACTTTATTGTGGGCCATGAGGTGATCACTCCTGCCTACCAGTGTTATGGAATTTTTAAGTAGCCTTAGCTTGTACTAGCACCACCTTGGAAAAGGGGCTGACATGCTTCTTTACCCTTGAAAGCGCTTACGTTCCGAATCTCGGGACGAGATTCCTTTAAGGGGGGAAGGCTGTACCACCCCAGGTGTTAGTCACGAGCTAACCAGCGAGTGTGAACCTAATCGAGTTATTTCAATCAATGATCCTAATCACTATTTCATATTCATCTCCATCTACCTTGATTATTGGAGAAGTTGCATGAAGATTTAAATTAAGAATTCACATGGAATGATAAGTTATTCACTTAATTGGATTTATGGATTAAGTGAAGATGAGCATGCAAAGTCAACCAAACCTTGCAACATTGCCCAAACAACTCTACTTGAACTCTACAACAAAAGTCATGAAGGACTCATGTTGAGAAAATGTCAAGAAAATACCTTAATTGGCCTAAATATCCAAATTGAGCTCTCTAATGATCTTACTTTGACCAAAGTAGAAATATTATTTCTATGCAGAATATGAAGTTTGACCTTAAACAAAAGTTAGAGACATTTTGGAGTAGAACAAATGTTATTTATGGACCAAGTCATGATTCAACCTCTAAGTGCCTCAAAAAGTGGACACAAGATAGAAGAAAAATCTGATTACAGGACTTGATTAAATTCAAAGTCTGAAAATGGTGTTGATTTCATGGCTTTCCCATGTTCTCCAAATTTTGTTAAGTAATTTGAGTTGGACCAAAAATAGAAGTTGTTACAAACTCTTTGAGGCACAACATATTCAAATTTGAGGTCAATCCGACTTCGTTTGACAAGAGTTGCCACTAGATCTTTGATCGTAATTTGGCTTGTTGACAGCATCAACTTTGAGCCTAATTATCTCTCAAACCAGAGCTGTTCTGGCCATGACCTCTAAATACAAATTGAAGAGCATAACCAGGTGAACAACGTTCGTATTCGCACCAAGGTCGGAATATGCCCATAAGATGCCGAAATCAGCCGTCCAAAACCCGATCGACAGCGCACGCCACGTGCTCGCTCTTTTGCTGCAACCAAGGACGCGTGGTAGCGCTGGTCTGGAGCTCGCTGCTCCATGTCGGCCACCACCACCTTCCCCTTCCGCGCTCCAGTGCCAAAATGGAAATGCCAGAGATCTCCTCACTCTCCCATTCACTCTTCCACCTCCCTGCCCTTTCTTCCCCTTGGGTTGCCTCCCTCCCTCTCTGTTATCCCGAGATGGAGCAGCCGCCATTAATGGCAACCAAGCTCCATGCTGCTACTCTAGTGCCGCCATTCTTCGTCTCCAGGCCGACGCAAGCGTTTCCGAGCTCGATCACCCTCCCTGCGCTCGTCTCTCCTCGCCATCTTTCCCGGCCACTCGCCGCTGTGGCGTTGCCCGTGCCCTGCTGCGGCCGGCGCGGCTACTGCGCTGCTGCTGCTGCGCGCTGCGGCGTGGGGTTGCTGTGTGCGGCATGCTGCTGCTGCTGTGCCGCAGCGCCTCTCCTCCGCCGTCGTCTTTCCTTCGCCGGTGAGCCGGCCAACTGGCCAGGCGAGCTCCTCCTCCCCTGCGTTCTCTGGTTCCAGCGAAGGGAAGAAGAAGCTGCGGTTCTGTGTTCATTTTTCTCTGTGTTTGACAGGTGGGGCCAAGTGGACAGCGGGTCCCGCGTGTAAGCCGCTCTGCAGAACGCGCTGGTGCAGATCTGGGGTGCACATAGCAGCTCCTAGGGTGTAGATGCATTTCGGTTTTTATTTTCCAGATTCATGCTAGATCTTGTAAATTCAATATCTCAAGTTTGGAGTGTCCAAAAATGAATGAGGTTTATTTTGTGGGATTCGTGGTAAAGTCCTCTGCATGTTAGCACAGTTGGTTGTGTCATGCATGCATGTATTTGTGCTGTAAAAATTCGTGCTTAAGAGTGGTTTAGAAATGGCTTTAAAATTGGACAGAGCCATATCTCGAGTTTTAAGAATCCAAAAATTATGATTCTAGTTTTGTCATATTTCTAGTGACATTCACTGTCTAATAAAAATATAAAACATATATGTTGTTCGCTGATTTAATAATGTTTCACCTAAATCTTGCTAAATTGGAGTTTAATGCTTTTTTTGTTTGTTATTTTTGTATCTGGAGTTATATTGCTCCAAATGGCATGAAAATTTAATTGTATACTCTCTGTGTGATGTGTAATGTATGGTTAAAATTTCATGATTTATGGCACAAGTATGACTGAGTTATTGATTTATCTTGTTTTATGACTAGTAAGTAGTTTTAAATGTGTAACAATTATTATATAGGTGTAAAAATGGAAAATGGTGCTCCTCTACCTTTGTGTGATATTGTAGTAACCTGAGAAACAATAATATGGTCATGTGTTTGAATAAAATGTTGAGTTTCACATTTATCTTACTCTCCAATGAATTGTGGCATTATAAACTTGTTTATTTTGTAATAATTAAATTATGGAACCTGAGCATGTAAGATTTGAAATTTGGTCATGTTTTGTAATTATCTAGCTCTCATAAAAATATTGGCTCCATTTGAGATGTTTATCACATGACTTAAATAATTAAATAAATGACTTTTATGTAATATTTGGAAGGAGATTGGAGGTAAATAGACACATGCATGTTGTTTATGACTTCTTACCATGTCTTAATCTGATATGAGTGTTATTGATCATGCTATGATGGTGGGAGCTATGTCCATAGTTCATAAGTATAGGTATGCTTTGATAGAAATCAAATTAATGTTGTTTTGCTTATGTGCTGAAATGGCTGCAGGTGTAGTCTCTGTTGTTGGGATGTTTCCCCATCAAGATGATGTTGCATGTGAATGTGTTCTATACAAAAGTTGTAGCCAACTTCTATGTCTAGCTTGTCCTAAAATTTCAAGTTCATAGGCCTAATAGTTTAGGAGTTATGGCTTTTGAATGACTGCTGTCAGGTTTTGCCAATTTTCTGTCTAGATCTGATTGATTGCATTATTTGACTGAGTTATGCTTTGAATCACTTCTTGGTGATAATAGATCAGTTGTAGTATATTCCTATGTCTTTCTAAATTATCTATGATCATCCCTTTTGGTGGTCTAAATCTCTAGTTATGATTGTTTGAGTTGGGAGGACAGAATCTGTCCAAATCTGGACAGAGCTACCTTCTTTGTGTTGTTTGACGTTTATATGAATTAAATCATCTAAAGAGGATAATACCAAAGTTGTAGAAAATTTCAATAGCTTTCCAGAAAGCTTAGATCACCCTGGTTGGATGTGTATAGCTTGAGTTATAGTTAAATCTTATGATTGCTGTCCTGCTGCCCATAAACTGCACGTGTGGGATTATGATTGCTTTGACCTTGCTTTGCTTGGCGTGATTGTTAGCTTATGGTTCAGTGATGGTAGATTAACATGCCTTGTATTACTTCCTTTTATTCATACATGTGCATTGTGCATCTCATTTAGGTACGATAGATGATGAACACGTGGAGTGAAGGACATGATGATGGAACTAACCACAAGACGGTGTGGTGGACTAATCACGAAGGTGGAAGGACTAATCGAGTGTTTGGATGGGAAATGCTCGTCGAGCAAGTGTCATCTAACAAACACTAACTTAGTGCTGAACCCCAGGCAAGCCCCGGAGCATCCCTAAGCCTCCACCTATCTCTTTTTATAAATGCACCGGTCTTTATTAAATCGTATGTTTGTGCATTTAAGTATAGGAGTTGGTTTGAAACCGTTGCTGCATATCTACCTTGTCTACTATATATGTGAACCTGATACTATTACTAGACAGATGACCGATCTTATGCTTAGCCCTGCTTAGACCGGTAGAAGTCGGGTGATTTCCTGTCATCCGCGAGAAAGTCGGGTGATTTCCTGTCATCCGCGAGTGTAGGTGGTGACTGACGAGATCCACATGGTTGGCTATATGTGTCACCATGCCACAATGAAATAATGAGAGAATCAAGGCTAGGTAGCGGGGAGCTGCATGACATGGGTCATGTTGACTTCGGTGCTGCTTGCGGCTGACTAGGACTGAGGCCACCAGACATCAGTTGAGATTGAAGGACGTCGTCACATAGCTGGCCAGATAAGTCGTTCTGACCGCGAAGCCGAGTATTTCTTTCTGAGCCGAGCTTTGGTACGACTAGGCAGACATATTCTGGAGGTAGGAAGTATGTGCGGAGACACCATTTTACCAAGGGCAGGTCAGGGACCTGATGCAACCTGGAAGTGGGTTGGTCTCTGAGAATATGGTCCCCACCAAACTCTGCGACATATTGTGTCTCAGAAGGATTTAACGGTCACCCAAGAAGCCAGTGGCTCGGCTGACAGGGTTTGTGATTGGCATGTTTTGCCAGCTGGTACAATCGATTCGAATCACCATCTCTCCTGGTTAGTGAGAAACTGAACTGATCTTCTGGTGAGGTAGAGGCTAACAACTTGAACGTGATTAATGGTGAGATGAGGTTGATATCTGTGGATATCGAAAATCATATGGTTTTATTGATTGCTATAATATCAAGTGATTGTTTAGTATAGCTGCAAACCTTAGCTTAATAGCTCAACTGAAATCGAAGCTGAATCACATCTAAACTTATAAGTTGAGGAACTATTGTAGTAATGCTTTTTATGCAAAAATGTTGCTATCCTCTGAGCTCCACCAAATAAGCCTTGCATATCCTTGACAGTCTTTTTATTTACTTCCTGTCGGGTAAGTCTAGCTAAGTACAATTGAGTACTCAGGGTTTTATTCCCAATGTTGCAGGAGGAATGTTTCGTTGACTAAAGAGTTACTTCTATCCTTCGGGAGAGGAAGACTAGACCTTAGGCAAGGTCATGTTATCTGTCTCATCTATGTTGCTGTGACTGGTCGGTACTTGGCACTGTATTATGAAATTAATGCTTATGTAAATTGATTTCGTTTTCGCTATTGAATTTTTATGTAAAAGTTTATCTTGTACTCTGATGTATTTGAAATATGTGCGAATCTATGTATCATGTGTATGTGTACTGCTGAGTTTCTACGATCCTTGGGGTATGTACTGTGTAAAAGTTTGAAATCCTTCGAGATTTCACGGACTACCGGGTTTATATTGGCTCAAGTGTGGCTTGATAGCTGGGAAAACAGCTGTCGTTGTACTTGTGCTCGTATAAATTGGTCGGTTCTGTTACAGATACCAATTGCTTGAAGCTAATTGAAGTTGCATCATTAAATCCATCCTTAGCATCATATTTAGCTAGACAAGCAAAAACACTAGATACCCCGTGAGATCAACATTATAAGCAAGGTTCTAGTAAATACTTGAAAAACACAAGTCTAGCTAACAACCTATGCATGCTAGTTATCAAATCATCATTCAAACCTATACTAGCATACACCACACAAGTAAGATACCACGTGTAGGAAACTAAGTGCAAATGCAAGCAAGCATATGAATATGCACATTTCAAATGCAATCAACCATGTCCTTGAGCTTGCTTCCCCTACTTGTGTGCTTCTCTTGTCCAAGAATTTTGATCCCCTTGTAATCTTCAATTTTGTGGATCATCCTTCTTGTTGGCCTATTTCTCTCCCATCATCGGCCTTCATGATGGTTCATTGCGTACTTCCATCCATCTTGATCATCTCTCCCCCTTGATCATATAATCCAATATCTTTCCCTTATCACACAATTTCATATCTTTGTCCAAATTTCTCCCCCTTTGTCATCAATTTCCATAAAAGTCAATGCTCTATTGTGACAAAGGTGTGTGGTAGGGATGTTGAGGGTAGATACTTGCACATTTGATGGACACCTTGTTCGAAGTCATTATCTTGATGATCACTTAAAGTTGAGGATCACTTGCACATATTGTTGGATACCATTTGAATACTTGATCTAGCCACCACTTGTGAGTAGCAATAGAGTTGGACTTATACCACTTGCATGGATGCCGTCATGATGATCATAGTATCACTTGAAATTGAACCACTTGTAGACATACACCATGTATAGTAATACCACTTGAAGAGTAGTGATACCATTTAAAGAATAACCATGTGCTTGCTACTAGTGATTTGGTGAGTCTAGATACCAATTGGAAAGAATAACTTGATATCCATTTTTATTGTTGTATTATGCTTCTTGAACTTAGATTGTTTCCATGAGCTTCTTTCTTGGTTAGTTCAAACTAGCAAACTTGCACAAGTAATCTAACTCGGTTTGAACCAAAGACAAGCTTCTTTACGCCACTAGGGGTTATCTTGCCTATGTTGAATTAGATCCTTTTTGCTTATTTAACTAGATCAAACACTAGGTTTACATGCTCATGAAAAAGTCATATTTAGCCACTAGATCAAACAAAACATAGAAGTAATAGTGGCATCATATGAACTTGAAATCACTTGATTTTTTATGAATGCTCATCTATGTATGACTATATGCTCTAATCAAGTCCTTAGCACAAATGAATGCATATGCCATACAATGATACCTTTACTATCTCCGAGTAGAGGATAGTCATTTTCAATTAATCTCCAAAATAGCAATGGTGAAGTCCATATGAAGGGCTTGGTGAAGACCAATCATCATCATGAATTCTATTCTTCACCCATATGATCAAGTGCTAGCTTCAATGTTGTGGTTGACTTGCTTCTTTTCTTGATCAAGTTTTGCATGAGAGAATACCACTTGAATAAGCATGATTACCACGCGTATGTGTATGGGATTTTCTCATTTGGTTTGTTGCTTGCTCTCTAGATCAATCCTTTTGATTGCTTCAACTAAGCATATTCAATGATTCTCTGGATCACCACTTCCATATTAGCCATCCAAGCATCACCCACTTGGTTTACCTACATAAGGTGGCACGCCCCGACGATCGAGAGAAGTGACCTCTCCAAAGAAACATCTTCAATACTCACTTGAATTGCCTTTACTTGATTGATCTAAGGACTTAACATGATGATCAACTTGAATTGTTTCTTTAAGTCCTTTTCTTTCGTCTTCATTTCTTGGTCTTGATCTTCTCTTGAGCACCAATCTTCATGATCCAAAACCAAACAAATGAGACTCTCAACCACTTGTAATCATAATTCCAACTTGAGAGCCTTTCAATGCAAGAGATACCAAATATTTCCAATAATTCTCTCTTGTGGACAGATTCTGTACCTTTTAAAGAATATGCTATATCTCCCAATGTACATGTCCAATTGCCACGAAATTTTATGGAGATGACCTTCTATGAATCTACTAGCAGACATAAAAATTCGAGCTTCATTTGACCAAGTATGAACTAGCAGCCACCAATTTTCTCCACATTGCTACATGCTGAAAACTGCTGTACTTGTGTTGAAAAGGACCACTCCAAAACCAAAGCAATCCTTATCCAATACTCATGAAATTTTCACAGAAACTTATTTCATAAGTCCAAAGCATGCATACCAAATTTCAAGCCAATTCAATTAGATTTGATCACTTAAACATGGCTTTCTTCTCAGGTAGCTCAGATTTCAGATTTTGGACAGATTTGAGTAATTGAGCTAAACTTCTTCAAATTAAATCAAACTTGAGGTAAACAAGCTTGAATACTCTCACAAGACATATATCCATTCAATCCACTTACTAAGAGTCATCTTATGATCATATCCAACAAAATCTACTCAAATTTGATCACTAAGCAATTATTCCATTCAAACTTCTCATTGCAAGCAACATATGCATATTTAACCAATTCAATCAACTCATATGCATCCAAATGTAATTGATCATCAAAAGATATACCTTAAAGATTCATGATCGCCATTTGCAAGCTTCAACTTGATTCTTTGCAAGTCATCAAATAATTTACCAGTTGACCACCTACAACTTGATATTTGCACTTGTATGAGTTTTGCACTTGGACCTCACTTCTTTTGACTTGGCATTGGTTTGGATGTTGCACTAGGCTTTATGACTTGACTCAACAAATGATGATTAATATGAATACCAATTGAATCAAGTCTCCAATGACATGGTACCTAGACACATTCATCCACTTTTTGATGGTACCCAAACTAGTTTGGGTCCTCTCAAGTTAGGAGCAATATACTTTGGCATAGCCTTAGTATGGATAGCGGAATGTTTAGCAATGGCAACCGATAAGGTACCATTGTCATCCTTCCTAAGCAAATTATTTACATGAATTGAAATAGGCTTAGGAGTGTTACCTAGGGGACATGAATTTGCCATGTGTCCTCTTTCCCGGCATGAGTAGCACCTTTTCTTTGCTTGAGCCTTCTCTTTCTTACTCATTTGGTGCTCCTCCTTGCCTTGCCTCTTATGGGTTGCTTGAGCCTTCTTCTCAAGCTTGTTAGGACACTTCGAGGCAAATTGACCCATAGCTTCACACTTGAAGCAGTTGATGTGCCCAAGTCATTCTTCACTTGATTCTTGCTCATCATCAAGTTGGCATCATGAATATGAGTTGGATGCCTTCCTCTTCCACTACCCCTTCTTGTCTTCTTGTTCTTCAAGTCACTACGGCATGCTTTATGGTTGGTCTTGACTTGATCTTGGGGTGTATTGACTTGAGGCTTCACAAATCTCTTGTATAAGCTTTGTGAGCGGGTGAGCCTCTTGTCATCCTTCTTCAACTTGAGCTTCTCTCGGTTTGGGCATGATGAAGCTAAGTGACCCATTTCATGGCATACAAAGCACATGAAATGAGCAAGCCGTTTTTGCTCTAGCTTCTTCATTTCTCTCTCATATGTTCTCTTGCCCCACCTCTTGCCTTTGATCTTGCTCTTGTTGAAGTGAATGCCACTTGTATCTTGGCTTCTTTGTATGTTGACTTTGCTTGATTTGAAGCCAAGACCACTCATGTCGCCCACCATTCTTGTGTTTTCCAACATGTGGTTGAGGGCGGCACTTGAGTTGTTCCACCTTGCTATCTTGTTGCTCAAGTTCTTCACTTCTTGTTTAAGCTCATTGTTCTCCTTCAAAAGGTTAGTCTCACAAGACAAGGAAGTAGAACAAGCATCTATATGTGAAGAATAAGGCATAGGAAGTAAGACATCACATGAGGTGGATACACTCTTCTCACCTACAGCACAAGGGTTAGTAGCGATATATGATTGATCATTTGACCCAAGTGATGAGCTCTCACTAATTTTGGATTTTTCATTCAAAAGTTCATTAGTGAGAAAATCATGGTCTTTTACCAATTTCTCATGAGAAACACTAAGCTCCTCATGAGTCAATTTTAGCTCCTTGTGTGAACAACTCATGACATAAAGTAGATGCTTTTGTTGTTCACATGTGTCCTTTAGAAAAGAGTTTTCATTAGTCAAATTCTTTGTTTTGTTCATCTCTTTTTTAAGGCATTTACGAGTTTGCATACAAGCTCAAAATTTGGATCATCACAATCAACAATCACATTACCAAGTGATACCTTCCCGCCACCGACTGACTTGTAGCTATGTGATGAGGATGAAGAGCTTGTTGATGCATCACTCTCGTAGCCATCATCAAGTGAGCTTGAGGTAGAATCATCATGTGCCTCACTTGTGGCTTCATCAACTCCCTTGTCAAGTGCTCTTGTGGTATGATCATCATCACCATCACTTGACCAAGCGGAGGAGCAACTCTCCACAATCACGGGGTCGTGGAGGTATTCTTGATCACCAAGCTTTGTGTCTTTGGCATCATCTTCATCATTGGAGATCTTGCCATACTTGTCATTGAAAAATGCGCAAATCTCATGGGATGTTTCAAAGTCCATGATCTCTCCAAAAATGCTATCATCCAAAGATCCATAAAATATGTTAATTGCTTGGCGATCTAGATGTAAGCATTTCTCTTGCGCTTTGGTTGTGTTCTTTCGATCAACCACATGAGAAAAGCCCACATCTACCATCCACCACATTTGGGGAGAAATAAACTTAATATTGCATTCCATCCAATTTCTCCAACGTGCAAAGTGTGTGCCATCAAATGTGTATGGACAATCAACATCTAGCCCATAAGTCGCCATCCTCTCAGGTCGGTTAAGACCACAAATGAGAGACCACGCTCTGATACCAATTGAAAGGGTCGAGATGGCGGACTAGAGGGGGGTGAATAGTCCGACAAAAATAAATCGCATCGGAAATAAAACCTAATCAGTTCTAGCGACAATTCACCCCTCTAACTAAGACTCTAAGCACCTTGCAAAAGATTCTAGCAAGAAGCAAAGGGCCAAGTCTAGCTTGAGCTTCCCTAAACCGTTCTAGCACAAGATCACACAAAGCTAAGCGCTAGTACTTTAAGCACCGGGGAAACTCCTATCAACTAGCAAGCAAAAGCGCACTAAGCACCTAAGCTCACTAGTTGCTCAATGACAAGGATACACAATCCTAATCAAGGAGCGCAATTTGTTTAGTTACACAAACTAAACACGAAACTACTTCTAAGCTACACAAGCTAAGAAGGTGAGTGGCAAGCTACACACGCTAACCGGTCTCACAAGAGCAACTACACCTACACAAGTAAAGTAATGCACAAAATAAATAACTTGTGTAGGAGAAAGCAAACCACCGCGAAGGATGGGAAGATGTTGACGCGGTGATTTATTTCCCGGAGGTTCACTTGTCGCCACAAGCTACGTCCTCTGTTGAGACAAGCTCCAAGCTTGCCGCCGATCCGCTAGCTTGAGGTGACACACCACAAGTCATCACTCCCACGTGGAGTGCCCACTAGCTCAAGCTCTTTGATCCGGCCGGACCACATGTCGCTCTTCACGTCTCGCTTTACTAGCGATGCTCTTCGCGAACTCCCGCGGGGTGAGCTCCAACCCCTCACAAGCTTCTCCGGAGCCAAGCACAATCTCCTTGCTTGCTTCCATGGAGCCTCTCGCCACCAAGCCATCTAGGAGGTGGCGACCTCCAAGAGTAACAAGCACCACCGGCTTGGAACTCGATCACCTAGTGCCAACTCTTGCAATCTCTCAATACAACGCACTAGAATCACTCACTAGCGATCAATTGGATGAACACTAAGCACACTAGTGAGTTAGAGAGCACAAAGCCATGCACTAGCAAGGAAAACACATTCCCAAGGTGCAAGACCTCTCCAACAGCCGGCCACAGCTCTCTACTTATAGCCCTCAGCTCAAAAGAGCCGTTGCCAACCGAAATTGGCCGTCGGACTGAGCGTTGGACGCTCAGCTGCGCCACCGTCGGACCAAAGTTCACGGTCCAACGCTCCCGATCACCGCCACGTGTCACTAGCCGTTTGAAGTCGAACATTGGATCACAACGGCTAACTTCCTGCGCTTCAGCGCAACATCGGACGGAACACCGTCAGACCAACGAACTCCATGGTCCGACGCTTCCAGAAGGCAACTCGAGCGCCAAAACCTCATCGGACGCTGTCCGACGCCAAGCGTCGGACCAAACTGCCCCGTCCGACGCCGTGCCCAGAGCGCGCCACAACCCTCGCCACGCCGTGAACTCGCCGCGACGCGCCGTCGGACTGTCCGCAAACAGTCCGACGCTCACGCTTCTCTCCCCGTCGGACTGTCCGACTCTCACAGAGCCAAACACCGTCGGACCGGCACAATGGTCCGACGCTCCCACAGCGACCACCGTCCGACGCTCGCACTAAAGCTAGGGTAAGCCGTCGGACCGAGAGCAATGGTCCGATGCTCCCATTCCTTAGCGTCCGACGCTCTGCAGAGAGCTCTTCTCAACTCCAAACTTCACTACCTTTGCAAATGTGCTAACATCACCAAGTGTACACCTCATGTGCATGTGTGTTAGCTTTTCACAAACATTTTTCAAAGGATTTTTCTCTCTTTTCACCGCGCCACTCGATCCTAGCAACGTATGCAAGTTAGATCGCTCAAGTGGCACTAGATGACCATCAAACAAGTTTGCCCCTCTTGATAGTACGGCCATCTATCCTAAATCCGGTTAAGCACTTCTCTACTCAACCTTAGACCGGTGAAATAAAAATGCCCTAGGTTATACCTTTGCCTTGCGCTTTCCATTTCGATCACCGTCTTCATCTCCGTCTCCGACACCATCGATGCCAATGCAACACATGCACCAACACCTCATGAATGATATGATCCACTTCATATCATCATGTGGCTTTTGGTTCATCGATCCTTGACTTGCTTGCTCTTCACCGTTGCGTTGGTCCATTGGCACCAAGCCATCACCCGACTTGCCCTTCACACTTGCAACTGGTCCATCGACGCGAAGCCTTGTCTTGATCTTGTCCACCTAGCCACATGACTCCATGTCATGTCTCATGCGTTTAGCTCCTTCATACCATATGTGTGAGCTAAGCATCATCTCCAAGCCAATTCCATCTCCATGGCATAAATGCTCACACACATGTACCTATGGACTAATAACCTGTGTAATCAACACTTAAACACATATTAGTCCACCTAAGTTGTCACTCAATTACCAAAACCAAACAAGCACCTTTCACCTGGACGTGCACGAACTCCTTGGATGGCAGGGCGAGCAGTGGTGTATTTCGCACATACCAGCGTTCCGTTCTTATCGGTCTTGACCGACAGGAGTCGCTCATTGTCTCTAGGTGGAAGAAGTGGGGTGCCTCGGGGAGTAGCGATCTGCTTCCCCTTGGTCCATCTTCTAGCAGCAGTCTTTCAGGTGGCGATGGTAGAGCAGGCTAAGCATGCGTGTAGTAGACTTGCTCAAACTGCTGGGGCACCATAGCAAGATGCTTCGGTGGCACGATGGCAAGGGGCTTCGGCTGCGCGAGGACGATGGCCTTCGAGTCGTCGCCTTGGATCTTGCTGGAATTAGCGCTGACGACCGCTGCGCCTGCCATTGCTACTAGATCTAAACTAGAGAGTTTCTTTAGAGGAGAGGAAGGCAATGATGATGGGATGCTATTTGAGGGCGGTATAGGTGCATATTTACATGGGTTTTCAGGAGACAGGATAATATCAAATCTATGTTCTACAGGATTCGTACGAAAGATTATCCGTACGCATTGGGAATCTACGAGATTGTATTTAGGAAGGATGGAGAAAAAAAGGAAACGAGAGTCGGGACGAGAGGGGGCAGGGGGGCGCTGCCCGGCCCCATAATAGCACCGGCCGGTCCCATCTGGTGTCCTCCCAGGGTGGCCGTGCTCGTGAAGCCTCTAGACTCTTCCTACTTCCTGTTAGTTGCGATGCGCGATAATTTTTCGTAACGGACGATGACGGGACTAAGAAGTTGGTAGTTGGACAAAGTCCAGCGCGTCAACAACTTCTGAATTAAATGGTTCTAAAAATAATTTAAGTCGGTGACCATTTACCTTGAATAACGTACCTTCGTGTGATTGTAGAGTTACAATTCCATGTGGCAATGCATTCACAACCGTAAATGGTCCTTCCCATTTGCTTCGCAGCTTCCAAGCCCAAATAATTTAAACCTAGAATTAAAAAGTAGTACCTTATCTCCTGGTGCAAACTTTCTTCTTGATCCTCTTGTCATGCCATCTTTTTGTTCTTTCTTTATAGATCTTTGAATTGTGATAAGCCTTTTCTCTCCATTCTTCTAATTCTGATAATTGCATTTTTCTCTTTTCTCCAGCGGCTTCAAAGTCCATGTTCCATCTCTTAATAGCCTAGTGAGCTTTATGCTCTAACTCCACTGGTAAATGACAGGTCTTACCATACACTAGCTGGTAAGGTGACATGCCCAAAGGTGTCTTGTATGCGGTCCGATATGCCCAAAGTGCTTTGGGTAATCGGTCCTTCCATGCAGTACCCATCTCATTTACTGTTTTCTGTAGAATATTCTTGATTTGTTTGTTTGATGTTTCTGCTTGGCCACTTGTCTGAGGATGGTATGGTGTAGCAACATTATGACAGATTCCATGAGCTTGCAAGTATCGGTGAAACTTTTTATCAGTGAAGTGTGTCCCTCCGTCACTAATGACCATCCTTGGTGTTCCAAACCTTGGAAATATAATCTTTTCGAACATCTTCTTTGAATGTTTGGAATCAGCATTCATTCATGGCATAGCTTCTACCCACTTGGATACATAGTCAACTACCACCAGAATGTATTCATAATTTCTTGATTTCACAAATGGTCCCATGTAATCAATTCCCCAGACATCAAAGAGCTTGATCTGTAGATTGTTGGTGAGTGGCATAGCACCTCTTGCATTGATATTTCCGTGCCTCTGACATGATCCACATCTCCAGAAAAAATCTTTGGTGTCTTCATACATAGTTGGCCAAAAGAACCCACTCTGCCAGATTTTAGCATGAGTGCGGAATGCTCAATAATGACCTCCATATGGTGATGCGTGGCATTTCTGAATGATCTGCATGCCCTCTTCTATTGGTACACATCTTCTAAGTAATCCATCTGAACAAATTCTGAAGAGGTATGGTGGATCCCATATGTGGAGACGACTTTCATAAATGAGCTTCCTTTTATTTTCCCTGGTGGTACATAACCTGCAACCATAAAGTTGACAATATTCGTGTACCAAGGGTCTGACTTGGTTACTTTAAACAACATGTCATCTCTTAATGAGTCATTAATAGGAAATTCCTGAGGTTTCTCAAAGTGTATTCTAGACAAGTGATCAGCAACTAGATTTTCTATTCCTCTTCTATCTTTAATTTCTAAGTCAAATTCTTGGAGTAACAAAATCCATCTTATCAAACGAGGTTTAGCATCTTTCTTAGTGTGCAAGTATTTTAAAGCAGCATGATCAGAATAAACAATTACTTTTGCTCCTACTAAATAAGACCTAAATTTATTAATAGCAAAAACAACAGCGAGGAGTTCTTTTTCAGTTGTTGCATAATTTAATTGTGCTCCTGTCATAGTTTTACTAGCATAAGCAATTGCATGATGCTTCTTATCTTTTGTTTGTCCTAATACTGCCCCTACAGCATAATCACTAGCATCACACATAATTTTAAAAGGTAAAGACCAATCAGGGGGTTGAACGATTGGTGCTGATGTAAGTGCTTCTTTAAGAATATTAACAGATTTCAAACATGCATCATCAAATTTGAAAGGAACATCCTTAGCTAGCAAGTTAGTCAGTGGTCTAGCAATATGTGAAAAATCTTTTATAAATCTGCGATAAAAACCACAATGACCAAGAAAACTTCAGATTCCTTTTATATTAACAGGTGGAGGTAGTTGTTCAATTACTTCAATTTTTGGCTTGTCTACCTCTATACCCCTTTCAGATACTAAATGTCCTAGCACTATTCCTTCTCTAACCATAAAATGGCATTTTTCCTAATTAAGGACTAAGTGCTTTTCTTCACATCTCTACAAAACCTTATCTAGATTTTCTAGACAATCATCAAAATTTTTTCCATAAACTGAAAAATCATCCATAAAAACTTTCATGATCTCTTCTATCATTTTAGAAAATATAGACATCATACATCTTTGAAAAGAAGCAGGTGCATTACATAATCCAAAAGACATTCTACGATAAGCATAAGTTCCATAAGGACATGTAAAAGTGGTTTTGCTTTGATCATCAGGGTGGATAGGAATTTGGTGATATCCAGAATAACCATCAAGGAAACAAAAGAAAGAATTATTTGCCAAACGCTCTAACATCTCATCAATGAAGGGCAGCGGAAAATAATCTTTCCTGGTTGCTTTATTGAGTTTTCTATAATCAATACACATTCGCCATCCTGTAACAGTTCTCTGGGGTATCAATGCATTTTTATCATTTTTAACTACGGTCATACCACCCTTTTTAGGTACAACTTGAACAAGGCTTACCCACTCACTATGCGAAACAGGATAAATAATCCCAGCGTGCAAAAGTTTCAAGACCTCTTTCTTAACAACTTCCCACATCGCATTTTGAAGCCTACGTTGGGGCTCTCTAGAAGGTGTAATTTCTGGGTTGGTTGGAATACGATGGGTGTATAAAACAGGACTAATCCCCTTAAGGTCTTGGAGTGAATAACCAAAAGTAGCACGATATTTTTCTAAGATAGTTATTAATCTAAAAGACTCTTCATCAGAAAGTTTATCACTAATAATCACATGAGAATTTTGATCATTATTCAGAAAAACATACTTAAGACCAGAAGGTAGTTGTTTAAGCTCAATAGAAGGCTTAGGTGTCTCTAGTAATTCATCCAGAGGTTCAGGATCAATTGGATCCTCCTCCTCTTCATTAATGAAGAACTGAGTATCATCCTCTAAATTAGGTTCAATAACTTCCTCAAATGACACAGCCTTAACTTCTTCTATCGAATCTAACTCAGGAGGTGGCTCTGCCTTAGCTTTTAATGCATGAGTTATAGGCACTGAGGGATTAAATCCTTTCCCAAGTTTAATATCTAAATTGCCCACACAACCTTCTCGCAAAAGCTTTCCTATTGGTAATCCAATCATTACATCAAAATCCCAAACATCAAAAATATAAAAATTCAGCAAAATTCGTAATTCATTAATCACAATAGGAAGAGAACATAAAACACCTGAACTAGGAATAATATGTCCTGAACGATTTTTTAATAATTTATTTGTAGGAATTGATGGCATATCTTTCAAGAATTTTTCATCAAATGTAAGAGACATAATATTGACACCTACTATTGGATTATAAAAGCCATCAAAAGGATATGCATCAATTTGACATTTAATAGTAATGGCATGAGAATTTAAACGAATTATATCATTTGAAAGCTCAGATTCTATCAACCACTCATTACTCATCACAAAAATCAATTCTCTTGTTATTTCTCTGAGGAATTTTAAATCAGCAAGATATGAAATATTAAAACTTTTAAAATTCAGAGATTCTTGTGGTTTCATAATTTTATGATAGCGTGAGGTGTTTCCATAATCATCAAAAAGTTCATTCTCAAATTCAAGTATAAAATCAGAAATAGGAATTATCTCCTTCTCATTAGATAGTTCAGGTAAAGGTTGAGATAAATCAGACAAAAGTTTAGAATTGAATGACAAAAATTCATCTTCTAACAACTCTTCTTTTTCTTCAGGAAGATCAATTAAGATATTAGCAAGAATAGTTTTAGCATGTGAAGCAGTAATATACATAAATGCTCCTCCTGTGGCCAAATTAAGATATTCTTTATTTTTATCATCAAGGCCTAAAAAGAAATGTTGCAAAAGCATAGGTTTTGGTGAAGCAAGATTAGGTCCAGAATTTATAAATCCATCAAAGCGTTCCCAAGCCTTGCCTAATGATTCGTTATCTAATTGTTTAAATCCAATAATTTCAAAACGAAGTTTAGCGACCTTTTCGATAGGGAAAAATTTAAGACAAAAATTAGCACACAATACTTCCCAATCTCCTTGGCTACTCCCAACATGGCGATTATACCATTTCTTTGCTTTTCCCATTAATGAAAACGGAAAGAGTTTCCATCTTAAAGTTTCATCTGCCATGCCCTTAATGTGCAAACATGAACATGTCTGCTCAAAATCGGCTAAATGGGAATAGGGGTTTTCGCTAGAACTACCAGAAAAATGTGATCCTGAACTAACTTAATTAATCCCGGGCGTAACTCATAGCCAGATGATGTAATAGGTAAAGATGATTCTTTTGGCTGGAGATACGATCCCGATGGTGCTCCATATTGATATAAAAGTTGGGACGTGGGTTCCATACTTTAAAAGGTAAAAGATAAAACATAAAAGTATAATACAAGATTAAGATAGACTAAGCCAAAATCAGCAAACCGTTCCGCGGCAACGGCGCCAGAAATGCTTGTTGGTATAAATTAACTGTACTCTATTAAATATTATTATTATCAAAGTATCCGCAAGCGCACAGATAAAACACCGATGTAGCGTTTCACCAGATAATCCCGGTTTTAATATCGAACCCAAAGGAACAGTAGGTGATACTGACTAAGTCTATTGATCCTTAACCCGATAACACAATCAATCCAGAGAATATCAAGAATGAGGAGATAACTAATGATTATCTAGATCCGAGAACCGGTAAACTTTGAATAATATCGTTCTAATCGGGCAGTGAAATGAATAAGAGCGGAAATCAGAGTTCCCTCCTACCAAACACTTATACACCTATCGATCCTATCAACGGGAAGTGGACTACAGAGAAATCAACACAGCTGTCACCTACGTGAACTACCACTATCCGGCCAATCAGGGGACATTCACAAGTAATTATAGCCCAGACACCACGTCTACACTACAAACTACTACTTCAACCAAGGAGCTACCAAGATCAAAGCACTCAAATAGAGTTGTAAACTTAAGAACGAATAAGAACAAATGCTTACTTGAATCAGGATGTTGAATACAAAAGTACCTCAAAACACAACTCCGGACGAGGGAGCTAAATCCAGACGAATACAGCTACGAAGAAGCTCCGACAGGCCGGGACTCCTCCGAATCTCTACTCATCTACTCTATCTCTGTAATCTCTCTCTTGATTGCTAGCCTAGATCTAGTGGATATCTATCTAATGCTTCAGGGTCTTCATCTCTTGATCTGGCTCTCCTCCAGGGGGTCTGGCCCTCTATTTATAGCCCGGTGGGATGAACGCGTGCCGTTAGATCAAACCGACTTAACCAAGGGCCCAGATGACTCCTCAAAGGCGGTGGTAGAAGAATCCAGAAGGCAGCGGCGCCGCCCGGTCCCCCTTGGGCCTCACCTTGGCAGGTGTGGGTCTCCGGTTGCTTCGGGTGCCTTCTACACTCTTCCAGGGTCCTCATGATGATGTTTCCTTCGCGGTCAAGTTTAATCCCTGGAAAATATACAATTCACCAAAACTTGTGGAAATTATTAGTAATAACCCTATTCTACTAGATATTCATGTTTCATGCAGGGATAATTGATAATATAATTTAGATGATAACAAGTGTCAACAGCAGTGTTGGCGGCGATAGTTACCTGAGCACTGACGGCCTCGTCCTTTAGAGCTGTAATGACAAACCGATTAAACGAAGAAAACGAAGAACAACGGACAACCAGAACGGATGAAAAACAAAAAGGTTAGACATACCTTCGACTTCCTCCCGCGCTTTCCTTGCTTCCTCATGGGCAACGTCTACCTCGCCCACCGCCTGGTCCAGAGCCGTCTGGGAGCGGTCCAAGTCCGACGACAGGACATCGACAATGGACTCCTTCTCAACGGCAAGCACCCACGCGGCATCCCGCTCCTGCACGGCCTCGGCCTGGGCAGCCTCTAGCTACTGGACGCGCTCCTCTAGGGGAGCGATTCGACCCCGAGCCTCTACGACCTCGATCCTCAAAGAGTCGCGGTTGAGGTTAAGGTCGGCCAGCTGGGCGGTCGCGTTGGCCAGCTCTTCCTGGGAGCGGGCGAGGGCCTGCCCCTTGAGCTCCAGCTGCTTCCAGAGGCCGAGGCCTTGGCGGAGAAAGTAGGACTTCTCGCGGGAGGTCGCCATGAGCTCCTAATGAAGAATTAGGAGCAAACGGGTTAAGCAGAGACGCCGAACCGAACCACCGAAATAGCATATGAAAGAAGCAAAGCATGCAAACTCACCTAGAGTCGCTCCTGGAACTCCGAGTCGATGGAGTCTGCAAGAAGGCGCAGACTCTCTGACCACTTTGACTTGAGATCCTGGAGGCCGTCCCAATGAGTAGCCTCGACATCGTCCCGCAACGTGAAGACCGGCGGGGCTTCACGGTTGGCCCAGTCGGTCCACTCGATGCGGGAACCCGTCAGCATCCGGGGAGGCGCCCCCCGAAGGACCAACGCCATGGAGTCCACGGGGGGTGAAGGTACAGCCTCGAATGGTAGGGGGCGTCGACGTCCATCGCCACGGCGCTGATGTCGGCCGGCTCCGGCAAAGGAGCAGCGATCGGCGCTCCCGAGGCGTCCCCGGAAACAAACCTGAGCCGAGGCCGTCTCCTCGACGGCAGCCGCGGCCACCATGACTTCGGGAGAAGGGAACGTCTCGGCCGCCACCACCGAGCCCTCGGATGGACTCTCCGCCAAGGGGACATCCTCGGCCGCCGCACAACCTTCGCCTCCAGCTGTACTCCGGGCCCGCACCTTCAGAGTCTTCTGGTGTGAATGAAGTAGGAGACAATGGGCGCTCACAACACAAAGAACAAAAATCGATAAGGAAATAACCGGAAATACAGCATACCTGGTTTTGGGGAGCGACGTCTTCTTCGCAGCGCTGGCGCTCATCGGAGGCACAGTCCCAGTCGACGATACGGGCCGCGTCACTAGCGGTGGGGTAGGCAGCACCTCGATGTCGTGGCTGGCCGCGCCTAGAGATCCCCCTAACGGCAGGGGCCCTGTCTAGCCACCAGTCACCATCTATGCGCCGCCATCTCTCGGCGGAGTCGTCCTCGTCCGGGAGGACCCCAGCTCGAGATCTGGGGTGCCGACGTCGCCGACCTCTGAGGCAGGCGGCGTCCTCTCCCTACTCACCTCGCCCTTCGCTGCCCGCACCGTCGCCGGTATGTCGGGAGCAGGGGCTTGCTTCGGTGGAGGCTCCTGGACGCCTCCGCCGGCAGGCGGCCGAAGGGTCGTCCTCCGCCACCTCGCCGGGCCTAAGCCCGTTCCCTGCCCCTCCAAGAGCCCCTGGGGGCCATCGGCCAATGGGGTCTCGGCCCCGAGGCCGTCAACATGTGGAGCCGCGGCTTCGACCGCGGCCCCCGAAACCTCTGCCTGGGGGCTCGGGCTAGGGCCCCCGGCACTTCCGCCGGCGTGCGCCGACATAGGAGCCTTCCCCCGCTCGTCGGCGCCCACAGCTGGCTCTGTGGCCGTCACAGGCCAATTCTCATCATCGCCATCATCTTCTTCTTCGTCGTCTTCCTCAGAAGGGGACTCTTCTTCAGGCTCCCCAGCCTCCCTCTGGTGGTGGCGAAGATGGGCGAGCTCCTCCATCTCTCGAGCCTTCTTCCTCCTCTTAGCAGTCTTCTTGTCCTTCTTCGCCTTCCTTTCCTCGTCCGGAAGGCGGTTTTGGGCCTATTGGACCGCGTCTTCTGGAACAGGGTGCAGAGAGGGCCTCCCCTCCCTCGAAAGGCCTTGTGCCACGAAAGGAAAGAGGGTCAGAAGGAAGCAGAGGGACAGGCAATCAGCGGAAGGAAGGATGCTTGCCAGCAAGATGTGGCCTGGACGCGGGTGCATGGCTACCCTCCTAAAGTCATCCCAGGTGGGGAGATCGCCCGCTGTGTACTTGACGCGGTGCATTATCTCTTTGGAGCTGATCCCCTGGGCCAACATCGTTGTGCCCTCCCTCGGTGCTCCTTCCTCTATCTCGTGCAAAGCCAGAAGGCGCTCTATCAGGGGCAGCACCGTCTGCGCATGGAAATGCGCCGCCACTACGGCCGCCGTCAAACCCCGGTCACGCAGCGTCTGCAGCATGACGAGGTAGGGCTCCAGTGCTTGGCGTCCCCCACCGGACACCCCCACCTCCACTGAGGAAGGGGGACAGAGATTACCTACCTTGTATACCCAGGAAAGGTGCCCCCGTCGTTGCGCAGGTAGAACCAGCCATCGTGCCACCCCTTGTTGGAGGAAGGGGCCTTGCATGGGATGTAATCACCGGAGCGCAGCGTGAAGTTACAACCTTTGGCGCTTACGAGCTTCTACGGGTTCTTCGCGCCGAATGACTTGGTGTACATGTCGACGCGGAAGAGGTGCCGCTAGAGGTCCTAAATGCGGCACCACCCCGAGGTAGCCCTCACAGAGGGCGACGAAAAACACCGCCTGAGAGATGGAGTTGGGGGTGAGGTTGTGAAGCTCCAGCTCATTGTGAAAGAGGAGCGCCCGGCAGAACCGGATCGGTGGTGACCCGTGCCCGCGCTCGTGGAAAGCAACGAAGCTGACCACATCCCACCAAAGGGGCATGGCTTATGATGATCGTGCGGCGATGCAATCCACTCCGGACGCTGCGAGTCGGTGCGAGGGCGCAGGAGCCCCAGCTTCATAAGATCCTCGAGCTCCTCCTCCGTCACCGAGGATGGTAGCCAAGGCTCCAACTCAAGCGGGATGGCGCCGGCGGCAGCGGCGGCTGAGGCGTCAGCAGGGGCGGAGGAGGCCATGGCGAAGGAGCGAGAGTGCAAGAGAAAGAAAGGGACAGCGATGACGAAGGCGAGGAACCGGCTCTGACTATAGCTGGACGGCGAGTAACGGATGGCAGCACAAATGGCTAAGGTAAAAATAAAAAGGTGTGTTTTCCCTTATATACCTTGGCAGAGAATCGCAACTGACAAGGTAAATCCCCCACATTAACTGCATGGGGCCCACCATGACCCCCGTATCGCCGCCGAAGACGCACGCAACCATCCCGTCAGCACCAAACCATAGCGTCCGTCAGGCTCCGTGCCTCAAAAGGTGCGTTAAATCATTACGCTTGCCGCCTCGGTTCTGCTGATACTCTCCTTCCCGACAAAGGAAACCCGGGCTTGGGCACCCGTTATGTTCCCAGGGGATTGAAGACTGGCCCTACAGTGGCTCGAACAGTCACCCCAGGGAAACATAGTTAGGGACAGTTAGTGGATGGACCAGCAAACGGTCAGTATCCCGAGCCCGAGCATCAAAAAGGGACATCCCATACTTTGTCCGAGTCCTAACAGCGAGTTGACGATGTGGGATCCCCTCGGGGGAGGCATCAGGCCTTCAGGACCTGTCGAAGGGACCCGAGACCCACTAGTCGACCCTTGGGAAATATTTGGAGTGTGCTCAGGCCACTAGCCGACCCCCAACGAACGGGGCACGGACCTGCACTCAGATCAACCCGCTTGTCGCTCACCGGAAATGCCGACTCGCGCCCACCGTGGGAAGTCGGGCATGACCAAACCTTCCTCTTTTCGAAAAAGAGCGTGAAGGGCGAGTTAACGAAAAGACAAGGAAGCACCCGATCGACCTCCAGCACGAAGCAGGGGCTCGGGAACTCCCCTTGCATCATAGCAGGGTGAAAGATACCATCGACGGACCTCATGCCCCTGGTAGAGGCTCTGGGGCTATGTTACACCACTGCCACAAGGCACTCGTAGCAGTCAAACATAGCCCAAGGCTCGGGGGCTCCAACCCTATGATCCCTCGCCAAGGGAAGAATCACCAGCAAACAAGCCAAAGGCACCCGAGGCTCGACCGACGCGACTTCAAGCCCTTGAAGGGATACGCGCACTCGCCGGAAAAAATAACAAAAGTCTACCAACCCGATTGAAAAGACTAACTTGAGCCTCTGGAGGAGTGTCTTCACTCCACCACAGGCTCGGGGGCTACTGTCGGGTACCAAAGTATGGGGTACCCAACTTCAACGCAAAAACACACTCCCCAAAATAAGGCCTGGCCCAAGCAAGTCAGGCAGAGGCTCAAGATGGCAGCACTCGCGAAGGCCCACATCAACACCGCACCAATATGCTAACTCCCCCAAGCGCGCAGACCCCTCGGGAGAAGTTCTCCGATTCACCCGAGCCTCGCCAACAGGGCTCGAGAAAGCGACACCCTCGGGCGCAATATCCCGACTCGCCCGAGCCCCACACTATGCGCGACTCCCCTCGGGCGTGACTCTCCGATTCGCCCGAGGCTTGCTGACAACAGCGGAGCAATCTTACCTTCCAAGGGACCTCTCTGACAGCTTTACACGCACGGTCCCATCGAGTGGACCCCCTAACACGGCTACGCCTCGCACGCGCACGTCTGTCGTACCAACTGTCAAGACTCCCATGACAACCGATCTGATGGCCCCACTACCTTCACACCGTCCCAAGGACGGTCTACAGTGCAATGCCCCATTTTACATCGGAATTCACCTACTACGACTGCGTTGGACCATGCTCCCGGTGCACGAACTGCACAGGGGCTGGAGAGGCATCCACTGTACGGCCTACCCAGGAGAATGGGCACTTTCTTCCATCCGGGCCCACTGACCCCTCGGGAAATGTCTCCCATGAGAGAATATGCACCCAAAGAAGAATGTGGCCATCACTCCGTTACATGTCATCCTCGATGGGGCGTGGCCTCCCGAGCCTCGGAGGTTGGCGCCCGAGGGGCAACTCACTTTCTTGCTATGATATGCAGGATGAATAGTGACCAAGCAGGACGCCACGTCACACAATAGCCACGGTCAGCACTGTGCCCCACCTTGGAACTTGCCAATCGAACAGTGGAGGATCACTCGGATGACGACGACCATACCTCCATAGTACCAAGTGGGGGGCGTGACTGACAACAAGCACCAATCTTGGCAACCACTACCACGTCAAGTACTATTTCTATGGCAAAGAACATGTAACTCTGCCTCTCCCTTGTAACTATAAAAGGGAAGGAAAAGGCCAGCCTAGAGAGACTTTGTGTCGACTCCAATACTCTACAGCCATAGAACACACAAACACATTACTCACACACACACAAGAGACTTGGGAATCTCTCCCTCTCTCGCCTAGCCTTATAACCCCTACTACAAGCACCCCGGTGCAAGGCAACATGACTCAACTCTCACTGGACGTAGGGCATTTCTAGCCCGAACCAGTATAACCCCTTGTGTTCCCCCTTGCACACCATCAGCAGCCTCGACCGCAAATCACAAGTTTACTAGCCGGTGCTCGCACCCGCCAATCCTAGCACCGACACTCGTGCCTTAGGTAATGCCTATGGTGGGGATGCCCGTTTGCTAAAGTGCTTGGGTAGCCAAAGATTTAGTTACTCTAAAGAGGGACTAGGCTATACCCCCAAGAAAGGCAAAGCCACCTTTGTGACTCCCAAAGCTAGCTTTGTGAGGAGCAAAGGTAGGTATTGTCAAAGATGCAAGCAAGTGGGGCATAATGAGCAATATTGCATGGCCAACAAGATCAAGCAAATAAACTTTGCTAAAGCGACTTCAATTCGCCTTGATTCTTGTTATATGCTCACTAAGGGAGTGAAGGATGTTAAAGCCAAATATATTGGTACACCAAGTGGTAACCGTCGACGTAATACCGGCGATAGTCTACCGAGGTGTATGCCCAAGGTAGTACATAATCGGTGAAGGTGTGCCTGAGACGAGCAAGCGTAATGCAATGAGTGTGAGACATGGGATTTATACAGGTTCAGACTGCCACGAGGCATAATACCCTACGTCCTGTTTGTTGTTGTATTGTATTGCTAGTAGATGAGATGATTTGAGGGGATCCCCTGCCCGCCTTATATAGTCCAGGGGGCAGGGTTACAAGTCGGTCTACTATACATATCAGATTACAATCCTAACCAAACAAGGAAACTGATCGGCTAGATATTAGGAAAGCTATTTCCTTAACCACCAAGACTTCCAAGCCGGTGGATATACGTGACCTTCTGGAGAACGTGTAGACAACGCGTCCTTGGCAATCCGGGCCTAATCGGATGACTTGGCCCTTGTAGCACCGTGCGGGTATATAGGTTTATACCCCCATGGCTAGTCCCCGAGCACCTTGCATTCATCGGGAGGTGCAGATCTTCAGAATTTACATGACCAGACGGATGCAAGGAGCTCAGAAAAAATTTGAAAAAGCCTTCTCTTTGGTGAAGTGTATCCACTTTTGGTTCTCCAAAGCCAATACCTTCACCGATAGGTGAAGTGTATCCACTTAGTCCCCGAGCCTGATAGAAGGTGACACAGGCACATAGTGTCAGGGTCAGAATGCTTGTCCTTGTTTATCATGTGCAGTGCTGACGAAGTCCCCGAGCACATCCAGTGCTCGGAAGTGCTGTCGAGACGATGACAAAGTCCCCGAGCACATCCAGTGCTCGGAAGCGCTGACGAAGCGATGACGAAGTCCCCGAGCACTCCAGTGCTCAGGAGGTGAGCCGTACCCAATGCCCAATACAAATGAGATGACTGTCTTCGCCGATTATTTCCTCCGTGGGTTTGGTGTTCCTTGCCACCCCTTTCTTCGCAAACTTCTCGATTACTACGAGATTTCTTTGTGCGATCTTCATCCCAATTCTATTTTCAACGTTTCTATCTTTATTCACCTTTGCGAAGCCTTCATTGGAATCCTTCCCCACTTCAATCTCTTTCGCCACCTTTTCATGCTTGTGAAGTCGAGCGGGGGAGGGTCTCGAATCGCTGGTGGAGTTTCCTTAAAACTGAGGTATGGGATGTCCACTCAATACCTGTCTATTCCTCTTAACACGAGCCTTCGTGACTAGAATAAGAGATGGTTCTATCTCTCGAACCAAGATCCTCCTGTTCGGTGTGCTGTCGATCAGATACCAGAGAGGAAGCCATGCTGGTCAGACAAGCCCGGGCCAGATGAGATGGAGCAAGTGCATGAGTTGTTGGAGATTCTGAAGGGCATGAATCTAAATGGAGTTGGAGTAGCTGCCAATTTCATGAGGCGTCGAGTACAACCCTGCAAGGAGAGGGTTCACCCTACTTATGAGTGGACTGGTGAATCTGACCTGACCAGAAAAGTGCCCGAACATATGTCAGCTTCTGAAGCTACAATGAGGCTAAAGGAGCTTTTTGATAGTCGAACACATATCGACAACCGAGGATAGCAGAAATCCTTATTCATTGGGAATCCACCACCCGAGGTGCTGTTTGCAAATTTCTTCTTTGTGTCTTCTATTCCTAATGTTGATCCGTTGCATCTCATTTGATTTGTTGAAGATGAATGGCTAGGACCGAAAGGTTTATTTTTCGGAGGTACCCACTGGAGAGTGGCCCGAAGGAGCCATCCCTCGACACCGCTACCAGCCTGTTAACGAAGATGAGGACTTCACGGAGCCCTCCAATGACGAAGACGATGCCAATGATGAGGAAGAGGATCAAGAGATCCTCTCTCAGCGAGTAGCTCGTGGTAAGCAACCAATGTCTGAAAAAACTGGATTGTCGAGTGGCGGAACTCGGAGGCCTGAAAAGTCAGTGAAGATATCCGAGGTGCGGACCCATCGTCAAGCGGTGATCCCGAGCTCAAGTGAGGATGAAGAGCCGCCATCGAAATGTCAGAAGGGAAGCGTCCTTCTGACCAGGAGTCCCAGCCCTGATGAGGGGACCACTGGTCAGAAGAAACAATTCACGCGCAAACGCTGCCAGTCGGTGATGTGAGTATTCATGTCTTCTCTTTATTATTTTTCTGTCTAGTAGTCTTCGCTGCTATTTGTGATCATGGAATCCACATCATTATCCAGGGGACCTTCGATCGAAGACGTCGAGGGAGCAGCGAGTGGTGGAATGGTTGGTGATGAATTGGCGAAGAGCGGAGGTGGCAATGGTATCACCGCCGGATGGCCTTCTGATCATGAGTCACCGAAGAGTCCACCAGAGCCACAGCTGGATCCTAGCTCATTTGATCAACCACCACCACCGGAGCAGCCGTTGCGGTCAGTCTTGATGCCACCAACCTCGCCACCGGATCAGGGCATACAGCATCAACCTGAAGAGACCAAAGGGGATCACGGGTCCGTGCCAGATCTGCATGGGTTAGTGCCACCGGTTGGAACTGATCAAGGAGCGAACACGCAGGCCGATACCGCTTCATACGGGGCATCGCCGGGGTCGAGTCAGGGACACCATGATTAGCCGTCCTTGAGTGTTGCAGCCCTGACCAAGATGTTGAGGAAATCTCCTGGGAGGCTGCAGGCGAGGCCCCACCGGCAGTGCTTCGTACCTTGAGAAGGACTGCCAGTACGTACGCTGTCGTAGTTGAAGAAGGAGTGGCAGATGATGAGCTGAGTGGTCTGAAGGCCGAAATAAGTGATACTCGTGCCGACCTGAGGAAAGTGCTTAGCCGGCTGGGTCATTTATCTTCGCGTGTGTAGGTAATCTCTCCTTCTTCTGAAGATGCTTGTCTTGCTTTTGCTTGCAGTTAACTGGTTCATCGCTGCCGACCAGGTGGTCCATGATACCATCGAAGATCGTCGGAATACTCTGCATCATTTGGCCGGGGCTGCACTAAAGAATGAAGAACTTAAAAAGAGGTAAAATTCCTTAGTGGGGTGATGGATGATCTCTAGGAGCATCGCGACACGCTGCAGGAGCATTGCGCCGATTTGATGGAGTCCGAGCAGAGGCTGCTTCAAGATAAAAAAGGTATGAAGGCCGTCGTAGCTCTTATTATTTTATCCCAGCTCTTTTTCTCTTCTCAACTTCGGAGTCTTGGTGTGCAGATCTGCAGGCTTCGTTTGAGGGCACCGTGAACCAAGGTCTGTGCGTTTTTGCATTACCCATCTTTGTTACATTGCTCTCCTAAGGCATGCTGATTCGCCTTTTTCTGGGTTGTTGACGGTCGATAACATCAACTTTTATTAGAACTTTAGACACAAAAGGATACATCAAAACATACTAGTCTAGGGTCTTAACTGACAATTTCCATGAGTTTTGCATGTTCTGTATTTTCCAGGGGTTATTCTAGAAAAGCATAAAAGAGGGACTAAAGTGCATAATTATCACGAAACATAACCGCAAAGGAAACATCATCATCGGAACACTAGAAGCCTCTGGAACACACCCGAAGCGACCGAGGCCCGCACCCTGCCAGGGTGGGGCCGGCCGGCGCCCCCCGGCTAGGGTTCGGCCCTGCCTTCTGGAGTCTTCTTCCATCGCCTCTTAGGAGTCATCTCGGCCCTATGTTTAAGTCGGTTTGATCCAACGACGCACGTTCATCCCACCGGGCTATAAATAAAGAGGCAGACCCCCTGGAGGCACCAATCAATCATTCATCGAAGGCAACAAGTCTTCAAGCCATCAAGAGCCTACTAGTTCATCAAGAGCCTTCTAGTTCATAGTTCTAGCCTAGTTAGAGTAGAGAGTAGAGGAGATCTAGTTCTTCGGCGGGATCTGGAGCCCCGGCATGCGTCCGGAGCGCAGAGTTCGGTATAGTTCTGGTTCTTTCTCTATTATTGTATTCTTCATTATGATTAGGGAACATTATTCTTAATAGTGCATATGTTCTTGATTACATTAGTCTTTGTCTACTTTAATTATATGTCTAGTATAGTTGGTTTGATCTTATTGAATCCATGTAATTGCTCGTATAGCGTTTATCCAAACGATCGTTGGGTAGATGATGAACAATGTGTAGACGTGGTGTCTAGATATTTTGTTTATCTGTGAGTGCACCCTGATGTGCCGGGTCATGTGGTAGTTCGCGTAGGTGACAGCTATGTTGATTCCTCTATAGTCCACCCCTCGTATGTAGGCAAGCAGGCACGGTCGCGAAATTGGGTGATGACTCTATTTCACACCTTTCCTGGATGATGCCCTTTGCATGTGATCATGATATAGGACTAATCTGACAATGATTGCTAGATGTAATTACACTAGTTAGAGTTATTCATTGATGTAGTTATAGAATTACCTTAGATATTAATTCCTTAATTTATCCATTGGCTAGCTATTACTATGACTAGAAAGTGCTCTGATGTTTATCTTTATTAATGATGCTTGATCATACTTATCACCCTATTTATCTTTATTATCTTGTGACCCTTACCTGTTATGAGTAGAGTATATGACATCGATAATTTCACTTATTCATTGTATATAGTTGTTATCAATATAATAGATTGTAGTTTAACCAAGTCCTTCCCAGTGGTATAAATATAAATCGATGACCTGGTAGAACTCCTAGGTAAAATGCTACAATGGTATAATTATCTGTCCGCTTGCAGAATTGTTCTTAGTTTATATTTATTTATATTTCTGCCTAGTCACATGGAATAATATATAAAACCTTTATTTATTCTTAGCATATATAATTAGGATTGACAACCCAGTTCATGCTAAAGAATGTTGGTAATAGACAAGTGGCTAGTTGCTAATGATCCGTTAATTAATTACCATACATCTTCTAATCTTGTCTCTAGTGTTAAAGGTTATAAAGTTATTTTTGGCGACGTTGGTAGATGTCAACAAGCATTTTTTTGGCGCCGTTGCCGTGGAAGGCACATTAAACTTAGGAAATATTGATAACACATATGCATCATGGATAAGATTGTATTACCGATTGATCTCTAACTTAAACAGGCACACCCCTGTTTTTTATCATTTACTTATCTTATGCAGGGTGATGAATGAATGGTTTTTCTCTTCCAAACAATTTCACTGACAATCCAGAGAAACTCCTGAGAAGAAAGAAGTTTGTAGAGGCAAGGGACAATTTCAAGCTACCATCAAGAACACCCATCGCTGCTCAAGTTAGTTCATCAAAGGAGCCAGCTCCAACATTGGAAGAACACTTAGGAGAAGATTAATCTCCTGTGTTTGAAGACATGGCTGAGAAGACACTACGCGAGTTCTCTGCCCCAACAACAGAAAACATCCGGACTGGACCAGCAGTCAACACGGGGGAGAATGGATTCGAGCTCAAGCTGCTCTTATCACCATGGTTCAAGCCAGCCAGTTTTGTGGAAAAGCTCATGAAGATGCAAGTGCACACTTACAACACTTTTTAGAGATCTGCAGCACCTTCATGATCAGAGGAGTAACAAGAGATGCTATTTTACTCTGTCTTTTCCCATTTTCACTTTTGGGAAAAGCTAAGCAGTGGTTCTACACCAACAAAGACAAGAACACTACATGGGACTGATGCTCAACTGCTTTCCTGGCAAAGTTCTTTCCTACAGGCAAAACAAATGCTTTGTGTGGGAAAATCTCAAGCTTTCAACAGCAACATGACGAATCATTCACTGAAGCATGGGAGAGATTCCAAGATTACACTGAAGACTGTCCTCATCATGGCTACTGATGCAGACCTTCTAGCACGGGCTTATCTCAAGCACCCGTGAGTCCATAGATGCTGCAATTGGAGGAGCTTTCCTGTCACTGAAGCTTCCAGAAGCTCAAGCACTTGTGGAGAAGATGGCCTCAAATCTGAGCTGTAATGAAGAACGTACTCAACCTTGCAAGAGAGGAGGAGGCATCCAGAATCTCAAGGAGACCGACATGGTCACTGCCAAGCTAGACCTCATCATGAAGAAGCTCGACATAGAGAAGAAGGAAGTCATGTATATTGATGATTCCTGCATAACCTGTGAAGAATGTGGAGATTGGCATTCAAATGTTAACTGCCCTATGTTGCAAGAGGATGTGAACTTCATCAACAACAACACCTACTATCGTCACCAGCAACGTCAAGGATGGAACCAGCCAAATCAAGGATGGAATCAGCAACTTCGACAAGGTAATTACCAAGGTAACAACCAAGGTAACAATTGCAATAATTATAATCTTCCACCTTTAAGAGATTTAGTTGCTGGTCAATCTAAATTGATAGATCAAATGTATAGAAAGGTAGCCTCAAATGATAAAGCTTTAGAAAACATAAATGCCAGAATGGATACCTTTGCTTCTGCTATAAAGAATCAGCATAGCTTTAATAAAATGTTAGAATCACCATTAGCTCAACTTGCTGCTGCTGTCCCTCCATTTGAGAAAGGTAAGATTCCGGGCCAGCCAGAAGATTAGGAAACTGCTAACCTTTTTGATATTCACAATGCAACACAATACCAAATTGAGCCTACAGATATACAGTGGATAGATCACTCACTACCAGAGAAGATGGGAGACCCTGGAAGACTTGTCATTCCTATCTCCATAGGATGTCACAGCTTTCCAGAAGCTATCTGCGATTTCGGTGCAAGTGTCAATCTAATGCCAAAGGTAATTGTTGACGGTCGATAACGTAAACTTTTATTAGAACTTTAGACATGAAAGGACACATGAATACACACTAGTCTAGGGTTTTAACTGACAATTTCCACGAGTTCTGCATGTTCTGTATTTTCCAGGGACTATTCCAGAAAAGCATAAAAGAAGGGTTAAAGAGCATAATTACCATGAAACTTAACCGCCAAGGAAACATCATCACGAAGACACTAGAAGGGCGTGGAAGCTCCTCGACGAAGATGGGCCCGGATGCCCACACTTGGGCGTCGGCCGGTGCCATGGTGGGGCCGGCCGGCCCCACTCCTAGGGTTTCATCCGTCGCCTTCTAGAATCTTCCTCCACCGCCTATTAGGAGTCATCTCGGCCCTTGGTTAAGCTGGTTTGATCTTACGGTGCACGTTCATCCCACCGGACTATAAATAAAGGGGCAGACCCCCTCCCTGAAGCATCAAGTCATTTGCAGATCAAGCCATCAAGAGCCTCTCTAGTTCATCAGAGCCTCTCTAGTTCATAGCTTTAGCCTAGTTAGATTAGAAGTAGTGGAGTTCTAGTTCTTCAGCGGGATCCGGAGCCCTTAGCGTCTGTCTGGAGTGCGGAGTTCGGTATAGTTCTAGTTCTTTTCTCTTATTACATTCAACGTTATGATTTGAGAAACATTGTTCTTAATCTTATATATGTTCTTAATTGCAATAGTCATTGTTCACTTTGATTATATGTTTAGCATAGTTAGTTTGATCCTATTGAATTTATGTAATTGCTCGTATAGAGTTCGTCCAGAGATATCATGGACGAATGATTGGCAGTATGTGGACGTGGTGTTTAGATATCTTGCTTATCTGCGAGTGCACCCTGACATGCCGGGTCGTGTGGTAGATCGCGTAGGTGACAGCTGCATTGAGTCATCTGTAGTCCACCCCCCGTACGTAGGACGAGCAGAGCGCGGTCGTGAAGGAGGTGACCCTTGTGTCTTAATATCCTCCTTAGATGATGCTCCTTTACATTTAATCATGATGTAGGTAGAGCTAAACAATGATTGCTAGACGTAATTGCACTAATCATAGTATTCATTGACGTAGTTATAGAATTACTTTAGATATTAATTCCTTCATCTATCCATTGGCTAGCTATTGTTATGACTAGATGAGCTCTGATATTTACCTATTTATGATGATGATTGATCATATTTATCCTATATATCTTTATCATGTGACTGATCCTTGTTATGAGTAGGATTATAGTTGTGGTTTATCTTTTACATTAGCAGTATTAATTGTAGATATAACTTAAGTCCTACTAGACCTTCCCAGTGGTATAAATATAAATCGACAACCTGGTGATACTCTAGGTAAAATGCTACAATAGTATAATTATCTGTCCGCTTGCAGAATTGTTCTTAGTTTATATTTCTGCCTAGTCACATGGAATAACATATAAAACCTTTATTTATTCTTAACATATATAATTAGGATTGACAACCCAGTTCATACTAAAGAATGTTGGTAATAGATAAGTGGCTAGTTGCTAATGATCAATTAATTAAAATGCCATACATCTTCTAATCTCGTCCCTAGTGTTAAAAGTTATAAAGTTATATTGGGCGACGTTAGTAGATGTCAACAAGCATTTTGGGCGTCGTTGCCGGGGAATGTCGCTAGGTATATTAAGAATATTGATAGACTTATACTTATTAATGTAATCAAGATAACCATTAATCCCTGCTCAAGCAGGATTACCCGTATTTTGTCTACTTTAATATCTTATGCAGGGTAATGAACGACCGGTTTACGACCTTCCGGCAAGCTCCCACAAAAAGAAGAAACATAATAAATACAAGATTGAAAAAAAAGGTGGACGTCACAAAAATTCAATTCATATCTCATGTGACGGGAATAAGGATGCTACATCACTCACAAATTCCATCATGTGAGACATGGTAAGTATGATCAAATAAAGGTGAGAAAGTCTTACTCATAGACTTTAAATTTGATGAGTAGTTATCTTTTGCATTCCACTGCATGTTTATTTTAAATCCATATATTTATTCTATTTATTCTAAATTCTTTCTACTCATAACTTATTTAGTTCCATTCATATATCCATCTCACTTGCATTCTTATTAAAAGAAAGAAAAAAAATATATGAGCACATGAAAGCTCATGATTAGTATTTAAAAAAAAACTCATCATGATCATGCTTTTTCATCTCTACCTGAATAATTCCCTACTAGTGCTTTCATGTTACCTTTGTCTGCTATAGTAAGTTTTGGTTTGGAGGTACTACATATGGCCATATGAGTATTTTTCAAAGGTTTTTAAATTAAGCGTGGTGTTTAGGTTAAAATGCCTTCCTTAACTAAAACTAGACATGGAGTTTGGTTTGGTTATTAAATTAGAAATTGCTATAGTAGACATCGGATATTTTGTTGGACTAACCCCTGCAGGAAAATTTTAAATCAAATCTGGGGAAGTCAAGAGATGAGTTCAAACGGAAGATGAATCAAGGCAGTAATGACTTTATACAAGAAGACCCAGCTCATTCTTTATAAGAGGAAGAACTGTGAGTATTAATGTTTATTCATTTATCTTTCATTGCAAGTTATCTCTGTTTTGAATCAAGCTAGAATGTAGCAACAACAATGTAAAACATAATAGACACAATCTATGCTAAACAATTTTAAAACCATATATCATCTTGTTAGCATAGAGGAAAATCACAAAATAGTATTGACAACAAAACCTGTTTCAATTTCGTTATATTCCCTCGGGTATGTGTCCATTATCATTTTGCAGAAAGAAAAATTCTTAATCTAGTGGAGATGAAGTTTTACTTGAACACCAAAAGAAGTTCCCCACCCTTACCATCAAGACGGCTGGCATGTTACTTAAATAAGAACAACTCATTGCCATGCCAATAGAAGACAAAGACAACCAGGGAGGAACTTGAGTTTGCACCTCCAGTGGATCCAAACTCATCAACCGCAATTCAATTAAAATCAAGAAAAGATTGATGAGTGAAGAGCATGTAATTATCTATACTTTCATCGGATGGTGAAAAGGCAAAGACGATAGAAGGAGGGCCTTACTCAGCAGACCACAAGCTTTCACCAACAGATGAACCGGATAAACCTCCTCTTTCAAGTAAGTTTGTTACCACTTACTTAGAAAGATGAAGAAATAAGGTACGTTTGTCCAAGCCTCATGCAATATTTAATTACAATCCACATCTTATGTCATATTGCTAATTTGTCTTGGTCACTCCTACCCTATGCCATGCTCAAACTTAACTTGCTAACAATTAAAACAAATTAAAAAAATGCTCTTTTTGTTCACCATACAAATTCTTGGTTCTATTTGAATAAATATCTTTAGTCTTGTAAACTTCCTTGTTCTATTATAAATATGCTTCAGAATATTACTTGCACATAACTATAAGATCAAAGCATACTTGTCTAAGAATTTGGTTGTAAATATAGACTCACCTCTCCCATATAAAAAATGTTTAGGAGACCATTCGTAGAATCCAAGTTGAGGTTGAAAGTACTTTTCAAATAATATCATTAGCTTAACCTTGTTGAAATTTTTTTGAATTGTAACAACCCAAATTTTGCTACTTTCGAAATATAGGTAAAATGATTTAATTTGGTATTTTCTGAGCTCATGAAAACTTAGGGAAATTAAAAAATTTCATTAAATTAAAATTCAACTAGGTTTTAACAACATGGTTGTGCATTCATGCTGCTGCATGATATTTTGGATGCTTGACTCTTATTTTATTTTTATCATTTTTTTCAAATTATCCTAAGAAATTTATTTGTAAAACTTCCTTACTCAACGAATTTCATAAAAGGGAAAAAATCTTTATTTTTTTATCTGGTGATGGCTGAGAGCTGCGAGTTCCTAGCTGCTCCACTCCTTTCTGTTTGGGCCGAGAGGGCCTAATTCTTTTCTGCATGTCACTAGGAGTTGGGCCCAGCAAGCCCCTTTTGCCTCTCTTTTTCTCTGCCGAGACAGCCCAACTCCAAAGCTCCCTCTCTCACGTATTCAACTCGGAGAACAGGACCGTACGATTTTCATCAGAACTCATCTCCTGTGCTCCATCCCTGATGCTATAAAAGGCGTTAGAGTTTGCACGTACCCTTCTTTTCCATCTGTTCTTCGCGTGTAGCCGCCGCAGCCGCCAAGCATGCCTGCCGCCGTCGACCTGCTACACTGCTGCTCAGCCACCGAATTCGACCACCTGCCGGGTTCCGAAGCAACTCGATCGAAGCTCGTGGTTGTCGTCTCGCCTTCATGTATCCCAGACCAGCTACCGACGTCTACATCGAGGAAGCGGACGCCGCTCCGTTGAGCAGCAGGTCGTCGTCCCTCCTCTTCGGTATTCAAAAATTCCCTTGTTGAGCTCTCCTCGTTTCTCTCTAATCTTTCCGTAGGAAACCATGGTTCGTTCGTGCTAAGGCGCGTGAGCTCTCGCTGTTATCCATTGTCCACGGATGACTGCCGTGCTGGCCTTTTTGTATGGTGCCGGTTGCTCTAGCAGCGCCATGCTCATCACGCGAGCAAGCTGAGCCACCAGAGCAGCCATGCGTGCATGCACTACCCTGATCCAAATTTGCTAGCTAGCTTCTGGACATCACTTGATGACGTAGGTATGTTTTTGGGGCCGTTTTCCTTTAGAAAACAAATCTAGAATACTACGGAAATACACATGCATTCAATCAACCTGAGTCATTTGTTTTCATATCAATATTCCAGATTATAAAATACCCCTTTGGCCAGTAGTTTTTCTAAAGAGACCATCATGTCTTCAAATATAGGACCCGCGGTCCAATTCGTATTCAGCAGAGTGCGTTTCCTATTTTTTAAAAGGGTATTTACAAAACTGTCATTCCACCGTTTTGCTCATAAAATCTTCATTTTAACTCCGATTTGATCCATTCGAAGTGCGTTAGTTTCGTATTTTCGATCTCTAAATGTTCATACCACTGTACTGTAGGTTTGAAAATTTTTAATTTTCGAGTTAATGTTATATTAATTATTTTTTATAGCAAATCTTTGGAAAATCATATCTCCTGCGTTTTAAATCCGTTTTTCATCATCTTTATATCGATGTGATCGTGAGAGCGAGTAGAATAGTTTTATAACCTTTTTCAAAATATTTTCTTACTGTTCATGTACTGTTCTGATTATTATTCATTATTTGCTTCCTGTATGATTACCCGATGATTGTGTGGTGATGTGGTGATCGATCGAGTATAGACGGTGAGCGGTTTGTGGACGATCAAGAGTATTTCTACGATCAAGACCAGCAAGAGTATTTTGATCAAGGCAAGTATAACATGGACCATCCTTGTTGTCCTATTCACAATAATCACACTCATATATGCATGTGTTCACTTTGATAACCTTAGAGATTATAACTTAGTGATTTGATCCTGATTCCTTGCTCAGCTTTGGGGATATGCATTGGGTAGATTTTGCTAGTGTTTATTTAATGCCAATGATCTTGTGATATGATTAATGGATTATGCAATGAACATTTAATATAATTTTATTACTGCTCAAAGGGGGCTAGAGCCTTGGGTTGGATGTTTGGCTCTAGTTTCTCTCCATAGGATTTCTGTAAGTGTTTAATCCGGGACATATGTACAACTGTGAGGGCTATATGGCTCTGGCTCTAGTTATTTAAAAGACCTTTTCTACCTTGTTAGAGGTTACCCGAAAGGGCGCAGTTGGGGGTTTGCCACCTTGGGTGTAGTATGGCTCCTAGTCTTATGAGTATAGCCGTGAAGGAGTGTGCCATTTAGAAAAGGAGGGATTCTACATCTCGCTGCCACTCACCCTTGCGGCCCTAACTTGTTAGACGAACTTTTAAATAGTTTTATATGGTTAGCTAGTGTTTGGGTCTAGCTAACCCATGCATTAGAAAATCATGACTCACAGGTAAAGGGTACACCTCTGCGCAGAGTTAATAATCTATCATGATAGCCGTGCTCACGGTCACGAGCGGCCTTGAAACTTTTACAGCTAGATGGTTACTATTACATTCATACTATGATTATTATTGCTGTTAATATTTTGCTATTTATTAACCTTATTACAATTGATCATTGGATTAATTATGGGATTGGTATATCTTGATGCTACTCAATTGTTATAAAATGAATATGAATATTAAAGCCAAACACAGTCAAACAGTGTCTAGCCTTTTGTGCCTCATGAACCCGTGTTGTACTTGCTGAGTACGATGTGTGCTCACTCTTGTTATTACCACCACAACAGATGAAGATTGGAATGACGACTGCCGAAATGAGTATTAGGCTTGGTGTCTCCCAGTCGACCGTGTCCCTGTGATGGAGCTTCCGCAAGAGTGTTATCTTAGATGTTATTTATATGTATTTGACTATGTAATAATTATTGGTTCGTTTTGTATTTGAACACTGTGATGATACCTTTGTAATTTGTCAGATTATATGTGTGACTATTCCTGGGGCATATATGAGTTATTTATGCATCCTATTTTATTCTTAAAATATGGGTGTGACATGAATGATGTAATAATGAATCATTTAAAAGTAAAGCTATAAATTAACCTTGACAAACACTATCCGTACTTTAAATTGAATATTCCTTCGGGTATGTGTTGTCTACTAACCCCTTGCAGAGAATATTTATATATATATACATACATAGTGAGAGAAGCTGGAGGTCTCTGAAGAGTGAGAACAGAGTAAAGAAAAGATGATGCTAATGAACGACTCAAGATGCAATGAAGGAAAGGAACATTGAATTTCATCTACCCTTTATCATACTCCAATGATGAAGGTAACATCTTAAGGTAAGTGATCATTAATTTTCTTTTGATCTTGGTATGCAATAAATGAAAAATACAACCATGTTAGAATTACTACTTAAATTGATCAACCTGATTAACTCAACATGATTTGTTCTCTAAGTTTGTTCATAGCGCTATCTCACTCTTAACCAAGCAATCTAGAAATACTTCATCTATTATTCTTGGAAAATAATAGTCATCATGAAAATTTTAGAGATGAACAGTCTTTCCAACGGTTAAGTAACTTCACTCTTTATCTCACAAGTTTAAATACCATATTTATACTTCTGTATTCTCACCCATGTTACAAATGAATAATATGAATAACATTAATCTTATTGTGCCCAAGGTTAGAGAATGAATAAATTTCTGGTTCTGTTGGTGTTTTCCCACCAGCAGAGCCCATGCACTTGATCTCTACCTTGTCTTTATGGGCAGAACACACTTCAATCAAAGTGTGGGGAGGCAATCCCTCAAATTCGATAAGTGGAAGTTCTCAACTAATAATAATGATGCACATAAGATTGACTTCGAGATGCCGACAAAAGAAAGGAAGAAGGTGGCACCACCATTGGGAGCCACTAGTGGAGGCACCACCTCAAGAGCAAACCAAAGTACTTGACTAATGAATTACTGCAAGAAGGAGTCCAATTCAGAAGACACAAAACATCGAACCCTCGCCGTGAGCTAACATCGGTAGTTATCCATTTTTGTTTTTCTGCATTGCATGAATTATTTTCTCTTAAGTAGGTTTACTCTTCTGCATTAGCTTTGCATAGAAAATAACAAGAGTGAATAGGTATGCATTAAGCTGTATTCATGCATCTTAAAAACTTGAAGCCCCATGTGAAACCCTTGCGGTATAAAACCTATAGGAGTACTCATCATGGTGGCCTAAAAATAAATACAAACATACCATGCATATTTATCTTTCTGCATATTAAAAACAAAATAAAAATCTTTACCGCTTTATTAGTGCATTGAAAAGAAAGACAAAAAAATTGTATAGCTTTTATTGCATCAAAAATATTAAAGCCCCATGTAAGTAGACTTATGGTAACCCCGTAGGAATATTTGTTGTGGTGGCATCAAAATAAAAATAAAATAGAATCTATATTTATTTTACTACATCACAAAATAGAAAATTTAAAAAGAAGAATCCTGTTAGAATCTACCAACTAATATTAGCTCATTAGAATAATCAATTACTCATCTGGCTGACCGCTAACCCCTTAAATTCAAGCCACGAGTTTTGATTTTCTTTCTGGAGCATAATTATGCAGGAACGACATTATGACTAATGAGTGAGTCCATCAATGGAGCCCACTATGACTACTGCTGGCAAGCTCGCCCTGAAGATCATCAACACTAAGTATTGCAAACATCTAGCTTGGGGGAGGAGCATCCCCTAGTTATCAGGTAACTATACCTATGCGATTATCGAGTCTGTTTTATAAAGTCATAAAATACCAAAAATATATGGGCACATGAAGGTCCACCAAATTAGAAAACTTCTGCTGGAAATATAAAATCAATCACTTACCATGGAGTGGTACTAAACCTAACCCCTCTCCATGAGATTAGGTATTTTTGTTGGCAATTGAGTTTCACAGGAAAATACAAGATCAAAGAGCTAGTCAACCCGACGCCCTTACGCTGCCAATACACTTGCTCCTAGAAGGATCACTCAATTTGCAACATCAAAGACCCTGTCAAACATCCAGCTTGGGGAGGGCACCCTCCATTTAAAATCTAGCTAAGTATAAGTTTTCCACCTTATTATTATTGTACCATATCGCTTTTCGCTTGAGTTAGCTAGTAAGATAAAATTTAAAAACCAAATAAATATTTATCTATATATTAGAGTATGTTTAGAGTCAGTCTAGGCTAGAGTTAATTAAAACTGATGAACATTAAAATTTTGTCTTAGAGATGATGAATAGTTGCTCTGCCATAATACTTTTCAAATACCTAGTTTTCAAACCATGAATTCTCCCAAGTTTTAGATATTGCTGTTTTGACTTAAGAATTTACTCTGAACCTAAAACTTGTGGAGGCATATGACTGAGCTAAGTCTAGGTGATTGATTGATATGATTCATGAAGGTTGAGCCGCTATTTATCTTATTCCTAGCATTACTAAGTTCTGGAGATTTATTTTAAATTTAAAATCTTACATGATGAGCTCTTGTATGACAAAGTTTGAGTTCCTACCAAAGCCATATGTAATACATTTAGAGTTAGGAAAACCTTTGCACATTTATGCTGCTTGCTTTGCATTGAGTTCAATCAACCTTTGTTGTATACCTTATGAGAGTCTTGTCATGCTTTTAAAACCAAGATCATTTACACACTTCAGCCACATATGCATTATTCCTACCCTAGGAGTAATCGCAACCATTTCCACTTTCATCTATGTTCATCATGAAAATGTTTTCTCCTACACTGGGAGCAAACACCCAAAAATATACCCTATAGGACAGCCCCTGTTTAATTGCTCTAAGTTCTTATCATTATCTCTCCAATTATTTATATTCAAAGGATGCATGTGGCTATGCAAAAGTATTGAAAAAAAGAGAAAAGGGAGTAAAAGATGGACAAGTGTCCCAACAATTAAAACAATGGGTACTTAGATGCCCGCCTCCCTAAAAAAAGAGAAGAAGAAAAAAAGAGAGAATAAAGATAGCCCATGTTTTCCCGCGAAAGTTCTAAGTTCCAAGAGAGATCTATTTCTAAAGAGCAAGTGTAGAATTAGGATTAGCCACCATATATACACCTATCCACCATATTCCATACACATGTACTTCTTGGTTTGATTGTATGCCTTGACTCTCTGTGAATCCATTGTTTGACTTTACAATATATGAATTGCAAGTATGCTCATCCTTGTTATTGCCACTCCTATAAGCTCCACTATAATCCTTAGTTGTAGGAAGGCATAACATCATTAATGCCTCAGTGAGATCCATAAATACCACATATTAAGAGACTTGAGGGTGTCATACAATTAGGCTCTGAGTTTTATTTTAAAAACTTGCAAAACTCCGGAATAATAGTACTGTGAAGAATTTGAGACATGGTGCTTGACTTGATTGTTCTGTCTTTCGATTGCTCAAAACTAATGCAAAAGCTGTAAAGCTCCATAGTTGAAGGTAAAATGGGTAAGTTCGAGAGTTACAGCAGTTTTGTCTAATCCGGAGGAGAATCTATGTTTAAAGCATGTGTACTTGGAAAGTATGAAAGCATTGTAGCAACTCCTGATCCAATTACATTAGTAATTAGGCTTAGTTTGTTTTCCAAGGGACTGGCAAACAGGTAAGCTTGGGGGTGTTGTTGACGATCGATAACGTCAACTTTTATTAGAACATTAGACATGAAAGGACACATGAATACACACTAGTCTAGGGTTTTAACTGACAATTTCCACGAGTTCTGCATGTTCTGTATTTTCCAGGGACTATTCCAGAAAAGTATAAAAGAAGGGTTAAAGAGCATAATTACTATGAAACTTAACCACCAAGGAAACATCATCACGAAGACACTAGAAGGGTATGGAAGCACCTCAACGAAGATGGGCCCGGAAGCCCACACTTGGGCACCGGCCAGTGCCAAGGTAGGGCCGGCTGGCCCCACCCCCTAGGTTTTCATCCGCCGCCTTCTGGAATCTTTCTCCACCGTCTATTAGGAGTCATCTCGGCCCTTGGTTAAGTCGGTTTGATCCTACGGCGCACGTTGATCCCACCGGGCTATAAATAAAGGGGCAAACCCCCTCCCTGAAGCATCAAGTCATTTGGAGATTAAGCCATCCAGAGCCTCTCTAGTATATCAGAGCCTCTCTAGTTCATAGCTTTAGCCTAGTTAGATTAGAAGTAGAGGAGTTCTACTTCTTCAGCGGGATCCGGAGCCCCTGGTGTCTGTCTAGAGCGCGGAGTTCGGTATAGTTCTAGTTCTTTTCTCTTATTGCATTCAACGTTATAATTTGGGAAACATTGTTCTTAATCTTATATATGTTCTAAATTGCAATAGTCATTGTTCACTTTGATTATATGTTTAGCATAGTTAGTTTGATCCTATTGAATTTATGTAATTGCTCGTATAGAGTTCGTCCAAAGATATCATGGATGAATGATTGGCAGTATGTAGACGTGGTGTTTAGATATCTTACTTATCTGCGAGTGCACCCTGATGTGCCGGGTCGTGTGGTAGATCGCGTAGGTTACAGCTGCGTTGAGTCCTCTGTAGTCCACCCCCTGTACGTAGGACGAGCAGAGCGCGGTCGCGAAGGAGGTGACCCTTGTGTCTTAATATCCTCATTAGATGATGCTCCTTTACATTTAATCATGATGTAGGTAGAGCTAAACAATGATTGCTACATGTAATTGCACTAATCATAGTATTCATTGACGTAATTATAGAATTACTTTAGATATTAATTCCTTTATCTATCCATTGGCTAGCTATTGTTATGACTAGATGAGTTCTGATATTTACCTAGTTATGATGATGACTGATCATATTTATCCTATATATCTTTATCATGTGACTGATCCTTGTTATGAGTAGGATTATAGTTATAGTTTATCTTTTACATTAGCAGTATAAGTTGTAGATATAATTTAAGTCCTACTAGACCTTCCCAGTGGTATAAATATAAATCGACAACCTGGTGATACTCTAGGTAAAATGCTACAATGGTATAATTATCTATCCGCTTGCAGAATTGTTCTTAGTTTATAATTATTTATATTTCTGCCTAGTCACATGGAATAATATATAAAACCTTTATTTACTCTTAGCATATATAATTAGGATTGACAACCCAGTTCATACTAAAGAATGTTAGTAATAGATAAGTGGCTAGTTGCTAATGATCAGTTAATTAAAATACCATACATCTTCTAATCTCGTCCCTAGTGTTAAAAGTTATAAAGTTATATTGGGCGACGTTAGTAGATGTCAACAGTAATCTATGAGAGAATATTAGGTGATCCTTTGTTGTACACAAACATGCGTTTGCAGGTTGCAGATCAGTCCATTTGCTACCCCGAGGGAGTACTAGAAGAAACTGTTATCACAGTGGGGCAATCATATGTCCCAATTGACTTTATGATCATGGATACCGGAGGAGATGAGAAGGCACCCATTATCTTGGGGCGACCACTCTTATGCACAACCAAAGCCATCATCTATGCGGAACACGCCAAGATTTTCCTCTCCATCAAGGACAAGAAGGAGCGATTCTCGTTGAAGAACCACATCCTGAAGGATCCAGCAGTCCCGAAGCAATTCCATCCACAAGAAGAGCAACAACAACAAGTGCCCAAGAAGAAGAACAATAGAAGATGGAGGAAGAACAAGCCCCGACATGTACCTGAAGAAACCGCTCAACTAATCAATGCTATCAACACAGAAAATGATCATATACTCCTGAAACCTTTCCCAATAAAGAAAAGTGACCTAGGTGTACCAATCATTGACTGCACAATCAGAGACATCACTTTTCCCGATACCGTCTGCGACACTGGATCAGGCATCAACGTAATGTCCAAAAAGGTATATGATGAATTATTTGATGATTTACCATTATACCCAACATATATTCAGTTGCAGATGGCAGACCAATCACTGAGATTCCATGAAGGCATAGTTAAGGACGTAATGGTAAGAATTCAAGATAAATATATACCCACAGATTTTCTAATTATTAACATGCAGGAAGACAGACGAATCGCCTATTCTTTTGGGAAGACCGTTCCTCTACACTGCCAATGCTATCATCTACATCGGGTCTGGACAGATCCACTTCAACCTACCCACTGGAAAGGTACGCTGTCAATTTAGAACACATCTTAACCATGAGCAGAACAGGAAGCAACGCAACAGAAGGAGATGCCAAGCCCACCGTCAGGCTATCCAGCCTCACTGTGGATGGGAGGAGTTCCCTGGTAAGATTGTGAAGTATGAAGACTGCTACAAGGAGCAAGAAGAAGGCGTAGAAGCACCACGCTGGAGCGAGTGGGAAGCGGAAGCTGAGAGGATGGACCAGATTGCGAAAGCAGAGAAAGAAGAGATCCAGGCACAAGTAGAAGAATGGATGAAGAGAGATGAAGAGTCAAGAGAAGCATACTAAAGGGAGTGTGACAAGGAAGATCCGGAGCTAGAAAAGAGAGAAGCAGAAGAGACAGAAAAGAGATGGAAGGAGAAAGAAGAAGCACCTGCTACACCACCGCAAAATGGGGAATTGACTGAGATAACCTCAGACGATGAACCTACTGAGTAAGTACTCTCCTCTCCAAGTCCTGTCGGTAGACTTTAAATTCCGTACCCTAGCCATAAGGTTATAATGATACTTATCTAATTAAGTTAGCATTTATTAATAATTTTACTTTAACACAATTAGCATAATCATTTTTGCATATTAAAAATAAACCAACTAAAATATTTACTGCTTTATTTACTGCATCAAAAATATTAAAGCCCCATGTGAATGAACCTATGGTAACCCTGTAGGCATATTTACTGTGGTGGCATAAAAATAAAAATAAAAATAACAATCTATATTTACTTTGTTGCATTATGAGAATCCTAAGCCCAATGGGAATGAATATTCCCTGTGGTGGCATAAAAAATATATATAGCATGCATATATTTTTTATTGCTGTATAAGAAACTTAGAAAACTCCAAAAAGAGAATCCTGTTAGAATCCTGCTAAAATCTATTAATTAAAATCAACTCAGAGAATAATCAATTGCTCATTGGCTAACCGCTAACCCCTTGATAATTCCAAGCCTCGAGTTTTGGTTTTTTTGTCAGAGTATAATTATACAGGAACAATATTATAACTAAGGAGAGAGTCTATTAGTGGCACCAATCAGGACTACTACTAGCTCACTCTGAGGATCATTCAAAACCTAGTATTGCAAACATCAAGCTTGGGGAGGAGCATCCCCTAGTTATCAGGTAATTATACCTATGCGCTTATTGAGTCTAATTTATACAAGCACAAAATACCAAAAATATGTGAACACATGAAGATTCACCATAGTATGATAGGAAAATCTAAAAATACCAAAAATATGTGGGCACATGAAGGTCCACACCTTTTAGAAAAAACCCCAAAATATGTGGGCACATAAAGGTCCAATCCGTTAGGAAGCTTTTGCTGGAAATATAAAATCAATCACTTACCATAGAGTGGTATTAAACCTAACCCTCTCCATAAAATTTGGTATCTTTGTTAGCAATTGATTTTTACAGAAAAAATACAAGATCAAAAAGCTAGTCGACTCGATACCCTTACGCTGTCAAGACACCTGCTTCTAGAAGGATCACTCAATTTACAACATCAAAGACCCTGTCAAATGTCAAGCTTGAGGGAGGGCGCCCTCCATTTTAAGTCCAGCTAAGTATCAGTTTCCCACACTATTATTCTTATCATTATTACTATATCGCTTTTTCGCGTAAATTAGCTAGTAAGATAAAATTTGAAAACCAAATAAATATTTAGCTATATATTAGAGTTTGTTTAGAGTCAGTGTAGGCTAGAACCAAATTAAATTTTATGAACACTAAAATTTTGGTTTAGAGATGATGAATAGTTGCTCTGTCATAATTCATTTCAAGTGCCTAGTTGTCAACCTTAGATTATCCTGAGTTTTGGATACTACTGTTTTAATCTAAGAATTTACTCTGAACCTGAAACTTGTGGAGGCATATGCTCGAGCTATGTTTAGGTAATTGATTAATATGATTCATGAAGGTTGAGCTACTATTTATCTTATTCCTAACATTACTAAGTTCTGGAGATTTATTTTTGAAAACTTAAAACCTACATGATGAGCTCTTGTATGACAAAATGTGAATTCCTACCAAAGCCATATATTATACATTTAGAGATAGGAAACTTTTGCACATTCATGCTGCTTGCTTTGCATTGAGTTTAATCAACCTTTGTTGAATACCATATGAGAGTCTTGTCATGCTTTTAAAACAAGATCACGTACACACTTCAGCACATATGCATTATTCCTACCCTGAGAGTAATCACAACCATTTCCATTTTCATCCATGTTCATCATAAAAATGCTTTCTCCTGCACTGGGAGTGAACACCAAAAATATATAAACCCATAGGACAACCCTGTTATAAATGCTTTAAGTTTTCACTATTGTTATCTCTCCAAATCATGTATTGGATGCATGTGGCTATGCAAAAGTATGAAAAGAAAAAGGTGTAAAAGATGGACAAGTGTCCCAGCATTAAAACAATGGGTACTAGATGTCTGCCTCCCGAATGAAAAAAAGGAAAAAAGAAAGAAAAAAGGGAGAGAGAAGAGAAAGAGAAAGAATAAAAATAGCCCATGTGTTCCTCCAAGTTCCAAAGGAGAGTGAATCATTTTCAAAGAGCATAAGTAGAATTAGAGTTAGCCACTAAATACCACATATACACCTATCCACCATATTCCAAACACATGCACATCTTGGTTTGATTTTATGTCTCGATTCTCGGTGGATCCATCGTTTGACTTTACAACATATGAATTCCAAGTATGCTTAAGTCTTGTTATTGCCACTCCTATGAGCTCCATTATAATCTTTAGTTATGGGAAGGCATAATATTAATGCCTTAAGTGAGATCCACAAATACCATATATATTGAGAGACTTGAGGGTGTCATACAATTAAGCTCTGAGTTTTATTTCAAAAACTTGCAAAATTCCAGAATACTGGTACTGTGAAGAATTTGAGACATAGTGCTTGACTTAATTGTTCTATCTTTCAATTGCTCAAGACTTATGCGAGGGTTGTAAAGCTCCATAGTTAAAGGTAAAACGAGTAAGTCTGAAGGTTAGAGCAGTTATTGTCTAATCTGGAGGAGAATTTCTGTTTGAAAGCATGTGTACTTGGAAAGAATGAAAGCATTATAGCAACTCCTGATCCAAATACAATAGTAATTAGGCTTAGTTTGTTTGCCAAGGGACTGGCAAAGGTAAGCTTGGGGGAGTTCTCGACGGTCGATAACGTCAACTTTTATTAGAACTTTAGACACAAAAGAATACATGGAAACATACTAGTCTAGGGTTTTAACTGACAATTTCCACGAGTTTTGCATGTTCTGTATTTTCCAGGGATTATTCCAGAAAAGCATAAAAGAGGGATTAAAGTGCATAATTATCATGAAACGTAACCGCGAAGGAAACATCATCATCGGAACACTAGAAGCCTCTAGAACACACCCGAAGCGACCAGGGCACGCACCCTGTCAGGGTGGGGCCGGCCGGCGCTAGGGTGGGGCTGGCCGGTGCCCCCCGGCTAGGGTTCAGCCCCGCCTTCTTGAGTCTTCTTCCGCCGCTTCTTAGGAGTCATTTCAGCTCTATGTTTAAGTCGGTTTGATCCTACGACGCACGTTCATCCCACTGGCTAGAAATAAAGAGGCAGACCCCCTGGAGGCATCAATCAATCATTCATCGAAGGCAACAAGTCTTCAAGCCATCAAGAGCCTACTAGTTCATCAAGAGCCTTCTAGTTCATAGTTCTAGCATAGTTAGATTAGAGAGTAGAGGAGATCTAGTTCTTCGGCGGGATCTGGAGCCCTGGCAACCATTTGGAGCGCAGAGTTCGGTATAGTTCTAGTTCTTTCTCTATTATTGTATTCTTCATTATGATTAGAGAAACATTGTTCTTAATAGTTCATATGTTCTTGATTACATTAGTCTTTGTCTACTTTAATTGTATGTCTAGTATATTGCTCGTATAGCGTTTATCCAAACGATTGTTGGGTAGATGATGAACAATGTGTAGACGTGGTGTCTAGATATTTTGTTTATCTGTGAGTGCACCCTGATGTGCCGGGTCATATGGTAGTTCGCGTAGTTGACAGCTACGTTGATTCCTCTGTAGTCCACCCCCGTATGTAGGCAAGCAGGCACGGTCGCGAAGTTGGGTGATGACTCCGTTTCACACCTTTCCTAGATGATGCCCTTTGCATGTGATCATGATACAGGACTAATCTGACAATGATTGCTAGATGTAATTGGACTAGTTAGAGTTATTCATTGACGTAGTTATAGAATTACCTTAGATATTAATTCCTTAGTTTATCCATTGGCTAGCTATTACTATGACTAGAAAGTTCTCTGATGTTTATCTTTATTAATGATGCTTGATCATACTTATCACCCTATTTATCTTTATTATCTTGTGACCTCTACCTATTATGAGTAGAGTATATGACATCGGTAATTTCACTTATTCATTGTATATAGTTGTTATCAATATAATAGATTGTCGTTTAACCAAGTCCTTCCCAGTGGTATAAATATAAATCGACAACCTGGTAGAACTCCTAGGTAAAATGCTACAATGTTATAATTATGTGTCCGCTTGCAGAATTGTTCTTAGTTTATACTTATTTATATTTCTGCCTAGTCACATGGAATAATATATAAAACATTTATTTATTCTTAGCATATATAATTAGGATTGACAACCCAGTTCATGCTAAAGAATGTTGGTAATAGATAAGTGGCTAGTTGCTAATGATTAGTTAATTAATTACCATACATCTTCTGATCTCGTCTCTAGTGTTAAAGGTTATAAAGTTATATTTGGCGACGTTAGTAGATGTCAACATTGGTGCAGTCAAGGAGCTGGAGAATGAAGTGTCGATGCTGTGGGAGGCAGCTTGGAGAAACGAAGAAGCATGCTTAGGTGAGTTTCTTGCGCCTGTGGGCTGCTTTGTTACTTCTTATTGACTGTTCTTATCTTTGCTTCTCTTTTTGTATGATCAGAAGTCAAGCAGAGGACGCGAGCACAGCTGAATGATTTGTCGCAGTGGCTTGAAGCCACCGAGGGGCGATATGACGCCGTGGCGGAAGGAATCAAGCCCGTTCTTGACATCATCGAGTACGCACTTGCCAATCCACCTGTTGGAGCCTTTGGAGAGAGAGCACCAGAGCCATTTGAGATCATCCGCCGCAGCTGTGGAGCACTGCGGCACTTTAAGACCTTCTGCACCGACGTGGCGGAGAACGTAGCAGCCCATGTGCTCGGCGTGGTACGCTCCCATTACCCTGGCGTGAGCAATGACAGGGTGAAGGACGGTTATGCTCGTGGGACCACCGAGCTGCAGGAAGATCAACTGGAAGAAGAGGTGAAGCCTGCGGTGGAGCTCTTGGCAACGGACATGCAGCTATTCTCGACGGAGAACACTTGAAGATATATGAAAAAAAAGGTTTAGGTCGCCTGTACAGCAGAACTTGTTAATGTAATCGAAGGTTATAGTATATGGGACTGTTCTAAATGAAGTTCGTGTAAACTTGTTTTTAATCCTAGTATGATTGCCGAGTATTTTGAGCATCGTAGATATATATTTTTTTAATGTCGGTCCTGTAGGACGGGTATCGCTCGAGCATGGTCGAGGCTTTTGACGAGGAGCCGGAGCATGTAGCTTTTTGGAGGGATCGGCGACCAGTGCCCGTTCCTTTCGATGGGGCTTGTGGAGACACTGCTAAAAGTGCCCAAGCGTCCTCGGGGCTTACGTAGTAGCGAAGATTAACGGCCCAGGTGTCCCTGGGGCTTACGTGGTGGTGAAGCTTCCTGCGCCTGGCAGGGCTTACGCTTATCATGGGCGATGGCTTCCCGAATCTATCGGGGCAGTCGGTGAAGTGGCAATATTGGGCAACCTGCTGACTGCAGGGCTTATGCGTCGACGTAGTTAGGCTACCTGAACAGGTACGGGACTTACGTGTTGGCAAAGTCATGCTGCCCGAGCAGGTGCGGGACTTATGCGTTGGCGAAGTCATGCTGCCCGAGACTTATGCGTTAGCGACGAATGTTAGTGATTTGCTGATCTGCAAATGTGGACACATATATGTATGGAGATTATGTAACTTTTATTGAAGTAGCAAACGAAAATACACATATCTGCCTTGACATGCTGTGAAGCATAGAAGCGACGTAGATGTTCAATGTTCCAGGAGTTGGGGATGTCAACACCTTCGAGGTCACATAGCCTGTACAAGCCTGGCCGAGTCACGGCCTTGACCATGTATGGCCCTTCCCATGGAGAAGAAAGTTTATGCATGCCTTCCTTGCTCTGTTTGCGCCGAAGATGAGGTCTCCAATCACAACGAGTCTGCCGTTGACATTGTGGTTATAGTATCATCGCGTTTCCTCCAGGTATTTTGCCGTGCGTACACAGGAAACCAGCGCTCCTCTTCGAGCCTGTCGATGTCTTTTGCTCGGGAGGAGTTAGATATCTCTTCATTGTAGTTTTTGACTCTAGGAGCTTGAAAGGCGACGTCGACGGGTAGCACTGCTTCAAATCCATATACCATAAATTATGAGGAGACGCCGGTATTTCGGCTGGGTTGAGTTCTCAGACCCCAGATGACCAGCTCGAAGATCTAGTTCCCTGGGCTTCGTTCTATGACTTCATATAGGCGTTTCTTCAAGGCGTCGAGCAGCATCCCGTTCGCTCTTTCCACCTAGCCATTAGCCCGAGGGTAGGCCACTGAGACGTACTTTACCACAATGCTCCTTTCATCGTAGAAGTCCCAGAAATCACTTCCGGTAAATGTGGAGCCAAGGTTGGTGAGAGATGTCGTTGAAGAAATCCGCGGCCTTGGCCGCCATTGCTTTCACCAGTGGCTTATACTCAATCCATTTGGAGAATTTGTCGATGGCGACGTACACACAGCGGTATCCTCCTTTGGCTGCCTTGAAGGGCCCTATCATGTCGAGTCCCCATGTGGCGAAAGGCCAGGATCCAAGGATGGTTTGTAGCTCTTGGGCTGGGACATGTATCTGCTTGGCGAAGAACTGGCACGCTTCACAGTGCCGAATGATTGTCTTGGCGTCTTGGACAGCAGTGGGCCAATAAAACCTTGCTCGGAAGGCTTTGCCGACCAGTGTGCGCGAAGACGCGTGGTTGCCACACATGCTTCTGTGTACTTCTTGGAGTATTTTGACGCCATCTTCACCTGTTACGCACTTGTGGAGGACTTCACTCTTGGCATTTTTACGCATAAGCTTGCCATCAAACAAGACGTAGTGTTTGGAGCGACGCACGAGGTGCTCCATCTCGATCTTATCTTCTGGAATCTTGGCTTTGAGTAGATAAGCGATGAAAGGTGCTTGCCAATCTTCTTCAGAGCTAGAGATGCATGCCACAATCTTATCGGATGAGGAGACTTCTGCCTCTTCTTCTGTTTGGATGGAGGGGTTGATCAAATCCTAGGCGAAGTAACCGGGAGGGATATTGGCCCGTGATGAGCCGAGCTTCGACAACTCGTCAGCTGCTTGATTTTCAGCTCGTATGACGTGGTGAAACTCAATGCCCAAGAATTTGCTTTCCAGTTTTCTGATCGCGGTGACATAGGCATCCATCTTCTCGCTGGTACAGTCCCAATCCTTGTTTACTTGGTTGGTGACTAGGGCAGAGTCCCCATAAACCATGAGTCATTGGATGCCGATCTCAATGGCGATCCGTAGACCATGGATGGCGGCTTCATATTCAGCGGCGTTGTTGGAGGCTTTGATGTATATTTTCAAGACGTAACGGAGGCGTTCACCGGAAGGTGATATGAGTAGTACGCCAGCACCGGCACCTCTGATGCTGAGGGATCTGTCACATTACATCGTCCAGTGCTCCTCCTGCTCGGGGGATACTGACTCTTGCATCTCTGTCCACTCGGCGATGAAATCGGCCAGTACTTCGTCGTTCGGCTGTGGAAGTCGAGGGAAAAAGTTCCCAATTCCACAGCCCACTTCATGACTCTTCCATTGGCATCTTTGTTGCGGAGGATGTTGCCGAGGGGATGTTGGGTGACCACCACAATTAGGTGTGCCTCAAAGTAGTGTCAGAGCTTGCGTGATCTGATGAGGATGGCGTAGAGTAGCTTTTGCACCATCGGGTAGCGGGTCTTAGACTCGTTTAGGATTTTGCTGATAAAATAGACCGGTCGCTGGACTGGATAAGCGTGATCTGCTTCTTCTCTCTCAACCACAATGGCTGTGTTGACGACCCTGCTGGTCGCGGCGATGTAGAGCAGCAAAACCTTGCCCTTCACCGATGTTGTAAGGAGAGGAGGATGTACTAGGAACTGCTTTAATTCTTTGAAAGCTTGGTCGGCCTCTTCCGACCAGATGAACTTCTCGCCGGCTTTGAGTAGCTTGAAGAAAGGGAGCCCTTTTTCACCTAGTCTGGAGATGAAATACTTTCATTAATTCCAGCTTGTTCTAATATTAATTCTCTCAAGAGTGGCTGTCTCTGATTTGAAAAATTATAATTGCCCTGGTACTTACCTTGGTTGGTTGACCGAGGTTGATTCCATCGTTGCTTCTGAGAAGTAGACTTGATGACTGTACTAATATCTTCTGAGGGATTTGCAAACTCAATTCATAAATATCCTTCATATTGATTCTGGGAATTGAATGCATCTTGAATAGCTTGATGATCTCTTTTATGATTGGCTCTTTGTTCTAACCAGTTCAACAGTACATCCATCTTGGTTGACAGTGCACACACTTCCTCTGGAACTTCTTCACTCTTATGGCATGTCTGAGTGTTGTTTGTCCAATTCTAATTTTCTGCTATCTTTGCTATAATATCTTCAGCTCTTTCAGGGGTGAGTGACATAAATGATCCTTCAACAGTGGCATCTAGCTGCTCACGTGACCTTTGAGTTAGTCCATAATAAAATGTTTGCATGAGCAACCACTTTTTCATTCCATGATGGGGACAATCTGATATGTAATCTTGAAAACGTTCCCAGGCTTGGGAATAGATTCACCTTTCTGCTGATAAAATTCTGAAATCTTTCCTCGTAGAGCATTGGTTTTGCCTACTGGGAAAAACTTTTCTAGGAAAGCTTTTGAACATTCTACCCATGTCTTAACTCGTTCTTTATTCTGGTAAAACCACTGCTTCGCCTTTCCCTCCAATGAGAACGGAAACAAACGAAGTAGCACGACATCTTGAGGAATGACTTTGATATTGATGGTGTTGCCAATCTCCAGGAAATTCTGCAGATGGACATTTGCATCTTCATCTTTCTTTCCACTAAATGTGATAGCTTGCACCATTTTGATGAGGCTTGGCTTGATCTCGTAATCATGATCTCCAATGTTAAAAGTTGGCCCAACGCGAATATTCTCAGTGCTTGGGGCAGAGAATTCACGTAGAGTCTTCTCAGCCATGGCTTCACAAAATAATGTAAGACCCTTCTTCCTATGGTTGTTCCTGATTGATAAGAGTTAAAGTACACAACCAATCCTGCACTTACCCTATATAATATATTTAAACATAAACAAAATACTGGTAAGTCTGCTAAGGCAAAAGGTTATGATTATCTATAAGTATTTATGTCTATAGTTATTTTATGTTTTTCTATAATATTATCTATGAAGAACTCTCCTAGATAAAATTCTAGAATAAATATCCTGGCAAATCAAATCAACGAACTCAATAAATTATCCTAATGAATACAATTGCCATCCCTGGCACCGGCGCCAGAAATGCTTGTTGGCATTTTTAACATCACTTCACGTTGAGTTGTCATCCCTAACATGATGCCAAAAACCATTGGTAAAATAATCTTCACTTGCCTCCTAAAATAATACTATAGAATATATCCGCAAGCGCACAGATAATTCTCCCATTGTAGCACTTCACCCGGTAAGTATTCCTAGTATCATTGATTTGTTTTATGCCAAAAGGATAAAGGGGCATTCTACTCATTAGGATAATCTACTATAATGATTGGAAGGATAAATGTGCAGACCTATGATAACCCATAACTCTAGTGCTTTAGCGATAAATAAGTCAATGATAAATGGTAAATGATAACTGAGTAAATGAGGTAAATGGTATTCCAGAGATAGAATATAGAGACTCACTAATGTAGTAAGACAATCTCGAGATTTGGCTAAAGTAAAGGAAACCTATGTAATTACTAAATACAAAATCTACAGCCTACGCCACATTACACATTTTCATTTATAGCATAATCAACTCAGAAAACATCATAAGGAGCATCATCTATTGAGGATATTAAGACACAAGGGGTCACCTCCTTCGCGACCGCGCTCTCCATAGGTATGTAATATATCTAGACACCACGTCTACATAATACACATCACCTAACTCACTCGAGTACTGAATTAGGTGCTTTACGATCAAATGACAATAATCATCACCAATTACAACTATATCGAATATGCAACTAGAATAAACTAAGAACTGAATAAGTAGCAATATATTAAAATAGAGCAAAGTCATAATGAGATACAAGATAAGATTACCGATCTCTAGACGAACAGATCTGGAATCCCGAGCGTAGCGTCCAACTCTACTTGAACCTTGCTAGACGCCTAAACTATGAACTTGAAGAACTAGAGCCCTACTTCTAATCTCTGGAAACCCATAACTTTTGTCTACTCTTGACAAATGAAGCAGGAGGAATGAATTGGTGTTCTAGGAGGGGGGTCTACCCCTTTATTTATAGCCCGGTGGGAAGAACGTGCGCCGTTGGATCAAACCGACTTAAACAAAGGCCGAGATGATTCCAAAGAGGCGGCGGAAGAAGACTCCAAAAGGCGGGGCCGAAACCCTATGGGGGGCGCCGGCCGGCCCCACCCTGGTGGCGTTCGGGCCCTGGTCGTTTCGGGTGTGTTCAGGAGGCTTCTAATGTTCTGATGATGATGATGTTTCCTTAGCGGTTAAGTTTCATGGTAATTAAGCACTTTAATCCTTCTTTTAAGCCTTTCTAGAATAATCCCTGGAAAATACACAATTCACCAAAACTCGTGGAATTTGTCAGTAATAACCCCTATGCTTCTATTATTGTCCTTCCCTAGGCATTAGTTGAAGGTATAAAATTGGTACTTAACGACCGTCAACAACCATCCAGCTCTGGCCAAGTTCGGGGCCATCCCCAACTACACCTACCTCGTCATGAAGAAGCCGACGGAGACCGGCATCCTCACGGTTTGCTCCAACCTCCAGACCGCATACGACTGCGAGAAGGAGGCCATAGCCATGGCTGAGGCCACCGATGTCTCCATCCTGATGAACACATGCACAGTAGACGCACAGAAGCTGCCGCCTGAAGAACAAGTCATCCCAGAGAAGACCCCACCCCGAGCTGCTACCAAGAACAAGGAGACAAAGGACGTCGTCCTCGTCCCCGGTGACCGGAGTAAGATTACTTGCATCGGGACAGATCTCGACCCCAATTAGGAAGACGCGCTCGTCAGCTTCCTTAGAAAGCACGTCGGTGTTTTCGCATGGAAACCTGCGGACATACTCGGCATACCTAGGGAGCTGATCGAGCACTCCTTGAACGTCTCGAAGACCACCAAGCCCGTCAAGCAGAAGCTCAGGTGATTCTCTCCAGACAAGAAGGAGGCTATTAGGATACAAATAGCTCGGCTCCTAGCTGCCTGCTTTATCAAAGAGGTGTATCATCCCGATTGGTTAGCCAATCTGGTTCTTGTAAGAAAAAAGAATAATGAATGGAGAATGTGAGTTGATTACACCGATCTCAACAAACACTACCCTAAAGACCCCTTCGGTCTCCCCCGCATCGATGAAGTCATCAACTCCACTGCCGGCTGTGAGCTACTCAGCTTCCTCAACTTGCTACTTCGGCTATCATTAGATCGCCTTGAAAGAAGAAGACCAGGAGAAAACCTCCTTCATCACCCCCTTTGGGGACTATTGCTACAAGACCATGTCTTTCGGCCTGAAGAACACCGGTGCCACATACCAGTGAGCTATCCAGGCGTGCCTCGACAACCTTATTCCAGATATCGCTACAGCTTATGTCCATGACGTCATCATAATAATCCAAAAGGCTGAAGACCTCATCTCCAATCTCGAAGCCATCTTCGAGAAGCTATCTGCTTTTCAATGGAAATTGAATCCCTCCAAGTGCATATTCGGTGTTTCGTCAGGCAACCTACTCAGCAACAACGTCAGCAAGCGCGGCATCCTTCCTAACCCAGAAAAAGTTGAGGCCGTCATGAGAATGAAGCCCCCGACCAACGTCAAAGACGTCCAGAAGCTCACTGGGTGCATGGCAGCTCTGAGCCGATTCATCTCCAAACTGGGCGAAAAAGGGCTTCCCTTCTTCAAGCTACTCAAGGCCGGCGAAAAATCTGTCTGGTCGGAAGATGCCGATCAGGCCTTCAAGGAGCTGAAGCAATTCCTGGTACATCCTCCGCTCCTTATAGCACCTGTCAAGGATGAAACTCTGCTGCTCTACATCACCGCGACCAGCAATGTCATCAGCACGGCCATAGTTGTCGAACAAGACAAAGATGGTCATGCACATCCTGTACAGCGATGTTGGCGCAAAATCTGGTTCGCACTTAGGACACCAGCGAGGCCAGAACGATCACGGAGCGAACAGACCTAGCTAGCTTCGACAATCGGCATGGATGAGCACCGATGAATATCCAAGCGTGCCATTCAATTTGACCTGCAATTGACAAGGAAATAAAGTTGATCAGTAACACAATGCGGAACCATTGGTGTGCCCCGAGTGGTTCCAGATATCCGGCCCAATGGGCCTTCTCAACAAGCCATCAGCTTGAGAGCCGACATCCGATCGCGCGAACCGGTTATGCAGATTAAACAGAAACATCCGATTCCCTATTTAACCGATTCAGAGACAAACATGAATGAAAGCAAATTATATTAAATAGATCTAATTCAAACATTGCCTTGTGCGTCAAAACATGTCTTAATCTATCACATCTATTAATTAGGATAGACCGGATCGTTAGAGCTAATCAACACACTTGAATCAATCTTGACATGAATCGGACACAAGACAATGCATAAAAAAGATCGGAAGAATACAACGTGCAGCAAGCAAGCGCAAACAGTATCGGCTGAACAACCAATCTGAAGTATAGGCACCATATAGGCCTATAAGGTAAACGATTATGCTTTGACTCTTTGACTAATTTACCTAACTCGTCACTTATGTCAAGGGGATCGACCGGATCATTGCAGCCCATGATGTAAGCTAATGGTTAGATCTATTAATCAAAGACTCTCCACACAATTTACTTTATTACTTGAGTGCGGCCTATAGACAATCAATATCTGAACTAACCAGCTAATGATAAATAGATTTACTTGCCTAAACATAATAATCGATTGATATTCAATTAAACAAGATAGATGCCAAGATTTAAGCCGATAAGAACAGATCAAGATTGGACAGATTGATGATGCTTAAAATAAATGAACAATAAACAATTATAAGCAACATCGGTAACTTAATGAATCTAATCAACATGCCAAGTTAATTAGAGCCGATAACTAACCCTCAATTCAATCTAAGCATGACTTAGATCAAATGAGAATCGATAACTACCTGAATCCATCTAGCAATGCTGCACGAGCTAGAATCGTACTAACAATACATGATAAAAACGAGCGTGACAGTACTTACAGCAAGCCTGTGTCCACCGGATGACACCCAACTTGTCGAAGAACTCACCAGTTCTACGTTACTCCTACTCCTAGGGTTTTTGGCCGGTGGCCCGAAAAGGGAACTGTTGTTGTATTGATTGACGTGTGTCTCCTGTTACAATGCGCTTGGGTTTATATTTATACCCAGCAGATAGAGGGAAATCTCAACCGAAAGAAACCCTAGCTAAAAATAAGGAAATAATACAACTTCCTAATTCTAAGATAGCTCGGAACCCAACCTTGCCTTTCTTGTAGGCCCTTTTCACGATCGCTTCATCGCGGCTGTTGCAAAATCCACCTTTTCCCGATCCGATCTTCAACCTTCAACACGCTCTTGCCGACGCCACCGAATACCCGATCGAAGCTTCTAATCGGCTAACTTCTTCTCTCATCAGTTGCCTCTTGACCCGTCCAAAATCCAGTGTAAACACAGGCCCCCAATTTTGGAATAAAATTGATTTTATTCCAAAATTATCTCCAAATCCCAGGCAATTTCTTCGACGTTCTCAGCCAGATCTTGAAGTAGTGTCCTTATACAATCTCCGCATCTCCGTGATGGCACTCCCACTCTGCTTTCAAATCGCCTTCGCATCTTCCGCGCCCCAAGTCAAACCCTAACTGCAACCGCTTGCTTTAGCTCAGGCTAGTTCTCCATGGCAACCCAATCTGAGATTCCAGAGGTATGCAACTCTTCCTCCTTTTCGATTCTCCGCCTAGCTTGAAGTTCCTTTGCCCTTTCAGGAGATGAAGAGCGAAATTCTCATTCAATCGGCCAATGTCCCTTCTGCTTATTACCTGGGACCCATGGGCAACCCCAATTCGGCCAATTTTATTTCAAAGGAGACCAATCAACTTCCATTCAGATCCTCACTAGTCAGTGCATCATCTTGGACTAAGCAAACCTTTCAGAACTGGCCCAACATACCAGTTGGCTGGAGAGATTGGTTCCGCAGAGTCTCAGCAAAGAAAAGTACCGATTGGGAAATGTACGGTTTGAATCAATGCCTCAACCTTTCTCTTTCCCAGCTGGAGAAGAATGAATCTCTCCTCAGTGCAGCCTGTTACTTCTGGTCAAACTCAATCAACGCTTTCATCTTTGGTCATGGCCCAATGTCAATTACCCTAGGGGATATTCACATGCTGACCAGCCTCAAAATCACAGGCTCTGACCAATTCTGGGACCTCCTTTCTAAAGGTGAGCAGAAACTTTCAAAGGTCTCAGACTATAATGGCTAGACTAGCTATATCGTCACTAACCAAGGCTCTGGCCCCAATATCAGCAACAAAGAATATATAGCCTTCCTAATTATGTGGATGGAGAAATTCATCTTCTGCGGCTCCTCTCTTGGACCAGCATATCCTTACAGAGCACTAACATAGCAACTAGCTGCAGGAAAATCAGTACCCCTAGGAAAACTGCTTCTTGGGGCAGCTTATAACCTGATGAATCAAGTGGCCTCCTTTCTACTGAAGAATGAGCCGGTTCCCTGTCACTCAGGTCCTTGATGGTTGCTTCAACTCTGGTTGAATCTGCACAAATTGGCAAAACCTGATCTGTCCAACCTTACCTTCCCTTCAACAGTCTTTGCAGAAGGAGAAGACGCAGTTAGCAGAGGCTGCCAATCTTACGGCAAAGCTGCATCGGCTATCACAATTACCATCAGCCGAGGGCACCTCTTAAGACAACTCTACAGAGGCCTTGAACCAGATGTTCTCACTTGGTTCCCTTACGAAGAGAATGCTGAACTATCCTTCCCTTACAGCTTCAGATTTGAATTGGGCTACTCAGACCAATAGGCAATTGAGATTTTCATTAGCATTATTAGACCTTGTGTTCTGCCTGTTGACTTCAAGCACCTTCGCAGCAGCAATGTTCACTAACCGATCTGGCCTTCGTATGAATTTTATAACCCCAACTTCATGGCCAGATAGTTTGGACTAGGTCAACTTGCTCCCAGGCTCTTCTTTGCTAACATCCTGAAGCGTAGGGAATGTATCAAAGATGCACTGACCAGTGTCAGGGTATTTCAACTGGGCTTGGATCTTCCAACATATGCTCCCCCGACTTGGTCAATAGCATGCTTCCTCCACACATCTTTCAACACTTGGTGGCAGCAATGACACCTTCATTTATTCGGCCAAAAGGTTCATGACAAATGCCTTGCCCTGGATGCAGCCTTTTCTTTGACCGCTGAGGTGAGCTACTCAATCTGAGTGCCGATTCTTTCCAATCATCGGCACCTAATGGACCGTCTTAATGCAGGATCCAGAAATGACTCCACCAGCAATCGTCGAATATTTCCCTTCATGCCCGTCAACACGGATAGGCTCTGAAGCACCTTCTCTAAATCAGATGATGAAAGCCCCGGCTCCGACTTCAATGACCTCCGCGTCTAAAAGAAAAGCCGTTTCTTCCAAGAAAACGATCACCAATAAACCGTGATCACAAATGCCCCAAAACCGGGTATGACAATGCCACAATCTAGTTTCATTCCTTCCTTACTGCATCATTAACTAAATTAGCCAATTACTAGGCGAACACCCAGACGATCCAAGCACTGCTTGAGGGAGCCCAACCTGAAGGTCAACTAGAAACAACCTGCCGTCCAGACATCGCAGCAGGTTCCTCAAGCATGGTTGAAATCCTTGATACTCAGCAAGAAACATCCAGAACCCAGGTATTTGCTGAAACCATCAAAACAGTTGATGACCAAACTCAAGCACAAATCTTACCCTCCTGGATCCCTGTTTTTTTTAAATACAGCCGAACAGTTCCTCCTCCGAAGACACCTGGGCTAGGCTCGAAAAAGAAGGGACACCACCTACTGAATCACCAAGCAAGTCTATCCGACTGCTAACAATATTGTGCTTTCACCATATCACTTATTTCCCATTCTTCCAGGACCCTAATCGATCGCAGAGACCCAAATTGATGCTTTACTCATCGCTGAGAAGGAGACGACTTTGATAATCCAACCCGAAACCTCGTTGGCTCCACCTTCTTTAGGTTCTGGGCAGGTAAAGTAATCTTCTCAGCGGATCAACCAATCACCTCTCATATTATCACTGCTTGATGGAACAGTCACGAACGCAGGTGCCACCGACCTCACCACCTAGCTATTCATTTAATTTGGAAGAATGCTATGATGAGGAAGAACTCAAGTCCAAATTCCTGGTATTACCAGAGCCAGATTTCAAAAATCAGCTAAATGAGCTCCTACCCCAGCTGGAGGGAAATTTGATCAACCTCTCTTTGCACACCAAGCCAATTGACCAGGCCATCTAGCTGATTCAACAACAAAACCATTCGGTAGCCCTCAGCTCCCTGAAGCAACTGAACAAACTCAAGAATGCAGCACCAAGGATTACATCAGCACATGCAAATCTGATAGAACTTGAAAAGCTGAAGAGCGATAAACTGACCAATAAGCAAGAGGCCACTGGGCTAGCCGATCAAGTCAAATCATTGAAAACTTCAGTTGACACGGCTGAATCAGAGCTGGAAACGGCTGATGAAAGAGCTTAAGAAATCAACTTGGCCATTACTCAGCGTGAAATAATGGTGTCAACCAACACTGTTGATATTTCCCAGAAGAAGAAACAAGTTAGTGCCATGGTTGCTGAAGACAGATTAATTCATCAGCGCTTGAATTTTCTAAGGTCAATAGCTGATGAAGATTAAGAATCCATCCAGGCTTGTCAAACTCTCCATGCTAAAGTTGTTTCCTCCGTTCGGTCTTTGTTGGATCTGTAATCCGCTTTGTTTTTGTGTACTAACCACCCACCTTGCCTATAAAGACATCGAACAACTTTGTTCAGTAACGAATCGGCTATTTTTATTAGTCCGCTTTCGAATCGGCTGAGCAACCAGACTCTCTTAACCAAAATTCAATCTAATAGCCGATCCGTCTTGCCGTTCAGAATAGCCGACCAGGACGGTCACTGGCTAGGATAGTCGATCAAAACCGTTGCTGATTAGGATAGCTGATCGAGACGCTTCACTTTCCACGCGCCGCGTCCATTCCGGATTCAATAACCAAATCTTAACTCCAGCATAAAATCCGCCGTGTCGTCTCGTCTTTCAAGGGAACCGCCCTGACACCTCTGTCTCATAAATAGACACCAGGCCTGAGCGAGCAACTGCACACTCCATCAGTTTTTATTCGCTCGGCCTTCCTTCTTCATCTCTTTTTCTTAGCCTAGTTCGTCTGACCTCAAATCAATGGCTGGCCATGGAGACCGCGGCAAGCACCCAGCATCGGATCCTGCCGAGAGCGATGAAATCCTCCGATGACTCCGCTCCTTGAGGTCGCAGACCAATCTGTTGGAGGCCATCCTGAGGTAAGATCACTGTTCATCTTGGCGTATGCAGCCAAATCTCAAGCTGATTACCACTATTCCTGTAGTAACCCTCCAACCACCGGTGCCGAGAGCTCTGGAGCCGTCGCCGGACCTTCTCGAGCCACTCCTGTGGCTGATGGGTCTACCCCCGCGACTGGCGAAGCCGCGGGTCCATCTCGCGGGGCGACGCACGTGGCAACATCCCGGATGCTGCGCGTCTATAGCAGGTGAGCTGATCCCAAATCCATGGCATTAGACCTCGGCTTTTAAATCTGATACGTCTTCTTCTTACCGTCTCAGCCAACAACGGCACCTCCCACTGCCTCCGGAGCACCGATGGGCGATGCTCCGCCATTGCACCGCTCAGACCTCAATCGAATCTCCCCCAGGTTCTGGCCTCCAGCGCCGCTTCCCGGGAGGGATCCGATTCGGGATCCTCCACGAGCTCAGATGGCTCCTACACCGCCGCCGACGGCCGACGTTTCCACCAATAGATGGTGGAGTATTGTAACCTCTACTCAGAGGCTACGAAGGAGAATGGCCGGCTATAGGGGGGTCAACGAAGCCCAAGCAGCCGTGCTCGAAGCCACCGAGGCCGAGGTGGTTGCCACGCAAGCCCATCTCGCCGAATCAGATGCTGCGGTGGCAGGTGACCTCCTGGAATCATCTTGGAACGCGTCGATGGGGATCCCGATGTTGATCCTTATTTTCTTGCCACTCTGACCGCGCAGCTGAATGATCTACGCGTTGCCGCCGAGGACGCCGCCAACGTCGTCAACGCCCGTGGCGCGACACCGGCGCAGAGGCTCCAAGACATTCACCACCAGGTTCGCCAGGTGGCCATGTCCGGCGTTCGCCATGGCACCACCAGGGCCTCGCGGCCGCGTGACTCCGCTCTGGCATAGCCCTTGAGGCCATCGAGCTGGGGTTCCCGAAGGGGCAAGACATGGCGCAGGCCCACGCCCAGCTAGGGGCCTTCTTCCCCCATGCCGAAGGAGTTGCCGTCATCACCGACGCCGATGACATTATCAATGCAGCCACCAATGTAGATATCTAAACTTATTAGAGTGGCATGTAAATATAACTAGTCAATGAAAACTCTGTTTGCTCTTTTTATTTTTTTGCTATAAAGGAGATGCTTATCGCATCGGCTGTTACACTCCATCGAGGGTGTTTCTTTCTGTGCTAAAGGCGATCTGCTCTTTGCAAATCGGCTGTGATTCCCCATCTTGGGTTGTTTGCATTACAATTTTTTTATTCTAAAGGCCATCCCTACTAGAATAGGCTATTACAATCTGGATAGTATTTTTATGCTGAAGGCGATCCCCGTTTAAGGAACCGGCTGTTCCAGCCTGATCCATTTGATCGGCTTTGCCTCGCATCCTTGATAGTTTAGAACAAGGTCAGCGACTGGATTGGCTGTTGATCGTCAGTGGTAACCTTGACGATGCCTCCATTCCATGTCTTGCCTGAGAAACAATCAAAATCTGCCAGCTCCCAGTAAACGGCATCTGCAGTAGATACGCTCACAGAATCGTCTGCAGGAACAATCTCAACTTCATCCCCATGCCACTGAATGAGGCACTGATGCATTGTCGACGAAATGCAGCAATTGGCGTGGATCCAGTCACGGCCGAGGAGTAGGCTGTACGAACCCTTGCCATCTATGACGAAGAAGGTAGTGAGCAGGGTCTTCTTTTCGATCTTCAGCTCTACATTTACTGCCCCCGAGTCGGAGATGAGTTGCCACCAAAGTCTTTGAGCATGAGGTCTGTTTCAATCAAATCATCAGGACCCTTACTGTCGACGGAATACCGGCGATAGTCTACCGAGGGGTATGCCCGCGGTAGTAGATGAGACGGTGAGGGTGTGCCTGAGACGAACGAGGGAGCACAATTCATGCGAGACAGAGATTCAGACAGGTTCAGGCCGCCACGAGGCGTAATACCCTACGTCCTGTATGTTACTGTGTTGTATTGCTAGTAGATTAGATGAATCGGGTAGACCCCCTGCCCGCCTTATATAGTCCGGGGGGCAGGGTTACAAGTTGATCTTGCCATACATAACAGATTACAATTCTAGCCGATCTGGGAAACCAATCGGCTAGATCCTAGGAAAGCTATTTTCTTGCCCGCCAAGGACTCGGCGGATATACGCGATCTCCTGGAGATCGTATGGGCGACGTGTCCTTGGTAGTTCAGGCCTGTTCGATAGACTTGGGCCGAGTATGACTATGCGGGTATACGGGCTTATACCTCCACAGCTAGTCCCCGAGCACCTTGCATTCGTCGAGAGGTGCAGACCTTCAGCATTGGTTGACCAGACGGATGTAAGGGGCTCAGAAAAAATTGAAAGAAGTTTCTCTTTAGCAAAGTGTATCCACTTTTGCCACGACAGAGCCAATACCTTCACCGGCAGGTGAAGTGTATCCACTTAGTCCCCGAGCCTGATAGCATGTGACATAATCACGTGGTGTCAGGGTCATGAATTGTGATGATATCGCTGATCATTTTTGGTTGAATGACAAAGTCCCCGAGCACTTTACTGCTCGGAGATACTTGGCGAAAACGACGAAGTCCCCAAGCAGCTTGTCGCTCGGAGACACGTGACAAAGACGACGGAGTCCCCGAGCATTGTTGCTCGAAGACATTTGACGAAGACGACGAAGTCTCCGAGCAGTGCTTAGTGCTCGGAGACATTTGACGAAGACGACGAAGTCCCCGAGCAGTGCTTATTGCTCGAAGACGCTTGACGAAGACGACGGAGTCCCCGAGCAGTGCTTATTGCTCGGAGACGTTTGACAAAGACGACGGAGTCCCCGAGCAGTTTGCTCGGAGACGCTTGACGAAGATGACGGAGTCCCCGAGCAGTGCTTATTGCTTGGAGACGCTTGACGAAGACGACGAAGTCCTCGAGCAGTGCTTATTGCTCGGAGACGCTTGACGAAGACGACGGAGTCCCCGAGCAGTTTGCTCGAAGACGCTTGACGAAGACGACGGAGTCCCCGAGCAGTGCTTATTGCTCGGAGACGCTTGACGAAGATGACGGAGTCCCCGAGCAGTGCTTATTGCTCGGAGACGCTTGATGAAGACGACGAAGTCCCCGAGCAGTGCTTATTGCTCGGAGACGCTTGATGAAGACGACGGAGTCCCCGAGCAGTTTGCTCGGAGACGCTTGACGAAGACGACGGAGTCCCCGAGCAGTCCTTATTGCTTGGAGACGCTTGACGAAGACGACGAAGTATCCGAGCGGGACGTTTCTCTGCAACAAACGACTTGTAAACCGAAAATACCCCTGTGCTGTTTGACAGAGGAATAAGTTGATAAAGCGAACAGTTGGTTTGTCTTCTTGTGCATTCAAATCCCAAAACCCACATCCGTCTCCGCCTATTCCTCCACCGCCGTCTAGGGTTCCATTTTTTTCCGCCGCCACCACAGAAAAATCATCGAATCCACCTCTCCCTCGCCCAGATCTGCCATGGCAGGCACCAGGAAGAGCACCCGCGAATCAAAAAAGTCGAAGGAGGCACAACCAGGGGAGTTCCGCATGTCGAACGAATGGCAGCCATCGGTATTGGGAAAATCGCAGCTCGATGCGCTCGTGGCCTGGGGATTCCTTCCTGACCAGGCGACTGGAGGCTAGAGAATATCACAAGGTGAACCATATCCGATGCCTGATTTTGGAGAAATAGTAGTCTTTTCTGATTATTTTACCCGCGGATTTGGTTTGCCATGCCATCCGTTTCTTCGCAAGTTACTTGATTATTACCAAATTTCCCTGTGTCACTTGAATCCCAATTCTATCCTCTTGATTTCCATCTTAATCCACTTCTGTGAAGCGTACCTTGGCATTCTCCCGCACTTCAATCTGTTCTGCCATCTCTTCGTTCTTGTGAAATAGAGCGGCACAGGTTCTCGAGTTGCTGGTGGAGTGTATCTGAAAATGCGTGACGGAATGTCCACACATTACCTCCAGATTCCTCTGAATACCAGTGTGCGTGATTGGAACAAGAGATGGTTCTATATCCCCAACCATGAACCGAGCGTCTGGTGCGCCGTGGATCAAATTCCAGAAAAACAGAATAGCTGGACGGAGAAACCGCATGTAGATGAGCTGGGACAAGTAAACAAATTGCTGGAAATCATCAAGGGTTTGACCCTGAACGGAGTTGGGGTTGCTACCAATTTTGTGTTTCATCGCGTCCAACCTTGCAAAGATAAAGTTCATCCTGCCTTTGAATTTACCGGTCAGAATGATCCGACCAGGTGGTCATCCGGAGATCTATCCGAAGCCGAAGTTAGAGAAGTCTTGGAAGAATATTTTGGAAAAGGCTCTCATATAGGCAACCGTGGCCAAAGTGCGGCTTTTAATCTGAAGAATCCCCCGCCAGAGGTAAGTTATGAACTGCCCTGGCTCTTCCATCGTTCATATTGTACTTATACCATAACCTCTGTTTGATCTCTTGAAGATAAATGGAAAGGACCGAAAGGTGTACTTCTCCGATGTACCAACCGCTGACTGGCCGGGCCGAGTTGACGCAATGCATAGTTATCATCAGAGACGTGCCGAGGACGACTCTATTGAACTATCCGAAGAAGAAAGAGAGTCTATTGACGAAGAAGATGAGGAGACACTGGCCCAAAGAACTGCTCGGGGGAAACAGCCAGTGTCAGAAAAGGCTGGATCTTCCAGTGGCGTCCGAGCTGCGGAAGGTCCGGTAAAGATTTCCGAGGACCGTGCCCAAGCCGCTGTCGACGCCCCTTGCACGGATCAGGATGAACCGAGCACAAAACGTCATAAGGGTGATGTGCCTGCCGCTGCCGCTGGAGCTTCCGGTCAAAGAAAAAAATTTGGCCGAAAGCGTCATCGCTCAGAAATGTAAGTAGGATCTTTTCCATATTTCTCCCTTTTTGATCCGAACAGTGTTGAGATTTTGTCTTGGAAATGTAGGGACCCTTCTAATGAAGACGCTGAGAATCCCGGTGCTGAAAAGATGACAACTTCGGAGGCTGGTGTAGCTGAGGGCTTCCGCGCTGGCTGTACTTCAGAACATGAATCACCCTAGAGGTCGCCCGAGAGGCCCTCAACAGCTGATGCACAAGTCTCACCATCTCCTCCCAAGCAACCGCGCATGCCTACCCCGTCGCCTCCGACTTCTCCTCCGGGGCCGAATGTCAAAGAGCCGAGCAGTGAAGATAAAACTCGGACGTCACCGCCGAGGGAAAGTAGCACCATTCCTCCTGGGAGTGCTGATCATGGAGCGGAGACCAGCTCGGAGGCGCGAACAGGGCCATGTCCTCGGCCTTCCACAAGCGCTTCCCCAGAGGGTGCGGATGTCGAAGAAATCGCCCGAAGGGGGCCCGTGCCATTGATTCGCACTTATCGGATGGTGGGGAGGACCTATGCTGTCGCCACGGAGGAAGATCTTGCTGACGCTGAGATAGATGGACTGAAGAATGACATCCGCGATACTCGCGCGGATTTGAGAAAGCTTCTCGGACGTCTGGGAAACCTTTCGTCGCGTGTGCAGGTGACGCCTATCATATTTTATCTTGACGATATAATGACTTGATAATCTGTTGCTCCTTTAATCTTCCAGACAGTGTATGAGACTACCGAAGATCGCCGGAAGACCCTACACCGCCTTTGGGATGTAGCAGAGAAAAACAAACAGCTGCAGACCGAGGTGACTCGCCTAGAGGGGGTGATGGCAGGCATGCGCGAGGAGCGTGAAACCCTGGAGCTACACTGCTCGGACCTTATGAAATCCGAGAAGCGTCTATTGCGAGAGAACAAAGGTATGTTGGACTCTTGTGCTTCTTGATAGCTATTCGTCCCGCTTTTGCTCTCTGAACACCAGTTGTGTGGCATGTAGGTCTTCAAGAGCTGCTGGATGGATCCACGATGCGGAGTATGTGCGACGTCTCGTCATTTGTAAAATTTCTTGATTTGATGATCTGATTGTATTCTTTGTGACATGTAGCCACTGAGCTGGAGGCTGAGGTGGCACTGATGCGAGAGGCCGCCCGAAAGAACATAGAAACGATGACAGGTTGCCTGTTTGTGTTCGGCTTTCCCCTTCCTTTTTTTGTAGCGCGACTGATGTGCTTTGTTTGTCAGAGATGGGACATAAGCATCGTGCGCAGGTTGATGACCTTGCGGGTCGCCTTGAGGCTGCCAACGGAAGGTTTGACGCCTTGGTCGGTGGTGTTAAGCCTGTGCTTGACATCATTGAGTATGCGCCCGCCGTACCGCCTGCTGAAGGTCCCGGTGCCCTCGACATCGTGCAACGTGGACGGGAAGCTCTTCGATTCTTTAAGGACTTCTGCGTGGATGCTGCTGAAAATGTGGCCGCCCATGTGCTTGGAGTCGTCCGATCGCACTACCCGGGAGTGAAGAACGATCGAGTACAGACCGGGTATGCGCGGGGAATCACCGAAGAGCAGGAAGACCAGCTTGAAGAAGAGGCTAGGGAAGCCACAAAGATGTTGACCGCTGATGTTCAACTTTTTCCCACTGAAGGGATTTGAATTGAGACGCCTGAACGTGGTCGAGATCTTGTATGGTCGATGAATAATCCTACACGCCCTGCGTGTCGCACGTGCTTTTGCTGGGGCTTTTGGAGATGCTGCTAAACTGCCCAAGCGTCCTCGGGGCTTACGTGTTAGCGAAGACTTAACGGCCCTGGCGTCCCCGGGGCTTACGTGGTGGCGAAGCTGCCCACGCTAGGCGGGGGTTACGCTTATCGTGGGCGAAGGCTACCCGATATATCGGGGCGGTCGATGAAGTGTCGTAGTTAGGCGGCCTATCATTTTTAGGGCTTACGTGGCGTCGAACCAGATGCTGCCCGGCTGGTGCGGGGGTTACACATTGGTGAAATCTTGCTGCCCGAGCAGTGGCGGGGCTTACGCATAGGTGAAGACGTGCGGCCCGAGCAGTGGCGGGGCTTACGCATAGGCGAAGACGTGCGGCCCGAGCAGTGGCGGGGCTTACGGATAGGCGAAGACGTGCGGCTCGAGCAGTGGCGGGGCTTACGCATTGTTGAAGACTTTTAGCTGTACAAAATGTAATGGAGGCAAAAATATCGAGAATAACAATATATTTCCCTTGTTTATAATAAAATGAAAACACACATATCTAGTTTGAACCCTAGATCAGGGGTAGAAACGTCGCAGGTGCTCGATGTTCCAGGAATTGGGGATGTCGACACCGTCTAGGTCGGAGAGCCTATATGCACCTGGTCGAGTAACTGCCTTGACCATGTATGGCCCCTCCCAGGGAGATGATAGTTTATGCATCCCCTCCTTGCTCTGCTTCCGGCGGAGAACGAGATCACCGACTGCAAAAGCTCTGCCGTTGACATTGCGATTGTAATATCGCCTGATCCCTTCTAGATATTTAGCTGTTCGTACACAGGAGATCAGGCGCTCTTCCTCTAGCTTGTCGACTTCGTCTGCTCTAGCCTCGTTGGAGTGGACTTCTTCGTACGCCTCAACCCTTGGAGATCGATAGATTACATCTGCAGGTAGTACTACCTCCGAGCCATACACCATAAAATATGGCGATACGCCTGTGTTCCGGCTGGGCTGAGTTCAAAGTCCCCAGATCACCGCCGGCAATTCGTCAATCCAGTTGCCTGGGCTTCTCTCCATGACTGCGTGGAGACGCTTCTTGAGGGCATCGAGCAGCATACCGTTTGCCCTCTCCATCTGGCCATTGGCTCTAGGATGAGCCATGGACACATATTTGACGGATATGCATCTTTCTTCGCAGAAATCCCAGAAATCACTTCCAGTAAATGTTGATCCCAGGTTGGTGATGATGCTGTTCGGAAGCCCGAAGCGATAGGAGATGTCCTTGAAGAACTCTGCTGCTTTGGTTGCCGTAGCCCTGACTAACGGCTTGTACTTGATCCACTTGGAAAACTTATCGATAGCGACATATATGGAGCGAAATCCCCCTCTTGCCATTTTAAATGGACCCACCATGTCCAGTCCCCATGTGGCGAAAGGCCACGACGCAGGGATGGTCTGCAACTCTTGGGCTGGTACATGTGTCTGCTTGGCAAAGAATTGGCATGCCTCGCATTCTCTGACTATCTTCTCGGCGTCCTGGACTGATGTTGGCCAATAGAAACCTGCTCGAAAAATCTTGCCGACCAGAGTACGTGAAGCCGCGTGATTGCCGCACATGCCACTATGAGCCTCATGAAGGATCCTGAGACCCTCTTCCCTTGGGACGCATTTTTGTAGGACTTCGCCAGGACATAACTTTTGGATCTTCTTACCAGGCGCTCGGCTTCTGTCCTATCTTCGGGGACCCTTGCTTCCAGTAGCTAATCAATGAACTGGGTTCTCCAGTCCTCTTCAGGGGTTGAAATATATGCCACTATCTGGTCGGTCGCGGAGATGCTGGTATCGCCATCAGTCTGTATGGAGGGGTTGAACAGATCATGGATAAAAACGCCGGCGGGGACGTCGGACCAGGATGATCCGAGCTTTGACAATTCGTCGGCCGCCTGATTTTCGCTTCGAATGATATGATGGAATTCTATTCCGAGGAATTTTCCTTCGATTTTTCTGATTGCGGCGACGTAGGAGTCCATTTTCTCATTGTTGCAGTCCCAGTCTTTGTTAACCTAGTTGATGATCAGGGCCGAATCCCCATAGACCATGATGCAACGGATGCCGAGCTCGGAAGCTATCTGGAGACCATGCAAGGCAACCTCGTATTCGGCCGCGTTGTTGGACGCCATGAAGTGAATTCTCAAGACGTAACGGAGGCGCTCACCGGAGGGCGATATAAGGAGTATTCCGGCTCCAGCGCCGCTGATGCTGAGGGACCTGTCGAAGAGCATTGTCCAATACTCTTCCTGTGTCGGATGCGAAGACTCTTGTGTCTCTGTCCATTCAGCTATGAAGTCGGCGAGTACCTGCGACTTGACTGTTATTCGGCTGCGGAAATCAATGGAGTATGTTCCCAGCTCTACTGCCCATTTTAGGATCCGGCCGTTGGCATCTTTGTTTCGGAGGATGCTACCCAGGGGGTATTCAGAGATTACTGCTATGGAATATCCTTCAAAATAGTGACGGAGCTTTCTTGAGGTGACGAGAATAGCGTATATCAATTTCTGCACCGTTGGGTATCGGGTCTTGGACTCGTTGAGGACTTCATTGATGAAGTAGACTGGTCACTGGACTGGATAGACATGACCGTCTTCTTCTCGTTCAACGATGACGGCAGTACTAACGACATCATTAGTCGCGGCGATGTAGATCAGCAATGTTTCGCCCTTTTTAGGAGCTGTGAGAAGCGGAGGACTCATCAAGAAGCGTTTGAGTTCTCTGAAGGCTGTATCTGCCTCTTTCGACCAGGTGAACTTCTCGCCAGCTTTTAGTAACTTGAAGAATGGGAGGCCTTTCTCGCCCAGTCTGGAGATGAAACGGCTAAGGGCCGCCATGCACCCGATGAGCTTTTCCACATCTTTGACATTGGTCGGAGGCTTCATCCTCATAACCGCGTTGATTTTTTCTGGGTTGGGGAGGATGCCCTGCTTGCTGACGATGTTACCGAGCAAGTTGCCGGATTGGACGCCGAATATACACTTGCCAGGATTAAGCTTCCATTGGGGAGGATGGCTTATACCGATGAGGTCTTCAGCCGTCCGAGTCTTGATGACGACGTCATCAACGTATGCTGCAGCAACGTCGGGGATAAGGTCATCCAGACAAGCTTGAATCGCCCGTTGGTAGGTTGCTCCAGCATTCTTCAATCCGAAAGACATGGTCTTGTAGCAATAAGCCCCGAAAGGGGTGATGAAAGACGTCTTCTCTTGGTCTTCTTCCTTCAAAGCGATCTGATGGTATCCGGAGTAGCAGTTGAGGAAGCTGAGTAGCTTGCAACCTGCTGTTGAGTCGATGACTTCGTCGATTCGTGGAAGACCGAAGTGGTCTTTAGGGCAGTGTTTGTTGAGATCGGTGTAATCAACGCACATTCTCCATTCATTATTCTTTTTTCTTACAAGCACCGGATTGGCTACCCAATCAGGGTGATACACCTCTCTGATGAAGCCGGCAGCTAAGAGCCGGGCTATCTCTACCCTAATGGCCTCCTTCTTGTCTGGAGAGAATCGCCGGAGTTTCTGCTTGGTTGGCTTAGCGGTCTTCGAGACATTCAAGGAGTGCTCGATCAACTTCCTAGGAACGCCGGGCATATCCGCTGGTTTCCATGCGAAAGTGCTTACGTGCTCCCTTAGGAAGCTGACGAGCGCGTCTTCCTATTTGGGATCGAGGTCGGCCCCGATGCGAGTAGTCTTGTTTGGCTTGCCGGGGACCAGGATAACCTCCTTCGTTTCCTTGTTCTTGGTGGCTGATCTTGGTAGGGTCTTCTCTGGGATGACTTGGTCTTCTGGAGCTACTTGCTTTGCGTCCGCGGCACAGACGTTCATGAGTATGGATTCTTCGATAGCTTCCGCCATGGCAATGGCCTCTCGCTCGCAAGCATATGCAACTTGGAGATCGGCGCGAATGGAAAGGACGCCGTTCTCCGCTTGCATCTTCATAACGAGGTAGGTGTAGTTGGGGATGGCCCCGAATTTCGCCAGAGCTGGTTGGCCGAGGATAGCATGATAAGCGGCGTCGAAGTCGACCACCAAGAAGTCGATGTGCTCGATGCGGAAGCACTGTGGGTGCCCGAACTGAACCGGGAGGCTTATCTGCCCTCGAGGATATGACGGCTGTCCCGGGACGATACCCCAGAAGGGAGCCGATGTGGGCCGCAAGTCTTCTTCTTTCAGCCCGAGTTCCGTGGCAGCTCTGGAGAACAGGATGTTGAGGCCGCTGCCGCCGTCGATGAGCACCTTTCGGAACGCGTCGTGCGTATGACCGGATCGACGATTAATGGAAAGCGACCCAAGTACGGAATCTGGGTCCATTGGTCGGCCCTGCTGAAGGTGATGTCTTGGTGGGACCAAGGAGGAAGCCTTGGATCAGCGATCGCGCTGTCGGAATTGGCAACGGAGTTGACACGTCTATTGATGAATTTCTGCTCCCTCTTTGACTCGATGGCGGCGCGTCCACCGATGATGGTGGAAACGGTTCGGTGTGCGTCAGTGAAGCCTGGAGGCTTGTCGCTGTCGTCGTGCCGGTCCCTGTCAGACTCTACGCGAGCCTTCTTCTCTTCTGCTTGGAACTTCCTGGAGAAACTCTCGCACTCCCTCATGGTGTGCTTGTGGTGCTTGCGGACGGGGCACTGGGCGTCGAGGAGCTTGGAGTAGGCCTCCTCATAATTGCGCTTTGGGGCTGGTCGGGTGTTGTAAACTTGGTAGTGGCGGCGCCTCTCTCCAGCCCTGGAGCTCTTGGGTTCGTCGTAGCGGTGGTGTTCTGGGCGTCGTCGATGGTCGCAGTCATCACGGCAGTAGTCTCTCCGAGGAGCTCGATCATCCTGGTGCCGATCAGTTCGGTGGCCCTCTTCTTGGTTCCGCGACTGGTCGGGGAAGTGAAGGCGACTGTGAATGGAGTGATGAGCTGCGTCGTTTCCATCGGCGTATTTGTTGGCGATGCGTAGCATCTTAGCAACGGTGGTCGGGCTGGTGCGGTATAATTTCTTCCACAGTTCCACGTCGGGCCTCAGGCCGCGCATAAACGCAAAAATGGCTTCTGCATCTGTGATGTCGGGGATGTCATTTCTGATTTCCGAGAAATGCCGGATGTAGTCTCGCAGGGAGTCCCGAGAGCCTTGCCGAAGTCTTTGAAGATCATACTTCGTGCCCGGTTGCTTGCAGGTGGCGCGGTAGTTATTGACGAACTGCTCCTTCAACTGATCCCAAGTGTCGATGGAGTTTGGCCTCAAACTATGAAGCCAGTTGTTGGCGGAGGCGCTGAGCATGATCGGGAGGTAGTTGGCCATCACATCCCTGTTTCCACCGGCGGCTTGGACGGCGATCTCGTAGACGTTGAGACATTTGTTGGGATCGGCTCTTCCGTCATAAGTCTTGACGCCGATAACTTTGAAGTTAGGAGGCCAGACAACTGCTCGGAGTGCCGGCGTGAATGGCAGTTCCGGGGCGGTCTTGTCATTGGGAAAGCCATGCGTTTGATCATACTCTCTTCGTCGCTCGGCCTCTGCTGAGTGTCTGGCTTCTCTCCTGTTCTCGATGCGGCCGCGTAGGTCTTTGGTCTTCAGCTTTGCGCGGAGATCGGATTGGTTCACCTCTTGGTCGCCGTCTCGCCGATGAGGTCTCCGACCACCGCGAGACATCTCGCCATCTTCGCCGACGAGCTCTGTAGCCGATGCCGTGCTATGAGATGGTGCTTGTCTTCCTTCATTGATCTGGACCTGAGTTGCTTGGAGAAGAGCGATGAGCCGTCTGAGCTCTGGAGTCTGGGGTAGCCTCTTGGCCTCGGCGATCGCGACGGCGACATTGGCGCTTGGAGTCGTGCAGACCTCGTACTTCCCGAGCATGCAAAATTCGGGCTCCAGATTCTTCACTGCAGTCCTCCTCGCTTCAGCTTGCTGCTCGCGGCGTCGTCTGCGATCGGCGTTCTTTGCCTCGCGGGCTGCTCGGGCTTCTTCGGACTCATTGGGCGACGGGTCGCTGTCGTTGCTGATGGCAAGGACCGGTCCCCCAAAGAATTGCTTGATGGGGGGCAGGGCGGCGGGAAGGCCACCCTCTTGATCATCATTGTCGGGGCGGACGTTGTCGGGGGTGATGAAGGAGCTGGTGCCGACGTGTCGAGGCAGCGTTTGAGCGAAGCTGGAAACTGCGTTTTGTAGCCCGAACGGCAAGTAGCCGTTCGAAGGACGATCCCCTCGAGGTCGCTCCTCGACGATGCGCTCGAGAGGTGTGACGGTGACGACCAGTGTTGTGTAGTGGGACAGCGATGAGGGGCGGTGCGTCGTGGATGACACGGACTCCAGGATTTGGAGTCCCTCTGATAGCTTCTTGGTGACCCGATCTACAGATCCGATCAGGTCATCGTTGTCGATGTTTTCCGAACATAGCTGTAACACCCGAAAAATTGCATTCTTTTAAATAGTGGGAATTTATTTAATTATGCAATTAGTTGATCATTCCAATATAGGGAAATAATAATTTTTCACAAATATAAAATCAAGCCTAGGTCATACACATGTATGATGCATTCATGCTGGAGCATTTCTTCTTTGTACTGTTTGGAGTTTATTTGAATTCTTCAAATGTTCAAAAACAATTATTCAAAATCCCAAATTGAAAATCCTTTTGAAAATGAAATTAGAAAATAGAAAAGGGAAATAGGAAAACCCTTCCCTCTCTGATTTTGGCCCGAGGGCCCAGTCCTCCTCTTCCTTTCGGCCTGCCCCCTCCCTTGCTAACTTGGGCCGAGGCCCAGCTAACTAGCCAACTAGCCGGCGCAGCAAGCTGAGCGCCCCCTCTTCCCATTTTTGGACGACAGGCGGGCCCCACAGGGCAGTCCCTCTTCTCCTCCTTCCTTTCTTCTCCCCGGGGCGCCCAAAGCAGAGAGCCACGCCGCGACCGAGCACGCGCGCGGAGCATCCCTCTGCCGTGACTGCCAGCCCGACCCCAGCGCTTGGTGCTACCGACCTGTGGGACCTACAGGACAGCCCCTCCCCTGTTTCCCTCTGCTGCTCGCCGAGAGTCCGACGCGAGAACGAACAGAGCGAGTTCGTCGCTCGCCGCCCTCGATTCGATCTCCTATATCCGAGGCGAACTCAACTCCCCTATCCCCATCGCCTCGGGACTATATAAGTCCAGGCGGGCCCCTATTTGCCGCCATCCAGCCCTAGCGGCATTGCCTCTTCCTGCCCTCGCGCGAACAGAGCCGCCGCTGCTCGAAGCTTTCCGCCGCCGGGATCCTCGGATGAGTCCGGATCTCCTACGCCTCCCTCGCGCCCCTATATAGGTCGGCCGAGCTCTGCCGTCCCTCCCCACATGTTCCCGAGCAAGCCACGCCCTCCAATCTTGCCCTAGCCGCCTCTTCTCGCCGCCACTGCCGAGCTCCCGTGTAACACCTCTGGTGTTACGGTTAATTAAAACCTGCCATGTCATCATCATTGCATGTAAATCATCCTGCATAAACTTATTTTTTTTTACTATGCATTAACAAAACTGATTTTTATTTCAACATGTGATTATGCATAAGTGCTTGAGAGTGAATTGTTATGAATGTTTGGGTTGTATGCAATTATCTAGATTAAGTTGGGAAATAAAAAGAAAAACAAATTATAAACCCTAAAGCGGACCCGAAACCCTAAATCAAAAACTAAATAGAATTAGGTGTTGGGCCTTAAACAAAAGTTGCAAATCTTTAAAAGTTGAGCAACTTCTATTTTGGGAAATTTTGAAGTTATTAAAAATAATTTCAAATAAAATCTTAAATTAGGTTTTAAAGTTTAAACTTGAAATACGAGTTCAAAAACTATTAGGAATCTAGTGATGGTCCTTTAATGAAAGTTTTAGCCCTTACGAAATGGAACAACTTTCATGTTTATAGATTTTAAAGTTTACTTGTAGAAATTTGAATTTAAAACCCAATTAGTGTTTGTTTTATAAAATTAAAATGCCAATTCAAAAACTATCAAGAATTGGGGAAAACTACTTTAATGAAAGTTGTAAGGATTTTAAATTTAAACAACTTTTGTATTTGGGGATTTTGATGTTATGCAGTGAGATTTCAAAATAAACTCCAATGAGTGTTTTGAAATTTGAAATTGAAATGCTATATCAAAAATTATCAAGAATCTGACAAAAATCCTTTAAGGAAAGTGGTAGGGATTGATTAATAGGACAACTTTTATATTTGGGTATTTTCAAGTTGTTAAGAAAAGTCTTGAGTTTTCAATTGAATTTGAAATGGATTTAAAAGGGGCAAATTACCCCCTTTTAAATTATTCAAAAATTATTCAAAATTTGGAGGTGGTACAAAAACAAAAGTTGTTCAACATAAAATTTTCTGCAACTTTTATGTTGGTGATTTTTCAACTTTATTCACAAAATAAAAAGTAATTTAGGAAAAAGATTCAGGGGAGGGTGAGCTCAGCTACAGTACTCAGGGGGTACTCTGCCTCTGATCGCGCGTGGGGACCGGCCGCGCGTGCCGCGCCGCGCGCCGGCGATGCCCGGGGCCGGCCGGCCGCGTGTCGCCGTCGGGGCCGGGCCCGTAGGGGACCCCGGCCACGCCCTACACCAGTCATCCCGACTATAAAGCCCACGAGTCGCCGCTCGCATCCTCCCTTGGTCCATTCCCGCCGCCGGCAACCCTCAGACGGGAGGGCCAAATTAGCCGCCGCGGTTCCACCATCACCCACTCCGTTTCGCAGTTAGATTCGAGAGTTCCTTGCGAGTCTTTTGAGCCTGCTCGCGTTCGCTCTCGTGCCGGGATCGCCGCGCGGCCATCGTCTTCCTTGTGGCCGGCCGAAGCGCCGCCGTGAACACGTTCACCGTGGCCAGAGCGCCACGGTGCGATTCTCCCCTTTCAGTAGGGTGTTCTAGAGCCCTTGTTCCTCCCTGAAACTTATGTGTTTGGCTGTTCCTCCTCCGGTGTACAGGACACGCGGGAACGACCTCGCCGCCACCGGAACTAGTCGCCGTCACCTCGGTCACCGTTGATAATCCTTCTCCGATCGTCATCCGTCACGGATAGCTAGCGGTCTAACCTCGGGTGAGCTCCCTAGTACTCTTGGTCAAAATGTTTAGGCCTTGTGGTCCTCGTGGTGACCGGAGCGCGGCATACCGCCGGCGGCCGTGCTCGCCGAGTCGTCATGGCCGTCACCGTGCCCACTCCTGTGACCTAGATGGCAGGCTGGACCCCTATGTTGGTTGGTAGTAGTACGGGGATCCTATCGGTGACCTCGGGTTCGCCGGAGATGCTGCCGGCGGCGAGCTCCGCGGCCGTGCAGTTGTGCCGCGCGGGAGAGGGCCGAGCGAGAGCGAGAAAGAGGGAGTGTGAGAGAGAGAGAGAGAGAGAGCTGACGGGTGGGGGCCGGCTGTCAGCGGGACAGGGAGAGAGGGAGTTGCGCTGGGCCGGCCTGACTGTGTTGGGCCGCTTGGGCCGGCCAGAGTAGGCGCAGTGAGAAGGAGAGGGTGCGGGCAGGCCGGACCGGTGGGCCGTGGTGGGCCGGTTCGGGCTGGGAATCAGTTTTCTATTTACCCTTGGAATTAGTTGGATTTTCTATTTTTGAATAGTGCTGCATGTTTGCATTTTTGGGTAAATTAATCCACTGCATGAAAAATCCTAAAAATATTTTTGTATATTCTCTGATAGGTGTAGAATAATAGAAAAATAAGAAAGGTGGTATTTGGGTACTTTCTGCAGAGGATAAAAATACAACTTTTAATTAGAAAAACCAAATTTGATGAATTTTAATAAATTCTCTGTTAATCCAAAAATCATGAAACTTGTTTTGGAAATGTTTTAGGATAATTACTATCTATGGTAAAATTTTGAGTTCAAATAGAAATAATTTAATTACTTCTTATTTATTACTTGCTTAATTGATTAATTAAGAAAATGTCATTAGGATTAAAATTTTAAATCTTTTAGGGTTTGGTTAAACCTCTTGTAGCACCTGAACCCTGCTGTTCCAAGTTTTGATGATCATTTACTCTGTAAGTATAAGATGAATTACCCTAGGTAGTAATTAAATGCCAAAACAAAAATCCTAATTGTTGGTTGATTAATAAAATTGAGTAGAAACCCTAATTCACTTTTGTGTGGTGTAACATTTGGATTGAGTGATATCCCTGGGTCATTAACTTGAGATGATCCTTGGCACCTTAATTAGTGTTTGGGTTCTTAATTGAATTGTTAATTTGGAATGCTAGTAATTTATGTTCATCTCATATAATGATAGGGCTTAACAGTTTGTTTAGGGAATGGGATAATAATGTTCTAGGGGAAGAACCAATCCGACTTTCAACGGCTATTAAAACGATCAATAAACCAAAGTAGTTAATACTCGATAGTAATTAGTTTTGTTGACTTACAACTTTATCGTGAGGGAAAGTTGTACTCAACTTTCAAAGTAAGTTTACTTACTATTGATCGGTGATTTTGTGCATCTCCTGCATCATGGCATACATGTCATCATATAAGTGTTGCATTATTATTTCGTGTAGTGAACGCGCGGTGGTTATTATCTGAAGCGTGTCCCGAGTAAGGACTTTACTCGGTGGACGTGGATCCTTCTCGGTGATCGACGTCAGGGTTTCGTCTACTTCAAGCAACAGGCAAGCCCCGGTGCATTTGCCCCTCCTTGTTATTTAAAAATATTTATCACTTGAGTTAATCTACTGCATTAGGTTAATAGGAGTTGAGTGATAACCTATTGATGCATTACCTTTCCTTGACCACATATTATACCTAAGACCCTGGTTTATTTAAAGTATTGAAAAATGCTTAGTTATGCTTAATGATAGAGTTGCAAAAATGCTATTTTGAAAACTGTGATGATATGAAACAAATGAATCATTTTATGGGATTGGTATTGTCCTCGTTTGGTGATGGTGTACTTGGCCAGTCCATTATCATCAACGTGGATGGGTTTTCCCGTTTGGTTGGCCAACTGCTTGGGTTAGAGTCCCAACTTTCGTCGCCATCGGGAAAGGGATGTGAAAACCGGGTAGTTACCAGTGTACTTGGGTTAGAGTCCCAATGCATGGTTTCTAACGGAAAAATATTAGGGACCATTCGTTGTCGGCCTGCTGTGATCATGACTTTGCAACTAGCCACATACTACGGAAAGCCTCTGACTCCGGTGGCTCTACTGCTGGAACCGACAACCACGCACTGGGAGTGGAGAGATGGCGAGAGTAGCGTGTACCCTTGTGGCCGTCGTGCCTGGAGACTAGAGGGGTACTGTGCTCTCGGGTGGCGCAGGACCGGTTCCGGGGTATGAAAAGCCGTGGTAGGCGGGGTTGGCATATGCAAGCTTAAGTGCTACATATGCAGTGTGGATAGGGATCCCCAGCTGGGTACTTCTGGATTCGAATCGACGCTGCTCCTCGGTTAATGGAGACATGATCCTCACACTTACAGCGAAGAGTGGTTCGGAACTAGGATGTTTTTGAATGGACGAAGTAAATGAAAGAAGGTTGAAATTTGAGAAGGAACTTGGAGATATGGTTAATATTAATAATATTATTGAGATGAAATACTGAAAATAGGATTAGTATTGCTTTTCTGCAAAATCCTTTGACTATTGCTAAGCCTTACCTTGACTCCCCTCAGCGTGCATTCCTGAGTCTAATTTTACACCTTTAGTCGGGTAAGTCTTGCGGAGTACCCCATGTACTCAGGGTTTGTTAACCCCCTGTTGCAGGTAAGTTGAGTAAACAGTTCTACGAAGGATCGTGCCGGTCATTGGATCGTACATGGATGAAGATGTGTATATAATGAAACCCTTGGGCAGGGTGTTTAGTTGTATACAGCTACTCCACTGCGAAACTCTGGTTTGGGATAATGTAATTGTAATCTATGTTTAAGTAATACTTCCGCACTCTTTACTCTGATTCAAATTATTTGTGTAAACTGTTGTAATACTTGCAAGGTCTTTACAATGAGATCCTCGGGGAAATTAGGGTTTCCTATGAAACCCGACGGGTCACCTAAGTCAAAGGGAACTCGTGCAGACTAGTCAATGGTCCTTAGGGACGATGACGTGGCACGTGGGCCCTATGATTAAGGCGGTTCCGTCACAGGTGGTATCAGAGCATTTCATTGTAAGGTACTTGCAGTATTACTTTACAAAAACTTCAAAAGGATTTCGAATGGATAAAAATGATGGGGTAGTTTGGTCCGAGTTATTTCTGAACTTTCCTCGTTCATTCTATAGCATCTTTCCTCGATTACTTCTACAGATCTATAGTTAGGTTTTGAGCTTAGTAGTGGATTAGCACCTTAAGTATGCCCTATGTTTGAAAACGTTGAGTGCATGTCACTCTAATAATTAATTTAATCGGTATATTACGTATATGTCAGGGTATCCTGGCTTGCGTTGGAACGCTCATGCATCATGACATTACAACTATTAGTAATACCCCCGATATAAATTAAATCTCTACTTTCTAAAATAAAGCATGTTTCCAAATGTATATTTTGTTAAAAACAAATTCTTACCTTTCTTTTCAATAGATGGATCCCCAAGACCCTACCACTGGAATCGACGAATGTCTGGCTATGTTCGGAACTCCTACGGTGTTGTGGCAGTTACTTCAGGAAGTAGGCTACTCGAAACCACCAAAGTATCGTTGGTCCCGTACTGTTGTCCTTGGTCGGCCGTGGTACGAAGTGTCACTTCGGATTCCAGCTTGTACCACCGCTCCGTTTTGGCCAGCTTGGGAAGCACAGGCAGAAGGTATGAGTCCTTGGGAAGGAGCTCAGGCTACAGCATTGGAAGTCCGGAGAAAGATCTGCTTCAGGTGTCAGAAGGAAGTCAGGGTTTCTACTCTGAGAATGTTTCCATCAGAAGTCCCAGGGAATTGGGATGGTCTTCAACGACAAGCTAAGCAATTGGAAGAAAAGTCTGATCAGCAGGATCCCATATTGGTAGCCACTACTCGAGCTATGCTAGCTGTCCTTAACCTCCATCTAACCCGTGAGCAAGGACGCGAGGAGTGGCAGGAACTTTACTCCGAGTGTTATGAAGCACTCAAGAGTACCGAACTCAAAAAGAAGAAGGCAAATAAGAAAGCCTTAAAGTGGCAAGAGGCTGCTCAGATCAGTGATGTGGAAAAGATCGGTTTGGACGTCCAGGTGGAAGCACTCGAAGCACAGCGACAAGCAGACCAGCACCGCATAGAAGAACTAGAGAGTCTGGTGGATAGTCTTCACCTTCAGACAGGACTTCTCATCCAGCAGCGCGAAGAAGCTCATTCTTATGCCGTAATGGCAAGAGAAGGTCTTAGAGAGACCGTTGGATATCTGCAGCATCAGGATGCAATGTTTTGGGGCCTGCATAATACCTATCAGCAACAACTTCAGGCAGCCCATCAGAACATTGCCAATTTGCAACGAGAAGTGCAAATGCTCCATGCCATGAACGATCCAATTCCAGATATAGATGTTCCAGCAGCTGACCATCAGGAATTGTCTGGTTCAGCAGAGAATGCCGATGAAGAGTTTGAGGAAGTAGCTAGTGACTCGGAGTCAGAAGTAGTGAGTGATCGAGTCGATTAGTTTATGAAGCTAAGTAGTCCTCTAGACCCAGTGTCAGATCAAGTCAAGTTTGGGGTTACGTGTCCTTGTAATCCAAAACCCTGTGTTGGTAGGGAAACTGGTGTAATGGTAGTTAAATAAGTTGGAGTAAGTCGACCTAAGCTAGTAGTCAATGTGAACTAATGTGTAAACCTCGGATAATCCTATGTCATCGGCCAGATCATTCATACTTGAGTTTATGAGTGTTACGTGTGTTCAACAGTTGGTCAATTTTGTTATAGGACTAGGTTTTGCCATCACCGCTAAACTTCGCTCCATAAGTTTCTAGTCCTTGGGAAACTTCTGGATGCACTCATTCACTATTCCAACTCGACACAAAACTTTGGCTAATCCTTGATTTATTGAATCCACTCATGTAAAATTTTTATCTTCCCCTTTCAAAACGCTACTATTTCCTTTGAAAGCTATTGTAATTGTAGTTTATGGGATATCGTGCTCCAAGACCGTGACACAGCGTCGAAATCTGGGGTCTCCTATGGATCACGACCATGGGAAATTACTGCCGGACGTTCGCTGTTGTCAGGGTTGATGGTCATGATCCTAGCCTGCAATTAATGTGCTTTCACTCTTTTTTTTCAAATATCTTTTACAAGAATTCGTATCCATATTTCTTCATGAGTTTCAAAATCCTTTTGCTCTTTATAACTATATTAAAACTCGCTTTGAGAGTCCACATCTGATCTCTCCGAATTCTTAAGATTCTTTGTCTTTGCAATCATCTTAATTTCATCCGATAGAATAACAGGAACCAATTTGGAAATGATACCTAAGATCCAATCACTTGGAAGTGGTATCTGTGATCCGCTGAGGATTCCATGTTGTTTTATCGATTCTTGGTTACTTATAAATATCTTGACATATATTTTGAAAATTCACTTCGACGAAAACTTTATGATGCATTTAAATTCACTTACATCCTCAGGATGAAAACCTAGCACTAGACCATGACTTTTATCTGCATACGTGTCATGCCTTGATCCGACACGTATCTCTCATTTAAATCCAACACGTTATTCCAGAATCGTTATGCCCATAGTGATGTCATGACCTGCGACCACGGTGCTGCGTCGAAACCTAGGGTCTCTCACGTGCCATGGCCACGCCGAGATTCCGCTAGGCACGCGTAGGTATCAAGGTCTAGGGCTGTGACATACTGTAGCTTCGCAACCTATAAAGTTTCCTTGTCTGCACTGTATGTAGAAACAAATTCATCTTGCTATGATGTAACATGATCTGCGGCTGCGATACAATATAGCAACCTGGGATCTCCTGTGACTCACAATCACATGAGATTCTGATGGGTATATGCTCGTATCAAGGTCTGTGGTCATTGTACATCATAGATACAGTCGATTTATTTTTCTCTTTTTACCGAGGTTACTTTAATTGTATTCTATGATGGTATCTCGAACCGTGACTATGGTGCCGTGTCAAAACTTGGAATCTTCTGTGAATTGCAGTCACATAAGACCTTAACAGGGTACACACTGGTATCGTAGTCGGCACTCCTGAATCATCGTAGCTCGCAATTAATGTGCCCTCACTCTCCTTGAAACCCACCCTTAAAAGATATTCCTCGCAAGGGTTGTATTTCGAAGAAATAAGGTTTCAAGTTTTTAGTGTTGAGAAACAACTGATTAGGTCAAATAAGAATCTTCCTCATAACAGGAAGTAAGAGAAGTGTGGACTAGTAGCTTATCAACTCAAGTGTCTGAACACTTGTCAGCTGCATAGGCTGTATTTCATGTGACACCACTCGAGGAGTAACTTCAAGTGTCAAATCGGGTTATTGATTTGGTAGGAGTGGAATTGGACTAGATCTGACGCACTCCGGATACTCAGTGTGGGTCATAAACCAATAAGAGATCGTGTTACTCAAAGGACTTCAACAGGATGAAGCACAAGTATGTTGGAATCAGTCTTCAGAAGAAAAAGTTTACCCGAGAGACCAGAGAATTTCTCACCTAAAAACATTCTTAAGTTCTTAGCTCATCATTAAAAATAATTTACCCCTTTCAAGTCCTACAAAGTGTAAGATCCCTACTTGCTCTACAGTCAAGATTTGAAAAGTATTTTCTTGACACTTTTTCTTTTCCATTACTTAACCTAAGGCTCTAGCCGCTTCTTAAATCTCGGGACGAGATTTCTTTTAGGGGGGAAGGCTGTAACACCTCTGGTGTTACGGTTAATTAAAACCTGCCATGTCATCATCATTGCATGTAAATCATCCTGCATAAACTTATTTTTTTTTACTATGCATTAACAAAACTGATTTTTATTTCAACATGTGATTATGCATAAGTGCTTGAGAGTGAATTGTTATGAATGTTTGGGTTGTATGCAATTATCTAGATTAAGTTGGGAAATAAAAAGAAAAACAAATTATAAACCCTAAAGCGGACCCGAAACCCTAAATCAAAAACTAAATAGAATTAGGTGTTGGGCCTTAAACAAAAGTTGTAAATCTTTAAAAGTTGAGCAACTTCTATTTTGGGAAATTTTGAAGTTATTAAAAATAATTTCAAATAAAATCTTAAATTAGGTTTTAAAGTTTAAACTTGAAATACGAGTTCAAAAACTAGTAGGAATCTAGTGATGGTCCTTTAATGAAAGTTTTAGCCCTTACGAAATGGAACAACTTTCATGTTTATAGATTTTAAAGTTTACTTGTAGAAATTTGAATTTAAAACCCAATTAGTGTTTGTTTTATAAAATTAAAATGCCAATTCAAAAACTATCAAGAATTGGGGAAAACTACTTTAATGAAAGTTGTAAGGATTTTAAATTTAAACAACTTTTGTATTTGGGGATTTTGATGTTATGCAGTGAGATTTCAAAATAAACTCCAATGAGTGTTTTGAAATTTGAAATTGAAATGCTATATCAAAAATTATCAAGAATCTGACAAAAATCCTTTAAGGAAAGTGGTAGGGATTGATTAATAGGACAACTTTTATATTTGGGTATTTTCAAGTTGTTAAGAAAAGTCTTGAGTTTTCAATTGAATTTGAAATGGATTTAAAAGGGGCAAATTACCCCCTTTTAAATTATTCAAAAATTATTCAAAATTTGGAGGTGGTACAAAAACAAAAGTTGTTCAACATAAAATTTTCTGCAACTTTTATGTTGGTGATTTTTCAACTTTATTCACAAAATAAAAAGTAATTTAGGAAAAAGATTCAGGGGAGGGTGAGCTCAGCTACAGTACTCGGGGGTACTCTGCCTCTGATCGCGCGTGGGGACCGGCCGCGCGTGCCGCGCCGCGCGCCGGCGATGCCCGGGGCCGGCCGGCCGCGTGTCGCCGTCGGGGCCGGGCCCGTAGGGGACCCCGGCCACGCCCTACACCAGTCATCCCGACTATAAAGCCCACGAGTCGCCGCTCGCATCCTCCCTTGGTCCATTCCCGCCGCCGGCAACCCTCAGACGGGAGGGCCAAATTAGCCGCCGCGGTTCCACCATCACCCACTCCGTTTCGCAGTTAGATTCGAGAGTTCCTTGCGAGTCTTTTGAGCCTGCTCGCGTTCGCTCTCGTGCCGGGATCGCCGCGCGGCCATCGTCTTCCTTGTGGCCGGCCGAAGCGCCGCCGTGAACACGTTCACCGTGGCCAGAGCGCCACGGTGCGATTCTCCCCTTTCAGTAGGGTGTTCTAGAGCCCTTGTTCCTCCCTGAAACTTATGTGTTTGGCTGTTCCTCCTCCGGTGTACAGGACACGCGGGAACGACCTCGCCGCCACCGGAACTAGTCGCCGTCACCTCGGTCACCGTTGATAATCCTTCTCCGATCGTCATCCGTCACGGATAGCTAGCGGTCTAACCTCGGGTGAGCTCCCTAGTACTCTTGGTCAAAATGTTTAGGCCTTGTGGTCCTCGTGGTGACCGGAGCGCGGCATACCGCCGGCGGCCGTGCTCGCCGAGTCGTCATGGCCGTCACCGTGCCCACTCCTGTGACCTAGATGGCAGGCTGGACCCCTATGTTGGTTGGTAGTAGTACGGGGATCCTATCGGTGACCTCGGGTTCGCCGGAGATGCTGCCGGCGGCGAGCTCCGCGGCCGTGCAGTTGTGCCGCGCGGGAGAGGGCCGAGCGAGAGCGAGAAAGAGGGAGTGTGAGAGAGAGAGAGAGAGAGAGCTGACGGGTGGGTGCCGGCTGTCAGCGGGACAGGGAGAGAGGGAGTTGCGCTGGGCCGGCCTGACTGTGTTGGGCCGCTTGGGCCGGCCAGAGTAGGCGCAGTGAGAAGGAGAGGGTGCGGGCAGGCCGGACCGGTGGGCCGTGGTGGGCCGGTTCGGGCTGGGAATCAGTTTTCTATTTACCCTTGGAATTAGTTGGATTTTCTATTTTTGAATAGTGCTGCATGTTTGCATTTTTGGGTAAATTAATCCACTGCATGAAAAATCCTAAAAATATTTTTGTATATTCTCTGATAGGTGTAGAATAATAGAAAAATAAGAAAGGTGGTATTTGGGTACTTTCTGCAGAGGATAAAAATACAACTTTTAATTAGAAAAACCAAATTTGATGAATTTTAATAAATTCTCTGTTAATCCAAAAATCATGAAACTTGTTTTGGAAATGTTTTAGGATAATTACTATCTATGGTAAAATTTTGAGTTCAAATAGAAATAATTTAATTACTTCTTATTTATTACTTGCTTAATTGATTAATTAAGAAAATGTCATTAGGATTAAAATTTTAAATCTTTTAGGGTTTGGTTAAACCTCTTGTAGCACCTGAACCCTGCTGTTCCAAGTTTTGATGATCATTTACTCTGTAAGTATAAGATGAATTACCCTAGGTAGTAATTAAATGCCAAAACAAAAATCCTAATTGTTGGTTGATTAATAAAATTGAGTAGAAACCCTAATTCACTTTTGTGTGGTGTAACATTTGGATTGAGTGATATCCCTGGGTCATTAACTTGAGATGATCCTTGGCACCTTAATTAGTGTTTGGGTTCTTAATTGAATTGTTAATTTGGAATGCTAGTAATTTATGTTCATCTCATATAATGATAGGGCTTAACAGTTTGTTTAGGCAATGGGATAATAATGTTCTAGGGGAAGAACCAATCCGACTTTCAACGGCTATTAAAACGATCAATAAACCAAAGTAGTTAATACTCGATAGTAATTAGTTTTGTTGACTTACAACTTTATCGTGAGGGAAAGTTGTACTCAACTTTCAAAGTAAGTTTACTTACTATTGATCGGTGATTTTGTGCATCTCCTGCATCATGGCATACATGTCATCATATAAGTGTTGCATTATTATTTCGTGTAGTGAACGCGCGGTGGTTATTATCTGAAGCGTGTCCCGAGTAAGGTCTTTACTCGGTGGACGTGGATCCTTCTCGGTGATCGACGTCAGGGTTTCGTCTACTTCAAGCAACAGGCAAGCCCCGGTGCATTTGCCCCTCCTTGTTATTTAAAAATATTTATCACTTGAGTTAATCTACTGCATTAGGTTAATAGGAGTTGAGTGATAACCTATTGATGCATTACCTTTCCTTGACCACATATTATACCTAAGACCCTGGTTTATTTAAAGTATTGAAAAATGCTTAGTTATGCTTAATGATAGAGTTGCAAAAATGCTATTTTGAAAACTGTGATGATATGAAACAAATGAATCATTTTATGGGATTGGTATTGTCCTCGTTTGGTGATGGTGTACTTGGCCAGTCCATTATCATCAACGTGGATGGGTTTTCCCGTTTGGTTGGCCAACTGCTTGGGTTAGAGTCCCAACTTTCGTCGCCATCGGGAAAGGGATGTGAAAACCGGGTAGTTACCAGTGTACTTGGGTTAGAGTCCCAATGCATGGTTTCTAACGGAAAAATATTAGGGACCATTCGTTGTCGGCCTGCTGTGATCATGACTTTGCAACTAGCCACATACTATGGAAAGCCTCTGACTCCGGTGGCTCTACTGCTGGAACCGACAACCACGCACTGGGAGTGGAGAGATGGCGAGAGTAGCGTGTACCCTCGTGGCCGTCGTGCCTGGAGACTAGAGGGGTACTGTGCTCTCGGGTGGCGCAGGACCGGTTCCGGGGTATGAAAAGCCGTGGTAGGCGGGGTTGGCATATGCAAGCTTAAGTGCTACATATGCAGTGTGGATAGGGATCCCCAGCTGGGTACTTCTGGATTCGAATCGACGCTGCTCCTCGGTTAATGGAGACATGATCCTCACACTTACAGCGAAGAGTGGTTCGGAACTAGGATGTTTTTGAATGGACGAAGTAAATGAAAGAAGGTTGAAATTTGAGAAGGAACTTGGAGATATGGTTAATATTAATAATATTATTGAGATGAAATACTGAAAATAGGATTAGTATTGCTTTTCTGCAAAATCCTTTGACTATTGCTAAGCCTTACCTTGACTCCCCTCAGCCTGCATTCCTGAGTCTAATTTTACACCTTTAGTCGGGTAAGTCTTGCGGAGTACCCCATGTACTCAGGGTTTGTTAACCCCCTGTTGCAGGTAAGTTGAGTAAACAGTTCTACGAAGGATCGTGCCGGTCATTGGATCGTACATGGATGAAGATGTGTATATAATGAAACCCTTGGGCAGGGTGTTTAGTTGTATAAAGCTACTCCACTGCGAAACTCTGGTTTGGGATAATGTAATTGTAATCTATGTTTAAGTAATACTTCCGCACTCTTTACTCTGATTCAAATTATTTGTGTAAACTGTTGTAATACTTGCAAGGTCTTTACAATGAGATCCTCGGGGAAATTAGGGTTTCCTATGAAACCCGACGGGTCACCTAAGTCAAAGGGAACTCGTGCAGACTAGTCAATGGTCCTTAGGGACGATGACGTGGCACGTGGGCCCTATGATTAAGGCGGTTCCGTCACATCCCGCGAGAACCGAGCAGCCGCCGCCGCGAGCAATTAGCTCGATTCGCCACCAATTCCTCTCGGTAAGCCTTTGAGGAGCTTCGCTGTGATCTTGTGAGGTTCCCGAGCACTTCCCCCTTCGATTTGTGCATTGACACGCCTCCGCCGCCGTTGCAGAGATCCACCGTCCGCCGGATCACGTCGCGAGCTATCTCCGAGTCGATTTCCGGCCTTCCCATCACCCTAGGTGAGCTTGCGATGCTCTTCCCGATCTATGGGTACCCTTCCCGACCTATTTCATGCACCGAAGGCCGAGTTCGCCTTCTCCGGCTGCTCTCCGGCCATGGCGCCGCCGTCGGCCTCTGTTTTCTGGCCGGGAGCACCGCCACCCCTCCTCTCTTTTAATCTGATCCGCCGATTTTGAATCGGACGGCCGAGAGCAGCCCATACCGATTCGGCCGGCGTTTTTGCGAATAACCCCCTATAGTTTTTAATGCTTAATCCGCAGCCCTTAGCGTATTCAGTAGTTTACGTTTTCTGTATTTGAAGGCGTATTTATTTTCGGTATATATGAAAATGTGTTTTCAGATTTGAAATCAAAACTATTTTGTTCGTAGTTTCTCCGTTTTAATTCCGATTTGAATGATTCAAATTGCGTTAGATTCATAATTTGATGATCTACCAGTTAGTACCACTGTTTCATATGTTATTAACTTTTAAAATTTGAGATTATATTTAATCTATTATTATTCTATTATAAATCTTGTAAAATTCATATCTTCCTCGTTTTAAATCCGATTTGCGCAAACTTTATATCGTTGGAATCGTAGCGATGCGTGGATTATTTTTATAAACTTTTCAATCTGCTTTTCTACTGTTGGTGTACTATTTCTAATCTAAATCTTGTTTGCTTCGTGTATGATTGCCTCGATGATTGTGTGGTGATTTTATGATCGAGTTCAGACGGTGAGCAATATGTTGGTGATCAAGAGTACGTTGAGGATCCAAGTTCTCCAGAGTACTTTGATTAAGGCAAGTATAGCATGGGATCTTCCTTGTTGTCCTATTCACCAAATAAATAATTGCATTTGCATGTGTCTTCCTTGTTAACCATAGTTATTTCCTAGCATTGTTACCCTGTTCCTTGCCACCTATGGGATTATGCATATGGTAAATGTTGCTAGTGCGCTTTTGGGAATCATGATCATGTAAACTGATTAATTAAATATGCAATAAAGATTAAAAGATGCCTTTTAGCAACATGGAACTAGGGGATTCGACCATAGTTTTTGTGATGCTCAAAATCCTTCACCTTTGATAATGATCTGTAAGTATGACACCGGGATTGACAGTGCAACTATGAGGGCTACATGGCTCTGGTTTTAGCTCAGTATGAGGACCTTTTCTAGCTTGTTAGAGGTTACCGAAAGGCGCAAGAGGGGCTTAGACGACTCGGGTATAGTGCGGCCTCTGTCCATATGTGTATAACCTGCGTGACCTTGTGCCATATGGAAGGGGGGCTCTACATCTGCTTGCCAAGGAAACCTCGCGGCCCTAACATGTTAGACGAACCTTTGAAAGGCTTCATAGTGAAACCTTGCTCGCTCACCTTGGTAGTGTTATGGGGCTAGCTACCCCGAGCAAATGGGAATCACGGCTCATAGTGAAAGTGCACAACCTCTGCAGAGTGTAAAACTGGTATACTAGCCGAGCTCACGGTCACGAGCGGCCTTGGACGTCTTATAGAATAGTTATCTTTGGGGTGATGCTTACTTATTGCTAAATCTATTTATTGCTACTCATTAATTATGTTTACTATGATCATGAGAATGGGCTTATTCATTTGTTGCTATCCAACTGCATAAAAGGCTGATTAATTAAAAGCAAACCACTGTAAACCCGTGTCTATCCTTTTTGAGCCTCATAAACCCCATGTTATATTTGCTGAGTACGATATGTGCTCACTCTTGCTATATCAACAACAGTTAGGCTTGTGGTCAACCAGTCAACTGTGTCCCTGTGGAGTTGGCGTCTACACGCGAAGATCGGAGTGTCTTTCCACTGTTTGCTTCTTAAGGTTATATTTTAATTATACTACGTTATGTATTTGATCATTGTCTTTTGATATTACCTTGTATTTGTTGGCTTATGTGTGTGACTGATCCTGGGGCGCACATAAGGTTATGCATTCAATTTTATCCTTAAAATTGGGTGTGACAATAGCATGGCAGGCTTTTCGCCGGAGGAGATATGGAGGGGATCTGGGCTGCGTCCAGAATCACCCCTTCGCCGTTCGCGCTGACGACCCAGGTGATGGATCCCACCGTGAAGATCTGGCCCGGCGTCGGGAGCTTGATAGAGCTTGAAAAAATCACCTTGTTCGCCATGGAATCAGGTGGCACACCCCCTACCTAGTGCACCAACTGTCGACGGAATACCGGCGATAGTCTACCGAGGGGTATGCCCGCGGTAGTAGATGAGACGGTCAGGGTGCGCCTGAGACGAACGAGGGAGCACAATTTGTGCGAGACAGAGATTTAGACAGGTTCAGGCCGCCACGAGGCGTAATACCCTACGTCCTGTATGTTGCTGTGTTGTATTGCTAGTAGATTAGATGAATCGGGTAGACCCCCTGCCCGCCTTATATAGTCCGGGGGGTAGGGTTACAAGTTGATCTTGCCATACATAACAGATTACAATCCTAGCCGATCTGGGAAACCAATCGGCTAGATCCTAGGAAAGCTATTTTCTTGCCCGCCAAGGACTTGGCGGATATACGTGATCTCCTGGAGATCGTATGGGCGACGCGTCCTTGGTAGTTTAGGCCTGTTCGATAGACTTGGGCCAAGTATGACTATGCGGGTATACGGGCTTATACCCCCACACTTACCGAGCTTCTGGAATGTAGTGTAAGGCATCAAATTGACAGACGCGCCTCCATCCACCAACATCTTGGTCATCTGCACTCCGTCAATGTAACCCTTTAAGTACAGTGCCTTCAGGTGCCGATGCTTCGAGGGCTTGTCAAAGGTAGCCTGCTGTGCAATCACCAACCTGACCGCTAGTTCCTCGAGTTCATGTTCATCAGATTCTGACAGAGTCTCTGGCCTATGTACCGCTGATGCCCGAAATTCTGCAGGTAATATGACAACCATCTGGACGTCGGCTGCTTCCTTGCCCTTGTTGTCAGTCTCTTTCCTGCGCTAGATTCGCCTCGAGCGAGACTCTTCCTCCAGTTCCCTGTTCCTCAGGCGCTGGACGCGTCTCCTCTGGCTGCGTGTCAGGTAGCCAGGGCACCACTGTCCTTCTCGCCACTCTGGCTCGTCACGTTGGTAGTCCCTGTGCTCGCGTTCCTCATGTACATCCCTTTTCTCATGCCGATCGATACTCTGATGGGGGTACCTTATGAGATCGTGTATGGATCGACGGTTGGTCTGACGCCTCCTGTAATCCCGATACTGATCACTACATTCAGGACAATTGTCGATGGTCGGCAATTTTAGACCTTCATTCCAACAGTACCTGAAGAATGGACAATGCCAGTGCTCCTTCGCCCTCTCATGGTAGTAAGCTTCTTCTTCCTCTCTGGCCCTTCTACGGTAGTCCTCCTCTTCAAGCCATCTCTGATGATTTACTTCCCTATGTCATCGCCACTTGTTCAACAGGATCTGGGATGTTACCTTCTGCTTGTTGGATCCCCTTTTGGATGTCTCCCCTGCTCCACTTCTCCGATGGTGATCTGAAGGTTGGGGTCAACTGACGATTCCTTCTGGGCCTTTTCAGAAGTCAGAACCTTGACCTTACCCTTCGGGAGCACTGCCGGGACCATATTCTGATCCTTTGGGAAGGGGTTGTCTTCTATGCTCATCTTTCTGGAATTCTCGAACTTCAGGTCCCCCTCTATATGGCCTTCTGAATGAGCTGCCTGAAGATCCTGCATTTATTGGTATGATGAGCATCCCTTGCATGAAACTTGCAGAAGGTCTTCCCCTTCAGCTGCTTGGCGCTCGGTATGACATCGCCTACCGGGACCTTGATCTGACCATTCTCCAATAGGTAATCGAACAACTGATCGAGCTTCTAGGTGTCGAAACCATATTTCTCCTCAGCACACCAAGACTTGGGAACAGTCATCAGCTTTTTGCCCCACTTCAGCTCGACTGCAGCGATGTCTTCATCAGTCCCTTCGGACTCGTCGGAATACTCATTACTGATGAAGGCGCTGCCCTTGAACCGGTTCTCCTTGTGGTGAGTCTGTAGCTATGCTTCTGTCGCAGCCACCTTCTGGGAAAGCTGGCTCAGGCTCTCGAACTCCATTACTGCCAACTTCTCTTTGACCACTGAAGGAAGCCCCATGAAAGCTAGCTACGCCAGGCTGCTATCGGATATCTCTAGTGAGTAGCAGAGGTTCTGGGCTTCCCTGAATCTCTTGATGAAGTTGATGCCTGACTCATTTGGCTTGTGCCTCATACCAGCCAAGTCGGCGATGGTCTTCTCTTCGTCCCTAGTGTGGAAGTACGCGTGGAACTTCTTCTCCAGGTCAGCCCAGTTGGCGACCGTGTTGGGAGGCAGCGATGTGAACCAAGTGAAGGCTGGCCCGGTCAACGAGAGCGAAAAGAAGCGGACTCTGTGAGCATCTTCGACCGAGGCTTTGCCTAACTAGATGAGGTACCGACTGATGTGCTCCAAAGTGGTAGTGCTGTCCTGCCCGCTAAACTTGGAGAAGTCTGGGATCCTGTACCATGACGGCAAAGCTACCTGGTCGAACCAATCCAAAGAAGGGCGTTTGTAAACAACCGCCGTCCCTTTGGGCTTTAGACCGAATTGCTCCTTGAGCACATTGGTCATCTTCTGCAACAAATCTTCGTTCGGCCTTGAGGGCTGGTGGCTGACGTAAGGGCTGTAGTTCGGTGCCCCGTAGTAGCCTGGGTTCAGGTGCATGCCCCAGTAGTTGGGATCGGAGTAGTAGTAGTAGCCAGTTGCCCCGGAGGCGCAGTGCCATACCCAGGTGCGCCTCCTCTGGGTGCATTGGGATCAGCGCCTCTGCTCAGCTTTGGGTATAGTGGAGATATTTTTGCAGCCGATTGAGGGACCACGCCTATAGTGGCAAAGTTCTCTGCCTGTCCCTTCCGCTGTTGCGGCTGGGTTGATGTTCCTGCCGCTTCTGACGATCCCGCTGGCGGCACAGTGGTGTAGACGTGCCCGCTCGGTGCACGTTGCTCGCTCGGCATGTATTGCTTGAGCAAAGGTCTTCATATGCTCTAAGAAGGTGTGCAAGAAGCACTTCTGATTGTTGGCCACTGCGCCTTGGGTGGCCGTGTAGATCACCCTCTTGAACTCCTTGCGCTCTTCTTCTTCCTCCTTATCGGACTGTCCACTCAGAAGGTATCGGGGAAGCGCCGTCCTCTGGTAAATGTGCTTGTCAAGCCTCTTGGAAAAGCATCCGAGGCAGGCCTCCAGGAACTCGGAGACATACGAAACTGGAACGGTCCTACGGAGCACGGAGCGAATAGACCTAGCTAGCTTCGACAATCGGCGTAGATGAGCACCGATGAATCTCCAAGCGTGCCAGTCAATTTGACTTGCAATTAACAAGGAAACAGAGTTGATCAGTAACACAATACGGAACCACTTGTTTGCCCCGAGTGGTTCCAGATATCCGGCCCAATGGGCCTTCTCAACAAGCCATCAGCTTGAGAGCCGACATCCGATCGCGCGAACCGATTATGCAGATTAAACAGAAACATCCGATTCCCTATTTAACCGATTCAGAGACAAACATGAATGAAAGCAAATTATATTAAACAGATCTAATTGATACATTGCCTTGTGCATCGAAACATGTCTTAATCTATCACATCTATTAATTAGGATCGACCGGATCGTTGCAGCTAATCAACACACTAGAATCAATCTTGACATGAATCGGACACAAGACAATGCATAAAAAAGATTGGAAGAATACAACGTGCAGCAAGCAAGCGCAAATAGTATCGGCTAAACAACCGATCTGATGTATAGGCACCATACAAGCCTATAAGGTAAACGATGATGCTTTGACTCTTTGACTAATCTACCGAACTCGTCACTTATGCCAAGGAGATCAACCGGATCATTGCAGCCCATGACGTAAGCTAATGGTTAGATCTATTAATCAAAGACTCTCCACACAATTACTTTATTACTTGAGTGCAGCCTATACACAATCAAGATCTGAACTAACCAGCTAATGATAAACAGATCTACTTGCCTAAACACAATAATCGATTGATATTCAATTAAGGCAGATAGACGCAAATATTTAAGCCAACAAGAACAGATCAAGATTGGGCAGATTGATGATGCTTAAAATAAATGAACAATAAACAATTATAAGCAACATCAGTAACTTAATGAATCTAATCAACATGCCAAGTTAATTAGAGCTGATAACTAACCCTCAATTCAATCTAAGCATGACTTAGATCAAATGAGAATCGATAACTACCCGAATCCATGTAGCAATGCTGCACGATCCAGAATCGTACTAACAATACATGATAAACACGAGCGTGACAGTACTTACAGCAAGCCTGCATCCACCGGATGACATCCAACTTGTCGAAGAACTCGCCGGTTCTACACTACTCCTACTCCTAGGGTTTTTGGCCGGTGGCCGAAAAAAGGGAACTGTTATTGTATTGATTGACGTGTGTCTCCTGTTATAATGCGCTTGGGTTTATATTTATACCCAGCAGATAGAGGGAAAATCTCAACCTTGCTTTTCTTGTAGGCCCTTTCCATGATCACTTCGTCATGGCTATTGCAAAATCCACCTTTTCCCGATCCGATCTTCAGCCTTCAACACGCTCTTGCCGACGCCACCAAATACCCGATCAAAGCTTCTAATCGGCTAACTTCTTCTCGCACCTGTCACCTCTTGACCCATCCAAAATCCGGTGTAAACAAGCAATCAGTTTATTTCATCAGCGAAGTCCTGAACGAGTCCAAGACTCGCTATCTGACGTTGCAAAAGCTGATCTACGCCATCCTCGTCACATCGTGCAAGCTTCGTCACTATTTCGAAGCCCACCCAATTGTGGTGGTTACCCAACATCCCCTCACCAACATCCTTCGCAACAAAGACGCCAATGGCAGAATCATGAAGTGGGCTGTGGAGTTAGGAACCTATTCTCTTGAGTTTCGCAATCGAACGACGATCAAGTCACAAGTGCTGGCCGACTTCATCGCCGAATGGACAGAGATGCAGGAACAAGTACCCGTTGAGCAGGAGGAACACTGGACGATGTACTTCGACGGATCCCTCAGCATCGGAGGCGCAAGTGCCGGCGTACTTCTTATATCACCTTCGGGTGAACGCCTCCTCTATGTGCTAAGAATATATTTCAAGGCCTCCAATAACACTTCCGAGTACGAAGCTGCCATCCACGGCCTGCAAATCGCCACCGAGCTTGGCATCCGGAGGCTCATGGTGTATGGGGACTCCGCCCTAGCTATCAACTAGGTAAATAAAGATTGGGACTGCAACAGTGAGAAGATGGATGCCTATGTCGCCACAATCAGAAAGCTTGAAGGGAAATTCCTGGGCATCAAGTTTCACCACGTCATCTGAGCTGAAAATCAGGTAGCTGATGAACTGTTGAAGCTTGGCTCGTCACAGGCCGATATCCCTCCCGGTGTTTTCGTCTAAGACTTGGTCAACCCCTCCATCCAGACAGAAGAAGAAAAATAGAAGCCTCCTCGTCCGATCAGATGGTGGCATGCGTCTCCAACTCCAAAGATGATTGGAGAGCACCCTTCATCGCTTATCTGCTCGAAGCCAAAATCCCTGAACATAAAATCGAGGTAGAACGCCTCGTACGACGCTCCAAGAACTATTTTCTAGTTGATAACAAGCTCATGCGTAAGAATGCCATGAGTAAAGTCCTTCAAAAGTGTGTCACACAGGAAGAAGGCGTCAAGATACTCCAAGAAGTACACGGAGGCATGTGCGGCAACCATGCGGCTTCACGTACTCTGGTCGGCAAAGCTTTCTGAGCAGGATTTTACTGGCCCACTGCCGTCCAAGACGCCGAGAAGATTGTGCGGCACTGTGAGGCGTGCCAGTTTTTCAGCAAGCAAATACACGTCCCGGAACAAGAGCTACAAACCATACCTGCATCCTGGCCTTTCGCCACATGGGGACTGTTGACGGTAGTTGTACCATGCTTTTACCACATCAAAACCATCAACAAGACATTCTTTCTAGAAGAAAACCACCAAACACATAGTGACTTGGGTATAAATAACTTGGTTCCACATGTACTTGTCATTATTTGGTTGCAGGCACTCAGAACATGTACTTTTGAATGTCCAGAAGCTCCATATGTAGGTTGGGAAACCAACCAAGTATGGCAAAATGACAAACTAACTTCATAATCATCAATATCATAGCTTCTGGAGATAATGTGCAAAAGATGGGCACAAGGTAGGGGTCAGCCGACCCCTACTTGAGCATACCAGGGCCTTGCTGCTAGACCATGATCCATGACACACTCCCAAGAGTCCATTTCCACCCTTGGATCACAAGTGTGTTACCTCTCAACGGTGGCAAATGAAGTCCCATGGATCGATGAACCTACATCTCCATCATCCGAAGTGATCAAGGGGTCCCACCACTTCATACCCACTCTAAAGGAGGTGGAGAGGACCCACAAGGAAGGAGGATGGCCCCACTCATCATAGACGGGTCAGCCGACCCCCTTATGGAGCCCACTAGCCATCCTGTTTTCACCAATCGACACAACAAGAGGTCCCACACTCAAGGAGTTGGTCCCACCTGTCAAAGAGGGGACGGTGGAACCCCTTTTGGTGGCCAATCAGGCACAGATTTCACCCACCGACTCTACGCATGGAGGCATGCATGACCCTCAATCCACACCCTTGATTAAAGTCGGTTCAAGGTCGGTTTCAATCAAGGGCTATGATGGAGAAGCACTGTAGCACCCCTGGTGTTATTATAACTAAAACCTGCCATGTCATCATGATTGCATGCGAATCATCCCGCATAAACTCATTTTACTGTGCATTCACTATAATAAAGTTTATTACTATATGTTATTGTGCATAGGTGCTTTAGAGTGAATTGTTTTGCAAATGATTGTGTTTGTGTGTAATTATCTAAACCCATTTGGAAAATAAATAAATAAATAAAATAAAAAGAAAATCATTTATAAAACCCACAAACGGAACCAAAACCCTAATTCAAAAACTACAAGGAATTAGGTGTGGGGCCTTAAGTAAAAGTTGTACATCTTTAAAAGTTAAGAAACTTCTATTTTGGGTAATTTTGAAGTTACTAAATGAAATTTCAAATAAAACCCTACCCTATGTTTGAATATGTAGGTTTGAAATGCAAATTCAAAAACTATAAAGAATTTTACCAAGCACCTATAATAGAAGTGTAAAGCTTCCCGAATGGAACAACTTTTAATTTTGGAGATTTTGAAGTTATACTATGGAAAATTCAAATTAACCATAAACCAATGTTTTAAAATTCAAATTCAAAATGCCATTTAAAAAAAATATCAAGAATCTGACAAAACTCATTAAATAAAAGTTGTAGAGATCGAAAAATAGAACAAATTTTATTTTTACAGAAATTCAAGTTGTTGAGAAAAATCTTGAGAAATTTATTGGTTTTGAAATGAAATTCAAACTAAACTTTTACCCCTTTTTAAATTACTCGAAGCCTATTCAAAATTTGAGTGTGGTTCAAAAACCAAAGTTGTTCAGCACTAAATTTGCCACAAGTTTTATATTGGTGATTTTTCAACTTTGTACACAAAATGAAAAGTAATTTGGCAAAAGTCAGTTAGGGGGAGCTAGTACAGCTACAGTAACCCTGTCTCTCTCTGTCACGTGTACACGGGGGAGTCCGGCCGGGGCCGCGCTGCACGCCGGCGCTGCCCAGGGCCGGCCGGCCGCGTGTCGCCGAAGGGGCCGGGCCTGTAGGGGTCCTCCGCACGTCTTGCACCCCTCCGCTGTCCTATAAAAGCCCAGTCGTCGCCGTGTTCCTCCATTTTCTTCCATTGCCACCGCTGGCGAGGCTTCTCAGTTCGTGGCCAAATTGGCACCGCTCTGAGGCTCATACTCCAATTCCTTTTGCCACCAAGCTCGCCACCTCCTAGCGCCACTATCCGACCCATTTGTGTCGTTGTTCACCGCTCAAATAGTCTGCACGGGGTTCCCCGTGGCCGGCCAGAGCGCCGCCACGATCTGCTCGACACGACTTGCCCGCCTCGGTGAGCCTCTTCTCTTGCTGAAACATGTCTGAGATCCCTTGTGACCCCCTTCAACTTATGCGCTCGATCGTGTCCCTGTTGGTGCACAGACCCCGCCGGAACGCGGCTGTCACCGCCGGAGCACGACAGCGAACCCGCCATTAACGCCGACGAGACACCACCGGACGTCCTCCGCCCCTGTTTGCTCGAGCATCGAGTCTGGGTGAGTCTCCTAGACCTTCCCCGTGCCCTGAACCGAGTCCTACCGCACCCTAGTCACCGGAACACTGCTCGCCGGCGAGCAAACCGCCACCGGTTCGCCGTGAACGCGACTGCGCGTGCTCAGGTCACAGTTCGGCCAAACTGAGTACAGCATTAGATTCGTCTCATCTTGGGGAGTCTAATGGCCAGCTACGGCCTCATTGGCCACTGCCGGCCGCCTGCGGCCTTGGCCAGGGCTGGCCTGGCCGGCCGGCGGCCATGGCTGCAGCCCTCTGGCTGGCCAGAGCTGGCTGGAGGGCGGACAGCGCGAGCTGGGCCTGGCTGGGCTGGCCTAGTGCATAGGGACGCACTGTGGGGGAGCACTAGGCCACGTTTGGCTGGCCCAGTTGCTCTGGTCGGCCTGTTTAATTGATTTTTCCATTTTCTGATCAATTATTAGTATTGAGTTTTGTTATTTTTTGTACATACATATGTACTACTCTAAAAATTATGAAATTAATTATGTAGATTCCCAGTAGTATAAAGAATATTAGAAAAATATGAAATGCATGTTTTGGATACTTTATGTATGGAATAAAAATTCCCCTTTTAATTAGGAAATGGGACTTCTAGGATTTTTGTAGGCTAAAATATTAATCTAAAAATCATGAAAATTTTGTAGTCACTATTTTGTACTGTGGGCTACCTCCACAAAAATTGGTAGATCATTTGGAAGAGTTTAAATTGTTTCATCATATATGCTTAATTATTAATTAATGAAAGAAATAGGAAACCCTTAATGTATTGGGGTTTTGTGTGACTTTTGAGATTGAGCGTTGACCCTGGGAATTAACCCAAAGCGACCCTTAGCACTTTACTTGTTTGCCTAAGGCCATCATTAATTTGTAGCTGGGAATAATTATTGATAAATCATGTAACCACTGCATATCGTTAACGATTGATAACTTGCTTAGTGGTAATATTGTAGATGAACTAATGTGGCTTTCAATGACTACTAAAATGGTCAATAAAATGATAGGATAATTTTGTTGGCTTGCAACTTTATCGTGAAGAAAAATTGTACTCCACTCTCTAAACTAAATTTACTTTTATTTATTAATTCACATATTAGTGCATCTCATGCATAATGGCATCCATATCATCATGTTAAGCATTGCAATATTATTTCGTGTAGCGAACGCACGGTAATTATTATCGGAGGCAAGCTCCGAGTAAGGTCTTCACTCGGTGGACGTGGATCTTTCTCGGTGATTGACTTCAGGGTATTATCTACTCCAAGCAACTCGACCGGGCTCGTACAGACTGTGTGACCTCGAGGGCATCGACATCCCAACTCCTGGAACATCGAACATCTCCGTCGCTTCTATCCTTGACTACATGTCAAGGCAGATATGTGTATTTTCGTTTTGATTACTTCAATAAAAGTTACATTGCTTCCACACACACATATATGTCAACGTTTGTAGATTAGCAATCGCTAGCATTCATCGCCAACACGTAAGCCCCGCACCTGCTTGGGCAGCCTAACCTCATCGCCGCATAAGTCCCGCAACTGATCGGTCAGCACGACTTCACCAACGCGTAAGCCCCGCACCTGCTCGGGCTACCTAGCTTCATTGTCGCATAAGTCCCACAACTAATGGGCAGCACGACTCTACTAACGCGTAAGTCCCACACCCGTTCGGGTAGCCCAACTATGTCGGCGCATAAGCTCTGCGTTCAGCAGGCTACCCAATATCGCCTCTCCACCGACTACCCCGATAGATTTGGGAAGCCATCGCCCACGATAAGCGTAAGCCCTGCCAGGTGCAAGAAGCTCCGCCACCACATAAGCCCCAGGGACGCCTGGGCCGCTAAGTCTTCGCTATTACATAAGCCCTGGAGACGCTTGGACAGTTTTAGCAGCGTCTCCACAAAGCCCCGTCAAAAGGAATGGGCACCAGGCGCCGATCCCTCTAGAAAGCTACATACTCCGGCTCCTCGCTGATCAACCCGAAAAGCGTCAACCATATCCAAAGCGCTCCACATCACACATGATCAACATGAAAAACATATATGTTTACGACGCTCCGTGTAACACCTCTGGTGTTACGGTTAATTAAAACAACAATGTCATCATGTTTAATTTAATTGTCTGCATATGATTGTGCTTAGGGATCTTAGAGTGTTCTGATTATGAATGATGATGGCTGTGCAATTAAGTCTACGATTGAATTTCCAAAATAAAATTCAAAGGGAAAATTTATTTAAACCCTAAATTGAGTCCCCAAAGCCCAATTCAAAAACTGTAAGGAATCTGATGGGACTGCCTTAATAGAAGCTATAGATCTTTTTAAATGGAAAACTTTTATTTTGGGTGATTTTGAAGTTCTTAAATAAAAATTTGAATTAAACCCAAAATTACTATTTTGAAGTTCAAATTATAAATACTAATTTCAAAACCATCAAGAATCTGACCAAACTCCCTTAATGAAAGTTGTAGGGCTCAGCAAGATGAACAACTTTTATTTTTATAGAATTTCAAGTTGTTGAGAAGATTTTTCAGAATTTAATCAAATTGCAAATAAAATTCAAAAAGTACATTTACCCCTTTTTGAATAGTTTCAAAATTGTGCAGATTTTGAATTGGGTTCAAAAACCAAAGTCGTGTAGAATTAAGAGTACTACAACTTTTGTATTGATGGAATTTCGAGTTGGTGCACAAAATATAGAGAATTTGGTCAAAACCCAAAAGTAGGGTAATTCAATGAGCTACAGTACTTCGCCCTCCCCTGTCCTTGTGTCGTGCCAGGCCACCCCACCGTGCCCTGCGCGCGTAGTGCCGCCCGTGCCGGCCGGCTGTGTGCTCCCCGGCATAGCTGAGATTGTGGGGGTCCCCGCGCCGCCCCGAATCGCCTCTGTCCCTGTGATATAACCGCCTAGATTATACGGCCCACATGCATCATCAGTGTCCTAAGGACCTCCAATTAGTCTGCACGAGTTCCCCTTGACCTAGGTGGCCTGCCGGGTTTCCTCAGAAACCCTGAATTTCCCCGAGGATCTCATTGTAAAGACCTTGCATGCATTACAACAGTTTACACAAATGATTTGAATCAGAGTTAAGAGTGTGGAAGTATTACATAACCATAAATTTACAAATATACAATTTACAATACCTCGAACCAGAGTTTCATAGTGGAGCAGCGGCATACAACTAGTCACCCTGCCCAAGGGTTATATCAGATACACATCTTCATCCATGCACGATCCGTTAACTGGCACGGTCCCAAGCAGAATTGTACTCTCGGCTTACCTGCAATAGCGGTTAACAAACCCTGAGTACTGGGGTACTCCGCAAGACTTACCCGACTAAGAAAAAGGAATGAGACTCAGGAATGCAGGCTGAGGGGAGTCAAGGTAAGGCTTTTAGCAAGAGTCAAAGATTTTGCAGAAAAGCAATACTGATCTTTAATTCTACTTTCAATATTTAACTCAATATTATTTTACTCAATAAGCATAGATCTCGGTTCTTCCACATGTATCCTTCATTTTCATTCTCAAAACATCCTAGTTCTGAACCACTTTTCAGGGTAAGTCAGTGGATCAAGTCTCCTTTAACCGAGGAGCAACGACGATTTGAATCGATTAATACCCAGCTGGGGATCCCAATCCACACTGCATATGTAGCACTTAAGCTTGCATATACCAACCCCGTCTACCACAGCTTTTCTATCGCTGAACCGATACTGCACCACCCGAGAGCACATTACTCCTCTTGTCTCCAGGCATGCCGGCCACGAGGGTACACGCTACTCTCGCCATCTCTCCACTCCCAGTGCGTGGTTGTCGATTCAAGCAATAGAGCCACCGAAGATAGGGCTTCTTGGAGTATGTGGCTAGTTGCAAAGTCTCAATCCAGCTGGCCTACAACGAGCGGTCCCTAATTCTTTTTTCGTCGGTGACAATGCATTGGGACTCTAACCCAAGTACAAAGTAACCAAACGGTTTTCAAATCCCTGCCCGCCGGCGACAAAGCATTGGGACTCTAACCCAAGTGTTCAACCGCCGAGCGGATAGTTCCCTTTTCCGTTGGTGGTCAAACATTGGGACTTTAACCCAATTGATACAACCACCGAACGGAAAATTCCTTTCCGTCGGTAGCAATGCACTGGCCAAGTGCACAACCGCCGAATGGAATTATTTCCTTTTTTCCATGAATTATCAATAGTATATCACCAAAACTCAGAAAATAGCATTTTGAGCAAAACTAAATTAATTAAGCAGGGCTAAGCATTTTCAAACATTTTTATTTTAAATCAGGTTTGAAGGAGAGTATTTCAGTGGATAAGGGTGGTAATGCATCAATTAGGTTATCACACAACTCCTATCAACTTAATGCAATAGATTAACTCAAGTTATAAACATTTTGTAAATCACAAGGAAGGCGCTGAATGCACCGGGGCTTGCCTGTGTTGCAGGTCTGTCACTTCTGCCAGATAGTTAGAGGAAACCCACTTGACTTCTCCTGACGATTAAGCCTTCCGTCGGGAATCAATCAAGCAATTCTCCCGAAAACCCGATCACTACACGTAATAATAATATGAGGCTTAACATGATGAAATGTATGCCATGATGTAGGAGATGCACAAAATCATGGATCAATAGAAAGTAAACTTAATTAGAAAGTTGAGTGCAACTTTTCTTCACGATGAAGTTGCAAGCCAACGAAACTAATTACTATCGAGTATTAACTACTTTGGTTTATTGACTATCATAGCAGTTGTTGAAAGCTAAACTAGTTCTGCTATAACAATGGCCGAACTCACTTAAGTGACTCATAAAATCCTATTATCATATGTGTGCAACATAAACTACTAATGTTCTTAATTAGCAAATGATCTACCTACTTGAAGTTAATTTAAACATCTTAATTGACATGATTAGCATAAGCTTTAACAAGTTGACAAGATACCAAGGGTGAGCACATGATAATGACCCAAGGTTAACACACAATCCCAAATCACACAATCCCAAAATTGATTAAGGTTTCTATTTATTTTATTAATCGATTTATAGAGTATTAAATAGTGATTAAGTAAACTATTTCCATTTGAGCCCAAACTTTTCCTACAGATAGAGTTTGACCCAAAACAGTACCTAAATAAATTTCATGATTTTTCGATTAATATTTTGACCTACAAAAATCCTAGAAATCTCATTTATTAATTAAAAGGCACATTTTATTTCATGCAGAAAGTGTCCCAAACATATATTTAATATTTTTATAGCAGTCTACACCTCACAGAGAGCTCACATAAATATTTTTATGAATTTAGGAGAAATAGATTTATTCCTATAAAAATAACAAGGTATAGCACTATTCCTTCTAAATCTAATTCAGAAAATCAATTTTTATTCGTAGGAAAAACGAAAAAACCAAACCGGCCCGAATCGGCCCACACAGGAGCCGACCGACCCAGCGCTCTCTCTTTCTCCCTCGGCCGCACCATCGTGTTATTGGGCCGGACCAGCTAACACGCGGCCCAGCTGACCGTCTCCTTCTCCCCTTCTCGTTCCCTGTGCACACACACTCCCGTGCAGGCACGGCGGCTCCGTCGCGACGGCCTGCTGGTGACCACCACACCGGCGAGCCTCAGGACACCACCAAGCTACCCACAACCCAGAGAAACTAGCTAATGGAGCAATCGATTGATTTGGGCTCGTAGCACGCCTAGCCATAGCTATGGCGGCTCGGCTGTTTGGAGTACACCGGCGTGGTGGTGTTCCGACCGCTACGGATCGGTAGCGTTGTTGACGGTCGATAACGTCAACTTTTATTAGAACTTTAGACACAAAAGGATACATGAAAACATACTAGTCTAGGGTTTTAACTGACAATTTCCACGAGTTTTGCATGTTCTGTATTTTCTAGGGGTCATTCTAGAAAAGCATTAAAGAAGGATTAAAGTGCATAATTATCACGAAACGTAACCGCGAAGGAAACATCATCATCGAAAAACTAGAAGCTTCTGGAACACACCCGAAGCGACCGGGGCCCGCACCTTGCCAGGGTGGGGCCGGCCGGCGCCCCTCGGCTAGGGTTTAGCCCTGCCTTATGGAGTCTTCTTCCGCCGCCTCTTAGGAGTCATCTCAGCCCTATGTTTCAGTTGGTTTGATCCTACGGCGCACGTTCATCCCACCGGGCTATAAATAAAGAGGCAGACCCCCTGGAGGCATCAATCAATCATTCATCGAAGGCAACAAGTCTTCAAGCCATCAAGAGCCTACTAGTTCATCAAGAGCCTTCTAGTTCATAGTTCTAACCTAGTTAGATTAGAGAGTAGAGGAGATCTAGTTCTTCGGCGGGATCTGGAGCCCCGGCATCCGTCTGGAGCGCAGAGTTCGGTATAGTTCTGGTTATTTCTCTATTATTGTATTCTTCATTATGATTAGGGAAACATTATTCTTAATAGTTCATATGTTCTTGATTACAATAGTCTTTGTCTACTTTAATTATATGTCTAGTATAGTTGGTTTGATCTTATTGAATTCATGTAATTGCTCATATAGCGTTTATCCAAACGATCGTTGGGTAGATGATGAACAATGTGTAGACGTGGTGTTTAGATATTTCGTTTATCTGCGAGTGCACCCTGATGCTACGTTGATTCCTCTGTAGTCCACCCCCGTATGTAGGCAAGCAGTCATGGTCGCGAAGTTGGGTGATGACTCTGTTTCACACCTTTCCTAGATGATGCCCTTTGCATGTGATCATGATATAGGACTAATCTGACAATGATTGCTAGATGTAATTGCACTAGTTAGAGTTATTCATTGACGTAGTTATAGAATTACCTTAGATATTAATTCCTTAGCTAATCTGTTGGCTAGCTATTACTATGACTAGAAAGTGCTCTAATGTTTATCTTTATTAATGATGCTTGATCATACTTATCACCTGTATTTATCCTTATTATCTTGTGACCTCTACCTGTTATGAGTAGAGTATATGACATCGGTAATTTCACTTATTCATTGTATATAGTTGTTATCAATATAATAGATTATAGTTTAACCAAGTCCTTCCCAGTGGTATAAATATAAATTGACAACTTGGTAGAACTCCTAGGTAAAATGCTACAGGTATAATTATCTGTTCGCTTGCAGAATTGTTCTTAGTTTATATTTATTTATACTTCTACCTAGTCACATGGAATCATATATAAAACCTTTATTTATTCTTAGCATATATAATTAGGATTGACAACCCAGTTCATGCTAAAGAATGTTGGTAATAGATAAGTGGCTAGTTGCTAATGATCAGTTAATTAATTACCATACATCTTCTAATCTCGTCTCTAGTGTTAAAGGTTATAAAGTTATATTTGGCGACGTTAGTAGATGTCAACAAGCATTTTTGGCGCCGTTAGTAGATGTCAACAAGCATATTGATAACACATATGCATCATGGATAAGATTATATTACCAATTGATCTCTAACTCAAACAGGCACGCCCCTATTTTTTATCATTTACTTATCTTATGCAGGGTGATGAATGAATGGTTTTTCTCTTCTAAACAATTTCACTGACGATCCAGAGAAACTCCTGAGAAGAAAGAAGTTTGTAGAGGCGAGGGACAATTTTAAGCTACCATCAAGAACACCCATCGCTGCTCAAGTTAGTTCATCAAAGGAGCCAGCTCCAACATTGGAAGAAGTACACTTAGGAGAAGCTTTAGCTTCTACGTTTGAAGACATGGCTGAGAAGACACTGCGCGAGTTCTCTGCCCCAACAACAGAAAACATCCGGACTGGACCAGTAGTCAACACGGGGGAGAATGGATTCGAGCTCAAGCTTGCTCTTATCACCATGGTTCAAGCCAGCCAGTTTTGTGGAAAAGCTCATGAAGATGCAATTGCACACTTACAACACATTTTAGAGATCTGCAGCACCTTCACGATCAGAGGAGTACCAAGAGATGCTATTTTACTCCATCTTTTCCCATTTTCACTGTTGGGGAAAGCTAAGCAGTGGTTCTACACCAACAAAGACAAGAACACTACATGGGACCAATGCTCAACTGCTTTCCTGGCAAAGTTCTTTCCTATAGGCAAAACATGCTTTGCGTGGGAAAATCTCAAGCTTTCAACAGCAACATGACGAATCATTCACTGAAGCATGGAAGAGATTCTAAGATTACATTGAAGACTGTCCTCATCATGGGATAGAGGATTGGCTACTGATGCAGACCTTCTACCACGGGCTTATCTCAAGCACCCGTGAGTCCATAGATGCTGCAGCTGGAGGAGCTTTCCTGTCACTGAAGCTTCCAGAAGCTCAAGCACTTGTGGAGAAGATGGCCTCAAATCCGAGCTGTAATGAAGAACGTACTCAACCTCGCAAGAGAGGAGGCATCCATCATTTGAAGGAGACTGACATGGTCACTGCCAAACTAGACCTCATCATGAAGAAACTTGACATAGAGAAGAAGGGAGTCATGCATATTGATGATTCACGCATGACCTGTGAAGAATGTGGAGATTACGGGCATTCAGCTGTCAACTGCCCTACGCTACAAGAGGATGTGAACTTCATCAACATCACTTACTATCGTCCTCAGCAAGGTCAAGGATGGAACCATCCAAACCAAGGATGGAATCAGCAACCTCGACAAAGTAATTACCAGGGTAACAACCAAGATAATAATTACAATAATTATAATCTTCCACCTTTAAGAGATTTAGTTGCTGGCCAATCTAAATTGATAGATCAAATGTCTAGAAAGGTAGCCTCGAATGATAAAGCTTTAGAAAACATAAATGCCAGAATGGATACCTTCGCTTCTGCTATAAAGAATCAGCACAGCTTTAATCAAATATTAGAATCACAATTAGCTCAGCTTGCTGCTGCTATCCCTCCATTTGAGAAAGGTAAGATTCCAGGCCAGCCGGAAGATTTGGAAACTGCTAACCTTGTTGATATTCACAATGCAACACAATACCAAATTGAGCCTGCAGATATACAGTGGATAGATCACTCACTACCTGAGAAGATGGGAGACCCTGGAAGACCTGTCATTCCTATCTCCATAGGATGTCACAGCTTTCCAGAAGCTATCTGCGATTTCGGCGCAAGTGTCAACATAATGCCTAAGGTAATCTTTGAGAGAATATTAGGTGATCCTTTGTTGTACACAGATATGCATTTGCAGCTTGCAGATCAGTCCATTTGCTACCCCGAGGGAGTACTAGAAGAAGCTATTATCAGAGTGGGGCAATCATATGTCCCAATTGACTTTGTCATCATGGATACCAGAGGAGATATGAAGGCACCCATTATCTTGGGGCGACCATTCTTATGCGCAACCAAAGCCATTATCTATGCGGAACCCGCAAAGAATGTTCTCTCCATCAAGGACAAGAAAGAAAGATTCTCATTCAAGAACCACATCCTGAAGGATCCAGCATTCCCGAAGCAATTCCATCAACAAGAAAAGCAATAACAACAAGTATCCAAGAAGAAGAATAATAGAAGATGGAGGAAGAACAAGCCCCGACTTGTACCTGAAGAAACCGCTCAACTAATCAATGCTATCAACACAGAAAATGATCATATGCTCCCGAAACCATTCCCAATAAAGAAAAGTGACCCAGGTGTACCAATCATTGACTGCACAATCAGAGACATCACTTTTCCTGACACCATCTGCGACACTGGATCAGGCATCAACGTAATGTCCAAAAAGGTATATGATGAATTATTTGATGATTTACCATTATACCCAACATATATTCAGTTGCAGATGGCAGACCAATCACTGAGATTCCCTGAAGGCATAGTTAAGGACGTAACGGTAAGAATTCAAGATAAATATATACCCGCAGATTTTCTAGTTCTTGACATGCAAGAAGACAACGAATCGCCTATTCTTTTGGGAAGACCGTTCCTCTACACCGCCAATGCTATCATCTACATCGGGTCTAGACAGATCCACTTTAACCTACCCACTGGAAAGGTACGCTGTCAATTTAGAACACATCTTAACCATGAGCAGAACAGGAAGCAACGCAACAGGAGGAGATGCCAAGCTCGCCGTCAGGCTGCCCAGCCTCACTGTGGATGGGAGGAGTTCCCTAGTAAGATTGTGAAGTATGAAGACTGCTACAAGGAGCAAGAAGAAGCCGTACAAGCACCACGCTGGAGTGAGTGGGAAGCGGAAGCTGAGAGGATGGACCAGATTGCTAAAGCAGAGAAAGAAGAGATCCAGGCACAAGTAGAAGAATGGATGAAGAGAGACGAAGAATCAAGAGAAGCATACAAGGAAGAGCTGGAGCTAGGAAAGAGAGAAGCAGAAGAGACAGAAAAGAGATGGAAGGAGAAAGAAGAAGCACCTGCTACACCACTACATAATGGGGAGTTAACTGAGGTAACCTCAGACAATGAACCTACTGAGTAAGTACTCTCCTCTATCTAAGTCCAACCGGTAGACTTTAAATTCCGTACCCTAGCCATTAGGTTAGGATGGTAGTTATCTAATTAAGTTAGCATTCATTAATAATTTTACTTTAACACATTTAGCACAATCATTTTTTGCATATTAAAAATAAATAACAAAAATGTTTACTGCCTTATTCACTGCATCATAAATATTAAAGCCCCATGTGAATGAACCTATGGTAACCCTGTAGGCATATTTACTGTGGTGGCATAAAAGTAAAAATAAAAATAACAATCTATATTTACTTTGTTGCATTATGAAAATCCTAAGCCCCATGGGAATGAATATTCCCTGTGGTGGCATAAAAAACATATATAGCATGCATACATTTTTTGGTTGCTGCATAAGAAACTTATAAAAACCCCAAAAAGAGAATCATGTTAGAATCCTGTTAGAATCTATTAATTAAAATCAACTCAGAGAATAATCAATTGCTCATTGGCTGACCGCTAACCCCTTGATAAATTCAAGCCTCGAGTTTTGGTTTTCTTGTCGAAGTACAACTATGCAGGAATAATATTATGACTAAGGAGAGAGTCTATTAGTGGCACCCACCAGGACTACTACTAGCTCACTCTGAGAAACATTCAAGCACCAAGTATTGCAAACATCAAGCTTGGGGGAGGAGCATCCCCTAGTTATCAGGTAACTATACCTATGCGCTTATTGAGTCTACTTTATACAAGCACAAAATACCAAAAATATGTGAACACATGAAGGTTCACCATAGTATCATAGGAAAATCTAAAAATACCAAAAATATGTGGGCACATGAAGGTCCACACCATTTAGAAAAACCCAAAAATATGTGGGCACATGAAGGTCCACTCAGTTAGGAAGCTTCTGCTAGAAATATAAAATCAATCACTTACCATGGAGTGGTACTAAGCCTAACCCCTCTCCATAAGATTTGGTGTCTTCGTTGGCAATTGAGTTCACAGAAAAAATACAAGATCAAAGAGCTAGTCAGCCCGACACCTCTACGCTGTCGATACACCTGCTCCTAGAAGGATCACTCAATTTACAACATCAAAGACCCTGTGAAACGTCAAGCTTGGGGGAGGGAACACTCCATTTTAAGTCCAGCTAACTATCAGTTTCCCACACTATTATTCTAATCATTATTACTATATCGCTTTTTCGCGTAAGTTAGCTACTAAGATAAAATTTGAAAACCAAATAAATATTTAGCTATATATTAGAGTTTGTTTAGAGTCTGTCTAGGTTAGAACCAAATTAAATTTGATGAACACTAAAATTTTGTTTTGGAAATGATGAATAGTTGCTCTGCCCAATTCCTTTCAAGTGCCTAGTTGTCAAACTTAGATTCTCCTGAGTTTTGGATACTACTGTTTTAATCTGAGAATTTACTCTGAACCTGAAACTTGTGGAAGCATATGCTTGAGCTAAGTCTAGGTAATTGATTGATATGATTCATGAAGGTTGAGCTGCTATTTATCTTATTCCTAGCATTACTAAGTTCTGGAGATTTATTTTTGAAAACTTAAAATCTACATGATGAGCTCTTGTATGACAAAATGTGAATTCCTACCAAAGCCATATATTATACATTTAGAGATAGGAAACTTTTGCACATTCATGCTGCTTGCTTTGTATTGAGTTTAGTCAACCTTTGTTGAACACCATATGAGAGTCTTGTCATGCTTTTAAAACCAAGATCACGTACACACTTCAGCACATATGCATTATTCCTACCATGGGAGTAATCGCAACCATTTCCACTTTCATCTATGTTCATCATAAAAATGTTTTCTCCTGCACTGGGAGTGAACACTAAAAATATATAAACCCCATAGGACAGCCCTGTTATAAATGCTCTAAGTTTTCACTATTGTTATCTCTCCAAATCATGTATTGGATGCATATGGCTATGCAAAAGTATGAAAAGAAAAGGGAGTAAAAGATGGACAAGTGTCCCAGCATTAAAACAATGGGTACTAGATGCCCGCCTCCCGAATGAAAAAAAAGAAAGAAAAAACAGGGAGAGAGAAGAGAAAGAGAAAGAATAAAGATAGCCCATGTGTTCCACCAAGTTCCAAAGGAAAGTGAATCATTTCCAAAGAGCATAAGTAGAATTAGAGTTAGCCACTAAATACCACATATACACCTATCCACCATATTCCATACACATGCACATCTTGGTTTGATTGTATGCCTCGATTCTCTGTGGATCCATCATTTGACTTTACAACATATGAATTGCAAGTATACTTAAACCTTGTTATTGCCACTCCTATGAGCTCCATTATAATCTTTAGTTATGGGAAGGCATAATATTAATGCCTTAAGTGAGATCCACAAATACCATATATACTGAGAGACTTGAGGGTGTCATACAATTAAGCTCTGAGTTTTATTTTGAAAACTTGCAAAACTCCGGAATACTGGTACTGTGAAGAATTTGAGACATAGTGCTTGACTTAATTGTTCTATCTTTCAATTGCTTAAAACTTATGAGAGGGTTGTAAAGCTCCATAGTTAAAGGTAAAACAAGTAAGTCTAAAGGTTAGAGCAGTTATTGTATAATCTGGAGGAGAATATCTGTTTGAAAGTATGTGTACCTGGAAAGAATGAAAGCATTGTAGCAACTCCTGATCCAAATACAATAGTAATTAGGCTTAGTTTGTTTGTCAAGGGACTGGCAAAAGGTAAACTTGGGGGAGTTGTTAACGGTCGATAACGTCAACTTTTATTAGAACTTTAGACAAAAAAGGATACATGAAAACATACTAGTCTAGGGTTTTAACTGACAATTTCCACGAGTTTTGCATGTTCTGTATTTTCCAGGGGTCATTCTAGAAAAGCATTAAAGAAGGATTAAAGTGCATAATTATCACGAAACGTAACCGCGAAGGAAACATCATCATCAAAAAACTAGAAGCTTCTGGAACACACCTGAAGCGACCGGGGCCCGCACCCTGCTAGGGTGGGGCCAGCCGGCGCCCCTCGGCTAGGGTTCGGCCCCGCCTTCTGGAGTCTTCTTCCACCGCCTCTAAGGAGTCATCTCGGCCCTATGTTTAAGTTGGTTTGATCCTACGGCGCACGTTCATCCCACCGGGCTATAAATAAAGAGGCAGACCCCCTGGAGGCATCAATCAATCATTCATCGAAGGCAACAAGTCTTCAAGCCATCAAGAGCCTACTAGTTCATCAAGAGCCTTCTAGTTCATAGTTCTCGCCTAGTTAGATTAGAGAGTAGAGGAGATCTAGTTCTTCGGCGGGATCTAGAGCCCCGGCATCCGTCTGGAGCGCAGAGTTCGGTATAGTTCTGGTTCTTTCTCTATTATTATATTCTTTATTATGATTAGGAAAACATTGTTCTTAATAGTTCATATGTTCTTGATTACATTAGTCTTTGTCTACTTTAATTATATGTCTAGTATAGTTGGTTTGATCTTATTGAATTCATATAATTGCTCTATAGTGTTTATCCAAACGATCGTTGGGTAGATGATGAACAATGTGTAGACGTGGTGTTTAGATATTTTGTTTATCTGTGAGTGCACCCTGATGTGCCAGGTCATGTGGTAGTTTGCGTTGGTGATAGCTACGTTGATTCCTCTGTAGTCCACCCCCGTATGTAGGCAAGCAGGCACGGTCGCGAAGTTGGGTGATGACTCTGTTTCACACCTTTCCTAGATGATGCCCTTTGCATGTGATCATGATATAGGACTAATCTGACAATGATTGCTAGATGTAATTGCACTAGTTAGACTTATTCATTGACGTAGTTATAGAATTACATTAGATATTAAATCCTTAGTTTATCCATTGGCTAGCTATTACTATGACTAGAAAGTGCTCTGATGTTTATCTTTATTAATGATGCTTGATCATACTTATCACCTGTATTTATCCTTATCATCTTGTGACCTGTACCTGTTATGAGTAGAGTATATGACATCGGTAATTTCACTTATGCATTGTATATAGTTGTTATCAATATAATAGATTGTAGTTTAACCATGTCCTTCCCAGTGGTATAAATATAAATCGACAACCTGATAGAACTCCTAGGTAAAATGCTACAATGGAATAATTATCTGTCCGCTTGCAGAATTGTTCTTAGTTTATATTTATTTATATTTCTGCCTAGTCACATGGAATAATATGTAAAACCTTTATTTATTCTTAGCATATATAATTAGGATTGACAACCCAGTTCATGCTAAAGAATGTTGGTAATAGATAAGTGTCTAGTTGCTAATGATCAGTTAATTAATTACCATACATCTTCTAATCTTGTCTCTAGTGTTAAACGTTATAAAGTTATATTTGGTGACGTTAGTAGATGTCAACAAGAGTTCAGAAAGAGGGGGCCCAAAGGTCTAGGAGCTTACCCCAAGGACAATGCGTGCGCTGGTTGAGGCAGTGTCACAGCGGAGTCCGCTGTGGACGAAGAGATCGACAGCGACGGGATGACCCAAAGATGTCGATGCCGTTCCGGGAGCTCCAGCGATCTATGAATGAAATGGTTTGGCTTATGATTACCAGGGTCACACGTTGCTTACTGAACGATAGAACCCAGGCCACGAACCTTACCAAGAAGTGCTGGCCTCGGTGCGGCCCGACGCGGTGGTGCAACCGCCGGAGACCGAGAAGACGACGGTGTCGACTGGGCGACTCCGACGATGTCAAGGAGCGAAAAAGGGTTCAAACGATGCGCACCGTGACAGTGAAGCTAGTAGAGTGAGGAATTGGACGATGGAGGCATAGGGGCGTTGAATTTTGGCCGAGCAGAGAAGCTTGCCCGCAGCGGTAAGGAACGGAAACGGCGACGGTGTGCACTTTATAGGAGAACGAAGGAGGCATAACATGCCCGGGGCCCTCACGACCTCCGCAGTGGGCGGTGGTCGGGCCCGGCTGGCCCCGGCCGCTGCCAGCGGGCACCGCGGCATGATTTGCCGTCCACGACAGTGCGCGACAGAGAGTGCACCGGACCCCCCTGTAGAGTACTGTAGCAGTACCTGCCCTTTTGACTTTTAGGACCCAATTACTTTTTGTTTTACATATAAACTAGAAAAATTCCCAAAATAAGAATTGTGAAAAAATTTAAAGCTGAACAACTTTTGTTTTGAAAGAAGTTTGAAATTTTGAATAATTTTTGAATAATATAAAAGGGGGTAAATTAGCCTTTTGAAAGTCACATACAATTCATTTAAATTCTCAATATCTTTGTCAATAACTTGAAAATCTTCAAAAATAAAAGTTGTTCCATTTGTTGAGCTTAACAAATTTCATTAAATGAGTTTGGTCAGGTTCTTGCTAATTTTTGAAATAGTATTTCAAATTTGAATTTCAAAGCATTGATTTGAGGTTAATTTGAATTTCTACTTCATAACTTCAAAATCTCCAAAAATGAAAATTATTCCATTTTAAAATTACTAAAACTTTTATTAAGGGACTATCATCAGATTTTTGCTAGTTTTTGAATTTGAATTTCAAATTTAGATCTTCAAGCATAGATTGGGGTTTTATTTGAATTTGAATTTCAAATTTAGATCTTCAAGCATAGATTGGGGTTTTATTTGAAATTATTTTTAATAACTTCAAAATTACCCAAAATAGAAGTTTCTCAACTTTTCAAGACATACAACTTTTATTTAAGGCCCAACCTCTAATTTCTTTTCATTTTTAAATTAGGGTTTTGGGTCCGATTTAGGGTTTTAAATGGATTTGCCTTTTAGTTTCCAATCGGATTTAAGTAATTACAAACAAACAAGCATTTGGGTCATAGAATCAAAGAACCTATGCACAATCACATGTAGTAATAAAATTTATTTTAGTGAATGCATGATAAAAATGAGTTTATGCGTGATGATTTGCATGCAATCATGATGACATGGCATATTTTAGTTACAGTAGCATCATGGGTGTTACAGTCCCCTCCCAAATCCGCCATTTAAGCCCCCGGCCGCCTCCCTGCCTCTCCTTCTCCCTCTCGGCGCGCCGGTGACCACCCTCGCAGCCCCGGCCGAATTGGCCATCACCGGTCCACCATTTCAAAAATTGCCTGAGCAACTAACCTTCCTACTCCCTTGCGCACCTAGTGCCTTAACCTATGCAAATGTTCGTGCCCCACTGGTCCGGGAACGCCCGTCGTCCTCGGGTCCGGTCGGAGCGCTGCTATTGACACAAAAAGTGGCAAACGGATATACCACAAGCGTACGGTAGTCAATGTAGCCTTTACCGGGAGTATTCCAGGTATCGTATTTTCCACGGGGAATGTGAAGTGAACTAACTAGGTTCAAGACCGTCAGATAGTGATCAAAGGGGTTTAGGATATAGGTATAGAGAGGTTCTATGTAGCAAACGATATCTTGTCTTGGCTTTCTAAGTACAAAGAGGTTTACCACCCCCTCCCTTTACAAGAGGCGATAGGAGAAATAGGAGGAACGGTGATGATCAAACCAACACGTGTGAAACATGCAGGAAGGCAGTGGAGCATGGCGGTGGCCTGCGCCCACCATGGGTGGGTCGGCCAACCACCTATGGCAGGTGGGCCCAACCAGGTGTTGTCCCCTCCAGTCATAGAGCATGGCTGTGTGCTTGATTTGTTGGTATTTGTCGGTTCACGCCTTGATCCATGTGCTTTGATCTTCCACCGTTGACTGGAAACACAACTTTGATCTGATGGTGGAATTGAGCGGAGTGGGATGTTACATGGATCGTGCCATGTCAGCCGAGCCCTGGTAGGCCCCACATGTGGGTCGGCTGACCTGCATGTGGGCCCTCCAGGTGCTCCGCTCTCTTCTTGGTGCTTTTCTACTCTGAAAACACCTAGTTTGAGCACATGCAAACAAATACTAACATGTACATGTGGAACCAAGTTATTTGTACCTAAGTCACTATGTGTTTGCTTGTTTCTTCCTAGAAAAGAGTGTTTGCTTGTTTCTTCCCAGAAAAGAGTGTTTTGTTGATGGTTATGATGGTAGAAAGCAGGGTATAAATACCGTCAACAAGACCCCCCACACTTAAGTCTTTGCTCGTCCTCGAGTAAAGGTTAGAAAGAAAGGTTGAAAAGATTAAGACATATCCAAAATAGTGGTGAACAAAGTTTTCATTTAACACATAGCTTATACCAGTGGGTTATGTGGCATTGTCTAGCATATATCCTTGGGATGTTGAGGAATGGAATAACTTTCAAGGCAAAGTCATCTTACTTTTTACCTTCTCAGTACTTAGAATTTTTTTGATATTAGTTTCAAAAAGAAAGCACATAGTTCATTCTTACTCCTCAAATAGTACTCTCAAGTCACTCAGTTGTGTTTGGTTCCTTACCAAGGCATATCTTAAAGATGCCTTTTTGTTTTATCCTACATCTATCAAACTTATGTGTAGTTCAGGAAGGGATAAACATGGCAGGCATACTTACATTGCATATATTGTAAAATCAAAAAAAGGATCCAAGGAGAAAAATGTCATAGACCTAGATCAAGATGTGCAAGTGTGTGGAAAGTGGTGAACTATAATGCTCCTTTATTTGAGATGATCTCTCTCTACATTATTTTGGGACATGGCTATTGCTTTTCTTTTCTTTTATTCATGAGCCTAGACTTGCTCATATATATATATTTTTCTTTTTCTTGGAGTTTCACTTATCCATCTTTCTTTCTCTTTCATTTTGCATAGCCATTGTCCCTTTTATCAAATCAACTAAGAGAGATATTCTTTGACCTTTAAAACATGGAGCATTTATTTAATGGAAATGAACGGCATGTTGTTGCTTACTTCCAGTGTAGAAGCAGCATATATATGTTGTGTGTACGTGATCTTGATCTTGGGACTATGACATATTTCTCAACAAGGGTCAACAAGGTTTGATCAAACTCAAGGCAATTGCAAGTAGCATGATTAGAAGGGGTTTCAAACGTGGTGATCATATATGGCTTTGGTAGGAATTTTTCTTACTATTGAGGAGTAAGTGACACTATGGTCTTATGACATTTTCAAAAATAAAGTTCTAAGTACTTTGAATGGAAAAAAATGAGAATCATGAGCCAAGAGTTATCTCACATTTATCAACATCTTAGTCAATATGATTTCCTATCAAGATATTTACCCACAACCATAGGCATATGCATAAATTTGAACTTTGTGTCACCTCTACTCTTCAAATGTCATGAATTTTATCTCTTTTATTTTGGGATGCAAGTATTCAAATTTTTATTTTTATTTTTATTTAAGAACAAAGAAATAAATTAAGGAAATGTACAATTCGAGAGGGAAGAAGAGTGCAAACCAGTCAGGAAGCATACTCTTGCTGCAGGGAGTCTGGCTGGTGGGTCTAGGCCCTAATGGTGGGGTCGCCACCAAAGGGCCGTTGTCCCCTCCATTTGAGTCTCCTCGTCTCAAAACGTAATCCTGCACAATTGCTTTCCCGTTGGGCATCATTTTGTGGGTCGTTCGACCCATTTTGTGTGACCTTTCGCATCCTGTTTGATCCAGCAAACATGCCGTGCACTGTGACATGTTCAAAATCACCGTGAGAGCTGTTGAGGGGGTCGTTCGACCCCCCCACACTTGGTTCTTTTCATCTGGTGACATAGGAATAGAGAACAACATCAACTGCAGGTGTTATGCTGGTGGCAACACACCAGCAGAACGCAAAAGCATTTTATTCAACTCTTTAATATTGATGTAGGCATGATTACAATTGTAAAAATCAAAACATTAAAAAGGGAAATCTAGCTAGTGCCTACTTTATTCTAAAGGAATCCTAATCTAAGGAGAAGGTGGATTAAGGATGTTCTCTTGGTCAATAGCATTGGCCATTCGCTTGAGCTTCGCATTGGTGCTAATGCAGAGAGCGCGAGAGTTATCCACCATATCTAAGTGTGCCATCCTCAACTCCAACACCGTCTCCTCCAACTCATTATTCCTCTTCCTAAGACTAGCTACGATCTTGAGCATCTTCTCCATGTCGCTTTTCTCTTCCCGATCATCTTCAAATTGGCCTGGCGGGCCTTTAATTGGTGGTGCATCCATCTTCCTCCGGATCTGGGAAGCAGAGTTGGAGTTGGAGTCAAGGGATTCTCTCAACTGCTTCTTCTCATCCGAAGTGAGAGGAGGGACGAACACCTTCCCTACACCTAGCCCACCACCAACGATCTTGCGTCCTTTGAACATGGTGGGTGTCGAAGGGGTGTAGAAGCTAATGCTCCTTGACGAATCCGAGTAGATAGAGTTGAGGCGCTGTTTCGGCACCTCCGGAGCATTCCCCTTCAATGCCAATTGGCCTATGGTAGGCCTAATTGGCGTGGTGGACCGAACAGGGGGTTTTCGGAGATCCCATCGTGGAGAGAGAGACCTTGGCGAAGAAGTGGACCGAGGGGATGGCCGTGGGGTGGTCGGTCGAACCCTCCCAGGGTCGGGCGACCCAGCACTGGCCCCCGGCGGCCCTCCGATCGGCGGCAGCGAGTTCAGGGGCTCCACCTCCAGCACGTTGACGGCTAAAGCTCTCTCCAGGCTTTCGGTCAGTGACCTTTGGGGCTTGGAAGTGCCTTCTCCGGTGGGGATGATGGCATTCTTGCTAGTAGGGGCCATGGTGGATCTCTTTGATGTCTCAAGATAGAAGGAGGGTGGTGGAATGGTGAAATAAGATGGTGGAAGGAGGAAGAAGAAGAGGAAGGGGTTAAGAAGACGAGTGCCAACGTTCTCCTTTTTGAAATCGTGAGAGAAAGTAAGGGGAACGTTGGCACAATGTTCTGGACCTGGTGGGTCACAACGGGGTGCCACGGATGGTTCGGCCGACCCCAAATATGGGTCATCTGGCCATGGCAACTTCCCCACATGCTCCCCAAATGCTTCCCTAAACGTGACGAGGTTGAGGTGGTGCCAAATATGGGTCGGCCGACCCATAAAATTGCCCCAAATTTCGGTCACGTCACCTACAAGTGCTCCTGAACACTGTCCCATTTTCCAAACTTTTGAATTGCACCAAGTGGGGTTCGCCCAACCTAGGTTTGGATTGCCCAGTGCGACCAGATTATTTATTTCTGAGAATTTTATAACTTGGACTAGTTTTGATCCCAAGTGGTCACCGAATTTTGGCTATCCACTTATACTTGGGGGTTTTAGGGACCCAAAGTGTTAAAAGGAGGAATTTCTAATTATTTGAAACCTATCTAGTGATCAAGCTATACAAACAATTGAAAAGAGAAAGTAAGACATGTATATTTTAATTATATTAATTCATTATCAGGGATGAATTGTATCATGTCAACTTCTTCTTCATTTGGTGTATGTTCATGAAAAATTTGAGATGATGACCATTTACCTTAAAGATGTTGCCGTCGTTGTCTTGAAGCGTGATGGCTCCATGCATTGCTGCATTGATTACCACGTACAGTCCTTCCCATTTGCTCCTTAGCTTTTCCATGGCCAAATAGCTTGACCCTTGAGTTGAACATTAGGGCTTTGTCTTCAGGATGGAATTCCTTGGTCTTGATCCTCTTGTCATGCCACCTTTTGGTTCTCTCTTTATAGATCCTGGCATTGTGATAGACTTTTTCTCTCCATTCCTCAAGCTCTGAGATCTGCATCTTTCTATTTCTTCCAGCCGAGGGCAGATCCATATTCCATTGTTTGATTGCCCAATGTGCTCTGTGCTCTAGCTCTACCGGTAGATGGCAGGTCTTCCCATATACAAGCTGGTATGGTGACATACCAATTGGGGTCTTGTATGCGGAACTGTATGCCCAAAGTGCATCCGGTAGTTTGCTCTTCCAAGCTGTCCCCATCTCATTGACTGTCTTTTGTAGGATGTTCTTGATTTGCTTATTGGACGTCTCCGCTTGGCCACTTCTCTGGGGATGGTATGGAGTTGCAACATTATGCTTTATTCCCATGTCGGCCAGGAAACGTCGGAAGCCTCTGTCTATGAAGTGTGATCCTCCATCACTTATGACTAGTCTTGGGGTGCCAAATCTTGGGAATATGACTTCTTTAAACATCCTTTTTGAATGTGAAGCATCAGCGGTCGTGCAAGGCATAGCTTCCACCCATTTGGACACATAATCCACTGCCACCAGGATGTTCTCACAACCTTGAGACTTGGGGAATGGACCCATGTAGTCAATTCCCCATGCATCAAATAATTCCACTTGAAGGTTGTTTGTGAGTGGCATTGCATCCCGGGTGTTGATATTTTCATGTTTCTGACATCTTGCACATCTCTTCACATAGTCTTGTGCATCTTTGTACATGGTAGGCCAAAAGAATCCACTTTGCCATATCTTTGCGTGGGTTCTGAATACCCCATAATGGCCTCCATACTCTGCTCCATGGCATTTCTCAATGATCTTGATTGCTTTATTCATTGGCATGCACCTCCTTAATATTCCATCATTACAGACTCTGTAAAGGTATGGCTCATCCCATTGGTGCACCTTACACTCTTGGATGAGTTTCTTCTTGTCTGCTCCTGGTGGCACATATCTTGTTACCATGAAATTGACAATGTTTGCATACCAGGGGTTGGAGTCCATGACCTTGAGGAGCGTGTCGTCTCGCAGGAAGTCATCGATGGGTAGATCCTGTTTGTCTTTGAATTGCATTCTAGACAAATGATCAGCTACAGAGTTTTCTACTCCCTTTTTATCTTTAATTTCAAGATCAAATTCTTGGAGCAGTAATATCCATCTTATTAATCTTGGTTTAGCATCTTTATTAGTGAGCAAGTATTTTAAAGCAGCATGATCAGTGTAGATGATTACTTTAGCTCCAACTAAGTAAGATCTAAACTTGTCTATAGCAAAAACTACGGCCAACAGTTCTTTTTCAGTTGTTGCATAATTCAGTTGTGGCCCAGTTAAGGTTTTGCTTGCATATGAGATTGCATGATGTTTTTTATCTTTGGTTTGTCCTAAGACAGCACCTATAGCATAATCACTAGCATCACACATTATCTCAAAAGGAAGCGTCCAATCAGGCGGTTGTATGATTGGCGCAGAGACAAGTGCGAGTCTAACCACTCACCATCAAAGTTAAAGGGTGCATCTTTAGCAAGCAGGTTTGTTAAAGGTCTAGCAATTTGGGAAAAGTCTTTTATAAACCTTCTATAGAATTCTGCATGACCAAGAAAGCTGCGAACACCCTTAACATTCGTGGGCGGTGAAAGTTGCTCGATAACCTCTATCTTATCTCTATCCACCTCTATCCCACGCTCGGACACTCTATGTCCTAGCACTATTCCTTCTCGAACCATGAAGTGGCATTTCTCCCAGTTCGAGACTAAGCGCTTTTCCTCACGCCTTTGTAAGACATGGTCCAAATTCTCTAGGCAGTGATCGAAGGTTTTGCCATAGACTGAGAAATCGTTCATGAACACCTCCATGATTTCTTCAATTATATCGGAGAAGATGGACATCATGCACCTTTGGAAAGAGGCAGGGGCATTGCATAGGCCAAAAGACATGCGCCTATAGGCATATGTTCCATAGGAGCATGTAAAGGTTGTCTTACTTTGGTCGTCGGGATGGATTGGGATTTGGTGATAACCCGAATACCCATCAAGGAAACAGAAGAAAGAATGTTTTGCAAGCCGTTCCAACATCTCATCGATGAATGGCAACGGAAAGTGATCTTTCTTTGTGGCCTTGTTAAGTTTTCGGTAATCTATACACATTCTCCAACCTGTGACGGTTCGTTGATGGATTAGTTAATTTTTCTCATTTTTAACAACCGTCATCCCTCCTTTCTTAGGCACTACATGGACGGGGCTAACCCACTCGCTGTTAGGAACAGGGTAGATTATGCCTGCGTGCAAGAGTTTCAAGACCTCTTTCTTTACTACTTCTCTCATCGCATTATTTAGCCTTTGTTGCGGCTCCCTAGAAGGTGCAGCATCTTGCTCAATTGGGATGCGATGGGTGCAGAGAGTGGGACTAATTCCCTTAAGATCTTGAAAAGAGTAGCCTAAGATAGAGCAGTGTTTTTCTAGAATGGTGATGAGTTTGGAGGTTTCCTCCTCAGAAATGTAACAGAACCGACCAATTTATACGAGCACAAGTATAACGACAGCTGTTTTACTAGCAATCGAGTCACACTTGAGCCAATATAAACCCGGTAGTCCGGAAACCTCGAAGGATTTCAAACTTTTATATAGTATTCACCCAAGGATCGCAGAAACTCAGGAGCACACACACACACATGATACATAGATTCGCACATAATTCAAATACATCAAAGTACAAGATAGACTTTTACATAAAAGTTCAGTAGCAGAAACGAAATAGATTTACACATACTTAAGTTCATAATACAGTGCCAAGTACCGACCAGTCACAGCAACATAGATGAGGCAAATAACATGACCTTGCCCAAGGTCTAGTCTTCCTCTCCCGAAGGATGGAAGTAACTATTTAGTCAACCAAGCATTCCTCCTGCAACATTGGGAATAAAACCCTGAGTACTCAATTGTACTCAGCTAGACTTACCCGACAGGAAGTAAATAAAAAGACTCTCAAGGATATGCAAGGCTTATTTGATGGAGCTTAGAGGATAGCAACATTTTTGCATAAAAAGCATTACTACAATAGTTCCTCAACTTATAAGTTTTAGATGTGATTCCGCTTCGATTTCAGTTAAGCGATTAAGCTAAGGTTTGCAGCTATACTAAACAATCACTTGATATTATAGCAATCAATAAAACCATATGATTTTCGATATCCACAGATATCAACCTCATCTCACCATAATCATTATGTTCAAGTTGTTAACCTCTACCTCACCAGAAGATCAGTTCAGTTTCTCACTGACCAGGAGAGATGGCGATTCGAATCGATTGTACCAGCTGGCAAATATGCCAATCACAAACCCTGTCAGCCGAGCCACTGGCTTCTTGGGCCACCGTTAAATCTTTCTGAGAAATAATATGTATCGCGGGCTTGGAGGGGTCCATATTCTCAGTGACAAACCCACTTTCCGGATGCATCAGGTCCCTGACCTGCCCTTGGTAAGATGGTGTCTCCGCACATCCTTCCTACCTCCAGAATATGTCTGCCTTATCACGCCCAATTCCCGGCTCAGAAAGAAATACTCGGCTTCGCGGTCAGAACGACTTATCTGGCCAGCTATGTGATGACGTCTTTCAATCTCAACTGATGTCTGGTGGCCTCAGTCCTAGTCGGCCGCAAGCAGCACCGAAGTCAACATGACCCATGTCATGCAGCTCCCCGCTACCTAGCCTTGATTCTCTCATTATTTCATTGTGGCATGGTGACACATATAGCCAACCATGTGGATCTCGTCAGTCACCACCTACACTCGCGGATGACAGGAAATCACCCGACTTTCTCGCGGATGACAGGAAATCACCCGACTTCTACCGGTCTAAGCAGGGCTAAGCATAAGATCGGTCACCTATCTAGTAATAGTATCAGGTTCACATACATAGTAGACAAGGTAGATATGCAGCAACGGTTTCAAACCAACTCCTATACTTAAATGCACAAACATACGATTTAATAAAGACCGGTGCATTTATAAAAAAAGATAGGTAGAGGCTTAGGGATGCTCCGGGGTTTGCCTGGGGTTCAACACTAAGTCAGTGTTTGTTAGATGACACTCGCTCGACGAGCACCTCCCATCCAAGCACTCGATTAGTCCTTCCATCTTCGTGATTAGTCCACCACACCGTCTTGTGGTTAGTTCCATCATCATGTCCTTCACTCCACGTGTTCATCATCTATCGTACCTAAATGAGATGCACAATACACATGTATGAATAAGAGAAAGTAATACAATACATGTTAATCTAGCATCACTGAACCATGAGCTAACAATGCCACCAAGCAAGGCAACATGAAAGCAATCCTAATCTCACATATGCAGTTTAAGGACAGCAGGACAGCAAGCACAATATTTAACCATAACTGAAGCTATGTACATCCAACCAGGGTGATCTAAGCCTTTCTGGAAAGCTATTGAAATTGTCTACAACTTTGGTATTATCCTCTTCAGATGATTTAATTCATATAAAGGTCAAACAACACAAAGAAAACAGCTCTGTCCAGACTTGGACAGATTCTGTCCTCCCACTCAAACAATCATAACTAGAGATTTAGACCACCAAAAGGGATGATCATAGACAATTTGGAAAGACATAGAAATATACTACAACTTATCTATTATCACCAAGAAGTGATTCAAAGCATAACTCAGTCAAATAATGCAATCAAACAGATCTAGATAGAAAATTGGCAAAACCTGACAGCAGTCATCCAAAAGCCATAACTCCTAAAATATTAGGCCTATGACCAACAAATTTTAGGACAAGCTAGATATAGAAGTTGGCTACAACTTTTGTATAGAACACATTTTCATACAATATCATTTTCATGGAGAAAACACCACAACAACAGGGACTATGCCTGCAGCCATTTTCGGCATGTAAGCAAAACATGCTTTTCACTTAAATATCACCCAAGCACACATAGGAATGGGCTATTTAGATAGCTCCAAACATCATTGCATGGTCATACAAGATTCATCTCAGACCAAAGCATATTAAGGAATCACAAGAAACATATATATATTCATTTGCCCATAATTATTCACTAACTATTACATAAAAATCCTATTATTTAATTATTTGAGTTATATGGTAAACACCTCAAAGGCATCCCAAACTTTTATTAGAGGTAGATGCATACAAATCATGACTACTGAACAAATTTTACCATCTCAGGTATTATAATTTAATTACCACAAAATAGACAAATTTATAATTCAACAATGCATTGGAGAGCAAGATAAATCTACAACATCACACTTTCAGTGGACACATGGCTATGTTAGTGTTTCTCAGGTTACTACAACATCATACAAAGATGGTGGAGTACCATTTTCCATTTTTACATCTATATAATATTTATAAAGCATTTAAATCTACTTAATAGGCATCAAATAAGATAAATCAACAACTCAGTCATACATGCACCATAAATGATGAAATTTTAACCATACATTACACATCATACAGAAAGTCTACAATTAAATTTGCATGCCATTTGGAACAATACAACTCCAGTTACAAAAATAATAAGCAAATCAGCCCTTTATTTTTTTATTTAACAAGATTAAACCAAATCACCATGAAAACAGTAAACAACCTATATGTTTTATATTCTTATGAGCAAGTGCATGTTACTAGAAGACTAACAAAACTGGAACCACTATTTTTGCACTCCTAAAACTCGAGATATTGACCAAAGCAAGTTAATACATTATATAAACCACTTCTCGAAAACTATTTTCTACAGCATAATAATGTAAATAACATAGCACATTTTATAGATCTAGCATGCATAGAATTTCACTACGAATCTAATAAAACAAACCACACCATTTTTGGAGCTACCAAACTCTAGATATGAATTTCTAAAGAGATAGCAAGATATGTAATTTTTTATGCCATTTGAACTCTGGTGGGGCCCGCTCATCATAGGCACAAGAGAGATACAGAGAGCAGGTCGACCTTCTTCTTCCTCCAGTTCGCTGGACGAACAGAGAAGAAGAGAGGCGATGGCCGGCCTGGTTCCGGGGTCCACTGCCGAGGGCTCTGGCATGGTCGACGGCGAGGAGGCAGGGATGGCCGGGATCTGGGCGCACCCACTGCTGACACCGGCTCCGCCAAAGGTGGCGCGCACGCCCCTGGCCACGGCGCACGCTGCGCACGGACACGCAGCTCTGGCGGCGTCCTGCAGCAAGGCGAAAACGGTGAGGCGGCGAGCGGCTGGGTGAGGCAAGGAGTGAGGACAGAGATGGTGCTGTGGATTTGTCCGGAGGAACGCATAAGGAGGAGGAACAGCGGCACCTCGGAGCTCAGCTCACCGGCAATGGAGGCGGCGCTCTGCGTGCACGCGCCGGCGAGGGGGAGAGGGCAGAGAGAGTGGAAGCGAGGAATGGATCTGGCGTTCCCATTTTGGAGCTGGAGCGCGGGATGGTGGAGGTTTTGCGCATTGGAGGCCCGAGAAGGAGGTCCGCGGCGGCGCTCGAGCTCTGCTCGCGTCCATGGTGGACGGAGCCGCGAACAGCAGCTGCGCAGGCGAGAGCAAGCGCGAGAGTGAGCAAATGAGCAAGAGGGAGAAGTGGAGTGCTCTGGTGCTCGCCTTTTGCCGGGGAGGAGCAGCAGGGGCGCAGGCGAGGTGGCACAGTGAGGTTGGCGTAGGTGGGCGGCGCCCAGAGCTCGGCGAGCACGTGTTCTCTATTGCAGCATTTTGACGAGCACGTGGCGGGTGTTGTCGGTGCGGGTTTGAGACGCTGGTTTGGGCTGCTTTTGGGACGAATTAGGCAAAGGGCCAATTATGAAATTTGCTTATCTCAGAGTACTCTACGACTTTTATTAAGGTAGTTCGGCCATTTGAAAAAGAGATTAGGAGATAATTAGCTGTCAACTTGATGTTGTCGACATACTAATTACGATCGAAGACCGAGTAGCAACCCTTGTCAAACAAGGTCGGATTGATGCCAAATTTTGATATGTTGTGCTCCAAAGAGTTTGTGACAACTTTTATTTTTGGTCCAACTCAAGTTGCTCAACAAAATTTGGAGAAAGCAACACGTCCTTGCAATAGGGGCAGATTTTAGACTTAGAAAAATAATCAAGTCATGAAATCAGCTTTTCCTCGATATTGTATCCACTATTTGAGGCACTTAGGAGTTGAATCATGACTTAGTCCATAAATAACATTTGTTCTACTCCAAAATATCTGTAACTTCTATTTTGGGTCAAACTTCATTTCTTGCTCCAAAATAATATTTCTACTTTGGTCAAACTAATGTAATTAGAGAGCTCAATTTGGATATTTAGGCCAGTTGAGGTATTTTCTTGACCTTTTCTCAACATGAGTCCTTCATGACTTTTGTTGTAGAGTTCAAATAGAGTTGTTTGGGCAAGGTTGCAAGGTTTGGTTGGCTTTGCATGCTCATCTTCACTTAATCCATAAATCCAATTAAGTGAATAACTTGTCATTCCATGTGAATTCTCAATTCGGATCTTTATGAACCATTTCCAATGATCATGGTAGATGATATGAATATGAAATAGCGATTAGGATCATTGATTGAAATAACTTGATTAGGTCCACACTCGCTGGTTAGCTCGTGACTAACACCTGGGGTGTTACAAGAAAGTTAGTCACTAATGATTACGGGAGTCTTCCTATCACCATTAAAGAAGGCATACTTAAGTCCAGAAGGAAAGGGCTTAAGTTTTATAGAGGGTTTAGATGGGGATTCAGATTTATCCAAATCTAAAGGGTCTTCTAATTCAGCCTCTTCTTGGATGAAATCATTAGCATCCTCTTCTAGATCAGGATGAGAAGGTTCTATAAGAGATGCAACCATTACTTCCTCTATCGGGTCAGACTCAGGGTCCATTTCTGCCTTAGAGTTGGCAGAATTTGCTAGCGAAATCGAAAGACAAAGGTTCTTCCCGAGATGACCTTCAAGGTTCCCCCATGGAATCCATCAAGGAATCTCATGAGCGGGTGTCCAATCAACAAGTCAAATTCCTCAATATCGAAAATAAAGAAGTAAAGGAGGATATGGACCTTGTTAATTGTGACAGGAATGGTCTGTGCAATCCCGCAGCTTTCGACCAATTTCCCAGAGGGTAATTTAAGAAATTTGTTGGTCGGGGCTAGAGATTCCTCTCCTAGGAGTGCATTTGCTAATGACTTAGACATAATTCTCACTCCTACGGCGGGGTCATAAAGAGAGTCTATGGTAGTCCTATTTATGACGCAAGGAATGGTTGTGAAACAAGATAGGGTCCTAATAACCTCATGTGAGGCTTCGGCCTCCTTTAGCCATTCGTCACTCATAATGGACGCAAGCTCTTGAACAGTCTCCTTGAGATAGTGGGTCTCAAGGCAATGTGGGATGTGATCATTTGGAGCTCTACGTGTTGTAGACTTCTTTCACACAGGTTGATTCGAGGCATTTCCAAAATCGGAGAAGAGATCAGCCTCGATATCAAGAGGAAATTCCAGAGGTTTAACTTCCTCTGGGGGATTTGGTGGTTGTGGTTTAGGTTCGATAGCTTGTGATGTGAGTGGTGAGATTCCGGCTATCATGGGTTCATCCTTCGGGGTTTGATCTTCCTCGGGGCCTTCATCATAGATATTAGTGTAGGGGGTGTTCTCGAGAATTTTCGCAAGAACTTCCTTACCTTCACTAACGGGGAGATGCAAGAATGCTCCCTTAGAGGCTAAATCAAGAAATTGTGCGGAATTTTGGCTAAGACCGAGGTAGAAATGTTGCAAGAGTGCTGGCTCGGTTATAGCTAAATTAGGGCCAGAAGATACTAAGTCTGTGAAACGGGCTCATGCCGCACCTAGAGGTTCCTTTTCCTTTTGTCTAAAGTTTAGGATCTCTACACGAAGACGAGCAACTCGGGAATGGAGAAGAAAGTGATACAGAACTTTGATTGCAGCTTCTCCCATTCTCCATTTACACTACCTACGTGATGAGTATACCATCGTTTGGCTATTCCCGTCAAAGAGAACGAAAATAGCTTCCACTTAAGGGTATCTCGTCTCATCCCTTGAATATGTTTGCAAGAGCATAATTGTTCGAAATCTCGTAGGTGTGTATAGGGGTTCTCATCTTCATCCCCTGAAAAAGGATTCTCCTGAACCCTCGCTATGAGAGTCGGGCGTAGCTCATAACGAACGGCCAAAATGGCCTATGATGAACTAGGCGGCTCCATACTAGTACCAGATGGAGCAGCATACTCGAGGATAGGTGTTTGATCCATGTGTGTATGTGGAAGGATAGTTTTGATCAAACAGGGATAACTAAGACGACTCGACTCTAGTTAAGACACTACCGTTCCCCGGCAATGGTGCCAGAAAGCTTGTTGACACCAAAGGTGACAAACGGATATACCGCAAGCATACGGTAGTCAATGTAGCCTTCACCGGGAGTATTCCAGGTATCATATTTTCCACAGGGAACGTGAAGTGAACTAACTAGGTTCAAGACCGTCAGATAGTGATCAAAGGATTTGGTGATCAAAGGGGTTTAGGATATAGGTATAGAGAGATTCTATGTAGCAAATGATATCTGGTCTTAGCTTTCTAAGTATAAAGAGGTTTACCACCTCCTCCCTTTACAAGAGGCGATAGGTGAAGCAGGAGGAGATATAACTCCTCCTGAGGCGGCTATGCTATTGTATTGATGCCCTGCCGTTTTAATAACTTGTCTTACACAGGTGGAGGGATATTAAGACCAGACAAGGCTGTCACCACTTGCTGGCACCCACAAACAATCCGTGCGACAAGCGGCCCACACTAATAAGATATAGTATAGACACCACGTCTACACTATACTTACTACTCTAGTCTTAGCTAGAGACTAGAGTACTTCACTAAGTAAAGCAATGTGCAAGTAAAGCAAGTATATACTTAAAGTACCAGAACCAGAATATCAAAAACTAGAAGGACTCAGACATAAAACTTACTAGAAGCTTGCATCCGCTGAGGTACACCTTGGAGAAGACTCCCGACAGGCCCGGGGCTTTCTCCTGAAGACTTCCCTCAATCTCTTTGCTCTTATTCTAACACTAAACCTACTAAAGTAGTCTTGCTCTCTATGATACACTTGATACATTATTCCTTGATGCCTAGAGTGAAGGACTAGGGGGTATTTATAGGGGATGAAGGGGCGTGCCATGTCGTCAATCCATGTGCCTTTCCACCTTGGCCCTTGGATAAACCATATTGAAACCGCCTCAGATGAATGGTGATGATCAAACCAACACGTGTGAAACATACAGGAAGGCGATGGAGCATGGTAGTGGCCTGGGCCCACCATGGGTGGGTCGACCGACCCCCTATGGTTGGTGGGCCCAACCAGGTGTTGTCCCCTCCAGTCATAGAGCATGGCTGTGTACTTGATTTGTTGGTATTTGTCGGTTCAACCCTTGATCCATGTGCTTCGATCTTCTACCGTTGATTGGAAACACAACTTTGATCTGATGGTGGAATTGAGCTTAGTGTGTGTCGACAGTAGTTATACCATGTTTTTACCCCCATCAAAACTGTCAACAAGGCATTCTTTCTGGAAGGAAACCATCAAACACATAGTGATTTAGGTACAAATAACTTGGTTCCACATATACTTGTCATTATTTGGTTGCAGGCACTCAGAACAGGTACTTTTCAGTGTCCGGAAGCTCTATATGAAGGTTGGGCGACTAACCAAGTATGGCCAAATGATAAACCAACTTCACAATCATTAATATCATAGCTTCTGGAGACGATGTGCAAAAGATGAGCACAATGAGTGGTTCGGCCAAACCACCCACGGGCAAGTTAGCACCACCATTGTGCTTAGAATTGCATGAGGAAGCCACTGCAGAAGATGGACCTTTGGTTCCACCAAAGCTGGATCGGCTGAACTGCATATGGTGACACCAGGCCATGACATTTCAGCACATGAGTCATATCAGCATACACAAGGAAGATCAGGGCACATGGAGCACATGCATGGTTCGGCCGAACCATGCATGCGGCCCATAGGACTCTGGTGATGTGGCACGATCCGTGTGACACTCCATCCAGCTCAATTCCACCTTTGGATCAAAGTTGTGTTTCCAATCAACGGTGGAAGATCAAAGCACATGGATCAAGGCATGAACCGACAAGACCAAGGCGAAACTAGTACATAGCCACACTCTATGACCAGTGGGGACCATAGTGGTGAGCCCACCTTACCATAGGTGGTTTGGCCGAACCCACCATGGTTGGACCCAACCTGCCATTTCATCCTACCGACTTCAGCATCACTCTAGAAGACTGGGGTTGGGCCCACCTGTCATTGAGTGGTTCGGCCAAACCACCCCTAGTGGGCCCAGGCCACCGCCATACTCCACTAGTAGAAAAATGGTTTCCACTAACGCTAGCAAATTATTTTTTTTATAGGCGGTTCCTGTTATCGTGCGCATGTGAAAAGAAACACGTGGGGCCAGAATTAGAACCGCCCGTGTAAACGACTTTACACAGGCGTTTTGGTTAAGAAAACCGCCTGTGTAAATGCACCATTTACACAGGCGGTTCACATAAGAAACCGCCAGTGTAAATATGGTTTACACAGGCGGTTTTCTTAACCGAACCGCCTGTGTAAACGAATTGTTTGTACAGGCGGTTTTGTTAAGAAAACCGCCTGTGTAAACCATTTTACACAGGCAGTTTCTTATGTGAACCGCCGGTGCTTCTGCCAACTGTATAAATACCCCTTCTTCAACCCCGAGACAGACTTGTAGCTCGCAGCCAGCTTCCATAGTTGGCGATTTGGAGGTCCAAATTCGCAAAATACAGGGAGAGAGGTTTTGCCCTTCATTTCTTCGAAGGAGGTTGCTACAAAAGGTTAGTTAATGCCTTCCAAACCTCTTTTTATCCATTGTCACTCAATTTGTGTTACTTTTTGGATCTAGGGTTTCACCATGGGTTAGAGAGAAGAAATAGTTAGGTTGTTTCCTTAAATGAGGTTGTTTATGATGCTTCCATAATGTCTCTCTTCTCTTTTTCACTGTTGCTTCTCAATTTTTACTTGTTTTCATGAATTATGTGCTATATATATATCTAGCTCTATGTTCTATGTTGTGTATTTATGTAGAGAGAGGAGTATTGTTTTTTAATGTTTTAAATTATATTCTCTTTACTTCACTATTTGTTTATATTAACATCAATGCTCTCTTTATTTCACTATTTATTTATATTACCATTGTCTATGCTCTTTCTTTTACTTCAATATTTATTTATTTATATTACCATCGTCTATGCTCTTTTTTACTTCACTATTTATTTTTATACTACCATATCTATGCTCTCTTTATTTCGCTATTTATTTATATTACCACCGTCTATGCTCTCTTTTACTTTAGTACTTATTTATATTAGCATTAATGCTTACTTCACTCACAGGTGAAGATGGAGAGGTCACGATGGATGTATAACTTATCAAGACTAGATCCATCATTCATACATGAGGTCAATGGGTTTATTGATGCCGCTAGGAGCCATGCTTGGAGAACAATGACACAGCACATATGTTGTCCATGCATAGACTGCAAAAATGTTGTTGTGTTTGATGATACAAAACAAATCATCTCTCATTTGGTGTGCCGAGGCTTTATGGAGAATTACTTGGTTTGGACAAAGCATGGAGAGGGTAGCTCTGCGCCTCAGACAACTGACCCAACAAACACTAACCTCGCCGATCCACATGTGCGTGTTGACAGATGTCAGTTCGAAGACAAGCCACAAGATCATTATCCCCGGAGTGAGCATGTTTTGCCAAATAATACTCATCGTGGTTTTGATGGTGAAAATGAAGGTGTCGAAGATATTCCTAGTGCAGAAGAAGATGCTGAATTGCTAGATGCACTAATGCGTCGTCATACAGACCCATCAATGTTTCTCATTAAAGGTATGGAGGCCTTGAGGAAAGCAGCAGAAGAGTCTTTGTATGCAGAGTCTAAGGGTAGTACCAAAGAATTCATGATGTTGCGATCTGTGCTGAAGTTGTTGGTGCTAAAGTCTAGATATGGTTTGTGTGATGCTGGCTTTGATGCATTCCTGAGTCTTATCGCAGACATGCTTCCAAAGGAGAACAAAGTGCCTGCTAACACCTACTATGCAAAGAAGCTAATCAGTCCACTTACTATGGGTGTTGAAAAGATCGACGTATGTAGAAATCATTGTATTCTATATAGAGGTGATGAGTTCAAAAACTTAGACAGATGTCCAAATTGTGGTGCAAGTAGGTACAAGACGAGTAAAGATCATCGTGAGGAAAATAATGTTTCGTCGGGTAAGAAGCGTAAAAAGACCCAACCGAAGCAGAGTTCAAAACCCACCAACAAAGGAAAAGATGAAGTAGACTACTATGCTCAGAGAAAGGTTCCTGCATTGGTGATGTGGTACCTTCCCGTAGTTGATCGATTGAGGTGTTTGTTCGCTAACCCTGAGGATGCAGAACTTATGAGCTGGCACGCTTCTAATGAGCACAAAAATGATGGAAAGCTTTGACATCTAGCCGATGGCAAGAAATGGCAAGATTTCAATGACAATCATCTAGAATTTGTTAAGGAACCAAGAAATGTTAGGTTCGCACTGAGTACTGACGGAATGAATCCATTTGCCGAGAGGAGCAGCACGCACAGCACGTGGCTGGTGATCCTTACCATCTACAACCTGCCTCCATGGTTGTTGCAGAAGCGAAAATACCTTTTATTAACCATTCTTATTTCTGGACCTACAGTCTGGAGTTGACATGGATGTATTTCTAGAGCCTTTAATGGAGGAGATGAAGATACTGTGGGAAAAAGGTGTCCAAATATTGGACGAGTATTGCAAAGATTCGTTCACACTTAGAGCAATTATTTTTGTCACTATCAATGATTACCCTGCTCTCTTCACATTATCAGGGCAGTTCAAGGGAAAGGTTGGTTGTGTAATATGCATAGATGACACCGCTTATGTGTCCCTTGATGCATCCAATAAGCTAGTGTACATGAGGCACAGGCGCTTCTTACCGAGAGGGCACAGGTACCGCTTGCGAAAGATGGATAAGTTCTTCGACAATAACAATGAACTGCACTCTACTGCTCCATCAGGTAACAGCAAGGGTCAAAGAGTTTATCTTATAGTAAGCAAAATCAAATTTGTTTTTGGGAAGAAGACAAAGGATGGAACAAAAAGAAAGGATAGGAAGCCAACCCCAGGGGCTACATTCAAGAAGATGTCTATTTTCTTCAAGTATCTACCCTACTGGAAAGAGTTAGACGTACGACACGCGATTGATGGTATGCACGTTCAGAAGAATGTGTTTGAAAGCATAATTGGAATCTTGCTAGACATGAAGGGCAAGATGAAGGAAGGACTGAATTCTCGTCTGGACATGGTACAATTAGGCATTAAAAAAGGGCTGCACCCTATTCTTCTTGAAAATGAGAAGTACCATCTTCTTGCAGCAAGCTACAACCTGATCACAGATGAAAAACAAGCGATGTGTTTGTGGTGGAGGAACTTGAAAGTGCCATCTGGATTCTGCACCAACATAAAGAGTATTGTGTCAATGAAAGACCTTACACTCCACAACTACAACTCCCATGATTGTCATGTCATGCTGACTAATTTTCTTCCTGTTGCCATCAGGGCTATAAATCCCACATTTCTGAAGATGGCAATCACAAGGTTGTGCTTATTTTTCAACAAGATCTCACAGAAAGTAATTCACTACAAGGAGCTGCCATCTGTACAGAATGGATATGTTCAAACTCGTGCTCATCCTGAGGCATCCATGGTAGAAGGGTACACTACCGAAGAGGCCATTGAGTCCGGAGGTCCATTCTGCAACAATGTTCTGAAAGACTAGATTGCAATAGGCTTGCCTCCTTCACAACATGAGGGCAGGCTACATGGAAAGGGAAGGATGGGACAAAAATCATTCATCCCACCATACTACAAAATAGTCCTCGAGGCACACCACAGCATCCTACATCAACTCTCGATAATGGAGCCTTTGATCGAGAAACACGTGGAAGAACTTCGTGAACATAATCATGGGCAAAATGACAGTTGGGTAATGAAGGAACACAAGTATCGGTTCACCGCATGGCTGAGGGATCAGAACATTCCAGAAGTGGAGACATTTGAAGAATAGACCATCAAACAGTTGGCATATGGACCATCACGTCAGATCACCACATGGCAAACCTATGACATTAGTGGCTTCACTTTTTGTACCAAGACCAAGGACAACAAGAGCATTGCACAGAACAATGGTGTTCGATGCGAGGCCATAGACGAAACTGGTGAGATTACCACATACTTCGGGTTCATTGAAGACATATGGGAATTGGACTATGGTACATTTCAGGTCCCTGTGTTTCGATGTCAATGGGTTCAAGATAAACATGTCATAGTGGATAACTACGGGTTCAGAGTTATTGATCTAAGTAAAGTAGGTTACAAGGATGACCCTTGGATCCTCGCTAACCGTGCTGTACAAGTGTTCTATGCTGAACAGATCCTTTCTAAGAATGAGCAAAAAACTAAGGACAAGTAGAAGCATGTAGTTTTCCCTGGAAAGCAACAAGCTATAGGAATTGATGGTGTAACTGATCTGGAGGACTTCAACCAGTTCAACGATTTGTCTCTCTTTACGGACCTTCCAGAGAAGATAAGGAATGTTGAGCGAAACATCCCACAAAATTCGCTTCCCTATGCTCGCCACGATGGACAAGGAAGAACAGTCGGTGGCTAGAATCTATTTGTCATTTATCTTGTAATATGCATTTCTGTATTAATTTGTACTCTATGCTTCCTACATTTCTATATTTCAGTATCTCGAACAATATGAGTGAACCATTGCTAATATTTATGTTTTACTTTTCCAACATGAGTGAATAAGAGTAATATAATAAAACAATATATAGAATATAAATAAACAATAATTATAAAGCCCAATACAAATAATATAAACCATAAACCCTTTACTTAAACAATAATTAATATAAATAAACAGTAACTGTAAAACAATATATAGAAACAATATATAGAAATAACATAAACCATAAACCCTTTCTACAGGCGGTTATCAATGTAATCCGCCCGTAGAAACATATTTTTACAGGCGGTTATCAATGTAAACCCCCTGTAGAAATCTTTCTACAGGCGGTTTACATTGATAACCGCCTGTAAAAATATGTTTCTACGGGCGGATTACATTGATAACCGTCTGTAAAGACCGTATGTATACGTATCCCGCCCTCGATTCTGAAATTTCACCAAGTCTCGGAGGTGCGCCATTTTCTTCAAGGACACCGTCAGGCTGCCGGATTTTGCCATGCTCGTCGTCCTCGGTTCACCGCACCGCCGGGCGCCCCCTTCTCTCCTCCGAGCCTCAGCGCCGCCCCGCCGCGCCCCCCGTACCTTCTCCAAGCCCGTACCTTCTCCGAGCCCGTGCACAATGAGTGGTTCGGCCGAACCACCCATGGGCAAGTTAGCACCACCATTGTACCTAGAATTGCATGAGGAAGCCACCTGCAGAAGATGGACCTTTGGTTCCAGCAAAGGTGGTTCGGCCGAACCGCATATGGTGACACACATGACATTTCAGCACATGAGTCATATTAGCATACACAAGGAAGATCAGGGCAAATGGAGCACATGCATGGTTCGGCCGAACCATGCATGGGGCCCACAGGACTATGGTGATGTGGCACGATCCGTGTGACACTCCATCCAGCTCAATTCCACCTTTGGATCAAAGTTGTGTTTCCAATCAACGGTGGAAGATCAAAGCACATGGATCAAGGCGTGAACCGACAAGACCAAGGCGAAACCAGTACATAGCCACACTCTATGACCAGTGGGGACCACAGTGTTGAGCCCACCTTACCATAGGTGGTTCAGTCGAACCCACCATGGTAGGACCCAACCTGCCATTTCATCCTACTGACTTCAGCATCACTCCAGAAGACTGGGGTTGGGCCCACCTGTCATTGAGTGGTTCGGCCGAACCACCCCTGGTGGGCCTAGGCCACCGCCATACTCCACCAACCTCCTGCATGTTTCCCACGTGCTGGATTCACCACTGCCGTCCATCTTGAGGTGGTATTGAGGTGGTGGATCCAAGGGTGGACATGTAGAAGCACGCGGATCGCTAACGTGGCACTACCCTTCATCCCCCTATAAATACCCCCCATAGGCCTTCACTCTAGAGCATGATTCAAAGGAGAAACCACTATGTAGTACCTTTAGCTCTGCTATAGTGCTGTGCTAGTTGAGAGAGAGCGAGGGAAGTCTTCAGGAGAAAGCCCCGGGCCTGTCAGGTGTCTTCTCCAAGGTGTACCTCAGCGGATGCGAATCTTCAAGTAAGTTTTACATCCGAGTCCTTCTAAGTATTTGATATTCTGATTCTGGTATTTTAAGTATATACTTGCTTTACTTGCACATTGCTTTACTTAGTGAAGTGCTCTAGTCTCTTGCAAGGATTAGAGTAGTAAGTATAGTGTAGACATGATGTCTAGGCAATATCTTATCAGTGTGGGCCGCTTGTCGCACGGATTGTTAGTGGGTGCCAGCAAGTGGTGACAGCCTTGTCTGGTCTTAGTATCCCTCCACGTGTGTAAGACAAGTTATTACAACGGCAGGGCATCAATACAATAGCATAGCCGTCTCGGGAGGAGTTATAACTCCTCCTGTTTCGCCTATTGCCTCTTATAAAGGGAGGAGGTGGTAAACCTCTTTATACTTAGAACACCAAGACTAGATATCTTTGCTACATAAAAACCTCTCTACCCGGTTATCATAGATCCTTTGTCTTATCACTGGACAGTCTTGAAACTAGTTAGAACACTTCACGTTCCCCGTGGAAAATATGATACCTGGAATACTCCCAGTGAAGGCTACATTGACTACCGTACGCTTGCGATATATCCGTTTGCCACTTCTGGTGTCAACAAGCTTTCTGGCGCCGTTGCCGGGAAACGGTAGCTGTCTTAACTAGAATCAAGTCGTCCGAGTTACCCTTCTTTTCTCTTTCTTTTATTTTTATCCTTTCCACACCATGAACCAAACACCCATCTCTCATCTTCCTTCTCCAAAGGGCGCTTGTTTGGAGCCACCACCATCATCACAACCCATTCTTTCACCTAGCTATGAGCTTCGCCCTAGTTTCATAGCTAAGGTTCAGGAACAACCTTTTGCTAGGGAAGAAGATGAAAACCCGTACTCTCATTTACGTGATTTTGAGCAATTGTGTTCATGTCTTCACATCGAAAGCATGACACGAGATACCTTGAAATGGAAGCTATTCTCGTTCTTTTTGACGGGGGTAGCTAAACATTGGTATGCTCGACATGTAGAGAGTGCACATGGAGAGTGGGAAAGCCTTCAATCCAAATTCTGCTTAGCTTTCTTCCCTATCTCTCGTGTTGCTCGTCTTCGACTAGAGGTCCTAACCTTCAAGCAAAAGGAGAAGGAGACCCTAGGTGCGGCATGGGCCCGTTTCACAGACCTAGTATCCTCTGATCCTGATCTTGCTATAACCGAGCCAACATTTTTACAACATTTTTACCTCGGTCTTAGTAAAGATTCCACACAATTCCTTGATATATCTTCAGGAGGAGCATTCCTTCGTTGTACCATTGGTGAAGGGAAGAAACTTCTTGCTAAAATTCTTGAAAACACTCCCCATACCCACGGGTATGGTGAACCTCCTGAGGAAGAAAAGGAATTAATCCCTGAGCAAAAAGAAATCTCGAAAGTCGAATCAAAATCAATCCCATCCAATGATTTTGCCATCAATCCCATCTAATGATTCTGCCATCGATCCTGAACCACAAATACCACAAATATCGAGGGAGGAAGAAATTCATCATATAAATCGCTCCTTCGATTACGAGGCTAATCTCCTATCTAACCTTGCTGGTTTTGGGAATGCCTACAATTATCCTATCCAAAGGATACCTTCTAAGAAACTTCATTCAAAACCTTTCAAGAAAGGATCTCTTCAAAAATTTCCTAAATTAGCATCATCTGACGCCTCGAATTCCCAAGTGGCACATAGGAAAATATCGAGGATCTTGGATGAACCTTCAAAAGGAATGCTGACTTTGCCCATAGAAGGTGAGCCAAAATGCTTAGAAGAAAAATCTATCTTCTCCCCGTCTATGCCCACATCCGCCATATCCTTTGAACCCATCTTTAAACTCGACCTTGATACCGATAAATCCAATTGTGCCCTTCCTTCAAAGTCATATGATGATCTGGCTATTGACTCCAGGGATTCATTAAGACACCCAAGGCATGAGAGTCATCAGGCCCATAAATCTAACCAAGAAGAGAAACAACGACAGTTGGAGAATCCATCCACTGTTGTAAGTCAAGAATGGTTAGAGGAGACCAAAGATTCTCATGAAATCACTAAGATGCCCACTCATGTAAGGAGAATATCTTGTCAAGTCATGGGCATTTATATTGAAATTTGCTATGATCCAAGCCTTGGGATAAACATCATTCCTCATTTTCATGTTCAAAATTCATCAAAGAATCACTTGCTACAATCCCAAAAATACCTTAGGCTCCTAAATGGTCAAGTCCTTGATTGTTTAGGAGTCCTTCAAGGCGTACCTGTAGTGATTGATGATCTAAAGATCTCCCTAGATTTTTCACATCTTTGACCTTCCTGGACTTTCCTTTCATCTCACATTCATTGGAAGGTCAATCATACGAATCTTGAAGGACATTGGAAATAAGAAGCTTGGTCATAGAATAGGTGACAAGTATCTACCTATTTGGTCTTCATAGCCTCTCAACATAGGGGTAGAGTCCAAATCTGTTCTTGATCCAAGGGGTGAGCTTAAGATGATTTCACAAACAACCATGACATGTCCAAGTCTTGAGGAGGAGTTGGAATGTCATGAGAAGAAAATTGCTCACCCACTCCTTGAGATGGAGAATTTCATCAATAAGCATGGAAGTTATCCTTTGATCCTCTCGTCAAGTCCTTGCTCATTTGTGAAATCTCTTGACTCAATCTTTCTCTCTACCACTACCCAACAAGAGATCTACAACCCCTTCACTCTTCTTGTGTCCAAAATCTTTGCAAGAGAGGTTGTAGATGATTTTGTTTATCATAAGTTCTCCAAATCTCGAAGCAGTATAAATTCTTGCAGTTAGGCCGCCACAAGTTGGCTTCAATTTAACATCATGGAACTTGTGTGCCTAACTTGAGTAGGGTAGTAAGACTTGTGATTCTACTAGTGTGCTGCCAACAGTAGAACCCCTGCATTTGATGTTGTCTTGGTTTCCATAACTCAGGGCACACCTTATACCAAGTGTGGGGGGTCATTTGACTCCCTTGAACACATTTGGGCGTCTAAGGACATCCCGAGCAAAAAGTATCAGTGCAGGAACACATCATTAGAGGTAAGAATAATGCACAAGGAAAGAACCAAAGTGGCTAGAGCCTCCAAAGTGGGGCCAGCCAACCCCTCCATGGACCCCTCAGCCCAGCAGTCAACCTCCACTATGTTGAGCCATACTTCTTGACTGGTTTGTCACTTTCCCTTCCTCTTGTTTAGTGCATTCCTCTTACTTTAGTCTTCAACCCTCTAAAATAAAATAAAAAATGCCTCTTGCCTTCACCACTCATTCTTTTGTCTCTAGTAGAATGAATCTTATTTATTCTATCATGCCTCCATTTTCTATGTTAGCATGCCTTGGTTTGGGTGTACTGATCGTTCGAACGATCATACCTCCATAGTATTTTTAAATTAAGCATGGTGCTTAGGTTAAAAGAGACTACCTTAATCAAACATGACATGGCGTTAAGTTTGATTATTGAATCAAAGCATACTTGCATGGAATTTGGTTGCACTTTTGGACTAACCCCTGTAGCAAGAACCTCGACATCTCTATGGGTAAGTCATAAGATCATTCAAGGAGATAGATTGAGATCCTCATGGTCAAAAGTCAAGTTGTTTAGGCAAGGAGAACTTCAATGCAACTGAGGAGGACCACTATTACAAGTCATCATCTTTAAGGTAAGTGGCCACCTTCTGAGAGTTTTTCATGAACATGAACCTTTGAAGAAGAAGTTGACATGCTAGAATTCATGCTTCACAATGATTTAATATGACTAAAATCTACATGTCTTAACTTCCTTTCATTTCTGTATGGTTTGGCCACTAGATTAGAATGAACACACCTATGCTTGTCTCCATGTCAAAATTGGGCCCAAGAAGCCTCCAAACATGGGTCGGGCGACCCCAAGTTCTGGCAAACCATTTCTTGCCTCGAAGGAAGCCTAAACCCAAAACCCGTTCACTCTGAACCACCCAAAGGAGGGTCGGCCGACCCGGGTTTGACACGTAACCTAAGCCAACATTCCCAAAATCCATTGAGGAGAGTACAGAGAGCCATGGGGTAGCTCTGTCTGGTCTGGTTCTACCAGATAGGGGTCGGGCGACCCACACTTGGGCTCCCGTGCCTGACTTGTTCGCTCCAGAACGTTATGCCAACATCCCCCCGATACTCCATCTTCAAACTCTCACGAATTCGATGGAGAGAATGTTGACACACCTCCATTTAACCTCTCCTTCTCTATTTCCTCATCCCATTTCTCCTCATCTTCAATTCAACACCTTCGAGCCTCCTGTATGCCTCCAAAGTTACCTAGAGTAACTCTTCCATGGCTCCTACTAGTACAAATGTCATTACTTCCTTCAGTGAGGGTCCTTTCAATCATGAGGGAGACCTGCTTGAGAAACCAGAGGTCACCATGGAGACAATTGTGTTTGAGGAAAAGCCTTACCATGCCTTTGATACCCCTGTCGTAAAAGAACCACAATGGTAGTTGGCGGTCGGCTGGGACAAGGGAAGTCATTTCGTTCCCTTGATCATCCCAGAGGAGAGGAAGTAGTTGTAGGACTCCACCAGCTCACCCGAAGATCATCTAATGGAAGTTTAGTCCTCCATGGTCAATGAGCCCTTAAGATATTTCGAGGATGACGGTTTGAGAAGAGAGTCATGAAGAAGGCCCTTGAAACGACCTCGATTTCCGCAAAGGGAAATCCACAGGCTCGAATTGTAATTCAACAGATTGCTTGGGACAATCCATGAAATTACCCATATCTTAGTTGACACCAGGATCCATACAACGGTAATTAAGTCTTACATAAACATTTATTACATCGCCATATTGGCGGAATCAACATTCAGAGAAGCTTTAGAAGATGCGGAAACGATTCATCCTTCACGGCCAACTTGAGTGTAGCACGTGACCCTATTCCTTGCCATCATCTTCCTCGAAGTCTTACTCATTCTCGTCACCTGACAGCAAATTTATCAATACGATATGTACTGGCCACGGAGCCCACCTATGCAGCATTTGCTTTGTGGAAAGTGGATGCAAGGCTATACAAGCAGACCTATAGGCTGAGGTTTCCTATGCAGCTGTAAACAATGTTTGATTAGTCAAGTTTTATCTCTAGTTAACACCATCATCCCTTTTCCCATCACCACATCTCACATACCCACACCTCACTCTCATTCGATAGGCCCAACTCCCTCTCGGGCCTATCTCAGCGGCACACTACCACAACGGGTACACTGCCGGAAAAATGTCATCCAGGGGAAGAAGAGAACACTCACTACACTAGTAGAAGCTTCACAGGAAAGGTCCATAGCCAACAGGTTGGCATATGTATCGATCGATCAACCATACACTCTGCAGAGGTTTCACTACCCACAAGATTAGCCATCATAGGTGTTGCGCAAACACCTAGGCAGAATTCCGGGTGCTTGCTTGCCTAGGTCGATGCCACCCTACCACTCAGCCCTGGGATATTCCGGATCCTACACCGTTATGCTAAGACTGGGAGACACAGTACCGGGCCCATCCAGTGGTACTGCGCATCTAGAACGGAACGGGAACCCATCGACCGTCTCCGCCCACCCTTATCACCTCTCAACCTAGCAGTAGTGGCACCGTCCTACCAAGTAGTCCAGCCGTCTCCCGCCCATCAGAAGCGAGTGAGTAGAAAAGGATTCCCATGAACCTGAAACTAGTCCGTCCTAGGTTTGACCAAGCAGGCATCTTCACTTAGGGGATACTCTCCCCGTGCCATCACAGCACCTCCGTCCACGGGCTTCAAACCACCAAGGCTATCCCACCCGGAACCTCCTCAACAACTTTACCCGCCACAGGTATCTCGCTTGGGGATGCCCAGGTTGCACCCCCAGCACGACTTGCCCCATGGGCTTGTCTCACATCCCACTTGGTCGACATCAACTCTTACCGCGCACCCAAGACGCACGTAGCACTCTCTCCCAGTGGTTATAATCAGATATTCACCGTCCCAATTCCACCACATAGCATATAGCAAGTAGAAAGTAGTGGAAGAGTAACAGTAAATTAAGCAGCAGCTATCCTAGCAGCGGACAGCAGGGTAAAGTCTTATCAAGGCAGGGAATTCAAATACACTATCATGCAACCAATCCATACATAATCGTAAAGCAATAGCAACAATGTCATTTGCAATGCGTAAATAGGATCTAAGGATTTGGTGGGACGTAGCACCTTCGTAGTTGTCTCCTAGCTCCTGAAAGTACTCGTGGTCATCTTCCTTAGTCAGATCCTCCTCCGGCTCTGAAATCAAACACGAAATAGTCGCGTCAGCGACTCCTATAGAGTATATCAGAAAAATCCAATAAAATAAAGAGCCAAATGCACACAAACATAGTCTTAGATTGTAGATCTCATTTTTCTAAAAATTTTGATATATGGTGCGCAATTTTTGGACATCGTATGAATAAGTTATGAATTTCCGAAGATTATCCTATTTTCTGAAAATGGAAAATGGCTGATTAATCAGGGGATGGCAGCTCGGGATTGGTCCACGTGGCGCGCGGGTCCAGTAGTGCGGCATGTGGCGCACCAATAGAACTCAGACCCGATGGTCGCCCACCAGGTGTTCGATGCTGGTTCCCAGAGAGTCGCCGGCGTCAGCGTAGCTCGGCGTAGCTCGGCGTAGCTCGGCGTAGCTCGAGGGTGGTCGGGAGAGCTCGACGGTGGTCGGGGGTGGTTCTCAGTGGTCGGGGGTGGTTCTCACAGTCAGCCGTCAGGCTAGTGGTGTGTTCTAGAGTCCAAAAGGTGTCGGTTTTTGTTCCTGGTCGCGGTATTGAGAAGCTCCGGTCGCCGGCGGTGAGGCCGTTGCGCCGGCAGGGCTCCGGCGAGGTGCGAGAAGGTCTGAGGAGTGGTGAATCCGCCACCCCGAGCTCTGTTGACAGGGATCCGACGTTCAATTTGGTGCTAGCAAGGTTCCAGGGCGTCTGTTCAAGGCGGCGGTGTCTCTCCAGTGCGGCGGACGATGACAGGGCGGCGATGACCATATTTCGGCAAGACAGGGCTTGGCTTTCCCCAATTGGCATGCTCAGGCAGTCGTCCGACCAGATGGTAGCGGGTTAGAGTCGTGGTATGGCCTCCTTCTCTCCCACGGCATACGGCGGTTCTCCGACGAGGTCGCGACGCACACGAGCAGGGCGGACGAGGCTTCCCCTAGCGCTTAGATCCGCGTATCTAGCTCGGGAGGGGGTCGTGGCGGTGCTCCATGACGCTCTAACCTATCCGAGTGCTAGTCGGAATGCTCGGAACGGGTGATTCGGCATTGGAACGCGTCGGTGGTGAGCGCGCTCCGCCGAGAATGCGTCGTGCTGCGTTCTCGGTCTAGCAAAGCTTGTAGTCCGGGGGTTTTGGCCGGTCGCATGAGTGCATGGTGCAGGTGATCTTCCTGAGCCGGTAAAGGCTCGTGCCTGCACGTTCCGTGGGCAGAACACCATGGCAAAAGCAGGACGAGGTGCGGACATGGCGTGCGGTGGCTCACCGTGGTGTCGGTGAAGCTAGGATGGCGGTGCAGTGGCGAGTCGGAGCCGTGCAGAGCGATCGCAGTGCCGTGCCGCTCCTCGTCCACAGCTCGGGCTTCTCCTCCGTGTCCGGCTCCAGCGTGCTCCGCGGCGGCAGCGCTTCGGCGGTGCTCCCCTCTCTCTGCTCCACCCTTCTTCCTTCTCCTTCTCTCACACGGTGTGGTGTTGTGGCGTGGTTGGTGCCACCAGTGGCGGCGGCGAGTGGAACGAGGCTAGGGCGCCGTGAGGTGCTCCAATTTATTGCGGAGCTCGGGTGGCTACCTATGGCGGGCGGTTCTAATCTGCTCGGGCCGATCGGAGGGCTGTGGTTTGCGCGAGCTAGGGTTCCGGTGGTGCGCGCGGGCTTCTTGGCGAGCAAGGCAGGGGACAGGCAGGGGACAGCGGGGTCAGGGCTCTGCCATGCGTGGCGCTTTTGGTCACGCCATTTGCATGACTCTGTCGGCCACCGTCTTTCGCGAGGTGAGAAGAAGAACAGTAGCGAGAGGAAAAACGCTGACGGGTGGGGTCGTTGCGGCAGTGACTCAACGCGCGCGCGTGAGAGCGTCGAGGGCGGTCGCGAATGTTGGGCTGGCCCAGTGTGGTTGGTGTGAGTGCGCGCAAGAGATGGGCCACGGCGGCATTTGGGCTGGTTTAGCAGGCCGGCTGGGCCGAATGGCTAGCCTTGCTCTCTCTCCCTTTTCATTTTCTTTTTCTTTTTCTATTTTCACTTTAGTGTATTAATACATATATTACCCATTTTAAATATTGAGTAAATACAAACATAAATTGCAATAAATCCCAAACGTGATGCATAAGTTATTATTCTATGTGAATGGAATTAAAATGCAAGCTATACTCCTTTATTACCAAATTCATAATGAAACCTATATGCTTGCACAAGAAAAATGGGTTTTCACAATAAATAAATGAAATATTTTAATTGGTTGGGATTTTTAGGTTGTGTGGATTTTTAGGGTTGTTACAGTCCTCCCCCTCATTAGGATCTCGACCTCGAGATTCAGAGATAACGTACCCTTCGAAGAGGTAAGGAAACATAATCCGCATGTCCGATTCTTTCTCCCACGTAGCTTCCCTTTCGGTGTGATTGCTCCACTGTACCTTGCACATTGGAATTGTCTTGTTTCGCGTCTCTTTGGTATCCCGTGCCAAGATCTTGATCGGATGTTCCTTGTATTCAAGTGTGTCTTGCAGGTCTAATGCATCCGTAGGAACTTGCTCCTCGGGAAGCTTCAAACACTTCCTTAATTGCGAGACATGGAACACAGGGTGTACTCCAGATAATTCCTCCGGTAGTTCCAGCTTGTAAGCAAGCTTTCCAACCCTTTTACAGATCTTGTATGGCCCAACATATCTTGGTGCCAATTTCCCTTTTACGTGGAATCTGACGGTGCCACGAAGCGGAGATACCTTGAGGTAGACATAATCCCCAACCTTGAACTCAAGCTCTCTACGTCTTCTATCTGCATAGCTCTTTTGCCTACTTTGTGCAATCCTCAAATTCTCTCTTACTTGGGCAACACCTTCTTCTGCTTCCACAATCTTAGCAGGACCGAAGAATGTCCTTTCACCTGGTTCCGACCACATTAGCGGGGTTCTGCACGGTCTTCCGTACAATGCTTCAAATGGCGACATTTTAATGCTTGTCTGATAACTGTTGTTGTATGAGAACTCGGCGTGGGGCAGACAGCTCTCCCATCCTTCCTTGTACCTCAATACGCAAGCACGTAACATGTCCTCAAGAATCTGGTTCACTCTTTCTGTTTGCCCGTCTGTTTGCGGGTGGTATGCTGTGCTGTAGTCGAGCTTGGTCCTGATGGACTTGTGCAAGGATTTCCAGAACTGTGATACAAACTGTGATCCTCGGTCAGATATAATACTCAGAGGTGCCCCATGTAACTTCAAAATGTTTGATACGTACAGATCTGCTAGCTTTTCAACTCTATACTTCCTTTTGACCGGTATAAAATGTGCGACTTTGGTCAGACGGTCCACTATTACCCATATAGAATCATATCCATGCTCAGATCGGGGCAGTCCTAATATGAAGTCCATGGATATGCACTCCCACTTCCATTCTGGTATCTCGACTGGTTGTAGCAACCCTGCTGGTCTCTGATGTTCGGCCTTGATTCTATTGCATGTATCACATCGGGCTACATGCCCTGCAATGTCTGTCTTCATATTCTCCCACCAGAAGTGCTTCCTTAGATCATGGTACATCTTGGCTGACCCTGGGTGAATGCAATATTTGGAGTCATGCCCTTCCGACAGGATCTCTTCTCGTATCGCTGAATCCGTCGGTACACAGATTCTATCTTTGTACCATACAGTTCCCTGCTCATCTTCTCGGTATTCGGGGCCACTTCCCAGCTTCATCAAACCACGGATATAGTCTATCTCAGGACAGTTCCTTTGTGCTTCACAGATCCGTGAGGTGAGATTGTACTCGACGCGAAGCTCATTTAGCATGCCATAGGAGACTACCTCGAGCTGGAATGCGTCGAACTCTCTCCTGAGCTCAGACGGCATAGAGTTGGTGATGAGGGTATGGCAGTAGCTTTTGCGGCTAAGTGCATCAGCGACAACATTAGCCTTCCCTGGGTGGTAATGGATCTCAAGATCATAGTCCTTGACGAGTTCTAGCCATCTGCGCTGCCTCATATTCAGATCTTCTTGTGTGAAGAAGTACTTCAGGCTCTTGTGGTCAGTGTAGATGTCACACTTGTTGCTTATTAGATAGTGTCTCCAAATCTTGAGTGCATGTACCACGGCTGCAAGTTCTAGGTCATGAGTCGGGTATCGCTGCTCATGTTCCTTCAACTGTCTTGAGGCATAAGCTATCACCCTTCCTTCTTGCATTAGTACACAGCCCAAACCTTGCTGAGAGGTGTCACAATATACAACAAAATCTTTGTGAATATCGGGCAGGGCTCGTACAGGTGTAGTAGTGAGCTTCTCCTTCAAGGTCTGAAAACTCTTCTCACATTCAGGAGTCCATATAAACTTGTTCTCTTTCTTCAGCAAGTTGGTCATGGGTCTTGCAATCTTGGAGAAGTTCTCAATAAATCTGCGATAGTATCCTGCAAGTCCCAAAAAGCTTCTGATTTCTGACACATTACGGGGTTGTTCCCACTCTTTCACAGCTTCAATCTTGGTTGGGTCCACTGCAACTCCTTCTCCTGACAGTACGTGACCAAGGAAAGCAACTTCCTCAAGCCAGAATTCGCACTTGGAGAATTTGGCGTATAGCTGGTTGCGAGACAACCTCTCCAATACGGTCCTCAGATGATGTTCATGTTCCTCTTTTGTGGCTGAATAAACCAATATATCATCAATAAATACCACTACAAACTTGTCTAGCTCATTCATGAAGATCTTGTTCATCATGTTCATGAAGTATGCTGGAGCATTAGTGAGTCCAAATGAGACTACTGTGCACTCATACTGTCCATATCTAGTGACAAATGCAGTCTTCAGGATATCCTCTTCCCTGATCTTCATCTGATGGTACCCTTATCAGAGATCGATCTTTGAGAAGTACTTGGCCTTACTCAGTTGATCTAATAGATCATCGATGCGGGGCAATGGGTACTTATTCTTGACTGTAACCGCATTCAGATTCCGGTAGTCAATGCACATCCTCATCGTGCCATCCTTCTTCTTGACAAACAAAACGGGAGATCCCCAGGGCGAGGCACTAGGCCTAATGAAGCCCTTCTCCAGTAATTCTCCCAGCTGCTTCTTGAGTTCCTTCAACTCATCAGCCGACATTCTGTAGGGTCTTTTGGCAATCGGTGCAGTTCCTGGCATCAGCTCTATAACAAACTCCACATCTCTATCTGGTGGCATTCCTGGCAACTCCTCTAGAAATACATCATTGAATTCACAGACTACTGGCACATCTCTGAATGTCAGCTCCATTTTATCTGCCTTAGTCTCCAGAGCACGTAGGAGGGCTTGGACTCTCCCAGTTTGGGGTATACATCGGACGGCTGTTCCCCAAGGGTGGGTTACCTGAACATATCTAGGTGAACAAGATATCACTCCCCGGTGTTTGGTTAGCCAGTCCATGCCTAAGATGACATCTAAGCTATTGGAGGGTAGTAGGGTTAGGTCAGCTCGAAAGTCAAGTCCCTCGATTGTGATTATCACTCCCCTACATATGTGAACGCTTCTGAAGGTTCCTAAGGGCGAGCTAGTTAGGATGGGGTTTGCTCTCGAGGTTACAGGTATGTTATGCTTACGTGCATATGCAGATGAAATGTATGAACATGTAGCTCCCGAATCGAACAGAACTGTAGCCATGTTACCCTGAACTAGGAATGTACCGTACACAGCATCAGGTGCAGCTTCAGCTTCCTCAGCAGTCATGTGGTTCAGTCTTCCTCGGGTAGCAGATCCCCGGTTCGGTGTACCCTGTGCAGCTGCTGGTGCACGGTTGAGGTCGGGGCACACAGCCACACGGTGTCCAGGCTTTCCGCATCCGAAGCAAGTGAAGGGCGCACTGCCTGCTGTGGCTGTCGCAGGAGCCTTCCAATTGCTTGTCTTGGTGTGTTGGTAGCGGGGGCGGGTGTGTTCTGCACAGGTCGAGTCGGTGCAGGGTAGGTCTAAGCGGGGCGGTGATAGTTGCTGCTGTTGGTACCACCACCACGGCACGTTCCCGAAGGAGGTCCCTGGCGAGTTCGGAAAGGCAGGGGTGCACCCGTTCACTGTCTCTGGGGTGGAGCAGTGCGAGCGGGTCCCTCAGAGTGGCGCTTCTTTCCCTTGTTCTGGGCCTCGAACTCCAGACGTGCTTTCATGTGATCCTTCTCGATCTCAATACAGCGGTCAATCAGCTCACGCAGAGTGTAGCTCTTGTTCCCTGACAGAGCCAACCTGATCTTGGTCTGAAGTCCCTTCCTGTAGTAGTACATCTTTTCCTTCTCGGAACTCACGCAAGACGCAGGTGCGTAGCGGAGCAAACAGTTGAAGCGGGTGGTGTACTCGTGGATCCGGTCAGCTCCCTGGGAGATGTTGCGAAACTCGTTCTCCTTGGCCTCCATGACTCCCTCAGGAATGTGGTGGTCACGGAAAGCCTCGGTGAACTCATCCCAGTCAATGCGGGCTGGGTCCTCGTGAGCGCTGGTGTAGTTGTCCCATCATGCTCGTGCAGCACCAGTCAGCTGGTGGCTAGCAATCCCAACACACTCCTCGTCGGAGCAAGTGGTCAGGTCCAGCTTCTTCTCCATCTCTTTAACCCAATCGTCGGCAGCGAGAGGATCGCTGTCGGTCCCGTCGAAGGTAGGTGGCCTCAGCTTCAGGAAACCCTCCAGTTTCCTTTGGAAGTCATTCTAGGGTGGCCCGTGGTGCCTGTTCATCCCAGTAGCTATGGCATTCAGCAGCTGGGTCTGCTGTGCCATTACTTCTGCCAACGTCGGTGGCGGCGGCGGTGGCGGTGGCGGAGGCACGTTCTCGCCCTGTGGTGGCGGATCGTTCTCCAGCGGTGCATTCTCTGCCCGGCGCAGCTCTTCTTCCAGGTTAACTCCAGCACGTCTGCCAGCTGGGCGTCCACAGTTGCGACCACGCCCGCGTCCTGGCGCAGGTGCGGGGGAGGGCTGGCGGTTTTCCAAACGCGCGGAACGTCTCATCGACATCTGAATTTATTAGGTACGTGCTCAGTGCAGTAATAATCTTGCAGTGGTTTAAGTAGGAGTTAGATGTTTTCAACGATTTAAATGAATTAAAACATTTTTCATGCTATCCTACACTCAACCAAAGAAGCATAGAGAACCATAAGAAGCATAAGATCCAAATGTCACTCATTACATGGTTATTATTACATAAAGGATGTTCCTAGTTGCTAAGAAGATCGTGCTATGCGCAGATAGCCAATGACAGGACAACTCATGGTATCACTAGTCTAAGGGCCACGCAGGGTCCCATAAGCTACTGGTGCATAAGGTCAAGTATGGCGTCGGGTATGCGGCCGTCCTCTGCCTCGATCTCGTCATCAGTCATGGTCAGGCGCTTGACATAGTCGAGTGCTACAGCTAGCTCTGGAGTGGCCTCAATCTCCTGCATCCTTAGAGACGGACACGCTCCCAGGTTGAGCGTAGTGGGTGGTACGCGGAAGTCTCCCTCCCGGGGCTTCACCATCTCCAGTGGGGAAAGCGAACTCTGTACCTTCCGGACCTCAATAGCTCTCCTGGCATCGGACTGCTTCCAAGCTGTCTCTGTCCTCCGTAGCTTGTCCTTTAGGAACTCCACCATCTTCACGCGGACGATCAGAATCCCTTGGTTGCGGGTGGACTTCTCCTCGGCTTTCTCCAACTGCTTCTCCAACTCCCTGATCCTGGAGCGCAACATGCTCATCTCGACTCCTCTGTCTCTGCTCCTCTGCTCCCTCTCAGCAAGCGCTCTCTCCTTGTCGTCCAGCCTCCTCTGTAATCCCAATACTCTGCTGTTCAGGTAGTCATTGCGAAGCCCAAAATCCCCGATCTTGTCTCGTGAGTCGGCGATCTCGGCTCGGTGTAACTCATCACGGTGCTGCATCTCCAGCTGCAAGTCAGTGACTGCTCTGCTCAAACTCTCCAGGGTCTGAGTCCCTTTCTGCAAACTATCCTTGACCTCTGCCATGCGTGCTCGGTCACGCTGCCTCCTTTGCTCCAATGAGCTGATGAACTCGTCCTGCTCCTGGAGGTGGTGTGCCACTGTGCGTAGGCAAGGGTCAGTCTCGGCCTGAACGATCTGGCTGGTGTACAGAATCCTCTGGATAGGGTCAGGGTGCAGCTCCAAAGCCTGAGGTAGCAGACGGAAATGGGTTCCCTTAAGGTACTCGTATGCTGTGTACACAACTGCGCGTAGTACCTTACGGGAGACGGACTGTACTCCGTCCTCCACAGTCTCTCCAGCAGTGTAGTCAGTAAAAACCGGCATCCTTGGAAGGGTCAGGCTGACGGGTGTCTCAACTCTGGTAGTGACAGGTCCTTCAAACCTCTCAGCCTCGACAAGCTTCCCTCGGCTGAAGTACTGGATCTGGTCAGACGGTGCTCCCAGCTCCTCCAACACCTGGCGTAACACCATGGCAAATCCGCCATGGTTCCTCCCATTGATCGGGATCTCGATAGTGCCATCGTGCAGCGGACGAAGTAGTGGTCCAAGGCTGGTCATCTGCAAATTTTTCAAGAAATGGATTAGCAGGTCCTTGTATTAGATAAGCCATTGCATAAAAAGTGAATGCAAGGTCGGTAATATAACCGAAAGAGAGTCTGGCTTCCTATTCTAACGTCCATTCTCTATGGGTCTCGTCCTACAGTCAAGTATGGCTCTGATACCAACTGAAAAGACCTCGATTTCCGCGAAGGGAAATCCACAGGCTCGAATTGTAATTCAACAGATTGCTTGGGACAATCCATGAAATTACCCATATCTCAGTTGACACCAGGATCCATACAATGGTAATTAAGTCTTACATAAACATTTATTACATCGCCATATTGGCGGAATCAACATTCAGAGAAGCTTTAGAAGATGCGGAAACGATTCATCCTTCACGGCCAACTTGAGTGTAGCACGTGACCCTATTCCTCGCCATCATCTTCCTCGAAGTTGTACTCATTCTCGTCACCTGACAGCAAATTTATCAGTACGATATGTACTGGCCACGGAGCCCACCTAGGCAGCATTGCTTTGTGGAAAGTGGATGCAAGGCTATACAAGCAGACCTATAGGCTGAGGTTTCCTATGCAGCTGTAAACAATGTTTGATTAGTCAAGTTTTATCTCCAGTTAACACCATCATCCCTTTTCCCATCACCACATCTCACATACCCACACCTCACTCTCATTCAACAGGCCCAACTCCCTCTCGGGCCTATCTCAGTGGCACACTACCACAACGGGTACACTGCCGGAAAAATGTCATCCAGGGGAAGAAGAGAACACTCACTACACTAGTAGAAGCTTCACAGGAAAGGTCCATAGCTAACAGGTTGGCATATGTATCGATCGATCAACTGTACACTCTGCAGAGGTTTCACTACCCACAAGATTAGCCATCATAGGTGTTGCGCAAACACCTAGGCAGAATTCCGGGTGCTTGCTTGCCTAGGTCGATGCCACCCTACCACTCAGCCCTGGGATATTCCGGATCCTACACCGTTATGCTGAGACTGGGAGACACAGTACCGGGCCCATCCAGTGGTACTGCGCATCTAGAATGGAACGGGAACCCATCGACCGTCTCCGCCCACCCTTATCACCTCTCAACCTAGCAGTAGTGGCACCGTCCTACCAAGTAGTCCAGCCGTCTCCCGCCCATCAGAAGCGAGTGAGTAGAAAAGGATTCCCATGAACCTGAAACTAGTCCGTCCTAGGTTTGACCAAGCAGGCATCTTCACTTAGGGGATACTCTCCCCGTGCCATCACAGCACCTCCGTCCACGGGCTTTAAACCACCAAGGGTATCCCACCCGGAACCTCCTCAACAACTTTACCCGCCACAGGTATCTCGCTTGGGGATGCCCAGGTTGCACCCCCGGCACGACTTGCCCCATGGGCTTGTATCACATCCCAGTTGGTCGACATCAACCCTTACCACGCACCCAAGACGCACGCAGCCCTCTCTCCCAGTGGTTATAATCAGATATTCAGCGTCCCAATTCCACCACATAGCATATAGCAAGTAGAAAGTAGTGGAAGAGTAACAATAAATTAAGCAACAGCTATCCTAGCAGCGGACAGCAGGGTAAAGTCTTATCAAGGCAGGGAATTCATATACACTATCATGCAACCAATCCATACATAATCGTAAAGCAATAGCAACAATGCCATTTGCAATGCGTAAATAGGATCTAAGGATTTGGTGGGACGTGGCACCTTCGTAGTCGTCTCCTAGCTCCTGAAAGTACTCGTGGTCGTCTTCCTTAGTCAGATCCTCCTCCGGCTCTGAAATCGAACACGAAATAGTCGCGTCAGCGACTCCTATAGAGTATATCAGAAAAATCCAGTAAAATAAAGAGCCAAATGCACACAAACATAGTCTTAGATTGTAGATCTCATTTTTCTAAGAATTTTGATATATGGTGCGCAATTTTTGGACATCGTATGAATAAGTTATGAATTTCCGAAGATTATCCTATTTTCTGAAAATGGAAAATGGCCGATTAATCAGGGGATGGTAGCTCGGGATTGGTCCATGTGGCGCGTGGGTCCAGTAGTGCGGCATGTGGCGCCTCAACGGAACATAGACCCGATGGTCGCCCACCAGGTGTTCGATGCTGGTTCCCAGAGAGTCGCCATCGTCGGCGTAGTTCGGCGTAGCTCGGGGGTGGTCGGGAGAGCTCGACGGTGGTCGGGGGTGGTTCTCAGTGGTCGGGGGTGGTTCTCACAGTTAGCCGTCGGGCTAGTGGTGTGTTCTAGAGTCCAAAAGGTGTCAGTTTTTGTTCCTGGTCGCGGTATTGAGAAGCTCCGGTCGCCGACGGTGAGGCCGTTGCGCCGGCAGGGCTCCGGCGACACGCGACAAGGTCTGAGGAGTGGTGAATCTGCCACCCCGAGCTCTGTTGACAGGGATTCGACGTTCAATTTGGTGCTAGCAGGGTTCTAGGGCGTCTGTTCAAGGCGGCGGTGTCTGTCCGGTGCGGCGGACGATGACAGGGCGGCGATGACCATATTTCGGCAAGACAGGGCTTGGCTTTCCCCAATTGGCGTGCTCAGGCAGTCGTCCGACCAGATGGTAGTGGGTTAGAGTCGTGGTATGGCCTCCTTCTCTCCCACGGCATACGGTGGTTCTCTGACGAGGTCGCGACGCACACGAGCAGGGCGGACGAGGCTTCCCCTAGCGCTTAGATCCGCATAGCTAGCTCAGGGGGGGTCGTGGCGGTGCTCCACGACACTCTAACCTATCCGGGTGCTAGTCGGAATGCTTGGAACGGGTGATTCGGCGTTGGAACGCGTCGGTGGTGAGCGCGCTCCGCCGAGAATGCTTCGTGCTGCGTTCTCGGTCTAGCAAAGCTTGTAGTCCGGGGGTTTTGACCGATCACATGAGTACATGGTGCAGGTGATCTTCCTGAGCCGGTAAAGTCTCGTGCCTGCGCGTTCCGTGGGCGGAATGCCATGGCAAAAGCAGGGCGAGGTTCGGACATGGCGTGCGGTGGCTCACCGTGGTGTCGGTGAAGCTAGGATGGCGGTGCAGTGGCGAGTTGGAGCCGTGCAGAGCAATCGCAGTGCCGTGCCGCTCCTCGTCCGCAGCTCGGGTTTCTCCTCCATGTCCGGCTCCGGCATGCTCCGCGGCGGCAGCACTTCGGCGGTGCTCCCCTCTCTCTGCTCCGCCCTTCTTCCTTCTCCCTCTCTCACACGGTGTGGTGTTGTGGCGTGGTTGGCGCCACCAGTGGCGGCGGCGAGTGGAACGAGGCTAGGGCGCCGTGAGGTGCTCCAATTTATAGCGGAGCTCGGGTGGCTACCTATGGCGGGCGGCTGTGATCTGCTCGGGCCGATCGGAGGGCTGTAGCTTGCGCGAGCTAGGGTTCCGGTGGTGCGCGCGGGCTTCTTGGCGAGCAAGGCAGGGGACAGGCAGGGGACAGCGGGGTCAGGGCTCTGCCATGCGTGGCGCTGTCGGTCACGCCATTTGCATGACTCTGTCGGCCACCGTCTTTCGCGAGGTGAGAAGAAGAACAGTAGCGAGAGGAAAAACGCTGACGGGTGGGGTCGTTGCGGCAGTGATTCAACGCGCGCGCGTGAGAGCGTCGAGGGCGGTCGCGAATGTTGGGCTGGCCCAGTGTGGTTGGTGCGAGTGCGCGCGAGAGATGGGCCGCGGCGGCATTTGGGCTGGTTTAGCAGGCCGGCTGGGCCGAATGGCTAGCCTTGCTCTCTCTCCCTTTTCATTTTCTTTTTCTTTTCTATTTTCACTTTAGTGTATTAATACATATATTACCCATTTTAAATATTGAGTAAATACAAACATAAATTGCAATAAATCCCAAACGTGATGCATAAGTTATTATTCTATGTGAATGGAATTAAAATGCAAGCTATACTCCTTTATTACCAAATTCATAATGAACCCTATATGCTTGCACAAGAAAAATGGGTTTTCACAATAAATAAATGAAATATTTTAATTGGTTGGGATTTTTAGGTTGTGTGGATTTTTAGGGTTATTACAGCCCTTAGTGCAACTTACATGCTTAAAAACAATAATGGGACACGAATTTCCTACCAAAGCCATATATGTTCATACCATGATTCAAAACCCCTTCTATATATGCTACTTGTGTTGAGTTTGATCAAACCTTGTTGACCCTAGCTGAGAATTATATCATAGTCCCAAGATCAAGATCACATACATGCCACATATACACATGCTGCTTCTACATTCAAAGTACGCAAAAACATGTCATCCATCTCCATCATAAATATGCTCCATGCTTTAAAGTTTAGAATATCTCTCTAAGTATGACTTAGTAGATCAGACACAAAGGCTATTAAAAAAGTGGACACATGAAGGTCCATTACTTTGAAAAAAAACAAAAAAAATGCTAGCCATGTCTCAAAATAATAACGTATAGAGAGATCATGTCAAATAGAGGAGCATTGTTTTCCATCACATTCCACACACATGCACATCTTGATCTAGGTTTATGACATTCTTCTCCCTGGATCCTCGTTTTGACTTTACAATAAATGCAATGCAAGTATGCTACCATGTTAATCCCTACCTGAGCTCCACATAAGCTTGATAGATGTAGGATGAAACAAAAGAAGGCAAGCTGATGCTATGCCTTGGTGAGGAATCATATACCTACTGAGTGATTTGAGTGTACTATTTGAGGAGTAAGAATGAACTATGTGATTTCTTTTAAAATCATTATCAAAAAACTCTAAGTGCTAAGGATATGAAAATGGAAAGATGACTTTGCTTTGAGAACTGTTCCATTTTTCAACATCTGAAGGATATATGCTTGACAATACCACATAACCCACTTGTATGAGATATATCCTGAGTAAAGCTTTGTGTTAGCTAATACCTTAAAAATGTCATAATCATGTTTTATCATTCTCTCTCTAACCTTTGCTCGAGGACGAGCAAAGACTTAAGTGCGGGGGATCTTGTTGATGGTAGTTATACCATGTTTTTACCCCATCAAAACCATCAACATGGCATTCTTTCTGGAAGGAAACCATCAAACACATAGTGACTTAGGTACAAATAACTTGGTTCCATATGTACTTATCATTATTTGGTTGCAGGCACTTAGAACAGGTACTTTTCAGTGTCCGGAAGCTCTATATGAAGGTTGGGCGACCAACCAAGTATGGCCAAATGACAAACCAACTTCACAATCAATAATATCATAGCTTCTGGAGACGATGTGCCAAAGATGGGCACAACGAGTGGTTCGGCCGAACCAACCATGGGCAAGTTAGCACCACCATTGTACTTAGAATTGCATGAGGAAGCCACCTGCAGAAGATGGACCTTTGGTTCCAGCAAAGGTGGTTCGGCCGAACCGCATATGGTGACACCAGGACATGACATTTCAGCACATGAGTCATATCAGCATACACAAGGAAGATCAGGGCAAATGGAGCACATGCATGGTTCGGCCGAACCATGCATGGGGCCCACAGGACTCTGGTGATGTGGCACGATCCGTGTGACACTCCATCCAGCTCAATTCCACCTTTGGATCAAAGTTGTGTTTCCAATCAACGGTGGAAGATCAAAACACATGGATCAAGGCGTGAACCGACAAGACCAAGGCGAAACCAGAACATAGCCACACTCTATGACCAGTCGGGACCACAGTGGTGAGCCCACCTTACCATAGGTGGTTCGGTCGAAGCCACCATTGGTGGGACCCAACCTACCATTTCATCCTACTGACTTTAGCATCACTCCAGAAGACTGGGGTTGGGCCCACCTGTCATTGAGTGGTTCGGCCAAACCACCCCTGGTGGGCCCAGGCCACCGCCATACTCCACCAACCTCCTGCATGTTTCCCACGTGCTGGATTCACCACTGCTGTCAATCTTGAGGCGGTATTGAGGCGGTGGATCCAAGGGTGGACATGGAGAAGCACGCGGATCGCTGACTTGGCACTACCCTTCACCCCCCTATAAATACCCCCATAGGCCTTCACTCTAGAGAATGATTCAAAGGAGAAACCACTATGAAATAGCTTTAGCTCTGCTATAGTGCTGTGCTAGTTGAGAGAGAGTGAGGGAAGTCTTCAGTAGAAAGCCCCGGGCCTGTCAGGTGTCTTCTCCAAGGTGTACCTCAGCGGATGCGAATCTTCAAGTAAGTTTTACATCCAAGTCCTTCTAAGTATTTGATATTCCGGTTCTAGTATTTTAAGTATATACTTGCTTTACTTGCACATTGCTTTACTTAGTGAAGTGCTCTAGTCTCTTGCAAGGATTAAAGTAGTAAGTATAGTGTAGACGTGGTGTCTAGGCTATATCTTATCAGTGTGGGCCGCTTGTCGCACGGATTGTTAGTGGGTGCCAGCAAGTGGTGACAGCCTTGTCTGGTCTTAGTATCCCACCACGTGTGTAAGACAAGTTATTAAAATGACAGGGCATCAATACAATAGCATAGCCACCTCGGGAGGAGTTAGATTTCCACGTGTTTCGCCTATCACCTCTTGTAAAGGGAGGAGGTGGTAAACCTCTTTATACTTAGAACACCAAGACTAGATATCTTTGCTACATAAGAACCTCTCTACCCAGTTATCATAGATCCTTTGTCTCATCACTGGACAGTCTTGAACCTAGTTAGAACACTTCGCGTTCCCCGTGGAAAATATGATACCTAGAATACTCCCAGTGAAGGCTACATTGACTACCGTACGCTTGCGATATATCCGTTTGCCACTTCTGGTGTCAACAGTGGGATGTCACATGGATCGTGCCATGTCAGCAGAGCCCTGGTGGGCCCCACATGTGGGTTGGCCGACCAGCATGTGGGCCCTCCAGGTGCTCCACTCTCTTCTTGGTGCTTCTCTACTCTGAAAACACCTAGTTTGAGCACCTACAAACAAATACTAACATGTACATGTGGAACCAAGTTATTTGTACCTATGTCACTATGTGTTTGCTTGTTTCTTCCCTGAAAAGAGTGTTTTGTTGACAGTTATGATGGTAGAAAACAGGGTATAAATACCGTCAACAGCCGCCGCAGGCCACCTCGACATGTCTAGCTTGCCTCGGTGAGCTTCTCCCCTCACGGTACAGCGTTTTAGACTCCCTAGTCTGTCGTGATGCTCATGCATGCGGTGGTTCATCGTTTGATGCCCTAGGATCGCCGGAACAGGGAGGGTGCCGTCGTTGAACGCCGTGTTGACATCTACTAATGTCACCAAATATAACTATATAACTTTTAATGCGAGAGGCGAGATTAGAAGATGAATGGTAATTAATTAACTTGTCATTAGCAACTAGCCACTTTTCTATACCAACATTCTTATGCAAGAACTAGGTTGTCATCCCTAATTAATAAAGCTAAGAATAAATAAAGGTTTTATATATTAATCTATGTGACTAGGCAGAAATATAAATATAATATAAACTAAGAATAGTTCTGCAAGCGGACAGATAATTATACCATTGTAGCAGTTTACCTAGGGAGTTCTACCAGGTTGTCGATTTATATTTATACCACTGGGAAGGACTAGGATAAACTTTAATCTATTATATTGATAGTGATGGTATACAATGGATAAGTGACATTACCGATGTCATTTACTCTACTCATAATAGGTAGAGGTCACAAGGTAAATAAAGATAAAGGTGATAAGTATGATCAAGCATCATAAATAAAAGATAATCATCAGACCACTTCTCTAGTCATAGTAATAGCTAGCCAATGGATAAACTAAGGAATTAATATCAAAGGTAAGTCTATAACTACATCAATGAATAACTCTAATTAGTGAAATTACATCTAGCAATCATTGTTAGACTAATCCTATATCATAATCACATGCAAAGGGTGTCACAGAACCGACCAATTTATACGAGCACAAGTACAACGATCGCCTTTTTAATCGCAATCCAGTCGCACTTGAGCCAATATAAACCCGGTAGTCCGGAAATCTCGAAGGATTTCAAACATTTCATACCCCAAGGATCATTCATTCAGCAATACCCGATCACATGACACATAAGTTCGCAACCGAATTTAAACATCAGAGTACAACATAGTCTTTTACACAAATATAGTAGTAGCGGAAGTCAACATAGTTTTACACCAGAGAGTTCAAATACGAGTACCATCAAATGACCCTGTCACAGCATTCTTACAACATCTAAGGATAGAAAATGACCCTGCCCTCGGGTCTAGTCTTCTTCGCCCGCAGGGGTGAAGCAATTCCTACAATACGCGTAGTAGACTACACCATCTGTAACAATGGGAATAAAACCCTGAGTACTCAATTGTACTCAGCTAGACTTACCTGACAGGGAGTAAATAAAAAGACTCTCAAGGATATGCATGGCTTGTTTGGTGGAGCTCAGAGGGTAGCATCATTTTTGCATCAAAAGCATTACTACAGTAGATCCTCAACTTATTCCTTTTAATTGTGATAAGCTTCGATTTGAGTTAAGCTATTTACTAAGATTAGCCACTATACTAAGCATTCACTGAATATTATAGCAATCAATAGAACCATATGATTTCCGATATCCACAGATATCAACCTCATCTCACCATAATCATTAGGTTCAAGTTATTAGCCTCTACCTCACCAGAAGATCAGTTCAGTTTCTCACTAACCAGGAGAGATGGCGATTCGAATCGATTGTACCAGCTGGCAAATATGCCAATCACAAACCCTGTCAGCCGAGCCACTGGCTTCTTGGGCCACCATTAAATCCTTCTGAGACACAATATGTCGCGAGTTTGGCGGGGACCATATTCTCAGAGACCAACCCACTTCCGGGATGCATCAGGTCCCTGACCTGCCCTTGGTAAGATGGTGTCTCTGCACATACTTCCTACCTCCAGAATATGTCTGCCTAGTCGCACCAAGGCTCGGCTCAGAAGGAAATACTCGGCTTCGCGGTCAGAACGACTTATCTGGCCAGCTATGTGACGACGTCTTTCAATCTCAACTGATGTCTGGTGGCCTCAGTCCTAGTCGGCCGCAAGCAGCACCGAAGATGGCATGACCTCAACCATGTCATGCGGCTCCCCGCTACCTAGCCTTGATTCTCTCATTAGACACTGTGGCATGGTGGCACATATAGTCCATCATGTGGAATCCAACCCCATCATCATGAGTAACCACCTATGCTCGCGAAGGACAGGAAATCCCTCGACTTCTACCGGTCTAAGCATGGCTAAGCATAAGATCGAACCCGTCCCCTTATCTAGTAATACTTCAGGATCAAGTATAAGTGGACAAGGTATAAATGCAGCAACGGTATCATATCAACTCCTATACTTAAGTGCACAATCATACGATTTAATAAAGACCAGTGCATTTGTAAAAAGAGTAGGTGGAGACTTAGGGATGCTCCGGGGCTTGCCTTTCACAAAGTTAGTAGGTTGGTGATCAGGGCACTCTGGAAGTTCAGCCTCTTCTTCCTGGCCTTCGGGAACCTCTGGCACTTCAATCTCCGGCGGAACTCCCTCCTCCGGTGGATCGAACTGCAATAGCGTCACGCCTCCCAGCGATCCTGTATGCATGATATGCATATGTGAGAACTGAGAATGCACATGAAATGCAAGATAGAGATGCACAAATTAACCTATGATATGCAATCAGTTTAATAATCCACACTCATTTACTGAGTACGTGCATATTTCTTCTCTAGACAACTAACTCATACTCACCCTTCTTAAGCAAAGCATAGAACAATTTCTCGTCCCGGGTGAGAGGTCTACAACCTGCACTTAATAATCAACATGCATCAACTAACCTACCACAACCAACTTATAATTAACAGGCATGAGCAACATCATATAAACAAAACATTAACCTTGCTGCCCTAAGCTCAAATTAGGATCAGCTTTACTGTTTAAAACAGGTGATAATACTGAACCTCACAGAAATGCATAAAAACACTTCACACCCAAAGATATTTGCTTAAAAACAACTAAACAAACCTAGCCTATAACTGGACCTACTATTTATTGTGACCAGAAAAATCCATAAAAATTACAGTAGCTATTAAACATCCAGATTAGCCTACTGATAAAATTTCAAGTCATTTGGACAAGTATAACAGTCTACACAAAAATAACAAACAACCAGCCTTTTAAGCAATGAAAAATACTTAACACAGTGAAAAGTATCAAAGAACAGATTTTCCAATTTTCTTAGCTTCTTTCCAACATAACATGGTCTAGGAAAAATATTCATGACCATATCCTTAACACATTAAGCATGGTGATTTTTGCAAGATTAAAGCATAAAAGGCACATTATACTAGATACCACATAAATAACAGTGCAACACCAGCAAACATATTTTTCTTAGGTTCTACTTCCCTAAACAAGATTAATTCAAGTGGAATCACACTTTTAGCACATTCCTACAATTACTTATGCATTTATCAAGTTTGCAAGCAATTAACAATTTAAATATAACTGTACAGAAAAAGTATTCCAAATGTACATTTTATATTTTTCCTTGATAGAGCTCAGAAATACAAACATAACAAAATTTGGTTCACCCAAATTGGACACTCCTAACTCCAGATATGAATTTTGGAAGATTTTACACATTTTCTAGAAATTCATTTTATAAATCATAAAACCCAAACCCGATAGCAACTGCTACGTGCACCCGGCTCAGTGAACCAGAGGCGCACCCGAACGGCTGACTCGCGGGCCCCGGGGTCAACCCGACCCCACGCGTCAGAGAGAGGCAGAGCCGCCGGCGCTGACCGGCGAGAGCTCGCCGACGGCAAGGTCTCCGGCGACGCCGAGGCTACCTACCGACTCGTGGCAACGAGACGAACCCAATGGACCAACTGCCGAGGGTCGTACCCCACCGGAGCGAGCTCGACGGCGGCAATGGCGGACGGCGGTGGTCCGGCGAGCTTGCGCCGGCCGATTCCGGCCGTTGCTCGCGCGGCTAAGCACCGTTCCGAGATCCTGGAACCCTAGCGGACCTATGTACTGCGATGAATCGGACTATTGCGTATGGAAACTCACTGACCGCGCTCGCATGGCGGCACGGCGGCGAGCGGGTTCACGGCGAGCTCGGGTTCCGGCGAACCTACGGCGAGACCGGCCCATCCGACGGCCTAGACTGGATCTACAGCTAACGGAGACTCTAGACGAGCAATGGAGAGAGAGGCCGACCCCGGCATCGCCCTCGTCGCGGCGACCCAAGAGCTCGGCGGTGCTCCGGCAATGGCGCGGCGGCGAGAAAGGCCAAACCGTTATACCTTAGCTCGGCTGAGGTCGGCAACGGGTCGAGGATGAAGAGCAGAGCAAGGCGAAGCTACGGCGGAGGTGGAGCGGTCGGAGACGGCTCGATGACGGCGGATTTCACCGCGGCAACGGCGCGGCGGAAATGGCGACGGCGGAGGGGAAAACGGAGAGCAGAGGCAAGAGCGAGCGAGTGAGAGTGAGAGGAGCGTGCGGGGGACAGGATGGAGTGTCGCCTTCGGTTTATGCAGGGGCGCGGCAGGGCAACGACGGCGTACGGCGCCACCTGGCGCGCGATTCCTGACGGCGGCCGCGCGGCGACGACCGGCTACCGAACTGAATCAGCTGGATTCAGTTCCTCTGAACCCGACTGAAACTCGATTTTTGCTCAAGCCATAACCCGTGATCCAGTGAGTGTTAGCCAAAACTTCACTAATATGGATTGAAGAGCTACATGAGTAGATCATTTGGTATTAAGGCACTTTACCCTAGATCGGCCTGGATTGAGAGATACAGGTCAATGAACATGGGTACACCGAAACTAAAAATTTTGAAACTTCAAAACAGCTCCAAATCTGCACTAATTCAACTTTTTGATCACCTTTCACCCATTTTCATGAGTTGACCCAAAAATAAAGTTTGTTGCTTATAAAATTCTACACAACTTTGATTAAGGGTGCACTAACATGCAAAATCTCTAAAATGCCCTTCTTGTTTGGTCAAACAGAATAGCTTTTAGAGGGCTCTCTAGTCAACTATGAGCTAGAGGGGTATTTTGGGGATTTCACCAACATGAACATTGTTCCAAATGTTATCCCAAACATGTCTAAAGCATTTAGAACAGTAAACAAGCATCACATTTGCATGTTAACACATTTAGCATGTTATGGACATATAAACAAACATATAGCAATAAAAAGGAATCAATTCAAATCAAATGATGATGATGCATGGAATGACATGATCTATGCATGATGACATGCAAATGCAAGTGTGAAAATAGTAACTAACACTAGGGTGTTACAAAGGGCATCATCTAGGAAGGATGTGAAACAGAGTCATCATCCAACTTCGCGACCGTGCCTGCTGGCCTACATACGGCGGGTGGACTACAGAGGACTCAACGCAGCTGTCACCTACGCGATCTACCACACGACCCGGCACATCAGGGTGCACTCGCAGATAAATAAAATACCTAGACACCACGTCTACATATCATTCATCATCTATCCATCGTACGCATGAATAAACGCTATACGAGTAATTACATGAATTTAATAAGATCAAACCAACTATACTAGACATATAATCAAAGTAGACAAAGACTACTGTAATCAAGAACATATGAACTATTAAGAACAATATTTCCCTAATCATAACGAAGAATACAATAATAGAGAAAGAACTAGAATTATACCGAACTCCATGCTCCAGACAGACACCGGGGCTCCAGATCCGCCGAAGGACTAGAACTCCTCTACTTTCTAATCTAACTGGGCTAGAACTATAAACTAGGAGGCTCTTGATGAATTAGGAGGCTCTTGATGGCTTGAGGACTTGATGCCTTGAATGAATGATGGGTTTATGTCTCCAGGGAGGGGGATCTGCCCCTTTATTTATAGCCAGGTGGGATGCACGTGCGCCGTAGGATCAAACCGACTTGAAACAAGGGCTGAGATGACTCCACAAAGGCAGCGGAAGAAGACTCCAGAAGATGGGTCGAAACCCTAGCAGGGGGCACCGGCTGGCCCTACCCTGGCAGATGCTTCTAGTGTTCTCGTGATGATGTTTCCTTAGCAGTTAAGTTACGTGGTAATCATACTCTTTAACCCTTATTTTATGCTTTTTTGGAATAGCCCCTGGAAAATACAGAACATGTAAAACTCGTGGAGACTGTCAGTTAAAACCCTAGACTAGTGTGTATTCTTGTATCCTTTGGTGTCTAAAGTTCTAATAAAAGTTGACGTTATCCACCGTCAACAATAACCCCAAGCTTACCTGTTTGCCAGTCCCTTGGCAAACGAACTAAGCCTAATTACTAATGTAATTGGATCAGGAGTTGCTACAATGTTTTCATACTTTCCAAGTACACATGCTGCAAACATAGATTCTCCTCTGGATTAGACAAAACTGCTCTAACTTTTAAACTTACCCATTTTGCCTTTAACTATGGGGCTTTTCAGTCCTTGCCTCAGTCTTGAGTAATTGAAAGAAAGAACGATCAAGTCTTGCACTATGTAGCAAATTCTTCACAGTACCAATATTCCGGAGTTTTGCAAGTTTTCAAAATAAAACTCAGAGCTTTAATTGCATGACACCCTCAAGTCTCTCAGTATATATGGTATTTGTGGATCTCACTTGAGGCATTAATGTTATGCCTCCCTATAACTAAGGTTTAAGCATACTTGCAATTCATATGTTGTAAAGTCAAACAATGGATCTACAGAGAATCGAGGCATACAATCAAACCAAGATGTGCATGTGTATGGAATATGGTGGATAAGTGTATATGTGGTATTTAGTGGCTATTCCTAATTCTACTTTTGCTCTTTGAAAATGATTCACTCTCCTTTGTAACTTGAAGGAACACATGGGCTATATTTATTCTTTCTCTCTTCTCTTTTTTTTCGGGAGGCGGGCATCTAGTACCCATTGTTTTAATGCTGGGACACTTGTCCATCTTTTACTCCCTTTTTATAATTTTGCATAGCCACATGTATCCTTTGAATATAAATAACTGGAGAGATAATAATAAGAACTTAGAGCAATTATAACAGGGCTGTTCTATGGGTTATATTTTTTATGTTCACTCCTAGTGTAGGAGAAAACATTTTCATGATGAACATTGATGAAAGTGGAAATGGTTGCGATTACTCTCAGGGTAGGAATAATGCATATGTGCTAAAGTGTGTATGTGATCTTGGTTTTAAAAGCATGACAAGACTCTCATATGGTATTCAACAAAGGTTGACTAAACTCAATGTAAAGCAAGTAGCATAAAAAGGTTTCCTATCTAGATGTATCATATATGGCTTTGGTAGGAATTCATACTTTGTCATACAAGAGCTCATCATGTAAATTTTAAGTTTTCAAAAATAAATCTCCAGAACTTAGTAATGCTAGGAATAAGATAAATAGTAGCTCAACTTTCATGAATCATTTCAATCAATCACCTAGACTTAGCTCAAACATATGCCTCCACACATTTTAGGTTCAGAGTAAATTCTTAAGTTAAAACAGTAATATCTAAAACTCAGGAGAATTTAAGTTTGACAACTGGGCATTTGAAAAGTATTGTGACAGAGCAACTATTCATCATCTCCAAGACAAAATTTTTAATGTTCATCATTTTTAATTTAGTTCTAGCCTAGACTGACTCCAAACAAACTTTAATATATAGATAGATATTTATTTGGTTTTTAGATTTTATCTTATTAGCTAACTCACGCGAAAAAAGCGATATAGTAATAATGACAAATAGGATAGGAAACTTATATTTAGCTGGATTTTAATTAGAGGGTACCCTCCCCCAAGCTTGACATTTGACAGGGTCTTTGATGTTGAAAATTGAGTGATCCTTCTGAGCAGTGTATCGGCAGTGTAAGGGCGTTGGGTTGACTAGCTCCTTGATCTTATATTTTCCTATAAAACTCAATTGCCAATAAAAATACCAAATCTCATAGAGAGGGGTTAGGTTTAGTACCACTCCATGGTAAGTAATTGATTTTATATTTCCAGCAGAAGCTTAAGCTTCTTTACCCAATTAGGAAGTTTCTCTAAGAGTGTGGACCTTCATGTGCCCACATATTTTTATTTTTTTCTAAAAGGTCATGTGCCCACATATTTTTGGTATTTTTAGATTTTCCTATGATACTATGGTGAACCTTCATGTGTTCACATATTTTTGGCATTTTGTATTTGTATAAAGTAGACTTAATAAGCGCATAGATAAAGTTACCAGGTAACTAGGGGATGCTCCTCCCCCAAGCTTGATGTCTGCAATACTTGGTGCTTGAATGATCTTTAGAGCGAGTTGGTTAGCAGCAGTCTTGATGAGTGCCACTAATAGACTCTCCCCTTAGTCATGATATTATTCCTGCATAGTTATACTCCAACAAGAAAACCAAAACTCGAGGCTCGAATTATCAAGAGGTTAGCAGTCAGCCAATGAGTACTTTGATTATTCTCTGAGTTGATTTTAATTAATAGATTTTAGCAGGATTCTAACAGAATTTTCTTTTTGGGGTTTTTCTAAGTTTCTTATGTAGCAATCAAAAAATATATGCATGCTAATAATAATTTTTATGCCACTACAGGGAATATTTATTTCCATGGGTGTTAGGATTTTCGTAATGCAACAAGGTAAATATAGATACTACTACCATCTATAATCATTTTTTTTATTTTTATGCCACCACAGTAAATATGCCTACAGGGTTTACCATAGGTTTATTCACATGGGACTTGGCTTTTATGATGCAATAAATAAAGTAGTAAATATTTTTGTTGGTTTATTATTTTAATATGCAAAAATGATTGTACTAATAAATGTGCTAAGCAAAATTACTAATGAATGCTAAATTAATTAGATAACTATCATTCTAACCTTATGGCTAGGGTACGGAATTTAAAGTCTACCAACAGGACTTAGATAGAGGAGAGTACTTACTCGGTAGGTTCATTGTCTGAGGTTACCTCAGTTAATTCCCCATTTTGCGGTGGTGTAGCAAGTACTTCTTCTTTCTCCTTCCATGTCTTTTCTGTCTCTTCTGCTTCTCTCTTTTCTAGCTTCAGCTCTTCCTTGTATGCTTCTCTTGATTCTTCATCTCTCTTCATCCATTCTTCTACTTGTGCCTGGATCTCTTCTTTCTCTGCCTTAGCAATCTGGTCTATCCTCTCAGCTTCCGCTTCCCACTCACTCCAGCGTGGTGCTTGTACGGCTTTTTCTTGCTCCTTGTAGCAGTCTTCATACTTCACAATCTTACCAGGGAACTCCTCCCATCCACAGTGAGGCTGGGCAGCCTGACGGCGGGCTTGGCGTTTCCTTCTGTTGCGTTGCTTCCGGATCTGCTCATGGTTAAGATGTGTTTTAAATTGACAGCGTACCTTTCTGGTGGGTAGGTTGAAGTGGATCTGTCCAGACCCGATGTAGATGATAGCATTGGCGGTGTAGAGGAATAGTCTTCCCAAAAGAATAGGCGATTCATCGTCTCCCTGCGTATCAAGAACAAGAAAATCTGTGGGTATATATTTATTTTGAATTCTTACCATTACCTCCTTGACTATGCCTTCAGGGAATCTCAGTGATTGGTCTGCCATCTGCAACTGAATATATGTTGGGTATAGTGGTAAATCATCAAATAATTCATCGTATACCTTTTTGGACATTACGTTGACGCCTGATCCAGTGTCGCAAATGGTGTCGGGAAAAGCGATGTCTCTGATTGTGCATTCGATGATTTTCTATGTTGGAAATGGCTTCGGGAGCATATGATCATTTTCTGTGTTTATGGCATTGATTAGCTGAGCGGTTCCTTTAGGTACATGCTGGGGCTTGTTCTTCCTCCATCTTCTATTGTTCTTCTTCTTGGGTGCTGGTTGTTGTTGTTGCTCTTCTTATTGATGGAATTGCTTTGGGACTGCTGGATTCTTGAGGATGCGGTTCTTGAATGAAAATCTCTCCTTCTTGTCTTTGATGGAGAGGACAATCTTGGCGTGTTTCGCATAGATGATGGCTTTGGTTGTGCACAAGAATGGTCATCCCAAGATAATGGGTGCCTTCTCATCTCCTCCGGTATCCATGATCACAAAGTCAATTAGGACATATGATTGCCCCACTCTGATAACAGCTTCTTCTAGTACTCCCTCGGGGTAGCAAATGGATTGATCTGCAAGCTACAAACGCATATCTGTGTACAACAAAGGATCACCTAAAATTCTCTCATAGATTACCTTAGGCATTATGTTGACACTTGCACCGAAATCGCAGATAGCCTCTGGAAAGTTGTGACATCCTATGGAGATAGGAATCACAGGTCTTCCAGGGTCTCCCATCTTCTCAGGTAGTGAGTGATCTATCCACTGTATATCTGCAGGCTAATTTGGTATTGTGTTGCATTATGAATATCAACAAGGTTAGCAATTTCTAAATCCTCCGGCTGGCCCGGAATTTTTCCTTTCTCAAATGGAGGGACAGCAGTAGCTAACTAAGCTAATTGTGATTCTAACATTTTATTAAAGCTGTGCTGATTCTTTATAGCAGAAGCAAAGGTATCCATTCTAGTATTTATATTTTCTAAAGCTTTATCATTCGAGGCTACCTTTCTAGACATTTGATCTAACAATTTGGATTGACCAGCAACTAAATCTCTTAAAGGCGGAAGATTGTAATTATTATAATTATTACCTTGGTTGTTACCTTGGTAATTACCTTGTCGAGGTTGCTGATTCCATCCTTGATTTGGCTGAGGACGATAGTAGGTGTTGTTGTTGATGAAGTTCACATCCTCTTGCAACGTAGGGCAGTTGACAGCTAAATGCCCGTAATCTCCACATTCTTCACAGGTCATGCGGGAATCATTGATACGCATGACTTTCTTCTTCTCTATGTCGAGCTTCTTCATAATGAGGTCTAGCTTGGCAGTGACCATGTCAGTTTCCTTGAGATGATGGATGCCTCCTCCTCTCTTGCGAGGTTGAGTACGTTCTTCATTACAGCTTGAATTTGAGGCCATCTTCTCAACAAGTGCTTGAGCTTCTGGAAGCTTAAGTGACAGGAAAGCTCCTCCAGCTGCAGCATCTATGGACTCACAGGTGTTTGAGATAAGCCTGTGGTAGAAGGTCTGCAATAGTAGCCAATCCTCTATCCCATGATGAGGACAGTCTTCAATGTAATCTGGGAATCTCTCCCATGCTTCAGTGAATGATTCATCATGTTGCTGTTGGAAACTTGAGATTTTCCCCCGCAGAGCATTTGTCTTGCCTGTAGGAAAGAACATTGCCAGAAAAGCAGTTGAGCATCGGTTCCATGTAGTGTTCTTATCTTTGTTGGCGTAGAACCACTGTTTGTCTTTCCCCAAAAGTGAAAATGGGAAAAGGCAGAGTAAAATAGCATCTCTTGGTACTCCTCTAATCGTGAAGGTGCTACAAATCTCTAAAAAGTGTTGTAAGTGTGCACTTGCATCTTCATGAGCTTTTCCACAAAACTGGCTGGCTTGAACCATGGTGATAAGAGCAGGCTTGAGCTCGAATCCATTCTCCCCAGTATTGACTGCTGGTCCAGTCCTGATGTTTTCTGTTGTTGGGGCAGAGAACTCACGCAACGTCTTCTCAGCCATGTCTTCAAACACAGGAGATAAATCTTCTCCTAAGTGTTCTTCCAATATTGGAGCTGGCTCCTTTGATAAACTAGCTCGAGAAACGATGGGTGTTTTTGATAGTGATTCGGGATCTTCCCTCGTCTCTACAATCTTCTTTCTTCTCAGAAGTTTCTCTGGATCGTCAGTGAAATTATTTGGAAGAGAAAAACCATTCATTCATCACCCTGCATAAGATAAGCAAATGATAAAAAACAAGGGTGTGCCTGTTTGAGTTAGAGATCAATCGGTAATACAATCTTATCCATTATGTATACATATGCTATCAATATTTCCTAAGTTTAATGTGCCTTCCCCGGCAACGGCGCCAATAATGCTTATTGACATCTACTAACGTCGCCAAATATAACTATATAACTTTTAATGCGAGAGGCGAGATTAGAAGATGAATGGTAATTAATTAACTTGTCATTAGCAACTAGCCACTTTTCTATACCAACATTCTTATGCAAGAACTAGGTTCTCATCCCTAATTAATAAAGCTAAGAATAAATAAAGGTTTTATATATTAATCTATGTGACTAGGCAGAAATATAAATATAATATAAACTAAGAACAGTTCTGCAAGCGGACAGATAATTATACCATTGTAGCATTTTACCTACGGAGTTCTACCAGGTTGTCGATTTATATTTATACCACTGGGAAGGACTAGGATAAACTTTAATCTATTATATTGATTGTGAAGGTACACAATGGATAAGTGACATTACCGATGTCATTTACTTTATACTCATTACAGGTAGAGGTCACAAGGTAAATAAAGATAAAGGTGATAAGTATGATCAAGCATCATAAATAAAAGATAATCATCAGAGCACTTCTCTAGTCATAGTAATAGCTAGCCAATGGATAAACTAAGGAATTAATATCAAAGGTAAGTCTATAACTACATCAATGAATAACTCTAATTAGTGCAATTACATCTAGCAATCATTGTTAGACTAATCCTATATCATAATCACATGCAAAGGGCATCATATAGGAAGGATGTGAAACAGAGTCATCATCCAACTTCGCGACCGTGCCTGCTAGCCTACATACGGGGGGTGGACTACAGAGGACTCAATGCAGCTGTCACCTACGTGATCTACCATACGACCTGGCACATCAGGGTGCACTCACAGATAAACAAACTACCTATACACCACGTCTACATATTGTTCATCATCTATCCATCTTCCGCATGAATAAACGCTATACGAGCAATTACATGAATTCAATAAGATCAAACCAACTATACTAGACATATAATCAAAGTAGACAAAGACTATTGTAATCAAGAACATATGAACTATTAGGAACAATGTTTCCCTAATCATAATGAAGAATACAATAATAGAGAAAGAACTAGAATTATACTGAACTCCGTGCTCCAGACAGACGCCGGCGCTCCAGATCCGCCGAAGAACTAGAACTCCTCTACTCTCTAATTTAACTAGGCTAGAACTATGAACTAGGAGACTCTTGATGAATTAGGAGGCTCTTGATGGCTTGAGGACTTGATGCCTTGAATGAATGATGGGTTTATGCCTCCAGGGGGGTCTGCCCCTTTATTTATAGCCCGGCGGGATGCACGTGCGCCGTAGGATCAAATCGACTTGAAACAAGGGCTGAAATGACTCCGCAAAGGCGACGGAAGAAGACTCCAGAAGATGGGCCGAAACCCTAGTAGGGGGGCACCGTCCGGCCCCACCCTGGTGGGTCTCGAGCCCCGGTGCTTCGGGTGTGTTCCAGATGCTTCTAGTGTTCTCGTGATGATGTTTCCTTGGCGGTTAAGTTACGTGGTAATCATGCTCTTTAACCCTTCTTTTATGCTTTTCTGGAATAGCCCCTGGAAAATATAGAATATGCAAAACTCGTGGAAACTGTCAGTTAAAACCCTAGACTAGTGTGTATTCATGTATCCTTTGGTGTCTAAAGTTCTAATAAAAGTTGATGTTATCCACCGTCAACACGCCGCCATGGGACTGCTCGGCGTCAAGCTCGTCGCTCCGCGCCGCCTCTGCTCCAACCATCTACCGGTCTAGGACCGTGGTGAGCTCCTGGTCCTTCCCATGCATTTTCCCTAAACTCTACCGGGTGCTCACGGCCGGAATGGCTCAACTGCACCGCCGCGGCAGCCATGGGCGAGCTCGAGCTCGTCAGAGGCGCATAGCTCTAGGGTACGGTGCTCTGGTGTGCTCATAGTGTTTTAGGGTTCCTTGTGGTGCACTCGGTTTCGTCGCGAGGGTCGCCGGCGGCGAGTTGCCCGGCGAGCCACCGTGGGCGCGTGCGCGGGAACGCGCAGAGTGGGGGAGAGCGAGAGAGAGAGAGACTGACTGGGCCGCGCCTGGCCGTTTGGGCCGGCCCAATGGCTCGGCAGAGCCAGCGAGAGGGAGAGAGCAGCGCGCGGGTCGGCTGGGCCGGCGGCACCTTCATGGGCTGTCTCGTGCCGGATTGGTTTTCCATTTTCTCGCGAATTAGATAGGTTTCCCATTTTCTGATAAAGTGAATAGTGCACTATTTTGTGATTATTGTATGAATTAATGTACTGCTCGGAAAATTATGAAAATATTTGTGTAGACTCCCTGTAACCTGTAGTATTTAATAAAAATATTAAATCAAGAATTCAAATCTTTTCTACAGGTACTAAAAATCTGTAATTTAATCAATAAATGTAGCTTTGGTGAATTTTAATAAATTCTAAATTAATCCAAAAATCTTGAAAATTGATATGGTACTGATTTAGGGTAAGTTCTATCTGCGGGTTAAGTTTGGGCTCAAATGGAAGCAGTTTGATGATCTAGTAATTAAATGCTGGTTTAATTAGATAATAAAATAGATAGAAACATTAATCCCTGTAGTTTTGTGTGACTTTTGATTGACTGTGTCCATGGATCCTTCACTATGGTGATCCTTTGCAAAACAAAGATTGTCACTAGGTAGTAATAGCAAAGCAGTGTAGCGGCTTTCTGTGACTGTTAAAATGGTCAATAAAAATGAAATACGAAAATACCATTTTACTTTATGAGAAATGTTTTGCAACTTTACCGCTAAGGAAAGTTATACTCAAGAATTTGTATGGTTTACTATTGGATTCTGTGTTCATTATTATTCGCATCATGTTAAGCATGCATCATTGCATACGTGTAGTGCCCGGCAACGAGGAGGTCAAGGTTGAGGCCACTACTGAGGAGGTGACTCCCGAGGTCGTCCAGGGATTTGATATTTGCGGGACCGATCCTGATCCGACACTCTACGCAATACAAGGCAAGCCCCACTGCATTCAGCCCATTCCTTGTGATTTATAAAATATTTATAACTTGAGTTAATTATTGCATTAGGTTGCTAGGAGTTGATTGTCACCTATCTTGTTGCATTACCTGCCTTGATATATTACCCTTAAAACCTGTTTAAAAGTGAAATGTTTGAAAAATGCTTAGCCCTGCTTAATTAATTTAGATTTGCATAAAATGCTATTTTTGACTTATGGGGATATACTAATAATGAATCATGAGAAATAAAAAGGGATATGAGTCCGTTCGGTGATTGTGCACTTGAGTAGCAGCCCCAATGCATTGTCACCGACGGAAAAAGGAATTTTCTGATCGATGGTTGTGAATTTGGGTTAGAGTCCCAATGCTTGACCACCGGTAGAAAAGTGGTTTGAAAACCGTGCGGTTACATGTACTTGGGTTAGAGTCCCAATGCAAGGTCTCTGACGAAAAAAGAAATTAGGGACCGTTCGTTGTAGGCATGCTGTGATCGAGACTTTGTAACTAGCCACATACTACGGGAAGCCCTGACTCCGGTGGCTCTACTACTTGAACCGACAACCACGCACTGGGAGTGGAGAGATGGCGAGAGTAGCGTGTACCCTCGTGGCCGGCGTGCCTGGATAGGAGAGGAGTACTGTGCTCTCGGGTGGCGCAGGACGGGTTTAGGTTTTGGAAAAGCCGTGTTAGACGGGGTTGGCATATGCAAGCTTAGGTGCTACATATGCAGTGTGGATAGGGATCCCCAGCTGGGTACTGATCGATTCGAATCGCCGTTGCTCCTCGGATATGGAGACTTGATCCTTTGACCTACAATTGAAAAGTGGTTCGGAACTAGGATGTTTTTGAGAATGAATAAGTAACTAGAATTGAAGGATATATGTGAAAGAATTGAGAACTATTGATATTAATTATAATAATATTGACTAAAATACTGAGAATAGGATTAGTATTGCTTTTCCGCAAAATAATTTGACTCTTGCTAAAGCCTTACCTTGTCTCCCCTCAGCCTGCATTCCTGAGTCTCATTCCCTTTTTCTTTAGTCGGGTAAGTCTTGCGGAGTACCCCAATACTCAGGGTTTGTTAACCCCTGTTGCAGGAAATCAGCAGCCGGAGGTTTGTCTCGCCCCCTGCTGTGTGACAGTTATCCAGGACGGAAGTGAGGAAGAGTGAGGTTGGACCCGTGGGCAGGGTTCTTGTTATCACTTATCTAAATATGTTGTATCGTTGTTCCACTGCTACCGACTTTTAATTATGGTTTGTAATAACTACACTTAAATTCTATTTGGATGACTGGTTTGTAATCTAAGTACGTTATAATCTTTCCGCGCTTTTACTCTGATATATTTTATTACGAAATGTTGTAATTCTATAATGGCTTCGCAATGGGGTCCTGCCAGAGAAAAACTAGCGCTAATGTAGCCATGCAGGACCTTCTAGATCATCTGGAACACGGGCCCGACTGTCAGAGGTCATTAGTGACAGTGACAGGAGCCTGTGGGCCATGTGATTTAGGCGGTTTTGTTACACTCCGAACACTCGGCAATCATGCTAAGATTAAATGCAAGACCAAACGAATCACTTAAACTAGTGTTTTCTACACAAACACTTCACAACTTTTCTGCAGACATATTCAAATATTCTCTATTGGAAAGAGCTGCACGTTCGCCGCCAAGAGCGCTGCAGCCGGCTTCGCTTCTTCCTCCAATTGATCTTCCTGCTCCTCGGTGGTCCCCACGGCATATCCGCCCTTTACCCTGTCATTCTTTATGCTAGGGTAATAAGAGCGGACCACTTGGAGCACATGAGCGGCCACGTTCTCGGCAACATCAGAGCAGAAGGCTTTGATGTGTTGCAGCGCTTCACGGCTGAGGCGGATAATTTGAAATGGCTCCGGTGCTTCCCCTCCGAAGGCTTCAACAGGCGGATTAGCAGGCGCGTATTCGATGAAGTCGATAATGGGTTTTATTCCCTCTGCCACAGCATCATAACGTCCTTCGACGGCCTCAAGGCACTGTGACAAGTCATTCAGTTGTGCTCGCGTCCCCTGCTCCATTTCTGCAAGGGCAAAAACAATCAACAAAAAAGGAGCAAAACAGCAGTCACAGCGGCAAGACACTCACCCAGGTGTGTTTCTTCATTTCTCCAAGCAGCCTCCCTCAGTGTCGACACCTCCTTCTTGAGCTCCTTGACTGCACCAAGAAGTAGTCGAATCAGCGTGTTCCAGCAAAGCTAAGATGCACAGATAAGCAACACGAAGACACACAGACCTCGGTTTACGGCGCTGTCAAAACAATCTCGCGGACCTGCAAATCAAGAAGCCAGGTGTGAGAAGACAAGGGACGATGGGATAAAAATAACCAACACTACATACCTTTTTCGTCCTGCAACAGCTTCTGCTCGGACTCCATTAAGTCGGCGCAATGCTCTTGCAAGGTGTTGCGCTGCTCTCAGAGGTCATCCATCACAGCGCTAAGGTGCTTCACCTCTTTTTGAAGCTCTTCATTCTTAAGGGCAGCCCCGGCCAAGCGATGAAGAGTTTTCCAGTGATGTTCAGCGGTATCGTGGACCACCTGGTCAACACCAACGAAGCAATTAACAGCGAAATAAAAACGAGATAAGCTTCTTCTGAAGAGAGATTACCTGCACACGCGAAGACAACTGACCGAGACGACAGAGCACCTTCCTAAGGTCGGTTCGCGTCTCACTGATGTCCACCTTCAGGGCCTCAAGTTCATTGTCCGCCAGCTCCTCCTCTACGGCAACGGCATAGGTGTCGCCAACCCGCCGTAAGGTCCGCAGCACCACCGGTGGGACCTCGCCTGCAACCTCCCGTGAGATTTCTTCGATGTCCTGCTCGGGAGGCACCGCGCTGGAAGATGGACGATCTTGACGTGAATAATCGGGACCCGATGGCGGCGTTGAACCGTGAGGCCCAGATTCACGATCTCCTTCAGTGCCTTCATGCGGCTGCTCCCCGTCTCGACCAAGCGGCGAAGTTGGCGGTTTAGGAGTATGCTGTGGTAGTTGCTCTGTCGACGGCGTCTGGTGGTTAGCCATAGGGTCTTCCGGCAGGACTTCTTGCGTGTGGGCACCTAGCGGCGTTTCCTTCGGTGCCTCCGGTGACTCGTGGTCTGAAGGCCACAAGGCCGATATGCCAGCACCACTCCCGCTCTTTGCTGACTCGCCTCCAACTACTCCACTACTCGCCTTTCCCTCGACGTCCTCGGTGGAAGGCCCCCTGAACTCCGATGCGAACTCCATGGTCACCGGCAATTAAGAAGAACACTTGACAAAGAAGTATAATAGAGAAAACATGGGTTACTCACATCTCCGGCCGGCGACACTTGTGCGTAAATTGCTTCTTCTGACTAGTAGTCCCTTCATCGGGACCTGGGTTACTGGTCAGAGAGATTTCCCCCTTCTGACGTTTCGGCGTCGACTCCTCATCGTCACTCGAGCTCGGAATCACTGCCTGGCGACAAGGTGGTTCCTCGAAAATCTTCACCGGCTTGCCAGGGCGCCGAACACTCTTCTTCGACGAACCCATTCCTTTGCTCACCGGCTGCTTACCATGAGCAGCTCGGTCGGCCAGGGTCTCTTGGTCATCATCATCTTCTTCGTATTCTGCTACAACCGAAGGCTCTGCGAAGTCTTCGTCCTCGCTACCGGGCTGGTAATGGTGTTGAGGAATGACTCCTTTGGGCGACTCTGCAGTGGGCACCTCTGAAAAGTACACCTTTCGGTCCTGACCATTTATCTTCAACAAATCAAATGAAATACAAAGGATCAACCTATGGAACAGAAGACATAAAGAAGAAATCTGCAAATAGCATACCTCGGGCGGCAGATTCCCAATGTGCAAAGCTTTCTGTTGCCCCTGGTTGTCAATATGCGTCCGACTGTCAAAAAGCTCCCTCAGCCTCGCTATAGCTTCAGAGGCTGACATGTGATCGGCTACTTCTCTGGTCGTGTCAGTTTCGCCGATCCACTCATACGCAGGGTGAACTCTTTCTTTGCAGGGCTGAACTCGGCGCCTCATGAAATTGGCAGCTACTCCGACTCCAATCAGATTCATGCCCTTCAGAATCTCCAATAGTTCGTTCACCTGCTCCATCTCGTCAGATTTGGGCCTGTCTGACCAGCTTGACTTCTTCTCTAGTATTTGTTCGACAGCACTCCGAACAGGCGGGTCTTGGTTCGGGAGATAGAACCATCTCTTGTTCTAGTCCCTAATGCTGGTATTAAGGGGGATGGAGAAGTAGTGCGCAGACATCCCATCCCTAAGCCTCAGATATACTCCTCCGGCGATTCGAGACCCCCGCTTGATTTCACAAGCATGAACAAGTGGCGGAAGAGATTGAAGTGGAGACGGATTCCAATGAAAGCCTCACAGAGATGAATGAAAATAGAGACGTGGAAGATAGAATTCAGATGAAGGTGACATAAGCAAATCTCGTAATAGTCAAGAAACTTGCGAAGAAAGGGGTGGCAAGGAACACCAAGCCCACAGGCGAAGTAGTTAGCGAATACAGTCATTTCATTGGTATTGGGCATTGGCCAGGGCTCACCTTCTGACGGCCTCCACCTAGCGATGGCACGATCCGGCAGCAATCCTTTTGCCACCAACTTCAATATGGCCTTCTCTGTCATCGTGGAGCGCTACCACTCATTGTCTAGATGGAGTTCCCCAAGCTGTGGCTCCACCGCCTTCTTCGGAGGCACACGTGCGCTCTTCCTAGGACCCATTTCTTCTAATTGCTTGCGGATTTAGAATGGTGGAGGGATAAATTGAAGAAATTTTAGCAGAATCAGAGTTTGCTTCGGTGGATGCGGAAACCCTAGATGGTGGTGGCTAGGGCAGGCAGTAGCAGTTTCTGCTTGAATGGATACTGCGTGTCGTGCGATAAAGGTGAATCGTTTCCATTCCACTTCAAGTTAACTATAAAGGGAGGCGCATCGTTTTGAATACCGACATTCGGGTACTTGAGTCTACAAAGCCCAAGTGACATCATCGCCTCGTCAGTATTTCGGAGCACTGGATGTGCTCAGGGACTTCGTCGCTTCGTTAGCGCTTCCGAGCACTGGATGTGCTCGGAGGTTTCGTCGCATCATTGACATTTCCAAGCACAAGAGGTGTTCGGGGACATCGTCATCGCCTCGTCAGCTTTTTCGAGCGCTGGATCTGCTCGGAGACTTCGTCGCTTCGTCAGCGTTTCCGAGCACAGGAGGTGCTCGGGGACTTCGTCATTGCCTTGTCAACGCTTCCGAGCACTGGATCTGCTCGGAAACTTTGTCACTTCGTCAGCGTTTCCAAGCACAGGAGGTGCTCGGGGATTTCGTCGTCGCCTCGTCAACGCTTCTGAGCACTGGATCTGCTCGGAGACTTCGTCACTTCATCAGCGTTTCCAAGCATAGGAGGTGCTCAGGGACTTCTCATTGCCTCGACGGCGCTTCCAAGCACCGGATCTGCTCTGTGACTTCGTCGCTACGTCAGCGTTTCTGAGCACAGGAGGTGCTCGGGGATTTCGTCGTCGCCTCATCAATGCTTCTGAGCACTGGATCTGCTCGGAGACTTCGTCGCTTCGTTAGCGTTTTTGAGCACAGGAGGTGCTCGGGGACTTCGTCATCGTCCTCGACGGCGCTTCTGAGCACTGGATCTGCTCGGAGGCTTCGTCACTTCGTTAGTGTTTCCGAGCACAGGAGGTGCTCGGGAACTTCATCATCGCCTCATCAACGCGTCACCTATTATTTGGCTCGGGGATTAAGTGGATACACTTCACCTAACGGTGAAGGTATTGGTCCTGAAGAACCAAAAGTGGATACACTTCACTAAAGAGAAGCTCTTTTTCAATTTTTTTCTGAGCTCCTTACATCCATCTGGTCAAGCAACTACGAGGATCTGCACTTCCCGACAAATGCAAGGTGCTCGGGGACACTACACCACAACACTTAAACAGCATCGGACAACAGTTGCTAAAGATAATAATTACCGTTGGACAGTCCGTTGCTAAATAATTTCCTCGAACGGTTGGTCGCTAAAATTAAATACTTCGATGGATGGTCCGTGGCTATAAGTATTTGGCTTTTAAGTTGGATCGTCCGTCGCTATATCTCCGTAGCCGAGTCAAACTGTCCGTTGCTATATTTCACTACCCATTGGCGGGACTTTTTCAGCTTGCTCCCGCGAAAATTTTGGCCCAGTATCAAACCCTAAAGCCTCAAAGACCAAATAGCACTTGTTGAGAAAAAAAGAAAACGCATATCCATACGCCGTCATCCTCTCACAAGTGCCGCCGCCACTCCCGCCACCGCCAGTGCGCCTGTCCCCGTCCGCGCCGCCCGTCCGCCCCGCCGGCCGCTGGCACCGTAGGCTGCCTGGCCCCGCCGGCCGCCGGCCCCGCAGGTTGCCCGGCCCCGCCCTTCCGACCCGCCGCCCGGTAGCGTCCGCCGGCCGCCGGCCGCGTCAGCTGCCCAGCCCCGGCCGTCCATCCCGCTGGCCGCCGGCCGCCTGCGTCCGTCGACCCCCGCTGGCCGTTCCCTCTGCTGCTGGCCCGGCCATCCGTTGGATACATCCCAAGCACCCAGCTGCCCGACGGAAGCAGACATACGCATCTCGCGGCGGCGGCGGTTCGAGCTGCTGCTCTTGACCGGCAACCAGCTGTGACTTGCAAGCGGACGTCTTCGAGCAACTAGGAGCTGATTCGATTGGGGAGCGGCAAGCTGCAACCACAGCACACAGGCCTTCTTTCTTTCCGGCTCGAACACTTTACTAATTTGCTTCATTCAGCAACACTCTAACGCTTTGGATCTTGGATTTACTTAGTGCTTGTTTCATAGCTTAGTATTTTTTTTGTACTGCTACTGCTATTAATAATTAGCGCAGTCATTAGTAATGGCAGCTCAATCTGATCTGTTCTCATCTGATATTACGATCTGCACATGTTAGGACTTAGTACTGGAGCAAAAGAGAAGTTATGCAATCAGATATTTATTTTATGCAGCTACTGGAAGATTAGTCTTATTTAAAACATGATCGTCCATGGCGTCCAGCTGCCAGTTCTGGTGCCCCAACCTGATGATAGGCTAGTTGTTTGGTGGCTGCATTGTCGTCTGATGCTTGTCTTGTAATGATTTTTCAGTTAGCTCGGTTTTAAATTAGCTTGTCTTGTAATGATTGGCATAGGATATATGAGCTTCTAATTGACATGGACAGCAGGAAAAATACATGTGAATCTCATGTATAAATATATGCTATTGCAGTTGCAGATTACCCACCTGCAGTCGACCTTGTTCTAATCATCCTATACGAGCAAACATCATTGAGTGAAATATCCAAGAGGTAAGCATCATGCTGATCGTTTACTTCTCCCCTCTATTTTTATTCATGGCATAAATTGTTTCATTTTCACTATCCACCTGTTCTTAGGATAAAGGAGGTGCATGCAAGGATTTGAAGTTTTCTAGACATCTAAAGCAATCATAGCAGCTGTCATTCATAATGAAGAAGTTATTGGTTGAAGGAACTTGTGAAAGGTAAGATTTACTTAACCAGTCTGCATTCATTAATTCCTGATTTCCTTGTTCCAAGCTTCTGATGTGCCTTGTGGTGATTCTGTTGTGTGATATTTTAGTGTAAACATATATATAAACAAAGCCTCTTGATCTCCCCACCAAGGTCTATGGATAAAACATGGATTGAGAATGAGCCTAGGTACACACAAGAACTATTTCTTAACTGCTTAGAGCTAATCTAGTTAACATGGAATTTAACATAATCAATCCCATGTAGGCACACCAAGGCATATATACAGGGTGTGAATGGTTTCATAGCTTATGCATTTAAAAATTTAGCGATAGGAAACAAGATATTATGCCCTTGCAGAAAATGTGGTAACTCATTTTGGAGAGAGGCATGTGATGTACGCGAACACTTAATATGTGATGGGTTTCTAAAGAGGTACACAACATGGAACTTCCATGGAGAAGCTAGTTCATCCAATGTGAATCCTGGTAATAGTCATGGTGATGTCCTTATTGAAGAGTGTGAAGATGATGAAATATCTGAATTGCTTAGGGACCTAGCTGGTGGTTTAGATGATGGAGGGGATTTTGAAGATGAAAGTTCTAATGATGACTTACGAGCCCTCCAGAAGTTGGTAGAAGCCAATAGCCAAGAGTTGTACCCTACATGCAAGAAATATACGAAACTACGTTTCTTGATTAGATTGCTTCACATCAAGCTTCTTGGAGGATGGACTGATAGAAGTTTTGACCTACTACTAGATCTTTTTAATGATGCATTTCCAGAGGGTTCAACAATGCCGAGAAACTTCCATGAATCAAAAAAATTGATTAAATCCATAGGTCTTGGGTACATCAGTATCCATGCTTGTGAAAACGATTGCATTCTCTACTGGAAGGACCATAAGGATTCTGATTCATGTCTAAAGTGTAAGGTTTCATGGTGGAAATCAGTTAGGAATAGTCTAGATGGGAAGCAATATAAGGCAAAACTTAAGCAACAAATTTTTGATGAAATATTGACTGATGAGGAACTGAAGAACTTAGATGGTCATCGAATAGATCCACATGAATTGGATTCTCTTCTCAAATATTGGAGGTCTCCTGAGTCTCAAGTAAGGACTAACTGATATGAATTTGTTTTCTTTCACTTGGGAATTGGACTTGGTTTTTTCAACACACATGCAGATGTAATGTAACACTTCTTATCATAGGCTTTGGCGACAAGAGGAAAAGACAACCGTGCAAAGCTGAAGTTTCTTCATACATCAGGGAGTGTGAGCTATGCTTCTGCTGCACATAAACTGGTACACAAACTTATCATTGTCATCCCATTTGAATGGATCATTTTTGGGGCATTTGACCTATGCAAATTTAAAACTTGTAGGGTGAGCAACTTGGGTGTTCTCCTCGAAGAGATGAAGTCTATATAAAAACACATACAAGAAAAAATGGAGTGCCTTTAAGGACAGCAGCATCAACAATTGTAAGTTTTTTTAGAAAGCATGGATATACATAAACATTATAATAGTCCATTGTGAGCAGTTTTTGACACTATTATCTCAAATCAAAGATTTATGAACATACATATTCATTCTTCCTAGAACGAGCTGAAAGAAGTTGTTGAAGTCCGTCCGGAGTTGCTGGATAGGACAATTCAGCAAGGTGATGTTTTTGCTGCTGTTTGTGGAGTGAAGGAGCCAAAGGGGCGAGTCCGTTGTTTGGGTCTAGGACCAACTCCTCAAGACATTGGTACCCCAGGACTTAAGGCGCACACATCGACAAGGCTCCAAATACAAGTTTTGGCACGTCAAAAGGCTGAAAGTGACATTCTAGTACTACAACAACGTATCTTGGAAATGCAACAAAGGGAGGAGCAAAGGATGGCGCAAGAATTTCCTAATGTTGAAACACTCTCACAACATGGTTCTAACTCAAGACAACAGATGGTAAAGTACTTCAAAATGTCTTTTCACAGCATGGTTGTAATAGACAAATCTAAAATTTTGCCATATACTAATATGATCTTCCTATGCTTGATCTAGAGCCCAAGATCTGAGGAACTTGCTGAGGCCCATCAGCCTTTTGACGGTGAAGAAAATGACTATGCAGAGGATGACAACTGTGATGAGGAACCTGATGATGAGACCAATCAGCAATGTGCAGCCCCTGCAACCTCGCCTACCATGAATATTACAACATCACAAAGGAATGATGTCCAGCAATCTTCACATGATGCACTTGTAAGCTTCTTAACCTGATTGAAATGGACTATTCGTTTTGATGCTCGATTGTAATGACTCTGTTTATCTTGTGGTTTGTGGGTACAAAAAAGCATGGTGACTCGTTAGCCAGTTGCATATTTTCAGTTGTGCACAACTAGTATTCTTGTGGCCAGCAAACTAGCCATTTTTATAGTACTGTGAGTATCATGTTGTGCTATGTTCATTGACAAATTATGGGACCATGATGCTTTGCAATCCTTCTCTGCCCTAGTCCCTTTCACATCTTACCTGTGCTCTTCATGCCATTTTTTTGTTACAGATTATCATAGATCCTGTAGTTAGTATCTTGTTCAGACTTCAGACTGGTGTCCAAATCAGACTTGTATGAACCTTGAGTTGGTTAGCCAAATAATTGTGTTCTTATATAACTTTGTAGCTTTCATACACTCATGGTTGATTGAAGTATGCTGTTTTGCTTATCCTAAACTTGAGAAATATTCTATTTGTTAGGATATAGTACATAGATGATGTTCATTCTTGTATGATTGTATTGCGCTCCTGTCAAATCCCAGTGAGAAGCTTAAACAAGTCACTTAGCTGTGTTAAGGCAAATGCAGTTTCCTTAGGAGCACAGAATTGCTACATGTTTGACTTTTTTTCTCAGTTTCCCTTGGTTCCTCTCGCTGGACTACTTCATAAGGCGTAGTTTGACATAGCATGGTCAACCAAGTTACAATTGACCATTCATTTATATTATATTATATTGCTTGTAAAGATAAACTTACGTTTAAATTTTATACTTGTGATTAATAGCTGCTGAACCAAACATTTATCCATTTCTCATAGGCTAGAAATGAGGTCATCTTATTTGCCATGTCGAGTGATGAAAAAGTGGCTAAGGGAACTATTGTTTTAGTTAATCCGAACAATAAGCTAGCGGGTGAGACTCTTGGAACGAAATTTTGTGAAGTTATTGTGAATGTTGTCCTCCGACGTGAAACATTAGTGCCACGACCTTATGCTGATATCAAGACTCTGGGTGATGCTGTAAAGATGCCAGTTGCCTGGCCATTTAATCGAGTAATGTCCACTTGATTCTACTCTCTTTTTTTATATATGACAAGTATATCTAAAGTTTCTAACTATGATACTTGTGACAGCTGAAGGTCTGCAATCATCAACCAAGAACTTCTCAGGGTGTTGCTGGTTCTTCTCTAAGATCTTCTCAAGGTGCTGCAGGATCATCTCAAAGATGCTAGGCGGTGCTATCTTGTTGGTAGGAAGCATGCTGAGAGCAAATTTGTTGCAGTATCTTCTCATGGGGTTGTTGCTAGCGACTTGTTGATAGGAAGCCATTCAAATATCTTATGGGTGAACTAGATGCCAACTTCGGATGTTTTTGGACTACAACCTGATAGTTTGTGTGGGGATCAGAACCTGATGGTCCTATCTTTTGACCAATGTATGTTGGATTACTTTTAGATGATGGCTTTCGCTCAACAGGAAAACAATGCTTGCTGTACTACCTCATGATGCCTTGATTTTGTATTTAGCTACTATATACATGCTTGTATGTTGGCTTGATGCCAAGAAACTTAAATGAGTGATCATTATATATGTACTCATTTGATATGGATGAATGAGACTATGACTAATGTGCCCATTTATGCATGTCCTCCAATATTTTATAAGTTCTGAAATGGTCCAGTTTTAAATATATCTGAATTATTATTTTTTACCTATTTAATTGAGTTCGATGGACTGCAGTTGTTAAAAGTTCTTACTGCAATGAACCGTCCGTTGCTAAACATTCTAATAGGTTATCCATTGCTAAATCTATACCGTCGAACTGTCCGTTGCTAAAAATCAAGTCCGTCGCTGTATATATACAACGACGGCTTCATTAGCATCTGCTGGAGTCCGTTGCTATAACCTTTAGCAACGGACTGTCCATCGCTATACACCCCTTACAGCAACTTCAAGTCAGTCGCTGTTTAAAGGTTGTGGTGTAGTGGGACTAGCTGTGGGGGTACAAATCCGTATACCCATATGGCTGTACATGGGCCAAATCCTTCGACCAGGCCTAGATAGCCAAGGACGCGTCATCTACATGCTCTCCAGAAGATCACGTATATCTTCCGGTTTAGTAGTCTTGGCAACCAAGAAAATATCTTTCCTAGTATCTAGCCGATTAGTTTTCTTGTTCGGTTAAGATTGTAATTTGATATACATGGTAAACCAACTTGTAACCCTGCCCCCCAGACTATATAAGGCGGGTGTTGACGGTGGATAACGTCAACTTTTATTAGAACTTTAGACACAAAAGGATACATGAATACACACTAGTCTAGGGTTTTAACTGACAATTTCCACGAGTTTTGCATACTTTGTGTTGACATCTACTAACATCGCCCAATATAACTTTATAACTTTTAACACGGGGACAAGATTAGAAGATGTATGATATTTAATTCACTGATCATTAGCAACTAGCCACTTATCTATTACCAACATTCTTTAGCATGAACAGGGTTGTCAATCCTGATTATATATGCTAAGAATAAATAAAGGTTTTACATATTATTCCATGTGACTAGGCATAAATATAAATAAATATAAACTAAGAACAATTCTGCAAGCGGACAGATAATTATACCATTGTAGCATTTTACCTAGAAGTTCTACCAGGTTGTCGATTTATATTTATTCCAGGTTGTCGATTTATATTTATACCACTGGGAAGGACTAGGATAAGCTACAATCTATTATATTGATAACAACCATATACAATGAATAAGTGAAATTACCAATGTCATATATTCTACTCATAATAGGTAGAAGTCACAAGATAATAAAGATAAATAGGGTGATAAGTATGATCAAGCATCATTAATAAAGATAAACATCAGAGCACTTTCTAGTCATAGTAATAGCTAGCCAATGGATAAACTAAGGAATTAATATCTAAGGTAATTCTATAACTACGTCAATGAATAACTCTAAGTAGTGCAATTACATCTAGCAATCATTGTTAGATTAGTCCTATATCATGATCACATGCAAAGGGCATCATCTAGGAAAGGTGTGAAACAGAGTCATCACCCAACTTCGCGACTGTGCCTGCTTGCCTACATACGGGGGGTGGACTACAGAGGAATCAACGTAGCTATCACGTACGCAAACTACCACACAATCCGGCACATCAGGGTGCACTCGCGGATAAACAAAATATCTAGACACCACGTCTACACATTGTTTGTCATCTACCCAACGATCGTTTGGAGAAACGCTATACGAGCAATTACATGAATTCAATAAGATCAAACCAACTATACTAGACATACAATTAAAGTAGACAAAGACTAATGTAATCAAGAACATATAAACTATTAAGAACAATATTTCCCTAATCATAATGAAGAATACAATAATAGAGAAAGAACTAGAATTATACCGAACTCTGCGCTCCAGACGATCGCCGGGGCTCCAGATCCCGCCGAAGAACTAGATCTCCTCTACTCTCTAATCTAATTAGGATAGAACTATGAACTAGAAGGCTCTTGATGAACTAGTAGGTTGTTGATGGCTTGAAGACTTTGTTGCCTTCAATGAATGATTGATTGATGCCTCCAGGGGGGTCTGCCCCTCTATTTATAGCCCGGTGGGATGCATGTGCGCCGTAGGATCAAACCGACTTAAACATAGGGCCGAAATGAGTCCTAAGGGGCGGTGGAAGAAGACTCTAGAAGGCGGCGGCGAAACCCTAGGGGGGCGCCGCCCGGCCCCACCCCAGGGCCGGCCGGCCCCACTTGGCCAGGGTTCGGGCCTCAGTTGCTCGGGTGTGTTCCAGATGCTTCTAGTGTTCTCGTGATGATGTTTTCTTCGCGGTTACATTTCATGTCTTTTATGCTCTTTAACCTTCTTTTATGCTTTTCTGGAATAGCCCCTGCAAAATACAGAATATGGAAAACTTGTGGAAACTTTCAATTAAAACCCTAGACTAGTATGTTTTCATGTGTCCTTTTGTGTCTAAAGTTCTAATAAAAGTTGACGTTATCGACCGTCAACAACTCCCCCAAGCTTACCTTTTGCCAGTCCCTTGGCAAACAAACTAAGCCTAATTACTAATGTATTTGGATCAGGAGTTACTACAATGCTTTCATTCTTTCCAAGTACCATGCTTTCAAATAGAAATTCTCCTCCAGATTAGACAATAACTGCTCTAACATTCAGACTTACTCGTTTTACCTTTAACTATGGAGCTTTACAACCCTTGCATAAGTCTTGAGCAATTGAAAAATAGAACAATTAAGTCAAGCACTATGTCTCAAATTCTTCACAGTACCAGTATTCCAGAGTTTTGCAAGTTTTTCGAAATAAAACTCAGAGCTTAATTGTATGACACCCTCAAGTCTCTCAGTATATATGGTATTTGTGGATCTCACTTAAGGCATTAATGTTATGCTTTCCTATAACTAAAGATTATAATGGAGATCATAGGAGTGGCAATAACAAGGTTTAAGCATACTTGTAATTTATATGTTGTAAAGTCAAACGATGGATCCACAGAGAATCGAGGCATACAATCAAACCAAGATGTGCATGTGTATGGAATATGGTGGATAGGTGTATATGAGGTGGCTAATCCTAATTCTACTTAGGCTTTTTAGAAATGATTCACTCTCCTTTGAAGCTTGCTAAATCACCTGCATCACATTGCATTGCCATGTCATGAACATCATCTCATCATTTCATGTGTATGAATAAAGTGAATTCCCAATGCAATGGTAACTATTTCTTATATATATATACATATATGCACATAGAGTTATAAATAGAGAAATGGAGCAAAAATGTTTTTCAGCACTTTTGAAGTGTCAATTCTAGTTTAGAATGTTTAACCAAACATTTTTCATGTTGGGGGTAGCACTTGACCTAGGGTTAGGTTTAGGACATTTGGAGTGATTTTGATAATTTAATTTGAAAGTGCTATTTAAACTTTTCAAATGACTTTGGTCCTTAAATACAGATTGTAGAAAATTTAAATTGTGAGAAATGTTATTAAGGGTCCAAGTCATGAAAATGCTTTTTACTAGATCAACTTGAGTCCCCAAGGCAGATTAGAGTTTGAATTTAAAATCTGAAAAATTCTGCCTAAGTCCTTGCATTGCAGTTTGATGTGCCCTACTTTGGCAAGCTGTAGCCCTCAAACCATGTCGAATCAAACCAAAGTGTCTTACTAACATTTGGAGATCTCTAGTAGTACTCCAACTGGTATTAGCAAGGTTTGCTCTGAAACTCCATAGATTAGGAGATAATTAGCACTGAAAGTCGAGTTTCAGTCACATGAACACATAATAAACCTCACTTGCACATTCCGTTGAGCAGCTGGCCGAGCTACGTGTCGATCGGGCAAATCGACACCGCTGCGTCGTCGTGTCATCCCCAGCCGAGCTGCACCACCCCTGGACCTTGCCAGCTCGAAGGAGAACACCCTAGAGTCGATTCTGGTCCATCCCCTCACTCCCATCGTCATCATCGCCTTCTCTGTTTTCCTCTATCCCAAAAACCGAGCGCATCAATGGCGTCGCCGGTCGCATTCATCGTCCCCAGCTAACCACCATCCGAACCACCGCACCCGTAGCTTGGCCTTGACCCCCTCTACATCCCTGACACTTTTGTCGAAGCAACCGAGCCATATCGCCTCAGTTCTTCGCAGTTGCCACCGTTGGATCATCACCGGAGCTCCACCGTGGTCATGCTCGTCGAGGCCCGGCTGTGGTGAGCCTCTTCTCGGTCATCTTGCGGGTGTTTGTAGTTACTTAGGGTTCCAATTGGGTGAAAATGGAGGCGGTTCCAGGTTTCGTGCTCTGTTCTGGTCGGAACACGACTATGCCGACGAGCGCTCCACCGCCGTCCGCCATGGATGGCACTGATGGTGCTGTGGGCCATTAGAAGTCGATTTGTTGTAACATTAGGAACCTTAGATGATCGCGAGTCTTACGGTGTGGTCGATTCTGTTTGATTTGGCCGAAGTTTGCCGGTGCGATCTTATCGTGGGCCGCCGTCCGCCATGGCCGGCGACGAGCTCACCGCCGTGCGCGACCGCCCCAACCATCTACCCCAATCGGTTCGTCTGGGTTCCAGGAGCACGGTGGTGTGCTCGGGTTCGCCTAAAACCTCGCCGGCGTCGAGATTTCCGCTAGTCAAAGGTGGCAGTGCCTCTGAGTACATGACATGTGGGGTCGGTTTGACCCTAGGGCCCGGCTGTCTGCCCCTGCTGCTGCTCTACTGGGTGCACTGCTGGGTACCCGTAGCCATTAGGGTTTGGTGAATTTTCAGGAAAATGATTTCTATTTTCTTTTCAGAGTTTATGTGATGCTTGTAAAATTTATAATGGGAGTTTTACTAATCCAAATGAAGTGTGACAAAGTTTGTTAGCTTCCTGGTGACTTATACTATGCAGGAAAAATATGAAACTCTTGTCTTGGTATAATATTTCTGTGAGTTATAAATTAATTTGTAAATCTGCATTTAACTTCAGAAATCCATAACTAATTCTAGGAGTGTGCTAAAAATGTGATTCCACTTTTGTTAGTTTTCTATAAATGAGTAGAATCTGGGAAAAATACTGTCTAGGCATGTTTACTATTTTGTGATGGGGTTGCTGTTTAGGCCCTATTTAGGGTTTGATTGTTTGGAAATTCATTATAAAATAAATACAAGTAATCTAGGTATGGATATTTTTGTATGATGTTGCTAGGTGACGAAGAAAAACAGAAAATAATGAAATTTGATGTTTGATACTTTTCACTGTAGTAACTATTTTCCATGCAATTTCAGCCTGTTGTCTTATTGTTTTTGTGTAGGAAGTTCAATAGGTCCAAATGGCCTGAAATTTAGATAATAAGCTATGGTAGACCTATTCTGTCTACTGTATTTTTCTGGGAATTTTATGTAACATAGATCTGGTAGGTCTAGTTACAAGTGAAGCAAGTGATCTTGTAATTAAGCGCTTGTTTAGGGCATGAGTAAATCTTTTCCATGATCAAATGGTCCATTCAGCAATGGTGTTTCCTGATGCATTTCTAAATATGTACTTGCTGGAGTTAAGCTTGAATGCATTCTAGGGAAGTTGTTAGGATAACCATGTCTAAGGTGTCTTATTTACCCTAATATGAGTTTCTATAATACATGTTAGAGTTGGTATGGGCTTCAAGGTTGATCATGGGAACTTGTATTGCCTAGTTATGTGAAGTTAGAGATTTCTCTCTACCGGAGAAGAAATATGCACATACTTAATAAACGAAAATGATTCATGTGTGTTGCATTTCATGAAAGCATTCATATGCATCGTGTGGAATTGCCTTGCAATTAAGTGCTTATGCATTCCTATATTCATCGCATATGCATGCATACAGGATCGTTGGAGGAGGTGACTTTGACCGAAGTGAATCCTGTCGAGGAGGAGATCCCTCAGGAGGCCCTGGCTGCCGAACCAGGAGTCGAGGACAACACTGACCTGCCTGAGCGCCCTGACCACCAGCCCTCGACCTTTCTGAAAGGCAAGCCCCCGTGCATTCTTATCTCCTACGTTTTTGAAATAACATGACTTGAGTACAGTGATTGTTGCATTAAGTGTAGGAATTGTTTGAAAACGTAGTTGCATATATTGGATAATTTTATATCCTTCACCTAAAAAGGTCCAGGATCGTATCTTTTGCTTAGCCCTGCTTAGAACCAGTAGATATGGTGATCCCGGTCACCAAGATAACGAAGTGAGAAGCACGGTTGGCTATATTTGCTATCGTGATATAACTATGTGAGTTGAGGGAGGAAAAGAGTTTGGGCGGGATGATGACTTGGATACAACAAGACATGGAGATCTGGGTTGTGTGCCAATCACCGCCACGTGAATTAGGGATGTAACCCTGTTGGAGTTCAGTCGAGATTGAAAGACACCGTCACTTAGCTGGCCGGATAAGTCGTTCCGACTGCGAAGCCGAGTAGCCCTATTTGGGCCAGGAACTGGTTAGCTGGGTTTATATACTGGACCGCGTAGGGTTTTGGGAGCTAGATCGGACCATGGGCAGATTGGAGCCTGATCGTCCTGGCCACTAGTTAGTCCCCCAGTATATGGCTCCGCCAGACCCGCGGAGGAACCCAAATAGTACCAAGGGTGACCTATGAGACCCTGATCAGGTCTCTCTGGGTTTGTGATTGGCATTTGACACCAGCTAGTTTGTAATCGATTCGAATCATCATCTCTCCTGGATAGTGAGAAACTTGACTGATCTTCCCTCATGGTAGAAATGGATAAGTTTGAACATGAACATGGTTATCAATGTAAATGCCAAATTGCTATGGTTCTATTATATTGTTTGCTTAGAATTAATCAAGTGCTTGAATTAGATAAGGTTATGAGTTAAGAACAAGGATTCATAACTACTAAAAGCTTGCTAGTAATAACATATGACATCTTAAGCCAAAATAGCTTTTTATGCAAATGAGTCAGCCAACTCCACTAAAAAGCTTTGCATATTCCTTGAGAGTCTTTTCTCTGGTAAGATGGGTAAGTCTTGCGGAGTACAATTGTGTACTCAGGGTTTATCCCAAATTATTGTAGATGGCCAGGTGTTTTATGGTTATTGTAAGAATTGCTTCACCCCGGCCGTGGACGAGGACTGAAGTGGGGGCAGCTTGGTCTTCATGTTTAATAGTTATCTTATCTAGTGGTTTGATCCTATCAATGGCACTGTATATTAAATAAGTATGTTTGTGTAAGACTTGGTTTGTATAACTACTTTGCTTCCGCTAAGTTTGAAACTTACGATTTAATATCTATCTTCCTACTTTGAACCTTAAAGTTATGCAATATGGATGTATGTTGTTGAACTCTGTACGATCTTGGTTGTGTTACCGTTTGGTTTGAAATCCTTTGAGATTTCATGGACTACCGGGTTTATATGGGCTCAAGTGTGATTGGTTAGCTGTTTCGACAGCTATCGCCGTACTTGTGCTCTTATAAATTGGTCGGTTCTGTCATAACTGGTACCGGAGCAAGGTTCAACACACATCATTCATATTAGTGTATTTTAAAGGGAAAAGGTTTTGGTTTTCAAAACTAATTGTCCATTACTAGTAATAGGTTTCAAAAGTGAGTTTAAAAACTTAAGTATGCCAAGGATTATACTTAGTGTAGCCCTAATATAGGACTATAGGTGGCTTCTTAAAGTACTAACTTGGGGGAACTGCATCATGTTTTGTGAGTGCTTCTTGTCATTGAGATGACTTGCCTTTGTTTCATTTTTTCTATCGATGCCCAGGTAAGGTGAAGACGGGCCAAATGTGCCACTTTGGATTGAGGTAAGGTGAGTTGTGAGAGCATGATCGAATAACCGTCGATCTAAGGGGAGTGCTTATTATTAATACTGAAGTAGGTACATGCGTCCATATGTGCCTATGGAAGTATCCATGTGTGGAGTACTTACTTTTTGGGGTCGCAAGTGCTCATGGGAGCATTTCCGACAAAAAGTGCTTCTTATCGCTATGCATACATTTGGGATTGGGCTGAAATGGATCTTCTGCAGGTACGCTAACTACATGTAGTACGAAGTAGTTACGTATATGAGAGCAACTATTTGTCATTGCTTAGTACGGTAGTATGATTAGGTGTGAGGACGTATGGAACGTTCATGCATCAAGGTCATTCATGTTCTGTTCTTATCCGAATTCTTCACATAATAGCAAGTAAAGTGAAAATAATGGGAATAAATATTTTCTATAATTATTCTCATGTCTCTCTCAAAATCTTCTACAGATGTCTCCACCAACTCGCAACCATAAGTTTTTGGACCAATTTGGGACACCCACTCTATTGTGGAGGACGTTGGAATCGGTTGGATATGCTGAGCCACCAAGCTACTACTGGGAAGAAGATGGAAGTGGAGTGGAAGTATTTTACAAGGTTGGGGTTTCTATTCCATCTATCCATGGAGCTATATCTTGGCCTGGTTGGAAGGTCAACATTGAAGCCTGGTCTCCATGGGATGGTGCACAACTTGCAGCTTTTGAGGTCCTTGTGCAAGCAATTTGGTGCCGACATCAAGGATGGTCCTATGGATGTGTTCCCCAAGTTTGATATGGAGAATGCAACCTGGGATTAGGAAAATGGTGATTCGTTAGTGAAGGGTCAGGATGAAGAAGTGCACAGCAACGATCCAGCTATGAGCGCCATGTTTGCAATATTGAAGATGTATTTTACTCGGCAGGAAGGTTGGGATTCCATGTTAAGGAGCCTTCGCAGTTCCATTGTCGAGCAACATGCACTAGTTACTCAGATCGAGCAGCATTTTGAAGCTGCAAGCAAAGCTCATCATGATGCTAGGGATATGCTGGATGCTCTTCTAGCCTGTCGCGGAGAATTGTGAGATACCGTAGCTGAATGAGGCCAAGCTCTTCGTCAAGTCAACGTTCTTGGTTGTCAAAGAAATGAATTAATGCATCAGCTAGGTGTCATGAATATGCACTTTGCTCGCCAAAGGGATGACTTTGCTCTCCAGATGCAGCACGCTAATCAGCAGATCGCGGGGTTGCAGAATGAAGTTCATCAACTGAACAACCTTGTTGCTCCTATTCATCTCCCTGGTGCCGCTGAAGTTGATCCTCCAGTGCTGGAAGATGACGCCGATCCTGCCTTCGATAACGAAGAGGAGAATCCCGAAGCTAACGATAGTGATGACAGGAACAGTAGTGGATCGGTGATCAATAGCGATCACGATGACTAGTGGGTTCTAGTAGTCTTTTGGAAGTTGATGGGTGTAATATTGTGTAAAAATCCCCTCTGCGAAGTTTAGGCCCTGTGATGTGTAGTTCTAAATAATGTAAAGACTGTATGGCTGTTTGCAAAAACCTTGGTTTGTTGTAAGGCATAGTCGAACGCTAGTACGTGGTTTGTAATGGCTATTAAGTAGTTTCTCTACTTTTATCATGGTCGTGTTGTGGAATTGAACTTTTTGTGCCCTTGCTATTATTATGTTTACTCTTTTTGTATCATGTAATACTTTGGCATGAGTTTCCATTTTCCGCAACAACACCATTATTAATCCTCTCCCATTTTTATGAAAATTTCCACAGATGTTGGTCAACACGCATTCTCATGGGTCCGGTAGTGGTAGCAGGAACGACAATGAGAATGAAGAGTTGCCACCACCACCGCCGTTCACCCCTGAGCAGATGTTCGCGCAGTTCATCGAGACTCAACGCAATCTGGAGGCTGTTCTTCATGAAATGGCAGCCAACAATGCTCGTGGTGGAGATCGTCATCGTGGCAATGATGAGAACCAGTTCAGCTCTTACAAAGATTTCATGGACACCAAGCCACCCATCTTTAAGGAAGCCGCTGAACCACTTCAAGCCGATGAATGGCTCCACACCATAGAGCAGAAATTTTTGGTGTTGAGGCTGAATGATGAGTTGAAAGTGAATTATGCCGCTCTCCAGTTTTAGGGACCCGCAGGAATTTGGGGGTCACATTACAAGGCTACCATTCCGGCAGGTACTGAAATTACTGGGATCATTTCAAGACTGCTTTCCGAGGTCATTATATTCCTCCAGGTCTAATGAGGATGAAGGCAAATGAGTTCATGCAGCTGACTATGGGTACCAAGAGCCTGACTGAGTACCTTCATGCCTTCAATAATCTAGCAAGGTATGCTCCTAGCTATGTGGATACTGAGGAAAAGAAAATTGAGAGCTTCAAGAGAGGCCTGAGCACTAAGCTGATGAAGACCCTGGCAAACTCCACTAGAACAACATTCAATGACTTCATCAGTGATGCCCTAACTCAAGAGCACCAAAACCATCTACATGCCATTGCTAAGGGTCGTAAGAGGCCATTTGAAGGATGTTCGTCTCAGCCTAGGGTTCCTCCTGCAAATCGTCCTGCTTATCATCCGCCTATGCCAGGATCTAGATATAGGCCTCCAACTAAGAAGTTTAATGTGAACCAGCCACAGAATAAGTACCGTAGGGCTTTCACGGTGCCTATTCCGAAGGGTAACACAAGTCCAGGGAATCTAGCAAATGCCAAGGTGCCAGCTAACAGTGGACCTTGTTTCAACTGTGGCAAGACTGGACACTATGCTAAGAATTGTCCATACCCAAAGAAGCAGGCTGGGAACACGGGCGTTCAGCAAGGCCATGTTCATTTCACTGAAATAGAAGAAATCCCTGAAGGAGAACCTATGACAGCGGGTATGTTTCTCATAAACCAAAGTCCCGCAGTTATTTTGTTTGATTCTGGATCATCTCATTCATTCATGAGTCAAGCATTTGCACAACAACATGCTTATCCAATAACAGAATTGAACTATGGGTTCCGTATAAGCTCAGCAGGAGCTGATATCTCTACTAGGCAAATGGTTCAAGGAGTGACCATTAAGATTAAAGAAAGAAATTTTAGGACTAGTATCATAGTTTTGCCTGGTTTGGGAGTAGATGTGATCTTAGGAATTAGTTGGATGAAGCATTGGGGTGCAAACCTCAATATTGTTGACCGAACCATTTCTCTGAAAGAGCCTCAAGGTAGTGGGTCTTTTCAAGTAAGTTTACCAAGGAGTGGTGATCTTTATGGATTGTCCTTTGCTACTGGGGCAATAAATATAGCTGACATCCCTGTAGTATGTGAGTTTCCTGATGTCTTTCCTGATGATCTGCCAGGACTGCCACCAGATAGAGAAGTTGAGTTTGCAATAGAGTTGATACCGGGTACCGCACCAATCTCGAGAAGGCCGTATAGAATGCCACCAAGTGAACTAGCTGAACTTAAGAAACAAATTCAGGAGTTGTTGGATAAAGGGTTTATTCGCCCTAGTTCATCTCCGTGGGGTTGTTGTTGACACTTCTTAGCGCAACCACCAGAGACAGGGTGTTAGGCTATCTCTGATAACGGCGCCGAAGTGCCTGAGGGTATTTCTTATGTCTATAGGATAATTCCGCAAGCGCACAGAATATACCGCTGTAGCACTTCACCTAGGAGTATTCCAAGGTATCGTTATTTATTTTTATCCCAAGGGAAAGCGGTTGCTAGGAATAATTAATAAAAAGAGAGAGATCCTTAAGTCTATAACAACTTAGTATCAACTAGCGATAGGGGGGTAAATCAATATATAGAGGAAAGGGTAATGACACCAAGACATGACAAGGTTTTAAGATAACTAAAAATAATTAGTAGAGTATAGCTAGGTGGGAGGACAACGAGTGAGTATAAGACTCCTATGACACTTACTTTACTCTTGTGAACTATCTTATCAAATGGATGAATTATACCAAGACAGCTACCTTACTTCCGGTGTGTAGGGGATAGGCGAGACAGTAGGGGATATAACCTCTACCCGAAGCGGCTATTCTCTTATGGGAGCCTACCTTTTAAGAACTTGCCTAAAACACGAGGAGGGATACTAAGACTAGACAGGGCTGTCACTACCTCCTAGCACCCACAAACAATCCGTGCGACAAGCGGCATTCAAAGGCAAGATCTAGTCTAAGCACCACGCTTACACTAAGCCTTACTACGCTAGTTGCGTACCAACAACTAAAGTACCTTATGACAAGCGATGAACTACACACGTGAGCTAGTTACAGGATCACTATCCAATATTACTCAACTATAAGTTAAGACAAAACACAACAATACTATAAAGAATAGTAATGCACTAAGTAGAGACTTATAAAGTAAAGTAAAGATAATATATTGATAAAGGTAAAGTCTTACAGAAGGAAAGGTACAAGAGCTATACCAGACTCTCCAGCAAACGACTCTGGAGACTCCGAGTGTAGCTCGACTCGACTCTAACTCACACACTAGACTAATACTACTACTACTAAAGAGTAGAACTCTTGTGACTTGTGGCTCTTGTGTATCTTGGGTGTATTGAAGAGGGTGATGGCAGCCTGTATTTATAGGGGAGAGAGGGGAGGTGCCACGTCAGCGAACCGTGTGCTCCATGCCTCTCCACCCTTGGATGAACCGCCTCAATACCGCCTAAAGATGGACGACAGTGGTGATTTCAGCACATGGGTAACATGCTGGAAGGCGGTGGAGGCCAACCGACTTGGCTGGGCACCAGGGGGGTTCGGCCGACCCCCCTATGGCAGGTGGGCCTAGCCAGGGTCTTCTAGAAGGAGTCCCCACCTGTCACAAAGTGCAGTGGTGGCCTGGTCCCACCTTGGGTGGTTTGGACGAACCACCTTTGGTGAGTTGGGCCCACCACTGTGGTCCCCATCTATCATTGATTGTCCCAGTGTGTTGGTTCCAGCTTGGTTGCATGTTTGTCACGTTAAATCCTTGTGCTTTGTTTTTCCACCGTTGAATAGAAACACATGTGGATCTGATGGATGAAATGATCTGGGTGGAGGGTCACATGGATCATGCCATGTCACCAAAGCCAGGTGGGCCCCATGTAGGGTTCGGTCGATCCATGCATGGGCCCACCCTGGGCTCTCCTCTCTTCTAAGTGATGTTGTGCACCATTTCTTGATGTTTCTTGGCCTGTTTGATCTTTGCTGCATTCACAAGCTTAAGAGTACAAGTGAAACTCGTTATTGATAAAAATATGCTCATGTTATGTTTATCTTCCGTTGAATCCGAGGCCTGTTGATGGTGTTTGAATGTGGAATTTTAAGGTATATCCACCGTCAACAGTTGTCCAGCCTTATTTGTGAAAAAGAAGGATAACACATTGAGGATGTGTGTAGATTATAGACCCTTGAATGCCGTGACCATTAAAAATAAGTATCCTTTGCCTCGGATCGATATACTGTTTGATCAGTTGTCCAAGGCTAAGGTATTCTCAAAGATTGATTTAAGGTCAGGATATCATCAAATTAAGATTCATCCTCAGGATATTCCAAAGATTGCTTCTTCTACCAGGTATGGGTTGTACGAGTATCTTGTTATGTCCTTCGGCCTAACAAATGCTCTTGCATACTTTATGTACCTGATGAATTCAGTCTTTATGCCTGAGTTGGACAAGTTTGTAGTGGTTTTCATTGATGATATACTAATATATTCAGAAAATGAGCAAGATCACACTGAGCACTTAAGAATAGTCTTGACTAGACTTAGGGATCATAAGCTATATGCCAAGTTTAGTAAGTGTGAGTTTTGGTTAAACAAAGTGCCATTTCTTGGTCATATCCTATCTGATGAAGGAATATCTGTAGATCCTTCCAAAGTGCAGCAAGTGTTGGATTGGAAAGCACCAACTTCAATCACAGAAGTTAGGAGTTTCTTAGGGTTAGCAGGATATTATCGTCGATTCATTCCTGATTTCTCTAAAATAGCTAACCCTATGACTAAGTTGTTGCATAAAGACAAGAAGTTTGAATGGACTCCAGCTTGTGAGACTGCCTTTCGCACCTTACAAAATTTGCTAACTACCGCTCCTGTTCTAGCACAGCCAAATATAGAGAAACCTTTTGATGTCTTTTGTGATGCTTCTAGTACTGGTTTAGGGTGTGTCTTAATGCAAGAAGGCCGTGTAATCGCTTATCCTACGCATAACTTAGAGTTAGCCGCTGTAGTACATGCTCTGAAGATATGGAGGCATTATCTTATGGGCAACAAATGTCACATTTATACAGATCACAAGAGTCTCCGATATATCTTTACACAGCCAGAGCTAAATATGAGGCAACGCAGATGGTTAGAATTAATCAAGGATTATGATTTGGAAGTGCATTACCATCTAGGAAAAGCCAATGTAGTTGCCAATGCACTGAGCCGCAAATCTCATAATCTGTTAGTGCAACCATTGCTAGAAGATGGATTTAACCTGTTACATCTAGTTGTGTTACATAACATTACAGTTAGCTGTACTTTGGAAAGTAAGATCATTGAAGTTCAGAAAACTGATCCTGGAATATTCCATATTAAACGTAAGATGAAAGAACAAGAACTTAAACATTTCCATGTTGATGAAAAGGGAATTTTGTGGTTCAAGGATCGTTTGGTAGTATCAAAAGATCGGGAACTTAGAAATCAAATCATGGATGAAGCACATTGTTTGCCTTTGTCTATCCATCCTGGAAGCAGCAAGATGTATCATGATTTAAAACCTCGGTTTTGGTGGACAAAAATGAAGAAAGAAATTGCAGCTTATGTGTCTAGATGTGATACATGTCGGGTAAAAGCCGTTCATATGAAGCCTGCAGGTTTGCTACAACCTTTGGTTATTCCAGGTTGGAAATGAGAAGAAATTAGCATGGATTTCACCGTGGGTCTTCCTACAACTCAAAATGGATATGATTCAATCTGGGTAATTGTAGACTGATTGACTAAGTCTGCTCACTTCGTACCTGTCAAAATCACCTATCCACCGCATAAGTATGCTGAAATTTATTATGCTCAGATATTGCGATTGCATGGGGTGCCTAGGACTATTATTTCCGATAGAGGACCTCAGTTTACCGCTCGTTTTTGGGAACATTTGCATAAGCAGATGGTACTAAGTTAGTCCGAAGTACTGCTTGTCACCCTCAAACCTCAGGATAAACAAAAAGAGTTAATCAAATACTAGAAGATATGCTTAGAGCATGTGTTCTATCTTCCAAGGGTTCTTGGGAAAAAGTGGTTACCATTAGCTGAATTTTTATACAACAATAGTTACCAAGAGAGCATTAAGATGGCACCATTTGAAGCATTGTATGGAAGGAAATGTAGGACACCTCTGAATTGGGTTGAGGTAGGAGAAAGAAGGTATAATGGCATTGATTTTGTCAAAGAAGCTGAAGAAAAAGTAAGAATTATTCAGCAACATATAGAAGCAGCTCAATCACGTCAAAAGAGTTATGCTGACAAGAGAAGACGACCGATTGAATATCGTATTGGTGACTATGTATACCTGAAAGTTTCACCAATGAAAGGTGTACAACGTTTTGGTATTAAGCGAAAACTAGCCCCAAGATATGTGGGACCTTACAAGATTATTGGAAAATGTGGAAAGGTAGCTTATAGAATACAACTACCTCCAGAGATGCAAGCTATCTTCAATGTCTTTCATGTTTCTCAGCTCAAGAAGTGTCTAAGACTCCCTGAAGAACGAGTAAGGATTGAAGATATAATGTTGAAAACAGACTTGACCTACGAAGAGAAACCTATTCGAGTGATTGACACCAATGAAAGAGTGACCCGTAGCAAGGTGATTAAGTTCTACAAAGTAGTTTTGAACAACCAAGGAGAAGAAGATGCTACTTGGGAAAGAGAAGACTATTTGAAGGAAGTCTACCCTACTTTCTATAAAACCTGGTATTACTCCTAATCTCGAGGACGAGATTCTTTTAAGGGGGGAGGGGCTGTAACACCCCAGTGTTAAGCTTGCTAAATCACCTGCATCACATTGCATTGGCATGTCATGAACATCATCTCATCATTTCATGTGTATGAGTAAAGTGAATTCCCAATGCAATGGTAACTATTTCTTATATATATACATATATGCACATAGAGTTATAAATAGAAAAATGGAGCAAAAATGTTTTTTAGCACTTTTGAAGTGTCAATTCTAGTTTAGCATGTTTAATCAAACATTTTTCATGTTGGGGGTAGCACTTACTTTGGTCTTTAGCTAGGGCTTTGACCTAGGGTTAGGTTTAGGACATTTGGAGTGATTTTTGATAATTTAATTTTGAAAGTGCTATTTAAACTTTTCAAATGACTTTGCTCCTTAAATACAGATTGTAGAAAATTTAAACTGTGACAAATGTTATTAAGGGTCCAAGTCATGAAAATGCTTTTTACTAGATCAACTTGTGTCCCCAAGGAAAATTAGAGTTTGAATTTAAACTACGAAAAATTCTGCCTAAGTCCTTGCATTGCAGTTTGAAGTGCCCTACTTTGGCAAGCTGTAGCTCTCAAACCATGTCGAATCAAACCAAAGTGTCTTACTAACATTTGGAGATCTCTTGTAGTACTCCAACTGGCATTAGTGAGGTTTGCTCTGAAACTCCATAGATTAGGAGATAATTAGCACTGAAATTCAAGTTTCAGTCACATGAACACATACTAAACCTCACTTGCACATTCTGTCGAGCAGCTGGCCGAGCTACGTGTCGATTGGGCAAATCGACACCGCTGCATTGTCGTGTCGTCCCCAGTCGAGCTGCACCGCCCCTGGACCTTGCCAGCTCGAAGGAGAACACCCTAGTGTCGATTCTGGTCCATCCCCTCGCTCCCATCGTCGTCATCGCCTTCTCTGTTTTCCTCTATCCCAAAAACCGAGCGCATCAATGGCGTTGCCGGTCGCGTTCATCATCCCCGGCTAACCACCATCCGAACCACCGCACCCGTTGCCTCGCTTTGACCCCCTCTACATCCCTGACACTTTTGTCGAAGCAACCGAGCCATATTGCCTCAGTTCTTCATAGTTGCCGCCGTCGGTTCGTCACCGGAGCTCCGCCGTGGTCACGCTCATCGAGGCCCGGTTGTGGTGAGCCTCTTCTCGGTCATCTTGCGGGTGTTTGTAGTTACTTAGGGTTCCAATTGGGTGAAAGTGGAGGCGGTTCCAGGTTTCGTGCTCTGTTCTGGTCAGAACACGACTATGCCGACAAGCGCTCGACCGCCATCCGCCATAGATGGCACTGATGGTGCTGTGGGCCACTAGAAGTTGATTCGTTGTAACATTAGGAAACCTAGATGACCGCGAGTCTTATGGTGTGGTCGATTCGGTTTGATTTGGCCGAAGTTCGCCGGCGTGATCTCGCTGTGCACCGCCGTCCGCCATGGCCGGCGACGAGCTCGCCGCCGTGCGCGAGCGCCCCAAAATTCTACCCCAATCGGTTCGTCTGGGTTCCAGGAGCACAGTGGTGTGCTCGGGTTCGCCTGAAACCTCGCCGGCGTCGAGATTTCCGCTGGTCAAAGGTGGCGGTTCCTCTGAGTACATGACATGTGGGGTCAGTTTGACCCTAGGGCCCGGCTGTCTGCCCCTGCTGCCGCTCTGCTGGGTGCACTGCTGGGTACCCGTAGCCATTAGGGTTTGGTGAATTTCAGGAAAATGATTTCTATTTTCTTTTCAGAGTTTTTGTGATGCTTGTAAAATTTATAATGGGAGTTTTACTGATCCAAATGAAGTGTGACAAAGTTTGTTAGCTTCTTGGTGACTTGTACTATGCAGGAAAAATATGAAACTCTTGTCTTGGTATAATATTTCTGTGAGTTATAAATTAATTTGTAAATCTGCATTTAACTTCAGAAATCCATAACTAATTCTAGGAGTGTGATAAAAATGTGATTCCATTTTTGTTAGTTTTCTATAAATGAGTAGAATCTGGGAAAAATACTGTCTAGGCATGTTTACTATTTTGTGATGGGGTTGCTGTTCAAGCCGTATTTAGGGTTTGATTGTTTCGAAATTCATTATGAAATAAATACAAGTAATCCGGGTATGGATATTTTTGTGTGATGTTGCTAGGTGATGAAGAACAAAAAAAAATTATGAAATTTGTTGTTTGATACATTTCACTATAGTAACTATTTTCCATGCAATTTCAGCCTGTTGTCTTATTGTTTTTGTGTAGGAAGTTCTATAGGTCCAAATGGCCGAAAATTTAGATAATAAGCTATGGTAGACCTATTCTGTTTACTGTATTTTTTTGGGAATTTTATGTAACTTAGATCTGGTAGGTCTAGTTACAAGTGAAGCAAGTGATCATGTAATTAAGCGCTTGTTTAGGGCATGAGTAAATCTTTTCCATGATCAAATGGTCCATTCAGCAATGGTGTTTCCTGATGCATTTCTAAATATGTACTTGCTGGAGTTAAGCTTGAATGCATTCTAGGGAAGTTGTTAGGATAACCATGTCTAAGGTGTCCTATTTACCCTAATATGAGTTTCTATAATACATGTTAGAGTTGGTATGGGCTTCATGGTTGATCATGGGAACTTGTATTGCTTTGTTATGTGAAGTTAGAGATTTCTGTCTACCGGAGAAGAAATATGCACATACTTAATAAACGAAAATGATTCATGTGTGTTGCATTTCATGAAAGCATTCATATGCATCGTGTGGAATTGCATTGCAATTAAGTGCTTATGCATTCCTATATTCATCACATATGCATGCATACAGGATCGTTTCTGAAGTGAATCCAGTCGAGGAGGAGATCCCTCAGGAGGCCCCGGCTGCCGAACCAGGAGTCAAGGACAACAATGACCTGCCTGAGTGCCCTGACCACCGGCCCTCGACCTTTCTGAAAGGCAAGCCCCAGTGCATTCTTACCTCCTACGTTTTTGAAATAACATGACTTGAGTACAGTGATTGTTGCATTAAGTGTAGGAATTGTTTGAAAACGTAGTTGCATATATTGTATAATTTTATATCCTTCACCTAAATAGGTCCAGGATCGTATCTTTTGCTTAGCCCTGCTTAGAACCGGTAGATATGGTGATCCCGGTCACCAAGATAAGGAAGTGAGAAGCACGGTTGGCTATATTTGCTATCGTGATATAACCATGTGAGCTGAGGGAGGAAAAGAGTTTGGGCAGGATGATGACTTGGATACAACAAGACATGGAGGTCTGGGTTGTGTGCCAATCACCGCCACGTGAATTAGGGATGTAACCCTGTTGGAGTTCAGTCGAGATTGAAAGATGCCATCACTTAGCTGGCCGGATAAGTCATTCCGACCGCGAAGCCGAGTAGCTCTATTTGGGCTGGGAACTGGTTAGCTAGGTTTATATACTAGACCGCGTAGGGTTTTGGGAGCTAGATCGGACCATGGGCAGGTTGGAGCCTGATCATCCTGGCCACTAGTCAGTCCCCCAGTATATGGCTCCCCCAGACCCGCAGAGGAACCCAAATAGTACCAAGGGTGACCTAAGGGACCCTGATCAGGTCTGTCTGGGTTTGTGATTGGCATTTGACACCAACTGGTTTGTAATTGATTCGAATCGCCATCTCTCCTGCGTAGTGAGAAACTTGACTGATCTTCCCTCATGATAGAAATGGATAAGTTTGAACATGAACATGGTTATCAATGTAAATGCCAAATTGCTATGGTTCTATTATATTGTTTGCTTAGAATTAATCAAGTGCTTGAATTAGATAAGGTTATGAGTTAAGAACAAGGATTCACAACTACTAAAAGCTTGCTAGTAATGACATATGACATCTTAAACCAAAATAGCTTTTTATGCAAATGAGTCAGCCAACTCCACTAAAAAGCTTTGCATATTCCTTGAGAGTCTTTTCTCTGGTAAGACGGGTAAGTCTTGTGGAGTACAATTGTGTACTCAGGGTTTATCCCAAATTGTTGCAGATGGCCAGGTGTTTTATGGTTATTGTAAGAATTGCTTCACCCCGGCAGTGGACGAGGACTAAAGTGGGGGTAGTTTGCTCTTCGTGTTTAATAGTTATCTTATCTAGCGGTTTGATCCTATCAATGGCACTGTATATTAAATAAGTATGTTTGTGTAAGACTTGGTTTGTATAACTACTTTGCTTCCGCTAAGTTTGAAACTTATGGTGTAATATCAATCTTCGTACTCCGAACCTTAAAGTTATGTAATATGGATGTATGTTGTTGAACTCTGTACGATCTTGGTTGTGTTACTGTTTGGTTTGAAATCCTTCGAGATTTCATGGACTACTGGGTTTATATGGGCTCAAGTGTGGTTGGTTAGCTGTTTCGACGGCTATCGCCGTAGTTGTGCTCTTATAAATTGGTCGGTTCTGTCATAGCGGGCATCTAGTACCCATTGTTTTAATGCTGGGACACTTGTCCGTCTTTTACTCCCTTTTCTTTTCATACTTTTGCATAGCCACATGCATCCAATACACGATTTGGAGAGATAATGATAGTGAAAACTTAGAGCATTTGTAACAGGGCTATCCTATGGGGTTTGCATTTATTTTTGGTGTTCACTCCCAATGTGGGAGAAAATATTTTTATGATGAACATAGATGAAAGTGGAAATGGTTGCGATTACTCCCAGGGTAGGAATAATGCATATATGCTGAAGTGTGTACGTGATCTTGGTTTTAAAAGTATGACAAGACTCTCATATGGTATTCAACAAAGGTTGACTAAACTCAATGCAAAGTAAGCAGCATGAATGTGCAAAAGTTTGCTATCTCTAAATGTATAATATATGGCTTTGGTAGGAATTCACATTCTGGCTTTGGTAGATTTTAAGTTTTCAAAAATAAATCTCCAGAATTTAGTAATGCTAGGAATAAGATAAATAGTAGCTCAACCTTCATGAATCATATCAATCAATTACCTAGACTTTAGCTCAAGCATATGCCTCGACAAGTTTCAGGTTCAGAGTAAATTCTCAGATTAAAAACTGTAATATCCAAAACTCAGGAGAATCTAAGTTTGACAACTAGGCACTTGAAAGGAGTTGGGCAGAGCAACTATTCATCATCTTCAAAACAAAATTTTAAGTGTTCATCAATTTTAATTTGGTTCTAGCCTAGACTGACTCTAAACAAACTCTAATATATAGCTAAATATTTATTTGGTTTTCAAATTTTACCTTACTAGCTAACTCACACGAAAAAGCGATATAGTAATAATGATAAGCATAATAGTGTGGGAAACTGATACTTAGCTGGACTTAAAATGGTGGGTGCCCTCCCCCAAGCTTGACGTTTGACAGGGTATTTGATGTTGCAAATTGAGTGATCCTTCTGGGAGCAGGTGTATCGACAGCGTAGAGGTGTCGGGTTGACTAGCTCTTTAATCTTGTATCTTTTTCTGTGAAACTCAATTGTCAATAAAAATACCAAATCTCATAGAGAGGGGTTAGGTTTAGTACCACTCCATGGTAAGTGATTGATTTTATATTTCCAGCAGAAGCTTCCTAACTGAGTGGACCTTCATGTGCCCACATATTTCTGGGTTTTTTTTCTAAATGGTGTGGATCTTCATGTACCCACATTTTTGGTATTTTTAGATTTTCCTATAATACCATGGTGAAACCTTCATGTGTTCACATATTTTTGGTATTTTGAGATTGTATAAAGTAGACTCAATAAGCGCATAGGTATAATTACCTGATAACTAGGGAATGCTCCTCCCCCAAACTTGATGTTTGCAATACTTGGTGCTTGAATGTTTCTCAGAGTGAGCTAGTAGTAGTCCTGGTGGGTACCACTAATAGACTCTCTCCTTAGTCATAATATTATTCCTACATAGTTATACTCCAACAAGAAAACCAAAACTCGAGGCTCGAATTATCAAAGGGTTAGCGGTCAGCCAATGAGCACTTTGATTATTCTTTGAGTTGATTTTAATTAATAGATTTTAGCTAGATTCTAACAGGATTCTCTTTTTGGGGTTTTTCTAAGTTTCTTATACAGCAATCAAAAAATGTATGCATGCTATATATGTTTTTTTATGCCACCACAGGGAATATTCATTCCCATGGGGCTTAGGATTTTCATAATGCAACAAAGTAAATATAGATTGTTATTTTTATTTTTATTTTTATGCCACCACAGTAAATATGCCTACAGGGTTACCATAGGTTCATTCACATGGGGCTTTAATATTTATGATGCAGTAAATAAAGCAGTAAATATTTTTGTTCGTTTACTTTTAATATGCAAAAAATGATTGTACTAAATGTGTTAAATTAAAATTATTAATGAATGCTAACTTAATTAGATAACTACCATTCTAACCTTATGGCTAGGTATGGAATTTAAAGTCTACCGACAGGACATAGATAGAGGAGAGTACTTACTCAGTAGGTTCATCGTTTGAGGTTACCTCGGTCAATTCCCCATTTTGCGATGGTGTAGCAGGTGCTTCTTCTTTCTCCTTCCATCTCTTTTCTGTCTCTTCTGCTTCTCTCTTTTCTAGCTCCAGCTCTTCCTTGTATGCTTCTCTTGATTCTTCGTCTCTCTTCATCCATTCTTCTACTTGTGCCTGGATCTCTTCTTTCTCTGCCTTAGCAATCTGGTCCATCGTCTCAGCTTCTGCTTCCCACTCACTCCAGCGTGGTGCTTGTACGGCTTCGTCTTGCTCCTTGTAGCAGTCTTCATACTTCACAATCTTACCAGGGAACTCCTCCCATCCAGAGTGAGGCTGGGCAGCCTGACGGCGGGCTTGGCGTCTCCTCCTGTTGCGTTGCTTCCTGTTCTGCTCATGGTTAATAAGTGTTCTAAATTGATAGCGTACCTTTCCCGTGGGTAGGTTGAAGTGGATCTGTCCAGACCCGATGTAGATGAGCATTGGTGGTGTAAAGGAATGGTCTTCCCAAAAGAATAGGTGATTCGTTATCTTCCTGCATGTCAAGAACTAGAAAATCTGCGGGTATATATTTATCCTGAATTCTTGCCATGACGTCCTTGACTACGCCTTCAGGGAATTTCAGTGATTGGTCTGCCATCTACAACTGAATATATGTTGGGTATAATGGTAAATCATCAAATAATTCATCATATACCTTTTTGGACATTACGTTGACGCCTGATCCAGTGTCGCAGACGGTGTCGGGAAAAGTGATGTCTCTGATTGTGCATTCAATGATTGGTACACCTGGGTCACCTTTCTTTATTGGGAATGGTTTCGGAAGCATGTGAACATTTTCTGTGTTGATAGCATTGATTAGTTGAGCAGTTTCTTCAGGTACATATTGGGGCTTGTTCTTCCTCCATCTTCTATTGTTCTTCTTCTTGGGCACTTGTTGTTGCTCTTCTTGTTGACGGAATTGCTTTGGGACTGCTGGATTCTTCAGGATGCGGTTCTTAAACGAGAATCTCTCCTTCTTGTCCTTGATGGAGAGGACAATCTTGGCGTGTTCCACATAGATGATGGCTTTGGTTGTGCATAAGAATGGCCGTCCCAAGATAATGGGTGCCTTCTCATCTCCTCCGGTATCCATGATCACAAAGTCAATTGGGACATATGATTGCCCCACTCTGATAACAACTTCTTCTAATACTCCCTCAGGGTAGCAAATGGACTGATCTGCAAGCTGCAAACGCATATCTGTGTACAACAAAGGATCACCTAATATTTTCTCATAGATTACCTTAGGCAAAATGTTGACACTTGCGCCGAAATCGTAGATAGCTTCTGGAAAGCTATGACATCCTATGGAGATAGGAATGACTGGTCTTCCAGGGTCTCCCATCTAGACCCCATCTTCTCAGGTAGTGAGTGATCTATCCACTATATATCTGTAGGCTCAATTTGGTATTGTGTTGCGTTGTGAATATCAACAAGGTTAGCAGTTTCCAAATCTTCCGGCTGGCCCAGAATCTTACCTTTCTCAAATGGAGGGACAGCAGCAGCAAACTGAGCTAATTGTGATTCTAACATTTTATTAAAGTTGTGCTGATTCTTTATAGCAGAAGCAAAGGTATCCATTCTGTTATTTATGTTTTCTAAAGCTTTATCATTCGAGGCTACCTTTCTAGACATTTGATCTAACAATTTAGATTGACCAGCAACTAAATCTCTTAAAGGTGGAAGATTATAATTATTATAATTATTACCTTGATTGTTACCTTGGTAATTACCTTGTCGAGGTTGCTGATTCCATCCTTGGTTTGGCTGGTTCCATCCTTGACCTTGCTGAGGACGATAGTAGGAGTTGTTGTTGATGAAGTTCATATCCTCTTGTAGTGTAGGGCAATTGACAGCGGAATACTCGTAATCTCCACATTCCTCACAGGCCATGTGGGAATCATCAATGTGCATGACTTCCTTTTTCTCTATGTCGAGTTTCTTCATGATGAGGTCTAGCTTGGTAGTGACCATGTCGGTCTCCTTAAGATGATGGATGCCTCCTCCTCTCTTGCGAGGTTGAGTACGTTCTTCATTACAGCTCGGATTTGAGGCCATCTTCTCCACAAGTGCTTGAGCTTCTGGAAGCTTCAGTGACAGGAAAGCTCCTCCAGCTGCAGCATCTATGGACTCACGGGTGCTTGAGATAAGCCCGTGGTAGAAGGTCTGCATCAGTAGCCAATCCTCTATCCCATGATGAGGACAGTCTTCAATGTAATCTTGGAATCTCTCCCATGCTTCAGTGAATGATTCATCATGTTGCTGTTGAAAACTTGAGATTTTCCCACGCAGAGCATTTGTCTTGCCTGTAGGAAAGAACTTTGCCAGGAAAGCAGGTGAGCATCGGTCCCATGTAGTGTTCTTGTCTTTGTTGGTGTAGAACCACTGCTTAGCTTTCCCCAAAAGCGAAAATGGGAAAAGACGGAGTAATAGAATCTCTTGGTACTCCCCTGATCGTGAAGGTGCTGCAGATCTCTAAAAAGTGTTGTAAGTGTGCACTTGCATCTTCATGAGCTTTTCCACAAAATTGACTGGCTTGAACCATGGTGATAAGAGCAGGCTTGAGCTCAGATCCATTCTCCCCCGTGTTGACTGCTAGTCCAGTCCGGATATTTTCTGTTGTTGGGGCAGAGAACTCGCGTAGTGTCTTCTCAGCCATGTCTTCAAACACAGGAGATAAATCTTCTCCTAAGTGTACTTCCAATGTTGGAGCTATCTCCTTTGATGAAGTAACTTGAGCAGCGATGGGTGTTCTTGATGGTAGCTTGAAATTGTCCCTCGCCTCTACAAACTTCTTTCTTCTCAGGAGTTTCCCTGGATCGTCAGTGAAATTGTTTGGAAGAGAAAAACCATTCATCCATCACCCTGCATAAGATAAGTAAATGATAAAAAACAGGGGTGTGCCTGTTTGAGTTAGAGATCAATCGGTAATACAATCTTATCCATGATGCATATGTGTTACCAATATTTCCTAAGTTTAATGTGCCTTCCCCGGCAACGGCGCCAATAATGCTTGTTGACATCTACTAACGTCGTCCAATATAACTTTATAACTTTTAACACTAGGGACGAGATTAGAAGATGTATGGTATTTAATTAACTAATCATTAGCAACTAGCCACTTATCTATTACCAACATTCTTTAGCATGAACTGGGTTGTCAATCCTGATTATATATGCTAAGAATAAATAAAGGTTTTACATATTATTCCATGTGACTAGGAAGAAATATAAATAAATATAAACTAAGAACAATTCTGCAAGCGGATAGATAATTATACCATTGTAGCATTTTACCTAGGAGTTCTACTAGGTTGTCGATTCATATTTATACCACTAGGAAGGACTACGATAAACTACAATCTATTATATTGATAACAACCATACACAATGAATAAGTAAAATTACCAATGTCATATACTCTACTCATAGCAGGTAGAGGTCACAAGATAATAAAGATAAATAGGGTGATAAGTATGATCAAGCATCATTAATAAAGATAAACATCAGAGCACTTTCTAGTCATAGTAATAGCTAGCCAATGGATAAACTAAGGAATTAATATCTAAGGTAATTCTATAACTACGTCAGTGAATTCAATAAGATCAAACCAACTATACTAGACATATAATTAAAGTAGACGAAGACTAATGTAATCAAGAACATATCAACTATTAAGAACAATGTTTCCCTAATCATAATGAAGAATACAATAATAGAGAAAGAACTAGAATTATACCGAACTCGGCACTCCAGATGATCGCCGGGGCTCCAGATCACGCCGAAGAACTAGATCTCCTCTACTCTCTAATCTAACTAGGCAAGAACTATGAACTAGAAGGCTCTTGATGAACTAGTAGGCTCTTGATGGCTTGAAGACTTGTTGCCTTCGATGAATGATTGATTGATGCCTCCAGGGGGTCTGCCCCTCTATTTATAGCCTGGTGGGATGCACGTGCGCCGTAGGATCAAACCGACTTAAACATAGGGCCGAGATGACTCCTAAGAGGTGGTGGAAGAAGACTCCAGAAGGCGGCGGTGAAACCCTAGGGGGCACTGCCCGGCCCCACCCCAGGGCCGGCCGGCCCCACTTGGCCAGGGTTCGGGCCCCGCTTGCTCGATGTGTTCCAGATGCTTCTAGTGTTCTCGTGACGATGTTTCCTTCGCAGTTACGTTTCGTGTCTTTTATGCTCTTTAACCCTTCTTTTATGCTTTTCTGGAATAGCGCCTGAAAAATACAGAACATGCGAAACTCGTGGAAACTGTCAGTTAAAACCCTAGACTAGTATGTTTTCATGTATCCTTTTGTGTCTAAAGTTCTAATAAAAGTTGACGTTATCGACCGTCAACACTCTGTATTTTCCAGGGGTCATTTCAGAAAAGCGTAAAAGAGGGATTAAATGCATAAAAGACACGAAACTTATCCACGAAGGCAACATCGTCATTAGGACCCTAGAAGCATCTAGAGGACACCCGAAGCAACCAGGGCCCCACCTCCAGACAGGTGGGGCCGGCTGGCCCCAAGGGGGGCCGGGCGGTGCCCCCCTAGGGTTTTGCCCTCCGTCTTCTAGAGTCTTCTGCCACCACCTATGAGGAGTCATCTCGACCCCACGTTAAGTCGGTTTGATCAAACGGCACGTATTAATCCCACCGGGCTGTAAATAAAGGGGCAGACCCCCTGGAGGAATTCCATCATTCATCCAAGGCATCAAGTCTTCGGTCAAGCCATCAAGAGCCTTCTAGTTCATCAAGAGCCTTCTAGTTTTAGTTCTAGCCTAATTAGATTAGAAGTAGAGGAGTTCTAGTTCTTCAGCGGGATCTGGAGCCTCGGCATCTGTCTGGAGCGCGGAGTTTGGTATAGTTCTAGTTCTTTCTCTATTATTGTATCCTTCATTATGATTAGGGAACCATTGTTCTTAATAGTTCATATGTTCTTGATTACAATAGTCATTGTCTACTTTGATTATATGTCTAGTATAGTTGGTTTGATCTTATTGAATTCATGTAATTGCTCGTATAGCGTTTATCCAAACGATCATTAGGTAGATGATGAACAATATATAGACGTGGTGTCTAGATATTCTGTTTATCTGCGAGTGCACCCTGATGTGCCGGGTCGTGTGGTAGATCGCTAGGTGACAGCTACGTTGAGTCCTCTGTAGTCCACCCCCCATATGTAGGCAAGCAGGCATGGTCGCGAAGTTGGGTGATGACTCTGTTTCACATCCTTCCTAGATGATGCCCTTTACATGTGATCATGATATAGGACTAATCTAACAATGATTGGTAGATGTAATTGCACTAATTAGAGTTATTCATTGAAGTAGTTATAGAATTATCTTAGATATTAATTCCTTAGTTTATCCATTGGCTAGCTATTACTATGACTAGAAAGTGCTCTGATGTTTATCTATTAATTATAATGCTTGATTATACTTATCACGTTTATTTATCTTTATTATCTTGTGACCTCTACCTGTTATGAGTAGAGTAAATGACATCGATATCACCGCTTATCCATTGTATATAGTTGCTATCAATATAATAGATTAAAGTTTATCCAGTCCTTTCCAAGTGGTATAAATATAAATCAACAACCTGGTAGAACTCTAGGTAAAATGCTACAGTAGTATAATTATCTGTCCGCTTGCAGAATTGATCTTAGTTCATATTTATATATTTCTGCCTAGTCACATTGAATGATATATAAACCCTTTATTTATTCTTAGCATATATAATTAGGGATGACAACCTAGTTCATGCATAAGAATGTTGGTAATAGATAAGTGACTAGTTGCTTATGACTAGTTAATTAATTACCATACATCTCTAATCTCGTCCCTAGTATTAAAAGTTATATTGTTATTTTTGGCGACGTTAGTAGATGTCAACAAGCATTTTTGGCGCCGTTGCCGGGGAAGGCATATTAAACTTAGGAAATATTGATAACTTATATACATAATGGATAAGATTGTGTTACTGATTGATCTCTAACTCAAACAGGCACACCCTTGTTTTTTGTCATTTGCTTATCTTATACAGGGTGATGAATGAATGGTTTTTCTCTTCCAAACAACTTCACTGATGATCCAGAGAAACTTCTTAGAAGGAAGAAGGTTGTAGAGGCGAGGGACAATTTTGAGTCACTATCAAGAATACCCATCACTGCTCAAGCTAGTCCATCAGAGGAGCCAGCTCTAACATTGGAAGAAGAACATTTAGGAGAAGATTTAACTCCTGTGTTTGAAGACATGGCTGAGAAGACACTGCGCGAGTTCTCTACCCCAACAACAGAAAACATCCAGACTGGACCAGCAGTCAACACTAGGGAGAATGGATTAGAGCTCAAACCTGCTATTATCACCATGGTTCAAGCCAGTCAATTTTGTGGAAAAGCTCATGAAGATGCAAGTGCACACTTACAACACTTTCTAGAGATTTGCAGCACCTTCACGATTAGAGGAGTACCAAGAGATGCTATTTTACTCCATATTTTCCCATTTTCACTTATGGGGAAAGCTAAGCAGTGGTTCTACGCCCACAAAGAAAAGAACACTACATGGGACCGATGCTCAACTGCTTTCCTGGCAATGTTCTTTCCTACAGGCAAGACGAATGCTCTGCATGGGAAAATTTTAAGCTTTCAACAGCAACATGATGAATCATTCGCTGAAGCATGGGAAAGATTTCAAGATTATATTGAAGACTGTCCTCATCATGGGATAGAAGATTGGCTATTAATGCAGACCTTCTATCACGGGCTTATCTCTAGCACCCGTGAGTCCATAGATGCTACTGCAGGAGGAGCTTCCTATCGCTTAAGCTTCCAGAAGCTAAAGCACTTGTTGAGAAGATGGCCTCAAATCCAAGCTGTAATGAAGAACGTACTAATCCTCGCAAGAGAGGAGGAGGCATCCATCATCTCAAGGAAACTGACATGGCCACTGCCAAGTTAGACCTCAACATGAAGAAGCTCGATATAGAGAAGAAGGAAGTCATGCATATTAATGATTCTCGCATGACATGTGAATAATGTGCAGATTACGGGCATTCAGCTATCAACTATCCTACGTTGCAAGAGGATGTGAACTTCATCAACAATAACACCTACTATCGTCCTCAGCAAGGTCAAGGATGGAAATAGTCAAACCAAGGATGGAATCAGCAACCTCGACAGGGTAACTACCAAGGTAACAACCAAGGTAATAATTACAATAATTACAATCTTTCACGTTTAAGAGATTTAGTTGCTGGTCAATCTAAATTGTAAGATCAAATGTCTAGAAAAGTAGCATCTAATGATAAAGCTTTAGAAAACATTAATACTAGAATGCATACCATTGTTTCTGCTATAAAGAATCAGCATAGCTTTAATAAAATGTTAGAATCACAACTAGCTCAGCTGGCTGCTACTGTCCCTCCATTTGAGAAAGGTAAGATTCTAGGCCAGCCAAAAGATTTAGAAACTGCTAACCTTGTTGATATTCACAATGCAACCCAATATCATATTGAGCCTGTAGATATATAGTGGATTGACCACTCACTACCTGAGAAGATGGGAGACTCTGGAAGACCTGTCATTCCTATCTCTATAGGATATCATAGCTTTCCAGAAGCTATCTGTGCAACCCAATATCATATTGAGCCTGTAGATATATAGTGGATTGACCACTCACTACCTGAGAAGATGGGAGACTCTGGAAGACCTGTCATTCCTATCTCTATAGGATATCATAGCTTTCCAGAAGCTATCTGTGATTTCGGCGCAAGTGTCAACATAATGCCCAAAATAATTTATAAGAAAATATTAGGTGATCCTTTGTTGTACACAGATATACGTTTGCAGCTTGCAGATCAGTCCATTTGCTACCCCAAGGGAATGCTAGAAGAAGCTGTTATCAGAGTGGGGCAATCATATGTTCCAGTTGACTTCGTGATTATGGAGACAGGAGGAGATGAGAAGTCACCCATTATTTTGGGATGACCATTCTTGTGCACAACCAAAGCCATCATATATGCGGAACATGCCAAGATTTTCCTCTCTATCAAGGACAAGAAAGAAAGATTCTCGTTCAAGAACCGTATCTTAAAGACTCCTGCAGTCCCGAAGCAATTCCATCAACAAGAAGAGCAACAACAACCAGCACCCAAGAAGAAGAACAATAGAAGATGGAGGAAGAACAAAACCCGACATGTACCTGAAGAAACTGCTCAACTAATCACTGCTCTCAACACAGAAAATGATCATATGCTTCCCCAACCATTTCCAACAAACAAAGGTGACCCAGGTGTACCAATCATTGAATGCTCAATCAGAGACACCACTTTTGCTGACACCATCTGCGACACTGGATCAGGCTTCAACGTAATGTCTAAAAAGGTATATGATGATTTATTTAATGATTTACCTCTATACCCAATATATATTCAGTTGCAAATGGAAGACCAATCACTAAGATTCCCTAAAGGCGTGGTTAAGGATGTTATGGTAAGAATTCAAGATAAATATATACCCGTAGATTTTCTAGTTCTTGACATGCAGGGAGACGATGAATCACCTATTCTTTTGGGAAGACCGTTCCTTTACACCGCCAATGCTATTATCTACATCGGGTCTGGACAGATCCAGGTACGCTGTCAATTTAGAACACTTGTTAACCATGAACATATTAGGAAGCAACGCAACAGGAGAAGATGCCAGGGCCGTCGTCAGGCTGCCCAGCCTCACTGTGGATGGGAGAAATTCCCTGGCGAGATTGTGAAGTATGAAGATTGCTACAAGGAGCAAGAGGAAGCCGTACAAGCACTACGCTGGAGTGAGTGGGAAGCGGAAGCTGAGAGAATGGATCAGATTGCTAAGGCAGAGAAGGAAGATATCCATGTACAATTAGCAGAATGAATGGAGAGAGATGAAGAGTCAAGAGAAGCACAACTTAGGGAGTGTGACAAGGAAGAGCTAGAGCTAGAAAAGAGAGAAGCAGAAGAGACAGAAATGAGATGGAAGGAGAAAGAAGAAGCACCAACTACACCACCGCAAAATGGGGAATTGGCTAAGGTAACCTCAGACGATGAACCTGCTGAGTAAGTACTCTCTATCTAAATCCTGTCGGTAGACTTTAAATTCCGTACCCTAGCCATAAGGTCAGAATGGTAGTTATCTAATTAAGTTAGCATTTATTAGTAATTTTGCTTTAACACATTTATTAGTACTATTACTTTTGCACATTAAATATAAAACAACAAAAATATTTACTGCTTTATTTACAGCATCATAAAAACTAAAGACCCATGTGAATGCACTTATGGTAAACCCAGTAGGAATATTTACTGTGATGGCATAAAAACAAAAATAATAAAAATAATATATAAATGGTAGTAGCATCTATATTTACTTTGTTGCATTATAAAAATCCTAAGCCCATGAGAATAAACATTCTCCGTGGTGGCGTATATAAAAAAAATAAAATAAAATAATATAGCATCCATAAATATTTGATTGTTGCATAAGAAAATTAGAAAACCCTAAAAAGAGAATTCTGTTAGAATCCTGCTAGAATCTGTCAATTAAAATCAACCCAAAGAATAATCAATTGCTCATTGGCTAACCATTAACCCCTTGTTAAATTCAAGCCTCGAGTTTTGGTTTTCTTGTTGGAGTATAATTATGCAGGAATAATATTATGACTAAGGAGAGAGTCTATCAGTGGCACCCACCAGGATTACTACTGGCTAGCTCACTCTGAAGATCATTCAACACCAAGTATTGCAAACATCTAGCTTGGGGGAGGAGCATCCCCTAGTTATTAGGTAATTATACCTAGGCGATTATTGAGTCTGTTTTATATAGTCATAAAATACCAAAAATATGTGAGCACATGAAGGTTCACCGTAGTATCATAGGAAAATCTAAAAAATATAAAAAATATGTGGGCACATGAAGGTCCACAAATTATAAAGTATTTTTGAGTCCAATAAAAAATAATTAGAAAAATATATAATCATTAAAACAAAATAAACACTTAGCTATATATTAGAATATGTTCGGAGTCAGTCTAGGCTAGAATCAATTAAAATTGATGAACACTAAAATTTTGTCTTGGAGATGATGAATAGTTGCTCTGTTGTCATTCTTTTCAAGTATCTAGTTGTCAACCTTAAATTCTCCCGAGTTTTAGATATTACTGTTTTGACTTGAGAATTTACTCTGAACCTGAAACTTGTGGAGGCATATGTTTGAGCTAAGTTTAAGTGATTGATTTGTATGATTCATGAAGGTTGAGCTGCTATTTATATTATCCCTAGCATTACTAAGTTCTAGAGATTTATTTTGAAAACTTAAAATCTACATTATGAGCTCTTGTATGACAAAGTGGGAATTTCTACCAAAGCCATATATGTTACATTTAGATAGGAAACCTTTGCACATTTATGCTACTTGCTTTGCATTGGGTCCAGTCAACCTTGTTGTATACCTCATGAGATTCTTGTCATGCTTTTAAAACCAAGATCACTTACACACTCCAGCCACATATGCATTATTCCTACCCTGGGAGTAATCGCAACCATTTCCACTTTCATCTATGTTCATCATAAAAATATTTTCTCCTACACTGGGAGGAAAACACCAAAAATATACCCTATAGGACAGCCCCTGTTTAATTGCTCTAAGTTCTTATCATTATCTCTCCAATTATTATATTCAAAGGATACATGTGGTTATGCAAAAGTATGAAAAGAAAAGGGAGTAAAAGATGGACAAGTGTCCCAGCAATTAAAACAATGGGTACTGAGATGCCCGCCTCCTTGATGAAAAAAAAGAGAAAGAAAAGAAGAAAAAGAGAATAAAGATAGCAAAAGTAGAATTAGGATTAGCCACTAAATACCATACATACACCTATCCACCATATTCCATACACATGCATATCTTGGTTTGGTTGTATGCCTCGATTCTTTGTGGATCCATTGTTTGACTTGATAACATATGAATTGCAAGTATGCGCATCCTTGTTATTGCCACTCCTATGAGCTCCACTATATATTCTTAGCTATAGGGAGGTATGACATCGTTGATGCCTAAGTGAGACCCATAAATACCACATATATCGAGGGACTTGAGGGTTTCATACAATTAAGCTCTGAGTTTTATTTTCGAAAACTTATAAGAAACTCCAAAATATTGGTACTGTGAAGAATTTGAGACATAGTGCTTGACTTGATTATTCTATCTTTCAATTGCTCAAGACTTATGCGAGAACTATAAAGCTCCATATTTAAAAGTAAAATGGGTAAGTCTGAAGGTTAGAGTAGTTATTATCTAATCCGGAAGGGAATCTCTGTTTGAAAGCATGTGTACTTGGAAAGTATGAAAGCAATGCAGCAACTCCTGATCCAAATACATTAGTAATTAGGCTTAGTTTGTTTGCCAAGGGACTGGCAAAAGGTAAGCTTAGGGGAGTTGTTGACGGTGGATAACGTCAACTTTTATTAGAACATTAGACACAAAAGGATACATGAATACACACTAGTCTAGGGTTTTAACTGACAATTTCCACGAGTTTTGCATACTCTGTATTTTCCAGGGGTCATTCTAGAAAAGCGTAAAAGAGGGATTAAAGTGCATAAAAGACACAAAACTTATCCGCGAAGGCAACATCGTCATCAGGACCCTAGAAGCATCTAGAGGATACCCGAAGCAACCGGGGCCCTACCTCCAGACAGGTGGGGCCGGCCAGCGTCCCTCCTAGGGTTTCGCCCTCCGTCTTCTGGAGTCTTCCTGCACCGCCTATGAGGAGTCTACTCGACCCCACATTAAGTCAGTTTGATCAAACGGCGCGTATTCATCCCACCGGGCTATAAATAAAGGGGCAGACCCCCCAGAGGAATCCCATCATTCATCCAAGGCATCAAGTCTTTGGTCAAGCCATCAAGAGCCTTCTAGTTCATCAAGAGCCTTCTAGTTCATAGTTCTAGCCTAGTTAGATTAGAGTAGAGGAGTTCTAGTTCTTCAGTGGGATCTAGAGCCTCGGCATCTGTCTAGAGCGCGGTGTTCGGTATAGTTCTAGTTCTTTCTCTATTATTGTATCCTTCATTATGATTAGAGAACCATTGTTCTTAATAGTTCATATGTTCTTGATTACAATAGTCGTTGTCTACTTTGATCATATGTCTAGTATAGTTGGTTTGATCTGATTGAATTCATGTAATTGGTCGTATAGCGTTTATCCAAACGATCGTTAGGTAGATGATGAACAATATGTGGACGTGGCATCTAGATATTTTGTTTATCTGTGAGTGCACCCTGATGTCCCGGGTCGTGTGGTAGATCACGTAGGTGATAGCTACGTTGAGTCCTCTGTAGTCCACCCCCGTATGTAGGCAAGCAGGCAAGGTCACAAAGTTGGGTGATGACTCTATTTCACATCCTTCCTAGATAATGCCTTTTACATGTGATCATAATATAGGACTAATCTAACAATGATTGTTAGATGTAATTGCACTAATTAGAGTTATTCATTGACGTAGTTATAGAATTACCTTAGATATTAATTCCTTAGTTTATCCATTGGCTAGCTATTACTATGACTAGAAAGTGCTCTGATGTTTATTCATTAATTATGATGCTTGATCATACTTGTCACCTTTATTTATCTTTATTATCTTGTGACCTCTACCTGTTATGAGTAGAGTAAATGACATCTATATCACCGCTTATCCATTGTATATAGTTGCTATCAATGTAATAGATTAAAGTTTATCCAGTCCTTCCCAGTGGTATAAAAATAAATCGACAACCTGGTAGAACACTAGGTAAAATGCTACAATAATATAATTATCTGTCCGCTTGCAGAATTGATCTTAGTTTCTATTTATATATTTCTGCCTAGTCACATTGAATGATATTTAAACCCTTTATTTATTCTTAAGATATATAATTATGGATGACAACCTAGTTCATGCATAAGAATGTTGGTAATAGATAAGTGACTAGTTGCTTATGACCTGTTAATTAATTACCATACATCTCTAATCTCGTCCCTAGTATTAAAAGTTATATAGTTATTTTTGGCGATGTTAGTAGATGCCAACAGCGGGCAGGGGATCCCCTCAAAACATCTCATCTACTAGCAATACAATGCAGCAACACACAGGACGTTGGTTATTACGCCTTGCGACGGCCTGAGTCTGTATAAACCTCGTGTCTCGCGCTTACTGCGCAACTCTTGCTCGTCTCAGGTTTACCTTCACCGATCGTCTACTACCTTGGGCATACCCCCTCAGTAGACTATCACCGACATTCCGTCGACAAATACGCCGACGTGCTTTCTAAGGAAGCTAACGAGCGTGTCTTCCTATTTGGGGTCGAGATCTGTCCCGATGTGAGTAATCTTACTCGAGTCACCGGGGATGAGGACCATGTCCTTTGTCTCCTTGTTCTTGGTCGTCACTCTGGGCGGGGTATTCTCTGGGATCTTCTGCTCTTCGGGGGGTAGCTTCTGCGCGTCTTCCGCGCATGTGTTCATCAGGAGGGAGACATCGGTAGCTTCGGCCATGGCGATAGCTTCCTTCTCGCAGTCATATGCGGTTTGGAGGTTGGAGCAGACCGTGAGGATGCCGGTCTCAGTAGGCATCTTCATGATGAGGTAGGTGTAGTTGGGGATGGCCCAAAATTTAGCTAGCTGGACGGTCGAGGATGGTGTGGTACGCGGCATCAAAGTTGGCCACCATGAAGTCAATGTGCTCAATACGAAAGCACTGTGGAGTCCCGAACTGGACAAGCAGATTGATCTGTCCCAGGGGGTTGGAGGACTGCCCTAGGACAATCCCCCAGAACGGAGCTGTGGACGGCTCCAGGTCTTCTGCTCGGAGCCCAAGCTCTTTGGCGGCTCCGGAGAAAAGGATATTGAGGCCACTGCCATCATCGATCATAACCTTGCGAAGGCAGGTCTTGCGTATTACAGGGTCGAGGATCAGTGGAAAATGACCCAAGTAAGGGATCTCTGTCCACTGGTCATCTATGCTGAAGGTAATGGGCTTATGCGACCTAGGAGGGAACTTTGGATCGGCGATGGAGGCGTCGTAATTGGCGACGGAGTTGGCGCGTCTCGCGACGAGCTTCTGCACCCTCTTCGACTCCATTGCAATGTAGCCGCCAATAATTATGGAGATCATCCTGTGGGCTTCATTATAGCCGGGAGGAGGGCCATCCTCACCATCACACTTGTCTTTGTCGGATTCGAGACGAGCCTTCTTCTTCTCTTCCTCTTTGAATGCCCTGGAGAAGCCGTAGCAGTCTCTCATGGTATGCTTGTGGAACTTGTGGACGGGGCATTGATTGTCGAGGAGCTTGTCATAAGCTTCTTCATAATTGCGCTTCGGGGCTGGTCAGGTGTTATAGACCTAGCAATGGTGACGCCTCTCTCCAGCCCTGGAGCCTTCTGGCTCGTCGTGGCGGCGCCGATCAGAACGGCGCTGGTCGCGGTGGTCGCGTTCATCGCGGCGGTAATCCCGCCGGAATCCTCGGTCGTCGTGACGCCGATCAGCTCGGCGATCACTGTCTTCATGGCGTGATCGGTCGGGGAAGCGAAGGTGGCTATGGATGGAGTGGCAAGCAGCTTCATTCCTGTCGGCGTACTTATTGGCGATGCGCAGCATCTCGGCGATGGAGCTTGGTCTGCTGCGATACAACTTTCGCTGAAGTTCTTCATCGGGCCGGAGACCTCGTATGAAAGCGAAGATGGCTTCAGTGTCTGTGACACCCGAGATGTTGTTTCTGGTCTCCGAGAAGTGCCGAATGTAGTCTCGCAGAGATTCTCGTGATGCTTGCTGAAGCTTCTCAAGATCGTACTTCGTGCCCGGCTGCTTGCAGGTGGCACGGTAGTTGCTGACGAACTGCTTCTTTAGCTGCTCCTAGTCATCAATGGAATTTGGCTTCAGACTGAGGAGCCAATTATTGGTAGATGTATTAAGCATGACAGGCAAATAATTTTCCATGACATACGAATTGCCTCCGGCGGCTTTGACCGCGATCTCGTATACGGTGAGCCACTTGGTGGGATCTGCGGTGCCGTCATAGGTCTCAATGCCCACGACCCTGAAATTTGGTGGCCAAGGGACCACCTATAGGCCCTTTGTGAATGGCAGCTCAGGGGCCTCCTTGTCGTTGGTCGGAGGACCATGAGCTTCATCGTACTCTTTGCGGTGCTCAATTTCTGCTGAGTGCCTGGCCTCTTTTCTATTTTCGATGCGCCCGCGGAGGTCCTCGGATTTCAACTTCTCGCGGATATCGGATTGGTCTACCTCCTGGTCGTTGTCTCGACGGCGACATCTCCGCCCACCGCGGGAATGGACGCCATCCTCATGAATGAGCTCGGTGGCCGACGCAGTGGAGTGCGACGGGGGCGGCAGACGTTCTTCATTGATCTACACTTGGGCCGCCTGGAGATAAGCAGTGAGGCACTCAACCTCTGGAGTCTGGGCCATGTGTTTGGCTTCTGTTATCCCGCAGGCGACGTTCACGCTTGGAGTCTTGTAGACAGGATGTTTTCCAACTAGGTCGAACTCTTGCTCCGAGTTCCATACGGGACCCTTCCTTGTGTCGACGCGTTGCTCAGGCGGCGCCTTCGGTTGGCATTCCTCTTTTCTCGAGCAGCTCGGGCTTCTTCATCTTCGTTCGGAGCCGGAGCCCTATCATTACTAATGACGAGGATGGGTCCACCGGTGCACTGGCTAGCGGGAGGAGGCAGATCAGTGAGACTGCTGGCTTCTGCGTCGTCGTGGTCGTCGTGGTCGTTGTCGGCAATGATGAAGGTGGAGTTGGTGTTGATGTGGTAGGAGGTGGCGTGGTCAGAGCGGTGCAGCAGATGTGAAAAACTGGAGGCGGTGTTCCGCAGGCCAAAAGGCATGTAGCCTCTTGGGAGGTCATGGTCGGAAGCCCTCGGAGCCATGACTGCTCGGTGCTGAAGCTCGACGATGCGGCCCTGCGGGGCGGTGGTGATGACCAAGGTCGTATCCCGCCGAGCCGAGGATGGAGTAGGGCGTCGTGTCATCGGCGAGTGTTGGGGACAACCTGCAGCTAGTTGATCCGCGGTCGACTCCAAGATATGGAGGCTCTTAGACAAGCTTTGGGAGACCCGATCTATAGATCCGATCAGGTCGCTGTTGTCAACGGTCCTCCAGACTTAGCATGGCAGCCTTCTTGCTGGAGTGGAGACCATTGACGCAGATGGAGTAGATGCGATCTGAGCCGCATTTAAGATCTTTCCCTCACCATCGGGGCCAATGACCCAGACGATGGAGCCCACCGTGAAGATCTGGCTTGGCGTCGGGAGCTCTATGGAGCTTGAAAAAAGCACCGTCTTGCTCGCCATGGATCAGGAAGCACACCCCCTACCTGGCGCGCCAACTATCGACGTAATACCGGCGATAGTCTACTGAGGGGTATGCCCAAGGTAGTAGATAATCGGTGAAGGTGCGACTGAGACGAGCAAGCGTAACGCAATGAGTGTGAGACACGGGATTTATATAGGTTCAGGCCGCCACGAGGCGTAATACCCTATGTCCTGTTTGTTGTTGTATTAGTAGATGAGATGATTTGAGGGGATCCCTTGCCCGCCTTATATAGTCCGGGGGGCAGGTTTACAAGTCGGTTTACTATACATATCAGATTACAATCCTAGCCGAACAAGGAAACTAATCGGCTAGATATTAGGAAAGCTATTTTCTTAACCGCCAAGACTTCCAAGCCGGCGGATATATGTGACCTTAGGGAGAACGTGTAGATGACGCGTCCTTGGCAATCCGGGCCTGATCGGATGACTTGGCCCATGTAGCACCATGCGGGTATATGGGTTTATACCCCCACAGTAACCCAAGGAGAAGATCCATTTGGGTTCCTAAGTCTTTGGTCACTAACCTCCAAGGACCCAAGAATGCTTGGGTACCTAAAACCAATTGATTTACTCTTTGTAGGTCAATTACAAAGCCGGAGGAAAGCATTGGGTGCTTGATAGTGGATGCACTCAACATATGACCGGAGAGTCTAGTATGTTATGTTAAATTCTATCAACACAAGTGGCAATCAAGAGTTTGATTCTATCACATTTGGTGACAATGGGAAAGGCAAGGTGAAAGGTTTAGGCAATATTGCTATCCAATGTGTTGCTAGTTGAATCTCTTAATTTCAACTTATTGTCGGTTGCACAACTTTGTGATCTTGGTTTCAAGTGCATCTTTGTTATTGATGATGTTGAGATTTTGAGTGTGGATGGTTCCAACTTGATCTTCAAGGGCTTTAGATATGGGAACCTTTATTTGGTGGATTTCAATGATAGTGAAGCTAAACTCTCATCTTGTTTGACCTCTAAGTCAAGTCTTGGTTGGTTGTGGCATAGAAGGCTTGGACATGTTGGAATGAAGCAACTTGGAAGATTGGTGAAGCATGATATGGTTAGAGGCTTGAAAGATGTGCACTTTGAGAAGGATAGGTTGTGTAGTTCTTGTCAATTTGGAAAGCAAGTTGGGAATACACATCCTAAGAAAGGAATGATGAGTACATCTAGTCCACTTGAGCTATTGCATATGGATTTGTTTGGTCCAAGCACTTATGCAAGTATTGGAGGAAAGAAGTATGGCCTTGTGATAGTCGATGACTTCTCTAGGTACACTTGGGTCTTCTTTCTCATTGACAAGAGTGAAGTGTATGAAACCTTCAAATCTTTCATCAAGAGAAGCCAAAATGAGTTTGATACAAGGGTAAAGCAAGTCAGGAGTGACAATGATAGTGAGTTCAATAACACAAAAATTGATGACCTATGTGATGATTTGGGTATCAAGCATCAATTCTCGGCCAAGTACAGTCCACAATCAAATAGTCTTGTTGAAAGGAAGAATAGAACTCTTATTGACATGGCAAGATCAATGCTAAGTGAGTACAATGTTAGTGATGAATTTTGGGCCGAAGCTATCAACACGGCTTGCTACTCTAGCAACCGTCTTTATTGTCATCCAATGTTGAAGAAGACACCCTATGAGCTCTTGAATAGAAGAAAGCCCAACATTGCACACTTTAGAGTATTTGGAAGCAAATGTTACATCTTGAAGAAGGGCACTCGTTTGGGCAAGTTCGAGAAGAAGTGTGATCAAGGCTTTCTACTTGGGTACTCGACTACAAGCAAATATTATAGAGTATGGAACTTGGTACATCATATAGTTGAAGAAGTTCATGATGTTGAGTTTGATGAAACTAATGGGTCACAAGATAAGAAGGACAATTGTTCACGGTTGCTAACACCTCAAAATACCGTCAACATAACAAGATAAAGGTGACAAAATCCAGGGAAAAGATGCATATTATGTTTGAATTTTACTCGGTTCCACTTGTACTTGGAGAATTGTGAGTGCAGGTACAAAACAGGTGAAAATAAAGCAAACCAAGGCACATATGAGCAATGCAAGTGATGGGAGACAGGTAGGAGCCAAGTCACAGGGTGCCCGCCCTGTTGGACAGGGCGCCCGCCCCCCTCCTGGTGCCATTTGCACCCTGCCACGTCATGGATCCGTGGCTCGTCACTCCAAACAGGTTATGGAACGTTGATTTATCATCAATGGCTGAGAAACGTTGCACTTGGATCCGGGAGCCCTCTAGACAGGGCGCCCGCCCTGTCAGGATGGCTTGCCACGACCACAATCCGAGGGAAAGGCTCCCAAGCCCTTGCAACCGTCCATTTGATGTCGGTTTTCATCCAAGGGAGATCAAGTGATGAGCCAAGGATTCATAGGCCCACATGTCATCCCCTACGAGCCACAAACCCCCTTTCCAAGCAAGAACCGACGTGCCAACCGACTTGGGAGAGTGATGGAAGGCCATCGGATGTGAAAGGCGGTGGATCATAGGGCGGCCGCCCTACCCGCCCGGGCGCCCGCCGCCTCATCTGCTCCGAACCGACTCCAACCTCCCCTACAAGTACCACAGGGGCCCCTAAACACTATAAATAGGGGTTATTTGATCATTTGTAGGCAGGCTATGAAGCTTAAGGGAGATAGATACTTAGATACAAAAGATTGTCTCAAGTAGAATGTGTAGTACATCTACACATTAGAGAGTGAGAGAGTCACTTCTCTAAAGAGAAGAAGAGGAGTCCGAGGAGGAGCCGGGCTTGTCGGCAACTTCTTCTATGGTGCACCTCTGCGCTTCTTTATGGTAATAAAGTCCCACTTTCTTATTTAATTATTGCTATACTTTAAGTATTTGTTTGCTTGTCTCACTGCTTGGTTAGAGTGCTCTAGTTCTTGGATCTGAGTTAGAGTAGTAAGTTTATAGATTAAGCGCGGTGCTTAGGCTATATCTTACCCGTGAGTGCGGCTAGGCCCACGGATAGTAGTGGTAGGTTCTAGGTGGTGACAGCCCTAGGATCCTCTGGATTCTACCACGTTCGGCCTAGTTTTATCATCGTAGAGCTTTGGGATGTACGGTGCCTAATCAGTCCTACCCTGGGCGAGTTTAGAACTTTGCATGCTCACAGTAAACAAGTCTTGGTATATCATATAATTATTCGGGGCTATCATTCAGAACTTATCTTTCTACCCAATCCTTAGATCTCGTCTCCCTTCACACACGCTCCCTGTGGATTCGATATAACCTGGGACTACTCCTAGGGAAAAGCTACATCTGACAGCCGTGCGCTTGCGGTCATTTTCCTGTGCCACCCCAGGTGTCAACAAACTTTTCTGGCGCTGTTGCCGGGGAACGGTAGTTGATTTAGTGAGACTAAGATCTATATTTACCCCTATCTATCCTTTATGGAGGAATTATCTATCTTCCAATTCGCTGCTCCCAAGAGTACGCGATTGGAACCACCTTCATCATCTCAACCTATTCTTACCGATGGGTATGAACTCTAGCCTAGTTTCATAACTATGGTATGAGAAAATACTTTCTCAGGAAATGAGAAAGAAAACCCATATACTCATTTGTGAGAATTTGAGCAATTGTGTGCATGTTTGAATATTCCGGGCATGTCACATGAGACCCTTAAGTGGAAGTTATTTCTGTTCACTTTGATGGGAATAGCCAAACTGTGGTACGCTCGGACCGTAGGTGGTGTAAATGGAGAATGGGAAGAATTGCGCACACAGTTTACTTTAGCCTTCTTCCCTGTATCCCGAGTAATTAAACTCCGAGTCGAGGTAATGACTTTCCGTCAACAGGAAGGAGGAACCTTAGGTACCACCTGGGCTCGTTTCCTTGATTTAGTCAGTTCCGGACCCGACCTTGGCCATTCCAGACCAGGTGCTATTACAACACATGTATGCTGGATTAGGAAAACATGATGCTCATCATCTTAGCATCCGGAGGCTCGTTCCTTCATCTTTCTGCATCCGGTGGTAGAGATGTTCTTAAGAAAATCCTACAGAACACTCCTTACATGGAATCCATGACGAGTTTCCTAGAGAAGAAGTAGCTAAGCCCTCAGTTTCCAAAGAAACTAAACCCTTAATTGAACCTCCCGAAAATAAATCTAAAACTTTAGAGGAGAAAGAAGAAGTACCTTTAGAATTCTTTTATGAAATCGAAGCTGATATATTTGAAGATTTTGGGAAAGCTACAAATTAATTGACTTAACTAAAGGAGAAGGTAAAGCTAAGTTTATTTGCAAAATTACATACCCTCCAATTGACTTAACTAAAAGAAGAGAGTGATCTATTTTCAAGCTATTCTGTTTTTCAACTACTCAAAGATTCATGGTAGACACTTTGAATTCCATAGTACATGCATGACTAGACTAGTTTTATATAATTTATTCTCAAGTTATATTTTAAATGCTCCATTCTCTCTAAGAATCTTTACATCTTAAAACCAACCTTTCTCTCGGGACGAGCAAAAGCCTAAGTGTAGGGGTAATTGTTGACACCTGTTATCATCCAAATTTTATTATCAATTATCCCTGCATTAAACATGAATATCCAGTAGAATAGGGTTATTACTGACAGATTCCACGAGTTTTGGTGAATTATCTATTTCCCAGGGGATTCAGAAAAGCTTAAAAGAAGGATTAAAGAGCATAATTACCACGAAACTTAACCGCCAAGGAAACATCATCACGAGAACACTAGAAGCATCTGAAACACACCCGAAGCACCGGAGCCCGAAACCCCACAGGGTGGGGCCGGCCGGCGCCAAGGTGGGGCCGGCCGGTGCCCCACTAGGGTTTCCCCGCACTGCCTTCTGGAGTCTTCTACCACCACCTATTAGAAGTCATCTAGGCCCTTGGTTAAGTCGGTTTGATCTAATGGCGCGCGTGCATCCCACCGGCCTATAAATAGAGGGACATACCCCCTGGAGGAGAGCCAGATCAAGAAATGAAGACCCTGAAGCATTAGATAGATATCCACTAGATCTAGGCTAGCAATCAAGAGAGAGATTAGAGAGATAGAGTAGATGAGTAGAGATTTGGAGGAGTCCCGGCCTATCGGAGCTTCTTCGCAGCTGTGTTCGTCTGGATTCAGCTCCCTCGCCCGGAGTTACGTTCTGAGGTACTTTTGTATTCAACATCCTGATTCAAGTAAGCATTTGTTCTTATTCGTTCTTAAGTTTACAACTCTAATTGAGTGCTTTGATCTTGGTAGCTCCTTAGTTGAAGTAGTAGTTTGTAGTGTAGACGTGGTATCTGGGCTATAATTACTTGTGAATGTCCCCCGATTGGCCGGATAGTGGTAGATCGCGTAGGTAACTGCTGCGTTGATTCCTCTGTAGTCCACTTCCCGTTGATAGGATCGATAGGTGTATAAGTGTTTGGTAGGAGGGAACTCTGATTTTTGCTCTTATTCATTTCACCGCCCAATTAGAATGATATTATTCAAAGTTTACCGATTGTTGGATCTAGATAATCATTAGTTATCTCCTCATTCTTGATATTCTTTGGATTGATTGTGTTATCGGGTTAAGAATCAATAGACTTAGTCAGTATCACCTACTGTTCCTTTGGGTTCGATATTAAAACCAGGATTGTCTGGTGAAGTGCTATATCGGTGTTTTATCTATGCGCTTGTGCATACTTTGATAATAATAATATTTAATAAAGTGTAGTTAATTTATACCAACAAGCATTTCTGGCGCCGTTGCCGGGGAACGGTTTGCTGATTTTGGCTTAGTCTTTCTTAATCTTGTATTATACTTTTATCTTTTATCTTTTACCTTTTAAAGTATGGAACCCACGTCCCAACTTTTATATCAATATGGAGCACCATCGGGATCGTATCTCCAGCCAAAAGAATCATCTTTACCTATCACATCATCTGTCTATGAGTTACGCCTGGGATTAATTAAGTTAGTTTAGGATCACATTTTTTCTGGTAGTTCTAGCGAAAACTTATTCCCATTTAGCCGATTTTAAGCAGACATGTTCATGTTTGCACATTAAGGGCATGGCAGATGAAACTTTAAGATGGAAACTCTTTCCGTTTTCATTAACGGGAAAAGCAAAGAAATGGTATAATCGCCATGTTGGGAGTAGCCAAGGAGATTGGGAAGTATTACGTGCTAATTTTGGTCTTAAATTTTTCCCTATCGAAAAGGTCGCTAAACTTTATTTTGAAATTATTGGATTTAAACAATTAGATAACGAACCATTAGGCAAGGCTTGGGAACGCTTTGATGGATTTATAAATTCTGGACCTAATCTTGCTTTGCCAGAACCTATGCTTTTGCAACATTTCTTTTTAGGTCTTGATGATAAAAATAAAGAATACCTTAATTTGGCCGCAGGAGGAGCATTTATGCATATTGCTACTTCACATGCTAAAACTATTCTTACTAATATCTTGATTGATCTTCCTGAAGAAAAAGAAAAGTTGTTAGAAGATGAATTTTTGTCGTTTGATTCTAAACTTTTGTCTGATTCATCTCAACCCTTACCTGAACTATCTAATGAGAAGGAGATAACTCCTATTTCTGATTTTATGCTTGAATTTGAGGATGAACTTTTTGATGATTATGGAAACACCTCACGCTATCATAAAATTATAAAACCACAAGAGTCTATGAATTTTAAAAGTTTTAATATTTCATATCCTGCTGATTTAAAATTCCTTAGAGAGATAACTAGAGAATTGATTTTTGTTATGAGTAATGAGTGGTTGATAGAATCTGAGCTTTCAAATGATATAATTCGTTTAAATTCTCCTGCCATTACTATTAAATGTCAAATTGATACATATTCTTTTGATGCCTTTTATAATCGAGTAGTAGGTGTCAACATCATGCCTCTTACATTTGCTGAAAAATTCTTGAAATATATGCCATTAATTCCTACAAATAAATTATTGAAAAATCATTCAGGACATATTATTCCTAGTTCAGGTGTTTTATGTTCTCTTCCTATTGTGATTAACGAATTCCGAATTTTGCTAAATTTCTATATCTTTGATGTTTGGGATTTTGATGTAATGATTGGGTTACCAATAAGAAAACTTTTGCGAGAAGGTTGTGCAGGCAATTTAGAAATTAAACTTGGGAAGGGATTTAATCTCTTAGTGCCTTTAACTCATGCATTAAAAGCTAAGGCAGAGCCACCTCCTGAGTTAGATCCGATAGAAGAAGTTAAGGCTGTGTCATTTGAAGAATTTATTGAACCTAATTTAGAGGATGATACTCAGTTCTTCATTAATGAAGAGGAAGAGGATCTGATTGATCCTGAACCTCTGGATGAATTACTAGAGCCACCTAAGCCTTCTATTGAGCTTAAGCAACTACCTTCTGGTCTTAAGTATGTTTTTCTGAATAATAATCAAAATTCTCCCGTGATTATTAGTGATAAACTTTCTGATGAAGAGACTTTTAGATTAATAACTGTCTTAGAAAAACATCATGCTGCTTTTGGTTATTCACTCCAAAACCGTAAGGGGATTAGTCCTATTTTATACACCTATCGTATTCCAATCAACCCAGAGATTACACCTTCTAGAGAGCCCCAGCGTAGGCTTCAAAATGCGATGAGGGAAGTTGTTAAGAAAGAGGTCTTGAAACTTTTGAATGCTGGAATTATTTATCCTGTTCCGCATAGTGAGTGGGTAAGCCCTGTTCAAGTTGTACCTAAAAAGGGTGGTATGACCGTAGTTAAAAATGATAAAAATGAATTGATACCCCAGAGAACTGTTACAGGATGGTGAATGTGTATAGATTATAGAAAACTCAATAAAGCAACCAGGAAAGATCATTTTCCGCTGCCTTTCATTGATGAGATGTTAGAGCATTTGGCAAATAATTCTTTCTTTTGTTTCCTTGATGGTTATTCTGGATATCACAAAATACCTATCCACCCTGATGATCAAAGCAAAACCACTTTTACATGTCCGTATGGAACTTATGCTTATCGTAGAATGTCTTTTGGATTATGTAATGCACCTGCTTCTTTTCAAAGATGTATGATGTCTATATTTTCTGAAATGATAGAAGAAATCATGGAAGTTTTCATGGATGATTTTTCAATGTATGAAAAACTTTTCATGATTGTTTAGAAAATCTAGATAAGGTTTTGCAGAGATGTGAAGAAAAGCACTTAGTCCTTAATTGGGAAAAATGTCATTTTATGGTTAGAGAAGGAATAGTGCTAGGACATTTAGTGTCCGAAAGAGGTATAGTGGTAGATAAGGCAAAAATTGAAGTAATTGAACAACTACCTCCACCTGTTAATATAAAAGGAATCCAAAGTTTTGTTGGTCATTGTGGTTTTTATCGCAGATTTATAAAAGATTTTTCATATATTGCTAGACCACTGACTAACTTGCTAGCTAAGGATGTTCCTTTTGAACTTGATGATGCATGTTTAAAATCTTTTAATATTCTTAAAGAAGCACTTACATCAGCACCAATCATTCAACCCCTGATTGGTCTTTACCTTTTGAAATTATGTGTGATGCTAGTGATTATGCTGTAGGGGCAGTATTAAGACAAACAAAAGATAAGAAGCATCAAGCAATTGCTTATGCTAGTAAAACTATGACAGGAGCACAATTAAATTATGCAACAACTGAAAAAGAACTCTTGGCTGTTGTTTTTGCTATTGATAAATTTAGATCTTACTTGGTAGGAGCAAAAGTAATTGTTTATTCTGATCATGCTGCATTAAAATATTTGCTCACTAAGAAAGATGCTAAACCTCGTTTGATAAGATGGATTTTGTTACTCCAAGAATTTGACTTAGAAATTAAAGATAGAAGAGGAATAGAAAATCCAGTTGCTGATCACTTGTCTAGAATACACTTTGAGAAACCTCAGGAATTGCCTATTAATGACTCATTAAGAGATGACATATTGTTTAAAGTGACCAAGTCAGACCCTTGGTACGCGAATATTGTCAACTTTATGGTTGCAGGTTATATACCACTAGGGGAAAATAAAAAGAAACTTATTTATGAAAGTCGTCTCCACATATGAGATCTGCCATACCTCTTCAAAATTTGTTCATATGGATTACTTAGAAGATGTGTACCAGTAGAAGAGGGCATGTAGATCATTTAGAAATGCCACGCATCACCATATGAAGGTCATTATGGAGCATTCCGCACTCATGCTAAAATTTGGCAGAGTGGGTTCTTTTGGCCAACTATATATGAAGACACCAAAGATTTTGTCCGAAGATGTGGATCATGTCAGAGGCACGGAAATATCAATGCAAGAGATGCTATGCCACTCACCAAAAATCTCCAGATTGAGCTCTTTGATGTCTGGGAAATTGATTACATGGGACCATTTGTGAAATCAAGAAATTGTGAATACATTCTGGTGGCAGTTGACTATGTATCCATGTGGGTAGAAGCTATGCCATGCATGAATGCTGATTCCAAACATTCAAAGAAGATGTTCGAAGAGATTATATTTCCAAGGTTTGGAACACCAAGGATGTTCATTAGTGACGGAGGGACACACTTCACTGATAAAAAGTTTCACCGATACTTGCAAGGTCATGGCATCCGTCATAATGTTGCTACAACATACCATCCTCAGACAAGTGGCCAGGCAGAAACATCAAACAAACAAATCAAGAATATTCTACAGAAAACAGTAAATGAGATGGGTACTGCATGGAAGGACCGATTACCCGAAGCACTTTGGGCATATCGGACCGCATACAAGACACCTTTGGGCATGTCACCTTACCAGCTAGTATATGGTAAGACCTATCATTTGCCAGTGGAGTTAGAGCATAAAGCTTACTGGGCTATCAAGAGATGGAACATGAACTTTGAAGCCGCTGGAGAAAAGAGAAAAATGCAATTATCAGAATTAGAAGAATGGAGAGAAAAGGCTTATCACAATTCAAAGATCTATAAAGAAAGAACAAAAAGGTGGCATGACAAGAGGGTCAAGAAGAAAGAGTTTGCACTAGGAGATAAGGTATTACTTTTTAATTCCAGGTTTAAATTATTCGGGCTTGCAAAACTACAAAGCAAATGGGAAGGACCATTTACGGTTGTGAATGCATCACCACATGGAGCGGTAACTCTACAATCACACGAAGGTACATTATTCAAGGTAAATGGTCACCGACTTAAATTATTTTTAGAACCATTTAATTTAAAAGTTGTTGACAGGCTAGATTTTGTCCAATTACCCACTTTTTAGTCCCGTCATTATCCGTTGCGAAAAATTATCGCGCATCGCAACTAACAGGAAGTAGGAAGAGTGTAGAAGCTTCACGTACGGGGGGTGGACTACAGAGGAACCAACGCAGTTGTCACCTACGCGGACTACCACACGACCCGGCATGTCAGGGTGCCTCCGTAGGTACACAATACATCTCGACACCACGTCTACATAATGCATACCACCTAACTCACTCGAGTACTGAATTAGGCGCTTTACGATCATACGACAATAATCATCACCAATCATAGCTATATCGAATATGCAACTAGAATAAACTAAGAACTGAATAAGTACCAATATATTAAAATAAAACAAAGTCATAATGAGATACAAGATAATATTACCGATCTCCAGACGAACGGATCTGGAATTCTGAGCGTAGCGCCCAACTCAACTTGAACCTTGCTAGACGCCTAAACTATGAACTTGAAGAACTAGAGCCCTATTTCTAATCTCTGGAAACCCTAATTTCTGTCTACTCTTGACAAATGAAGCAGGAGGAATGAATTGGTGCTCTGGGAGGGGGTCTGCCCCTTTATTTATAGCCCGGTGGGATGAACGTGCACCGTGGGATCAAACCGACTTGAACAAAGGGCCCAGATGACTCCAGAGAGGCGGTGGAAGAAGACTCCAGAAGGTGGGCCGAAACCCTAGAGGGGGGCGTCGGCCGGCCCCACCCTGGTGGGTCTCGGGCCCCGGTGCTTCGGGTGTGTTCTGGATCCTTCTAACTTGCTGATGAAGTATGTTTCCGTCGCGATCAAGTTTCGTGGTAATTATGCTCTTTAATCCTTCTTTTAAGCCTTTCTAGAATAATCCCTGGAAAAAACACAATTCACCAAAACTCATGGAATTTGCCAGTAATAATCCCTATGCTTCTATTATTGATATTCCCTAGGCATTAGTTGACGGTATAAAATTGGTACTTAACGACCATCAACAATACCCCCAAGCTAAGTCTTTGCTAGTCCCTTAGCAAAGTTGACTTGAAATAATTTATTCAGGGTTCCCTAAAAATGTATAACTCCCAACAAATACTTAAATATTTAAACAGAAATTCTTCTCCGGATTGAAATTCGTTAATCCACCTTTCAAACTTATTCTCATTCTTTTCAATCGTGGGGCTTTAAAACTAAGTCTTAGGTAATTGAGGGACAGAAAAATCAAGCAAGTACTAAGTTTTTCATCCTTTGTTTCAACCATTGCTTCAGAGAGATTTTTTATGAATAAGTATGTAATTTTTTATTTAGAAAATAATAAGAGCGTACTAATAAGATTGCAGAGGACTACTAAGTTATACATCATGATTGAATGTGATTAAATTTTATTTTTTAACTCCTATGCATTATCCTCTCTTTTCTGTCTTTCTGAAGAGTGTGGGTTATCTCCCCAGCGGATACTTTTTGTACCCATTTTTTTCTCTGAGGCGGATGTCTTTGCACCCATTGTTTTTCTATCTTTCTTTTTTTTGGCACATACCCTCTTGATATAGCATCTTTCAGGCTCATACTTCTTTGGTATGGCATCTTTTAATTTTATAACCCACACTCTCTGTTAGACTTCTAAAGGAGAGACTTGTGCATAGAGTGAAAAATTTTTGTGCATGTGAATTCAATCATGAATGCATAACAGAATAGTCTACTTAAATCATATTAGCAGAACAAATTATTATATTTGTTTTGATTTTGTTTTTTTGAAATGTCTGGAGCTTAGGTGTCACTTAGGATGAAATAAATAGCAACTCAAACCTTCTTATACAATATCCGTCAATTACTTAGAAAAGCTTATGCTACCCACTGATATCAAGTTTCAGAATAAATTTTCATGGTAGATAAACTTCATGCAATTTGTAGGAGAACTTAAATTTAAATACTAAGAAATTGCAGGAAATTATATTTAAACAGTTTAAATATCTTTTTGGTTTTTCTCTAGCTTCAAAGACCAATTGAATGCGAAATTTAAAGCAAACTTAATTATACAACCTATTATTATTATTATTATTATTATTATTATTATTATTATTATTATTATTATTATTATTATTATTATTATTATTATTTTGGATTTTCATTTTTAAGCAAGCAGAAATTTAATGCAATAACTAAAAAAAGCAGTAAATAAATTTTTATTTGGTTTTCTTATTGTTTTTAGCCATATTTAAATTGATAGAATTAAGGACTGAATTAAATACTGAAATAAAAAGCATATATAAAGGTGAGAGATACTCACCTAGCGGGGATCTCCCCCAAGCTGGATGTTGCTCAGTAATGTGGTGGAGGTGGCGGCGGGTATCCCATCTGATGTATCAAATACTCCAATCCGCTCTGCGTCTGCTGCTGTCCCTAATATATCTGATCCAGTCGTTGGTCCGTGCTGTGCTGCCATTGTTCATGCTGGTAGAACCTGTCGTCGACCTGCTGCTGCCACTGCTCGTGCTGCTGTAGTGTGTCGCTTATTGCGTTCTGCCCCTGTTCAATGTTAGTGAGACACATAGATAAAGCTGAAAAATCATTAGCGGTAGCTGAAAAATCATTAGCGGTAGCCGAAAAGTGCTGCTCAGGTGGGCGATAGTAGTCATCTTCTGGTGGTGCGTGGAATAGATATGGTCCACCAGCGGTGAAGTCCATGTTCCCGCATGTAGAAAAAGATGCTCGTCCTCTCTGAAAATCAGTTGCTCCCCAACCTACTGCTCCTGCTACCGATGAAGATTCTCCTTGCTGAAATGTTGGCTGTTCCTCTCATCCTGTATGTGTAGTCCATTGCTGGCCTGGTTCCTGCGTCGATACCTTTTCACCAAAATTGATAGTGGGAATAAGCTGGCCCAGATGGTGCTGGATCAGCTCCAGTGAAATTAACTCTCGGCACCCTACTGATGCGCGCAGACGGACACCTGCCAATATTAGCTCTAACAGCTAGACAAACAAAATTCTGGACAGAATAAATTCCTAACTCCCTGTCTGGCAGTTCGTACTCATTGTCATAATTTTTATAAATCATAACTATTTTATTATTTCGGCGTTTGAGCATGTGAGCACGAAAGAAAAAATCATAACCAATAATTATGCGGGCATCAAAAATATAAACAAGTGAAGCATTTGATAATAAACCTAGCCCTACAGCTAAACGTGTAATCCAGGAAGTAAAAGAAATACTGCACTTTCTCAAGGAAGGGACAGTTCTCCAATAATTCAACATCATTTTTACAGGTGAGGCCTTCCTCTTTTTAATCATGATATATAACAAATGTAGCTCATCTTGTTTAATAGTATTTAACTCCTCTCTAGGAAAGAATGTAAAAGCTAGTCATTTAAGCATAAATCTCAGTGTGGGATGATGAACTTCTTCAGTAGTATATTTGTATTTTCTCTCAGGTTTCTTTGAAGTGATACTCTCCTAAAAATCATCTTTATCAAAATCTTGGAGAGTTTCAGAAATATTGACTACACACTGATTATTGAATCCCAATGCTAAACTAAAAGTTTTCCATGAGAGGGTGAAAGGTTTATTAAACATTCTAAAATTAACCGCATCATCATCAAAGTCTAGGGTGCTAATAAATTCTATAGTGAGTAACTTGCTACCCTGCTCATTAATTTGCCATGCATTTTCCCATCCAACATTTCTAAAAATAAGCTCAAACTCGGAATTCATTCCGGTTTCATGGAGCAAAGTGGCATAAAAAATTGGAGTATGTATAAATTCCTTATTTTTAACCACATTTAAAATTTCTCTCTGGGGTCTAGTTGATAATGAAATTTGAGTTATGCTTGTGAGTTCATACCTCTCTTCCGGTTGGGAACAGGATGACGGATTATCATACGTGAAGGGTGACGGAGGATCGATATTCATGTCGAAGCCGACGAACGATGGCACTTGTGATGACGATTGACTTCTTGTTGTGCGGCGTGAGAGGGCTCTTCCAAGGGATCGAATGGCACCTTTCATTCTATTGCTCATCTTGCCTGTAATATGAAGAACACGAAGAACACGACAAAAACGAACAAGAACACAAGAACAAAATAAGAACAAGTGAAGAGAAGGAATCAAAGTGGTGATCTCTCTTCTAGGTCTTCTTGCTAATCTTCTTCTCTACCCTTTTCTTTGCTTAAACTTGAATCAAATGATAGGATTATGGAAGTTTGGAGTCACGAGCTGCAAAGCAACTTGGCTACATGCTCTCTAGAGTGTGTGTGAGTGATTGAGAGAGTGAGAGGAAGAAGAGGCAGAGAAGTGGAGGAGGGGTGCTGACCGGCGTGGCCATGGGGCCGGCCGGCCCCACCTTGTGTCATTTGGCTCTCAACTTTTGAAAAATGTCGACAACACCCACAGATGCATGTGCTTGATTGCTTTCTCTGGTGGATTGGATGAATGTTGGGTAGTGCATGAATGATAGAGCTTGTATGGTAGTGAAAAGTAATGGTTGGTGATAAGGCTTGAGATGACTTGATGTGATGTATGTGGGTCCCACATGTTTCCCGTATTTATACCGTATAATGATATAAGAATGAAAAACTAAATTACTTTTATGAATCTATGAAAAATTAGAATTCTAATGATGGTATTTTTATAATTTTCTGCCACCACAGTAAATTTCACTGACGGGGGTTTAACACTCCGTTAGTAATAATCACATGGGGCTTAACTTTTAATCATGCTATGATTATTTTTATTTATTTTAATAATGCAATTTATGAGAAAGTAACTATGCAAATTTCAATGCAAGAATTAAATTATCGATAACTACCGAGTTACCTCCTGGTGATGGTTCGGGGTTTTTGAGTCCGCCGATCCAGACTTCTCCAGTTGAATTATTCTTCATGATTCATCTCCGGTGTCGGAGATGTTGTTGCATCTTGTTCTTCATGACACTTCAACGTTTGGCATTGCACCAGTCTTGGCTTAAATGCGAATTGCTCTTCTCGCCCATTGATGGTGAATGTGATCTCACCAGCTCCGACGTTGATGGTTGCATTTGCAATATTTAGGAATGGTTGTCCGAGGATGAGGGGTATCTTCTTCCTGCATGTTGAAGATGGTTCGAAGATACTTCGCGTATGTAGGTACCTGCATGGCATCTAACAACGGAATATTGACATATAACTTCTGAATTACCTCTACAAACTTACCAAATTGATCATCTGTTTTAGCTCTTCTGCTTCTGCGTGGAAACGGTAGGAGGGTTGTGTCATGAAAATCTTGAGCTAATTCTTGATCTTGTGGTTTAACTGGTGGTGAAGGTGGTATAACTTCTTCTTCTCTGTTGTCCTTCTCAATTTCTTCTTCTACCTGCATAAATGCGATGGTCTACGTTCCCCTTTTGGGTAAGGTGGATCACTTGTAGACTTACCTCCTCTAGTAGATATTCCTTTTATTTGCTCATGGTTAGTGGTAAGAAAAGTAGAAGATAATTGTGAAATTTGTAATTCTATCTTCTTGTTAAATAATATTTGATCCTTAACAGCAGAAGAGAAATTATCCAAGTTAGAATTAATTCCTTCTAAAACTTTATCATTAAAAGCAAGCTTCTTATAAATACTTTCATTAATTCTAGCTTGTTCTAATATTAAGTCTCTCAAGGGTGGTTGTCTATGATTTGAAAAATTAGAATTGCCTTGGTACTTACCTTGACTGGTTGACCGAGGTTGATTCCATCCTTATTTCTGAGAAGTAGACTTGATGACTGTACTAATGTCTTCTGGGGGATTTGTAAACTCAATTTCTAAAGATCCTTCAAATTGATTCTGGGAATTGAATGCATCTTGAATAGCTTGACGATCTCTCTTATGACTGGATCTTTGCTCTAACCAGTTCAACAGTACATCCATCTTGGTTGACAATGCACACACTTCCTCCGAAATTTCTTCACTCTTATGGCATGTTTGAGTGTTGTTTGTCCAATTCTGATTTTCTGCTATCTTTGCCATAATATCTTCAGCTCTCTCAGGGGTGAGTGACATAAATGATCCTTCAGCAGTGGCATCTAGTTGCTCACGTGACCTTTGAGTTAGTCCGTGATAAAATGTTTGCATGAGCAACCATTTTTCCATTCCATGATGGGGACAATCTGATATATAATCTTGAAAACGTTCCCAGGCTTCTGAAATAGATTCACCTTTGTGCTGACAAAATTCTGAAATCTTTCCTCGTAGAGCATTGGTTTTGCCTACTGGGAAGAACTTTTCTAGAAAAGCTTTTAAACATTCTACCCATGTCTTGACTTGATCTTTATTCTGATAAAACCACTGCTTCGCCTTTCCCTCCAATGAGAACGGAAACAAACGAAGTAGCACGACGTCTTGAGGAATGCCTTTGATGTTGATGGTGTTGCCAATCTCCATGAAATTCTGCAAATGGACACTTGCATCTTCATCTTTCTTTCAATTAAATGTGATAGCTTGTACCATTTTGATGAGGCTTGGCTTGATCTCATAATCTTGATTTCCAATGTTGAAAGTTGGCCCAACGCGAATATTCTCAGTGCTTGGGGCAGAGAATTCACGTAGAGTCTTCTCAGCCATGGCTTCACAAAATAACATAAGACCATTCTTCCTATGGTTGTTCCTGATTGATAAGAGTTAAAGTACACAACCAATCCTGCACTTACCCTATATAAGATATTAAATATAAACAAAATACGGGTAAGTCTGCTAAAGCAAAAGGTTATGGTTATCTCTAAGTATTTATGTCTATAGTTATTTTTATGTTTTTCTAATAATATTATCTATGAAGAACTCTCCTATATGAAATTCTAGAATAAATATCCTGGCGAATAAAATCAACGAACTCAATAAATTATCCTAATGAATACAATTGCCATCCCCAGCAACGGCGCCAGAAATGCTTGTTGGTATTTTTAACATCACCTCACGTTAAGTTGTCATCCCTAACATGATGCCAAAAACCAAAGGTAAAATAATCTTCACTTGCCTCCTAAAAATAATACTATACAATATATCCGCAAGCGCACAGATAATTCTCCTATTGTAGCACTTCACCCGGTAAGTATTCCGAGTATCGTTGATTTGTTTTATGCCAAAAGGATAAAGGTGGCATTCTACTCATTAGGATAATCTACTATAATGATTGGAAAGATAAATGTGCAGACCTATGATAACCCATAACTCTAGTGCTTTAGCGATAAATAAGTCAATGATAAATGGTAAATGATAACTGAGTAAATGAGGTAAATGGTATTCCAGAGATAGAATATAGAGACTCACTAATGTAGTAAGACAATCTCGAGATTCAGCTAAAGTAAAGGAAACCTATGTAATTACTAAATACAAAGTCTACAGCCTATGCCACATTACACATCATCATCTATAGCATAATCAACTCAGAAAACATCATAAAGAACATCATCTAATGAGGATATTAAGACACAAGGGTCACCTCCTTCGCGTCCGCGCTCTGCTCGTCCTACGTACGGGGGGTGGACTACAGAGGAACCAACGTAGCTATCACCTACGCGGACTACCACACGACACGGCACGTTAGGGAGCCTCCGTAGGTACACAATATATCTAGACACCACGTCTACATAATGTATACCACCTAACTCACTCGAGTACTGAATTAGGCGATTTACGATCATACGACAATAATCATCACCTATCATAACTATATCGAATATGCAACTAGAATAAACTAAGAACTGAATAAGTAGCAATATATTAAAATAAAGCAAAGTCATAATGAGATACAAGATAATATTACCGATCTCCAGACGAACGGATCTGGAATCTCGAGCGTAGCGCCCAACTCTGCTTGAACCTTACTAGACGCCTAAACTATGAACTTGAAGAACTAGAGCCCTATTTCTAATCTCTGGAAACCCTAACTTCTGTCTACTCTTGACGAATGAAGCAGGAGGAATGAATTGGTGCTCTGGGAGGGGGGTCTGCCCCTTTATTTATAGCCCGGTGGGATGAATGTGCGCCATGGGATCAAATCGACTTGAACAAAGGGCCCAGATGACTCCAGAGAGGCGGTGGAAGAAGACTCCGTAAGTTGGGCCGAAACCCTAGAGGGGGGGCGCCGGCCGGCCCTACCCTGGTAGGGTCTCGGGCCCCGGTGCTTCGGATGTGTTCTGGATCCTTCTAACTTGCTGATGAAGTATGTTTCCGTCGCGATCAAGTTTCGTGGTAATTATGCTCTTTAATCCTTCTTTTAAGCCTTTCTGGAATAATCCCTGGAAAATACACAATTAACCAACACTCATGGAATTTGTCAGTAATAACCCCTATGCTTCTATTATTGATCTTCCCTAGGCATTAGTTGACGGTATAAAATTGGTACTTAACGACCGTCAATAGCAATGCACCTGCATCATTCCAACGTTGCATGATGTCCATGTTCTCCGACATGATCGAACAAATCATGGAAGTTTTCATGGATGATTTCTCCGTCTATGGAAAATCATTCGATGACTGCCTAGAAAATCTAGACAAAGTCCTACAACGCTGTGAAGAAAAAACACATAGTACTCAATTGGAAAAAGTGTCACTTCATGGTACGAGAGGGAATTGTCTTGGGCCATCGAATGTCGGAGCGTGGGATAGAAGTGGACAAGGCTAAGATCAGTGTAATTGAGCAACTTCCGCCACCCACGAATGTTAAAGGAGTAAGAAGATTCGTAGGCCATGCAGGTTTTTATAGGAGGTTTATCAAGGATTTTTCACAGATAGCTAGACCTTTGACTAGCCTTCTAGCTAAAGACATCCCTTTCAATTTTAATGATAAATGTCTTCAATCCTTTTACGTTTTAAAGAAAGCTTTAGTTTCGGCCCCAATCATACCAACCCCTGATTGGAACCTGCCCTTCGAAATCATGTGCGATGCTAGTGATTTTGCTGTGGAGCTGTCCTTGGTCAAACTAAGGAGAAAAGGTATTATGCTATCTCCTATGCTAGTAAGACCTTGACAGGGCCCCAGCTTAACTATGCAACCACAGAAAAAGAGCTTTTAGCTATTGTCTTTGCAATAGACAAATTTAGATCTTACTTGGTAGGGGCCAAGGTGATTGTCTACACTGACCATTCCGCCTTGAAATATCTACTCACCAAGAAAGATGCTAAACCCCGCTTGATCCGCTGGATCTTACTCCTTCAAGAGTTTGATCTAGAAATCAGGGACAAGAAGGGAGTAGAAAACTCCGTAGCAAACCACTTGTCTCATTTGCAAAGCCAAGACCAAGACAACCTTCCTATAAATGACTTCCTTCGCGATGACACTCTTTTAAAGGTGACTAATACCAATCCATGGTATGCCAACATCGTGAACTTTATAGTCACTGGCTATGTTCCACCAGGAGAAAATAGGAAGAAGTTGTTTTACCAAAGCCAGACTCATTTATGGGATGACCCCTATCTCTATCGAGTCTATGCTGATGGGTTGCTTAGAAAATGTGTCCCTCTGGAAGAAGCAACTAAAATAATAGAAAGATGTCACTCCGCTGAATACGGAGGACATTACGGAGCCTTTCGAACACATGCTAAAATCTGGCAGAGTGGATTTTTCTGGCCATCTATGTATGAAGATACAAAAGACTTTATCTGACGATGTGCCCAATGCCAGAAACATGGCAACATCAGTACCCGAGATGCCATGCCACTGACAAACAATCTACAAGTAGAGCTGTTTGATGTTTGGGGAATAGACTACATGGGACCATTCCCTAAATTTGGTCATTTTGAATACATCTTAGTGGCAGTGGACTATGTGTCTAAATGGGTACAAGCCATGCCTTGCCCCTCAGCAGATGCCAAAAATGCCAAAAGAATGTTTGAAGAAACCATCTTCCCTAGGTTTAGAGTTCCTAGATTAGTCATCAGCGATGGAGGGTCCCACTTCATAGACAGACCACTTCAGGAAATATCTGACTGATCAAGGAATCCAACACCATGTAGCCACACCATGTCATCCCCAAACCAGTGGCCAAGCTAAAACCTCTAATAAGAAAATAAAGAACATTCTACAAAAGATGGTGGAAGAAATGGGAAGGGGATGGCCTCATAAGTTGCATGGTGCCCTTTGGGCATATCGAACCGCATATAAAACTCCAATAGCCATGTCCCCTTATCAATTAGTCTATGGCAAGACTTGCCACCTTCCTGTAGAACTTGAGTTCAAGGCACATTGGGCCATCAAGAAATGGAACATGGATTTCGAGATGGTTGGACAAAATAGGAAGATGCAAATCTTTGAATTAGAAGAATGGAGAGAGAAAGCCTACCATAGTGCTAAAATATATAAAGAAAGGACTAAAAGATGGCACGATAAAAGGATCAAAAAGGAGTTTCACCCAGGAGATAAGGTTTTACTCTTTAATTCCCGAGTCTGTCTTTTTGGTCATGGGAAGTTGCGGAGTAAATGGGAAGGTCCATTTAAGGTGGTTGCAGTATCACCTCATGGTGTCGTCACACTAGAAAGTGATGATGGCCAACTTTTTAAGGTGAATGGTCAACGCCTTAAAGTTTATCATGAGATGGAAGAGGAAGGAGAAATAGATGTAGTTCATAAATCCTGAATACTACCTCTTTTAATTAGAAGCATTCTATTTGGCCTTAAAATCGCTTAAAGGCCCAATGAAAACCGTGAAGAAAGCCTTCCAAGGGCCCTGAAGAGTACCTAGAGGGACGTGGGTAGGCAAACCTCACTAGAGGCAGGCGCCCGCCGCCTCTAAGGCGGTGCCCGCCCCCTCTATGGCGGCACCCGCCCCCCTATTCGGCGGAAACGTGACCCTTTGGCACGTGCTAGATGACCCACGGTTGGTGCAACATTCCTTCACTCAAATTTTGAAAAGATTCGCCTGGAATATTGCAAAAGAAGCCTATCCTTCCACCATGACCATCTTCAAATAGCCAACTCCATCTCCCTCTTGACTCCACGACCTTCTATCCTCCAAAACCCATCTAGAACCCTAACCATGGCCTCCTTCAAGCGCAAGAGCACGTCGCCCACCACGCTCCGCTTCCTAGTCGACGACGATGCTCCCACCAATATCGTTGATGCAGTTCCACTCGCCATAGCACCTCCTCCTTGTACCCCGATCGCAGCACATTCCCCTATGTTAGGAATGGCCGGGAAGAAGCTCCGTGGTGATCCACACGCTCGTCCTACCATCGGAGAGATCACCCCGAAGAAGGTACTGACCTATCCCACGGAGAAGGATCTCCCCACGCCAACTCCTCTGGAGAAAGCAATGGTGTCGATCTCCAACTCCGACTCCCTGGTAGACAGCACAACCCGCAGCAAAACTCCCGATCCGAAATGATAGAAGTACGCTGTCTCGGGTCATCGCTTGCTGGATGGCCATTATGAGAAGGTGCTGCATCGCCTTCCCGAATCCAGCAACTCCAAGACATAGGAGGGATCGCTGTCCACTCCTTCAGTTCGCCGCCATCGCACCCCACCACCGATTGGTGTGCCGGGAGAGATGGAACATAGTGGAGGGAATGACGCCACCATGGAGAGCCTCTTGGCCCAAGTAAAGAAGGTGAAGGCTGAGAACAAGGCCTTAGAAGATAAGCTGGCTGAGCACGAGATGTGACGCTTGGATGTGGAGGATAGGTTCACCATGCTGCGCAAGGCATGCACCTCCAAAATTAAGCGCTTCTACAAGGCAACGGGGCATGAGGACCTTTATGAAACCCCATAGGACTAGACTAGAATCTCATAGGTGTTTGCTTTTGATTTGATTAGTTTAATTATTCTTAGTTTGTTTGCTTTGGTTCGATTTTATTTGAATTCAACTAGTTTTTGTGTTAGCTTGATGTTGACATCTACTAACGTCGCCAAATATAACTTTATAACCTTTAACACTAGAGACGAGATTAGAAGATCTATGGTAATTAATTAACTAATCATTAGAAACTAGCCACTCATCTATTACCAACACACTTTAGCATGAACTGGGTTGTCAATCCTAATTATATATGCTAAGAATAAATAAAGGTTTTATATATTATTCCATGTGACTAGGCAGAAATATAAATATAAACTAAGAATAATTCTTTAAGCGAACATATAATTATACCATTATAGCATTTTACCTAGGAGTTCTACCAGGTTGTCGATTTATATTTATACCACTGGGAAGGACTTGGTTTAAACTACAATCTATTATATTGATAACAACTATATACATACAATGAATAAGTGATGTTACCGATGTCATATACCCTACTCATAACAGGTAGAGGTCACAAGATAATAAAGATAAATAGGGTGATAAGTATGATCAAGCATCATTAATAAAGATAAACATCAGAGCACTTTCTATTCATAGTAATAGCTAGCCAATGGATAAACTAAGGAATTAATATCTAAGGTAATTCTATAACTACGTCAATAAATAACTCTAACTAGTGCAATTACATCTAGCAATCATTGTCAGATTAGTCCTATATCATGATCACAAGCAAAGGGCATCATCTAGGAAAGGTGTGAAACAGAGTCATCACCTAACTTCACGACCGTTCCTGCTTGCCAACATACGGGGGGTGGACTACAGAGGAATCAACGTAGCTGTCACCTACGCGAACTACCACACGACCCGGCACATCAGGGTGCACTCGCAGATAAACAAAATATCTAGACACCACGTCTACACATTGTTCATCATCTACCCAACGATCGTTTGGACAAACGCTATACGAGCAATCACATGAATTCAATAAAATCAAACCAACTATACTAAACATATAATTAAAGTAGACAAAGACTAATTAATGTAATCAAGAACATATGAACTATTAAGAACAATGTTTCCCTAATCATAATGAAGAATACAATAATAGAGAAAGAACCAGAACTATACCGAACTCTGCGCTCCAGACGGATGCCGGGGATCCAGATCCCGCTGAAGAACTAGATATCCTCTACTCTCTAATCTAACTAGGCTAGAACTATGAACTAGAAGGCTCTTGATGAACTAGTAGGCTCTTGATGGCTTGAAGACTTGTTGCCTTCGATGAATGATTGATTGATGCCTCCAGGGGAGGGGTCTGTCTCTTTATTTATAGCCCAGTGGGATGAACGTGCGCCGTAGGATCAAACCGACTTAAACATAAGGCCGAGATGACTCCTAAGAAGCGGCGTAAGAAGACTCCAGAATGCGGGGCCAAACCCTAGCTGGGGGGCGCCGGTCGGCCCCACCCTGGCAGGGTGCGGGCCCCGGTCGTTTCGGGTGTGTTCCAGAAGCTTCTAGTGTTCCGATGATGATGTTTCCTTCGCGGTTACGTTTCGTGATAATTATGCACTTCAATCCCTCTTTTATGCTTTTATGGAATAATCCCTGGAAAATACAGAACATGCAAAACTCGTGGAAATTGTCAGTTAAAACCCTAGACTAGTATGTTTTTATGTGCCCTTTTGTGTCTAAAGTTCTAATAAAAGTTGATGTTATCGATCGTCTGTTGACATAAATTAACTGCACTCTATTAAATATTATTATCAAAGAATCCGCAAGCGCACAGATAAAACACCGATGTAGCACTTCACCAGACAATCCTGGTTTTAATATCGAACCCAAAGGAACAGTAGGTGATACTGACTAAGTCTATTGATTCTTAACCCGATAACACAATCAATCCAGAGAATATCAAGAATGAGGAGATAACTAAAGATTATCTAGATCCGACAACCGGTAAACTTTGAATAACATCGTTCTAATTCGGCAGTGAAATGAATAAGAGTGGAAATCAGAGTTCCCTCCTACCAAAAACTTATACACCTATCGATCCTATCAACGGGAAGTGGACTACAGAGGAATCAATGCAGCTGTCACCTACGCGAACTACCACTATCCGACCAATCAGGGGACATTCACAAGTAATTATAGCCCAGACACCACGTCTACACTACAAACTACTACTTCAACCAAGGAGCTACCAAGATCAAAGCACTCAAATAGAGTTGTATACTTAAGAACGAATAAGAACAAATGCTTACTTGAATCAGGATGTTGAATACAAAAGTACCTCAGAACGCAACTCCGGGCGAGGGAGCTGAATCCAGACGAACACAGCTGCAAAGAAGCTCCGATAGGCCGGGACTCCTCCAAATCTCTACTCATCTACTCTATCTCTCTAATCTCTCTCTTGATTGCTAGCCTAGATCTAGTGGATATCTATCTAATGCTTCAGGGTCATCATCTCTTGATCTGGCTCTCCTCTAGGGGGTATGTCCCTCTATTTACAGGCCGGTGGGATGCACGCGCACCGTTAGATCAAACCGACTTAACCAAGGGCCTAGATGACTTCTAATAGGTGACGGTAGAAGACTCCAGAAGGTGGCGGGTGGAAACCCTAGGGGGCGCCGCCCGGCCCATCCTTGGGGCCGCCCGGCCCCACCTTGTCAGGTGTGGGTCTCCGGTTGCTTCGGGTGCCTTCTACACTCTTCCAGGGTCCTCCTGATGATGTTTCCTTCGTGGTCAAGTTTCGTGTCTTTCATGCACTTTAATCCCTCTTTTATGCTTTTCTGGAATAATCCCTGGAAAATATACAATTCACCAAAACTTGTGAAAATTATTAGTAATAACCCTATTCTACTGGATATTCATGTTTAATGCAGGGATAATTGATAATAAAATTTAGACGATAACAAGTGTCAACAATTACCCCCCACACTTAGGCTTTTGCTCGTCCCGAGAAAAAGGTTGGTTTTAAGATGTAGGATTTTTAGAGAGAATGGAGCATTTAAAACATAACTTGAGAGTGCATTATATAAAACTAGTCTAGTCATGCATGTACTATGGAATTCAAAGTGTCTACCATGAGTCTTTGAGTAGTTGAAGAACAGAATAGCTTGAAAATAGATCACTCTCTTCCTTTAGTTAAGTCAATTGGAGGGTATGTAATTTTGCAAATAAACTTAGCTTTACCATCGCATTTTGTAGTACTCTTGAATCACTGATATATCTGGTATGTTTGTATCCTTACCAAGGCGTTAATGAAATTGCCTTCTTTATCCTACTTCTAAAAAGCTTATGTAGATCTTAGGTAGGTAAAACGTGAAAACATACTTGCATTGTATTTATTGTAAAGTCAAACAATGAATCTGTCGGTGCTAATTTTGGCGAGGCTAACAGCGGCTAGTAAATATGTGTTTTGCGGTTGAGGCTACGGATGGTGTGCAAGGGGGAACACAGGGATTATACTGGTTCAGGCCGAGCAAGCCCTACGTCCAGTGGAGAGGAGAGTCGTGTTGCCTTGCACCGGGGTGCTTGTAGTAGGGGTTACAAGCTAGTCGAGAGAGGGAAGTGCTCCCAGGTCTCTTGTGAGTGTCTAAGTGTTTACAAGTCATTTGCTGTGGGTGAGAACTTGGAACTTCTCCGTCCGTTCGTTGTTCTTCTGTCCCTTTTTAAAGCTGGTCTCTGCTCTCCCTTTTATAGCCGCAAGGGAGAGGCAAAGGCGGCTACGACGCTACCTATTAAAATAGTGAGGAGTTGCCGTTCCCCGTTTGACTAGCTGCTGCCTTTTCTCCGTGTCTCCGGGGTATGGGTATGGCTATCTTGGTTCGAGAGTTCCAAGGTAGAAACAGTCGTCTGACTATGTCATGTCGTCAGCTCTCTGGGTCTTCTGGATATGGCCGTCGTGGTCCGCACGACTTTGGTGAGTTCACACCTGCCGGCTATCCTTCCGTATGATGTGACAAGAGGGAGAGTCACCTTGGGGCGTTGTTTCCCGAGGCTCGGGATCCTGAAGGCGTGCTCGTCCTTTCGTGTGGACGGCGCAGTGGGCGTCTTTCCCGAAACGGGGCGGCGCACCGTGGACTACACCGTGGAGGACGGTCGTAGTGGGCCCATCAAATCTGCTGCCAGGGAAATCCCGACAGGTGGTATGGCCGTCGTGGTCCGCACGACTTTGGTGAGTTCACACCTGCCGGCTATCCTCCCGTACGATGTGACAAGAGGGTGAGTCACCTTGGGGCGTTGTTTCCCGAGGCTCGGGATCCTGAAGGCGTGCTCGTCCTTTCATGTGGACGGCGCAGTGGGCGTCTTTCCCGAAACGGGGCGGCGCACCGTAGACCATACCGTGGAGGACGGTCGTAGTGGGCCCATCAAATCTGCTGCCAGGGAAATCCCGACAGGTGGTATGGCCGTCAGGGGCGTGCGAAGCACAGTCGCGTCGAGAGTCTCGCCTGACGGGACAGTGCTTGTAAAGTGGTCAGAGAGATTTCTTGTGGTCCAAGATTGCTCCGCTGACATCACCCGTGCCTTGGATGCCGCTCTCCCGAGTTCTCCCGAGGAGGCTTCGGGCGAGGCTCGGGCGAATCGGAGACTTGGGCGCCGAGGACGCCGCCTCCCGAGCTCTCCCGAGGAGAGGATGCCGCTCTCCCGAGCTCTCCCGAGGAGGCTCGGGCGAATCGGAGACTTGGGCGCCGAGGAGTGCTGTCCCGAGGAGGCTCGGGCGAATCGGAGACTTGGGCGCCCAGGAGGCCGATCTCCCGAGCTCTCCAGAGGAGGTTCGGGCGAATCGGAGACTTGGGCGCCGAGGACGCCGCCTCCCGAGCTCTCCCGAGGAGGCTCGGGCGAATCAGAGACTTGGGCGCCGAGGACGCCGCCTCCCGAGCTCTCCCGAGGAGGCTCGGGCGAATCGGAGACTTGGGCGCCGAGGACGCCGCTCTCCCGAGCTCTCCCGAGGAGGCTCCGGCGAATCGGAGACTTGGGCACCCAGGACGCTGCCTCCCGAGCTCTCCCGAGGAGGGTCGGGCGAATCGGAGGTTTGGGCGCTGAGGACGCCGCTCTCCCGAGCTCTCCAGAGGAGGCTCGGGCGAATCGGAGATTTGGGCGCCGAGGACGCCGCCTCCCGAGCTCTCCCGAGGAGGCTCGGGCGAATCGGAGACTTGGACGCCGAGGACGCCGCCTCCCGAGCTCTCCCAAGGAGGCTCGGGCGAATCGGAGACTTGGGCGCCGAGGACGCCGCTTCCCGAGCTCTCCCGAGGAGGCTTGGGCGAATCGGAGATTTGGGCGCCGAGGACGCCGCCTCCCGAGCTCTCCGGAGGAGGCTCGGGCGAATCGGAGACTTGGGCGCCGAGGACGCCGCCTCCCGAGCTCTCCCGAGGAAGCTCGGGCGAATCGGAGATTTGGGCGCCGAGGACGCCGCCTCCCGAGCTCTCCCGAGGAGGCTCAGGCGAATCGGAGACTTGGGCGCCGAGGACGCCGCCTCCCGAGCTCTCCCGAGGAGGCTCAGGCGAATCGGAGACTTGGGCGCCGAGGACGCCGCTTCCCGAGCTCTCCCGAGGAGGCTCGGGCGAATCGGAGATTTGGGCGCCGAGGACGCCGCCTCCCGAGCTCTCCCGAGGAGGCTCGGGCGAATCGGAGACTTGGGCGCCGAGGACGCCGCCTCCCGAGCTCTCCCGAGGAGGCTGTCATTAGTGGAATGATGTCGTGGGCCTCTGTAGACGCGGCCTTCGTGGGCTTCCACTGGCCTTACTTGGGCCAGGCCAAGTTGGGAATGAGCTTTTTTGCATCGAAGTTGGGTACCCCTAACTTTGGTAACCGACAGTAGCCCCCGAGCCTGTGGTGGAGTGAAGGCACTCCTCCACAGGTTCACGCTGGTTCTTCCTGTCATAAAAAAAAGATAAAGTGTGGGTTGTTTTTTCCGGGGGGTGCGCGCGAGCGCACCCGCCGGGTGTAGCCCCCGAGGCTTTGGAGGGATGATATATCCCTTTAAAGGCTTAGAATCGTGTTCGTTAGTCCTCGGGTGTTTTTCGATTTATTTAGGTGCGTTGTTTCCTTGGAAGCGGAGCCCCCGAGCCTCCCACCGTGTGGGAGATCGTTCGGTGGTCTTTCCAAGGTGCAGGGCAAGTTTCCGAGCCTCCGTTTTCGTATCGGAGATCGATCGGGTCCTTCCCTGTCTTTTTAATTCGACCTTCATGCTCTTTTTTCGGGAAGAGGAAGGTTTGGTCCTGCTCGACTTCCCCGCTGGGGCACGAGTCGGCATTTCCGGTGAGCTACAAACAGGTTGGTCCAAGTGGAGGTCCGTGCCCTATTCGTTAAGGGTCGGCTAGTGGCTTGAGCACACTCCAATTATTTCCCAAGGGTCAGTTAGTGGATGTCGGGTCCCTTCGATGGGTCCCGAGGGCATGATGCCTCCCACGGAGGGATTCCACGTAACCGACTCGCTACTGGGACTTGGACACAGCATGGGATGTCCCTTGTGACGTTCCGGGCGTCGGGATACTGGCCGTTTTCGTGACCCATCCACTAGCTGTCCCTAACTCGATTTCCCTGGGGCGACTGTTCGAGCCTCGGAGGGCCAGTCTTCGATCCCCTGGGAACGTAACGGGCGCCCGAGCCCGGGGTTTCTTCGTTGAGAAAAAGAAGGGGGAATAGAGGCGCGCGGTTGTAATGACTCGGCTCACCTTTTGAGGCGCGAAGCCTGACGGACGCGATGGTTCGGCTCAGTCGAGGCGGTTTGCGTGCGCGGTGATGGCGGGTCTCTTCCAAGCCGAGGTTGAGCTCCCTCCTCTGAACCTGCCGTGAAGAAGAAGCGGGCCATAGTGCCCTTGTAAAAAGTAACCTTTCGGGAGTGGTTTGAAAGGAAACAAACAATATGGCCCTTCGTGGCCTTAACATTTATGTAAATATTTGCTGAATGTTTGTTTCGCTTTGTTTCGTGCTTTTTTCCTTAGGCATTTTTTCTTGCCGATCCTGTGCCCGGGCCATCGAGCCTCGGGGGACGCTTTTCGGGTGTCGTAGCTTTAGTGGCATAGACGCAGCCTATGTCCTAAGAGCTTTGGCAGAAAGAATCCTTTAGAAAAGAAGCTTAGGTGTTTCCTCCCGAGCTTCCTCCCTTGGCCGAGCGTAGATCTTATAGGTTTTCTTCCGAGTGCGGGTTAGCTTTCGAACACGGAGTGGCGAGGGAAGATGCTGTGGCCCTGGGGCATAAGCGGTCTCCGACTCGACCGGCTCTGTCTTCTGGGGCTTCCCTCATTCTTCGAATTCTATAAGTTCATGCTTGATTTCCGGAAGGAAGCGTGTTTTAGGGAGAAACGAATTCGACAAGTTTTGAAATTTTTGCGTTTCCAAAATTGTTTAATCTCGGGATAGTTCGGGGGTTCCCCCCGTCCTAGCCCCCGAGGGAGGGTCGGCCTTTCCGTAGGATAGTCCGGGCCTCGCTTTTAATGCGCGGTGAAATAGAGGTTCATTTCACTTCCGAGTGTAGGCTTGGATTGAAAGTCTAAAATCATGTTAAAAAGAGCAGAAGTCGGGTCTTTTCATCGATTTCAAGATTTTCAAAATAGTACAATGCATGGAATCTTAAGGATAGAAGCGACGTAGCTGTTCGATGTTCCAAGCGTTGTTGTAGACCTCGCCGTTCTCGTTCGCGAGCTTGTATGTGCCGGGGCGTTGTACCTCGGCGACGATGAATGGTCCTTCCCACGGCGGAGTGAGCTTGTGGCGCCCTTTGTTGTCCTGCCTGAGCCGTAGCACCAGGTCGCCTACGCTGAAGGTTCGACCTCGGACGCGCCGAGCATGGTACTTGCGTAGGGATTGCAAGTATTTGGCCGAGTGCAGCAGGGCCACGTCCCGAGCTTCGTCGGCTTGGTCCAGCGCGTCTTCCCGAGAAGTTTGATTGCCTTGTTCATCGTAGGCTCGGACTCTTGGGGCGCCGTATTCCAGGTCCGTAGGGAGGACGGCCTCTGCACCGTATACCATGAAGAAGGGCGTGAAGCCCGCGGCTCGACTTGGCGTAGTCCTTAGACTCCATATCACTGCCGGAAGCTCCGTCAGCCACCTTTTGCCGAATTTATTCAATCGGTTGAATATCCTTGGCTTAAGGCCTTGGAGAACCATGCCATTGGCGCGTTCTACTTGGCCGTTCGTCCTCGGGTGGGCGACGGCTGCCCAGTCCACTCGTATGTGGTACTCATCGCAGAAAGCCAGAAATTTCTTTCCGGTGAACTGCGTGCCGTTGTCCGTGATAATGGAGTTCGGGATGCCAAACCGGTGGACGATGTCGGTGAAGAACAACACCGCTTGAGCCGAGCTGATTTGGGTGATCGGCCGAGCCTCGATCCACTTGGAGAACTTGTCGATGGCGACAAGCAAGTGGGTGAAGCCCCCGGGTGCCTTCTGGAGGGGCCCGACAAGGTCTAGTCCCCAAACAGCGAACGGCCAAGTGAGCGGGATCGTCTGGAGGGCTTGAGCCGGTAAGTGAGTCTGCCGAGCATAGTACTGGCACCCTTCGCAGGAGCGTACCACCTCAGTAGCATCGGCCACGGCGGTTGGCCAGTAGAAGCCTTGTCGAAAGGCGTTACCGACCAAGGTTCTCGGCGCTGCGTGGTGACCGCAGGCTCCGGCGTGTATCTCTTTGAGCAGGCGTTTGCCCTGACTGAAAGGGATACAGCGCTGAAGCACGCCAGAGGGACTCCGCTGGTAGAGGCTACCATCGATCATGGCGAAAGACTTGACTTTGCGAGCCAGTCGTCGTGCTCTGGTCTTGTCCGGGGGCAAAATGCCTCGGACTAGCCAGCTGACCAGCGGCTCGCGCCAGTCTGGTTCGTCGTCGTCCATCTCGGCTTCAATCTCCATTGCCTCGGCTTCGTCGCCGTCCTTACCCATGACCTCGGGTGACTCCCCTTTGTCGGAAGGGTCGGCAGCCCCCGAGGGATCGGCATTGATCGAGGGCTTGTGGAGGTCATTGGCGAATACGCCCGTCGGGACCGTGGCCCTTTCGGCTGCAATTTTTGCCAACTCATCGGCCTCCTCGTTGTACCGACGCGCAATGTGGTTGAGCTCGAGGCCGTCGAATTTTTACTCGAGCAACCGCACCAGCGTGCAGTAGGCGGCCATTCTGGGGTTCTGGCACGTTGACTCCTTCATGACCTGATCCACGACGAGCTGGGAGTCGCCTCGGACCTCGAGGCGTCGGATCCCGAGCTCGATGGCGATGTGGAGACCGTTGACCAGAGCTTCATATTCGGCCACGTTGTTGGAAGCCGTGAAGTGTAGCCGTAGTAGGTACTTGAGCCGGACCCCGAGGGGTGAGATGAAGACGATGCCTGCGCCAGCACCAGTCTTCATCATCGACCCGTCGAAGTTCATGACCCAATATTCCTCTTGGGTCGGGAGTGGCGGTAGTTGTGTCTCGGTCCACTCTGCCACGAAGTCCGCAAGTACCTGGGACTTGATGGCTTTGCGTGGCGCGTAGGTGATGCCGTCACCCATGAGCTCGATGGCCCACTTGGCGATCCTCCCCGTTGTTTCCCGATTTCGGATCACCTCCCCGAGGGGGAAGGATGACACCACGGTCACGGGGTGGGATTCGAAGTAGTGCCGCAACTTGCGTCGGGCAAGGACGATCGAGTACACTAGCTTCTGGATCTGAGGGTAGCGTGTCTTGGTCTCTGACAAGACTTCACTGATGAAGTAGACCGGTCGCTGTACCGGTAAGGCGTGTCCTTCTTCTTGCCGCTCTACGACGATCGCTGCACTCACAACCTGGTTGGTAGCCGCGACATATAGTAAGAAATTTTCCTCCTTCGTAGGAGGCACAAGAACCGGCGCTTTTGAAAGTAGAGCCTTAAGCCTTTCGAGGGCTTCCTGGGCCTCGGTGGTCCAGGTAAAGCGCTCGTTTTTCTTAAGCAACCGATACAAGGGAAGGCCCTTTTCGCCGAGCCTTGAGATGAATCGACTCAAGGCCGCGAGACACCCCATGAGCTTCTGCACGCCCTTCGGGTTTCGGATCGGACCCATCTGTGTGATGGCCGATATCTTTTCCGGGTTGGCTTCGATGCCACGCTCGGAAACAATGAACCCGAGGAGCATGCCCCGTGGGACCCCGAAAACGCACTTCTCGGGGTTTAGCTTTATGTTTTTCTTTTTAAGGCAGTCGAATGCCTTTTCTAGGTCGGCTACTAAGTCGCTCGCCTTCCTGGATTTTATCACTATATCGTCTACGTAAGCCTCAACGGTTCGCCCGATGAGGTCCCCAAAAACTTTGAGCATGCAACGCTGGTAAGTTGCGCCCGCGTTTTTGAGGCCAAATGGCATGGTTACGTAACAATATGTGCCGAAAGGAGTGATGAAAGAGGTCGCTAATTCGTCGAACTCTTTCATTCGGATCTGATGGTAACCGGAATAAGCATCAAGAAAGCAAAGCCGCTCACAGCCAGCAGTAGAATCTACTATTTGGTCAATGCGAGGTAATGGAAATGGATACTTAGGACAAGCTTTATTTAAACTAGTGTAATCGACGCACATTCTCCATTTTCCATTTTTCTTTTTAACCAAAACAGGATTTGCTAACCATTGTGGATGGAAGACCTCCTTGATGAATCCAGCCGCCAAAAACTTCTGCACCTCCTCCCCGATGGCCCGGCGCTTCTCCTCGTCGAATCGGCGCAGGCGTTGTTTCACCGGCTTGGATCCGGCCTGGATGTCTAAGGAGTGCTCGGCGACCTCCCTCGGGATGCCTGGCATATCCGAGGGACTCCACGCAAACATGTCGGCGTGTTTGCGGAGGAAGTCGACGAGCACTGCCTCCTATTTTGGGTCGAGGGTGGCGCTGACCTTCAGCGCCCTGCCGTTGGGGGAGTTCGGGTCGAGGAGGACATCCTTCACCCCCTCAGCGGACTTAAAGGTGCCCGTGGCCTTCTTGGGGTCGGGGACCTCTTTTTCTAACCTGTCGAGGTCGGTCATGAGGGCTTCTGACTCCACCAACGCGGCGGCGTACTCGCAGCACTCGACGTCGCACTGGTACGCGTGCTGGTAGGAGGCGCTGATGGTAATCACCCCTTTTGGCCCTGGCATCTTGAGCTTGAGATAGGCGTAGTTCGGAACTGCCATGAACTTGGCGTAACATGGCCTCCCGAGGATGGCGTGGTAGGTGCCGTGGAAGCCTACCACTTCAAATGTCAGGGGCTCCTTCCTGAAGTTGTCAGGAGTCCCGAAGTAGACGGGCAGATCGATCTGCCCGAGGGGTTGCACGCTCTTTCCGGGCACTATCCCGTGGAATGGGGATGTCGTGGCCCGGAGGAGCGAGCGACTGATCCCCATCAAGTCGAGGGTCTCAGCGTAGAGAATGTTGAGGCCGCTGCCTCCGTCCATGAGGACTTTGGAGAGCCTTGTGTTGCCAACGACGGGGTCGACAACAAGTGGGTAGCGTCCCGGCGATGGGACGTTGTCCGGGTGGTCGTCCCGGCTGAAGGTGATAGCGTCGTGGGACCAGTCAAGGAAGCATGGTGTCGCTGGTCCGACGGAGTAGACCTCCCTGCGCTCGCGCTTTCGCTGCCGCGGCGTAGGGGCGGTCCCGGGCCCCCCGAAGATCATGAGGCATTTGTCGATGGGCGGGAACTCATCATCCTTCCCGCCCTCATCCTCCTGATCCCTGGCGGGCTTCTTGCCGGCGTCGTCCTTGAACGGCTGCCGGCTGTAGTGCTTCTTGAGCATCACACACTGTGCGAGTGTGTGATGTACTGGACCCTGGTGATAAGGGCACGGCTTGCTGAGCATGTCGTCGAAGCGGCCTCGAGGGGGTCGTTCCCTCTTGGGTTCGGTGGCCGCCACGAGGGAGTCATCGCGGAGTGGGGCCTTTCCCTTCCCCTTCTTCTTCTTGTTGTTTGGTCCTCGGGAAGAGGTGCCCTCGGGGGCCTCCTCCTTCCGTTTGCCCTTGGGGTCGGAGAAGAGGGCTCCTACCGCCTCATCCCCTGAGGCGAAGCTGGTAGCGATCTTCATGAGTTCAGAGACACTGGTGGGTGTCCGGCGTCCGAGCTCATGAATGAGCTCTTTGCAGGAGGTTCCTGCGGCAAACGCTCCGACGACATCGGAGTCGGCGACCTGGGGCAGCTCGTTGTACTGTTTGGAGAAGCGCCGGATGTAGTCCCGGAGGGACTCGCCCGGTTTCTGCTTGCAGCTGCGGAGGTCCCAGGAGTTACCAGGGCGTACGTACGTGCCCTGGAAGTTTCCTACGAATATCTTGACCAGATCGCTCCAGTAGAAGATCTTTCGTGGGGGAAGGTGTTCCAGCCAAGCTCTTGTGGAATCGGCGAGGAACAGGGGGAGGTTGCGGATGATGATGAGGTCATCCTGTGCGCCGCCAAGTTGGCACGCAAGGCGGTAGTCCGCTAACCAGAGTTCGGGGTTAGTTTCCCCCGAGTACTTGGCTATGTTGGTTGGTTGTCGGAAATGGGACGGGAACTTGGCCCTTTGGATGGCCTCGCTGAAGACGCGTGGTCCCGAGGGCTCGGGTGAGGGTTCACGATCCTCATCCGAGTCGTAGCGCCCGCCCCGATGGACGCTGTAGCCGCGCGCGGCTCCGTCAGTCTTTCGCCGACCGCGGGCTTGTAGGATGGCTCGGACGTCGACGTCCTTGCCAAGCCGTTGGTGGACTGGCGGAGCCCTTGGAGCCTCGGGTCGAACCGAGGCTTCGCGCTTGTGACGTGCTATGCCACCATGCTGGTGACTTTCGGCGCCATGGTGTCGCGACGCTGAACTTTCCGCCTGGAGGACGGCGGCATCCTCCAGGAGGTCTTTGAGCTGATTCCTGAGCTGTCGCGCCTCCTCGGAGGAGGGCTCAGGTATGCTTCGGAGTAGCATGGCTGCTTCCGCGAGCTTTCGGCTTGCTCGGGGGGCGACCCCTGGTGTCTCGGCCCTGTCGTCAGCGATGATTCGGGCCTGGACATCTCGGGCTCGACGCCGAGCTGCTCCTCCATCGGTTTGCCGCTCGCCAAGCTCCAGCGTAGCTCGCAGCTGGGTGAGGCGCAAGCGGTCCTCGTCCATCCGTGCCTCAAGCTCCCGGAGCTGCTCTAGCTCCGGGGTTTGAGGTGCGGAGCGAGAGGTTCCTGCCCCCTGACCCAGCGGCGGGGCTGACCGCGAGGGCTTCGGGGCCGCTGGAGGGGGCGTGACTTGTTCGTGCTGGGGATGCGACGGAGGGGGTATGTCGTCGTCACCCCCCGAGTGGACATCCTCTACTCGCCCCTCATCAGGGTGCATCAAGTTGTAGCACTCCCGAGAGGGGTCGATGTAGGTCCTGTGTGAGCTGGGGACGACGCTCGGTGCGTTCTCCCCCGAGTCGTTGGTGTGGGCGGCGTTGTCCACATTTGCCCAGAATTCGTCATCATCGTCACTGTAGCTGCGACGAGGCGAGTTCTGGTCATAACGATTCCCCCCCTCCGAGCGTTGTCGAGGGGTGAGGTTGGCGGTGGTGTCTGTTTCCCCACCGCCGTGTGTCCTGGCACTTTCCCCAGGGGATGGCGGTGAGGATGCCACGTGGTCTCCCACGAGGCTGTCTTGGCGCTCGAGGCGCTGGACCGGAGTGTCCGACAGTTCGTGCAATAATGCATGAACTGCACGCACGTGGGCGTCCATGGCGGTCTGAAGCCCAAAGAAGGACGACGGCGCCGTTCCCCTCTGCCGGTGAGGGCGGAGAGAAAAATCGGCTGGCGTCGCGTTTCCGCCCTCGCCCGTCCCTCGGGCGGTAAGCGGATGCGTGACCGCTGGTGTCGGAGATTCCGGGACCGCGGTCGGCGCAGTATTGGCTACCCCCGTTGGGGTTGCCTGGTGAGTCGCATCTCCCGCGGCGGGAGGCTGGTTGGCGCCACTGCGCCTCCTCCTGATTCGCCGAGGGCGGCGTGCAACGTCTCCCCCGTCCTCCGAGGCGGGCGGAAGCGTGGCGGGGGTCCTTTCTCCGGCCGCCTGCGGGGCCAGAGTCGGGACGACAGTGACACGGGGCCCGGTCGGGCGCAGGTTCATCTCGAGCCCTTGGCCAGTGGCCACGAACTCGAGAGTCCCGAACCGGAGTTCCGTGCCAGCGGGAAGCGTGGTGGAGCTGGTTGCCATCCGAAACCTATGTCAACGCGCAAAAAGTCCCCTACCTGGCGCGCCAACTGTCGGTCCTAATTTTGGCGAGGCTAACACCGGCTAGTAAATATGTGTTTTGCGGTTGAGGCTACGGATGGTGTGCAAGGGGGAACACAGGGATTATACTGGTTCAGGCCGAGCAAGCCCTACGTCCAGTGGAGAGGAAAGTCGTGTTGCCTTGCACCGGGGTGCTTGTAGTAGGGGTTACAAGCTAGTCGAGAGAGGGAAGTGCTCCCAGGTCTCTTGTGAGTGTCTAAGTGTTTACAAGTCGTTTGCTGTGGGTGAGAACTTGGAACTTCTCCGTCCGTTCGTTGTTCTTCTGTCCCTTTTTAAAGCTGGTCTCTGCTCTCCCTTTTATAGCCGCAAGGGAGAGGCAAAGGCGGCTACGACGCTACCTATTAAAATAGTGAGGAGTTGCCGTTCCCCGTTTGACTAGCTGCTGCCTTTTCTCCGTGTCTCCGGGGTATGGGTGTGGCTATCTTGGTTCGAGAGTTCCAAGGTAGAAACAGTCGTCTGACTATGTCATGTCGTCAGCTCTCTGGGTCTTCTGGATATGGCCGTCGTGGTCCGCACGACTTTGGTGAGTTCACACCTGCCGGCTATCCTTCCGTACGATGTGACAAGAGGGAGAGTCACCTTGGGGCGTTGTTTCCCGAGGCTCGGGATCCTGAAGGCGTGCTCGTCCTTTCGTGTGGACGGCGCAGTGGGCGTCTTTCCCGAAACGGGGCGGCGCACCGTGGACTACACCGTGGAGGACGGTCGTAGTGGGCCCATCAAATCTGCTGCCAGGGAAATCCCGACAGGTGGTATGGCCGTCGTGGTCCGCACGACTTTGGTGAGTTCACACCTGCCGGCTATCCTCCCGTACGATGTGACAAGAGGGTGAGTCACCTTGGGGCGTTGTTTCCCGAGGCTCGGGATCCTGAAGGCGTGCTCGTCCTTTCATGTGGACGGCGCAGTGGGCGTCTTTCCCGAAACGGGGCGGCGCACCGTAGACCATACCGTGGAGGACGGTCGTAGTGGGCCCATCAAATCTGCTGCCAGGGAAATCCCGACAGGTGGTATGGCCGTCAGGGGTGTGCGAAGCACAGTCGCGTCGAGAGTCTCGCCTGACGGGACAGTGCTTGTAAAGTGGTCAGAGAGATTTCTTGTGGTCCAAGATTGCTCCGCTGACATCACCCGTGCCTTGGATGCCGCTCTCCCGAGTTCTCCCGAGGAGGCTTCGGGCGAGGCTCGGGCGAATCGGAGACTTGGGCGCCGAGGACGCCGCCTCCCGAGCTCTCCCGAGGAGAGGATGCCGCTCTCCCGAGCTCTCCCGAGGAGGCTCGGGCGAATCGGAGACTTGGGCGCCGAGGAGTGCTGTCCCGAGGAGGCTCGGGCAAATCGGAGACTTGGGCGCCAAGGAGGCCGATCTCCCGAGCTCTCCAGAGGAGGTTCGGGCGAACCAGAGACTTGGGCGCCGAGGACGCCGCCTCCCGAGTTCTCCTGAGGAGGCTCGGGTGAATTGGAGACTTGGGCGCCTAGGACGCCGCCTCCCGAGCTCTCCCGAGGAGGCTCGGGCGAATCGGAGACTTGGGCGCCGAGGACGCCGCTCTCCCGAGCTCTCCCGAGGAGGCTCCGGCGAATCGGAGACTTGGGCGCCCAGGACGCTGCCTCCCGAGCTCTCCCGAGGAGGGTCGGGCGAATCGGAGGTTTGGGCGCCGAGGACGCCGCTCTCCCGAGCTCTCCAGAGGAGGCTCGGGCGAATCGGAGATTTGGGCGCCGAGGACGCCGCCTCCCGAGCTCTCCCGAGGAGGCTCGGGCGAATCGGAGACTTGGGCGCCGAGGACGCCGCCTCCCGAGCTCTCCCGAGGAGGCTCGGGCGAATCGGAGACTTGGGCGCCGAGGACGCCGCTTCCCGAGCTCTCCCGAGGAGGCTTGGGCGAATCGGAGATTTGGGCGCCGAGGACGCCGCCTCCCGAGCTCTCCGGAGGAGGCTCGGGCGAATCGGAGACTTGGGCGCCGAGGACGCCGCCTCCCGAGCTCTCCCGAGGAGGCTCGGGCGAATCGGAGATTTGGGCGCCGAGGACGCCGCCTCCCGAGCTCTCCCGAGGAGGCTCGGGCGAATCGGAGACTTGGGCGCCGAGGACGCCGCCTCCCGAGCTCTCCCGAGGAGGCTCGGGCGAATCGGAGACTTGGGCGCCGAGGACGCCGCTTCCCGAGCTCTCCCGAGGAGGCTCGGGCGAATCGGAGATTTGGGCGCCGAGGACGCCGCCTCCCGAGCTCTCCCGAGGAGGCTCGGGCGAATCGGAGACTTGGGCGCCGAGGACGCCGCCTCCCGAGCTCTCCCGAGGAGGCTGTCATTAGTGGAATGATGTCGTGGGCCTCTGTAGACGCGGCCTTCGTGGGCTTCCACTGGCCTTACTTGGGCCAGGCCAAGTTGGGAATGAGCTTTTTTGCATCGAAGTTGGGTACCCCTAACTTTGGTAACCGACAGAATCCATAGAGAAATGGGGCATATAACCGAATCAAGCTTTATTTGGTGGAATATGGTGGAACCTAATTCTACCTTGCTCCTTGGGGAAAATAAGTCTCTCTTTTATACAATTGAGCTTATTCAGAGAGTATGAGCTATCTCTCTTTTTCTTCTCTTTTTTTCAAGGGAGGCGAGTATCTAAGTACCCATTGTTTTAATTTCTTCGGACACTTGTCCATTTTTTTATACTCCCTTCTTCTTTTGCATAGCTCATACCTCTTTTGGATTTAGTAGTTGAGAGACTTTAACAAAACATGGAGCAATTATTTGGTGACTATGCTATATAATTATTTTTGGTGTTTTCTCCCAGTGTAGGAGAGAAACATTTTTGATAGAATGACTCGCTATTACTCCGGATTAGAGTAATGCTTATGTGGAATTGGCACTTGATTCGAAAATATGACAAAGGGTTAAAAAGGTTGACCAAACTCAATACAAAGACAAGTATTATATGTAGCAGGCTTCTATCCTATATATGGCTCTGGTAGGACAGTATTTTTACCACAAAGGAGAGGTATAACTAATCATTTAAATTTTCGAAATAAAATCTCCAAAGACAAAACATCAGGGATTGAGTTCTCATTATTCAACTATATCATGTTTCACAACGACTTAAGGAATCATGGGGTCCGTATAAATAGTTTCTAATAGTAACATGATTCCTAGAAAAGTGTTATATAATTTATTCTTAAGCCATGAATTAAACAGTCTCTTCTTCTTTTTTTTAAAGTAATTTAGCATGTGAATTTTGATTCTGATCGAAACAGAAATTGACACATGTGCAATTATATTGTATGGGGATCAAACTTGATCATGACCGACAAGGGGATGCAGAGGGTGCAGAGGGGGGTCGGCCAGCCCAGGTAGGGCGCCAGGCGGCGTGCCTCTGTGGTCCCACGGGGTCCACTTTGGTGTGCGAGGTCCTGGTTCGATTGTCTTCCGAATTAGGTGATTTTCCCGAGCGAATTGATTTCCATAGTCGCAATGTGCCTCCTCCACACTTATTTTCCTGCATACTTTTCTGCGCAACATGTGAAGACAACATGCGTACCAAAAATATAGAGAGTAGAGTAGATTAAAACATTAATATTGATAAAAAGAATAAGGCACTCTATTCATTAATGATACTAGATAACTCTGACAACTGACTGAGCTAACGACTGCCCTAGCTCATTAGGCTTGCCAAACCTAACACACTTAATATCATAAATCAAACCTAGCACACTCGATAATATAATCAAACCTAACACACTTGTGCCTTATTACATAGATAATGAGGGCAACTTAAGGCTGCCCCTTCTTCGCGAGCTTCCTAATTTCCTCCTTAAGCTCATCAACCTTTTCTTTCAGCTAATTTTTTCGCACTTGAGACTGCGAATTAACTTGACATTGACTTCTATCTGCTTAGTTATGTCGCTCATAACCTTGTTCCTTAAGTCCTCATTCCTCTCTATACCCCTAACGGTGCTAGAGAGAGCTTCCATCTTCTCATTGAGGATTCGTAGAGAGAGCGAGGGCTGTCCAGGGACTTTCTCTAGTGCTGATGTAGATGTAGCCTGCTGTCTCTTGGGCAGGAGGTGGTATAAAATCGGTGTAGCGGACTTGGCCTGGATGTGCATGAACTCCTTGGATGGCAGGGCGAGCAGTGGTGTACTTCGTACATACCAGCGTTCCGTTCTTGTCAGTCTTGACCGACAGGAGTCGCTCATTGTCTCTAGATGGAAGAAGTGGGGTGCCTCGGGGAATAGCAATCTGCTTTCCCTTGGTACCATCTTCTAGCAGCAGTCTCTCAGGTGGCGATGGCAGAGCAGGCTAAGCATGCGTGTAGTAGACTTGCTCGAACTGCTGGGGCACCGTAGCAAGATGCTTCGGTGGCACGATGGCGAGGTGCTTTGGTGGCATGATGGCAAGGGGCTTCGGCTATGCGAAGACGATGGCCTTCGAGTCGTCGCCTTGGATCTTGCCGGAGTCAGCGCCGATGACTGCTTCGCCTGCCACTGCTACTAAATCTAAAATAGAGAGTTTCTTTGGAGGAGAGAAAGGCAATGATGATGGGATGCAATTTGAGGGCGGTATAGGTGCGTATTTATATGGGTTTTCAGGAGACAGGATAAGATCAAATCTAGGTTCTACAGGATTCGTACTAAATATTATCCGTACGCATCGGGAATCTACGTGATTATGTTTAGGAAGGATGGAGAAAGAAAAGAAAACGAGAGTCAGGACGAGAGGGGACAGGAGGCACCGGCCAGCCCCACCTGGAGTCCTCCCAGGGTGGCCATGCTCATGAAGTCTCTAGACTCTTCCTACTTCCTGTTAGTTGCGATGCGCGATAATTTTTTGTAACGGACAATGACGGGACTAAAAAGTTGGTAGTTGGACAAAGTCCAGCCCGTCAGCATCTTCTGAATTAAATGGTTCTAAAATTAATGTAAGTCAGTGACCATTTACCTTGAATAACGTACCTTCATGTGATTGTAGAGTTATCGCTCCTTGTGGCGATGCATTCACAACTGTAAATGGTCCTTCCCATTTGCTTCGTAGTTTTCCAACCCCGAATAATTTGAATCTAGAATTAAAAAGTAATACCTTATCTCCTAGTGCAAACTCTTTCTTCATGATCCTCTTGTCATGCCATCTTTTTATTCTTTCTTTATAGATCTTTGAATTGTGATAAGCCTTTTCTCTCCATTCTTCTAATTCTGATAATTGTATTTTTCTCTTTTCTCTAGCGGCTTCAAAGTCCATGTTCCATCTCTTAATAGCCCAGTGAGCTTTATGCTCTAACTCCACTGGTAAATGACAGGTCTTACCGTATACTAGCTGGTAAGGTGACGTGCCCAAAGGTGTCTTGTATGCGGTCCGATATGCCCAAAGTGTTTTGGGTAATCGGTCCTTCCATGCAGTACGCATCTCATTTACTGTTTTCTGTAGAATATTCTTGATTTGTTTGTTTGATGTTTCTGCCTGGCCACTTGTTTGAGGATGGTATGGAGTAGCAACATTGTGACGGATTCCGTGAGCTTGCAAGTATCGGTGAAACTTTTTATCAGTGAAGTGTTTCCCTCCATCACTAATGACCATCTTTGGTGTTCCAAACCATGGAAATATAATCACTTTGAACATCTTCTTTGAATGTTTGGAATCAGCATTCATGCATGGCATAGCTTCTACCCACTTGGATACATAGTCAACTGCCACCAGAATGTATTCATAATTTCTTGATTTCACAAATGGTCCCATGTAATAAATTCCCCACACATCAAAGAGCTCGATCTGGAGATTGTTGGTGAGTGGCATAGCATCTCTTGCATTGATATTTCCGTGCCTCTGACATGATCCACATCTCCGGATAAAATCTTTGGTGTCTTCATACATAGTTGGCCAAAAGAACCCACTATACCAGATTTTAGCATGAGTGCGGAATGCTCCATAATGACCTCTATATGGTGATGCATGGCATTTCTGAATGATCTGCATGCCCTCTTCTACTGGTATACATCTTCTAAGTAATCCATCTGAACAAATTCTTAAGAGGTATGATGGATCCCATATGTGGAGACGACTTTCATAAATGAGCTTCTTTTTATTTTTTCCTGGTGGTACATAACCTGCAACCATAAAGATGACAATATTCGCGTACCAAGGGTCTGACTTGTCACTTTAAACAACATGTCATCTCTCAATGAGTCATTAATAGGCAATTCCTGAGGTTTCTCAAAGTGTATTCTAGACAAATGATCAGCAACTGGATTTTCTATTCCTCTTCTATCTTTAATTTATAAGTCAAATTCTTGGAGTAACAAAATCCATCTTATCAAACGAGGTTTAGCATCTTTCTTAGTGAGCAAATATTTTAAAGCAGCATGATCAGAATAAAAAATTACTTTTGCTCCTACAAAGTAAGATCTAAATTTATCAATAGCAAAAACAACAGCTAGGAGTTCTTTTTCAGTTGTAGCATAATTTAATTGCGCTCCTGTCATAGTTTTACTAGTATAAGCAATTGCATGATGCTTCTTATCTTTTGTTTGTCCTAATACTTCCCCTAGAGCATAATCACTAGCATCACACATGATTTCAAAAGGTAAAGACCAATCAGGGGGTTGAATGATTGGTGCTGATGTAAGTGCTTCTTTAAGAATATTAAAAGATTTTAAGCATGCATCATCAAATTCAAAAGGAACATCCTTAGCTAGCAAGTTAGTCAGTGGTCTAGCAATATGTGAAAAATCTTTTATAAATCTGCGATAAAAACCACAATGACCAAGAAAACTTTGGATTCCTTTTATATTAACAGGTGGAGGTAGTTGTTCAATTACTTTAATTTTTGCCTTGTCTACCTCTATACCTCTTTCAGACACTAAATGTCCTAACACTATTCCTTCTCTAACCATAAAATGATATTTTTCCCAATTAAGGACTAAGTGCTTTTCTTCACATCTCTACAAAACCTTATCTAGATTTTGTAGACAATCATCAAAAAAATTCATAAACTGAAAAATCGTCCATCAAAACTTCCATGATTTCTTCTATCATTTCAGAAAATATAGACATCATACATCTTTGAAAAGAAGCAGGTGCATTACATAATCCAAAAGACATTCTACGATAAATATAAGTTCCATAAGGACATGTAAAAGTGGTTTTGCTTTGATCATCAGGATGGATAGGAATTTGGTGATATCCAGAATAACCATCAAGAAAACAAAAGAAAGAATTATTTGCCAAACGCTCTAACATCTCAGCAATGAAGGGCAGCGGAAAATGATCTTTCTTGGTTGTTTTAATGAATTTTCTATAATCTATACACATTCGCCATCCTGTAACAATTCTCTGGGGTATCAATTCATTTTTATCATTTTTAACTACGGTCATACCACCCTTTTTAGGTACAACTTGAACAGGGCTTACCCACTCACTATGCGGCACAGGATAAATAATCCCAGCATGCAAAAGTTTCAAGACCTCTTTCTTAACAACTTCCCTCATCGCATTTTGAAGTCTACGTTGGGGCTCTCTAAAAGGTGTAATTTCTGGGTTGGTTGGAATACGATGGGTGCATAGAACAGGACTAATCTCCTTAAGGTCTTGGAGTGAATAACCAAAAGTAGCACGATATTTTTCTAAGACAGTTATTAATCTAAAAGACTCTTCATCAGAAAGTTTATCACTAATAATCACAGGAGAATTTTGATCATTATTGAGAAAAACATACTTAAGACCAGAAGGTAGTTGTTTAAGCTCAATAGAAGGCTTATGTGGCTCTAGTAATTCATCCAGTGGTTCAGGATCAATCGGATCCTCCTCATCTTCATTAATGAAGAATTGAGTATCATCCTCTAAATTAGGTTCAATAAATTCCTCAAATGACACAGCCTTAATTTCTTCTATCGGATCTAACTCCAAAGGTGGCTCTGCCTTAGCTTTTATTGCATGAGTTATAGGCACTGAGAGATTAAATCCTTTCCCAAGTTTAATATCTAAATTGCTCGCACAACCTTATCGCAAAAGCTTTCCTATTGGTAATCTAATCATTACATCAAAATTCCAAACATCAAAGATATAGAAATTCAGCAAAATTTAGAATTCATTAATCACAATAGGAAGAGAACATAAAACACCTGAACTAGAAATAATATGTCCTAAACGATTTTTCAATAATTTATTTGTAGGAATTGATGGCATATCTTTCAAGAATTTTTCAGCAAATATAAGAGACATGATATTGACACCTACTATTGGATTATAAATGGCATCAAAAGGATATGCATCAATTTGACATTTAATAGTAATGGCAGGAGAATTTAAACGAATTATATCATTTGAAAGCTCAGATTCTATCAACCACTCATTACTCATAACAAAAATCAATTCTCTAATTATCTCTCTAAGAAATTTTAAATTAGCAGGATATGAAATATTAAAACTTTTAAAATTCAGAGATTCTTATGGTTTCATAATTTTATGATAGCGTGAGGTGTTTCCATAATCATCAAAAAGTTCATCCTCAAATTCAAGCATAAAATCAGAAATAGAAATTATCTCCTTCTCATTAGATAGTTCATCTAAAGGTTGAGATGAATCAGACAAAAGTTTAGAATCGAATGACAAAAATTCATCTTCCAACAACTCCTCTTTTTCTTCAGGAAGATCAATTAAGATATTAGTAAGAATAGTTTTAGCATGTGAAGCAGTAATATGCATAAATGCTCCTCCTACGGCCAAATTAAGGTATTCTTTATTTTTATCATCAAGGCCTAAAAAGAAATGTTGCAAAAGCATAGATTCTGGCAAAGCAAGATTAGGTCCAGAATTTATAAATCCATCAAAGCGTTCCCAAGCCTTGCCTAATGATTCGTTATCTAATTGTTTAAATCCAATAATTTCAAAACGAAGTTTAGCGACCTTTTCGATATGGAAAAATTTAAGACAAAATTAGCATGCAATACTTCCCAATCTCCTTGGCTACTCCCAACATGGCGATTATACCATTTCTTTGCTTTTCCTGTTAATGAAAACGGAAAGAGTTTCCATCTTAAAGTTTCATCTGCCATGCCCTTAATGTGCAAACATGAACATGTCTGCTCAAAATCGGCTAAATGGGAATAGGGGTTTTCGCTAGAACTACCAGAAAAAATGTGATCCTAAACTAACTTAATTAATCCCGGGCGTAACTCACAGCCATATGATGTGATGGGTAAAGATGATTCTTTTTGGCTGGAGATACGATCCCGATGGTGCTCCATATTGATATAAAAGTTGGGACGTGTGTTCCATACTTTAAAAGGTAAAAGATAAAAGATAAAAGTATAATACAAGATTAAGATAGATTAAGCCAAAATCAGCAAACCGGTCCCCGGCAACGGCGCAAGAAATGCTTGTTGGTATAAATTAGCCACACTTTATTAAATATTATTATTATCAAAGTATTCACAAGCGCATAGATAAAACACCGATATAGCACTTCACCAGACAATCCTGGTTTTAATATCGAACTCAAAGGAACAGTAGGTGATACTAACTAAGTCTATTGATTCTTAACCCGATAACACAATCAATCCAGAGAATATCAAGAATGAGGAGATAACTAATGATTATCTAGATCCAACAACCAGTAAACTTTGAATAATATCATTCTAATTGGGCGGTGAAATGAATAAGAGCAAAAATCAGAGTTCCCTCCTACCAAACACTTATACACCTATCGATCCTATCAACGGGAAGTGGACTACAGAGGAATCAACACAGCTGTCACCTACACGAACTGCCACTATCTGGCCAATCAGGGGACATTCACAAGTAATTATAGCCCGGACACCACGTCTACACTACAAACTACTACTTCAACCAAGGAGCTACCAAGATCAAAGCACTCAAATAGAGTTGTAAACTTAAGAACGAATAAGAACAAATGCTTACTTGAATGAGGATGTTGAATACAAAAGTACCTCAAAACGCATCTCCGGGAGAGGGAGCTGAATCCAGATGAATATAGCTACGAAGAAGCTCCGACAGGCCTGGACTCCTCCGAATCTCTACTCATCTACTCTATCTCTCTAATATCTCTCTTGATTGCTAGCCTAGATCTAGTGGATATCTATCTAATGCTTCAGGGTCTTCATCTCTTGATCTGGCTCTCCTTCAGGGGGGGTCTGGCCCTCTATTTATAGCCCGGTAGGATGCACGCATGCCGTTAGATCAAACCGACTTAACCAAGGGCCTAGATGACTCCTAAAAGGCGGTGGCAGAAGACTCCAGAAGGCGGCGGGTGGAAACCCTAGGGCGCCGCCCGGCCCCCGCTTGGGGCCGGCCGGCCCCACCTTGTTAGGTGTGGGTCTCCGGTTGCTTCGGGTGCCTTCTACGCTCTTTCAGGGTCCTCGTGATGATGTTTCCTTCGCGGTCAAGTTTCGTGTCTTTTATGCACTTTAATCCCTCTTTTATGCTTTTCTGGAATAATCCCTAGAAAATATACAATTCACCAAAACTTGTGGAAATTTTTAGTAATAACCCTATTCTACTGGATATTCATGTTTATTGCAGGGATAATTGATAATAAAATTTAGACGATAACAAGTGTCAACACCGTCAACACTTGAGATAAATAAAAAGCACCTAAGATTGTTTTACTCCATTTGCTTGTCGGTCCGCTGGTGTTTTCCCACCAGTCGTGCCTTTATCACTTTACATTTCCCTTTGTTGAATAAACATTAGAAATACCAAAGGAGCAAGTGCGGGGGAAAACACCAACACCATACCAAACTGCCGAGACAAGTACCTAAGCAGCCTGAAAAAGGTGGAACGTGACTAAAGGACGCCACCCGAGGCCTTTTGGCCTGAGTGGTAGGGCGGGCATCCCCCTCAACAGGCGGCCGCCCGGCCTCTGGTGCCCAACACGACCAGCTTCGCACACAGCGTAGGTATGACTCCTTCACAGTTGTTTTTGTTCAGTTTATTTCAAGTTATTTAATCCATAAATGCTCTTGAAACATTAAAAACAAACTTGTCACCCCATAATTAAAAAGTTATCCTGAAAACCATGCCATACTTCGAGACATGACTTGTATAAGCTTTGTTCTTGTCAAATGCCTAATTTGTGATCTACACAATTTAGTATGATCTTCCTAAGTTGTTGATTAGCGTGATATAGTAATGTCTGGTGTTGTCCATTCTTTACCTTGGAGAATATTTATTGAAAAAAATGATGAATAAATTCATTACTCCTCATATGTGATGAAATACCTACCAAGGCCAAAAAGAGTAGCATAGGAAACAACCATATAGCTCTTTTGATTATACTTTGAGTTTTGCCAAGCCTAATGATCTAAGTAGAGAGTTTTGTCATGCCTCAAGAACCAAGATTCCATGCACCCTTGAGAGAACTTCCACATAAAAAGTATTCTTCCACCTCATGATTCCCTTATGCTCAATATTAAAAGATCTCATGAAACTTCAATCTCAGGGACATGGCTAAAAAAAGAGAAAGAGCAAGTGCTCTGATGAAAAAAAAAGAAAGTAGCCATGATCCCCTGGGAATTGAAAGAGGGACGGATCAAAGAGTGAAAGCATATCCCAGTTACCACCACATATCTTGGTTAGAGAGCATGACTTAACCCTCCTAGGATCTTTTGTTTGGCTTAGCAAAATAAGTAAATCAAAGATGCTCATTTTATTCCACACACCTTGAGCTCCACAAAAAGCCTTAAGATAGATGTGAGTACTCTCATGAAAACTAGAAAGAAACATACACTATGAGTGACTCAGAGTCCCATATGAGGAGATAATGAATCATATTTTCTTTGAAAAAAATTAAAAATCTCCGAGGTAAGATAGGACTCATTAGTTCATAGACATTCCACTTCTCAACAACCGAAGGTATGATCTTAGCCACCGGAAAGATCATAAGTCTAGGTATGAGATTACAGAACAATGTTTATACTTGATCAAGTTTAGAAGAAAAGCATGAGTCTGCACTAAGTAAATTGCTCGGGACGAGCAAGAGTTTAGTGTGGGGGACTTTGTTGACGGTTGCTAACACCTCAAAATACCGTCAACATAACAAGATAAAGGTGACAAAATCCATGGAAAAGATGCATATTATGTTTGAATTTTACTCGGTTCCACTTGTACTTGGAGAATTGTGAGTGTAGGTACAAAACAGGTGAAAATAAAGCAAACCAAGGCACATATGAGCAATGCAAGTGATGGAAAACAGGCAGGAGCCAAGTCGCAGGGCGCCCGCCCCCTCCTGGTGCCATTTGCACCCTGCCACGTCATGGATCCGTGGCTCGTCCCTCCAAACAGGTTATGGCACGTTGATTTATCATCAATGGCTGAGAAACATTGCACTTGGATCTGGGAGCCCTCTGGACAGGGCGCCCGCCCTGTCAGGATGGCTTGCCACGACCACAATCCAAGGGAAAGGCTCCCAACCCTTGCAACCGTCCATTTGATGTCAGTTTGTGTTGACATCTACTAACGTCGCCCAATATAACTTTATAACTTTTAACACTAGGAATGAGATTAGAAGATGTATGCTATTTAATTAACTGATCATTAGCAACTAGCCACTTATCTATTACCAATATTCTTTAGCATGAACTGGGTTGTCAATCCTGATTATATATGCTAAGAATAAATAAAGGTTTTACATATTATTCCATGTGACTTGGCAGAAATATAAATAAATATAAACTAAGAACAATTCTACAAGCGGACAGATAATTATACCATTGTAGCATTTTACCTAGGAGTTCTACCAGATTGTCGATTTATATTTATACCACTAGGAAGGACTAGGATAAACTACAATCTATTATATTGATAACAACCATATACAATGAATAAGTGAAATTACCAATGTCATATACTCTACTCATAACAGGTAGAGATCACAACATAATAAAGATAAATAGGGTGATAAGTATGATCAAGCATCATTAATAAAGATAAACATCAGAGCACTTTCTAGTCATAGTAATAGCTAGCCAATGCATAAACTAAGGAATTAATATCTAAGGTAATTCTATAACTACATCAATGAATAACTCTAACTAGTGCAATTACATCTAGCAATCATTGTCAGATTAGTCTTATATCATGATCACATGCAAAGGGCATCATCTAGGAAAGGTGTGAAATAGAGTCATCACCCAACTTCGCGACCGTGCCTGCTTGCCTACATACGGGGGGTGGACTACAGAGGAATCAACATAGCTGTCACCTACGAGAACTACCACACGACCCGGCACATCAGGGTGCACTCGTAGATAAATGAAATATCTAGACACCACGTCTACACATTGTTCATCATCTACCCAACGATCGTTTGGATAAACGCTATACGAGCAATTACATGAATTCAATAAGATCAAACCAATTATACTAGACTTATAATTAAAGTAGACAAAGACTAATGTAATCAAGAACATATGAACTATTAAGAACAATGTTTCCCTAATCATAATGAAGAATATAATAATAGAGAAAGAACTCAAATTATACCGAACTCTGCGCTCCTGACGATCGCCGGGGCTCCAGATCCCGCTGAAGAACTAGATCTCCTCTACTCTCTAATCTAACTAGGCTAGAACTACGAACTAGAAGGCTCTTGATGAACTAGTAGGCTCTTGATGGCTTGAAGACTTGTTGCCTTCGATGAATGATTGATTGATGCCTCCAGGGGGTCTGCCCCTCTATTTATAGCCCGGTGGGAGGAACGTGCGCCATAGGATCAAACCGACCTAAACATAGGGCCGAGATGAATCCTAAGAGGCGGCGGAAGAAGACTCCAGAAGGAGGCGGCAAAACCCTAGGGGGGCGCCGGCTGGCCCCACTTGGCTAGGGTTCGGGCCCCGGTTGCTCGGGTGTGTTCCAGATGCTTCTAGTGTTCTCGTGATGATGTTTTCTTCGCGGTTAAGTTTCGTGCCTTTTATGCTCTTTAATCCTTCTTTTATGTTTTTTTGAAATAGTCCCTAAAAAATACAGAACATGCAAAACTCGTGGAAATTGTCAGTTAAAACCCTAGACTAGTATGTTTTCATGTATCCTTTTGTGTCTAAAGTTCTAATAAAAGTTGATGTTATCGACCATCAACAACTCCCCCAAGCTTACCTTTTGTCAGTCCCTTGGCAAACAAACTAAGCCTAATTACTAATGTATTTGGATCAGGAGTTGCTACAATGCTTTCATTCCTTCTAAGTACACATGCTTTCAAACAGAAATTCTCCTCCAGATTAGACAATAACTGCTCTAACCTTCAGACTTATTCGTTTTACCTTTAACTATGGAGCTTTACAACCCTCGCACAAGTCTTGAGCAATTGAAAGATAGAACAATTAAGTCAAGCACTATGTCTCAAATTCTTCACAGTACCGGTATTCCGGAGTTCTGCAAGTTTACGAAATAAAGCTTAGAGCTTAATTGTATGACACCCTCAAGTCTCTCAATATGTGTGGTATTTGTGGATCTCACTTAAGGCATTAATGTTATGCCTTCCTATAACTAAAGATTATAGTGGAGCTCATAGGAGTGGAAATAACAAGGTTTAAGCATACTTGAAATTCATATGTTGTAAAGTCAAACGATGGATCCATAGAGAATCGAGGCATACAATCAAACCAAGATGTGCATGTGTATGGAATATGGTGGATAGGTGTATATGAGGTGACTAATCCTAATTCTACTTATGCTCTTTGGAAATGATTCACTCTCCTTTGGAACTTGGAGGAACACATGGGCTATCTTTATTCTTTCTCTTTTTTTCATTTGGGAGGCGGGCATCTAGTACCCATTGTTTTAATGCTGGGACACTTGTCCATCTTTTACTCCCTTTTCTTTTTATACTTTTGCATAGCCACATGCATCCAATACATGATTTGGAGAGATAACGATAGTGAAAACTTAGAGCATTTATAACAGGGTTGTCCTATGGGGTTTATATATTTTTGTTGTTCACTCCCAGTGCAGGAGAAAACATTTTTATGATGAACATAGATGAAAGTGGAAATGGTTGTGATTACTCGCAGGGTAGGAATAATGCATATGTGCTGAAGTGTGTACGTGATCTTGGTTTTAAAAGCATGACAAGACTCTCATATGGTATTCAACAAAGGTTGACTAAACTCAATGCAAAGCAAGCAGCATGAATGTGCAAAAGTTTCCTATCTCTAAATCTATAATATATGACTTTGGTAGGAATTCATATTTTGTCATACAAGAGCTCGTCATGTAGATTTTAAGTTTTCAAAAATAAATCTCCAGAAATTAGTAATGCTAGGAATAAGATAAATAGTAGCTCAACCTTCATGAATCATATCAATCAATTACCTAGACTTCAGCTCAAACTTATGCCTCCACAAGTTACGGGTTCAGAGCAAATTCTCAGATTAAAATAGTAATATTCAAAACTCAGGAGAATCTAAGTTTGACAACTAGGCACTTGAAAGGAATTGGGCAGAGCAACTATTCATCATCTCCAAAACAAAATTTTAGTGTTCATCAAATTTAATTTTGTTCTAACCTAGACTGACTCTAAACAAACTCTAATATATAGCTAAATATTTATTTGGTTTTCAAATTTTATCTTACTAGCTAACTCACGTGAAAAAGCGATATAGTAATAATGATAAGAATAATAGTGTGGGAAACTGATACTTAGCTAGACTTAAAATGGAGGGCGCCCTCCCCAAGCTTGACGTTGGACAGTGTCTTTGATGTTGCAAATTGAGTGATCCTTCTGGGAGCAGGTGTATCGACAGCGTAGAGGTGCCGGGTTGACTAGCTCTTTGATCTTGTATTTTCCTATGAAGCTCAATTGCCAATAAAAATACCAAATCTTATGGAGAGGGGTTAAGTTTAATACCACTCCATGCTAAGTGATTGATTTTATATTTCTAGTAGAAGCTTCCTGAGTGGGCCTTCATGTGCCCACATATTTTTGGGTTTTTTCTAAAAGGTGTGGACCTTCATGTGCCCACATTTTTTGGGTTTTTTTTCTAAAAGGTGTGGACCTTCATGTGCCCACATATTTTTTGGTATTTTTAGATTTTCCTATGATACTATGGTGAACCTTCATGTGTTCACATATTTTTGGTATTTTGTGCTTGTATAAAGTAGACTCAATAAGCACATAGGTATAATTACCTGATAACTAGGGGATGCTCCTCCCCAAGCTTGATGTTTGCAATACTTGGTGCTTGAATGTTTCTCAGAGTGAGCTAGTAGCAGTCCTAGTGGGTGCCACTAATAGACTCTCTCCTTAGTCATAATATTGTTCCTGCATAGTTATACTCCAACAAGAAAACCAAAACTCGAGGCTCGAATTATCAAGGGGTTAGCGATCAGCCAATGAGCACTTTGATTATTCTTTGAGTTGATTTTAATTAATAGATTTTAGCAGGATTCTAACAGGATTCTCTTTTTGGGGTTTTTTAAGTTTCTTATGCAGCAATCAAAAAATGTATGCATGCTATATATTTTTTTATGCCACCATAGGGAATATTCATTCCCATGGGGCTTAGGACTTTCATAATGCAACAAAGTAAATATAGATTGTTATTTTTATTTTTATTTTTATGCCACCACAGTAAATATGCCTATAGGGTTGCCATAGGTTCATTCATATGGGGCTTTAATATTTATGGTGCAGTAAATATTTTTGTTGTTTTATTTCTAATATGCAAAAAATGATTGTACTAAATGTGTTAAAGTAAAATTATTAATGAATGCTAACTTAATTAGATAACTACCATTCTAACCTTATGGCTAGGGTACGGAATTTAAAGTCTACCGATAGGACTTAGATAGAGGAGAGTACTTACTCAGTAGGTTCATCGTCTGAGGTTACCTCAGTCAATTCCCCAATTTGCGGTGGTGTAGCAGGTGCTTCTTCCTTCTCCTTCCATCCCTTTTCTGTCTCTTCTGCTTCTCTCTTTTCTAGTTCCAGCTCTTCCTTGTCACACTCCCTTTGGTATGCTTCTCTTGACTCTTCGTCTCTCTTCATCCATTCTTCTACTTGTACCTAGATCTCTTCTTTCTCTGCCTTAGCAATCTGGTCCATGCCTCTCAGCTTCCGCTTCCCACTCACTCTAGCGTGGTGCTTGTATGGCTTCTTCCTGCTCCTTGTAGCAGTCTTCATACTTCACAATCTTACCAGGGAACTCCTCCCATCCACAGTGAGGCTGGGCAGCCTGACGGCGGGCTTGGCGTCTCCTCTTGTTGCGTTGCTTCCTGTTCTGCTCATGGTTAATAAGTGTTCTAAATTGACAACATACCTTTTCCATGGGTAGGTTGAAGCAGATCTGTCCAAACCTGATGTAGATGATAGCATTGGCGGTGTAGAGGAACGGTCTTCTCCAAAGAATAGGTGATTCGTTGTCTTCCTGTCACACCCAATTTTAAGGATAAAATTGAATGAACCAACTTATGTGCGCCCAGAGATCAATCACACACATAAGCGACAAATTACATAGTACCATCACAAGGTCTAATATATAATGAATAATATTACAGAGTCTTTACATTAATAACAGCGGAATATATATCTCTCTCTCGCGGAAACTCCAATCCACAGGGAATAGTTGACTGGTGAACACAATCCTAATAATCCTCAGAAGAATCCTCATAGTCATCTGTTACCCATCCGGGATTTTTATCCAAATATGAAAAATAAAGCAAGCATAAGTACATGTCGTACTCAACAAGAATAACATGAGTTTATGAGGCTCAAATAAGGCAAGACACTGGTTGACAGCGGTTGCTTTTAGTTGATCATATTTTAGCAATTCGAGTAGCGGCAATAGATTATACCAAGGAACAAGATTTGCATGATCATATAAACATGATAAATAATATGGAATAAACATCAATAGAAACTTCAAATAAATCAATATTCAATTAGTTAAATTCCTGTAAGACGTCCAAGGCCGCTCATGACCGTGAGCACGGCTGATATATCAGTTTTACACTCTGCAGAGGTTGCACACTTTCACCATGAGTCGTGATTCCCATGTGTCGGGGTTTGCAAGGCCCACACTACACTGCCAAGGTGCATAACAGGGTCTCACTATGAAGTCTTTCAAAAGGCTCTCTAACAAGTTACCAATCAATCCGGGCGCAATGGCAAGGGGCGGTAGAGCCCTCCTTCCAAGTGGCACACACACGCAGCAGTACACACAAGGACAGGAGCCGCAAAACAACCAGCTCGGCAAGGAACCTTTCAAGATTAACAACATGATAGAAAGTAACTCCATACTTGACTAAAGCCAGAGCCATATAGCCCCCATGGTTGCGCTGTAAGTCCCGGTGTCATACTTACAGATAAGTCCTTAATCCATGTTGCTAAAAAGCATCTTTTAACTTTTATTCCATAATCAATTATTCAAGTTCATACGATCATGACCCATCAAAGCACTAGCATCACTACTCAAATGCAATCTCATAGGTAACAAGGATCAAGTGATCAAAAGCTAGGAATAAATACTAGGGTTGCCAAGGTAGACACATGCATCATGAATTTGGTGATTAAGGTGAATAGGCAACAAGGATGGTCCATGCTATACTTGCCTTGATCAAAGTGCTCTAGAGAACTTGATCCTCCGTGTACTCTTGATCACCTACGTATTGCTCACCGTCTGAACTCGATCATAAAATCACCACACAATCATCGTAGCAATCATACACGAAGCAAACAAGATCTATATTAGAAACAGTACACCAATAGTGGAAAAACAGATTGAAAAGTGTATAAAAATAATCTACGCGTCGCTACGATTCCAACGATATAAAGATCACGAAAATCGGAGTTCAAACGGGAAAGTTATGAAATAAACAAGTTTTACTTTAATAAAATAATAGAATAAATCTAATCTCAAATTTTAAAAGTTGAAAACATGAGTAACAGTAGCATCATTAGATAGATTACAAAATTACGAATCTAACGAGACTTGAACGGATCAAATCGGAGCTAAAACGAATATAATATGGCCGAAATAAACTGAGTGGCAAATCTATAAATATTGAAAACGTATTTTTGAATCTAAACCGAGGAAAATACGTTTTCTAAAAAGGAAAGCGTAATCTGAAAAATACGCCAAAGGATCACGGGTTAGAACATTAAAAAGCTTAGGGGCTCTTTTGCAAAAGTGCCGGCGAAAGGGTATCTCTCACTGTGAGCCGTTGGATCGGCCGTAGACGGCGCAGGTAGCTCGGGAAAAGAGGGGCAGCTCTGGTCGCCGGAGTCGGGCGGCGCCCGGCCGATTCCTCGCCGGCAAGGTGGCCGGAGACGGCGTTTTCGGGGCTAGGAAGCTCGGCACACCTCGGGACCTGGTCGGGAAGCAAGAGGAGTTCAAGCCGAACCTATCTATGGTTTCGGTTGCCACAGAGGTAGCTCGGGGAGGATGCGGCGAGCTAGGTGGCGGAACAATGGAGGCTGCGAAGCTCGGCATCATGGCTATAGTGCACAAAACCGAGGGAGAAGGGGTCGGGAAGGTTCCTGACCTTGCTGCGAAGCTTGGAGAACAACTAATTTCGACGGAGAAGTCTTCCCGAGGAGAAATCGACGGCGGCGGCGGAGCTCGGGGCGGCGGCGGAGCTCGGGGCGGCGGCTAGGGCAAGATTGGAGGGCGTGGCTTGCTCGGGAACTTGTGGGGAGGGACGGCAGGGCTCGGCCGACCTATATAGGGGCGCGAGGGAGGCGTACTTGGGACGGACTCGGCCGAAAAATCCGGCGGTTGCCTTCTGTCGGAGGCGGCGCTCGTGCTCCGCTCGGACTCCGACTGGAGGAAGGGGATGGCGCGGGGCAGCGGGCCCTACGCGTCAGTGGCGGGGGAAGAGGGTCGCGGCTTCCTTTTACGGGCCAGTGGAGGCATGCACAGGATGGACTCGGCCACGCCAAGAGAGGAGGCCGGGGTAGTTACGGCGCGGCCGTGTCCGCTTCGAACACGAGCAGGAGGAGGAGGAAGATGACTTGTGGGCCCCGCGTGTCGGTCACAGACGGAGAGGGATGGCGCTGCGCGGCTGGCTCGCCAAGTTTGGGCCCTGGCTCAAGCGGGAGAGAAAGGAGGAGGAGGAAATGGGCTCCGAGCTGGGCTGCAGCGCGAAGGAGTTGGGCCTCGACTGGGCCGAAAGAGAGGAGGGGTGAGGTTTCTGTTTCCCTTTTTTTTTCAACTCATTTTCAAATAGGTTTCCAAATACATTTGTATATTTTCAAATCTCAATAAAGTGCAAATCAAACAAAATATCTTTGAGCAGCATGGATGCAACAAATCATGTTTCTATGCCCAAGGGTTTATTTTAATTCACAAAAAAAATATTATTCTATATGTTAAATGCTCAATCAATTGCATAAATAAATCAAATTAAATTCCTATTTCAAAAATTGAAAATTTCCGGGTGTTACAATTCTACCCCCCTTAAAAATAATCTCGTCCTCGAGATTAGTTAGTGCTTACTCAAAAAGTTGGGGATATAACTTCCTTAATTCTTCCTCTTTTTCCCATGTTCCCTCGTTTTCTGAAGACCGATTCCACTGTACCTTGCATAACTTTATAATTTCACTCCTTCTGAATCGCTCTGTGGTTTCTAATATTTTAACTGGGTATTCCCCTCGAATCTGGTTAACTGTCGCTGCTGGTGGTGGTTGCATTACTACGTCAACACTGATTTTATCTCCTTTGGACGTAGTTAACACAACGACATTTTCCTCACACTGAATAACTGTCTTGTGCTGCTTCATCCAATCCAGACCCAATATAACATCTATTCCGGTTGTTCTTATTACCGTAGGGTTCACTTTAAAGTCTACCCCCATTAGAGCAATGCTAACCGAAGGACAATAATATTGAGCTTGCATAGCCCCACCGGGTGAATTTACCAATAATGGGTTTTGTAGGGCTAATAGTGGTATACCGTGTATCCTAACAAAATTTTGTGATATGAATGAATGCGAAGCACCGGAATCAAAAAGAACGGTAGCGGGGATGGAATTGACGTTGAACGTACCCATCATAACCTCTGGTGCTTCCTGAGTTGTCTCCGCGGACACATGGTTCACACTTCCTTGATTAGGCGATTGTTGATGTCTTCCCTTCTGGTTGCTACTCTGCGGAGTCTGCTGGTTCTGCTTCTTGGGACAGTGGTAAGAGAGATGTCCCGATTCCCCACAGGCAAAGCACTTGATGGGAGTGCCAAATGTATTGGTCCTGTTGGGGGTCTTGCTAGGGGTAGCTTGCTGAGGAGTCTGGGTAGGAATTTTCTGCTGTTGCGGTGGAGACTGAGAACGAGGCTGGTTCTGATTGTGGTTCCATTGATTTGATGGCCCTTGGTGTCTCTGCTGGAAATTTCGTTGCTGGGCGTTGGGACGCGAACGGTTATTTCTTGTAAAGGTCTGTCCTTGTTTCTTCCTCTTGTTATCTGCCATCTCCTTGCGCTTGTTGTCGATCACTATAGCGCGATTCACCAGCTCTTGAAAATTGGGGTAGGTGGTTGTCATGAGTTGGAGTTGCAATCTATCGTGAAGTCCCTTAAGGAAGAGACGCTGCTTGTCCTTGTCATTAGCAACATCATCGGGAGCATACCGCGACAATTGAACAAACTGATCACGGTACTCTGGCACCGACATTTGTTCTTGCTTCAAAGCTCTAAACTCTGCCTGCTTCAACTCTATCAAACCTTCAGGAATATGGTATGACCTGAAGTTCTCACAAAACTCTTGCCAGGTGATAGCAGGCGCATTATTGGGGCGACCATACTGGAAGGCATCCCACCAGTCTTGAGCAGCTCCTTGCAACTGTCCAGATGCATACAACACCTTCTCTTCATCATTGCATTGCACAATGGTGAGTTGTCTCTCCACAGCGCGAAGCCAATCATCAGCATCCAATGGGTCAGCGGCGTGGTTGAACACAGGTGGACGACCTTTCAAAAATTCTCCTCGCTTATCTCTAGCTTGAGGTTGAGCAGGTTGTGGTCCTCCAGCTGGTTGATTTTGAATGAACTGCATCATTGTCTCCATCAACTGCGTCTGCGAAGTGATGAGATCTTGAATGCTAGGTTGCGGTGGTGGTGGTGGATTAGGATTCCTCCTGTTGCCGGCCATCTGTTTTTTTAACATATAATTGAGTTTTAGAATTTTTCCACTATGCAAACACTTATAAAGCATGAATCTGAATTTTCTGGGCGAGATCCGATAACAGCAGCATAGTAAACTGATTATATCTGGAGTTTCAGAAATCAAACAGAGGCATTCTCCATATTGTTGGAAAGCCTGAGAAATTCTTTACAATCTTCATGTGGACCACTTTTTCAGATTCTGATGTTAGATTAACCAAAAACAGACAATAACAGAAACTGTCCGGTCTGCCATACTGCGCAGAATTCTCAATTTGCAACAACTGTATCTCCAAAACCATAATAGCTATTAATGTGATTCTTGAGGCCATGGAAAGGGATGGAAGTCTACTGTTCCCCAAAAATTGTTCATGATTTTTGGAATTACGAAATTAATTAAGAATAATTAGCAAGACAGAGAGGTCTGAAGAACAGATTTTGAGAAAATCAAATTTATTCAACCTAACTATTTATTTTAAAAAAAATTTACCCCTTAAATCTTTTTATTAAGAGAATTAGAGACATGTGTATAATCCTAAGCACTCATTACAAAGAACCAAATCACACATAATTCATAAGCACAAAGCAACGAGCACATAAAATTCACACGCACACAAGACTCGACTCAACTTGACTCAAATCTAAATCGTTCTATTGTCTAATTGGACTTCTATCGTGATTCTCCTTATCGAGCTTGGCATCTTTTCTTGATTCCTAAGTTCATCCTCACATTGACAGTCAGGCTTGCGGCTTGGCTTCTCCAACACACTTATGGGGTAGTTTGGCGATCATGTGCCATCTTCTTAGTTTTCGACCAAGACAGAGGTAGAATGAGAATGAAATTAAAATTTTCGTAATAGAACAAGGTGAGAAAGCATGAAAGCATGATAGATCTTAGAACTAGAAGAGAAAATGTCAATTTTCATAATGGAATAAGGGTATGGGAAGCATATATAAAATAGCAATTATCACAGTTAAGGTAGAAAGCATGAATGAGATGAGAAAAGCACATCCTAAAATGTTCACTCTATTTAGGCTTGCGTCCTACAGTCAACCTATGCTCCGATACCAAATCTGTCACACCCAATTTTAAGGATAAAATTGAATGAACCAACTTATGTGCGCCCAGAGATCAATCACACACATAAGCGACAAATTACATAGTACCATCACAAGGTCTAATATATAATGAATAATATTACAGAGTCTTTACATTAATAACAGCGGAATATATATCTCTCTCTCGCGGAAACTCCAATCCACAGGGAATAGTTGACTGGTGAACACAATCCTAATAATTCTCAGAAGAATCCTCATAGTCATCTGTTACCCATCCGGGATTTTTATCCAAATATGAAAAATAAAGCAAGCGTAAGTACATGTCGTACTCAACAAGAATAACATGGGTTTATGAGGCTCAAATAAGGCAAGACACTGGTTGACAGCGGTTGCTTTTAGTTGATCATATTTTAGCAATTCGAGTAGCAGCAATAGATTATACCAAGGAACAAGATTTGCATGATCATATAAACATGATAATTAATATGGAATAAACATCAATAGAAACTTCAAATAAATCAATATTCAATTAGTTAAATTCCTGTAAGACGTCCAAGGCCGCTCATGACCGTGAGCACGGCTGATATATCAGTTTTACACTCTGCAGAGGTTGCACACTTTCACCATGAGTCGTGATTCTCATGTGTCGGGGTTTGCAAGCCCCACACTACACTGTCAAGGTGCATAACAGGGTCTCACTATGAATTCTTTCAAAAGGCTCTCTAACAAGTTACCAATCAATCCGGGCGCAATGGCAAGGGGCGGTAGAGCCCTCCTTCCAAGTGGCACACACACGCAGCAGTACATACAAGGACAGGAGCCGCAAAACAACCAGCTCGGCAAGGAACCTTTCAAGATTAACAACATGATAGAAAGTAACTCCATACTTGACTAAAGCCAGAGCCATATAGCCCCTATGGTTGCGCTGTAAGTCCCGGTGTCATACTTACAGATAAGTCCTTAGTCCATGTTGCTAAAAAGCATCTTTTAACTTTTATTCCATAATCAATTATTCAAGTTCATAAGATCATGACCCATCAAAGCACTAGCATCACTACTCAAATGCAATCTCATAGGTAACAAGGATCAAGTGATCAAAAGCTAGGAATAAATACTAGGGTTGCCAAGGTAGACACATGCATCATGAATTTGGTGATTAAGGTGAATAGGCAACAAGGATGGTCCATGCTATACTTGCCTTGATCAAAGTGCTCTGGAGAACTTGGATCCTCCGTGTACTCTTGATCACCTACGTATTGATCACCGTCTGAACTCGATCATAAAATCACCACACAATCATCGTAGCAATCATACACGAAGCAAACAAGATCTATATTAGAAACAGTACACCAACAGTGGAAAAACAGATTGAAAAGTGTATAAAAATAATCTACGCATCGCTATGATTCCAACGATATAAAGATCACGAAAATCGGAGTTCAAACGGGAAAGTTATGAAATAAACAAGTTTTACTTTAATAAAATAATAGAATAAATCTAATCTCGAATTTTAAAAGTTGAAAACACGAGTAACAGTAGCATCATTAGATAGATTACAAAATTACGAATCTAACGAGACTTGAACGGATCAAATCGGAGCTAAAACGAATATAATATGGCCGAAATAAACTGAGTGGCAAATCTGTAAATATTGAAAACGTATTTTTGAATCTAAACCGAGGAAAATACGTTTTCTAAAAAGGAAAGCGTAATCTGAAAGATACGCCAAAGGATCGTGGGTTAGAACATTAAAAAGCTCAGGGGCTCTTTTGCAAAAGTGCCGGCGAAAGGGTATCTCCCACTGTAGGCCGTTGGATCGGCCGTAGACGGCGCAGGTAGCTCGGGAAAAGAGGGGCGGCTCTGGTCGCCGGAGTCGGGCGGCGCTCGGCCGATTCCTCGCTGGCAAGGTGGCCGGAGACGGCGTTTTCGGGGCTAGGAAGCTCGGCACACCTCGGGACCTGGTCGGGAAGCAAGAGGAGTTCAAGCCGAACCTATCTATGGTTTCGGTTGCCACAGAGGTAGCTCGGGGAGGATGCGGCGAGCTAGGTGGCGGAACAATGGAGGCTGCGAAGCTCGGCATCATGGCTATAGTGCACAAAACCGAGGGAGAAGGGGTCGGGAAGGTTCCTGACCTTGCTGCGAAGCTTGGAGAACAACTAATTTCGACGGAGAAGTCTTCCCGAGGAGAAATCGACGGCGGCGGCGGAGCTCGGGGCGGCGGCTAGGGCAAGATTGGAGGGCGTGGCTTGCTCGGGAACTTGTGGGGAGGGACGGCAGGGCTCGGCCGACCTATATAGGGGCGCGAGGGAGGCGTACTTGGGACGGACTCGGCCGAAAAATCCGGCGGTTGCCTTCTGTCGGAGGCGGCGCTCGTGCTCCGCTCGGACTCCGACTGGAGGAAGGGGATGGCGCGGGGCAGCGGGCCCTACGCGTCAGCAGCGGGGGAAGAGGGTCGCGGCTTCCTTTTATGGGCCAGTGGAGGCATGCACGGGATGGACTCGGCCACGCCAAGAGAGGAGGCCAGGGTAGTTACGGCGCGGCCGTGTCCGCTTCGAACATGAGCAGCAGGAGGAGGAAGATGACTTGTGGGCCCCGCGTGTCGGTCACAGACGGAGAGGGATGGCGCTACGCGGCTGGCTCACCAAGTTTGGGCCCTGGCCCAAGCGGGAGAGAAAGGAGGAGGAGGAAATGGGCTCCGAGCTGGGCTGCAGCGCGAAGGAGTTGGGCCTCGACTGGGCCGAAAGAGAGGAGGGGTGAGGTTTCTGTTTCCCTTTTTTTCAACTCATTTTCAAATAGGTTTCTAAATACATTTGTATATTTTCAAATCTCAATAAAGTGCAAATCAAACAAAATATCTTTGAGCAGCATGGATGCAACAAATCATGTTTCTATGCCCAAGGGTTTATTTTAATTCACAAAAAAAATATTATTCTATATATTAAATGCTCAATCAATTGCATAAATAAATCAAATTAAATTCCTATTTCAAAAATTGAAAATTTCCGGGTGTTACACTTCCTGCATGTCAAGAACTAGAAAATCTGCGGGTATATATTTATCTTGAATTCTTACCATGACGTCCTTGACTACGCCTTCAGGGAATCTCAGTGATTGGTCTGCCCTCTACAACTGAATATATGTTGGGTATAACGGTAAATCATTAAATAATTCATCATATACCTTTTTGGACATTACGTTGACGCCTGATCCAGTGTCGCAGACGGTGTCGGGAAAAGTGATGTCTCTGATTGTGCATTCAATGATTGGTACACTTGGGTCACCTCTCTTTATTGGAAATGGTTTCGGAAGCATATGATCATTTTCTGTGTTGATAGCATTGATTAGTTGAGCGGTTTCTTTAGGTACATGTTGTGGCTTGTTCTTCCTCCATCTTCTATTGTTCTTCTTCTTGGGCACTTGCTGTTGTTGCTCTTCTAGTTGATGGAATTGCTTTGGGACTGCTGGATTCTTCAGGATGCGGTTCTTGAATGAGAATCTCTCCTTCTTGTCCTTGATGGAGAGGACAATCTTGACGTGTTCCGCATAGATGATGGCTTTGGTTGTGCACAAGAATGGTCGTCCCAAGATAATGGGTGCCTTCTCATCTCCTCCGGTATCCATGATCACAAAGTCAATTAGGACATATGATTGCCCTACTCTGATAACAGCTTCTTCTAGTACTCTCTCGGGGTAGCAAATGGACTGATCTGCAAGCTGCAAATGCATATCTATGTACAACAAAGGATCACCTAATATTCTCTCATAGATTACATTAGGCATTATGTTGACACTTGCGCCGAAATCGCAGATAGCTTCTGGAAAGCTGTACATCCTATGGAGATAGGAATGACAGGTCTTCCAGGGTCTCCCATCTTCTCAGGTAATGAGTGATCTATCCATTGTATATTTGCAGGCTCAATTTGGTATTGTGTTGCATTGTGAATATCAACAAGGTTAGCAGTTTCCAAATCTTCCGGCTGGCCCGGAATCTTATCTTTCTCAAATGGAGGGACAGTAGCAGCAAGCTGAGCTAATTGTGATTCTTTTTATTAAAGCTGTGCTAATTCTTTATAGCAGAAGCAAAGGTATCCATTCTGGTATTTATGTTTTCTAAAGCTTTATCATTCGAGGCTACCTTTCTAGACATTTGATCTATTAACTTAGATTGACTAGAAACTAAATCTCTTAAAGTGGAAGATTATAACTATTATAATTATTACCTTGGTTGTTACGTTGGTAATTACCTTGTCGAGGTTGCTGATTCCATCCTTGGTTTGGCTGGTTCCATCCTTGACCTTGATGAGGATGATAGTAGGTGTTGTTGTTGATGAAGTTCACATCCTCTTGTAGCGTAGGGCAATTGACAGCGGAATGCCCGTAATCTCCACATTCTTCACAGGTCATGCGGGAATCATCAATGTGCATGACTTCCTTCTTCTCTATGTCGAGTTTCTTCATGATGAGGTCTAGCTTGGCAGTGACCATGTCGGTCTCCTCAAGATGATGGATGCCTCCTCCTCTCTTGCGAGGTTGAGTACGTTCTTCATTACAGCTCGGATTTGAGGCCATCTTCTCCACAAGTGCTTGAGCTTCTGGAAGCTTCAGTGACAGAAAAGCTCCTCCAGCTGCAGCATCTATGAACTCACGGGTGCTTGAGATAAGCCCGTGGTAGAAGGTCTGCATCAATAGCCAATCCTCTATCCCATGATAAGGACAGTTGTTAGCACCAAATTTTGGGCTGGGAGCCGATAGCCGATACCAGAGGAAGATAACCGATCCCGGAAGTAGATTCCGTTCAGCGGAAGGAAGGAAACAGCTGATTGCACGGTGAATTGGTTATCGGGCCAACGTGACAGGAGGCGCGCAGCGTCAGTATTGATGACGTCATCCGGAGTCCGCGCCGCCAGGGTGCGATCACGATCGGAGTCCATTATGGAAAGAGAAGGTTGGACTCCAAGTTACCTTAGATATAGGATAGTTTGTTAGTTTCCTTATCTATTGATGAGTTGTAATTCGACTAGGACTCTATCTACGCTCAGGGTATAAATATAAGCCCTCAGCTATTGATATCAACAACACAACATCAATACAACACAACTTTCGGCTCCGGCCAACAAACCCTAGAGTCAGTCGAGTCCGGCGAGTTACTTCATCCAGGCTGGGTGTCATCCGGTGGACGCAGGCTTGCTTGTAAGTATCGTCAACCCCCTGTTAAACTATGTCTTTTTAGCGTCATCCGGTGGACGTGGAAGCATGGTGGACCAGGGTCCTTGCTAAGCTCCGTTTCTTTGGCGTCATCCAGTGGACGCGGGAAGCATAGTGAGTCAAGGATGATTCACGCTGGTTTACGCGATTAATCTATGTTAACCGTCATCCGGTGGACGAGATGCAGATTAGGACGATTTTCACGCGCGGATTAGTTATCGATTCGTGTTTGTTTGCTTGATTAATCTATTAGTTAATGTCATCCGGTAGACAGGCTATAGATTGAGATGGTTTACATGCATGGATTAGTTATCGACTCTAGCTAAATATGGCAATTTAGTTAGATTCATTAAGTTATCGGTATTGTTTGTGTAAATTGATTTACCTTATTATAACAATATCTCTGCCCGATCAAGATTGATAGATTTGGCTTTAGATTTACTTAAATCTGATCGTCGTTTATGCTTTCTCACCTTACCATGATGATCGGTTCCATGCTCACATCGGCTAATTCCCTATCAATCTTGTTCGTTACATGTTGTGCGTTCGGTTCTAGTTGAGACATAAGTGGTTCTGAGGTTATCGTAAGTCTTATTTCCGTGTCCTTATTTAAGTTAAACTGAGTGTCATCCGGTGGAACAGGTTTAACCTAAACAAGTCTCGTTAGATTAGACTTGCTTTAATTTGAGGTCTGTTTATGACTACGCTAGCATTCGTTCGTGCTTCATGGACCCTGCATCGGCTAAAGAGCCGATTCAGTTATGCTTTCACGAATAGATCGTGCATATAGACTTATTTGGATATCAAACGATCTAGCTTTGTTTGCTGGGTTTGTTGAAGCCCGCTGGCCGTTAGACCAGGTGAACGCAGATTTGGTGAACTTAATGAAGAGGGTTTACTAAAGCCGCCGGCCTTCTAGACCAGCTTTAGTAGATCTCTGCTTGTTTGATGTACAGATCAGATCTGTACACGTGATCTATTTTCTTTTATACACATTAACCGAATTAGATCGGCTAGCGCGTTATTACCTTCATATGAATATCCTGATAGCCGTTTTATTTCATTATTATACTATCGGTTCATAACATGACGGAATCGGCTTTCTAGTCGATCTCCGATTATACTGGCTCTTTGAGCTATACAGTTGGAACTATCTGGACTCACCAGTTAGTTCCGTCTTGGGTTACTGATTATATCTGTGTCCTTGTCAATTGCAGGTCAAATTGACAGGCACGCTTGGGTGTTACCGACACTCTCAGACCGGGTCCGAAGCTAGCTGGATCTACGAGAGCTTTACTGCTTTCAAGGGTCGTTTCTGGCTTCGCTGGTGTGTTGGGCTTAGGGAACCACTTTTTGCGCCAACACACTTTTTGGCACGCCCGGTGGGACCAATCACTGAAGACCATGGCAAAAGGGAAGACCACGACAGACGGCTCCTCCAAGGAGGCCGGAGGCCTCAGGGATGATGGTGTCCTCAGGGTCAGGATCGAAGACCTCAACGAGGAGGATGCGGCAGTGCTGAACAAGATCGTCGAAGAATTCGCTGATGCCTGCCTGCTTTCATTCAGCAAGCAGCGCGATGGCTCCATAGTGAAGAAGAATGCATTCCCGAGGTGGATTATGGACGGCCATTCTGATAAATCTGAAGAGGAGTGCAAGGCCGACCTCAAACAGATGCTGGAAGAAGCGACCTGGGAGGCCGCCTATTCAGCAGTCGGCCACCACCACAAATCCTTCCTTCAGACGTTCTATAACATCATGAAGACCATCCTCAAGCGGCAGGATTGGGAGTCTTTGGGTCCAGTTTACTTCAACATACCCGCAGAAGACGTGGATCCAAAAGCAGCGGCAGGGACCTCCAATTCCTCACCGCAACAGCCGAGCTAGCCAAAAGCGCCAGTGCAAGGTGCCGCGGTGGCCGGTTCGGCTCAAAAAATAGCAGCTTCTCCTAGATTATACAAAGATCACACTCCAGAGGAGATCGCCGCTTTCATGCAGGCCACTGGGCAGACGGTGAACTCGATGAACTCACCAGTGGTGAACCCGGCGGCTAGAAATACGCTGGCGGCAGACACGGCCAACCCTACCCCTGGATACCACGAGGGGATTACATATCAAGACCTTCAGACAGCGCCGCATCCGGGATACGCCCAGACGCCTAACAATCAGCTGCTGGAGCAGATGAGTGCCATGCTCCGTGATACGTTCGGTTTGCAGCCGAAGACCAGGACTGGAATCAAGTACAGGCATCCTTACCCCGAGTGGTACGACCGAGTGACGTTGCCGCCCAGGTATTGCTTGCCCGACTTCTCCAAGTTCAGTGGGCAGGACGACATCACCACCATGGAGCACATCAGCCGCTACCTGACCCAGCTCGGCGAGGCCTCATACGATGTAGCTCACAGGGTCCGGCTCTTTCCGCTATCACTGACAGGGCCGGCGTTTAGCTTGTTCGCGTCCATGGAGCCTGGCTCGATGCAAGGTTGCGAAGATCTGGAGACCAAGTTCCATAATTACTTCTTCTCTAGCACCGGGGAGAAGGACATCACAGATCTCACCAACATGCGCCAAAGGCCGAATGAAGTTGGATCGGCTTTCATCAGGCGATTCAGGGAAACCAGGAACATGTGCTACTCCTTGAACCTAAACGACAAGCAGCTCGCCAAGATAGTGGTCAGTGAGCTGCTCCCACACGTCCAAGAAAAGCTAGTGGGCACCAACTTCAACAGCATCAGCGAGGTGATGTAGAGGGTGGCCGCATTAGAGCAGCAGGCCCAGAGCTTCAAGAAGGAATCGAAATACAAGCAGTCGGCTTACGTCTGTAATTCCGACTCAGAGGATGGGGAGAACGAAGAAGTGGCCGCTGTTGAGCTCAAATGGGGTACAAAGCCCATGGCCGTGCTGAAAGGTTGGAGCGCGGAGGATCAATACGACTTTGACACGCGCAAGCTGGACAAGCTCTTCGACCTGTTAGTTAGCGCGGGCCACATCACCTTCCCGGCTGACTACGTCAAACCATCTCCTGAAGACTTGCAGGGGAAACCGTTCTGCCAGTACCACGGCCTCACCTCACACTCCACAAACAACTGCCGCAATTTCAAAGCAGCGATCCAGAATGCCATTAGGCGCGGCCTGTTGAAATTTGAGGCCCCTCCCAAGGGGAAGATGAAGATCGACAAATTCCCATTCCCGAAGGGGTAGAACATGGTCCAGATCGCAAACCCCCCAGCCAAGGTAAAGGTGTTGACCTCCGAACGGGCCAAGAAGAACTCCTCGGTTGATACCGATGCACAGATCACAGCTGAGGAGCTGGCTCTGATCAAATAAAGGAGGGAGCAGAACCAGAAGCAGCCGGAGAAGGGAGAGTCCAGCACCACCAAGAGCAGGAGGCCCACACACCAACATCTCCTGAACAAGTGGCGGCGTCAGAAAGAGAAGGACTGTTAGAGGCAGCTGCAGCGCGAAGAGGAGGAATACCGCAGGTGGCTCCGCGAGGAAGAAGAGGCGCGCTATCACGAAGAAATGGCTCGCCGCCGGGAAGGTAAGGAGGATCACTGGCATTGCCCGTTCTTCCGACACTGCTGGAATGAGGGCTTGAGACTGCCAACACTACGCAACTGTCCAAAGTGCAGCGATCAATACCGAGAGTACAGGCAGTCCCAGGTCAACCGCCGGTCTGTGCACGAGAGGCTAGGAAGCCCCCGTAGCCCGCGGGATTGGCGTGAAAAAAGGGACCTGCACGATCGGCTTGATAAGGCGGTGGTTGAACACCAACAGCCGGTTTGGCAGGAGAACCAGTGGTGCCCGGGAGATCTAACTAAAAGCCAAAGGCGCCGGGTGCAGCAGCTCAGGAACAGGGAGCTCCAAGCTGAGGGGCGTGCCAAGCAGGTGTGGCGCGAAAAGCCTTCACAGAGTAATGGGAAAGCTGTGGCCGACGCGCAGATGGTGTTTGTGCTACCTGCAGAGTTCAGAGCCAAGAAGTACGACACCGATTCCGACTCAGACGACTCGGGATCAGAAGAAGGAGTGGCCAAGTTAGTGCTCGCACAGCAAGCTACATTTGACAAGCCGGCCAAGAATCGACATCTGAAGGCCCTCTACCTCAAAGGTTACGTCGACGGCATGCCCATGACGAAGATGCAGGTGGACGGCGGCGCCACTGTCAATCTCATGCCCTACACCACATTCCGCAAGCTAGGCAAGGGCCCCGATAATCTGATAGAAACCGATCTAATGCTCAAGGATTTCGGGGGGAATTCTTCCAACACTCGGGGGGCAATCAACGTCGAGCTGACAGTGGGGAAGAAGACACTACTCACCACCTTTTTCGTGATCGACAGTAAGGGTGCCTACAGCTTGCTGCTTGGACGCGACTGGATTCATGCCAACTGCTGCGTGCCATCCACCATGCATCAGTGCCTCATTCAGTGGCATGGCGATGAGGTCGAAGTGGTCCCGGCCGACGACTCGGTCAGCGTGGCGACGGCGGATGCCGCGTACTGGGAAGCTGGGGATCATGACTGTTTCTCCGGCAAGGTTTGGGGAGGAGGCTCCATCAAGGTCAGCGATGAGAGTCAACAGCCGATCAGGGCAATCGGCTATGAGTCTTTTTACTAAATGGAGAATCCGATCGACGGCACAGAGGGTAAGTTGGGGCAAGGATTCACGTCGGCCGACAAGCTCGAAGAAGTAGATGTTGGACCCGGCGACAGGCCAAGACTGACGTTTATTGCCGCCAACCTAGACCCGGAGTTCAGGCAGGAGCTGATTCAACTGCTAAAGGAGTACAAAGATTGCTTCGCCTGGGAATATTATGAGATGCCTGGATTGGACAAATCTATTGTTGAGCACAGGCTACCTATCAAGCCAGGGTTTTGGCCACACAAGCAGCCTCCACATCAGTTTAGAGAGGACGCTCTGCCCGACATTAAGGCCGAAATCACGAGGCTGTTAGAAGCCAAGTTCATTCGAGCTTGCCGATATGCCGAATGGATATCGAACATTGTCCCTGTGTACAAGAAAAATGGTAAATTGCGAGTCTGCATCGACTTCAGGGATTTAAATAGAGCTACACCGATGGATGGTTACCCTATGCCAATAGCCGATATGCTGGTAGACTCGGCTGCTGGGCACCAGGTTATTAGCTTCATAGATGGCAATGCTGGTTATAATCAAATTTTTGTGGCTGATGAAGACATCCCGAAGACTGCCTTCAGGTGCCCTGGTGCGCTTGGTTTGTTTGAATGGGTGGTCATGATGTTTGGTTTGAAGAATGCCGGTGCAACTTATCAGAGAGCTATGAATTACATATTTCACAAGTTGATTGGCAAAATCGTTGAAATCTATGTAGATGACGTGGTGGTGAAATCCAAGAGCTATAAGGATCACCTGGCCGATCTGAGGGCCACTCTGGAGTGCACAAGGAGACATGGTTTGAAGATGAATCCTAACAAGTGTGCATTTGGCGTGTCAGCTAGCGAATTTCTGGGATTCATGGTCCACCGCAAAGGGATAGAGATCGGTAGCAAGAGCAGGAAGGCGATCGATGAACTTGTACCTCCAACCAACAAGAAGGAATTGCAATCCTTGCTCGGTAAGATTAACTTTATCAGAAGGTTCATCGCCAACTTATCAGAGAAGGTGCTGCCGTTCTCGCCATTGTTGAAGCTCAAGAATGATCAAGAGTTCAAATGGGGTGACGTGCAACAGAAGGCTTTTGACGAAATCAGGGAATACATGAAAACTCCACCTGTCTTAGTACCGCCACGGACAGGGAAGCCTTTTAAGTTGTACGTGACGGCCGAAAGCCATACTATTGGATCGGCCCTTTTTCAAGAGTTTGAAGGGAAGGAGAGAGAAGTTTTCTACCTGAGCAGGCGGCTCCTTGACCCTGAGACAAGATATACACCGACCGAGAAGTTGTGCCTGTGCCAATTCTATTCATGCACCAAGTTGAGGCACTACCTGCTTGCCTCGGAGTGTGTGGTGGTGTCTGTCGACGGAATACCGGCGATAGTCTACCGAGGGGTATGCCCGCGGTAGTAGATGAGACGGTGAGGGTGCACCTGAGACGAACGAGGGAGCACAATTCGTGCGAGACAGAGATTTAGACAGGTTCAGGCCGCCACGAGGCGTAATACCCTACGTCCTGTATGTTGCTGTGTTGTATTGCTAGTAGATTAGATGAATCGGGTAGACCCCCTGCCCGCCTTATATAGTCCGGGGGGCAGGGTTACAAGTTGATATTGCCATACATAACAGATTACAATCCTAGCCGATCTGGGAAACCAATCGGCTAGATCCTAGGAAAGCTATTTCCTTGCCCGCCAAGGACTCGGCGGATATACGCGATCTCCTGGAGATCGTATGGGCGACGCGTCCTTGGTAGTTCAGGCCTGTTCGATAGACTTGGGCCAAGTATGACTATGCGGGTATACGGTCTTATACCCCCACAGCTAGTTCCCGAGCGCCTTGCATTCGTCGAGAGGTGTAGACCTTCAGCGTTGCTTGACCAAACGGATGTAAGGGGCTCAGAAAAAATTGAAAGAAGTTTCTCTTTAGCAAAGTGTATCCACTTTTGCCACGACAGAGCCAATACCTTCACCGGCAGGTGAAGTGTATCCACTTAGTCCCTGAGCCTGATAGCATGTGATATAGTCACGTGGTGTCAGGGTCATGAATTGTGATGATATCGCTGATCATTTTTGGTTGAATGACAAAGTCCCCGAGCACTTTACTGCTTGGAGATACTTGGCGAAAATGACGAAGTCCCTGAGCAGCTTGTCGCTCGGAGACACGTGACAAAGACGACGGAGTCCCCGAGCATTGTTGCTCGAAGACATTTGATGAAGACGACGAAGTCCCCGAGCAGTGCTTAGTGCTCGGAGACATTTGACGAAGATGACGAAGTCCCCGAGCAGTGCTTATTGCTCAGAGACGCTTGACGAAGACGACGGAGTCCCTGAGCAGTGCTTATTGCTCGGAGACGTTTGACGAAGATGACGGAGTCCCCGAGTGGTTTGCTCGGAGACGCTTGACGAAGACGACGGAGTCCCCGAGCAGTGCTTATTGCTCGGAGACGCTTGACGAAGACGACGGAGTCCCCGAGCAGTGCTTATTGCTCGGAGACGCTTGACGAAGACGACAGAGTCCTCGAGCAGTGCATATTGCTCGGAGACGCTTGACGAAGACGACGGAGTCCCCGAGCAGTTTGCTCAGAGACGCTTGACGAAGACGACGGAGTCCCCAAGCAGTGCTTATTGCTCGGAGACGCTTGACGAAGATGACGGAGTCCCCGAGCAGTGCTTATTGCTCGGAGATGCTTGACGAAGACGATGAAGTCCCCGAGCAGTGCTTATTGCTTGGAGACGCTTGACGAAGACGACGGAGTCCCCGAGCAGTTTGCTCGGAGACGCTTGACGAAGACGACGGAGTCCCCGAGCAGTGCTTATTGCTCGGAGACGCTTGACGAAGACGACGAAGTATCCGAGCGGGACTTTTCTCTGCAACAAACGACTTGTAAACCAAAAATACCCCTGTGCTGTTTGACAGAGGAATAAGTTGATAAAGCGAACAGTTGGTTTGTCTTCTTGCGCATTCAAATCCCAAAACCCACATCCGTCTCCACCTATTCCTCCACCGCCGTCTAGGGTTCCATTTTTTTCCGCCGCCGCCACAGAAAAATCATCGAATCCACCTCTCCCCCGCCCAGATCTGCCATGGCAGGCACCAGCAAGAGCACCCGTGAATCAAAAAAGTCGAAGGAGGCACAACCAGGGGATTTCCGCATGTCAAACGAATGGCAGCCGTCGGTATTGGGAAAATCGCAGCTCGATGCGCTCGTGGCCTGGGGATTCCTTCCTGACCAGGCGACCGGAGGCTGGAGAATATCACAAGGTGAACCATATCCGATGCCTGATTCTGGAGAAATAGTAGTCTTTTCTGATTATTTTACCCGCGGATTTAGTTTGCCATGCCATCCGTTTCTTCGCAAGTTACTTGATTATTACCAAATTTCCCTGTGCCACTTGAATCCCAATTCTATCCTCTTGATTTCTATCTTTATCCACTTCTGTGAAGCGTACCTTGGCATTCTCCCGCACTTCAATCTGTTCCGCCATCTCTTCGTTCTTGTGAAATCGAGCGGCACAGGTTCTCGAGTTGCTGGTGGAGTGTATCTGAAAATGCGTGACGGAATGTCCGCACATTACCTCCAGATTCCTCTGAATACCAGTGTGCGTGATTGGAACAAGAGATGGTTCTATATCCCCAACCATGAACCGAGCGTCCGGTGCGCCGTGGATCAAATTCCAGAAAAACAGAATAGCTGGACGGAGAAACCGCATGTAGAGGAGCTGGGACAAGTAAACGAATTGCTGGAAATCATCAAGGGTTTGACCCTGAACGGAGTTGGGGTTGCTACCAATTTTGTGTTTCGTCGCGTCCAACCTTGCAAAGATAGAGTTCATCCTGCATTCGAATTTACCGGTCGGAATGATCCGACCAGGTGCTCATCCGGAGATCTATCCGAAGCCAAAGTTAGAGAAGTCTTGGAAGAATATTTTGGAAAAGGCTCTCATATAGGCAACCGTGGCCAAAATGCGGCTTTTAATCTGAAGAATCCCCCGCCAGAGGTAAGTTCTGAACTGCCCTAGCTCTTCCATCGTTCATATTGTACTTATACCATAACTTCTGTTTGATCTCTTGAAGATAAATGGACAGGACCGAAAGGTGTACTTCTCCGATGTACCAACCGCTGACTGGCCGGGCCAAGTTGACGCGATGCATAGTTATCATCAGAGACGTGCCGAGGACAACTCTATTGAACTATCCGAAGAAGAAAGAGAGTCTATTGACGAAGAAGATGAGGAGACACTGGCCCAAAGAACTGCTCGGGAGAAACAGCCAGTGTCAGAAAAGGCTGGATCTTCCAGTGGCGTCCGAGTTGCGGAAGGTCCGGTAAAGATTTTCGAGGACCGTGCCCAAGTCACCGCCGACGCCCCTTGCACAGATCAGGATGAACCGAGCACAAAACGCCATAAGGGTGATGTGCCTGCCGCTGCCGCTGGAGCTTCCGGTCAAAGAAAAAAATTCGGCCGAAAGCGCCGTCGCTCAGAAATGTAAGTAGGATCTATTCCATATTTCTCCCTTTTTGATCCGAACAGTGTTGAGATTTTGTCTTGAAAATGTAGGGAGCCTTCTAATGAAGACGCTGAGAATTCCGGTGCTGAAAAGATGACAACTTCGGAGGCTGGTGTAGCTGAGGGCTTCTGCGCTGGCTGGACTTCAGAACATGAATCACCCCAGAGGTCGCCTGAGAGGCCCTCAACAGCTGATGCGCAAGGCTCACCATCTCCTCCCAAGCAACCGCGCATGCCTACCCCGTCGCCTCTGGCTTCTCCTCCGGGGCCGAATGTCATAGAGCCGAGCCGTGAAGATAAAACTCGGACGTCGCCGCCGAGGGAAAGTAGCACCATTCCTCCTGGGAGTGCTGATCATGGAGCAGAGACCAGCTCGGAGGCACGAACAGGGCCATGTCCTCGGCCTTCCACAAGCGCTTCCCCAGAGGGTGCGGATATCGAAGAAATCGCCCGAAGGGGGCCCGTGCCATTGATTCGCACTTATCGGATGGTGGGGAGCACCTATGCTGTCGCCACGGAGGAAGATCTTGCTGACACCGAGATAGAAGGACTGAAGAATGACATCCGCGATACTCGCGCGGATTTGAGAAAGCTTCTCGGACGTCTGGGAAACCTTTCGTCGCGTGTGCAGGTGACGCCTATCATATTTTATCCTGACGATATAATGACTTGATAATCTGTTGCTCCTTTGATCTTTCAGACAGTGTATGAGACCACCGAAGATCGCCGGAAGACCCTACACCGCCTTTGGGATGTAGCAGAGAAAAACAAACAGCTGCAGACCGAGGTGACTCGCCTAGAGGGGGTGATGGCAAGCATGCGCGAGGAGCGTGAAACCCTGGAGCTACACTGCTCGGACCTTATGAAATCCGAGAAGCGTCTATTGCGAGAGAACAATGGTATGTTGGACTCTTGTGCTTCTTGATAGCTATTCGTCCCGCTTTTGCTCTCTGAACACCAGTTGTGTGGCATGTAGGTCTTCAAGAGCTGCTGGATGGATCCACGAAGCAGAGTATGTGCGACGTCTCGCCATTTGTAAAATGTCTTGGTTTGATGATCTGATTGTATTCTTTGTGACGTGCAGCCACTGAGCTGGAGGCTGAGGTGGCACTGATGTGAGAGGCCGCCCGAAAGAACCTGGAAACGATGACAGGTTGCCTGTTTGTGTTCGGCTTTCCCCTTCCTTTTTTTTTTGTAACGCGACTGACGTGCTTTGTTTGTCAGAGATGGGACGTAAGCATCGTGCACAGGTTGATGACCTTGCGGGTCGCCTTGAGGCTGCCAACAGAAGGTTTGACTCCTTGGTCAGTGGTGTTAAGCCTGTGCTTGACATCATTGAGTATGCGCCCGCCGTACCGCCTGCTGAAGGTCCCGGTGCCCTCGACATCGTGCAACGTGGACAGGAAGCTCTTCGATTCTTTAAGGACTTCTGCGTGGATGCTGCTGAAAATGTGGCCGCCCATGTGCTTGGAGTCGTCCGATCGCACTACCCGAGAGTGAAGAACGACCGAGTACAGACCGGGTATGCGCGGGAAACCACCGAAGAGCAGGAAGACCAGCTTGAAGAAGAGGCTAGGGAAGCCGCAAAGATGTTGACTGCTGATGTTCAACTTTTTCCCACCGAAGGGATTTGAATTGAGATGCCTAAACGTGGTCGAGATCTTGTATGGTCGACGAATAATCCTACACGCCCTGCGTGTCGCCCGTGCTTTTGCCGGGGCTTTTGGAGACGCTGCTAAACGGCCCAAGCGTCCTCGGGGCTTACGTGTTAGCGAAGACTTAACGGCCCAGGCGTCCCCGGGGCTTACGTGGTGGTGAAGCTGCCCGCGCTAGGCGGGGGTTACGCTTATCGTTGGCAAAGGCTACCCGATATATCGGGGCGGTCGATGAAGTGTCGTAGTTAGGCGGCCTATCATTTTTAGGGCTTACGCGGCGTCGAACCAGATGCTGCCCGGCGGGTGCGGGGGTTACACATTGGTGAAATCGTGCTGCCCGAGCAGTGGCGGGGCTTACGCATAGGCGAAGACGTGCGGCCCGAGCAGTTGCGGGGCTTACGCATAGGCGAAGACGTGCGGCCCGAGCAGTGGCGGGGCTTACGCATTGTTGAAGATGTTTAGCTGTACAAAATGTAATGGAGGCAAAAATATCGAGAATAACAATATATTTTCATTGTTTATAATAAAATGAAAACACACATATCTAGTTTGAACCCTAGATCAGGGGTAGAAACGTCGCAGGTGCTCGATGTTCCAGGAATTGGGGATGTCGACGCCGTCTAGGTCGGAGAGCCTATATGCACCTGGTCGAGTAACTGCCTTGACCATGATGGCCCCTCCCAGGGAGATGATAGTTTATGCATCCCCTCCTTGCTCTGCTTCCGGCGGAGAACGAGATCACCGACTGCAAAAGCTCTGCCGTTGACATTGCGATTGTAATATCGCCTGATCCCTTCTAGATATTTAGCTGTTCGTACACAGGAGATTAGGCGCTCTTCCTCTAGCTTGTCGACTTCGTCTGCTCTGGCCTCGTTGGAGTGGACCTCTTCGTATGCCTCAACCCTTGGAGATCGATAGATTACATCTGCAGGTAGTACTGTCTCCGAGCCATACACCATAAAATATGGCGATACGCCTGTGTTCCGGCTGGGCTGAGTCCGAAGTCCCCAGATCACCGCCGGCAACTCGTCAATCCAGTTGCCTGGGCTTCTCTCCACGACTGCGTGGAGACGCTTCTTGAGGGCGTCGAGCAGCATACCGTTTGCCCTCTCCACCTGGCCGTTGGCTCTAGGATGAGCCACGGACACATATTTGACGGATATGCATCTTTCTTCGCAGAAATCCCAGAAATCACTTCTAGTAAATGTTGATCTCAGGTCGATGATGATGATGTTCGAAAGCCCGAAGCGATAGGAGATGTCCTTGAAGAACTCTGCTGCTTTGGTTGCCGTAGCCCTAACTAACGGCTTGTACTCGATCCACATGGAAAACTTATCGATAGCGACATATATGGAGCGAAATCCCCCTCTTGCCGTTTTAAATGGACCCACCATGTCCAGTCCCCATGTGGTGAAAGGCCACGATGCAGGGATGGTCTGCAACTCTTGGGCTGGTACATGTGTCTGCTTGGCAAAAAATTGGCATGCCTCGCATTCTCTGACTATCTTCTCGGCGTCCTGGACTGCTGTTGGCCAATAGAAACCTGCTCGGAAAATCTTGCCGACCAGAGTACGTGAAGCCGCGTGATTGCCGCACATGCCACTATGAGCCTCATGAAGGATCCTGAGACCCTCTTTCCTTGGGACGCATTTTTGTAGGACTTCGCTCCTGGTATTCTTGCGCATGAGTTTGCTGTCGACCAGGACATAACTTTTGGATCTTCTTACCAGGCGCTCGGCTTCTGTCCTATCTTCGGGGACCCTTGCTTCCAGTAGGTAATCAATGAACTGGGTTCTCCAGTCCTCTTCAGGGGTTGAAATATATGCCACTATCTGGTCGGTCGCGGAGATGCTGGTATCGCCATCAGTCTGTATGGAGGGGTTGAACAGATCCTAGATAAAAACGCCGGCGGGGACGTCGGACCGGGATGATCCGAGCTTTGACAATTCGTCGGTCGCCTGATTTTCGCTTCGAATGATATGATGGAATTCTATTCCGAGGAATTTCCCTTCGATTTTTCTGATTGCGGCGACGTAGGAGACCATTTTCTCATTGTTGCAGTCCCAGTCTTTGTTAACTTGGTTGATGACCAGGGCCGAGTCCCCGTAGACCATGATGCGATGGATGCCGAGCTCGGAAGCTATCTGGAGACCATGCAAGGCAGCCTCGTATTCGGCCGCGTTGTTGGACGCCATGAAGTGAATTCTCAAGACGTAATGGAGGCGCTCACCGGAGGGCGATATAAGGAGTATTCCGGCTCCAGCGCCGCTGATGCTGAGGGACCCGTCGAAGAACATTGTCCAATACTCTTCCTGTGCCGGATGCCAAGACTCTTGTATCTTTGTCCATTCAGCTATGAAGTCGGCGAGTACCTGCGACTTGACTGTTATTCGGCTGCGGAAATCAATGGAGTATGTTCCTAGCTCTACTGCCCATTTTAGGATCCGGCCGTTGGCGTCTTTGTTTCGGAGGATGCTACCCAGGGGGTATTCAGAGATTACTGCTATGGAATATCCTTCAAAATAGTGACGGAGCTTTCTTGAGGTGACGAGAATAGCGTATATCAATTTCTGCGCCGTTGGGTATCGGGTCTTGGACTCGTTGAGGACTTCACTGATGAAGTAAACTGGTCGCTGGACCGGATAGGTGTGACCGTCTTCTTCTCATTCAACGACGACGGCAGTACTAACGACATTAGTAGTCGCGGCGATGTAGATCAGCAATGTTTCACCCTTTTTAGGAGCTATGAGAAGCGGAGGACTCGTCAAGAAGCGTTTGAGTTCTCTGAAGGCCGTATCTGCCTCTTCCGACCAGGTAAACTTCTCGCCAGCTTTTAGTAACTTGAAGAATGGGAGGCCTTTCTCGCCCAGTCCGGAGATGAAACGGCTAAGGGCCGCCATGCACCCAGTGAGCTTTTGCATATCTTTGACATTGGTCGGAGGCTTCATCCTCATAACCGCGTTGATTTTTTCTGGGTTGGGGAGGATGCCCTGCTTGCTGATGATGTTACCGAGCAAGTTGCCAGATCGGACGCCGAATATACACTTGCCAGGATTAAGCTTCCATTGGGGAGGATGGCTTATACCGATGAGGTCTTCAGCCGTCCGAGTCTTGATGACGACGTCATCAACGTATGCTGCAGCGACGTCGGGGATAAGGTCATTCAGACAAGCTTGCATCGTCCGTTGGTAGGTTGCTCCAGCATTCTTCAATCCGAAAGACATGGTCTTGTAGCAATAAGCCCCGAAAGGGGTGATGAAAGGCGTCTTCTCTTGGTCTTCTTCCTTCAAAGCGATCTGATGGTATCCGGAGTAGCAGTCGAGGAAGCTGAGTAGCTCGCAACCTGCTGTTGAGTCGACGACTTCGTCGATTCATGGAAGACCGAAGGGGTCTTTAGGGCAGTGTTTGTTGAGATCGGTGTAATCAACGCACATTCTCCATTCATTATTCTTTTTTCTTACAAGCACCGGATTGGCTACCCAATCAGGGTGATACACCTCTCTGATGAAGTCGGCAGCTAAGAGCCGAGCTATCTCTACCCTAATGGTCTCCTTCTTGTCTGGAGAGAATCGCCGGAGTTTCTGCTTGGTTGGCTTGGCGGTCTTCGAGACATTCAAGGAGTGCTCGATCAACTTCCTGGGAATGCCGGGCATATCCGCTGGTTTCCATGCGAAAGTGCTTACGTGCTCCCTTAGGAAGCTAATGAGCGCATCTTTCTATTTGGGATCGAGGTCGGCCCCGATGCGAGTAGTCTTGTTTGGCTCGCCGGGGACCAGGATAACCTCCTTCGTTTCCTTGTTCTTGGTGGCTGATCTTGGTGGGGTCTTCTCTAGGATGACTTGGTCTTCTGGAGCTACTTGCTTTGCGTCCGCGGCACAGACGTTCATGAGTATGGATTCTTCGACAGCTTCCGCCATGGCAATGGCCTCTCGCTCGCAAGCATATGCAACTTGGAGATCGGCGCGAATGGAAAGGACGCCGTTCTCCGCTGGCATCTTCATAACGAGGTAGGTGTAGTTGGGGATGGCCCCGAACTTCGCCAGAGCTGGTCGGCCGAGGATAGCATGATAAGCGGCGTCGAAGTTGGCCACCAAGAAGTCGATGTGCTCGATACGGAAGCACTGTGGGTGCCCGAACTGAACCGGGAGGCTTATCTGCCCTCGAGGATATGATGGCTGCCCCGGGACGATACCCCAGAAGGGAGCCGATGTGGGCCGCAAGTCTTCTTCTTTCAGCCCGAGTTCCTTGGCAGCTCCGGAGAACAGGATGTTGAGGCCGCTGCCGCCGTCGATGAGCACCTTCCGAAAACGCGTCGTGCGTATGACCAGATTGACGATCAATGGAAAGCGACCCAAGTACGAAATCTGGGTCCATTGGTCGGCCCTGCTGAAGGTGATGTCTTGGTGGGACCAAGGAGGAAGCCTTGGATCAGCGATCGCGCTGTCGGAATTGGCAACGGAGTTGACACGTCTATTGACGAGTTTCTGCTCCCTCTTTGACTCGATAGCGGCGCGTCCACCGATGATGGTGGAAACGGTTCGGTGTGCGTCAGTGAAGCCTGGAGGCTTGTCCTTGTCGTTGCGCCGGTCCCTGTTAGACTCTACATGAGCCTTCTTCTTCTCTTCTGCTTGGAACTTCCTGGAGAAACCCTCGCACTCCCTCATGATGTGCTTGTGGTGCTTGTGGACGGGGCACTGGGCGTCGAGGAGCTTGGTGTAGGCCTCCTCGTAATTGCGCTTTGGGGCTGGTCGGGTGTTGTAAACTTGGTAGTGGCGGCGCCTCTCTCCAGCCCTGGAGTTCTCGGGTTCGTCGTAGCGGCGGTGTTCTGGGCGTCGTCGATGGTCGCGGTCATCGCGGCGGTAGTCTCTCCGAGGAGCTCGATCATCCTGGTGCCGATCAGTTCAGTGGCCCTCTTCTTGGTTCCGAGACTGGTCGGGGAAGCGAAGGCGACTGTGAATGGAGTGATGAGCTGCGTCGTTTCCATCGGCGTATTTGTTGGCGATGCGTAGCATCTCAGCAACGGTGGTCGGGCTGGTGCGGTATAATTTCTTCCGTAGTTCCTCGTCGGGCCTCGGGCCGCGCATAAACGCGGAAATGGCTTCTGCATCTGTGATGTCGGGGATGTCATTTCTGATTTCCGAGAAATGCCGGATGTAGTCTCGCAGGGAGTCCCGAGAGCCTTGCCGAAGTCTTTCAAGATCATACTTCGTGCCCGCTTGCTTGCAGGTGGCGCGGTAGTTATTGACGAACTGCTCCTTCAACTGATCCCAAGTGTCGATGAAGTTCGGCCTCAAACTATGAAGCCAGTTGTTGGCGGAGGCGCTGAGCATGACCGGGAGGTAGTTGGCCATCACATCCCTGTTTCCACCGGCGGCTTGGACGGCGATCTCGTAGACGTTGAGCCATTTGTTGGGATCGGCTCTTCCGTCGTAAGTCTTGACGCCGATAACTTTAGGAGGCCAGACAACTGCTCGGAGTGCCGGTGTGAATGGCAGTTCCGGGCGGTCTTGTCGTTGGGAAAGCCTTGCGTTTGATCATACTCTCTTCGTCACTCGGCCTCTGCTGAGTGTCTGGCTTCTCTCCTGTTCTCGATGCGGCCGCGTAGGTCTTTGGTCTTCAGCTTTGCGCGGAGATCGGATTGGTTCACCTCTTGGTCGCCGTCTCGCCGATGAGGTCTCCGACCACCGCGAGACATCTCGCCATCTTCGCCGACGAGCTCTGTAGCCGATGCCGTGCTATGAGATGGTGCTTGTCTTCCTTCGTTGATCTAGACCTGAGTTGCTTGGAGAAGAGCGGTGAGCCGTCTGAGCTCTGGAGTCTGGGGTAGCCTCTTGGCCTCGGCGATCGCGACGGTGACATTGGCGCTTGGAGTCGTGCAGACCTCGTACTGCCCGAGCATGCAAAATTCGGGCTCCAGATTCTTCACTACAGTCCTCCTCGCTTCAGCTTGCTGCTCGCGGCGTCATCTGTGATCGGCGTTCTTTGCCTCGTGGGCTGCTCGGGCTTCTTCGGACTCATTGGGCGACGGGTCGCTGTCGTTGCTGATGGCAAGGACCGGTCCCCCAAAGAATTGCTTGATGGGGGGTAGGTCGGCGGGAAGGCCACCCTCTTGATCATCATTGTCGGGGCGGACGTTGTCGGGGGTGATGAAGGAGCTGGTGCCGAACGTGTTGAGGCAGCGTTTGAGCGAAGCTGGAAGCTGCGTTTTGTAGCCTGAACGGCAAGTAGCCGTTCGAAGGACGATCCCCTCGAGGTCGCTCCTCGACGATGCGCTCGACAGGTATGATGGTGATGACCAGTGTTGTGTCATGGGACAGCGATGAGGGGCGGTGCGTCGTGGATGACACGGACTCCAGGATTTGGAGTCCCTCTGATAGCTTCTTGGTGACCCGATCTACAGATCCGATCAGGTCATCGTTGTCGATGTTTTTCCGAACATAGTGTGGCAGCCTTTTCGCCGGAGGAGATACGGAGGGGATCTGGGCTGCGTCCAGAATCACCCCTTCGCCGTTCGCGCTGACGACCCAAGTGATGGATCCCACTGTGAAGATCTGGCCTGGCGTCGGGAGCTTGATGGAGCTTGAAAAAATCACCTTGTTCGCCATGGAATCAGGTGGCACACCCCCAACCTGGCGCGCCAACTGTCGACGGAATACCGGCGATAGTCTACCGAGGGGTATGCCCGCGGTAGTAGATGAGACGGTGAGGGTGCGCCTGAGACGAACGAGGGAGCACAATTCGTGCGAGACAGAGATTTAGACAGGTTCAAGGCCGCCACGAGGCGTAATGCCCTACGTCCTGTATGTTGCTTGTGTTGTATTGCTAGTAGATTAGATGAATCGGGTAGACCCCCTACCCGCCTTATATAGTCCGGGGGGCAGAGTTACAAGTTGATCATGCCATACATAACAGATTACAATCCTAGCCGATCTGGGAAACCAATCGGCTAGATCCTAGGAAAGCTATTTCCTTGCCCGCCAAGGACTCGGCGGATATACGCGATCTCCTGGAGATCGTATGGGCGACGCGTCCTTGGTAGTTCAGGCCTGTTCGATAGACTTGGGCCAAGTATGACTATGCGGGTATACGGGCTTATACCCCGACAGTGTCCAAGGAGGATGTCATCAAGCACATGCTTTCGATGCCAATTTTAAATGGTCGGATCGGCAAATGGATCCTGGCGCTCTCAGAGTTTGACTTGAGGTTCGAATCGGCTAAGGCAGTCAAAGGCCAGGCGATAGCCGATTTCATCACACAGCATCACGGAGGATCGGCTAATGTAACAGATATAGCGCCATGGACTATGTTCTTTGATGGCTCTTCATGCAAACAAGGTGGTGGCGCCGGAGTAGTGCTCATCTCGCCACGGGGTGTGCGCTTTGAGTTTGCTTTCCAGATCGGACCGATTGTCATAAACAATCAGGATGAATATGAAGCCGCGTGGAAAGGTTTTCAGCTTCTACATGAAGCAAAGGCCGATGCAGTTGAGGTATTTGGCGATTCACAACTAGTCATCAACCAATTGCTCGGCCTGTATGAGTGTAAAGACGAGATACTCAGAGGCTATTATGATCAGTGTCAGGCTCTCATCAAGAAGTTCATGACAGTATCTCTCTGTCACATCCCCAGGGCCCAGAACCAGGAGGCTAATCGGCTGGCGCAGAACGCGTCGGGTTATCGGCCGATGCAGGAGATTTGCAACAGCGAGCAATCAGCTGATGACTGGAGGGGCAAGATAGCAGGTTACCTGGCAAATCCTTCACAATATGTCAACAGAAAGCTAAGGTACAAAGCCACCAAATACGTGTTGCTGGATCGTCAGTTGTATTACAAGACTGTTGAAGGAGTGCTGCTCAAATGCCTGTCGACAGAGGAATCAATGAAACTGATGAGCGAGGTACACGATGGACTCTGCGGTGCACATCAATCGGCTCACAAGATGAAGTGGATCATCAGGAGGACTAGTTACTATTGGCCTACGATGCTGGAAGATTGTTTCAAATATTATAAAGGGTGTCAAGAATGCCAGAAGTTCAGAAATATGCAGAAGTCTCCAGCCTCTGCTATGAATCCTATAATCAAGCCATGGCCGTTTAGAGGATGGGGTATTGATCTAATCGGCCAAATCTACCCACCATCGAGCAAGGGTCAAAAATGGATCCTGGTGGTGACTGATTACTTCACCAAGTGGGTAGAAGCCATTCCTTTCAGGAATGCCACTTCAGCTGACGTGATCGAATTTGTAAAGGAGCACATTATTTACAGGTTTGGCATACCTCAGACGATCACAACCGATTAGGGGACGATGTTCACTTCAGAGGAGTTTATGACCTTCGCCGATGACATGGGCATCAAGATTTATAATTCATCGCCATATTATGCCCAAGCCAACGGACAAGCAGAAGCTTCCAATAAAATTTTGATCAAGGTCATCAAGAAAAAGATTGAGCAGAACCCTAGAAAATGGTATTTGCATCTGAGCGAGGCGCTATGGGCATATCGCATGGCACAGCATGGATCGATCAAAGCTTCACCTTATGAGCTAGTCTATGGACACGCTGCTGTCCTGCCATGGGAGATTCAGTCTGAGACACGGCGCGTCACGTTGCAAAACAAGCTTACAGCCGGTGAATACAAAGACATTATGATGGACAGTCTAGAAGATTTGCACTGTCATCGGCTTAAGGCTTTGGAATACATTGAAAGGAACAAGGTATGGGTGGCCAAGTATTACAACACTAAGGTAAGAAGCAAGAGCTTCACCGAATCAGAGCTAGTATGGAAAGTCATTCTGCCTATTGGTACGAAAGATAGCCGATTCGGTAAGTGGTCGCCAAACTGGGAAGGCCCGTATCGAGTGGTTGAATGCGCCCCGGGTAATGCTTACATCCTTGAGGATTTAGAAGGACAGAGACTCGCCAGGGCCATCAACGGGAAGCATCTGAAGAAATACTACCCTAGCATCCCAGTTGGGGGGTGATAGCCGATTCATGTGAATCTGGCTCTAACAGCCGATGCCGTGTAAGCGGGTCGCCTTCAGGACAAAAATGGCCGACATCGTAGTAACGAGTCGCCCTTAGCACAAAAATGAAATACCCTCGATGGGGTGTAACAGCCGATGCGATAAGCATCGCCTTTAGTTTAAAAAAGAAAAATAATAAAGGAAAATGTATATGTATCCGGACACATATGGAAATCAGATTGATGCTTTTGAAGAAAGTTTTATTTCTGATTGTGCTTACAGGAGCCCTATTACATTCTAATCATGCGTGGCTTTATCTATGATGTCCTGGGCGTCGGTGACAGCCACGACCTCGTCGGCGTGAGGGAAGAAGTTCGCCAGTTGGGCGCTGGCCTCCTCCATATTCTGGCCCTCCGGGAACCCGGCTCGACGGCCTCCAGAGCAATGCCGGAGTGGAGTCGCGCGGCCGTGAGAGCCCAGTGGCGCCGTGACGAACGCCGGCTATGGCCACCTGGGAGACGCGGTGGTGAACATCCAGGAGCCGCTCCGCCTGCGTGTTGCCACGGGCATTGATGGCATTGGTGGCAGCCTCGGCGGCCACACGCAACTCTTCAAGCCGCGCGGTCAGGGCTGCAAAAGAAAGAAGTGTCAGAATGAAGGTGATCGTCAGCGCGTCACAATTCAAGATGTTACCGGCCACTGCAGCGTCCGATTCGGCGAGTTGGGCTTGCACCCTGGCCACCTCGGTTTCGGCGGCCTTAAGGGCAGCGGCTTAGGCTTCGGTGACACCCTGCAGCCGGCCATTCTCCTTCGTAGCCTCTGAGTAGAGGTTACGGTACTCCACCATTTGGTGATGGAATCGGCGACCGTCGGGGGCGGTGTAGGACCCGTCAGAAGACCCCGATTCTGATCCAGCGCTCGGGGCCGGATCTTGAGGGGGTTCCTAAGGAGGCGCAGCTCAGAGAGGCCGGGTGTCTACGCCAATCGGTGCTCCCGGTGGGAAAGGAATCACGCGGGTCTGACTGAAGGTTGACAAAGAAGCAGATGTGTCAGAATTGAAAGAAAACCAATGTCTTGGGTACAGACTGATTTACCTGCTGAAGATGGCTAACTGCCGGGGTGTCACCCAGCGATGACGGCCGTGATGCGGGTTAGCAGCGGTGTCCGCGCCAGGGGTAGCTCCGGCGGCTGCAGGAACAGACTGGGACGGCCCGGCACCGGTTCCCGAACCTCCGACGCCGGCAGTTCCCGCATCACTACGCAAGACGGTGATGGTCAGATTAGATCAGTGTATCAAGAAGTGAGCAGCAGCCTTACCCTAACCAGGCTCGCAGGTGATGCCTCCGTTCACCCACGGCTCGCAGGCTCCGGCTGAAGTTGTCACTTTCGGCGAAACTCGAGGCCGGCCGCTTGCCGTGGTTTCCGTCGTTAGCCATGGATTTGGTTTTGGGGATTTGTTTTCTCTGATCTAAGGAGACAAGGCCGGGTGAGCAAAGGCTTTGATGTTGCGGTTGCTCGCCCAGGCCGAGCGTGTATTTATAAAGATGAGGGCATCGAGGCGGTTTCCTCCTTGGAAGGCGAGACGACGCGGCGGATTTTAGGTTGCGGTTAATCCGTGTTTCTTGAATCCGGAACCTTAATGCTGGTTATAATCAAATTTTTGTGGCTGATGAAGACATCCCGAAGACTGCCTCCAGGTGCCCTGGTGTGCTTGGTTTGTTTGAATGGGTGGTCATGACGTTTGGTTTGAAGAATGCCGGTGCAACTTATCAGAGAGCTATGAATTACATATTTCACAAGTTGATTGGCAAAATCGTTGAAATCTATGTAGATGACGTGGTGGTGAAATTCAAGAGCTATAAGGATCACCTGGCCGATCTAAGGGCCACTCTGGAGTGCACAAGGAGACATGGTTTGAAGATGAATCCTAACAAGTGTGCATTTGGCGTGTTGGCTGGCGAATTTCTGGGATTCATGGTCCACCGCAAAGGGATAGAGATCGGCTGCAAGAGCAGGAAGGCGATCGATGAACTTGTACCTCCAACCAACAAGAAGGAGTTGCAATCCTTGCTCGATAAGATTAACTTTATCAGAAGGTTCATCGCCAACTTATCAGAGAAGGTGCTGCCGTTCTCGCCATTGTTGAAGCTCAAGAATGATCAAGAGTTCAAATAGGGTGACGTGCAACAGAAGGCTTTTGACGAAATCAGGGAATACATGAAAACTCCACCTGTCTTAGTACCACCACGGACAGGGAAGCCTTTTAAGTTGTACGTGATGGCCGAAAGCCAAACTATTGGATCGGCCCTTTTTCAAGAGTTTGAAGGGAAGGAGAGAGCAGTTTTCTACCTGAGCAAGCAGCTCCTTGACCCTGAGACAAGATATACACCGACCGAGAAGTTGTGCTTGTGCCTATTCTATTCATGCACCAAGTTGAGGCACTACTTGCTTGCCTCGGAGTGTGTGGTGGTGTCCAAGGAGGATGTCATCAAGCACATGCTTTCGATGCCGATTTTAAATGGTCGGATCGGCAAATGGATCCTGGTGCTCTCAGAGTTTGACTTGAGGTTCGAATCGGCTAAGGCAGTCAAAGGCCAGGCGATAGCCGATTTCATCACACAGCATCACGGAGGATCGGCTAATGCAACAGATATAGCGCCATGGACTATGTTCTTTGATGGCTCTTCATGCAAACAAGATGGTGGCGCCGGAGTAGTGCTCATCTCGCCACGGGGTGTGCGCTTTGAGTATGCTTTCCAGATCGGACCGATTGTCACAAACAATCAGGCTGAATATGAAGCTGCGTGGAAAGGTTTTCAGCTTCTACATGAAGCAAAGGCCGATGCAGTTGAGGTATTTGGCGATTCACAACTAGTCATCAACCAATTGCTCAGCCTGTATGAGTGTAAAGACGAGATACTCAGAGGCTATTATGATTAGGGCCAGGCTCTCATCAAGAAATTCATGACGGTATCTCTCTGTCACATCCCCAGGGCCCAGAACCAGGAGGCTAATCGGCTGGCGCAGAACGCGTCGGGTTATCGGCCGATGCAGGAGATTTGCAACAGCGAGCAGATCAGCTGATGACTGGAGGGGCGAGATAGCAGGTTACCTGGCAAATCCTTCACAACGGGTCAACAGAAAGCTAAGGTACAAAGCCACCAAGTACGTGTTGCTGGATCGTCAGTTGTATTACAAGACTGTTGAAGCAGTGCTGCTCAAATGCCTGGGGACAGAGGAATCAATGAAGCTGATGAGCGAGGTACACGATGGAGTCTGTGGTGCACATCAATCGGCTCACAAGATGAAGTGGATTATCAGGAGGACTGGTTACTATTGGCCTACGATGCTGGAAGATTGTTTCAAATATTATAAAGGGTGTCAAGAATGCCAGAAGTTCAGAAATATACAGAAGTCTCCAGCCTCTGCTATGAATCCTATAATCAAGCCATGGCCGTTTAGAGAATGGGGTATTGATCTAATCGGCCAAATCTACCCACCATCGAGCAAGGGTCACAAATGGATCCTGGTGGCGACTGATTACTTCACCAAGTGGGTAGAAGCCATTCCTTTAAGGAATGCCACTTCAGCTGACATGATCGAATTTGTAAAGGAGCACATTATTTACAGGTTTGGCATACCTCAGACGATCACAACCGATCAGGGGACGATGTTCACTTCAGAGGAGTTTATGACCTTCGCCGACGACATGGGCATCAAGATTTATAATTCATCGCCATATTATGCCCAGGCCAACGGACAAGCAGAAGCTTCCAATAAAATTTTGATCAAGGTCATCAAGAAAAAGATTGAGCAGAACCCCAGAAAATGGTATTTGCATCTGAGCGAGGCGCTATAGGCATATCGCATGGCACAGCATGGATCGATCAAAGCTTCACCTTATGAGCTAGTCTATGGACACGCTGCTATCCTGCCATGGGAGATTCAGTCTGAGACATGGCGTGTCACTTTGCAAAACAAGCTTACAGCCGGTGAATACAAAGACATTATGATGGACAGTCTAGAAGATTTGCACTGTCATCGGCTTAAGGCTTTGGAATACATTGAAAGGAACAAGGTACGGGTGGCCAAGTATTACAACACTAAGGTAAGAAGCAAGAGCTTCACCGAATCAGAGCTAGTATGGAAAGTCATTCTGCCTATTGGTACGAAAGATAGCCGATTCGGTAAGTGGTCGCCAAACTGGGAAGGCCCGTATCGAGTGGTTGAATGCGCCCCGGGTAATGCTTACATCCTTGAGGATTTAGAAGGACAGAGACTCGCCAGGGCCATCAACGGGAAGCATCTGAAGAAATACTACCCTAGCATCCCAGTTGGGGGGTGATAGCCGATTCATGTGAATCTGGCTCTAACAGCCGATGCCGTGTAAGCGGGTCGCCTTCAGGACAAAAATGGCCGACATCGTAGTAACGAGTCGCCCTTAGCACAAAAATGAAATACCCTCGATGGGGTGTAACAGCCGATGCGATAAGCATCGCCTTTAGTCCAAAAAAGAAAAATAATAAAGGAAAATGTATATGTATCCGGACACATATGGAAATCAGATTGATGCTTTTGAAGAAAGTTTTATTTCTGATTGTGCTTACAGGAGCCCTATTACATTCTAATCATGCGTGGCTTTATCTATGATGTCCTGGGCGTCGGTGACAGCCACGACCTCGTCGGCGTGAGGGAAGAAGTTCGCCAGTTGGGAGCTGGCCTCCTCCATATTCTGGCCCTCCGGGAACCCGGCTCGACGGCCTCCAGAGCAATGCCGGAGCGGAGTCGCGCGGCCGTGAGAGCCCAGTGGCACCGTGACGAACGCCGGCTATGGCCACCTGGGAGACGCTGTGGTGAACATCCAGGAGCCGCTCCGCCTGCGTGTTGCCACGGGCATTGACGGCATTGGTGGCAGCCTCGGCGGCCACACGCAACTCTTCAAGCCGCGCGGTCAGGGCTGCAAAAGAAAGAAGTGTCAGCATGAAGGTGATCGTCAGCGCGTCACAATTCAAGATGTTACCGGCCACTGCAGCGTCCGATTCGGCGAGTTGGGCTTGCACCCTGGCCACCTCGGTTTCGGCGGCCTTAAGGGCAGCGGCTTAGGCTTCGGTGACACCCTGCAGCCGGCCATTCTCCTTCGTAGCCTCTGAGTAGAGGTTACGGTACTCCACCATTTGGTGATGGAATCGGCGACCGTCGGGGGCGGTGTAGGACCCGTCAGAAGACCTCGATTCTGATCCAGCGCTCGGGGCCGGATCTTGAGGGGGTTCCTGAGGATGCGCAGTTCAGAGAGGCCGGGTGTCTACGCCAATCGGTGCTCCCGGTGGGAAAGGAATCACGCGGGTCTGACTGAAGGTTGACAAAGAAGCAGATGTGTCAGAATCGAAAGAAAACCAATGTCTTGGGTACAGACTGATTTACCTGCTGAAGATGGCTAACTGCCGGGGTGTCACCCAGCGACGACGGTCGTGATACGGGTCAGCAGTGACGTCCGCGCCAGGGGTAGCTCCGGCGGCTGCAGGGACAGCCTGGGACGGCCCAGCACCGGTTCCCGAACCTCCGACGCCGGCGGTTCCCGCATCACTGCGCAAGACGGTGATGGTCAGATTAGATCAGTGTATCAAGAAGTGAGTAGCAGCCTTACCCTAACCAGGCTCGCAGGTGATGCCTCCGTTCACCCAGGTTCGCAGGCTCCTGCTGAAGTTGTCACCTTCGGCGGAACTCGAGGCCGGCCGCTTGCCGTGGTTTCCGTCGTTAGCCATGGATTTGGTTTTGGGGATTTGTTTTCTCTGATCTAAGGAGAGAAGGCCGGGTGAGCAAAGGCTTTGATGCTGCGGTTGCTCGCCCAGGCCGAGCTTGTATTTATAAAGATGAGGGCATCGAGACGGTTTCCTCCTTGGAAGGCGAGACGACGCGGCGGATTTTAGGTTGCGGCTAATCCGCGTTTCTTGAATCCGGAACAGTTGCCAGATCAGGGAGACGAAGCGCCGCCATCAGTGGTCGCACACCGATCGGTTTTTTTGGATCAGGCTGCCTAGCCGATCCTATTGTGAGTGCCCGCAAGCCGATTCGTAGTGAATCAGACTGAGAGATTAACTCTGAGGGAAAGCAGAACAAAGCCGATGCTAAGACGCAGGCCGATAAGCCGATTCATATGTGGAACGGATCAGGCTGAGTAATCGATTCTAAGGTACAATGCAGGTCTGAGAGCCGATTCGCATGCAGAAACGTATCAGACCGAACAAGTCGATTCGAAACAGGACGAAGCCGATATTAAGGTATGAATCCAAAGGCAGATCAGGCTAAATGTTCAAACTCAGGATGAAACAGCACGAGAACAAAGTTGCAAATAGAAAAGAACATGCCAAGTAGTACACCCATCATGTTACAAAGTCAATAAAGATCGGATCAGTTCCACTAATTCAGCATGGAGTGCATGGCCAGCCTGCAACAATTGTTGATCTCGGTTTTCAGTGGACTGCAACAGATCCAGGCGTTGGCATGTCTTCCTGCCTGCAACGACCAAGCTGCTAATTTCCTTCTTTTTCTGGGAGAGCTCGATCGTGCTGGTGGAAATGGTGATTTCGTGCTCACTGATAGCCGACTCAACTGCTTCCAGTTCTTTCCTCAGTTGGTCTCGTCTCATTTTCAATGTTTCCAGTTCTGTTTCAGCTGTGCCGATTGAAGATTTGAGCAGCCTGGCTCGATCGGCTAATCCAGTGGCCTCTTGTCTGTTGGCCGATTTGTTGCTCCTCAGCTGTTCAAGCTCTGCCAGGTTCCCATGAGCAGTGATAATCCCTGATGCCATAACTTTAAGATCACCGAGTCTCTGCTGGGATTTTAAGGCTGTCAGATTGGGTTGCTGCTGGACAAGTTCAATTATTTGATCAACCAGTCCGGGATTGGAGGCCAGAGCAACTAGATCACCCTCTAGGTGGGGTAGAAGTGCACTCAGCCAATTGCTAAAATCTGGCTCTGAAAGCTTCTCGGAGGAAGAGGCAAGTTCGTCTCTATCACAGAATTCTTCTATGTCAAATGAATAGCCAGGAGACGAAGGCTTTGGTACCTGCAATACATACATTCTCTCATCAGAAAAGGTACAATATAGATTAATTGTTTTCTGGCAGAGACAGGATACCTGAATGAGGCCTGAGGTCTATAGGGTTGATGCCGATGTTGCTTGTTCGACTAAGACAGTTTTGTCTCTTGCGGCATGCGGATCCTCAGCTGTCATTGTCTCGGGCAGATGGGTTTCTGCAAACCAGAAGTAAGAGCAGTATGGAAGCAAGGATAATTGCTAACAGCTGAATAGGAGTTACCTGGATTCCTCTCAGGGGGAGACTCCTCTTCTTCAAGGTTCGCCCAGACTTCATCGGAAGGGCTGTTTGGCTGTATTTTTGAAAAGAAGATTTGGTCAGTCAGGGCATCTGCATCGAGGAGAGAAAAGCCCAACGAGTAGTACCTGAGTTTTGGCTCCTTCTTCCTGGATCCCTTCTCCTTGAGCAGCTGACTCTTCATGGCCGGTGGATTCTGGTGATTCTTCGGCCGGTTTCTCTCCTAAGGTATCTTGAATCGGCTGGGGTTTCACCTGGTAAAAGCCGATTTAGGGATCGGAGCATACTGCAGTAAAGGAAGGTCGATGCCAGTTCTGGATACCTGAACTTTTTTTATCGAACGGCGTTTCTTGGGTGCTTGCTTTTGAAGCTGAGATGCAGCTGGTCGTTTTGAGGCAGAAGGGGGCGTCAGTACAACAGGGCCTGACATTAGTTGTCGCAGCGTCGGTGCTCGAGAACCTAGCCTCGCTGTCGGACAAGGGGGATAGTATTCCACTCGCTCTAGTGGGTTGGATGATGGGTCCTGCGACAAACATCTGTCAGGTAACATGTCTGACTAAAGCCATTTTACTGGAATCGGCTGAGAACACTTACTGCTCAAGAAGATTTGAAGTTCGAGTCCAGGGCTCTGCACTTGTCGTGGACAGTCTGGCAGAACAGGTGAGTGTGCAGTCACTGCCACCAGTCATCAAAACTCTGATGGGTGATGCAGACTTGATTCCACGGCTTCGGCGAGAATGTGGGCAGGTTTGCTCCAAGTTGGAAAATTCTGCCAGCCTGAAGAAGCTCTGTAACATTCTCCCTGGGTTTCAAGGTATTCAAGAAAGGGAGCCGAGGGGGCAATTGGCCAAAGCCTAGCTATCTTGCCGCTATGTTTGGGTGGTAAAATTCATAAGAGGGATAGCTAGTTGGCTTGCCGCTTGCGCTCCGAAGGTGTTTGAAGTCTACCGGCAAGACACAAGGTTTTATGATTGCATTCAGCATTCTGGTAGCCTCGTCATCAGAGCACCCGTTGTTGAACTTGAAGCTGGAGGGCGCTGGAAATTCATCTTCATCCTCATAGGGGAACCAGGTAGTAACCTTTGGTCCCAAGCCCCTGTATAATGTTTCCAGCATGTTGCCCTTTGTAGTTGGGATGGTTATGGCAGAAGCAGCTTCACCATAGCTTTGACAGCCTCTGGTTTTTGGATCCTCTTCTTCTGAGTACTCGGTGGATGGAAAGCTGAGACCCTAGAGTTGTGTTCTTACCAGCTTGTGCAGATACAGGTTGAGCCACAGCTGTACTAGCCACCAAGGTCCTGTTATGCATGTGATCAAGGAGCTGAACACCCGGTTCATAAGCCTGTATGTTGCACCCAACAGGAGTTTGCCCAGGGGGATGGAGTGCCCTTGAGTCAGTTTCTCTGCCAAGACCCGATAAGGGTATGCTGGTCTGGCAGTGGCACCACAGAACACGAATCTCTCAAGCCACATGGTCAGAAACGCGACGTGTTCTTTCTCGCTGACGGAAGAGGAGGTTTTCTGGTGGTGTTGAACATAGCCACTCCACCCTTTGTATGTGTCCAGCTTCGGGAAGTACGGGTCCTTCTTGCCACTGGTGCAGAGATCCCAGAAGTCATACGATCCAGTGATTTGAAGCCTGGTGAGCATATGGATATCGCCCAGGGTAATGGTTTTTGGACCGTCTCCGAATACAAAAGCGTTCGGGGAGTTGGACCAAAAGTGACTGGCGGCTATCAGGAGCGGCTCATTCTTTGCCATCTCTGATAATGATAGGTCAAGACATTGGCTCAGATGGTGCATCTCCCAGTCCGCGCGTTTCTTCGCCGCGACGCGGAGGAACCAGTTCCTCCATCCAGCAGGTATGCTCGGCCAGTTTCTGAAGGACTTGGCCCAGGAAGAGGCGCCTATCATGGAGCTTCGGAATGGGAACTAGTTAGTTTCTTGAACGATGAAGTCTTTGGGGACCAGATCGCCCATTGTACCCAGGTAGTAGGTGTTGGGGATGTCCATCAGCGGAATCAGAATATCGTTCCTCAGTGCCTGGATTTGAAATTCGTACTCAATAAGGTTGAAGAGGGATTCACAAATCAGGAGGTGGATCGATGAAATTGATACCTCAGGGACCTCGGATGGAGTCGCCATTAGCTTAGGGATGGCTTGACGGCGGCGAATCGAAGCTGACGGCGGCGGATTGAAGCCCGTGGTGGAAATTGCGATGGTTTAGGGTTTTGTTTTGGTGCGAAAGTTTGAAGCGCCGAGAGGGAAGCTGCAGTTTGACTATTTGAAGGCTCAAGTGCTAATTTCGGAATAAACCAGTTTATTCCAAAATTGGGGGCATGTGTTAACACCAAATTTTGGGCTGGGAGCCGATAGCCGATACCAGAGGAAGATAGCCGATCCCGGAAGCAGATTCCGTTCAGCGGAAGGAAGGAAACAGCCGATTGCACGGTGAATCGGTTATCGGGCCAAGGTGACAGGAGGCGCGCAGCGTCAGTATTGATGACATCATCCGGAGTCCGCGCCGCCAGGGTGCGATCACGATCGGAGTCCATTATGCAAAGAGAAGGTTGGACTCTAAGTTACCTTAGATATAGGATAGTTTGTTAGTTTCCTTATCTATTGATGAGTTGTAATTCGACTAGGACTCTATCTATGCTCAGGGTATAAATATAAGCCCTCAGCTATTGATATCAACAACACAACATCAATACAACACAACTTTCGGCTCCGGCCAACAAACCCTAGAGTCAGTCGAGTCCGGCGAGTTACTTCATCCAGGCTGGGTGTCATCCGGTGGACGCAGACTTGCTTGTAAGTATCGTCAACCCCCTGTTAAACTATGTCTTTTTAGAGTCATCCGGTGGACGTGGAAGCATGGCGGACCAGGGTCCTTGCTAAACTCTGTTTCTTTGGCGTCATCCGGTGGACGCGGGAAGCATAATGAGTCAAGGATGATTCACGCTGGTTTACTCGATTAATCTGTGTTAACCGTCATCCGGTGGACGAGATGCAGATTATGATGGTTTTCACGCGCGGATTAGTTATCGATTCGTGTTTGTTTGCTTGATTAATCTATTAGTTAATGTCATCCGGTAGACAGGCTATAGATTGAGATAGTTTGCATGCATGGATTAATTATCGGCTCTAGCTAAATATGGCAATTTAGTTAGATTCATTAAGTTATCGGTATTGTTTGTTTAAATTGATTTACCTTATTATAACAATATCTCTGCCCGATCAAGATTGATAGATTTGGCTTTAGATTTACTTGAATCTGATTGTCGTTTATGCTTTCTCACGTTACCATGATGATCGGTTCCATGCTCACATCGGCTAACTCCTATCAATCTTGTTCGTTACATGTTGTACGTTCGGTTCTAGTTGAGACATAAGTGGTTCTGAGGTTATCGTAAGTCTTATTTTCGTGTCCTTGTTTAAGTTAAACTGAGTGTCATCCGGTGGAACAGGTTTAACCTGAACAAGGTTCGCTAGATTAAACTTGCTTTAATTTGAGGTCTGTTTATGACTACGCTAGCATTCGTTCATGCTTCATGGACCCTGCATCGGCTAAAGAGCCGATTCAGTTATGCTTTCACGAATAGATCATGCATATAGACTTATTTGGATATCAAACGATCTAGCTTTGTTTGCTGGGTTTGTTGAAGCCCGCTGGCCGTTAGACTAGGTGAACGCAGACTTGGTGAACTTAGTGAAGAGGGTTTACTAAAGCCGCCGGCCTTCTAGACCAACTTTAGTAGATCTCTACTTGTTTGATGTACAGATCAGATCTGTACACGTGATCTATTTTCTTTTATACACATTAACCGAATTAGATCGGCTAGCGCATTATTACCTTCATATGAATATCCTGATAGCCATTTTACTTCATTATTATACTATCGGTTCATAACATGACGGAATCGGCTTTCTAGTCGATCTCCGATTATACTGGCTCTTTGAGTTATACAGTTGGAACTATCTGGACTCACCAGTTAGTTCCGCCTTGGGTTACTGATTATATCTGTTTCCTTGTCAATTGCAGGTCAAATTGACTGGCATGCTTGGGTGTTACCGACACTCTCAGACCGGGTCCGAAGCTAGCTGGATCTGCGAGAGCTTTACTGCTTTCAAGGGTCGTTTCCGGCTTCGCTGGTGTGTTGAGCTTAGGAAACCACTTTTTGCGCCAACAACAGTCTTCAATATAATCTTGGAATCTCTCCCATGCTTCAGTGAATGATTTCTCATGTTGCTGTTGAAAGCTTGAGATTTTCCCATGCAAAGGATTTGTCTTGCCTGTAGGAAAGAACTTTGTCAGGAAAGCAGTTGAGCATCGGTCCCATGTAGTGCTCGTCTTTGTTGGTGTAGAACCACTGCTTAGCTTTCTCCAAAAGTGAAAATGGGAAAAGATGGAGTAAAATAGCATCTCTTGGTACTCCTCTGATCGTGAAGGTGCTGCAGATCTCTAAAAAGTGTTGTAAGTGTGCACTTGCATCTTCATGAGTTTTTTCACAAAATTGACTGGCTTGAACCATGGTGATAAGAGTAGGCTTGAGCTCGAATCCATTCTCCCCCGTGTTGACTGCTGATGCAGTCCAGATATTTTCTGTTGTTGGGGCAGAGAACTCGCGCAGTGTCTTCTCAGCCATGTCTTCAAACACAGGAGATAAATCTTCTCTTAAGTGTACTTCTTCCAATGTTGGAGCTGGTTCCTTTGATGAACTAACTTGATCAGCGATGGGTGTTCTTGCTGGTAGCTTGAAATTGTCCCTCGCCTCTACAAACTTCTTTCTTCTCAAGAGTTTCTCTAGATCGTCAATGAAATTGTTTGGAAGAGAAAAACCATTCATTCATCACCCTGCATAAAATAAGTAATTGATAAAAAACAAGGGTGTGCCTGTTTGAGTTAGAGATCAATCGGTAACACAATCTTATCCATGATGCATATGTGTTATCAATATTTCCTAAGTTTAATGTGCCTTCCTCGGCAACGGCGCCAAAAATGCTTGTTGACATCTACTAACGTCGCCCAATATAACTTTATAACTTTTAACACTAGAGACGAGATTAGAAAATGTATGGTATTTAATTAACTGATCATTAGCAACTAGCCACTTATCTATTACCAATATTCTTTAGCATGAACTGGGTTGTCAATCCTGATTATATATGCTAAGAATAAATAAAGGTTTTACATATTATTCCATGTGACTAGGCAGAAATATAAATAAATATAAACTAAGAACAATTCTGCAAGCGGACAGATAATTATACCATTGTAACATTTTACCTAGGAGTTCTACCAGGTTGTCGATTTATATTTATACCACTGGGAAGGACTAGGATAAACTACAATCTATTATATTGATAACAACCATATACAATGAATAAGTGAAATTACCAATGTCATATACTCTACTCATAACATGTAGAGGTCACAAGATAATAAAGATAAATAGAGTGACAAGTATGATCAAGCATCATTAATAATGATAAACACCAGAGCACTTTCTAGTCATAGTAATAGCTAGCCAATGGATAAACTAAGGAATTAATATCTAAGGTAATTCTATAACTACGTCAATGAATAACTCTAACTAGTGCAATTATATCTAGCAATCATTGTCAGATTAGTCCTATATCATGATCACATGCAAAGGGCATCATTTAGGAAAGGTATGAAACAGAGTCATCACCCAACTTCGTGACCGTGCTTGCTTGCCTACATACGGGGAGTGGACTACAGAGGAATCAACGTAGCTGTCACCTACGCGAACTACCACACGACCCGGCACATCAAGGTGCACTCATAGATAAATGAAATATCTAGACACCACGTCTACACATTGTTCATCATCTACCCAACGATCATTTGGATAAACGCTATACGAGCAATTACATGAATTCAATAAGATCAAACCAACTATACTAGACATATAATTAAAGTAGACAAAGACTAATGTAATCAAGAACATATGAACTATTAAGAACAATGTTTCCCTAATCATAATGAAGAATACAATAATAGAGAAAGAACTAGAATTATACCGAACTCTGCGCTCCAGACAATCGCCGGGGCTCCAGATCCCGCCGAAGAACTAGATCTCCTCTACTCTCTAATCTAACTAGGCTAGAACTATGAACTAGAAGGCTCTTGATGAACTAGTAGGCTCTTGATGGCTTGAAGACTTGTTGCCTTTGATGAATGATTGATTGATGCCTCCAAGGGGTCTGCCCCTCTATTTATAGCCCGGTGAGATGAATGTGCGCCATAGGATCAAACCGACCTAAACATAGGGCCGAGATGACTCCTAAGAGGTGGCGGAAGAAGACTCCAGAAGGCAGCGGCGAAACCCTGGGGGGCGCCGCCCAGCTCCACCCCAGGGCCAGCCGGCCCCACTTGGCCAGGGTTCGGGCCCCGGTTGCTCGGGTGTGTTCCAGATGCTTCTAGTATTCTCGTGATGATGTTTCCTTCGCGGTTAAGTTTCGTGTCTTTTATGCTCTTTAATCCTTCTTTTATGTTTTTCTGGAATAGTTCCTGGAAAATACAGAACATGCAAAACTCATGAGAATTGTCAGTTAAAACCCTAGACTAGTATGTTTTCATGTATTTTTTGTGTCTAAAGTTCTAATAAAAGTTGACGTTATCAACCGTCAACAGTTTTCATCCAAGGGAGATCAAGTGATGAGCCAAGGATTCATGGGCCCACATGTCATCCCCTACGGGCCACAAACCGTCTTTCCAAGCAACAACCGATGTGCCAACCGACTTGGGAGAGTGATGGAAGGCCGTTGGATGCGAAAGGCGGTGAATCATAGGGCGGCCGCCCTACCCACCCGGGCGCCCGCCGCCTCACCTGCTCCAAACCGACTCCAACCTCCCCTACAAGTACCCCAGGGGCCCCTAAACACTATAAATAGGGGTTATTTGATCTTTGTAGGCAGACTATGAAGCTTAAGTGAGATAGATACTTAGATACAAAAGATAGTCTCAAGTAGAATGTGTAGTACCTCTACACATTAGAGAGTGAGAGAGTCACTTCTCTGAAGAGAAGAAGAGGAGTACGAGGAGGAGCCGGGCTTGTCGGCAACTTCTTCTATGGTGCACCTTTGCGCTTCTTTATGGTAATAAAGTCCCACTTTCTTATTTAATTATTGTTATACTTTAAGTATGTGTTTGCTTGTCTCACTGCTTGGTTAGAATGCTCTAGTTCTTGGATCCGAGTTAGAGTAGTAAGTTTATAGATTAAGCGCGGTGCTTAGGCTATATCTTACCCGTGAGTGTGGCTAGGCCCATGGATAGTAGTGGTAGGTTCTAGGTGGTGACAGCCCTAGGATCCTCTGGATTCCACCACGTTCGGCCTAGTTTTATCATCGTAGAGCTTTGGGATGTACGGTGCCTAATCAGTCCTACCCTGGGCGAGTTTAGGACTTTGCATGCTCACAGTAAACAAGTCTTGGTATATCATATAATTATTCGGGGCTATCATTCAGAACTTCTCTTTCTACCCAATCCTTAGATCTCATCTCCCTTCACACACGTTCCTTGTGGATTCGATATAACCTGGGACTACTCCTAGGGAAAAGCTACATCTGACAGCCGTGCACTTGCGGTCATTTTCGTGTGCCACCCCAGGTGTCAACAACAATCTTGATGACGTGAGAGGACCTCAATTAGTTTATGCTATGAAGAACATGGACATTGGTGACATAAGGCCAAGACAAGTTGAAGAAAATGATGATCAAGATGTCACCCCTCCTATTGTGCAAGTTGAAAATGATGAAAATCAAGCAAGCTCAAGTGACTCTCAAGCTCAAGCTCATGATCATGATCAAGACCAAGTTCAAGGTGCTAGTTCGTCTCATGTGCTCCAACCAACTCATATTACAAGAGACCATCCTGTAGATCAAATTATTGGTGACATTAGTAGAGGTGTGCAAACAAGGTCAAGGGTAGCTTCTTTTTGTGAGCACTATTCTTTTCTCTCACAAGAAGAGCCTACTAACATTGAGAAGGCTCTCAAAAATGAAGATTGGATAAATGCAATGCACGAAGAGCTAAACAACTTTGAGAGAAATCAAGTATGGGAATTAGTTTCAAGACCAAGCAAGCACAATGTGATTGGTACCAAGTGTGTCTTTCGGAATAAGCAAGATCAAGATGGGATTGTTATGAGGAACAAAGCTAGATTGGTTGCATAAGGTTACACTCAAATTGAAGGCTTAGATTTTGGAGAAACCTATGCACCCGTGGTAAGATTGGAAACAATCCGGATTCTATTAGCTTATGCATGTGCTCATAATATCAAGCTCTATCAAATAGATGTCAAGAGTGCATTCCTAAATGGCTACATCAATGAGTTAGTGTTTGTTGAGCAACCTCCCGGTTTTGAAGATGACAAGAAACCCAATCATGTGTACAAGCTCAAGAAGGATCTCTATGGCTTGAAACAAGCACCAAGAGCATGGTATGAGAGGTTGAGGGACTTCCTACTCTCTAAAGGGTTCAAGATGGGAAAGGTTGACACTACTCTCTTCACTAAGAAGATTGGTAATGACTTGTTCATCATGCAAATCTATGGTGATGATATCATCTTCGGGTCAACAAGTCAAGCTTTTTGTGAGGAGTTTGGAGAAATGATGGCCAAAGAGTTTGAAATATCTATGGTTGGTGAACTTAGTTACTTTCTTGGACTTCAAATCAAGCAATTGAAGAATGGCACTTTTGTGAGTTAAAGCAAGTACATCAAGGACATGGTGAAGAAGTTTGGATTGCAAAATGCAAAAGTAATCTCAACACCTATGGGCACTAGTGGAAGCTTGGAACCGGATGAAGAAGGTAAATTGGTTGATCAAAAGCAATATCGGTCAATGATTGGTAGTCTACTCTATGTGACCGCTTCTAGGCCAGATGTGATGTTTAGTGTGTGCATGTGTGCAAAATATCAAGGCTCTCCAAGAGAAAGTCACTTGAAGGCTACAAATAGAATATTGAGGTACTTGAAGAGCACACCTAACATTGGTTTGTGGTATCCCAAGGGCTCCAATTTTGAGTTGATTGGTTATGCGGATGCGGACTATGCTGGTTGCAAAATCAATAGAAAGAGCACTTCCGATACTTGTCAGCTCTTGGGAAGGTCACTAGTTTCATGGTCATCCAAAAAGCAAAATAGTGTTGCACTCTCTACCGCCGAAGCCAAATACATTAGTACGGGAAGTTGTGCACAAATCTTATGGATGGAGCAAACTTTGAAGGATTTTGGTTTGAAGTTCAACAAGGTTCCACTGCTTTGTGACAATGAAAGTACGGTGAAGATCACAACCAATCCGGTGCAACATTCAAGAACCAAGCACATAGATGTAAGGCACCACTTCATAAGAGATCACCAAGCCAAAGGGGATATTGCAATCACAAGTGTGGGCACCGAAGATCAACTAGCCGACATATTCACCAAGCCTCTTGATGAAGCAAGATTTTGCAACCTAAGGAATGAATTGAACATAATTGATTACTTCAACATGTGTTGATGCACTTCATCAATATCTTATGACATGTCTATCCTCCAAAGCAAGGCAAAGGTATCATTGTTTGACATATGCATTCATGCTTTTGCTAGGACTTTCTAGAACATATAGACATACTTTGTTCTCTCTAGGTCATTCATTGAAAGCCAAAATGATTTGAAGTATATATGGCATCACTATTGCTTGTTTGCTTGATTGATCCAGTGATGGCATATAACTTGTTCATGGGGATGCAAACCTAGTGTTGAATCTAGTTAAATGAGCAACTAAGTGCTTAACTCAACATAGGCAAGATAACCCCTAGCGGCGTGAAGAAGCTTATCTTTGGTTCAAACCGAGTTAATCAACTTGTGCAAGTTTGCTAGATTGAACCAAAATTGGAAACTTAATCTCACTCTCCATTGATTTGACCTTTTGTGGTACTTGATGCCAAGGGAAAGAAAAACAAAGATAAGATAAGAAATGGGGAGAAGATAAAATTGGACTGAGCTTCGCGATGAACCATCATTAAGGCCGATGATGGGAGAGCAATAGGCCAAAGTAAAGGGATCAAAATTTTTGAATCAAAATCTTTACTTAAGTTAAGCTCACCTTGAGGGGAGCAAACTCATGAACTTAGTTGAATGCATTTGAAAATGTGCACTTACATATGTTTGATGCATTTGCATATGTATTTATTCTTAATTTGCCATGTTCTTGAGTGGTGTATGCTAGTATAGATTTGTTTGATGATTTGATAACTAGCATGCATAAGTGATAGCTAGATGATCTTGTTCCTTTCTTTTGGTATTTGAGCATTGCTTATAATGTTGATCTCACGGGTATGCTCAAGTTTTGTGATCATCTAATTATCAAAAGTGCTAAGGATGGAGATTCCGCAACTTCGATGATTATTCTAATTGGTATCACGCTTCAAAGGTTTGTCCTAACCATCCTAGCACATTCTTGGTGGAAATTTACTCTCTATTTTATGCATATGTCTAAGCTTTCAAATCAAAACTCAAGCACATATGTAGGGGGAGCTAAATGGCCACTAAACCGAATTTGTGTTGATTGTCCATTCCAAAAATATGATAATCTTGTTTGGACAAGCGCACAAGTTCAAAAACAAACTTAACTCTTGTCTTTGTATAGGATGTCATCAATTACCAAAAAGGGGGAGATTGAAAGCCCTAGTTTGGTTTTAATAATTGATGACACCCTAAGGACTAACCTACTTGCTAATTGATGGCTAAGTATAGGTGGTACTAACCATGGAGTGGAGAAGCCTAGTGTTTGATGAAGGTGATCAAGAAGGCTCATCCATGGAACAAGAGAAGTGGATCAAGTGAAATTGATCAAATGTGAAAAGAGAAGAACTTAAAGAAGTGATCAAGAAAAAGGTATAACCCCATTAGGGATTTTCTTTTGGTGATCAATACACCAAGTAGGTGTGATCACATTTAGGATAGATAGCCGACTATAAAGGGGAGAACTAAGTGATTGGATTACCTTCAAGTGCTCTAGGTTGCATTTCATGTGCATTGACTAACTTAACCTAGAGGTCAACCTTGAAAACCCTTGAAAATTATTTTGAAAAAGCTAACACACTGTGCACAAATATTGAAGACCTTGAGTGTTAGCACATAGAAGCAAGGATGAAGAAATAGACTTAGAAAAGCTGAGAAACAAGCGTTGGATGCTAGAGAGCTAAGGCATCGGACCATTGTCAGTGTGGGTCCAACGGTCTCAAGAACTGTTTCTAACTGTTTAAAAGTGTCGGACGTTGGTGCTTAGTCCGACAATGGGCGCCGGACGGCGTCCTAGCATTTCGGGAGCTCTCTGCATAGAAATGCATAGCGTCAGACTCTTCATTTCGTTGGTTCGACGCATGAGTCTTGATCGTCCGACGATGGCCTGGTCTGCTGACTGCTGTGAGAGTCGGACAGTCCGACGAGTGGAGTTGGATGAGCGTCGGACCATGGGTGCACGGTCCGACGGCGTGGAGAGCCGAGTTCACGTTTTGGCAGTGGTCATGGCACGAAGTGTTTAGGGAATCGAACGAAGTGTGTTAGTCCGACGCAGGGCCTCGGACAGAGTCCAACGGTGGTTTACCCTCTCTGCACAGTTTCTGGAAGCGTCGGACTGCTGGTTGCTTTGGTCCGACGCTGGTTCATCCGACATTCAGCAAAGTGGTGCGAATCAGTGACCGTTAGAGATGAGCGGTTGACGTTAAACCTGAGTGACACATGGTGCAATCCAGAGCGTCGGATGTTGGACATTGGTCCGACGCCTACCGTTCGACGGTAGAGTCCGACGCCCTGAAAAAGGGTTTAACGGCTATTTTTCAGTGGGTAACGGCTAGGAGTGCACTTAGGGATATTTATACTCCTTCCCTGGTCACTTGGTGACTCTCTTGCACATTTGATTAATTGCCATACTTTTGTGAGCACTCTCTAGCCTCCCACTCACTCACTTGTTCATCCTTTGATCATCTTTGTGAGTTGAGTGATCCTCAAGTGCATCATTGCTAGTGATTTGCATTCTAGTGCACTTGAGAGAAAGCCAATGCTGAGTTCTTGTTCTCTTGGGGCATTGTCGTGTCCCTAGCGGCTTGGAGGTGATTCTGGTGTTAAGGTTGATTGGAGATTGTTGAAACCCACACCGAAGGTTTGATTGTGAGGGGTTCTTGTGGTTATTCCCCGGCGGAGTGCCAAAACCGACTCTAGTGGGTTGCTCATGGTTGATAGCCACTTCTCTTGTGTTGGTGAGCGGCTCCCGGTGAGGGATTGGCGTGTGAAGCCTAGCTCGCAATCCACCAAGGAAGACCGGTGCCACAACGAGGAGTAGCGTGACGGAGATCACGTGAACCTCGGTAAAAAATTGAGTGCTCTCTCTTCCCACCTTCGAGTAGATGTCTTGGCTTTCCGGTGTTTCTATTGGTTGGTCTTGGATTTCATATTGATTTTCTACTCCTGGTGATTGGATCAACCTCTACTCTCCTCGGTGGTATAGCTTCCTCGATCACTTACTCACTTGCGCTTTATTACTTGTTTAAGTGCTCTCTCCTTAGGTCTCGAAGGAGTGAGTTTCTTGCGATTGTGTGCATATTCTTGTGAGTAGTATTTTGTGCTAGGCGGCTTGCATAGAGTAACCTAGAGCTAGTGCTTAGCAAAAGCTTTGTTAATTGCTAACTTGTGGTCTAGTGTTTTGTAGAAAATTTTATAGGCTATTCACCCCCCCTCTAGCCTATCGGGACCTTTTCACCCCTACTATATGAGCCCGCCATCGTTGATGCTTGGAGGATCGGGGCTCTTCGTTTTGTTAGCGGGGCTTTTAAAAATGCCAAACTCTTGGAGAAGGACTGTTTTTTTACTTGGCATATCGTTTTGAGAGTTGGTAAATCATAAGATTTGCCAAGTAGAATTTGACAAACTCTTATAGATGCTCTAATCATATTGTATCTTTGAAAAAACAACGTTGTTACATTATTATATTTGTGTAGATGGCCCGCGTTAGTACTTTTATTTCCCATGTTTATGGCGTGCTCTAGTTGTTTTCTTAGTTTTGTCGGTGAAGTTGTTAAGTTATTTATTTAGATCATGTTTGGATCCCTACGTATGATAACTATCTACTAATAATTGTCTCACTAGAAATCAAATTGTCTCATCAATAGTTGTGTATCCAAACACCCTCACAACTAATAGGTAGCTAGCCAATTGTTATCTAGCTAATATTAATTATGTGTTATTAGCTAGCTAACTATTATCAGCTAATGGATCCAAACAAGACCTTATTAGATAGTTATGTTGGAAGCAGTTTGTAGTTATGATTGATTTGCAGTAGTATTAGGCCTACTTCGAATCCAAAGTAAGAGGGAGCAAAACGTAAGTGAAAAACCACTATAAATAACTAAGATGGTATTAAAATGACACCGAGTTTCCAAATTAAGTCTTAGGGCTTCTTTGGATGCTAGGGAGATAAATGCATTGCCTTTGAAACCCCGAGGGGGTTTCTCCCATGTACATGCTACCCTCTCCCCTGCCTAGAAGAAATTCCCGAGGACTGTTTGGGAGTCACGACATGATGAGGGAGGCTGGGACGATGACGACCGGTGCAAGGGATGAAGACGGCGCCACTCAAACCGTAGCCTCCATGCTTTTGTGGGCGACGTGGGATGGGACTCACAAGCCAGTGAGGACGGGGAAGAAACGTCTCAGACTCCGGATGCGTTTATTCTAGGCCCCGTGAATCAGCGGTGTTAGGGTGGGAAAGGCACAAGTTTATTTTGGAGCAACAGTTTTCCAAATGGTGCCGTGGATCGCGGCGGGGTGCGGCGCCACGGGCTTTTCTCGACGCGCTGTTTAGATGGGGATACCCCCTGGAACAGCGTACCCAAAGGAGCCCTTAGAGTATCTAGTAAAACCACTTGTAGTCATGATTTTTAGCCAAAAAAACTCCCTTCAACAACTCTCTATTAAACCGAGATTCATGCCTCACAAACAACATCCATGTAGCTGATCTATAATATACTACCACATTAAAGAGAATATTAATTGGTTGTTAGAAGCGGGTTCACTAAAACCATGTTTGTATGTGGTGGGTGCCTACTGAGAAAGAAGACTACAAAGTTGCAAGTCTATATTGATTTTAAAGATCTGAACAGTGCCACTCCAAAAGATTAGTATCATATACCTATATAGGATATACTTATCAATGATGCTTCGAGACTTCTCATTATTAATTTTCTTGATGGTAATGTCGGTTGCAATCATTTGTTTATGGATAAAGAGAACATGTCTAGAACGGCCTTTATATGTTTCGATTTTGTTGTTGGTCTTTGAGTGGGTTGTTATGACTTTTGGCTTAAAGAATGTGGGTCAATTTATCAACGGACTATGAATTTATATTTCCTTATATATGTTTGGATAAAGTTAAAATAATAGGCTCTGTTCGCTTCAACTAAACAGCACATATTTTTCAGCTCTGGAACAGTATTTCTCCTCATAACAAATCAGCTTCAGCCCAAATCAGCTCAGCTTTTCAGCTGAAGCGAACAGAGCCATAATGAAACTGATATTTATTTTGGGACCGATGGAGTATATGCCTACATATGAACCTAGGAACTAGAGTCGCCTTTAAAAGTCGTTAACTGCATGCCTTGATCCTCCTGTTCAACAAAGAGAAGAAAAGAAAAAAAATCCCAGCGCCAGATACATGATCCATCCATGGGATGTGCCCATGTGGTTGGACAGCATCCTGTAATGTCTTGACAAATACTCCCTCCGTTTCAAAATAAGTGTCGTTTTAAGATTTTAACTATCTTCTTTTAATCATTTGTCTTATTTAAAAATTTTGTGAAGAAAATTAATTATTTATTATGAAATGATTCATTATTAGAAGTACTTTAATCGTGATTTGTTTATTTTTATATTTTTACAAAATTTTTAATAAGACGAATGGTGTCGATTTCAGAAAGTCAAAAACGACACTTGTTTTTGGAACGGAGAGACCACAAACAAGACGGATAAAAACCAACCTCACCGCGCGCCTATCACGCTGCCTTACGGTGTCGTTTACCCTTGGTGATTGTGGGGGTCTGCGTAGGCCGAAACTCTCGCCGCTACCTGCAGCTGCTGCTGCTAGCAAGTAGCAAGCGATCGAGTCGATTGCCTCTTCATCCATGTGAAGGGAGGAGGCGGACACCGGTCGTAGTCTCGCACAACATATTTTTGATTGATTATATATTTGATTAATGATGAGACGATGCATGTGGTTCGTGTGGTCGCCCTTTGCGTGCATGACAGTATATTGAATGGGGCCTACCTACAGAGATATATATACTGTACTTAGTCTAGGGCCTCAAAATCATTCTTTGAATTGCCTGTACACATATGAATCGAGTGGCGCTCTCCTTAATTATTTTGATTGATGGTGCTATCCATAATCCATGTACACATAACAAATATATGGTTGCAAGTGCGCTATGAGGAAGATGCCATAGGATTCCTTTCATGGGCCCTGTGATTTGATATGAACATTTCTCCATGTACCATATGAGCCACATTTAATCGTAAACCAAAAATAAATGGCCATGTTTTTTTAATGATACACGTGAATTTTGCATAAACCTTCACAAAACAAAATGTTAGTTCAGAGTCATATTGGTCGAGTAAAATTAGAGTACCTAAACGTAGCTCATTTAATTAGATTTGTTTGGTGAAATCTACTCACCTAGATTTATTTAACTCTTAGGCTGGCGCTATTCTCTTAGCCCCGTTTGTTTCTTCGGAATTAAATTTATTTTAAAAAATACAATTTAGCTATAGATTAATTAAGCTAATATAGTTGTATATGAAATATATTTGTATATTTATGATTAGGTATACAAGGAACACACTTATATATTGCACTTTATATTGTATAGAAGTGAGTTAAAAAATGTGTTATAAATTGGAGAATAGAATTGTAGCATACTCCCTCCGTCCGTTATGGGAAGCGTGCGAGTCAAACTTTCTCAACTTTGACTAGATTTATAGAAAATATGTGCAACATTTTTATTTCTAAATAAATTTGTTAAAAAACTAGATTTAAAGATCTTTCCAATGATACTAGTTGTGTACATTCGATATGAATACTTTTTAATATAAAATTAGTCAAAGTTGAAAAAAATTGATTTTTCGGGAAGCGAGAATGACATCTATTTTGGGACGGATGGAGTAATGATCTATAGAATCCAATTCCATCTCCCACCTTATGAATTGAAAATAGGCTTATTTGTGAACTTAGAAAAGGTGTGGAATCTCATATTCTAAGCTAAATAGTTTTATTTATCATGTATTTTTTCAATTCCTCCAATTTTAAACCCTAAACGCTAAACCCGAAAAAAAGGGCCCTTAGTATTATGCAACGTGCCTGTTGATACATTCATGATAATTTTATCAATCTCACATCTACAGATAAGATGTCCACGCGCGTGTTCCTATGAAAGAGTGCATGCGTTTGCATAGTAGGCAAACACAAACACTCAAATGTTTTAGATGATTTCTACCACCTTGTCATAGGGATCCTTTTCCTGAATGTTGAAGGAATTGAACCTCCTCCTGTAAAATTCCTCAAGTTACCGTTTTAATTTATAAGTCGTTTGACTTTTTTACCACAAATTTGACCACTCGTCTTATTCAAAAATTTATCTAAAATATGACATTCTTTGTTATGACATGCTTTATTAGTAAAGAATAAGTTAAATTTAACTCTTTTTCATAAATTTTTTTGAATAAGACGAATGGTCAAACTTACGGTTAAAAAAGTCAAACGACTTATAATTTGAGACAGATTAGGTATTTGTTTATTTTTTTACCGTATTCTGCCAGCCAGAAATTAGAAGTTAAAACAAATAGTCCAGCTATCGAGTTGATTTTTGAAAACCTATAAACTAGCTTGGGAGGAAATAAACTAAAATCTGAAAAACAAAGAAGAGCTTTTCTGACTTTTTATGTACTGAGAAGATAAGAATTTATAGTTTACCAGAAACCAAAAGTGATAAAAGCTAGTTTTTTTTTTTAGTTAAAAGCTTAAAAGCTACTACCTCCGTAAAAAAAAAATACAATTCTCACATTTTGATGAGTTAAGAAGCTTAAACTTTGATTAAATTTATTTTAAAAAATACTAACATCCATGATATAAAATAACTATCATTAGATTAGTTATATAATATATTTTATTTATTTGGAGACAATATAAACTTTAAACATAAGCTATTTCAACTGGCACGATTCTTACGATTACATTCTATATTGTCGACAGAGTGAGTACACCTTAAAAATTCTTGCTGATGGACACAAACAAGGAAACATTCTACTACTCTATGGATGTGTTTGATTGTCTGGTTTGGAGCCTGGTCAGGCTTCCATAAGCCAACTTAGGCCTGTTTGGTTGCCTGGCCAACCTCTTTAGCTAGGCCCCAATAAGCCCTCGAAGGCCCGTAAGCCAAGCTTGCTGGGAACAACCCCCCTGGCTTGGCCCAGCCGCTCGCTCCTCCGCCCGTGAGTCCGCTCCTCCCCGTCGCGCCTCTTCTCACTCGTGACCGTGAGTTCACAGCTCCTCGGTGGTTGCGGCGACTGCTTCTCCACCGCGCCTTGGCCGCCGCCGGAGCTCGTTGTTCGCGCCTCCGCTGCTGAGGTCGCCATCCCCTTGAAGGCGAGGGAGGAGCAGCTCCTCGTCGACCTTGGCGGCGGCGGCGGCTTCTTCTCCACCGCGCCCTAGCAGCCGCTGCGAGGGAGGATCCGCCATGCCCCCGTCCGCGAGCTCCAGCACACGGCGGTCATCTTCTCGAGCTCCGGCGGATGCAGAGGGGCGTACGGCAGTCATCCCCGTGCGATTCGTTCCCCGGCCGCTCCTTTTCTTCCTCACCCAAGTCCAGCGCCGCCGCGACCTCGCCGAGTTGCTCGACGGCATGGGCACCCATTCGTCGGCCTGCGCAAGCTCGCCGAGGAACTCAACGTCCAGCAGCGGCCAGCGAGCCCTACTCCTCCTTCACCCGCCGGATCTGTTCTCGTCCTCTACCTCGTTGGCTGTCGAGCCCAGCTCCGCCACGAACCCACCGGGGAGTAGCTGCTCAAGGTCAGTGCTCACCACTTGTTCGCTATAATGCCTCAGAGGAGGTGAAGTCACCCGTTGAAGGAAAGAGGCGACCCTATGCCATGGCATACAACAAACCAAACACAAACCCATTCTAGCCAGGCTAAGGAGCGAAAGCAACCAAACAAACGCCTCTTGGCTTAGTAGGACCAGGCTTACCCTAACCTGGCTTAGTTTTGCTAGCCAGGCTCTAGAAAGAAATGAACCAAACACACCCTATACCATTTTGGGTAGAACATTGGAGTCCAAAACAAGCCTGAAAACAAAGGGGAGCTCCTATAGAGAAGTTGCTTCGGCGTTGCCACGGCTTCGGCTTGTTTCTCGGTGACACCTGGCACGCCTGCGCCATGTCGAAGTCCGTCCGTTGTCTCCGGCAGCTCGCAGGCGTTGCATGGGATGGCTTGCTGGAGCGTAATAGCCCATTTAGTCCTTCCAAGGACGGCCCAGTTAGGACCACAACTACACACTCCTCCCATCCCATTCCCATCCCTTGTGGCCTTCTCCTCGCCCGCTCGTTCTCACCATTCCATTCCCTGTCGTCTGCTCCCCCAAACCCACAGAACCCTACCGTCCCCGCCGCGCCGCCATGGCCGCCGGCGGCAGGCCGTGGCGCGTGATCCCGCGGCCTGTCCTCGAGACCGTCCTTCACAACCACGCGCTTCGCCCGCGCGTGCCACAGCCGCTCCTCTTCCACGGCCCCCGCGGTGTCGGCAAGTCCACGCTACTCCTCCACCGCCTCCTCCCGCGGTGGTCCGACCCGCCCCACGCCGTCGCATTCGTCGACTTCCTCCACCCCACGCCGAGTTCTCCCGGCGCTGCCCCGTGGTCCCTCCTCCCCGCCGACCCAGCGTCTCCCCCCTCGCTGCACGACCTCCGCCTCCGCCTCGAGACCGCGCTTGAGGGCCTCGCCCGCGCCGCCGTCCTCTGCGGCGCTGTGGGCTCTAAGGACGTGCTCGCCGCCCTCTCCCGCAACCACGGCCTCAGCACCGCCCTCTCCCGCCTCTCGGGGCTCCCTGCCACCCGCTCCTCGGCCGCCTCTGTGCCACCCCGCCGCTCTTCAGCGACCTCCGTGTCGGCGCTCTGGTCGAGGGCCGTGCTCGCCGCGGTGCGCAGGGACAACACCGCGTTGTGCATTGGCGAGGGAAAGGCGACCAGCTGCTCCATGGAGGAGAGGGCATACATGCAGGAGGCAATGGCAGCCTTGCGAGTGGCCAAGGAGGTGCTTGGGATGCAGGAGGGGTGGAGGAAGGAGGCAATTAGGGAGATGAATAGAACTGGGCGGTTCTCGCGCTCACTGGCCAATTCGGCTACTGACTGGCCGTGCCTGTTGCTGGATGTTCTGTCGGGTGCTGCAGAGGAGGAATTCTTCCAGGTCGATTTGGTGTTATTTCGGTTGGGTTTGTGGTGGCTTTGTGAAAGGGTTAGTGTAACTTGACATTATTGTGTTGATGCTGCTGTCGTTTTTGTGCAGCCAAAGCTGGTCTTGAACAATGTGGATGTGTTGAGGAAGGCAATTTGTGAGGATGAGACAATGGTGCCTGCGGCGACGTACCATGATAGCTTCATTTGGAGGGTGATTGCACTTGGTGCCAACGAACAGTGCTTGCCAGTTATTATGTCGACTTCAGATGGGTGAGTTCGTACTCTTTTTTCCCCTGCATTGTGCATGCTCTGTCGGTCATTTCTAGTGTTTTTAGAGCCTATAGGTGGTAGAGCTTGGGATTTGAGCGTAATCATGTTCACATGTGAGGTACAAGAAGAAAACATGACTGTTCGATAAAAGTAACCTGGTGGAAGCATATAGATTGAAAGGCCAAAAGATTTGCAACAGGATTATTGTTTAGTTAACTTTGAATTTTTGACCTGCTGTGGTTTTCTTTGGGAACACAAACTTGCTGTAGAGATGCCTTTTTTTTTCCTTATTAAAGTGTTAGTAAATCTAGTGTAGGTTTGACTAAATGAGTTTTTGAAAAACATGCCTACACATCTTGTGTACTGTCAGGATCTTGCCAATTTATCATACATGTTATAGGTGGATGTATATGCTGGAAGAACAAAAACAAGTCAAAGTTACTGTTACAGAAGGATTTTATTATCTGCAATGCATGGTGTGTGGTGGTCTTTCTTCTTCTATGGTGGTGTTTCTAAGTCCGAGGATGAATTCCTGTTCCTATGGAACTGCCCTGTGGCTTGTTTGCCTTGTGTTGCAACAATGTTTGTGTTACCAAAATATGCTCATCAATCAGTTGATCTATACATGTGTTAGGGATTTGAATGGCACGTGGCACACAAAAACCTAAAGGTGGTTAGGCATTTGATAAGACATACCATAAGTGATCTAAATTCCAATGCAAAACTTTGTTCAATCCATATCTTGACCATTTTCAGTACAATGTTTACATCTTTTTCAATACCTCTGCACTCAATTGTACTCTCTCCAGTCACAAAAACATGTCGTAGGACAAGATTTAGCCAAACCTTAAAAACTAAAAACATCAATAACTCTTACATCATTCGTTTGGAAACATGTAAGTTATATATATGTATGTTTTTATTCAAATCTCTCAAATTTGAAAGACTTTTAAGAATATATTCTAGAAGAAACATGTTACCGCTTTCTCCATGTTTGTTCTTTTGTGAAGTTTTCTGATAGCCGGCAAATTGTATTTGTACAGTGGTGGTGTGGGATGATTTTGTGTGAGCATATGGCCATGCTGGACCAAAATTTTTTTGATGCCACTGCCTCAAATTGTTGCAACAGGGGATGTCTAGAAAACCGTAATAAGGATGACACCTCAAGAAAAGTATAGTTTCGTTCATCTGCATACACTTTTGTTGGTTCAAACCATTTTATTCCCATCATTGATCCATTTAATATAGGTTCAGTTGAATAACCGTTTTTATATGAGGTTGTGAGGATATGGGATTACCCTTTTGCAAATATAACACATAGTATTCTAGTTAGAGAATCTGTTTCCTCTGGACTCTGTTGCATCATGTTTTTTTTGTTGGGATAAAAGCTTGTCCTGTAAAGAAAATACGTTTGTCACAGGCCCTCAAAGAGTTGTGTTTGTTCCCTGTTTATTTTCTTGTAATTTTGATAACTCTTCCTGGCATGCTATGGACCTTAACTCCAATAGTTTTCTCGTCATATTTTTACGGGTTAAGGAAATTCTTAGTGTAAAACAAGTACCCTGCTGCATTGCTGCTACCTGGAAAGTATCAACTGTACACATTTTCTGAATCTTTGCAGGTACTATTCTTCTGAAGCATTCGTTGATTTTGGTTTTCCGAACATATTTATTTCTCGTGAGGTATGCTCATTTTACTTTATTCGATGCCTTTCTATTTTTGCCCTGCTTCCTGCTTTTTTACTGGAAGCATAATAATTGGATGACAGACATTTGGTTGGACGCCACAAGAAGCTAAGCTGCATATGGTTTCTGAGTTCTTCAGTGAACAAGAGGTAGTTAATATTTTAGACCTACTAATGTTACCTTTTTGTGTGAAATATGAATGTATTCTTCATATAATTTCCCCATTATGCAATCTCTGTACATAATTTGTTTTTGAATTTTATTGAAGTTGTAGTGGAAAGTTGTAGATGAGGTTCTTGGTCCAAACCCACGGCAGTTATCTGAGATATATATGCTGAAGCAAAAGGCGAATAGCCCAGAGTAAGTAACTTGCGTTCATAGTTTGTGATTGAACTTTATTTGTTTTATCCCATGTTGACAGTATCTTATCCAAAATATGATTCACTTTCATTTCTAATCTCATTTGGGTAAGATGACTTCTGGCCTCCTGTTATTAATAAATAGAAGGAAAAAACTATGTTTATTGCTTTTGTAGACCACACATTTTTTTCCTTGAAAATCACTAGATGGATGGATGAGTGTTGATCAATTATGGTCCTTTTTCCCTCTCGACAAATTCTATAAGTTTATCGGTTTCACTTTGTTTCTCTGATAAGTTTGAACTATTTTTTAATATGTATCAGGTTTTGAGATTTTTGTCCACTTCACTTTCCTAGTAAATCCTTCCCGTTTAGTTATGCCTTATATACAGGGTTCAAAGTATTCATTTCTGAAACTTTTGCTATTTTTTGTATATTCAATCCTGTGGTTTGCAGTAAAGTCCCAGTAAATAGCACAATGCACAAGTTTTAAAATATACATGATAGCAGCACTCGCGTTAGTTGTATCAACTGCTCATGCTGCATATTGCCGTTGCCTGTTGCTCATGCTGCATATTGCTGTTGCCTGTGTTTAATCTCTGTTGCATTACAGGGTTCTTCATGACAGAAACATTGAGGAAATTATTGATATGTACCTGGCACACTTGCAAGTAAGAGCAACTCCAAGAGACTCTCTAAATCCTTCCTAATTGCTAGGAATACAGATTCTGGTAGAAAGGCATTCTCCAAGAGACTCTTTAATTGGTTATCCAAATATAGCCATCCTCTATTCTAGATTTTTCGCTAGCCAAAGATAGATAGTGAGAATGAATTTCTAGAGTACGCAAAACATATAGAAAAGCTGTTGGAGAATGATAAGATTTAGAAACTGATTTTTATGTAAATGGCTCTCTAAATGATGATTTAGAGAGTGAATTTTAGACTCTTAGAGATGCTCTAAAGGTTCAATCGCTGCCAGCCAAGTGGCTTTGACATAAATGCTATTTAAGATGCCATCTTCTAATTTGAAAACTTTACTCACTCCCTATTTCAAATATGCTCTGTGTTCTGCTGTTTCAAATTGCAGACTTAAAAGAATGCGCACAAATTAAGAGGCAAAAATATGATTGTTGTTTCATTTCTGCTCACCAGGTCTCTGTTGTTAATCCAGCAATGGAGAAGGCATTAAAAATGCTGCAGAGGTTTGCCTCAGATGTCCGTGAGGGTAAAGTACCAGAGAACAGATTGTCTTTTGGTGCACCCTGGAGACATCCACCTCGGAGTGACAACCCTGACTTGTCCTATAAATGGGCGAAGATTCAGCTAATGGATTTTATGGAATCCTTTGTAAACACTGAGTTTGGGGTATAATATCTTCGCAAGCAAGCATTCAGTATTTGATATGTATGCACTTACAGTATTAGAGAAGTGACAGCCTTGCCTTGTTCCCACTGATCCACTCATTACCAACACGCATCGGAAAGGCAACTCTATTTTGCACATCTCAAATCATCTATTTGTGGAGAGCAGAGTTTTATGTTGTTTATTTCACAGGTGAACTACCTAGCAGATGACAGCTTGGAAATATTGGAAGATCCTGCTGCTGTTGCCATGATGCAGGTGAATTCAGTGAACTCAGCTTGACATTTGGTGTTATGATATTTACGTGATCATTATATGGTTGCTATTTGCTAGGTTGGTTTACTGTATCAACAAAGAGAACCATCCTTTATGCGACCTGTCACTCGTGGGATTCAGCGTTGTCTTGCCAGATGGTTTGTTCTTCTAGTCCTTAAGTATTGTGAGAAATGATTGTGTGCCTCGATATTGATCACCATTCCATCTAGGCTTGTTCAACAGAGGTTACAGCTGAACATTCAAGAAACACTAGCATTCTTTTGGCAATGTTTGATACGGGGTCGAAGCTACCGCCACTTGATGAAAGAAGTTGGCTACAAGTAAAGAGGTATATGAGAAATTTCAATTTATCATTCCATAAGGGAAATCTTATACTAAGTACACTTCATTTCTTGCATCAAGAAGTGATTCCATTGCATCGTCAACCATTTTTCCTTTTTATGTGACCTGACAGGTTATTTTGATGGACTAACATGTTGACATGTATCTGTATAAGAATGTTTCAAGGGTATATTATTTTTTTCGGCCACTCGTATCCACATGTAAGTTGATTTGCTTGACATAAACATTTGTTCTTGTTCCATTCATTTTGTGTACGAACAAGTCTGTATTTATATGAATTTTTTGGCCACTCATTCAAATGAAGTGCATGAGTGAGCGAAGTATAGTTATTAGTTATTACATATAACTTTAAATGTACTGCTAACCTGGAAATCTCCAATTGTGCGTTTGTGCTCTTAAGATAATGAAAACTGCATTAGTCAACATAGTTCAGTCTCGAATTCTGCTGCATGGGCCATGCTGTAATCCGTCACTGCTTTAACTTACTGCGGCTGTTTACTACAGTGTGGTCTGGAAGATTGGAATCAATTTCAGAAAGGTGGATGGCCAGCTTTACATTTTCAGCTGCTGACGAAAAGAATCAAGCATTTTTTTTTAATCAATAAGCTAGGAATGCAAATGTTTGGCTGTTTGGACGAGTGAAGTGGCAGCAGAAGTTGAGGCTGAAGGCACTCGTAAAATTTGCATGCTTTCGTTGCTGCTGCATTTCTACCAGTATGGCAATTTTTAGGGATTCGATGTCTGGCATGGAATGCTTAGATTGTCATCCTTTAATCTATAAGCTGATTCATCATGTTAATGAGAATATGGGTTTTCACGTATTGCAATGGCATGTGTTCATCTGGGTTCCATGCCTCGGTGACAAGGCCAGTTTCACCAGAAGGTTTCATCCTGTTAGTTTTCAATACGTGAAACTTAATATAAAATATCTTAGTGTATTGTTTTATTGTATAGTTTCATGTTTATATCTTCTCTTGGTCTCACTGGTGTTTCTCTCTCCTCTTTCTTTGTTTCCGTACATGTTTTGCATGCACTAGTTCCATTCTCATGAAATGAAAGGCTCTTACTAGGGTATTATTCGGTTTGCAACGTTTTGGAAACAGTGCTCACTTGTTTTGTCCTTGAAATGTTTTCTTCTCTCTTCCTTGATACATGCAAAAGCTCAATTTCTATTGATATGTCACCCTATTTAATGTGAATGAAACCTTTATAAAATTTGTATTAAGACTCACCTAACTAATTAGCCTTAACATCCTACCGATATGGTTTAATGTGCATGAAACCTTCATAAAATCCGCATTGATATATGATCAGGGCCTGGCAAGCTTCTCATACTTGCCCATCAGATCAATTATACTGGACCTTGCTCGCGTTTGTCTGTTCCCCCTTCCATCTCTTTCTTTGGAAGAGAGTAAATAACTAGTGAATTTGCGCGTGCCCCTGCGCGTGCTAGGACCCCAGTTATATGCGGCAAACATAAAGATTCAGAGAAAGAAAAAGGTACTGAACATATGCAGGATATCCAAAGACAGGCATAGATGGGAGTAGGTAGCTAAATCGTGTAAAACACCGAACAAACACATTACCAAACGATCTATATTTTCCTGTTCACCATCAAAAGTACAGATACGCAATTTGTCCATGGCCCAGCAACAAAAGAACCTAATAGACTAAGCAGGGGAACCTCTTTAAGAAAGCAATTACATTGGCTTGCTATATCTTCACACCTCTCTGAATCGCACTCTGTTTAATAGCAGCAGCAACATTTGCCACTTCAGTAGGTCTGGTTACCAGAAACAGAAGCACGAGCTAAGTTTTTGTACAAAATTAATCCCTGGAAACTATAGCCCACGACAAGAAATCCATAGATAATTTGTACTCCTAGGTATGATACTGCCTGCAGGGCAGCTAGCTCTTACACGGGCATGATCTGACTGCAAAAGAACTCAAACAAAAATGCTCTGAGGACCCTGAACTCAATCTCCACCCTGCACATGACAGCCAATCCTCAGGAATTTTACAAACCAAAGACACAGGGTAACGAACAACGAATTTAGACACTTGATGCTCCGCTGCTACAAACAAAAAACATTAGCAACTCGAAATTAGGCACACCACATCACACTGCAGACCCAAAAAGATAGGAACGAAAACTAAGCAGGTGAGAGAAAGAAACTCTACCGAACCTAGCTGGTCCGTTCAATTCAATTTCCTGGAGACAACACCTCCCATTGGCTGGCCACTCTGCAGCATGGAGCACAGAGAAAAGAAGCATCAGTAACAATGGAAGATACAATGGGAGAAACACACAAGACAAAAGGCAAAACGAAGACCGATTAGAGAACTCAGATCCCAAGATTCTGAAGACCAATCAATCTAGCTGTAAGTTTCATCGCCTCTTTTTGTATTGCTTCATTGCGCATCCACATATGCTTAATAAAAAATATTATTTGGAAATGATAATAAGGAACTATGTAGATCTGCAATCCACAAGGTAATTCCTGAGGAGTCCTAAGTAGAAAACAACTAAGGTAGGTGGCTAATAAAATATAGAGATCTTTTGAGACTACTCCCTCCATGTTGTAAATAGAAGTCGTTTTGAAAAAGGTCTTTGTCAAACATTGGTAATATAAATCATGAATAACTTTTAAATGATTGAGTTTGGAAATATGAAAAATATATAAATATATTTGTCTCCAAATATGCTTTCATAAAAGTATACATATATTACTTTTCAACAAGTATTTTTATAGAAATATGAAGTCAAAGTCATGCTTTGGAGACCGTGTCATTGTCCTAAACGACTTCTATTTACAACTAACACATTGACTACGTAGAGGGAATGGAACCCAAACATGGAAATATTACTAAAATATGGGATAAACCAATATTAAGACATCTATTCGATTGTAGATTTATATTTCGTTCTAAGTTTTAAATAGCTTCTCAAAATGCGCTACTCTACCTTCTCAAAACTTGCAACAAATGTCACGATATCCATGATACTGTGACAAGGGAAAACAGGAGAGAAGGTACTAACCTGCAAATTGATGCACTTAGCACAAAGCATGAAAAACGAATCTGAGACAAGAAATACCATGGAAGCATACCAAAACAGCACATGTCCTGCAACCATGAAGCTACCAGAGTCACAAGCCTAGACCACCTTAACAGAAGCAATGAGATTAAAAAATGAAATGGAAGCTGTAGACATATAGCTATATTTCTTAATCGTGTACAGTCATCTGAAGTATAGAACAAGGTTCTTCCCTTGCTAACTAAGACTGCTGTCAACCAGAGGAGATCTGCACACGCATAGATGTGGAAGTCATTAGCCTTTGGTCTGATAACACTAAACTATGAGAGAGTCTAGACAAATCATAGGCACCGTGTGCTACCTTTGGGCCTCCCTATGTCCAATTAACCTTATCTGGTGTATGATATAAGTGCCTCTATGCATGTTTTTTTTTCTAGAGCAAACCAGATCCACGACCTCCTGTTGCCTCTGGAAATCACCTGCTGCTTGATACTAAGAACAGCTACTTTGTTATCTATGGATTAACAATAGGAAAGAGACACACTTCCAGCAAGGATCTTAAGAAGATTAAAAAGAGGTAATGTTTCACCTGGAGCATAGTAAACTGATTTTCAATGGCCTGAAATGCCAATTCCAGCATTGTATCTCGCTTTAGTAACAGACAACAACAGCCAAAAAGTAGGTGAAGCAAATTTAAGAAAAAAAAAATGTAGCAGAAAAGGCATAATGCGTAGCCTATTTTAGCGGTTGCTTCCTTAAAAAAATGAAAAAAAGAAGCGGTTGCTTCCCAAAAAAATGAAAAAAGGAGCACTAGATTGTGTAACCGAGTGAATTTCTTTATGGCAAAGAATCAACATGTTGTTCTGCAAGAATCAGAAAGACCAAGGCTAATGCCATAGGGTGAGTAGACCAGAACCTTAGTTCTGGACGTTTCAGACCTGAAAAAAAAGTAGATTCACAAGGAGGTGGAGAGGGAAGGATAGAAATAAATACATCATCGGTAATGAGTTGTGCTCAGTAGCAGAAAAACCATTAAATTTATGTGGATCAACACAAGGCACCATCGAGAATGGACTTATATGCTCAGTAACAAATGCAAAAATTTCCTGCAACTAATGAAAACAAAACAATATATGCGAAAGAGAACTGCTAAGATATAATGACATTGCCATAAAAAAACCAATGGAAAATCACGTGCTGCTTGATACTAAGAACAGCTACTTTGTGAAGTATGGATTAACAATCGAAAAGAGGCACACTTCCAGTAAGGATCTGAAGAAAATTTAAAAAAGAGGTAATGCTTCACCTAGAGCATAGTAAACTGATTTTCAATGGCCTGAAATGCTAATTCCAGCATTGTATCTTGCTCTAGTAACATACAGCAATAGTTAAAAAGGGTGAAGCAAATGTAAGGAAAAAATGTAGCAGAAAAGGCATAATGTGCAGCCCAGCAAATTTAGTAACAAAGGATATCAGTTCTGCACGGTATAACCATCACTGCACAATTCCATTGCCTCAGTCTAAAGAAAAAGCTCATCACTGCACCTCAATAGATAACATGAAGAACAAAACAACTAATTATCACAGAACAATAAAGGGTATCAGTTCTGCACGGTCCACACATTTTAAACTATTAGAGCACCGGTGGGCAACATCCTGAAGGTGAGGCAAGATCCTGACGGTGAGGAGAGGAAGCTGAGGGAGTGGGAGAGAGGGAGGGGGAGAGAGAACGCCGAGGTCTAGGGTTTGGCCCATTCGACATGGCAGCAGGCGTTGCTGCGCCGCAGTAGAGTGGAGGGAGGCAGAGCACCGGAAAAAACATAGGAGGCCAGTGTCGTCACTGGACCACACACTCACCACGCCAGATCCGACGAGAGGACATGTATCCGGCGAGGAAAAGGGAAGGGAAGGGAAGGGAGGGAGAGAGCACCTGTGCCGGGGGCTCACCCCGCATGGCCGCCCATGGGCACGCCGACCCGCACCTCTGCGCCATGGGGAGGGTGTGGGGCGCCTCCGCCGCCGACCACGCCGGTGGGAGGCGGGCTCGCCTGGCCACCGCGCCGCCACGCTGGGGCGCCGGCCCGACGCGCGCCCGTGCTAGCCGAGCGGTGAACCGAAGCCAGCACTAGGGCTCGCCACCGGATTTGGCTAGGGAAGGGAAGGGGTGGAGAGAGAGAGAGAGAGAGAGAGAGAGCACCTGTGCCGGAAGGCTCAACCCACATCGCCGGCCGTGGGCGCGCCGGGCCGGCCGTGGGCACACCGGCCCGCACCTCTGCGCCACGGGGAGGGTGTGGGGCCCCTCCGCCACCGACCACGCCGGTGGGAAGCGGGCTCTGCCGCCGCACCGCGACGCTGGGGTGCCGGCCTGGCACGCGCCCGTGCTGGCCGAGTGGTGAACCGAAGCCAGCCCTAGGGCCCCCCACCGGATCCAGCTAGGGAAGGGAAGAGGTGGAGAGAGAGCACCTGTGACGGGGGGGCTCACCCCACATCACCGGCCGTGGGCGCGCCGGGCCGCACCGTGCGCTGTCGGGAGGGACGCACCGCCGTGCCGAGGCAGGCTCGCACCGCCGCTTGGGGGCGCGCTCGCCAGAGCCGCCGCACCGGGGACGACGAGCACTCATCCCGCGCTGACGCCATGGCGGCGCTCGCCCCGCGCCATCGCGCTGACGGGCGACGCCCTCGTGCGTGATCTGCCTTAAGCCACCGCCAAGAAAGAGAGGAGGGAGAGGGAGGAGCGACAGCTGCTGACCGCCTCCGGCCGCTGCTAAAGCATGGAGGATGACTAACAGGTAGTAATTTTTCATAAATCAATTCAACTTATTGCCATTTGCCTAATCTCAAGCTATAAGTGTTTCTGTATTGTTTTAAGTCTAAAACAAGTTGAGCAACCTTGAGCCGAAGCACAAAGTAAATACGAGAAAGTAAATAAGATAAAAAGACAAAATCAATTTTTCCCGAGGCATCGGAGAGTCGACACTCCCCACTAGTCCTTGTTGGGCACCCACGCAAGGATGTAGATCCCTCTTGATCCTCGCAAGGACCAAGTGCTCTCTACGAGCTGATTCTTTGCCTCTCCTGGCGCAGTGGATCGTCCACAACCGCTCACAAACTTGGTTTGGGCCACCCACAAACTCTCCAAGCGATCACCAAGCCTCCAATCGCCACCAAGCCGTCTAGGTGATGTCGATCACCAAGAATAACAAGCTCAAACTCTCACTTAACCCAAACAAGGCCAAGGAGATGGATGGATGCACACAAGTCACTCTTGATTAACTCTAGGGAAGAAGCTCACTTGAAATCACAATTCACTCAACCTCCCTAAACCTCCCTAGGGCTCTTGCAATCTCACAAGGTCTCAAGGTGTGTTCAACTGTTTGAAGTGGCAAGAGAGCTCCCATGGACGAGCACAAGGAGTATAAATACCCCCCACACAAGCCCATGGCCGTTAGGTACAAATCCCTCTGTTTTCGGGTGCACCGGACGCGGATAAGTTCACACCGGACGCGTCCGGTGCCCCCTCCAACGGTAACTGTACCTCAGACGATTTGAACGCACCGGACGCTCGCGGCGTCCGGCGGGCTGGCACCAGACGCGTCCGATGCAGGAAGGAGCTCTCTGGAACCTCTCTACATGGACACCGGACGCTTCCGGATCGTCCGGTGCAGCGTCCAGTGGTTGTCCGGTGGACAACCCTAGCTCTGGTCTACACACCGGACGCCGAAGCCTTCGCTACTGCACGTCCGGTGACGATAAACGCGCGTCTGACGCTCTCTTGACACCACACCGGACGCTCTGGCCTGCATCCGGTGCAGTGTCCGGTGCTCCTATTTTTCCCAAATCTTCGCCGAATCGACAACTTTCCAAAATGAAGTTTGTTCCAAATAGTTCACCATACCTCTCTGCACTCTCTAGACTTAGGTTTGACAAGTGAGCACCACACTACCATCTCCTAGCCAAGTCTAGATCAAACTACCCATTCAAACCCCCTTAATAGTACGGCCAAAGTCAAAAACAAGACCTAAACTATTCTAAGTGCCTCCCAGCACCAGACGGCACTTAGAATTAGCCTATCTCCGTCTTGTCTTCCATCCTTTGAAAATCGAATCGATTTCCATCGATAGGGGCTCGAACCTACATGTTATTATGACCTAACCTCTAGGTTATCCTGCAAAACACACGTTATTCATAATAACCTCCTTGTTGTCATTAATCACCGAAACCATTAGGGCCTAGATGCTTCACTCGCCGCTAGCCCTGCGCGGCGTGCCGGGCACGACCGCTAGCCCCGTGCCGCCAGGCGCCGTGACTGGGGCGGGAGCGCATTGTTGCCGCGTCGCCTCCACCACGGGAAGAGTGGGGAAGAGAGGAAGGAAAGAGTAACCTAGGGTTGGGAGTGAACCGGTATATATTTGGCATCGAGGAGACACTAGGATCGTTGGATCTTCGATCGAACGGTGCACGATATTTTGAGTGATGTGGCCACCCTAGGAGGCGGCCGGCTCCATACACTCTAATAGTTTAAAATTCAATTGAATAAACGAGCCAAAAGCGCTTATTCAGATTCTAGGATTCATACTCAAATACCTGTTATCCGGTCATTGGACTGTAGCCAAAACACCACACAATCCAAATCGGCTAAGATCAACAAACTATTGGACCCTCAGCGGCCAAAGTTGTCATATAACGTAGTAATCACATAACCACAGTTTATCGATTAATGAAAAAGAAGAAAGTGCGGCGGTGGAAAAGCTTAACATTTTTTGCACTTATCGAGCAGAAGCATACAGTCAATTTTCAAAATTCCTTAGAAACTTGGGCATGGAAACAGACATCACGCTCGAAAAGGGATGTAAGACTATTTGCAATAGTCGCTACCTAAATATATAAGACCCATTTATTCTTAAGGTGCTACAATTAAAGGGTTTAATAACTATTCTTTTTTATTTTCAAGAACAATTTAAACCTTTTCTGCAAATGGATCTTCTGAAAAGCTAATACTCATATCTATACAGTAGAATTTGGAACTCCTTTCTCCGTCTCGCGACGAAGAGGTAGGAGTATCTATTTGTTTTCGTTTGGCCTCATGTTATATAGAATAGACATTGTACGGCAGGTAGATCATTACTGCAACCTATTACTTGTGTAAAGAAGATGGACCCTTGGTCCATTTGCTTTAGATTTGGTGTTCGATGATCAACACAACCATATTGGACATTAAGACCCATTTATTCTTAAGGTGCTAGAGTTAAAGGGTTTAATAACTATTCTTTTTCATTTTCAAGAACAATTTAAACCTTTTCTGTAAATGGGTCTTCTGAAAAGCAAATACTCATATCTATACAGTAGAATCTGGAGCTCCTTTCTCCGTCTCGCGATGAAGAGGTTGGAGTATCTATTTGTTTTCGTTTGGCCTCACGTTATATAGAATAGACATTGTACGGCGGGTAGATCACTACTGCAGTCTGTTACTTGTGTAAAGAAGATGGACCCTTGGTCTATTTGCTTTAGATTTTGGTGTTCGATGATGAAAGGATCAAGGATGCCCAAGAGGGGGGGGTGAATTGGACAACTAATAAATTTTTCGAAATACAATTCAACCTATCGCAATTTGCCCAATGTCACCCCACAAGTGCTTATGTCAATTCTATTCCTAAAACGAGTTATGCAACCTAGAGCCAAGTCCTATCACAAGTATACTACTCTAGGAAAGTAGAGAACACAAAGGAAATGTGGGAATGTAAAGAGTTAGAATGACAAATCCGGTTTTTCCCGAGGTATCGGAGAGTCGGCACTCCCCACTAGTCCTCGTTGGAGCACCCACGCAAGGGTGTAGCTCCCCCTTGATCTTCGCAAAGACCAAGTGCTCTCTACGGGCTGATCCTTTGCCTCTTCGGCGCGGTGGATCGCCCACAACCGCTCACAACTTCGACTTGGGCCGCCCACAAGCTCTCCAAGCGGTCACCAAGCGACCGATCGCCACCAAACCGTCTAGGTGATGCCGATCACCAAGAGTAACAAGCCTAGACTCTCGCTTGACCAAGAACAAGGCCAAAGAGGGTGATGTATGCACACAAGTCACTCTTGATCTCTCTAGGGAAGAAGCTCACAAGCAATGGAGTTCACATTAATCTCCCTAGGGCTCTTGCTTTCTCATAAGATCAACAAAGGTTCCTTCAGCTATTAGAAATGGCAAGAGTGATAGAATGGAGGCTATGGTGGAGTATAAATACTCACCCTCTCCAAAACTAGCCGTTCCTCACTTTCCTGCGAACCGTCGGACGCTGCCGAGGCTCGACCGTCGGACCATTTGCCACGGTTCAACTCTCACAGTCGCACTGTGCTCAGTCTTGTGTCAGAGGGGCGTCGGACCGAACTCGATGGTCCAACACTCCACCGTCCGACGCTCTGGATCAGCTGGCACAGTGCCTCTCAACGGCTATAACGCGGAAAAATGGTCCGACGCACACCGTCGGACCAAGTCCGGCGCTCTTTTTACTGTTGGAACCTTTCTGGAAGCGTCGGATGCTAAGAAACCTTAGTCCGATGCTCACTCTCACAACGGTCTGACGCTCGCTTGAACACCCCGAGGCACCGTCAGACTCTGGCCAATGGTCCGACAACCATCCAGCCAGCGTCCGACGCTCCCTGGCACACTGAGAATCGTCCAGGGGCTGCCACGTGACGTCGGACTCTCACTATTGATCCGACGCCCATACTAGGTAGAGTCCGACACCTCTATTTTGATCAAAACTTCGCCGAATCGAAAACTTTTCAAAATGAAGTTTGATCCTCTCTCTCTCAAGAGTCTCCCTGGGCTGTCTAGAGCTATGTTGGCAAGTGTGCATCACATCTACACTCTATAATCTTGCTCTAAGTCAAGCTACCTATCCAAACCCCTCTTAATAGTACGGTCAAAGAGAAAAAAACAAAACCTAAGACTACGCCAAGTGTCTCTCAACTCCAAACGACATTTGGCACTAGCCTATCACAGTCTTGTCTTCCATCCTTTGAAAACCGAATCAAATTCCATCGCTAGGGGCTTGAACCTGCATGTTATTATGACCTAACCTCTAGGTTATCCTGTAAAACACACGTTAGTCATAATAACCATCTTGTTGTCATTAATCACCGAAACCACTAGGGCCTAGATGCTTCAATCTCCCCCTTTTTGGTGATTGATGACAACAACCTCAAATAGATTTAGAAAGAGTGAGGTTTTAAAAGGCTTGATTCATATAAGCATGTGACAATAAGAGCAAAGGGGTTAGGCATGCTTATACAAATCAAGACCACAAGGTACATATAAGATATAAAATAAGCACAAGTACCAAGTATTATGCTCAAGATCGGAGTGAAGTGCGGAAGCAAAGATAATGAGCATAACCAAAAGAGAACCAAGTGACATGATATATATAAAATGAAGCTCAATCCACATGTCACACAAGTTAAGTCTCAAGCACACATATACACAAACTACATGAAAAAACAACCATGATATGCATGAGAATGTCACTATCAAAATAAGAGCGAAACCCTCTCACATCGCTCCCCCTAAATCTATACTCTCTCTCCCCCTTTGGCATCAAGCACCAAAGGACCTATGACTCTAGAGGAGGAGAAGGAGCAGAGTCGTGGTCGGAGGAATGAAGTAGAATCTCAAACTAAGTGGGGTCTCCCTCTGACTCTGAGCTCTGAGCTGTATGACCCTCTGTCAGAGCACGTGAAGGTGAAGCGGTCTGGGTCGGCTCGACTATCTCTGTAGCTGCTGCTGTGACTACTACGGTCTCAGTCCCTGCGGAAGTCGAGAGTGGCCCTGAGGAGGCGATTGAAGATGGTAGTGTCTCTGTAGTCCCAGTGGCAAGTGGAGCTGTGGTGGTGGTAACAGGCTATCTGAACTCAGGAGGTGTGGGCAAGCCTATGATCTCGTTGAAGGTAGCACCCAAGCTCCTGGTCACTGAGGGGCCACCTAGGTCAGGTGTGAAACCGGTGTGGATCGGTGTGAACCCCTGAGTGCCTGGCGTGGCAAACCACTGTTGAGTCTGCTGAGTCGGCGTGACGAACTGACTCTGGAGTGAAGCTGTGCCCTGACTATGAAGTCCACTGGACTGTATTGCTGGAGTCACCTGGGCTGCAGTGGCTTCCGGTCCAACCTGCTGGACTGGAGAGGCAGTGGCTAGGTACGGTGGGGCTCCGGTGTGCCTGATGATGTGCTCCATGAACCCAAAGGTCTGTAGCTGTATCTGCTGGCTCTGGAGCTGCATCTAGAGCATCTGCTGCTGGAACTGATCCTGCCTGAGCTGAATTTGAGTGAGAGCTGCAGCCTGCACCCCGGCAAACCGGGCCTGCTCCTCTGCCTGTCTCTGCTGTGTCTGCTGTAAGCTCTGAAGGATAGCAAGCAGCGCAGGGTCTGTCTGTGAAGTCTGTGGAGCGGAGCTGGACCCATCGGCCTCCGAGTCATGATCTCGTGGACGCGAAGGGATGGGCCGGTAGTCCCTGTCAGAGCTGGACGAGGAGGTGTCGACGGGGTCGTCGTCTGCATGTAACTGCTCAAGCTCGATATGGGCAACGTGCCTCATAGCCTCGTCCTGCTGCTGTACCTCTGCCATGTCTGCCCCTGAAGTCTAACGGCGCTGAACTCTGTGTAAGGCTCTGCTGCCATGGCGTCCGTCAATCAGAGAGGTCATCCTATAGACTGGAAACTCTGTCTCAGTCTGGCGCAGCTCACGGGAGATACCTGTCCAAATCCGGTGCAACCTACGCTCAAGAATGTGAGAGATCCAGTGAGCATAGGGGAGCTGTCGCCTAGACCTGATGCCCTCTGTGATGGTGTCCTCCATCTCACTCATGATCAAGTCTGCAACGTCAAACTCTGACTGCTGGACCAGGGCACCAAGGAGCCACAGCTGTAAGTGAGTAAGTCCCTCCTTGTACCCTCCCGCGGTAAAAGTGTACTCCTCATCACGTCGTTCAAGAGACGAACGACGGGACGAAGCTCCGAAGGTGTCCTGCGGGAGCCGTCTCCGAACGGCGGTCGAAAGCACGCTTCTATATGAGCAGTACCAGGTGCCAGTCCTCCGTGAGCCCTCCTCGGCGGGTCTGTCGTGGCATAGCAAATGCTGTGCAACCTGGTAGCTGACTCTGGACTCCAAGCAGCTCTCGCAGAGCCTTCGTGTAGAGCCGGTATGGCTCTCCGCCAAAGGTGTACTGCAGGTACTGGTGGTCGGGGTCTATCCATAGTGAAGCATAGAACTCTCTCACCCACGACTCCACGTACCGGCCTGAACGGCCAAGAAGCTCTGCTAGTCCAGGCAGGTAAGTCAAGTATGGCCTGATCTCCTCTCCTGCTGCCTGGACTATGTCCTCTAGGGGACATACCCTGTGCTGTCGCAGTCCAACTCCTGTGGCCATGAGGGCGGTGAAGAAGTCCTCATGAAGAGTGGTGTACCAGCCCTCAGAAGCTCTGGGATCTCTTTGATCCGGAAACCAACTAGCAAGCGAAGTCAGCTAGAGCTCTCTGACTCGGGCTGCAGAGATCCTCCGCAGGTCTAAGTGAACGTCCGGCTCAGGCTCCGGTTGAGGCTCGGAGGGAGCAGGCGCCCTGGGGATTCAGTCGTCACGCCTCTGACCAGCGGGCCGGGGTGGCACCGTAGGTCGAGTACGGCCCGAGCGACGAGGAGGTGGAGCCTGGGCCTGCTCCCCCTGAGTAGCTGCCTCCTGCTACTCTAGCTGCCTCGGCTCTGTCTCTGGCTGCTCCTCAGACTCATCTCTGCCTGATATACTGATAGAAATACCTCCAATATGTATACCTCTGCCACGCTCTGCCTCCTCTGCAGCCTGTGCTACCCTGATAGCTTGCCTCTGCTCAGCTGTAAGTCTCTTCTCTTCCTTTTCTTGCTGCTCTCGACAAGAGGGGCCTTCCCCTTGTCCAAAGGTGGACGAGGAGGAGGCCTCTCGTCTCCACCTGTGCCTCCCTCACTGCGGTTGGCCTGCTTGCAACGCACCATCTCTGCCTCACTGACCACTGACTCTCTGAAGCTACTGGCTGACACTCAGAGGCTTGGCCTCGTTCCGTATCCGCGGGCTTGGCCCCGGATTCACTGACCCACTGCCAAACACTCTGACCACGACAGCTGCAATAGAGAGATAGGCAAGATATACATAAGCATATAATAATCTAGGGATAAGCAAAGCCTATTGGAAGCAAGCACATGGGATAAGAGAGGAATAGCAAAGCAACCTGAGAGAAGACCTGCGAAGAGGCAAGATCTCTGTCAACACGGGGCACCACAGGTCAAAGCAAAAGTCACTGCATTATCAGAGGGCATGTGTCAAAGACAAGAGCAATGACCATGTAATACAATGACACGTAGGAAACTAGAGAGTGGAGACTGCAAGAGTATACCTCAAGGCAGAAGAGTGTCTCCACAGCACTAGCACACAAGGAAGAATACCCTAGCACAACCTATCTGCAAGAGATCAAAGAAAACACCTTGTCAGGCATTTTACCGAGCACTTGCAGTGCACTGACAAAGAGAGGAGCTAGGGCAAACGGGAAACCAAGCTCTCACCACCGAGAGGAGCAGGAAGAGGAAGCTTCTTGGCGAGGCTGACTGTGATCTCGCGGTAGAGGCCGAGCTGGCACAACAGTGAACGGCGGCGAGCGGCTGCAGCGCGGCGAGGGTGCGCGGTGAGAGGCACGCGAGCGGGGGAGGTGCTCGTCGGCAGCGAGGGCACCGGTGAGCAGGCGCGGCTGCGCAGGGAGAGCTAGGGCGAGGAGCGGCGGCGACGGTTAGGGCACTGGTGGATCGACGGCGTACGAATCGAGTGAGAGACAGTGCCGAATGAAAAGGATGACAAGTGGGTCCCACGCGACAGAGAAAGAAAAGAAACTGCTTCTCGCTCGCAAACCGACTGTCGGACTGTAACTGTTGCAAGCGTCGGACCAATGCTCTGCAGGGTCCGACGCTTCCAGTAAGCTCCAGCACCCGTCGGACTTAGTCCGACGCTCCTCGTCGGACTACAAACTTCGGTCCGACGCCGTGAACGCGGCATGAACGCGGCGTGAACTCCTTTTTCAATAGTCCGACGCCTCAAAAATCTCAGTCCGACACCTTCATCCAACGCCTTCATGAACAGGGCCAGGGACCGTTGGACTGTAGTTAATGGTCCGACGCTGGGAAAACCAGCGTTCGATGCTACAATCCGACGTCTAAAACCTGTTTTCTTCCAAGAATCTTCGCGCCGATTTTTCCCAACTAAGTTCCAACCCCAATAAGAGTCAAATAAACATCAGTTGGAACTAGTATGAGATGTCCTCTCTCAAATGCTCAATTTTTCAAATATTTTGCCTTAGGCATACGTGAATTTTATGAAAATAGGCAATAAGCTCCAAGAACGAAACGACAAAATAACAACCATGCATATGCAATGCAGAATCGCGTGAAGTAAACTAGTTGCTTGTCAAGTTTGTCCTCGGATAAGCTTCTTCACACGCTTTTGGGCTGTTATCTTAGCCGAGTTAGACAAGCCCTACGTGCAATTCAAAGTTAGACATGTTTTATGTTACAATGCAATGCACATGACAACACGAGATCATCTTTTAGTGAAGTTGCTTAAATCAAGGCAATTAAGTTCATTCCTTAGTGAGCAAAACCGGGCCTCATCCAATGGTTTAGTGAAGATGTCCGCCAAGTTATCATCCGTTCTCACTCCCTCAAAGGAAATGTCACCCTTGGCAACGTGATCTCTAAGGAAGTGATGACGGATGTCAATGTGCTTTGTGCGGGAGTGTTGAACCGGGTTGTTGGCAAGTTTTACCGCACTCTCGTTGTCACACAACAAAGGCACCCTTTTTAAGTTGATTCCATAATCAAGAAGGGTTTGTTTCATGTAAAGAATTTGTGCACAACAAGCACCCACGGCAATGTATTCCGCTTCGGTTGTTGACAAAGCAACACTATTTTGTTTCTTGGAGGACCAAGAAACTAGTGATCTTCCAAGCAAATGGCACCCTCTGGATGTACTTTTTCGGTCAATCTTGGAACCAACATAATCCGAATCGGAATAGCCGACAAGAGTAAAGTTAGCTCCTTTGGGATACCAAAGGCCAATGCTTGGGGTCTGCTTTATGTACCTAAGGATTCTTTTTACCGCAACTAAGTGAGGTTCCTTAGGGTTAGCTTGAAAGCGCGCACACATACACACACTAAACATGATGTTGGGCCTAGATGCGGTCGAGTACAACAAACTACTGATCATAGAACGATAGAGAGTTTGGTCAACAAATTTTCCTTCCTCATCAAGGTCGAGATGTCCATTGGTAGGCATGGGGGCCTTGATGGGCTTGCATTCTTCCAACTTGAAACACTTGAGGAGGTCCTTCGTGTACTTCTCTTGCGACACGAACGTCCCCTCCCTCATTTGCTTGACTTGAAAGCCGAGGAAGAATGTGAGCTCACCAATCATGGACATCTCAAACTCCTTGGCCATCATTTCACCAAATTCCTTGCAAAAATCTTCATTAGTTGAACCAAAAATGATATCATCAACATAAACTTGACAAATGAAGATATGCCCTTTGTGCTTCTTGGTGAATAGTGTGGTATCAACCAAGCCGATTTTGAAACCCTTATTGATGAGGAAGTCGCGGAGGAGCTCATACCAAGCTTGTGGGGCTTGCTTCAAGCCATATAGCGCCTTGGACAACCTATAAACATAGTTTGGATATCTAGGGTCTTCAAAACCCGGCGGTTGGGAAACATAGACAAGTTCATTTATGAAGCCGTTTAAAAATGCACTTTTCACATCCATTTGAAAAAGTTTTAGGTTGTGATTAGATGCATATGCAAGTAGGATACGAATGGCCTCTAATCTTGCCACCGGGGCAAAAGTCTCCCCAAAATCCAAGCCTTCAACTTGAGAAAACCCTTTTGCCATGAGCCTTGCCTTGTTTCTCACAATGTTGCCCTTGTCGTCTTGCTTGTTGCAGAACACCCACTTGGTGCCTATGACTCTTGCTCCTTTTGGCTTCTCTTCAAGTGTCCACACTTGATTGCGGGTGAAGTTGTTGAGTTCTTCATGCATGGCATTCACCCAATCCAGATCTTGAAGAGCTTCTTCTATGCTAGTAGGCTCAATGCAAGAGACAAACGAGTGATGTTCAATGAATTGAGCATGCCTTTGTGAGCGAGTCATTACCCCCCTTGAAGGACTCCCTATTATGAGATCTTGATGATGTGCTTGTAGGAGTGGAGTAGTTCTTCTATCAACCACTTGAGGAGGAGGTTGTGGAGCATCAACATCTTGTGCTTGTGCCTCAACTTCTTCTTGTGTGATGTGGGTGTCTTCATGTGGATCCACCACATCTTTATCTTCATCATCTTGTGGCACATTTGATAAAGATGGTTGATCGATCATTTGCACATCATCACCATCATCTTCATCATCCTTTGGCTTGATGTCTCCGGTTGGCATGTTTTTCATAGCCTTCCTCAATGGTTCATGCACCTACATCATCAAGATTCTCATGCTCTGTAATACCTCTGGTATTGCAACTTAATTAATCTGTCATGTCATCATATTTAAGTTAAGCATCTGCATATGATTGTGCTTAGGGCCTAGAGTGATTTATTTTCAGATAGTGATTGATTGTGTAATTAAGTCCTTAATCAAAATCAAAAATAAAAATTAAATAGAAATCAAATTAAACCCTAAAGTTGACCTAAAACCCTAATTCAAAATCTATTAGGAATCTGATGAAAGTGTCTTAATTAAAGTTGTAGAGATTTTAAAATGGAACAACTTTTATTCTTGGAGATTTTGATGTTATATTATAAAAATTCAAATTAAACTCAAATTACTGTATTGAAATTTACATTTGAAACTTCAATTTCAAAAATATTAAGAATCTTCAAAAACTTCCTTAATAGAAGTTGTCAAGCTCACTGAGTAGAACAACTTTCATGTTTACCAATTTTCAAGTTGTTGAGAAAAATTAAAAGTAATTTTAAAATTTCAGTTTAAATTTCAAACCTTACTTTTACCCCCTTTACTGTAGTTTGAAAATTCAGCCGAATTTGAAATTCTTGTCAAAAGCAAAAATGATCTACACAAAATTCTCTGCAACTTTGATATTCAACACTTCCTTTGATTCGGCCGGATTGGACATCTAATTGAAACCACATAGCTTTTGACCTATGGGTCTACTACTGTAGCTACAGGGGGGTCCCCTGTTCTTCTTCCACCCGTACGCGGGCGTGCGCGCGGCGCGCACCGGCCGTCGTCCGGCCGTCCCGGGGCCCGGCCGTCGCCGTGTCGAGCTCGGGGGGGGGGGGGACCCGGACGCGTCGAGACCTTACCCTCTCCTTCCCGGGTGTGTTTAAAGGCGAGGACCACCACCTTTTCTCCTTCCTCCTCCATTCTCCCGCTCCGGTGAGCTCTCGGCTCTCGGCCAAATTACCCACCGTCGATCCACTCCTGCCCAATTTGTCATACCCACAAGCTAGACATCTCCTGGCGCACCTTTTGGACCCCGGCCCGGCCACTGTTCATCATCGGAGATCAGCGCACGGCGTGATCTTCTCCCTCACGGCCGGCGGAGCGCCGCCGTGGTCCGTCTCTCCGAGAACAGCTCACCTCGGGGAGCTTATCCTCTTATTGCGGAGCGTTCCGGAGCCCCTGTCCCTTCTTGAGTCTCATGAGTTAGGCGGTTTTGCTTTTGGTTTACAGTGACCGCCGGAACGACGACCTCGCCATTGGAGCTCGCCGCCAAACACACTGCCTTCGTCCACCGTGCCTCTCCGGTCGCTCTCCGCCCCGTCCAGCTAGTACACTAGCCTTTGGTGAGCTTCTCGGTAACCATCGTCTCGTCGGTAGAGCATTTTGGTCCTCGGTAGGCTAGAGCGCGGCCGCGCCGCCGTGTCTCCTCCGCCGCGGTCACGGCTGGGCGCGACACCGTCGACGCCTCATCCGTTTAGTTAGGTCCGGGGGTCCACTAGGTCTAGGGGTACGTGTGGGTGTCCTCGGTTGCGCCGCTGGGGTCGCCGGTGGCGAGGGGCGCGTCGGGCCGCCGCACGCGTGCACGGGCAAACACTCGTCGGGAGGTGGGAGAAGGACCTGACAGGCGGGCGCCGCCTGTTAGTGTCCTCAGGTGGCGCCAGCAGGGCGGGCAGGCCGGCTGGGCTGTGATTGCCGCTGCTGGGCCGAATGGCCGTTTCATTTTCCCAAGTGATTTTCTAGTGCTTTTTCATTTTAATTAAAATGAATAGTGTTAGCTTTTAATCTTTTTGTGTGGATTAATCTACTGCACCAAAATTTATGAAAATATTTATAGATACTCTCTGTGATGTGTAGAATTTAATAAAAATATTAAATGTAGGATTTGAGTGTTTTCTGTATTAATTAAAAATCAGTACATTAAATGATAAAAGGAACTTTGATGATTTTTAGTAATTTCTGTGTTGTTCCAAAAATCATGAAATTTATTGTGCCACTGTTTAGTACTGAAATCTATCTATTGGTAGAATTTGGCATCGAATGGAAACAGTTAAATATTTATTAAATTATATGTTGGTTTAAATGATTAATAATAGGAATAGTAAATGGAATAATTATTGAATGGTGTGATTTTGAATTGATTGAGATTCTAGGTCAATCACCTTTATGACCTAGGGCATTGTGAATTAGAGTGATCATGGCTAGCCTATGGTAGGGTCTTGATCACGTGTGTGCATTACTCATTATTTAAATTTTATCTGTCATTTCATGTGCATTGCATTCATACATTTATCATTGCAAACGTGTAGTGACCGAGAATCCGGAGGTAAAGTCTGAGGGTCCATCGGAGGAGACTGCTCAGGAAATTGTGCAAGGATTTGATATTTGTGGTACCGACCCGGATCCGACACTCTACGCAATCCAAGGCAAGCCCCGGTGCATTTGCCCTCTCCTTGTTGTTTAAAAATATTTATTGCTTGAGTTAATTAATTGCATTAGGTCAATAGGAGTTGAGTGATAACCAATTGATGCATTTCCATCCTTGAATACCTGACAATACTTGAGAACCTGATTTATTTAAAGGTATTACAAAATGCTTAGTCCTGCTAAATGATTAGATTTGCAAAAACACTATTTTCAACTGTGAGGATACAAAATGAATGAATCACTTCATGGGACTGGTTTTGTCCTTGTTGGTTGGCAGTGTTCCTAGCTAGTTCATTGCCATCAACAGGGGATGGGTTTTTCCCGTTTGGTTGGCCAACTGCTTGGGTTAGAGTCCCAACTTTCGTCGCCATCGGGAAAGGGATGTGAAAACCGGGTAGTTACCACTGTACTTGGGTTAGAGTCCCAATGTATGGTTTCTAACGGAAAAATATTAGGGACCATTCGTTGTCAGGCCTGCTGTGATCAAGACTTTGCAACTAGCCACATACTACGGAAAGCCTCTGACTCCGGTGGCTCTACTGCTGGAACCGACAACCACGCACTGGAGTGGAGAGATGGCGAGAGTAGCGTGTACCCTCGTGGCCGTCGTGCCTGGAGACGAGAGGAGTACTGTGCTCTCGGGTGGCGCAGGACCGGTTCCGGGGTATGAAAAGCCTGTGGTAGGCGGGGTTGGCGTATGCAAGCTTAAGTGCTACATACGCAGTGTGGATAGGGATCCCCAGCTGGGTATTAATCGATTTGAATCGTCGTTGCTCCTCGGTTATGGAGACTTGATCCTCATACCTACAGTGAATAGTGGTTCGGAACTAGGACTGTTTTTGAATGGATGAAGCAAATGAAAGAACATTGATATATGAGAAAGAACTTGGAGATATGGTTAATGATGAATAGTATTATTGAAATAAAATATTGAGATAGGACTAGTAATGCTTTTCCGCAAAACTCTTGAACTCTTACTAAAGCCTTACCTTGACTCCCTTCAGCCTGCATTCCTGAGTCTAATTTTACACTCTTGGTCGGGTAAGTCTTGCGGAGTACCCCATGTACTCAGGGTTTGTTAACCCCGTTGCAGGAGGGCAGCAGGAGACCGAAGTTTGTCTCGCTCCATGCTGCGTCACCATCGTCCAGGAGAGTGAAGAAGAATAAGGTTGAACCCTTGGGTAGGGTTCGTGTAATATTTATCTATCTGTCGTACTGTTGCTCCTACCGCTACTGCTACACTTTTAATTTATGGTCTGTAATAACTGCACCTAATTCTATTCGAACACTGGTCTGTAATATTAAGTACTATTTACTCTTCCGCAAATTTTACTCTGATGTATTTTGTTATGAAATATTGTAACTCTGTAATGGCTTCGCAATGGGATCCTGTCGGAGATAACGGGTGCTTGTGTAGCCCGGCAGAGCCCGCCTAGGTCATCTGGAACACGGGCCCGGCTGTTAGATGTCATTAGTGACGATGACAGTTGCCTGTGGGCCACGTGATTTAGGCAGTTCTGTTACATGCTCTCCTTGAGAGCCGTTAGATTCATCGAACTCCACATCATATGTTTCTTCAACAAGGCCGGTGGCATTGTTGAATACTCTATATGCTTTGGACTTCAATGAGTAACCAACAAGAAAACCAATATCACAACGTCTTTGGAACTTCCCTAGGTGTTGTCGCTTCTTGTAGATATAGCATTTGCAACCAAACACCCGGAAGTAGGAGACGTTCGGCTTCTTGCCAATGAGTAGCTCATAGGGGGTCTTCTTTAGCAACCGGTGAGGGAATAGGCGGTTGGATACATAGCATGCGGTGTTGATTGCCTCCGCCCAAAACCTCTCCGGTGTGTTGTACTCATCAAGCATAGTCCTTGCAAGAGTGATCAATGTTCGGTTCTTCCTTTCAACAAACTCCATTTTGTTGAGGGGTATAGGAGGACGAGACTTCATGCTTGATCCCAACTTCATCATAATAAACTTCAATGTTTGTGTTGTCAAACTCTTTCCCATTGTCACTTCTAATCTTCTTGATCTTCACTTCAAATTCATTTTGTGCTCTCTTGGCAAACTTCTTGAATGATCCGGCAACTTCGGTCTTGTCATGGAGAAAGAACACCCAAGTATATCTTGAGAAATCATCAACAATTACTAGACAATAGAGCTTGCCACCAATACTTGCATAAGTTGTTGGCCCAAATAGATCCATGTGAAGTAGCTCTAATGGTCTTGATGTAGATACAAATGCCTTGAATGGATGAGTATTTGCAACTTGCTTGCCGGCTTGACAAGCACTACAAAGTTTGTCCTTCTCAAATACTACATCTTTCAAACCTCTCACCATTTCCTTTTTCAATAGCTTCTTGAGTGTGCTCATCCCAACATGTGCAAGCCTTCTATGCCATAACCACCCAAGAGATTGTTTGGTGAATAGACAAGTCTTCAAGTTAGCATCATCCGAATTGAAGTCCACTAGATAGAGGTGATTGTACCGAAAGCCCTTGAATATCACTTGATTGTCATCTTTCTTGGAAACAACCACTTCTTCACTTGTAAATAGGCATTGGAAGCCAAGATCACACAATTGACCAACCGATAGTAAGTTGAAGCTCAAAGAAGCAACTAGAAGCACATTTGAAATTGAATGATCATTGGAAATAGCCACTTTGCCAAGCCCTTACACTTTGCTCTTGGAATTATCACCAAATGTTATCTTTCCTTGGTCTTCTACATTCTCTTCAAGTGAGGTGAACATACGAGCATCACCGGTCATATGTTGAGTGCATCCACTATCAATTACCCAATGAGTGCCACCGGTCTTGTAGTTCACCTACACACAACAAATCAAGCTTGATATTTAGGAACCCATACTCGAGAAGGGCTCCGGACTTTCTCAACCAAAGCTTTTACCACCCACAATTGTCTAGGCTTATTCTTGTTAGGGGGTCCTAGGAACATGGCTTTCACTTTGCCCTTAGAATCTTTCCTTAGCATGTAATGAGCATCAAAGGCAAAGGGCCTAGCATGCTTGGGCAAAGGTTGTGGTGGTGGTGTCTTGCACTCATGAGCAAAGTGTTCCTTCTTGACCACATTCAAAGCATCTCTTTGGTTTGGGCTTTGGCTTGTTCTTGGCTTTGTTGAGGCAATTTTGAGCTCTAATGTTTTAGACCTTCTCACCCATGTAGCCAATCCCACTTCTATCAAACTTCATCACGGTGTTCATGAGGAGATCACTTTGGAGATATTGGCCTCTTGTGAATCTTTGCAAGCCTATGGTGAGATGACTCTTCTCTTGCTTCAATTTCTTGTTTTCTTCCAATAAGCTTGCAAGTTGACACTTCTCATTCTTGAGGATTTTGTTCTCTTCTCTAAGCACTTGAACTTCATCATCTTCTTTCACCGTTTCAATGACAATGGTGTTGGTGGTTGATTGCTTCTCAAGCTCTTTCTTCAAGTTGTCATTTTCAATCTTGAGCTTCAAATAATCATCATGGCAATCGGCCACCGCCACTTCCTTGTCTTTTCTACTAGCTTCTTGCTCAATGATCAAGTCATCACATGATGTAGTTATGTCACACTTAACAATAAGGTTAGGAGCATCATGTGTTTCATTGAAAAGCAAGTCATAAGCCATAGCAAGGTTACATGATTCACCTTTACTTGAGTGTAATCCTCTTTTAGTTTGTTGTAGCTAGTGGTGAGCTCAATGTGTGTCCTCTCAAGTTTATCATGTTTTTCTTTGAGCTCTTTTATGTTAGTTTCGAGCTCCTTGAGCTTGGATGACACATTAAGGTTCTCAACTCTAAGCTCATCACTAGCTTTAGTGAATTGTTCATTCTTAGCTAAGAGGTTGCCATTCTCAAGTTTTAGCTTTTCATTTTTACTTGTAAGCTTTCTTATAACTTTGGTGTAGTCATTAAGCAAGCTAGCAAGTTCATCATATGTAGGTGAATCGTACTCATTGTCACTATCACTACTCTCATCATCACTTTGTACCTTCTTGTCCTTAGCCATGAGGCAAAGGTGTGTTGGAGATGAGGGCGGTGATGGCAGTGGAGGAATAGAAGTCCCAATGACAAGAGCGGCCACCTTCTCATTCTCATCATCGCTTTCTTCTCCGGAATAGCCACTAGAAAATTCAATGTCGGTGAGCCAATCACCAACAATGTATGCCTTACCATTCTTCTTGTTCATTTGAAATTGCTTCTTTTTGAATTCTTTCTTCTTGAATGGCTTGGCCTTCTTCTTCTCATCATCACTCTCATCACTAGAGTTTTGCCTTTTGCCCTTGTTCTTGTTATTGAACTTGTCTTTCTTGGGCTTTGGGCATTGATGAGCAAGATGCCCAAGCTCTCCACAATTGTAGCAATCCATCTCGGAGATGGGCTTTCTTTTGCTACTAGTGAAGAACTTCTTGTTGGAATCAAATTTGATTCCCTTGTTGTTGAGCTTCTTGAGCATCTTGGTGGTCTTCCTCACTATGAGAGCAATCTCCACATCTTCATCATCATCTTCACTTGTGGAGTCAAGAGAAGTGTACTTGACTTGAGCTTTGCCTTTCTTGTCGGCCTTGAGTGCCAAGTCTTTCTTCTCTTCTTTCTTGGATGATGATCCATCTTGAGGAGTGATCTTCATGTACATCTTATGAGCATTAATCTTCCCCAATATTTGAGTGGGGGTTGCATTAGAGAGATCCGTTTGATGAAGTACGGTTACAATGTGACCATACTTCTCAATTGGAAGAGCATTGAGGATTCTCCTTGCAACCTCAGCCGGTGAGATTTGAGTGAGTCCAAGGCCATTTACTTCCTCTACAATGATATTCAAGCGAGAATATATGTCATTAGCACTTTCATTAGGAAGCATTTTGAAAGAATTGAGCTTGTCAATGATAAGATAGTATCGTTCCTATCGCTCATTCTTAGTTCCCTCATGGAGCGCACAAATATCCGATCATAGTGCATGGGCGTTTTTGTGGTTCCTCACACGGTTGAACACCTCTTTGCTAAGGCCTCTAAAGATGATGTTTCGAGCCTTAGCATTCCACTTCTCGTGCTCTTCCTCAACGGGTGTGAGGGTTGCGCCGGGTTTGGGAGTGGGGTACCCTTGTGTGGCGGCTTTGTGAACACCAAGGTCCACCGCCTCAAGGTATGCCTCTATACAAATCTTCCAATAAGGAAAATCGTTACCGTCAAAGATGGGAGGGGGACCATCGTGACCACCGGACATCTTTTCTCTTGGCGGTTAAGCCAAATTAATGAGCAACCGTGCTCCAATGCCAATTGAAAGGATCAAGGATGCCCAAGAGGGGGGTGAATTGGGCAACTAATAAATTTTTCGAAATACAATTCAACCTATCGCAATTTGCCCAATGTCACCCCACAAGTGCTTGTGTCAATTCTATTCCTAAAATGAGTTATGCAACCTAGAGCCAAGTCCTATCACAAGTATACTACTCTAGGAAAGTAGAGAACACAAAGGAAATATGGGAATGTAAAGAGTTAGAATGACAAATCTGGTTTTTCCCGAGGTATCGGAGAGTCGGCACTCCCCACTAGTCCTCGTTGGAGCACCCACGCAAGGGTGTAGCTCCCCCTTGATCTTCGCAAAGACCAAGTGCTCTCTACGGGCTGATCCTTTGCCTCTCCGGCGCGGTGGATCGCCCACAACCGCTCACAACTTCGACTTGGGCCGCCCACAAGCTCTCCAAGCGGTCACCAAGCCACCGATCGCCACCAAATCGTCTAGGTGATGCCGATCACCAAGAGTAACAAGCCTAGACTCTCACTTGACCAAGAACAAGGCCAAAGAGGGTGATGTATGCACACAAGTCACTCTTGATGTCTCTAGGGAAGAAGCTCACAAGCAATGGAGTTCACACTAATCTCCCTAGGGCTCTTGCTTTCTCACAAGATCAACAAAGGTTCCTTCAGCTGTTAGAAATGGCAAGAGTGATAGAATGGAGGCTATGGTGGAGTATAAATACTCACCCTCTCCAAAACTAGCCGTTCCTCACTTTCCTGCGAACCGTTGGACGCTGCTGAGGCTCGACCGTCGGACCATTTGCCACGGTCCGACTCTCACAGTCGCACTGTGCTCAGTCTTGTGTCAGAGGGGCGTCGGACCGAACTTGATTGTCCGATGCTCCACCGTCCGACGCTCTGGATCAGCTGGCACAGTGCCTCTCAACGGCTATAACGTGGAGCAATGGTCCGACGCACACCGTCGGACCAAGTCTGGCGCTCTTTTTCACTATTGGAACCTCTCTGGAAGCGTCAGACGCTAAGAAACCTTAGTCCGACGCTCGCTCTCACAACGGTCCTGACGCTTGCTTGAACACCCCGAGGCACCGTCGAACTCTGGCCAATGGTCCGATGACCATCCAGCCAGGGTCCGACACTCCCTGGCACGCTGAGAATCATCCAGGGGCTGCCACGTGACGTCGAACTCTCACTATTGGTCCGACGCCCATACTAGGTAGAGTCCGACGCCTCTATTTTGATCAAAACTTCGCCGAATCGAAAACTTTGCAAAACGAAGTTTGATCCTCTCTCTCTCAAGAGTCTCCCTGGGCTGTCTAGAGCTATGTTGGGCAAGTGTGCATCATATCTACACTCTCTAATCTTGCTCTAAGCCAAGCTACCCATCCAAACCCCTCTTAATAGTACGGTCAAAGAGAAAAAAACAAAACCTAAGACTACGCCAAGTGTCTCTCAATTCCAAACGACACTTGGCACTAGCCTATCACCGTCTTGTCTTCCATCCTTTGAAAACCGAATCGAATTCCATCGCTAGGGGCTTGAACCTGCATGTTATTATGACCTAACCTCTAGGTTATCCTGTAAAACACACGTTAGTCATAATAACCGTCTTGTTGTCATTAATCACCGAAACCACTAGGGCCTAGATGCTTCGGATGATCGACACAACCATATTGAACTAATGATTTTGCAAGTGTTTATTTTGCATTTTAATATGTGCAAAAGTGGCATGGACTTAGACAACCGTGTAATCCGAACAATCAATACCTTGAACAAGACATCACAAGACATGTTGGAAACCCATGAGATTTTGCACAAGTCCTACACACAAGATATAAGCCTAACCGAAACTTCCATCTTGTGTGTATTTTTCTCATGGGGAGAAAGGATTGCGAGAAAACAAGGGGAGATGCTCATGGAAGAGCACCATACACGTCCGATGCACTACCTTAAGGCAACTGAAGAAGATGACAACACCGGATGCTACTTGTGGAAGCGACCAAATGCGCGTGCTGGAAGTGCACCGGACTCTGAAGCGTGTCCGATGGACACGACTAGATGCGTATATAGAAAAAAGAGCGGCTCTGGATGATCTGGAACATGACCAGACGCTAGCAACAGACGTGTTCGATGCACGATCCGACGGCGAGGAATAGTGGTGATCAACGGTTGGGTGGTGACTGGATGCTGGACGCGCGTCCGGTATTATGACTGGACGCGTCTAGGATTTGCTCCCAATAGCTAGCTCTCTCTTGGGAGCTTATATATACCCCTCCAACCGGCCATACAGAGTGTGGAGGAGTGAGAAAACATATCAAGGGTGTTTGTACACCATTTTAATGCTCTCTAGTTGCATAGTTTTTAGAGATTCACTTGGTGATTAGTGTAGGTGCTTTAGAAAGCGTTTAGGCTAGTTAGACCATCTCTTATGCGATTGCTCTAAGTTGGTCTAGAGTTGAAAGCCTATGTTTGGTTTTGGGTAATTGATGAAACCTAGTTTGCTAACGATTGCTCTAAGTGTTTCATGAGAATTGATTAGCAAATGGCAAGATGGAGCAAAGGACCGGGTCGGTGGAGGCCACTAGTGAAGGGCGATGACGGCGTCCATGAAAATGGTGTAAGCCCATCAATAAAGGAGAAAGCCTTATTGACGGCATCCATGCAAATGGTATAAGTCCATCATCAAAAGGAGTCCACAAGCTTCATCAAGAGATGGTGAAAAAGCTAGGAGCTCAAAGTAAAGGTATAATCCATAGAAGCTCTTTTGCTTTTGGTGATCAAGACTCCATAGAGGGAGTGATCACATTTAGGATAGATAGCCGTACTATCAAGAGGGGCAAAATCATTGATGAAATAAGGTTATCAAGTGCCACTAGGTGTTCATGATCATTGCATTGCATATAGATGCTAGTGACACTAACAAACCCTTGGAAAACTCTTTTGAAAAGGCTAACACACGTGCACAAGGTGTAGAACACTTGGTGTTAGCACATGGAAACAAAGGGTGAAAGGTTTGAGTGAAAATCCTAAGAAAATAGAGCGTCGGACCGTAGAGTCACAGAGCGTCGGACCATTAGCCTCGGTCCGACGGCTAACCCTGCTGAGGAGCGTCGGACTTTTTGCCCGAGCGTCCGACGGTGCAGATCGTACGAGAGCTAACACGTGGCGAGCTCTGAGAGCGTCGGACTCTTGGCGTTAGTCCGACGGTGAGCGTCGGACCAACGTCCGATGGTTTTCAGGGCTCGAGGAGCTCTCTGGAAACGTCGGACCATGGTTTCGTTTGGTCCGACGCGCCGTGTATTTTCAGTCCGACGGTGCAATGGCAGTGGGCGTCGGACCGCGGTTGTTGGTTCGACGTTCGTCCGTCCGACGGTTCGTTTAGCGCGGGAAGTTAGCCGTTGTGATCCAACGTTCGACTTCAAACGGCTAGTGACACGTGGCATTCATCCGGGGCGTCGGACCATGCGGTATAGTCCGACGGTACGCAGTGAAATCTAAAATGGCTAGTTCTTTGTGTATGGCTTATAAATAGTCACTTGGCTGGTTTGGGGAGTAGCTCTTGGCACTCCTGAACATTATAGCATACTTGTGAGCCTTCTCACTCCACTCTCACTCATCCTACTTGATTGTGTTCATCATTTGGTGAGTTTGGAGAGCATCAAGTGCATTGCATTGATTGAGATCATCTAGAGGCACTTGGTAGCGGTGATTCGCAGCGGTTTCTCTCATTACTCTTGGAGTTTGCTGACTCCTGGACGGCTTGGATTTGCAAGGATCGTTGAGGGGAGTTGGTGATTGTCTCCACCTCCGATCAAGGTATTGTGAGGGGTTCTTGAGCCTAACCCCGCGGGAGATCGCGAAAGGCATCTTTAGTGGATTGCTCGTAGCTTGGTGGATCCCCATCTTGTGTTGGTTGTGCGGCACCCTTGAGAAGGGTTTGGCGTGTGATGCCAATTAGCACATGAACCTCCAAGCGGGTGTATCGCTACAACGAGGACTAGCTTGCCGTCAAGCAAGTGAACCTTGGTAAAAATCTTGTGTCATCTCTCTACCAAGGATTTCTCTTGTATTTGATTGATTGGTTATATTGGACTTCATCTCTTCTCTACACCGGGGGTATTGTAATCACCTTTACTCTTTACATTTGTGTACTTACTCTCTTGTGTAGTTTGTTAGTTAGTTGCTCACTTAGGAGTAGTGTATAGTAGTGACATAGCCTTTGAGTGTGAACTAGTGATCATAGTGTAGTATACTTGTCTAGGTGGCTTGCATAGTGTAGGTTAGAGCTAGTGCTTTGCAAAGCTTGCTATTGTTACTAATCGGCTTGTTAAGTGTTGTTTGTAGATTTTTATAGGCTATTCATCCCTCTCTAGCCATTTAGGACCTTTCAAGTGGTATCAGAGCCGAGGCACCGTTGATTTGAGACTTAACAACCTACGGTGTAAAAATGGCTCAACTCAACATTCACATCAACAACACCAAGAAGCCACCCCAATTTGATGGCACAAATTATGCATATTGGAAGAGCAAGATGACCTCACACATCAAGTCAATCAATAGAGAGGTTTGGAAGATTGTGGAGACCAAGATTGAGATTGCCAATGCGGCTAACCCGACAACCGTCGAAGAAAGATTGCTTCAACTCAATGACATTGTGGTTTGTGCTATCCATGAGGCTCTAGATGAGAAGGTGTTTGAGCAAGTCAATAACATTGAGAATGCTCATGAAGCTTGGAAGAAGCTTGAGGAATCATATGAGGGCACCAAAGGTGTAAAGACCGCAAGAGCATACATTCTCAAGGACAAGTTTGCTAGCTTCAAGATGAAGGATGATGAAACCGTGCCGGAGATGTTCCATAGATTGCAAGTCATTGTGAATGATCTCAAGGCCGTTGATGAGGAAGTGAAAGATAGTGACTTCTCCATGAAGTTCTTGAAGAGCTTGCCCAAGCGGTTTGCCACATTGATCACAGTATTGGTGAAGACAACATTGAGTGAATTGACTCCAAATCAAGTGCTAGCAGAGGTGATGACCGATGATGCTTATAGAGATGATGATGACAAGGAGGAGTTGATCAATAAGAAGAAGAAAGAAAAATATGAAGATTCCAAAGATGAAACAAAGAAGAGTGTGGCATTCAAAGCCACATCATCATCAAAGGACAAGGGCAAAGCAAAAGTTGAATCAAGTGAAGTTCCATCAAGCACAAGTGAGAGTGATGAGGAGATGGCCCTTCTAGTGAGAAGATTTGGCAAGTTCATGAAGAAGAAGGGCTACCGGGCAAGAAGGAAGAAGAATGCAAGAAAGTTTGATGGGCCAAGAAGATGCTTCAATTGTGGAAGCAAAGATCACTTGGTAGCCGATTGCCCACACTCAAGTGAAGATGATCACAAGGGCAAAAACAAGAACAAGCATGAGAAGAAGGAGAAGAAAGAGAAGAAGGAATCCTCATACAAAAAGAAGAAGAAGAACTATTCTCATGTGGTGACATGGGATAGTGATGCCTCTTCAAGTGATGAAGAGAGTGATGATGACAAAAAGAGCAAAAGGAAGGCACATGCAAGCATTGCCATTCATGACAAGCCTTCCATCTTCGACACTCCTTCTTGCTTCATGGCCAAGGGCTCTAAGGTATCATACGACACCGAATCTACTGATGATGATAGTGATGATGACCTAACAAAAGAAGAATTAATTGAAATGCTTGATGATGCACGTATTCATTTTGATAAACTTAGAAAGGAATATAAGGGCTTGCGCAAGGATAAACAATCCATTGAGCAAGAACTTGAGGAGTTTAGAGCATCTTATGAGAGTCTAAAGGAAGACCATAAGAAGCTCCAAAAGGCTCACACTAAGCTTGATGAAGCTCATTCCTCTCTAGTTGAGCAAAATGAAGACTTGCAACAACAAGTGCAAAAGAAAGAAACTAAAACTTGCAACATAGGTGTAACATGTGATATATCTTGTGAACCTATTATTGTTGCTACTACTAACCCTTCTTGTAGCACCCCCACTACTACCTCACCCACTAGTGACCCTTCACTAGTAGTTGAGAACAAGAACCTAAAGGAGGTTAAAAAGCTCAATCACTCCTTAGCTAAAGCTTATGGTGGTGAGGACCGCTTGCTTATGTGCTTGGGTAGCCAAAGGGCATCTCTCCACAAAGAGGGATTGGGCTATACCCCCAAGAAAGGTAAAACCGCCTTTGCTTCTCACAAGACTTGTTTTGTGAAGAGAAATGGCCGGTATTGCACAAAATGCAAGCAAGTTGGTCACTTAGAGCAAGATTGCAAAAGCAAGAAATCCAATGCTTATGTATCCTCAATTAAGTTTGATTCTTGCTACATTCTCACAAAGGGCTCAAACGGTGTGAAGGCTAAGTTTGTCGGTACATCCATGTTGGGTCCAAAAAAGAAGACCATTTGGGTACCAAAGAGCTTAGTCACTAACCTTCAAGGACCCAAGCAAGTTTGGGTACCTAAAAGGAATTGATCTCTTTTTGTAGGTCAATTACAAAGCCGGAGGGAGGCATTGGGTGCTTGATAGTGGATGCACTCAACATATGACAGGTGATTCTAGTATGTTTGGCTCTCTCAACACAAGTGCAAATAGTGGCTCTGATGCAATCACATTTGGTGACAACAAGAAAGGGAAAGTGAGAGGATTTGGTAAAATTGCTATCTCCAATGATATGTCCATCTCAAATGTGTTGCTAGTTGAAAGCTTGAACTTCAATTTGCTCTCGGTTGCACAACTTTGTGATCTCGGTTTCAAGTGCATATTTGGGGTTGATGATGTTGAAATTGTTAGTGTTGATGGGTCAAATTTGATATTCAAAGGGTTTAGATACGACAACCTATATCTTGTGGATTTCAATGCTAGTGAGACTCAATTGTCAACTTGTTTGATCACTAAGTCAAGTTTGGGTTGGTTATTGTAACAACCCTGGTGTTACGGTTAATTAAAACCTGCCATGTCATCATCCTTAGTTGCAAATCATCCCGCATCAAACCTGATCACTGTACATTAATTGAGACAATTTTATTTCCACATGTGATTGTACCTAGGTATCTTTGAGTGACTTTATGATTTAAATATTTGTTTGTGTGTATGCCTTTAAATCCAAAAAGAAAATTTAAAAGGAATCATTTAAAAACCCTAATCGGACCCGAAATCCTAAATCAAAAACTAAATGGAATCAAGTGTTGGGCCTTAAACAAAAGTTGTAAATCTTTAAAAGTTGAGCAACTTCTATTTTGGGCAATTTGAAAGTTATTAAAAATAATTTTAAATAAAACCTTAATCTAGGTATTAAAGTTTAAACTTGAAATACAAATTTAAAAACTAGTAGGAATCTGATGATGGTCTTTTAATAAAAATTTTAGCCCTTACAAAATGGAACAACTTTCATGTTTATAGATTTTAAAGTTTACCTGTAGAAATTTAAATTAAAACCCAATTAGTCTAATTAAATTTAAAATACCATTTCAAAAATATCAAGAATGAGGGCAAACTCCTTTAATAAAAGTTGTATGGCTTTTCCAGTTGAATAACTTTTATATTTGGGGATTTTGAACTTATGCTTTGAGATTTCAAATTAAACCCTGAGGAGTGTTTAGAATTTAAAATTTGGAATGCTATTTTAAAAATTATCAAGAATCTGACAAAGGTCCATTAATAGAAGTTGTAGGGATTGCCAAGTAAAACAACTTTTATCATTGGATGTTTTCAACTTATTTAGAAGAATCTTGAGAATTTGACTGGATTTGAATTTAGTTTCAAAACCCACAGTTACCCCCTTTTGAATTATTTAAAATCCATTCAAAATTTGAATTTGGTCCAAAAGCCAAAGTTGTTCAGAATTAAATTTACCACAACTCTTATTCATGACATTTTTCATGTTGTTATACAAAACAAGAAGTAATTTTGAAAAAAAAGGGATAAGGATGAAGGTACTGCTACAGTACTTTACAAGGGGGTCTGGCTCGGCCTGCTCGCGTGCTGGTGCGCGTGCGCGCGCCGGCCGCCGGCGCTGCCCGGGGCCAGCCGGCCGCGTGTCGCCGACGGGGTCGGGTCCGTGGGGGTCACCTGCATGTCGCGCACCCTTCTTAGACACATATATAGATGCCTTGAGCTCGCTGTTGTTCCTTTCTTCCTCCTCGGTCATCTCCGGTGAGCTCCCTGCTTCGACCAAATTCGCGCGGCTCGAACCACCACAAGCCTCTCCATATTGGCTCCAATTTATTCACCCTTTTGCGAAGCCATTGAACCCATTTTAGCCTCACATCGTCGCCGGAGTGGTTCTGGGGCGAACGTTTCGTCCTCGGCTCCGGCGGAGCGCCGCCGTGCTCGTCTCGCCATAAACCAGGTGCTCGGGTAAGTCTCAGGTGGTTTGGGCTCGTGTTTCGGATTCCCCTTGATGTCTTGAAGCTCATGCATTAGCCGGTTGCTCCGTTGTAGCCGCAGGGACACCGAAACGCGGATCTTGTCGCCGGAGTTTTTTCGCCGTGGCCACTGCTCTCGTCTACGAGTATCCTCCGGTCCTTTCCCGCCCCAACCGACTCAAGCCCTAGCATCTCGGTGAGCTTCTAGTCGTTTCTGCGTTTCCTATTCCAAGGTTACCGGATTGGGGTCGCCGGAACGAGGTTTGCCGCCATGGCTTCGCCACCGGTCGCCTCGTCACCACCGTGCACCCCAGGAAAACCCTAGCCACCTAAACTTGTATACTAGACGGTGTGCGAGAGGGTGAGATTTCGAGTGGGCTCGGTCTGGTCGTCGGCAGGCCCTCGCCTGTGAGCTCGCCGCCGTCGTGCCGAGCTCGGCCGTTCGGGTGAGGGAGCGAAGGGAAGAAGAAGGAGGGAGAGGGGAGGCCGAGCAGGCCGCACTGCGGTCCGTGCTAGGCCGGCCCGATAACGCTGGGCGCGGTAGAAGGGAGGGGAAGGGGAAGTGTGGGCCGGCCTGCGGCTGTGGGCCGGTTCGGGCTAAAATGGCGTTTTCTATTTTACCGGGAATTAAAACGCGTTTTCCAATTTCTTCTAGTATGAATAGTAGCAGAGGTTGTTCTTTTTGTGGGAATTAAATTGCTGTGCCAAAAATTATGAAACTTATTGTGTAGCCTCTTAATATAGTATAGTATTTGTGAAAAATGTTAGACTTGATATTTGAACACTTCCTGTATAAAATAAAAATGCTCCTTTTATTTAGCAAATGGGACTTCTAGAATTTTTATAGGTCAAAATATTAATCCAAAAATTATGAAACTTTTGTTGGTACTATTTTAGGGTATAAACTATCTATGAAAAAAGTTTGAGCTCAAATGGAAAGAGTTTACTTAGTTACTAATTAATACTCTATAAATCGATTAGTAAAATGAATTGAAACCTTAATCAATTTAAGGAGTTTGTGAATTATGATTATGTGTTAATCTTGGGTCATTATCATGTGCTGACCCTTAGAATTTTATTAACTTGTTAAAGCTTATGTTAATCTTGTAATTAAGATGAGTAAAGGAAACTTCAAGCAGGTAGACCAGTTATTAATTAAAATTTTTGTAGATTATATTGTACACATGCGATGATAGGATTTTTATGAATCACTTAAGTGATACTGGTCATTATCATAAGGGAGCTAGTTCAGCTTTCAACGACTGTTAAAATGGTCAATAAACCAAAGTAGTTAATACTCATAGTAATTAGTTTTGTTGATTTACAACTTTATCGTGAAGGAAAGTTGTACTCAACTTTCAAATTAAGTTTACTTACCATCGATCGGTGATTTTGTGCATCTCCTGCATCATGGCATACATATCATCATATAAGTGTTGCATTATTATTTCGTGTAGTGAACGCGCGGTGATTATTATCTGAAGCGCGTCCCGAGTAAGGTCTTCACTCGGTGGACGTGGATCCTTCTCGGTGATTGACTTCAGGGTTTCGTCTACTTCAAGCAACAGGCAAGCCCCGGTGCATTTGCCCCTTCTTGTTATTTAAAAATATTTATCACTTGAGTTAATCTACTGTATTAGGTTGATAGGAGTTGAGTGATAACCCATTGATGCATTACCTTTGCTTGACCACATATTATACCTGAGACCCTGATTTATTTAAAAGTATTGAAAAATGCTTAGTCATGCTTAATGATAGAGTTGCAAAAATGCTATTTTGAAAACTGTGACGATATGAAACAAATGAATCAGTTTATGGGATTGGTATTGTCCTCGTTTGGTGATGGTGTACTTGCCAGTCCATTATCATCAACGTGGATGGGTTTTCCGTATGGTTGACCATCTGTTTGGGTTAGAGTCCCAACGATCCTCGCCATCGGAAAAGGGATGTGAAAACCGGGTGGTCTCCAGTGTACTTGGGTTAGAGTCCCAATGCATGGTGTCCAACGGAAAATTATTTAGGGACCATTCGTTGTCGGCCTGCTGTGATCATGACTTTGCAACTAGCCACATACTACGGAAAGCCTCTGACTCCGGTAGCTCTACTGCTGGAACCGACAACCACGCACTGGGAGTGGAGAGATGGCGAGAGTAGCGTGTACCCTCGTGGCCGGCGTGCCTGGAGACTAGAGGGTTACTGTGCTCTCGGGTGGCGCAGGACCGGTTCCGGGGTATGAAAAGTCGTGGTAGATGGGGTTGGCATATGCAAGCTTAAGTGCTACATATACAGTGTGGATAGGGATCCCCAGCTGGGTACTTCTGGATTCAAATCGATGTTGCTCCTCGGTTAATGGAGACATGTTCCTCACCCTTACAGCGAAGAGTGGTTCGGAACTAGGTGTTTTTGAGAATGAAAAGAAAATTGAAAGTACATGATATATGAGAATTGATATCGGAATTATGGATATGAATAAAATAATATTGTGATCAAATAATGAAATAGGATAGCGATGCTTTTCTGCAAAATATTTTGACTCTTGCTCAAGCCTTACCTTGACTTCCTCTCAGCCTGCATTCCTGAGTCTAATTTTACACCTTTAGTCGGGTAAGACTTGCGGAGTACCCCATGTACTCAGGGTTTGTTAACCCCTGTTGCAGGTGACTTACGTGTACAGCTCTGCGTGGGACCGTGCCGGTCAACGGATCGTGCATGGATGAAAAGTATATGATGTAATCCCTTGGGCAGGGTGTAAAGTTGTATACTGCTACTCTACTACGAAACTCTGGTTTGGGATAATGTAAGCTAGATTTATATATCTATATTAATGTAACTCTTCCGCACTCTTTACTCTGATTTATCTCATTTGTGTAAACTGTTGTAATACTTGTAAGGTCGTTACAGTGAGATCCTCGGAGAAAGTAGGGTTTCCTATGAGACCCGACGGGCCACTTAAGTCAAAAGGGAACTCGTGCAGACTAGTCAAAGGTCCTTAGAGACGACGACGGGGCACGTGGGCCCTATGATTAAGGCGGTTCCGTCACAAGTGGTATCAGAGCATTTCATTGTAAAGTACTTGCAGTATTACTTTATAAAAACTTCAAAATGATTTCAAATGAATAAAATTGATGGGGTGGTTTGGTCCGAGTTATTTCTGAACTTTCCTCATTCATTCTATAGCATCTTTCCTTTATTACTTCTATAGGTCTGTAGTTAGGCTTTGAGCATAGTAGTGGATTAGCACCTTAAGTATGCCCTATGTTTGAAAACGTTGGGTGCATGTCACTCTAATAATTAATTTAATCAGTATATTACATATATGTCAGGGTATCCTGGCTTGCGCTCATGCATCATGACATTACAACTACCAATAATACCCCCCATATGAAGTATATCTCTACTTTCTAAAATAAAACCTATTTCTAAATATATTTCTTTTAAAATAAATTCTTATCATTCTTCTCAATAGATGGATCCACAAGACCCTGCCACTGGAATCGACGAATGCCTGGCTATGTTCGGAACCCCTACAGTATTGTGGCAGTTACTACAAGAAGTAGGCTACACAGAACCACCCAAGTATCGTTGGTCCCGTACTGTTCTCCTTGGTCGACCGTGGTACGAAGTGTCCCTTCAGATCTCAGCTTGTAGCACTGCTCCGTTTTGGCTAGCTTGGGAAGCACAGGCAGAAGGTATACCTTGGGAAGGAGCTCAGGCTACAGCATTGGAAGTCCTGAGAAAGATCTGCTTTAGGTGTCAGAAAGAAGTCAGAGTTTCTACTCTGAGAATGTTTCCGTCAGAAGCCCCAGGGAATTGGGATGGTCTTCAACGACAAGCCAAGCAATTAGAAGAAAATTCTGATCAACAGGATTCCATATTGGTAGCCACTACTTGAGCTATGCTAGCCGTCCTTAACCTCCATCTGACCCGTGAGCGAGGACGCGAGGAGTGGCAGGAACTTTACGCTGAATGTTATGAAGCACTCAAGAGTACAGAACTCAAGAAGAAGAAGGCCAGTAAGGAAGCCCTAAAATGGCAAGAGGCTGCTCAGATCAGTGATGTGGAAAAGATCGGTCTGGACGTCCAGGTGGAAGCACTCGAAGCACAGCGACAGGCAGACCAGCATCGCATAGAAGATCTGGAAAGACTGGTGGATAGTCTTCACCTTCAGACAGGACTTCTCATCCAGCAGCGCGAAGAAGCTCATTCTTATGCCATAATGGCAAGAGAAGGTCTTAGAGAGACCGTTGGATGTCTGCAGCATCAGGATGCGATGTTTTGGGGCCTGCATAATACCTATCAGCAACAACTTCAGGCAGCCCATCAGAACATTGCCGATCTGCAATGAGAAGAGCAAATGCTCCATGCCATGAATGATCCAATTCCAGATATAGAGGTTCCAGCAGCTGACCATCAGGAAGAGTCTGGTTCAGCAGAGAATGCCGATGAAGAGTTGGAGGAAGTAGCAAGTGACTCGGAGTCAGAAGTAGTGAGTGGTCGAGTCGATTAGTTTATGAAGCTAAATAGTCTCCTAGACCCAGTGTCAGATCAGGTCAAGTCTGAGGTTAAGTGTCCATATAATCCAAAACCCTGTGTCGGTAGGAAACTGGTGTAATGGTAGTTCCATAAGTTGGAGTAAGTCGACCTAAGCTAGTAGTCAATGTGAACTAATATGTAAACCTCGGATAATCCTTTGTTATCGGCCAGATCATTTCCTGCTTAAGCTTATGAGTGTTAGGTGTGTTCAAAAGTTAGTAAATTTTGCCATAAGACTAAGTTTTAACAATCCTCGTTAATCTTCGTTCCAAAAGTTTCCAGTTCTTGGGGAACTTCGGGACGCAGTCCACCCAACACTAAAAATCGATAAATCTTTGGTTAGCTAAATCTACCTATGTGGCAGTTTTGATTTTCTCCTTTTACGACACATACTATTTCCTTGAAACTGTCGACCAAAAGGTGTTGAAGTCTATGGGATATCATGTTTCAAGACAATGACACAGTGTCGAAATCTGGGGTCTCCTATGGGTCGCAACCATGGGAAAATTACTGCCGGACGCTCGCTGTTGTCAGGGTTAATGGTCATGATCCGAGCCTGCAATTAATGTGCTTTCACTCCCTTTTCGAATACCTTTTACAAGAATTCGTATCCATATTTCTTCATGAATTTCAAAATTCTTTTACTCTTTATAACTATATTAGAATCTACTTTGGGAATACACATCTAGTCTCTCCGGATTCTCAAAATTTTTGTCCTTGCAATCATCTTAATCTCATCTGATAAAATAACGGGAACCAATTCGGAAATGATACCTAAAGATCCAATCACTTGGAAATGGTATCTGTGATCCGCTGAGGATTCCCTGTTGTTTTATCGATTCCTGGTTATTTATAAATGCCTTGAGATCTATTTGAAAATTCACTTCTACCGGAACTTTAGGACACACCTTAATTCACCCACAGACTCAGGACGAAAACCTAGCACTAGACCATGATTTTTATCTCCATACGTGTCATGCCTTGATCCGACACGTATCCCTCGTTTAAATCCAACATGTTATTCCAAAATCGTTATGATTGTGCCTATAGTGCTGTCATGACCTGTGACCACGGTGTCGCGTCGAAACCTAGGGTCTCTCACGTGCCATGGCCGCGCCGAGATTCTGCTAGGCACGCGTAGGTATCAAGGTCTAGGGCTGTGACGTACTGTAGCTTCGCAACCAATAAAGTTTCCTTGTCTGCACTGTATGTAGAAATAAATTCATCTTGCTATGATGTAACATGATCTGCGGCTACGATACAATATAGCAACCTAGGATTTCCTGTAACTCACAATCACATGAGATTCTGATGGGTATATGCTCGTATCAAGGTCTGTGGTCATTATACATCATAGACACAATCGATATATTTTTCTCTTTTTACCAAGGTTACTTTAATTGTGTGCTATGATGGTTTCTCGACCCGTGACTATGGTGCTGTGTCAAAACTTGGAATCTTCTGTGGACTACAGCCACATAAGATCTTATCAGGGTACGTACTGGTATCGTAGTCGATGTTCCTGAACCATTATAGCTCGCAATTAATGTGTCTTCACACTCCTTGCAACGGTCCTTAAGAGATATTTCTTGCCAAGGTTGTATTTCAGAGAAATAAGGTTTCAAGTTTTAGTGTTGAGAAACAACTGATTAGGTCAAATAAGAATCTTCATCATAACAGGTAGTAAGAGAAGTGTGGACTAGTAGCTTATCAACTCAAGCGTTCGAACATTTGTCAGCTACACAGGATGTATTTCAGGTGTCACCACTTGAGAAGTAACTTCAAGTGTCAAATCGAGTTATTGACTTGGTAGAAGTTGAAATTGAACTAGATCTGACACACTCCGAATATCCAGGGAGAGTCATAAACCAAAAAGAGATCGTGTTACTCAGAGGACTTCAACAGGATGATGTACAAGTATGTTGGAATCAGTCTTCAGGGGAAGAAGCTACCCGAGAGATCAGAGAATTACTCACCTGAAAATATTCTTAAGTTCTTAGCCCACCTTTAAAAATAATTTACCCCTTTCAAGTCCTACAAATGTAAGACCTCTACTTGCTCTATAGTCAAGTTTGAAAAATGATTTCTTGACTTATTTTCCTTTCCATTACTAAATCTAAGGCTTTAGCCGCATCTTAAATCTCGGGACGAGATTTATTTTAAGGGGGGAAGGCTGTAACACCCATGGTGTTACGGTTAATTAAAACCTGCCATGTCATCATCCTTAGTTGCAAATCATCCCGCATCAAACCTGATCACTGTGCATTAATTGAGACAATTTTATTTCCACATGTGATTGTACTTAGGTATCTTTGAGTGACTTTATGATTTAAATATTTGTTTGTGTGTATGCCTTTAAATCCAAAAAGAAAATTTAAAAGGAATCATTTAAAAACCCTAATCGGACCTGAAACCCTAAATAAAAACTAAATGGAATCAAGTGTTGGGCCTTAAACAAAAGTTGTAAATCTTTAAATTTGAGCAACTTCTATTTTGGGCAATTTGGAAGTTATTAAAAATAATTTTAAATAAAACCTTAATCTAGGTTTTAAAGTTTAAACTTGAAATCCAAATTTAAAAACTAGTAGGAATCTGATGATGGTCTTTTAATAAAAATTTTAGCCCTTGCAAAATGGAACAACTTTCATGTTTATAGATTTTAAAGTTTACCTGTAGAAATTTAAATTAAAACCCAATTAGTGTTTGATTAATTAAATTTAAAATACCATTTCAAAAATATCAAGAATGAGAGCAAACTCCTTTAATAAAAGTTATATGGCTTTTCCAGTTGAATAACTTTTATATTTGGGGATTTTGAACTTATGCTTTGAGATTTCAAATTAAACCCTAAGGAGTGTTCAGAATTTAAAATTTGGAATGCTATTTTAAAAATTATCAAGAATCTGACAAAGGTCCATTAATAGAAGTTGTAGGGATTGCCAAGTAGAACAACTTTTATCTTTGGATATTTTCAACTTATTTAGAAGAATCTTGAGAATTTGACTGGATTTAAATTTAATTTCAAAACCCACATTTACCCCCTTTTGAATTATTTAAAATCCATTCAAAATTTGAATTTGGTCCAAAAGCCAAAGTTGTTCAGAATTAAATTTACCACAACTCTTATTCATGACATTTTTCATGTTGTTATACAAAACAAGAAGTAATTTTGAAAAAAAAGGGATAAGGATGAAGGTACTGCTACAGTACTTTACAAGGGGGGTTCGGCTCGGCCTGCTCGCGTGCTGGTGCGCGTGCGCGCGCCGGCCGCCGGCGCTGCCCGGGGCCAGCCGACCGCGTGTCGCCGATGGGGTCGGGTCTGTGGGGGTCACCTGCATGTCGCGCACCCTTCTTAGACACATATATAGATGCCTTGAGCTCGCTGTTGTTCCTTTCTTCCTCCTCGGTCATCTCCGGTGAGCTCCCTGCTTCGACCAAATTCGCGCGGCTCGAACCACCACAAGCCTCTCCATATTGGCTCCAATTTATTCACCCTTTTGCGAAGCCATTGAACCCATTTTAGCCTCACATCGTCGCCGGAGTGGTTCTGGGGCGAACGTTTCGTCCTCGGCTCCGGCGGAGCGCCGCCGTGCTCGTCTCGCCATAAACCAGGTGCTCGGGTAAGTCTCAGGTGGTTTGGGCTCGTGTTTCGGATTCCCCTTGATGTCTTGAAGCTCATGCATTAGCCGGTTGCTCCGTTGTAGCCGCAGGGACACCGAAACGCGGATCTTGTCGCCGGAGTTTTTCCGCCGTGGCCACTGCTCTCGTCGACGAGTATCCTCCGGTCCTTTCCCGCCCCAACCGACTCAAGCCCTAGCATCTCGGTGAGCTTCTAGTCGTTTCTGCGTTTCCTATTCCAAGGTTACCGGATTGGGGTCGCCGGAACGAGGTTTGCCGCCATGGCTTCGCCACCGGTCGCCTCGTCACCACCGTGCACCCCAGGAAAACCCTAGCCACCTAAACTTGTATACTAGACGGTGTGCGAGAGGGTGAGATTTCGAGTGGGCTCGGTCTGGTCGTCGGCAGGCCCTCGCCTGTGAGCTCGCCGCCGTCGTGCCGAGCTCGGCCGTTCGGGTGAGGGAGCGAAGGGAAGAAGAAGGAGGGAGAGGGGAGGCCGAGCAGGCCGCACTGCGGTCCGTGCTAGGCCGGCCCGATAACGCTGGGCGCGGTAGAAGGGAGGGGAAGGGGAAGTGTGGGCCGGCCTGCGGCTGTGGGCCGGTTCGGGCTAAAATGGCGTTTTCTATTTTACCGGGAATTAAAACGCGTTTTCCAATTTCTTCTAGTATGAATAGTAGCAGAGGTTGTTCTTTTTGTGGGAATTAAATTGCTGTGCCAAAAATTATGAAACTTATTGTGTAGCCTCTTAATATAGTATAGTATTTGTGAAAAATGTTAGACTTGATATTTGAACACTTCCTGTATAAAATAAAAATGCTCCTTTTATTTAGCAAATGGGACTTCTAGAATTTTTATAGGTCAAAATATTAATCCAAAAATTATGAAACTTTTGTTGGTACTATTTTAGGGTATAAACTATCTATGAAAAAAGTTTGAGCTCAAATGGAAAGAGTTTACTTAGTTACTAATTAATACTCTATAAATCGATTAGTAAAATGAATTGAAACCTTAATCAATTTAAGGAGTTTGTGAATTATGATTATGTGTTAATCTTGGGTCATTATCATGTGCTGACCCTTAGAATTTTATTAACTTGTTAAAGCTTATGTTAATCTTGTAATTAAGATGAGTAAAGGAAACTTCAAGCAGGTAGACCAGTTATTAATTAAAATTTTTGTAGATTATATTGTACACATGCGATGATAGGATTTTTATGAATCACTTAAGTGATACTGGTCATTATCATAAGGGAGCTAGTTCAGCTTTCAACGACTGTTAAAATGGTCAATAAACCAAAGTAGTTAATACTCATAGTAATTAGTTTTGTTGATTTACAACTTTATCGTGAAGGAAAGTTGTACTCAACTTTCAAATTAAGTTTACTTACCATCGATCGGTGATTTTGTGCATCTCCTGCATCATGGCATACATATCATCATATAAGTGTTGCATTATTATTTCGTGTAGTGAACGCGCGGTGATTATTATCTGAAGCGCGTCCCGAGTAAGGTCTTCACTCGGTGGACGTGGATCCTTCTCGGTGATTGACTTCAGGGTTTCGTCTACTTCAAGCAACAGGCAAGCCCCGGTGCATTTGCCCCTTCTTGTTATTTAAAAATATTTATCACTTGAGTTAATCTACTGTATTAGGTTGATAGGAGTTGAGTGATAACCCATTGATGCATTACCTTTGCTTGACCACATATTATACCTGAGACCCTGATTTATTTAAAAGTATTGAAAAATGCTTAGTCATGCTTAATGATAGAGTTGCAAAAATGCTATTTTGAAAACTGTGACGATATGAAACAAATGAATCAGTTTATGGGATTGGTATTGTCCTCGTTTGGTGATGGTGTACTTGCCAGTCCATTATCATCAACGTGGATGGGTTTTCCGTATGGTTGACCATCTGTTTGGGTTAGAGTCCCAACGATCCTCGCCATCGGAAAAGGGATGTGAAAACCGGGTGGTCTCCAGTGTACTTGGGTTAGAGTCCCAATGCATGGTGTCCAACGGAAAATTATTTAGGGACCATTCGTTGTCGGCCTGCTGTGATCATGACTTTGCAACTAGCCACATACTACGGAAAGCCTCTGACCCCGGTAGCTCTACTGCTGGAACCGACAACCACGCACTGGGAGTGGAGAGATGGCGAGAGTAGCGTGTACCCTCGTGGCCGGCGTGCCTGGAGACTAGAGGGGTACTGTGCTCTCGGGTGGCGCAGGACCGGTTCCGGGGTATGAAAAGTCGTGGTAGACGGGGTTGGCATATGCAAGCTTAAGTGCTACATATACAGTGTGGATAGGGATCCCCAGCTGGGTACTTCTGGATTCAAATCGATGTTGCTCCTCGGTTAATGGAGACATGTTCCTCACCCTTACATCGAAGAGTGGTTCGGAACTAGGTGTTTTTGAGAATGAAAAGAAAATTGAAAGTACATGATATATGAGAATTGATATCGGAATTATGGATATGAATAAAATAATATTGTGATCAAATAATGAAATAGGATAGCGATGCTTTTCTGCAAAATATTTTGACTCTTGCTCAAGCCTTACCTTGACTTCCTCTCAGCCTGCATTCCTGAGTCTAATTTTACACCTTTAGTCGGGTAAGACTTGCGGAGTACCCCATGTACTCAGGGTTTGTTAACCCCTGTTGCAGGTGACTTACGTGTACAGCTCTGTGTGAGACCGTGCCGGTCAACGGATCGTGCATGGATGAAAAAGTATATGATGTAATCCCTTGGGCAGGGTGTAAAGTTGTATACTGCTACTCTACTACGAAACTATGGTTTGGGATAATGTAAGCTAGATTTGTATATCTATATTAATGTAACTCTTCCGCACTCTTTACTCTGATTTATCTCATTTGTGTAAACTGTTGTAATACTTGTAAGGTCTTTACAGTGAGATCCTCGGGGAAAGTAGGGTTTCCTATGAGACCCGACGGGCCACTTAAGTCAAAAGGGAACTCGTGCAGACTAGTCAAAGGTCCTTAGGGACGATGACGGGGCACATGGGCCCTATGATTAAGGCGGTTCCATCACAGTTATGGCATAGAAGGCTTGGTCATGTTGGAATGAAACAATTGAACAAACTAGTGAAGCATGATCTAGTTAGAGGCTTGAAAGATGTCACTTTTGAGAAAGATAAGCTTTGTAGTTCATGTCAAGCCGGCAAACAAGTTGGAAATACACATCCTAAGAAGAGCATGATGAGTACTAGTAAAGCTTTTGAGCTCTTGCATATGGACTTGTTTGGACCAACCACATATACTAGCATTGGTGGGAGCAAGTATGGATTTGTGATTGTGGATGACCATACTAAATATACATGGTATTCTTTCTAGTTAACAAGAGTGAAGTGTATGATATATTCAAGTCTTTTGTCAAGAGAAGCCAAAATGAGTTTGAAACAACTATCAAGAAAGTTAGAAGTGACAATGGTAGTGAATTCAGAACACCAAGATTGATGAATTGTGTGATGAGTATGGCATTGGACATCAATTCTCACCCAAGTATACACCACAATCAAATGGCATTGTTGAAAGGAAGAATAGAACCTTGATAGATATGGCAAGATCAATGCTAAGTGAATACAATGTTAGTCATTCTTTTTGGGCCAAAGCAATCAACACCGCTTGCTACTACATCAACCGCTTATATTGCCATGGTATGCTTGCAAAGACTCCTTATGAGCTATTGAATGGTAGAAAGCCCAACATTGCATATTTTCGGGTTTTTGGTTGCAAATGCTACATTCTCAAGAAAGGCACAAGATTGAGCGAGTTTGAAAAGAAATGTGATGAAGGTTTCTTACTTGGCTATTCAACCACAAGCAAGGCATATAGAGTTTGGAATTTGGCTAGTGGTACTCTTGAGGAGGTACATGATGTTGAATTTGATGAAACCCAAGGCTCTCAAGATGAAGTTGAAAATCTGAGTGACGTGAGAGGCAATGACTTGGCAAATGCAATGAAAGATATGGATATTAGTGATATTAGGCCAAGGCAAGTCAATGATGATGAAGATGATGGTGCAATTCATACTAGTATGCAAGTTGAAAATAAAGTAAGTGCAAGTGACTCACAAGATCAATCTCAAGTGCAAGATCAACAAGCTAGTTCATCTCAATCCAATGATCAAGTTCCTATTCTCCAACTGGTCTCTATTGCAAGGGATCATCCTTTAGATCAAATTATTGGTGGTATTCAAAGTGGAGTTCAGACTAGAGCAAGACTAGCTCAAATTTGTGAGCATTTCTCATTTGTGTCAACCATAGAGCCAACCAAGATTAAGGAAGCATTGAAAGATGTTGATTGGGTCAATGCCATGCATGAAGAGCTCAACAATTTCACAAGAAATCAAGTTTGGGAGCTAGTGGAAAGACCAAAGAAACACAATGTGATAGGAACAAAATGGGTCTTTAGAAATAAGCAAGATCAAGATGGCATAGTAATAAGGAACAAGGCTAGATTGGTTGCACAAAGTTACACTCAAGTAGAGGGTCTTGATTTTGGAGAAACCTATGCACCGGTTGCTAGATTGGAGGCCATTAGAATCTTATTAGTCTATGCTTGTGCCCACAACATCAAGTTATATCAAATGGATGTCAAGAGTGCATTTCTCAATGGGTACATCAATGAATTGGTTTATGTGGAACAACCTCCCGGATTTGAAGATGTGAAGAAACCCAACCATATGTACAAGCTAAGAAAGGCATTGTATGGTTTGAAGCAAGGACCTAGAGCATGGTATGAGAGATTGAGAGATTTCTTGCTCTCAAAAGGGTTCAAAATAGGAAAGATTGATACAACTCTCTTCACTAAGAAGCTTGGCAAAGATTTGTTTGTGTTACAAATATACGTGGATGATACCATCTTTGGATCAACAAATCAAGATTTTTGTGAAGAATTTGGAAATATGATGGCAAGTGAGTTTGAAATGTCCATGATTGGTGAGCTTAGCTACTTCGTTGGTCTTCAAGTTAAGCAAATGAAGAATGGTACATTTGTAAGTCAAGGCAAATACATAAGGGACATGGTGAAGAAATTTGGATTGGAACAAGCAAAGCCCATGAATACTCCTATGGCAACTAATGGGCATTTGGACTTGGATGATAGTGGCAAAATAGTGGATCAAAAGCTATACAGATCAATGATTGGAAGTCTCCTTTATATGACCGCATCTCGACCGGATGTCATGTTTAGTGTATGCATGTGTGCACGATTTCAAGCCTCACCAAGAGAAAGTCATTTGAAAGCCGCAAAGAGAATATTGAGGTATTTGAAGGGCACACAAGATGTTGGGTTGTGGTATCCTAAGGGGTCCAACTTTGAGCTTATCGGATATTCGGACTCCGACTATGCCGGTTGCAAGGTGGATAGAAAGAGCACTAGTGGAACTTGTCAATTGCTTGGAAGGTCACTTGTATCATGGTCTTCAAAGAAGCAAAATAGTGTTGCTCTCTCAATGGCCGAAGCAGAGTACATTAGTGCCGGAAGTTGTTGTGCACAATTGCTTTGGATGAAGGCAACCTTGAGTGATTTTGGATTGAAATACAAGAAAGTGCCTTTGCTATGTGACAATGAGAGTGCTATCAAGCTAACCAACAACCCCGTGCAGCATTCAAGAACAAAGCACATTGACATAAGGCATCAGTTCATTAGAGATCACCAAATCAAAGGGGACATTGCAATTGAAAGTGTTGGCACCGAAAATCAATTAGCGGATATCTTTACCAAGCCACTTGATGAGTCAAGTTTTTGCAAGTTGAGAAATGAGCTAAACATACTAGACTACTCCAACATGAAGTGAAAAGCATTCCACATTATATGACATGCCTCTTCTTCGATTAAAGCAAGGTAAAATTAGTTGACATGGCATTCATACTTTGATAAGGATTTGTCTAGTTCATGTAGACATGAAATGCATCTTATAGGCTCATTCATGAAAAATCAAATGCTTTCATGTATATATGGTACCACTTTTGTTCTTTATGCTTGTATGATAAACCTAGTGTTAAATCTAGAACATGAGCTCATGATGTGTAACTTAACATGGTCAAGATAACCCTACTAGTGAGGTGTGAAGAAGCTTGTCCTTGGCTCAAACTTAGTTACATATTCTAGGCAAGTGATCTAGATTGAACCAATGTGAACATGAACTAAACCCCATTTATTGACTTGATACTCCCATAATTTGCACCATTTTTGGTGATTGTTGACAAAGGGGGAGAAGAAAGTCACAAAGATAAGAAAGGAGAGGGGTCAATTAAAAATTTGAAAGCACACAAGTAGGGGAAGCAAGCTCGTGAATAAGTTGTTGCATTTGTGTATGCATTAACATATGAATTGTTGCATTGTCAAAACTTCAATTCCTATACTTGTTTGAATTGGTGAAATGCTTAGAAATAGGATTTGAATGGTGATTTGACAAACTAGCATGCATAGGACTTACATGTCATACAAAGTACCTCTTTTACTTAAATGTTGATCTCACGAGGTATTTTGAGTTTGTGATGCATGACTAGTAAATAATGGTGCTAAAGATGGTATATTTCCGCAACTCCGATGGTATCACGCTTCAAAGGTCCATTCTATATACCTTAGCATCATTTGATAGTAGTAGCCCACCCAAACCTTCAAATTCATGCATATGTAAAAAAAATTGAACCAAACATAAGGAATCACATATGTAGGGGGAGCTAATACTACCAAAGTGCAAACTTGGTTTTCATTTCATATCTTTGTGAAGGTTGTCATCAATTACCAAAAAGAGGGAGATTGAAAGCCCATGTTTGGTTTTGGGTAATTGATGAAACCTAGTTTGCTAACGATTGCTCTAAGTGTCTCATGAGAATTGATTAGCAAATGGCAAGATGGAGCACAGGACCGGGTCGGTGGAGGCCACTAGTGAAGGGCGATGACGGCGTCTATAAAAATTGTGTAAGCCCATCAATAAAGGAGAAAGCCTTATTGACGGCATCCATGCAAATGGTATAAGTCCATCATCAAAAGGAGTCCACAAGCTTCATCAAGAGATGGTGAAAAAGCTAGAAGCTCAAAGTAAAGGTATAATCCATAGAAGCTCTTTTGCTTTTGGTGATCAAGACTCCATAGAGGGAGTGATCACATTTAGGATAGATAGCCATACTATCAAGAGGGGCGAAATCATTGATGAAATACGGTTATCAAGTGCCACTAGGTGTTCATGATCATTGCATTGCATATAGATGCTAGTGACACTAACAAACCCTTGGAAAACTCTTTTGAAAAGGCTAACACACGTGCACAAGGTGTAGAACACTTGGTGTTAGCACATGGGAACAAAGGGTGAAAGGTTTGAGTGAAAATCCTAAGAAAATAGAGCGTCAGACCGTAGAGTCACAGAGCGTCGGACCATTAGCCTCGGTTCGACGGCTAACCCTGCGGAGGAGCGTCGGACGCTCAGTTTCGGAGCGTCGGACTTTTTGCCCGAGCGTCCGACAATGTAGATCGTACGAGAGCTGACACGTGGTGAGTTCTGAGAGCGTCGAACTCTCGGCGTTAGTCCGACGGTGAGCGTCGGACCAACGTCCGATGGTTTTCAGGGCTCGGGGAGCTCTCTGGAAACGTCGGACCATGGTTTCGTTTGGTCCGACGCGCCGTGTATTTTCAGTCCGACGGTGCAATGGCAGTGGGCGTCGAACCGCGGGTGTTGGTCCGACGTTCGTCCGTCCGACGGTTCGTTTAGCGCGGGAAGTTAGCCGTTGTGATCCAACGTTCGACTTCAAATTGTTAGTGACACGTGGCGTTCATCCGGGGCGTCGGACCATGCGGTATAGTCCGACGGTGTGGACGTCGCACAGTCCGACGGTACGCAGTGAAATCTAAAATGGCTAGTTCTTTGTGTATGGCTTATAAATAGTCACTTGGCTGGTTTAGGGAGTAGCTCTTGGCACTCCTGAACATTATAGCATACTTGTGAGCCTTCTCACTCCACTCTCACTCATCCTACTTGAATTGTGTTCATCATTTGGTGAGTTTAGAGAGCATCAAGTGCATTGCATTGATTGAGATCATCTAAAGGCACTTGGTAGCGGTGATTCGCAGCGGTTTCCCTCATTACTCTTGGAGTTTGCCGACTCCTAGACGGCTTGGAGCTGCAAGGATCGTTGAGGGGAGTTGGTGATTGTCTCCGTCTCCGATCAAGGTATTGTGAGGGGTTCTTGAGCCTAACCCCGCGGGAGATCGCGAAAGGCATCTTTAGTGGATTGCTCGTAGCTTGGTGGATCCCCATCTTGTGTTGGTTGTGCGGCACCCTTGAGAAGGGTTTGGCGTGTGATGCCAATTAGCGCGTGAACTTCCAAACGGGTGTATCGCTACAACGAGGACTAGCTTGCCGTCAAGCAAGTGAACCTCGGTAAAAATCTTGTGTCATCTCTCTACCAAGGATTTCTCTTGTATTTGATTGATTGGTTATATTGGACTTCATCTCTTCTCTACACCGAGGGTATTGTAATCACCTTTACTCTTTACATTTGTGTACTTACTCTCTTGTGTAGTTTGTTAGTTAGTTGCTCACTTAGGAGTAGTGTATAGTAGTGACATAGCCTTTGAGTGTGAACTAGTGATCATAATGTAGTATACTTATCTAGGTGGCTTGCATAGTGTAGGTTAGAGCTAGTGCTTTGCAAAACTTGCTATTGTTACTAATCGGCTTGTTAAGTGTTGTTTGTAGATTTTTATAGGCTATTCACCCCCTCTAGCCATTTAGGACCTTTCAAGTGTTTAGTGAGGTTTGCATACATTTTGATCAAAGGTCCTTGCGCGCACCGTGCTTGTACTCAGTGGGGCTTGTAGTGTCTTGCGAGGCCATATCAACCGTGTTTGTGGTGTGGCTGGCACCGTGCATGGAGGGAACAAGGCCCGCAAAAATTTGGTCGGAAGCATGATGTCAACTAACATGGCACTTGAGTTGTCACATGAGGATTTGTTTTGGACCAACAATATAAATGACAGGAAGCAAGTATAGACTTGTTATAGTTGACGACTTCACTAGATACACATGAGTGTTCTTTCTCAATGACAAAAGTGAGGTGCTTACGTATTCAAGTTATTTGTCAAAAGGGTTGAAAGTAAATTTGAGCCAAGGGTCAAGAAAATGAGAAATAATAATAGAAGTGAATTCAAGAACACCAGAGTCGATGAACTATGTGATGAGATGGGATCAAGTATGAGTTTTCGATCAGATACACCCTTTGAGAGAAAAAAATAGGACACGAATTTATATGATATGATAAGGTCTATGTTTACTAAGTAGAATGAGAGTGGTTTATTTTGGGTAAAACCAACAAAAAAAAACTTAAAGCACATGGCAAAAGACTATAAATTTATCTCGCATGGATTTTTAATCCAGAATGAGATCAAATACGAAGGTAAGCTTGGTTTTGTTGCTAAATTCTCTCGCCTAGCAAGGATAGGTGAGCGAAATTCGTAAGAAAAATCTCATGTATCATTGTTCTAATTTCTTATATCGTGTAAAGTATTTGAAAGAGAGGATCAACTTTGAATATCAACACAATTCAAACTAAGCGAATTGAAAAAAGTCTATATAACCCACTATTGAGGGTGGACTACTTCACACTCCAAACTATAAAACCGGATTTTCTGCCCTCTGAACTTTCCAAAACCGGCCAAATAACCCCCTAAATGGTTTTGAACTGTGGTTTTGTATTTTATATCTTTTATTTCTTTTTCTCTAAATCTTTGAAAAATCATAGTAAATTACAAGAAAATCATAAAATATAGAAAAACCAATTTTGTTGGATTCCACATGAGTAGATCTACATACAGCCTGTTCTTTTGGCTGAAAATAAGCGCTGATTTCGGCTCGTGCTGATTTGTTATGAGAGAAAAATACTATTTCGTGGCTGAAAATAAGCGCTGATTGATCAAAAGAACAAGCTGATAGTGAAAATGTAATATGTTAGACTTTAGTACAAAGTTTTTTTTATTTTAGATCTATACTTTTCTATAATTAATTGAAATAGTTCATAACTGTGACATACCATATTATATATTCATTGGGTGGATCTACTCATACTGAATCTAACAAAATTAGTTTTTCCATTTTATGATTTTTTTAATGATTTAATATAATTTTTCAAAGATTCAACGAAAATAAATAAAAAAGACAAAACTACTATCACTATAGCAAAATCACCGTCAAAACCATCTAAGAGTTATTTGACTGGTTTTAAAAAGTTTAGAGGATAGAAAATATAATTTTATAATTGTCAATAGTTGAGAGGGTTTTTCATTGGATCCGAATACCCTACTAAATATGTCCGAATTGTCCTTGATTTCAATTTTTTTTTTTAACTGTCAAACTTGGCTCTACGGCCTTTCATTGCGCAACGATAACTCAGCTACATCGCGAGTTACAGCATCATTTACACAGCTAGGAATGGATTCCGTCCAAACTTGTTCTTGGCCTGGATCCCAAATTCTAGCTAACTGTGCAGCCTCGTGCGCAGACGAGTTACAAGAACGGGAAAAATGATTACAAACTGATAAAATAAAACGATTAAGAAGGATTTGGCGAATAGCTTTGAAATTCACACCGTTGGGACGTAGATCTCTTGAGCAAGTTTTAATAGCTTCTACCAATTGAGTTGAATCCATCTCCAATTCAATATTAGAGATTCCGAACTGATTTGCAATCTGCAAAGATCTAAGACAAGCTGTTGCTTCAACCATCAATGCATCATGCGCCTGCCCCATGTTTCCAGCCCCCGCTAATACCACTTCTCCAGCTTGATTTCAATTTAGGCTGTCCGGACTGCTATTCCTCTAAATTCATCCTCTAAAAGGAATATTTCGTCCTGGTCATCGAGATTCTCTCCTCTATATCACTTTCTCCCGCACCCATCTATCCTTTATATCATCCTCTATCCACAGTGAGACCCACATGCCTGTAAAAAAATTATCTAAATATATCTATGTGTGATCTTGTTTTGAAGAATTTATTGTAATGAATTTAATGGTGCAATCGAAATTTAATTTTGTGTTTTGGTTCATGAGTTAAAATATTTTTTAGTTACTTATACATGTGGGGCCCGCAGCTGCTATCTCCTCTCTCTCCTGGATGGATTCGCTTCCTGGCCATCCACCGGCTCCACGCGCATGCACCGTACCATCCGCGCAAGACCTCCTCTTTAGCTGGATTTACCGGGCTTGAACGCGTACAGGATGACTCACAGTACAGCGCTGCAGCTATTTCATCCTGTATCTGATCCTCCAGGATAGATTTACCAAACCCACTGCGGACAGCCTTAACCCCCCTCTCTCTCCTCACTCCGGCACCTCGATGCGGCTTGCCAACCGCCGATCTGCCACCGGCGACGACTGGGAGCCCGCCGCGGGCTAGGTTTGCTTCCATCCACCATGCCAGGCTCAGCTCCGACCCAAACACCCCCTTTGGAACCCAAACCCAAGCATAACGGCCGCCGCCTCGTCCTCCTCCTGGGGCCTCCTCTCCTCGCCGTCGCCGTTGCCCTGCTCTTGGGCGTATCCACCAACCCGTTGCCCCGACGCTTCCTCCGCCTTCTCCTTGGTACAAAGCCCAGCATTCTCCGCTCCTCGCCACCTCCTGGCGCAGCTTACGAGGCTGACGCGGGAACCGTCGCGGTACGCGCACCATGTGTTCTATGGATGGCCCCATTCGCCTCCGGCGGCGGGTACTGCTCCGAGGCATGGTCCTACGTCGACGCGCTTGACGCGCACGCCGCCGCTGGGAAAAATAACTTCACGCTCGCGATAGCGCACCACGGCGATCTCGACTCGCCGGAGTTCTGGCTCGGCCTGCCCGAGCGGTCCAAGCACCTGGCGTACAGACTCGCCTCCGCGAGGTGCGAGCTCGCCAGGGCCGTGGTCGTTTGCCACAGCGAGCCTGGCGCGTGGTACCCGCCGATGTACGAGGCCCTGCCGTGCCCGCCCACCGGGTACGACGATCCTGCGTTCGTCATTGGCCGGACCATGTTCGAGACCGACCGCGTCTCGCCTGAGCATGTCAGGAGGTGCAACCAGATGGATGCTGTCTGGGTGCCCACCGATTTCCATGTGTCAACCTTTGTGAAGAGCGGTGTGGATCGCACCAAAGTTGTCAAGGTGGTGCAGGCTGTGGATGTCAATTTCTTTGATCCCGCCAAGCATGTCGCTCTTCCTTTGCCGATTGGTGTGTCCGTCATGGAGCCTGCAGGTTCAAGCTTTGAAAATGGTAACTCCAAACGCAGGGGCTTTGTGTTTCTTAGTGTTTTCAAATGGGAACATAGGAAGGGCTGGGATGTGCTGCTGAGAGCATTCTTGCAGGAGTTCTCTGGAGCTGATGATGTCGTACTCTATCTTCTGATCAATGCCTACCACTCTGACACAAACTTCAGTGGGAAAATCTGCAGGTTTGTTGTAGAATCCAGCATTGAGGAGCCAATGGAAGGATGGGCTGAGATCCGGGTCATCGATGAGCATGTCCCTCAGTCTGCTCTTCCAAGTCTGTACAAAGGTGCAGATGCATTTGTGCTGCCAACCCGTGGTGAGGGCTGGGGCAGACCAGTGGTTGAAGCCATGGCCATGGAACTGCCCGTGATTGTGACGAATTGGTCCGGTCCAACCGAGTACCTAACCGAGGAGAATAGTTATCCATTGGACATACACAGGCTGACTGAGGTCACGGAAGGGCCATTCAAGGGCCACCTATGTGCTGAGCCATCAGTTGATCGGCTGAGGGATTTAATGAGACATGTTGTTGATGATAGAGATGAGGCAAGGAATAAAGGGAAGAAGGCAAGGGAAGATATGATCCAGAGGTTCTCTCCAGAAGTTGTTGCCAGGATTGTTGCTGATAAGATTCAACAAGTGTTTATCCACACTCAGTTGACAAATGACTAGGTACAATGTGAAACCAGAAAGTTGATGCACCATGGCGTATGTATGTATAACACTGTTCTTACCCATTATTTTTTTCAGAGATTCATGCATATCCTTTCCTTGCGATTTTGAGATACTTGTGACATGCTGTTCATTTGCCTTATTTAATCCCGAGTAAAATGTTCTCGGTGCATGTAGTGCCATCGTATCATGATCTCTTCTGATTCAGTTGTATTTTATTAGAGGATTAAATTGTAGTTTATTAGAGGATTAAATTGTAGTTTAGTACTGGATTAAAACATTGGATGTGGCCATTTCCAGTAGCTAGTAGGGTGGAGGAGCTTATCTAGCCCTTTTGCACTTCCTAATTGGAGGTCTGGGCCTGTAGAATCATGATGAAGATTTCTGTTCTTGTTTGGAGCATTGCTTCACCCGAACATTCAGAGCATGAGAGGGAGAAAGAAAAACTAAATTTGATCTGTGTAGTGGAGTCATCTTTAGTCATTGGTGCTAAGTGTTGAAGATTGAGTTAATGTAGAATTAGTGTGGCCAAATACGTTTTAATTCGAGGCTTCGAGTTTAATTGCATTTGTTGCCAGTTAGGACCTAAAAAATTCTTTCATTGAGTTTAGTTGTTGTGGCTGTAAAACCTTAACACAGTTAGTTTTGGGGTTGTACCAACTTTTGTTGGAATTACAATGTGTAAATGTGCTATCAATTGTATATATAATGCATGGTCAACTAGGGTGCTTATCTGTAATTGGAAATGAATGGGTTGATGATTAGTGAAAGACTGAAAGCTATAGCCTAGCCTTGTGATTTTATACTTCTCAAGCGTGAAACAAAACTAACATACGTATGTTTTCTGATCGTCCGATTAATCACGATTAATCGTCCTGATCGGTACTTAGCACTCGATTAGACCCTTCGATCAGATTAGACCGATCAGAAACCTGATTGTCCGATTAATCGTTGATTAGTCGCGATTAATCGTCCGATTAGCTCCCTAGGTCGATCAGAAGTAAATAGACAAATGGGCTGCTTCAGTTACTGGGCAAGAATATGGAGTCAGATCTCACACGTAAATAACCAACTAACTAGAAATATAGGCTTGAACTCTTGATGCTCGATGTCTACTATATAAATATATAGTATATGGTATATATGCCATACATATATGATATAGGGTCCTAGTATTTGCTGGACGATTATATGGACGATCAGAGGTCGATTAATCGTCTTGATCATTGATTAATCGTACTGATCGTCCTGATCGGTACCAGATCGATCAGGAACGATCAGCCGATTAGAAAACATGTGTCTTGTTATTTTGCTTTATTATCCTCCCATTCATGTATAAGTAGATAATGAGTGGTATTATGGTTGGAATGAAAAGGCAAGGAAATGTTTTCTTTGAAATATCAAAAGAAAGAAAGAAAAACGACGAGATTTTTGACGTCTTTAGTTTGGTTTCTTTGTTATGTCTGGCATCCTTTTGAACTGTTCAGTTCAGATACCCTTTTCCTTGGTTAAAGATAGGATACCACAATCCAATTTGTGGAAAATACACATTCTTTTAACTAGTTTTCACCATCATGTTGTATCTATGCCATTTTCCTTGGTTGAAGATAACAATACTAGGGTATCATATTTTTTTTATCTAAAGGCAAAACTTATTATCATAAACTGTTTAGTTTTTCCCATTTGTTATTGATCCAAAACTCAAAATGTGGGTTGCCATTTCTATTGATTCTGGATTATGTTTTGTGATTGGATATAGATCTATGTGGCAAATCTAGTGCTAACTGTAACTATTTATTAATTCAAAATGAAAATAAAGAAATGATAACCCATGTTGAAAATCATATGGAACTTTTGTAATTAAACACATAACCCTGCCAACATTTAGGCATGATATTGTCTCCAACTCACTATCATCTCCCACTTCTATATCTCACACCTCCCATGCCCACCTCCAACTACTGCACATCTTCCATTGCCACTAGTACACTACCAATAGCCGAGACCGTCAATGGGCCTAAAATTTTTATTGGTGACTAAGGTTGAAAAAAGTGCTAGATATTTGAGGAAAACATCGAGTCACAGCCTCCTTGCATTTGCACATCGCAAGGGTAAGGCTTGCTGCTAATACTCTTCCCCAGACCCCACACAGTGCGGGATGCTCTCAGCACTGGGTACGCCCTTTATGTGGCTGGTGTACAGACATTCCCTGTTAATTGACCTTGCATTTGTGCTTTGTTTTTGTTTACCACATTTTTTAATCTGAACACCAAATTATACAACTGCAAATGATGCTATAGAGTAATGGTTCATATATTTGTCTAGTCTTTTAATACAAAATTTTTAATGGCTTTGATTTCTTCTTTGTTTTGGGATGATAAGGAATTCCTATTTAAACTATGAGGTTTTCTATGTGTATAGTTACTCTAATTTCATCTGAAGGTCCCAATCTAATCAAAGCTCTTATTCTGCTTTCTATATTGCATTGCAATGTTTCTTTTTCTTTGTTATTATGTCACAACTTCATAGTTGTTGCCCATTACACATTTTTACGCTAGTTAATATGCTAATATATAACAGAACAATTGAATTATTATTTATTAGGTAAACACCATGTTCTATACATAGGAACATTTGAAGCTTTGATTGGTGTTCGTTGCCATTGCCAGATACACTTTGTGTATTGCACCAAGTCTCCCTAATATGTCAGTTTTACTCTCACTAGTCATACAGTTATTTTACTGTTCTTTGGGTAATAGATAACAATGTTGATTCTTTCAAATACTTTGTAACTATGTGGATTCCATGACATCTTGAGTAGTACTCCCTCCGTCCCATAAAGACTGTCGTTTTAGATTTTTCAGATACTGCGTTTGACCGTTCGTCTTATTCAAAAATTTTATACAAAATACAAAATCAATAAATAATTATTAAAGTATCTCTAATGATATAACAAATCATAAAAAAGATCAATGATATTTATACCAAATTTTCAAATAAGACGAATGGTCAAACGTGATGTCTGAAAAGTCTAAAACGAGACGGAGGGAGTAATTCATAAGTATGGTCCACACCACATGTTTCTTTTTTATTCTAATAAGCACAATTAGAATTGTGGAATTGTGCATGTAGAAACATTTATTTTTCAAACTGCTTTCAATCCTTTTTTATTGTTATGTTCTTAATCTGCATTACTGCAGATATAATAGGTTTTTACATTTGAAACTGCAACCTACTAAGACATTTAAGATTTTCATGCGAAACTGCAATCGAAAGGTTTAACACTTATTATATTTGCATGCCTGCGTTTTATTAAGTAACCTTAGGTTATCTATCATTCACATTAAACTATTAGTTTGCATGCCTCTTTTATTAAGTAACCTTGGTTTGTGCTTCTTTGCTCAGACTTCAAACTACAGACGAATGTATGATACATTTTCTCATCCAGTAATGCAATACATTTTCTCATCCAGAAATGCTTCTGTCCTATGCATAAATGAGGTTTACTTTGTTGGTGAATTGCAAGGGTACACTTGTGTACATCCAGTCATCAAAGTGAGTCTGTGTTGATCATAGCTTAGGATTCCAAACTTTGCCCAACGCTTTTGCCTAACTTGTGAGGCCATGTGTGGATGCATAGTAATCATTTACATGTGTAAGGGCATCTCCAACAGGTGACCAATATTTCATCCCCAAACAATACTGTTTTTTGAGATTATTGGGGAGATGCTTTAACGGATCGCAACAATCTCCCCAATACATGGGACCCATACGTCATACTATTAGCTTTTTTTCTTTCTTTCCTTTCTCCTTGGCGGCATCTTCGTTGCGGGGTTGCGGCCTCTTCTTCATCTCCTTGCAAGAGAAGGTGGCGACGGCGGCCAAAGAGGGCTCGTGCCCAACTGCGGCCCCAGCCTCGGTCACCACCTGCCCTGCCCACCTCTGCGCCCAACCCGATCTGCTGTTGTCATGGCCCCGGACACATCCGCGCGCAGCCTGACCCCAGCAACCCTTGCACATCAATGTCATTGTCAAGTTGTTTCAAGCCTTGGATCAACACAGACATTATAATAAACTTCTGCTTCATGCATAACCATAGAGGAATGTTATACATAGCGTCACAGGACAAGTGCTATGATCGCTGATTTGCTCTCCGAAAGGATTCATTCCATCCATACTTTGCTTCAGCTACAAAGTCTAGGAATTATGCATCGATTGTTCTCCAGTGGGGTGTCTCAATATATCATCTAACTTACCGTTTTCTTGTCCCCAGTGGGGTGTCTCAATATATCATCTAACTTACCGTTTTCTTGTCCCATCGGTAACATTGCATGCTCTTTGTTTCTGAACAAACGTTTCTAACGTGGTATTATAGAAGCATACCACGTCACCTTAGCAGAGATTCTCTTCCTGTGCCGTTCGCCCTCAACATCACTAGGCTCATCTCATCTGATCTTATACTGCGATGTACCACACATCGGGCGTGCATCCAAATTCTCGTACTGCTCACCACGCTAGAGCATGTAGTCATTAGAACTTGGATGTATCTTTTGCACCTCTAGTCCTAGAGGACATATAGCCTGCTTTACTTCGTATGCAGTGGGGGGCAATTTATCATCCTTTGGAAACATCTTTTTTATGATTTTCAGTACCCCCCCCCCCCCAAAAAAAAAAATCCTTGTCGGATAAACCATTCTGTATCTTCCGTTGCAACAATTCCAATGTGATACCTAGCTTTTTCTACCTCTCTTCACCATTTGGGTATAACGGTTTCTATGGATCCTCTAACATGCGCTTAAACTTGATCATCTCCTTTTCACTTTCGCAGTCCCTCTATGCATCGAGAATGGCCTGACCAAGATCATAAGCGGACTCATCTTCGATCGCTTCTTCAGCTTCTCCCATCGCAGTATCACCAAATGCACCGTATTTAGCGAGCCCATGAATATTTTCATCATCTTCATCTCTATCTTCCATTACAACTCCGGTTTCTCCGTGGTTGGAAGCAGTTGTATGCTTCTTGCTTGCTTAGATGTGGTCATTCATTTGCCCACAAGGGCGCTACCATGGTTAGCGACACGTGTGAACTCACTGTCCTTGTCCCGGTGGTCAGGATGACCCATGGATGGTCACTGCAGTGGCAGAGTGCCGCAATGACGGGGCTGCAGTAGTCGGCGACGCATGCGCACTCATTGCAAATCTCCCTAGGTCGTCGCAGACCCAGGGACACGTCGCATCGCACTGTGTGACATGCACGTCTCACCTGAGGCCTACCCTCGGAGGAGCATAATCTACCCGAGAGGCTGAGCAATTTGGGACCTTGCCTAAGGGCTGGCGTTGGTGGGCCACCCCGGCCAAGGGGTACGAGTGTTGTCTTTTAGGCTTGTTGTGATATGCTTGGACACGCTCGCCCCTGTGATCTGCATCATCTAGGATAGAGAGTCCAGAAGGTTGACCCACGTGGGGAGAGAGTAGGTGAAACTGGGAATGATGATCTTGCCTTGTTAGGAGCGGGGCGCAAGAGCCTGAAGCGAGCACACATCTAGCCGCGTCCCATCGTATTGGACTGTGGCATGCTGAGAGAGCGGGAGTAGACAGCACAGGGGCGGCAACCCCTTCCCTGTGGTCAGGGGTGATGGAGAAGCATCCTGTCGCCTGTCTTGACAGGTCTGACCGCGGTGTCATCCTCCGCCGTACGGTGAAGTGTCCTTGCGGAGCCTCTTTGACCAGACAGCGCACGCGTGAGTCAGTCCAAGGGGTGTCGGGGTAGTCCCCGGACGGAGTGGATAAGGATGATGTCATCCTAGGGACTCGGGCGAGGAGGAAGCTGCTTGCCCGAGGGGGCCTTCCTCCCGAGCCCTAGAGCCTCGGGCGAATAGGAGAAAATGCCTGAGGGGGTGGTTCGAGCCCTCTGTGTTGGGCTTTGGGAGAATTGGAAGATGAGCCTAAAGGGCGGCCAACGCTAGTGCCATAAGGCCCTTCGATGGATAATTCTTCGGAAGGGGTTTCGCTCGACCTTGGTGGTTGAGTTATTTTTGTGTTTTGATAGGGTACCCCTAATTGAGGTACCCTACAGTGTGTAATTTGAGGCGACTTTGCTGGTGCTAGAGACATTGCTAATGGTGGTACGAAGTCATCGATGAGTAGTGGAGGAAGAACTCGGAGCAGCTGACTGCAAAATATGCTAGGATGTAGCACTGCATAACTTTGATGGAAGAGACAACCCATTGTAGAAATTGGGAGCAGTTGTGCAAAAAGCGATTCCAAAAAAAAAACTTATTCATCCTCTCCGGTGCAGGATCACAAGGATGAAGGGATGGAGAGACTACAACACTTCACGATAGTGAAAAGAGAGAAAAACCCTAGCTTGATTGGATGCATTTTGGCGTGCATCGATAACCTGTATATATAAACATGTCCAATCCAATCTTGTGATTCTATCACGATCTAAACCGTTTAAAACTCCTATCCGGAAACAAAAAGGCCAAGTAACCAGAAACTAAAAGGCCGCACCCTGCGTCCTTCGCCTCGTGACCTGAGTGAGCATGCGGGTGGGCTTACTTTCTTCTCACATTAGGCTTGAAAAGATGGAGGGGACTTTCATATTTAAGTATGTCTACCTTCACTTCCACAAGCAAAGTGAAACTAAAGAATTATCACTTTCACTCTTTACAGAAATGAATAGGCATTTTAGATTTGTTCATGGGAATTTCATAATTTTTATTGGGGCCCATTTATTCCTACATCTCCATCTACGGCAGTCCCATCCCTTGCTCCTAGATCCACTCATCCACGGCCACGCCCCGTCTCTATGTGTGTAGCCTTATCTTTGTCCGCATTGCCGGATCCGCTCATCACCATCATGATATGACTCTCTACCTGACTATCGTGCTGTTCGTTTGACCAATCAGCGCTTATTTTCTGTCACAAAACAGTATTTTTTTTTCTCTCGCAACAAATCAGTATCAGCCAAAATCAGTGCTTATTTTCAGCCCAAATGTAATAATTGTATGGACCCTGATCTATATATCTCATATGAACCTCTACCATGAATGGATGACAAGTGGACCCTGATCTTTATATTTTTAAGACTTTTTGATTTGAGAAAGTTCATATACTCAAAAAATTAAAATAATATATTAATTTTTGTAGCTTTCCTTTGTTCTCTTGACATTAGGCTTGAGACGACGTTATTAGAGCCATTCGAGTGAGGGAAGTCGTTCTATGGTTTTTTTGGAAGCAAGTTGGTGCAATGTTTCAAAGAAATATTCCCAGTGAGGGATGACTCAGTTACTGTGTCAACGAATCGATGAAGTAAACACCGTCCGTAAGATGGAATGGCTCCATCCAACCCTCTTTCCACCGACCAAATGCATTGTATCTGTTATAATTATGTGGGCAGCCATTGGATTAGATTTAAATTGACGCTGCTAGAGTTTGTGCGCGCGCAACGTGTTCCTGGCGCTCAGGAAAATCGAATGTTTTATACCAGCCGACACCGATCTAACAACGACCGAGTGTTAGTCTTACTGAAACACACGGATATAGTATATAGACATACCCCAAAACAACCGAGTTATATTAGCAGCAGTAGACATCCCAATTTCTCTAAGCGGCGCCAGCTCAAAGCAAACCATGCATGCATGATGGCTTGATGCCGCAACGAATGATGACGGCATTATCTTTGTCGTTTCAATTTGCGGCCCCCCAACAAACTTTGAGATTCCCGGCCAACACTCGAAAAATCTTATAAAAACAGGATATCAAAGACCAAACGAACAAACTGAACAGAAGAGCGTGTGGACGACGACGTGACCGGCCACCGGATTGGCAGCTGCCTATGTAGATCGCTCCAACGTCCTTCCCGCTCGCCCGACGCGTCTACACAGCGACCCGCCAACCTTCTTCGTTCGCCTCCTTCCCGCTTGATCACCATATATTTTCTACTACAGTGGAGTACTTCCTATATAAGCACAGCACAGCACAGCTCCCTGGCTTCCATCCCCATCTGTCCTAGTCCTACATCCCCCTAGCTACTACTGTCTTTGTGTGCCTGTGTGGTCGTCGGCGATAATGGCAAGGAGCCGGCCGGCCATCGTCCTCACCCTGGCCTTCGCCGTGGCGGCGCTGGCAGCGGCACCGGCGCCTGTGGCCGCCACCAAGTACAACATCACCAAGATTCTGGAACCCTACAAGCAGTACGCCAAGTTCAACGAGATGCTGACCAAGACGCGGCTGGCGTACGACATCAACCGGCGGCAGACCATCACCGTGCTGGTCGTCGACAACGCCGCCATGTCGGCGCTCGACCATTACTCGCTGCAGACGATCCGGCACATCCTGTCGCTGCATGTCCTCGTCGACTACTACGGCGACAAGAAGCTCAAGAAGCTCGACCATGGCTCCACCTCCTCCTCCTCCATGTACCAGGTAGGAACAAAACTAGAATTCTATGCTATTTAACACTAGATAGTTTTGACTTTTCTACTACATAGTTTTTAGTTTGTTATGCAATATGCATGCTTACATGGATACTATATACACTATGTCTCCTAGATAGCTAGTGAAAACAATAGTGTATCTGAAAAAGCTAAAATGTCTTACAGTTTAGAATAGAGAGTGTTAATTAACATTTAGTCATCAGTTTTCCATCATAAGAAAAAAATCTAGTTATTTAGTTTTTCATCTATATCTTAGCTAGATTCCCTAGCATCAGCGGTGAATTGAATTAGTATGCGCGGGGAATAATGTTATATGTGGTGAATTATTGTATCCTACTTTTTTTAAGTGACCAATTAATATATAGTTGTATTTGCCTAAATATCTACCATTACCATGGATTAGTTTGTGGGGAACGATATTATATTGTTGGCATGCATAGCTTGTTAGAGTTGTCGAGAAAGATACAAACTGTACTGGAAAAAATTATATTATTGTTGGTCTATCTGAAAAATACCAAAGCGTGTACTAAAGCTACCAACCACCTGCAAATAACCATGAACAAACATTTTGTTTTCTAAATTAAAGGAGAGTACATACAGCTTGTCCCAGTACTCCAGTCTGATGATTGAACAAGTAGTGTTCCAGGGCGATTGCTTGTGTAAGGGTTTTGATTCTAGTTAGTTGAGAACGGACTACGGAGGAGATTGATTGAAAGTACCTCCAGTTTTTCAAACTCAACTGGGAGGTGGGAGCTCCTTTATAATTTATGATAGGAAGCTCTATCATGTAGTGAGAAATCCTCATGCAGTTGGTTGCCATGTCATCGATTAGTGAGAGCACAACGTACGCCCAGTCAGACCGGCTCACCGACAGGGATGGTTGGTAGGCTAGGCTTGGAATTTCATGCACCTATCGTCAGTTCCTGTCAACTTTAGCAAACTAAATACAATAGTGCATTGAGTGCACGATTGATTTTCCCAAACCACCTCATGGCATGCATAATTCTCTGATGCAATCACATGCAAGATCAGCTAGATTCAGACACAATTCTTACAAGAAAATTGTTGCATCTCTTTTGCTGACACTGTGACTGTATAAACAGGCCACCGGGTCGGCGTCCGGCATGTCGGGGTACGTGAACATCACCCGGAAAGACGGCAAGGTGAGCTTCATGACGGACGACGCCGACGAGAGCGCGAAGCCGTCCCGGTACGTCAAGTCCGTGAAGGAGTTCCCCTACGACATCGCGGTGCTGGAGGTGAGCTCCATCATCTCGTCCGCCGACGCCGAGGCGCCGGTGCCGCCACCGGCGCCCATGGACCTGGTGGAGCTCCTCTCCAAGAGGTACTGCAAGTCGTTCGCGTCGCTGCTGTCCGGCAACACCGAGGCGTTCCGCGCCGTGAACGAGACCAAGGACAACGGGCTGACGCTCTTCTGCCCCGTCGACTCGGCCGTGGCGGCGTTCGCGGCCACGTACAAGAACCTGACGGCGAAGGCCAAGACGGCCATGCTGCTGTACCACGCCGTGCCGGACTACTTCTCGCTGCAGCTGCTCAAGTCCAACAACGGCATGGTCACCACGCTCGCCACCGCCAGCGAGAGGAAGATGGACTACAGCTACGACGTCAAGAACAGGGGCGAGACCGTCACGCTGCAGACCAGGGTCGTCACGTCCAGCGTCACCGCCACCGTCGCCGACATGGAGCCGTTGGCAGTCTACGCCGTCGACAAGTTCCTCAAGCCCAAGGAGCTCTTCAAGGTCGTCGAAGCGCCCGCGCCCGCGCCGGAGCCCTCCAAGAAGAAGAAAAAGGCCGGTAACGGCGGGGGTGACGACGACTCCTCAGACGACTCCACGGCCGATGCGGAAAAGGGCGACGCAGCACCGGCACTGCTGCTCGCGCAATGGGTCACCGCGGCCGCGACAGTGGCATCTGCGTATGCATTGATGGGCTAAGCATCTGTATATCAGTCACTTGAATTATATATGTTCGGTTTTTGATTTCATTTAGGTATTCTTTTTCCTTTCTTTCAGTGTTAAATTTGTTTTTACTTATATTATACTGGTGTTCGATAGTTGACTTGAAACACATATGGCTTCCGACTCAAAACCTGCTGCAGTGCTGCTTGTACTTTGTGACCTAGTACTCCACTTTGACCGTGTCCAAATTATGAACCTTCATTTTTGACAAAACAACTAAACAAATGGTCGACAGAGCCTGTTCCAACTTTACACACGGCATGATATCACTCATGCTGTCCAACAAATCATCTGCTTGTTGTCCAAAAAAAAAAAAAAAAATCATCTGCTCGTCCCTCGTCGTGTTGGCCTTATCAAGCATGCCCTAAGGTACATCCCAGGCACTGCAAGTCTCGGTCTCCACCTCACTCGCAGTCCCGTGTTTTCATGGCTTTACACTGATGTCAATTGGGCTTTACACTGATATTGGTTATTACTACTTGCTATATCAAGCAATGTTTCTTGTTCTAGCACCCAAGCTGAATACCGTGGCATGGCCTTAGGATGTGCATTGAGCTGAGGTCAAAGCTACTAGTCATTTTTCTTAGTAGCATGGAGTGCTCCTCTACTAGTGGCTCTTAAGCTTGTGTCTTTTTTTTTTTTTGAAATTACATAGTACGGCGTAGATGCTCACAATACGCACGTATAGTCACCCATATGAATATAAATAGGTAGATCCTATTTCTATGAACACCTCCGAAGGATTGAGTCGGCAGATCTTGAAGTTCACGAAGTCACCACAAATATTTCGCTATCAACGGAGACGTCGCCTACCAATTAAAGCATAGCGCCAGTAAATCCTAAAAAAATCTTAGAAAAAAGGTGCGAGCACAGGATTTGAACCCTAGTAGGTAGCGTCTCATTGGACAGCCCTGCCATTGAACCACAGGCCCATTCACTTTGTAAGTTTATGTTTAACCAAGTGGATCAGATTGGTTTCACCTTAAAAATTACTTTCCATCCCAAAATAGATGTCGCCATGGAATGCGTATATATCAAACTTTCTCAACTTTGACTGAATTTGTAAAAAATGAGTGCAACGTTTATACCTCTAGTCAAATTTATTACAAAAATATATTCAACGATCTATCCAATAATACTAATTATGTGTGTGTGGTCTAAGATAAAAGTCTTTGATTTCTCAGAAAATAAGAATGACATTTATTTTATGACCGAGTGAGTAGGTCAATTTTTTTTCTTAGAAAAGGTATACTCGATAAATCCCACCTTGTATCACCTTGTTATAGAACTTGCACCTCATCTTCTTCTTGTTGTTAGGAACAACAAAAACCCATATTTCCATCCCACATCATCTTAATTCTATTTTAGGACATTCCCTCCCTCGGTTTGAGACGTAGGCTCAGCTTGAGCGTAGTCTCTATTGTGGACATCCTACATGCACAGTTCAGTGACAACATTAATACAATTAGTTAAGCTATAATCTATACATTTTGGAGTCATAAGTGATAATTTTTAGTGGATAACTACTATCTATATGAATCAAATAGGATCTTAATCAATTTGATTTGAACCGCACTACCTCTTGTACAAGTAGTGGATTCACATTCTGTTAACCACGCAATCGCGCACTCCTCATGTTTGTCTAACGCTTTTGAGGCATTGGTTGCTAGGGCAAAACTCAGGACAGGAGCGCTCGATAGTGGCGTCTGGAGCTAGCAGCAGCGGTCGGGCTATTATGATTATGACGACGCAGACTTGATGAATCGGCAAGAGCCACCATCCATGGAAGAGGTAGCGTAGTAAGGGGGAAAACATACCCCTACCTTTCACAACTGAGATTGGAAGAAATATTTTGACTAATAATAATAAGAGTGTTGTAGAAAACTAATAATAAACTTAACAAGCGAAGCAAAGATTTAAATGTAAAGAAGTAATAATTTTTATTTCCTACACGGTAGACGCCTGAAATCTCGAACAATTTAAAACGATGCCCGCAAGACCACAATGCTCCCACGCCCGCACGTGCCCATTGTTGGTATAGTATAACTCAAACAAATAAATACTATGATTATCTGCAAGTGGATAGATACCGATATAGTACTTCACTCGAGAGTATTTTAGGTATCGTTATTTATATTTTATCACAGGGAAAAACGGGATGACTAGAATCTAGACTTAACCCCTCAGCTGCTATCAAGGACGGAGAAAATAGGTAATAAAGGAGATTGATAAGGCTTCTTGGTCTAATCCTCATAAGATATGATATGATTATTCTTAATGGAGTATTACTATAGAAATACACCAACAAGGGTAAATTCCTTAGTAAAAGAAACCTATGATCCTACACTAGTACACAAATGTCCTTTAGAGGCGGTTAAAATAGGTTTTCTGGGGCGGATCGCCCAACCGCCCCTGCTCCAGCGACACTAAAAATATTACATTTCTAGCGACGGTCTTTTAACCGCCCCTGAAGATCATTTTTAGGGGCGGTTCTGTTACGAAACCTGCCTCCACAAGTGCATTTTTAGGGGCGGTTGACATAAGAGAACCACCTCTACAAATGTATTTTCAAGGGCGGTTAACATAAGAGAACCGCCCCCATAAATGTATTTTTAGGGGCGGTTGACTTAAGAGAACCACCTCTAGATATGTATTTTTAGGGGCGGTTGACATAAGAGACCCGCCTCTAAATATGTATTTTTAGGGGTGGTCTCATTAAGACAACCGTGTCTAAATATATATTTTCAAGGGCGGTTAACATAATGAAACTGGTCGTGATAATTGGTTTGTCAATGATGGCTTTTGCAATGAAACCGCCCCTGGAGATGTATTTTTAGAGACGGCAAAACGAACCACCTCTAAAAAGCATTTTGAAACTTTTGAAAGCTCATTTCCCGCCATTTTTGAAATCATGTTTTCGCACCAAATTTCAACTCGATTTCCCTCCAATATTTGAAATCACGTTTTCGCACAAAATTTTTGACCAATTGGATTAATTTAACTACATCAATACAGAGTCGATGAACATCGGCATGTGAGTATTTACATCGCCATGTATTTACATCGGCATGGGCTAGCTCGACTTAAAAAATAAAAAGAAGGGGACATTACATTTAGCACGAAGTTCAGTGAACTTAGCTTCTTGGGCATAATCTGAATTATCATTGAAGAGGTCACCACCCTCGCGAAGAACGTCCGTCAGCAAGAACATGCAAAATTCATCTTGGAATTTTTGAATATCCTTTTGTTCCAGGTGGTTGACACTCGAATAAGATCTGAGTTGCTGCACAAAACAACAGGGGCAAAATTAGGTACGGATGTTAATTACCAATTGTTTATGGTTTGAAAGATCGACTTACATTGGCTTCAGGGTCATTGTAGCAACAGCCGTTGGTTCGCATCCAATGACATACATAGTATACACAAAGGACTGACCCAGTAGGCTGCTTCGGGCACTGCAGGGGAGTGATATAAATTAAAAACAAGCCAAATGAATCGGATTGCTCTATTTATTCAAATATTCTCAATGTTTGTGATAGAAAATAGTCATGCTGAATTAGGAAAACAAAAAGTCAGCTTATCCTTATCTGCTGGATGCTCTCCACCCTTATCAATGTAAAATTTATAGGCGCTGCTCAAAGGAAAAAATTAATCAGTTTCACTAAAATTAGTAACACAAGTCACCATTTTTCTGCCAGCAAATGGCACTCATATGCGTTTTGTTTCTCACGGGACGGTCTGCCGGTGCGCGTATTGGCTTTGCCGGACTATTCATGTGTTGTCCGACAGTGCCTATACTTCAGGCAACAACTGTCAATAACCAAAAACGGTCCGCGGAGCATACAATGACCACACTGAACTATTTTTTCTCAATAGCCAAGATGGTCCGAAAGGAGCACACATTGACCTTGGCGGAGTATGTTTTGTCTGACCGCGCCTACAACTCGTGAGACAATTGTCAATAGCCAGGACCGTCTGACAGAGAACGTTTCGAGTATGGAGGACTTTGTATGTTTTGTCCGACTGTACCCAAGAACCAGTTGCAAAGTGCAATGAAAGCAATGCTTCTACTGCTGTTTGTGGAACATGTTTGTACTGCTATTTGTGGATCTACTATTACGTTTTCGTTATTGCAACTTCTTCTAGTCGCTAATTGATGAAACAAACATGTTTTCCAAAGTTATAAAGTGCGATTACTTACACTTGTAAAATGCTGAAGAAAGTTTTGTAGACTTTTTCGCGTCTTCCCACCAAAGAGTCCAAGACTATTACTTTTGCTGCTTTTGCATCGATGTTGATGGTAGTTATTGTATGATTTTACCCATCAACCAATCATGAAAAAGAATATAAATGAGAGCCAACACCTAGAATAGGGTTTAAACTGACAGAATTCCACGAGTTTTGGTGAATCTGTGTTTTCGAGGGACTATACATGAAAAGAACCAAAGAGGACCCACACCGCAAAGAAAAATACCGAATTAAGCCGCGGCAGGAGATCAAGAATAATCTAGAGAACACTAGAGACACGCCTGTCGAAGCGGGACCCGCATCTTAGAGAGGGGGTCGGCCGACCCACTGACATTGTCGGCCGACCTGTCAGAGGCCTAGTTTCGCCTCCGCTTCGACATGGACCCACATCCCGAAATTTCATGCAATCTACACCGTCCGTCGAAGTCGGTTTGATCCAAAGGCTACGGTTCATCCCACCGGCCTATATAAGGATCCCCAGACCCCCAGGGTTTCATATGATTCAGAGAGAAATCAATCCGGGGTTTTAGAATTCCACCGACATATCTCTAATAGAGTAGAAACCCAAGATAGGATCTAGAGCCAAGCATCAAGTAGAAGATTAGCCTTGTAGTCTCTCCAGATTAGGGCTATTCTTGTTCTAGAAGTGGTGTGGTAGTAGAGCTGGAGATAGTTGGAGGAGTTGCCGGCCTGTCGGTGACTGCTCTTCGACTTGTACCCGCGGATTCAAGTCCTTCTTTGGGACTTGTTTCTGAAGATTTCTTCGGAGTTCAACTTCTAATCCAAGTGAGTAATGTTGCTATTATTGTTCTTGAGGTTTACGATTCTTTTGAGTGCTTTAGTCTTGGTAGCTCCTTGATTGAAGTAGTTATTTATAGTTTAAGCGTGGTGCTTAGATTATATTTACTCGTAAATGCCCTATACTGTCCAGATCGGTGGTAGATCGCGAGGGTGACCTAGCCTTGTTGAGTCTTACACAGTCCACCTCCCGTCAGTGGGACCGTAGGTTTCTATTACTAAGGAAGTTACCCTTTGTTGGTGTATTCCTATAGTAATACCCCTTTCAGAACAATCATATCATATCTTGTGAGGATTAGAACTAGAAGCCTTATCAATCTCCTATATCACCTATTTTCTCTGTCCTTGATAGCAGCTCAGGGGTTAAGTTTAGATTCTAGTCATCCCGTTTTTCCTATGGTAAAATATAAATAACGATACCTGAAATACTCCCGGGTGAAGTGCTACATCGGTATCTGTCCGCTTGCAGATAATTCTAGTGTTTATTTGTTTGAGTTATCTTATACCAACAAGCATTTTTGTCTTCGTTGCCGGGGAAAATGGTTGAAACATCTAGAGTTTATCTTAACCTTGTACTCATACTTTTACTTTTATTATCTCCTCATTTTTATTTTCATCTTTATGGATGCCATTGAAACCACACCCATCTATAAATATGTTGCATCCACGAGCACAAGCCATAGGCTTAGGCAGTCCTCAAAGCATATCCAAACCCTGCCTATGAGTTACGCCCGTGTCTGATTGAAATGGTTCAAAGCCAATCCTTTTCAGGAGAGGGAGATAATAATCCTCATTGTTGACACCAGAAGTGGCAAACGGATATACCGCAAGCGTACGGGAGTCAATGTAGCCTTCACCGGGAGTATTCCAGGTATCGTATTTTTCACAGGGAACGTGAAGTGTTCTAACTAGGTTCAAGATTGTCCGGTGATGACAAAGGATCTATGATAACTGGGTGGAGAGGTTCTTATGTAGCAAAGATATCTAGTCTTGGTGTTCTAAGTATAAAGAGGTTTACCACCTCCTCCCTTTACAAGAGGCGATAGGCGAAACAGGAGGAGATATAACTCCTCCCGAGGCGGCTATGCTATTATATTGAGGCCCTGCCGTTTTAATAACTTGTCTTATACGCGTGGTGGGATACTAAGACCAGACAAGGCTGTCACCACTTGCTGGCACCCACAAACAATCCGTGCGACAAGCGGCCCACACTGATAAGATATAGCCTAGACACCACGTCTACACTATACTTACTACTCTAATCCTTGCAAGAGACTAGAGCACTTCACTAAGTAAAGCAATGTGCAAGTAAAGCAAGTATATACTTAAAATACCAGAACCAGAATATCAAATACTTAGAAGGACTCGGATGTAAAACTTACTTGAAGATTCGCATCCGCTGAGGTACACCTTGGAGAAGACTCCCGACAGGCCCGGGGCTTTCTCCTAAAGATCTCCCTCACTCTCTCCCAACTAGCACAACACTATAGCAGAGCTAAAGCTACTACATAGTGGTTTCTCCTTTGAATCATGCTCTAGAGTGAAGGCCTATGGGGGGTATTTATAGGGGGATGAAGGGTAGTGCCACGTCATCGATTCGCGTGCTTCTCCATGTCCACCCTTGATCCACCGCCTCGATACCGCCTCAAGATGGACGGCAGTGGTGAATCCAGCACGTGGGAAGCTTGCATTAGGTCGGTGGATTATGACGGTGGCCTGGGCCCACCAGGGGTGGTTCGGCCGAACCACTCAATGACAGGTGGGCCCAACCCCAGTCTTCTGGAGTGATGCTGAAGTCGGTAGGATGAAATGGCAGGTTGGGTCCCACCATGGTTGGTTCGGCCGAACCACCTATGGTAAGGTGGGCCTACCACTGTGGTCCCCACTGGTCATAGAGTGTGGCTATGTACTGGTTTCGCCTTGATCTTGTCGGTTCACGCCTTGATCCATGTGCTTTGACCTTTCACCGTTGATTGGGAACACAGCTTTGATCCAAAGGTGGAATTGAGCTGGATGGAGTGTCACATGTATCGTGCCACATCACCGGAGTCCTATGGGCCCCATGCATGGTTCGGTCGAACCATGCATGTGCTCCATTTGCCCTGATCTTTCTTGTGTATGCTGATATGACTCATGTGCTGAAATGTCATGGCCTGGTGTCACCATATGCGGTTCGACCGAACCACCTTTGGTGGAACCAAAGGTCCATCTTCTGTAGGTGGCTTCCTCATGCAATTCTAAGCACAATGGTAGTGCTAACTTGCCCATGGGTGGTTCGGCCGAACCACTCATTGTGCCCATCTTTTGCACATCGTCTCCAGAAGCTATGATATTAATGATTGTGAAGTTGGTTTGTCATTTGGCCATACTTGGTTGGTCGCCCAACCTTCATATAGAGCTTTCGGACACTGAAAAGTACCTGCTCTGCGTGCCTACAACCAAATAATGATAAGTACATGTGGAACCAAGTTATTTGTACCTAAGTCACTATGTGTTTGATGGTTTCCTTCCAGAAAGAATGCCTTGTTGACGGTTTTGATGGGGTAAAAACATGGTATAACTACCGTCAACAAGATCCCCCACACTTAAGTCTTTGCTCGTTCTCGAGCAAAGGTTAGAGAGAGAATGATAAAATATGATTATGACATTTTTAAGGTATTAGCTAACACAAAGCTTTACTCAAGACATATCTCATACAAGTGGGTTATGTGGTATTGTCTAGCATATATCCTTCAGATGTTGAAAAATGGAACAGTTCTCAAAGCAAAGTCATCTTTCCATTTTCATATCCTTAGCACTTAGAGTTTTTGATAATGATTTTAAAAGAAAGCACATAGTTCATTCTTACTCCTTAAATAGTACACTCAAGTCACTCAGCAGGTATATGATTCCTCAACAAGGCATAGCATCAGCTTGCCTTCTTTTGTTTCATCCTACATCTATCAAGCTTATGTGGAGCTCAGGTAGGGATAAACATGATAGCATACTTGCATTGCATTTATTGTAAAGTCAAAACGAGGATCCAAGGAGAAGAATGTCATAAACCTAGATGAAGATGTACAAGTGTGTGGAATGTGATGGAAAACAATGCTCCTCTATTTGACATGATCTCTCTATACTTTATTATTTTGAGACATGGCTAGCATTTTTTTTGTCAAAGTAATGGACCTTCATGTGTCCACTTTTTTTTTAATAGCCTTTGTGTCTCATCTACTAAGTCATACTTAGAGATATTCTAAACTTTAAAGCATGGAGCATATTTATGATGGAGATGGATGGCATGTTTTTGCGTACTTCCAGTGTAGAAGCAGCATGTGTATATGTGGCGTGTATGTGATCTTGATCTTGGGACTATGACATAATTCTCAACTAGGGTCAACAAGGTTTGACCAAACTCAACACAAGTACAAGTATCATATATAGAAGGGGTTTTGAATCATGGTATGAACATATATGGCTTTGGTAGGAAATTTGTTACTATTGAGGAGTAAGTGACACTATGGTTTTATGACATTTTCAAAAATAAATCTCTAAGCACTTTGAATAGAAAAGGTATGAATCATGAGCTAAGAACTATATCACATTTGTCAACAACTAGGTCAATATGATATTCCTATCAAGATATGTGACCCACAAGTATAAGCATACGCAAGAATTGAACTTTGTGACGCTTTTACCCTTAAATGTCATAAATCATGTCACTTTTTATTTTCAGATGCAAGTCTTCTTGTTTTTTTATTTTTATTTTATTTCATCTAAGGAAGGCAAATAAAAAATAAAAATGAAAGAACGGAGGGGAGTAGGAGTGGCAAACCAGTCAGAAGCATGTAGACGCTGGGTTGATGCTGACTGGTGGGTCCAGGCCCCATAGGTGGGGTCGCCCGACCCCCCACACTTGGTTCTTTTCGTCTGCTGACACAGAGACAGCGAAAAATGTCATGTGCAGGTGTTCTACTGGTGGCAACACACTAGCAGAACGAAAACTTTAATTTATTTAATGGATCATAGGCACACGTTACCATGAACTTAGCTATGTGCCAAGCATATTTGTGAAGAGGGTTGGCCTATCTAAGGAAAGAGGAGGTCCTCGTGTCCCATTATTGTTTCTAAGCATGTAAGTTGCACTAAGGGCCTTCTTCATGACTCTCTTCTCAAACCGTCATCCTCGAAATATCTTAAGGGCTCATTGACCATGGAGGACTAACTTTCCATTTGATGATCTTCGGGTGAGCTGGTGGAGTCCTACAACTACTTCCTCTCCTCTAGGATGATCAAGGGAACAAAATGACTTCCCTTGTCCCAGCTGACTGCCAACTACCCTTGTGGTTCTTTTACGACAGGGGTATCAAAGGCATGGTAAGGATTTTCCTCGAACACAATTGTCTCCATGGTGACCTCTGGTTTCTCAAGCAGGTCTCCCTCATGATTGAAAGGACCCTCACTGAAGGAAGTAATGACATTTGTACTAGTGGGAGCCACAGAAGAGTTACTCTAGGTAACTTTGGAGGCATACAGGAGGCTAGAAGGTGTTGAATTTAAGATGAGGAGAAATGGGATGAGGAAATAGAGAAGGAGAGGTTAAATGGAGGTGTGCCAACGTTCTCTCCATCTGAATTCGTGAGAGTTTGAAGATGGAGTATCGGGGGATGTTGGCATAACGTTCTGGAGCGAACGAATCAGGCACGGGAGCCCAAGTGTGGGTCGCCCGACCCCTATCTAGTAGAACTAGACCAGACAGAGCTACCCCATGGCTCTCTGTACTCTCCTCAATGGATTTTGGAAATGTTGGCTCCGGTTACGTGTCAAACCCGGGTCGGCCGACCCTCCTTTGGGTGGTTCGGAGTGAACGGGTTTTGGGTTTAGGCTTCCTTCGAGGCAAGAAATGGTTTGCCAGAACTTGGCCATCAAAAGTGGGTCGCCCGACCCATGTTTGGAGGCTTCTTGGGCCCAATTTTGACATGGAGACTAGCATAGGTGTGTTCATTCTAATCTAGTGGCCAAACCATACAGAAATGAAAGGAAGTTAAGACATGTAGATTTTGGTCATATTAAATCATTGTCAAGAATGAATTCTAGCATGTCAACTTCTTCTTCAAAGGTTCATGTTCATGGAAAACTCTCAGAAGGTGGCCACTTACCTTAAAGATGATGAGTTGTAGTAGTGGTCTGTTGGCGGTCCTTATAGATCATTTTTAACCGCCAATTTATGCCTAAAGGGAGAGAAACTATCATACTTTAACACATAGACATATGCTATTAACAGAGTTCCACTTGTACCCCTAGTGTTCATGTTTTTACAGGATTTATGGTGAAACAAGTGGAAGTGCATAACACCAATTGGAAAGCGCAAAGGACAAATGTGAATTCAGAGAATGCGCAACTAAGAATAACAAAGAAGCCCACCTTTATTACAAATCTGGGCCCATTCGTAACCATAGGAGAGGTCTAGGCCTAGAGGAGAACCAACCACGCGAAGGCGGTGGCCAAACGGGCCCACCAGGGGACCGACGGGTCCCGGGGGCGGCCGCCCCCCTGGTGGGGCCTCTCGGGCCCAGTTTTCTCTGGCGGTTGTAGGGCGGTTCCCCAAGGACGGTCCCACCTATGATCAACATAGATGGAAAGTGAAAACCGCCCTTTGGAGGTCAGTTTGGGTCTTTCCATGTGGGGATGAACCTTTTGCATAGAACCCCCTCCTCTCAAGCTATAAAAGGAGGCCTCCTCTCTGCACCTATTAACAAGAAGAGGGATCAATTGATTCACCAACACAAGAGGTCACAATGTAGAGAGGAAGAGCAAGCTCTATTCCATTAGCTTATAGCTAATTTAGTATAGGGAGTGAGAGAGGGACAAGAGCTGGAGGAAGAGCGGAGTTGAAGCAGTTTTGCCTTCGGGAGGGCGAAGTGCCGGGCTTGTTGGCTCTCGATCCAACTTGTACCTTTACGATCGTCTTGCTACTTGAAGTAAGAAGTTCGTGTTCAACTTTGGTTTGATTCATTAAGCATGTTACTTCCATAAAGCTACTTGTTTGTGGGATCGTCGTTCGTCCTTTGGACGGATGCTCTAGTAAGAGGACTCCTGATAGAGACGGATGTTCCTGTACGCCGCTAGAGTAGTAGTCGCCGTCGTAGACGTGGTGTCTAAGTCGGGGTCTACCTTCGTATGTTGCGCGTGCCCATGGGCAGAGGGGTAGGTGGCAGGTGGTGACAGCCCTGTCCACTCGTATCTGAATTCCCCCACGTTCGGTCGCGGAGTAGCGCTAATACTGGTATCGGCTGGCAGACCAGCTGCGTCAGTGGGCCTGAAGCAGACAAGTAGTGGGGAAGTTACCATCGCTTATATGCGTTTGACCTTAGAAGAACCTCTCTACCAAAGTTATCCCTTCCGTCTCTTCTGAGTAAACTAGTTTAAGAGACTAAGTACAAAGACCGTTCCTCTGGGAAATTACGATACCCTGAATACTTACGGGTGAAGGCTACAACGGTACTTCCGTGCGCTTGCGGACTTTTCTGCTGACGCTAAGAAGCGCCAACATGGTCCTCCTCAGTTGCATTGAAGTTCTCCTTGCCCAAACAACTTGACTTTTGACCATGAGGATCTCAATCTATCTCCTTGAATGATCTTATGACTTACCCATAGAGATGTCGAGGTTCTTGCTACAGGGGTTAGTCCAAAAGTGCAGCCAAATTCCATGCAAGTATGTTTTGATTCAATAATCAAACTTAACACCATGTCGTGTTTGATTAAGGTAGTCTCTTTTAACCTAAGCACCATGCTTAATTTAAAAAGACTATGGAGGTATGATCGTTCGAACGATCAGTACACCCAAACCAAGACATGCTAATATAGAAAAAGGAGGCATGATAGAATAAATAAGATTCATTCTACTAGAGACAAAAGAATGAGTGGTGAAGACAAGAGGCATTTTTTTATTTTATTTTAGAGGGTTGAAGACTAAAGTAAGAGGAATGCACTAAACAAGAGGAAGGGAAAGTGACAAACCAGTCAAGAAGTATGGCTCAACATAGTGGAGGTTGACTGCTAGGCTGAGGGGTCCATGGTGGGGTCGACCGACCCCACTTTGCAGGCTCTAGCCACTTTGGTTCTTTCCTTGTGCATTATTCTTACCTCTAATGATGTGTTCCTGCACTGATACTTTTTACTCGGGATGTCCTTAGACGCCCAAATGTGTTCGAGGGAGTCAAATGACCCCCCCACACTTGGTGTAAGGTGTGCCCTGAGTCATGGAAACCAAGACAACATTAAATGCAGGGGTTCTACTGGTGGAAGCACACCAGCAGAACCACAAGTCTTACTACCCTACTCAAGTTAGGCTCACAAGTTCCATGATGTTAAATTGAAGCCAACTTGTGGGGGCCTAACTGCAAGAATTTATACCGCTACGAGATTTGGAGAACTTATGATAAACAAAAGCATCTACAACCTCTCTTGCAAAGATTTTGGACACAAGAAGAGTGAAGGGGTTGTAGATCTCTTGTTGGGTAGTGGTAGAGAGAAAGATTGAGTCGAGAGATTTCACAAATGAGCAAGAACTTGACGAGAGGATCAAAGGATAACTTCCATGCTTAGTAATGAAATTCTCCATCTCAAGGAGTGGGTGAGCAATTTTCTTCTTATGACATTCCAAATCCTCCTCAAGACTTGGACATGTCATGGTTGTTTGTGAAATCATCTTAAGCTCACTCCTTGGATCAAGAACAGATTAGGACTCCACCCCTATGTTGAGAGGCTGTGAAGACCAAACAGGTAGATACTTGTCACCTATTTTATGACCAAGCTTCTTATTTCTAATGTCCTCCAAGATTCGCATGATTGGCCTTCCAATGAATGTGAGATGAAAGGAAAGTCCAGGAAGATTAAAGATGTGAAAATCTAGGGAGATCTTTAGATCATCAATCACTACAGGTACGCCTTAAAGGACTCCAAAACAATCAAGGACTTCACCATTTGGGAGCCTAAGGTGTTTTTGGGATTGTAGCAAGTGATTCTTTGATGAACTTTGAACATGAAAATGAGGAATGATGTTTATCCCAAGGCTTGGATCATAGCCAATTTCACTATAAATGCCCATGACTTGACAAGATATTCTCCTTACATGAGTGGGCATCTTAGTGATTTCATGAGAATCTTTGGTCTCCTCTAACCATTGTTGACTTACAACAGTGGATGGATTCTCCAACTGTTCTTGTTTCTCTTCTTGGTTAGATTTATGGGCCTGATGACTCTCATGCCTTGGGTGTCTTAATGAATCCCCGGAGTCAATGACCAGATCATCATAAGACTTTGAAGGAAGGGCACAATTGTAACACCCCAAATTTTGCTAATAATTGAAATAGAGCTAAATCGATTTAATTTTGTATTTTTGTGCTCATAAAACATAGGGAATTAAAATTTTTGTTAAATTAAAAATTTATCATAGGAAATTAGCAACATGGTTGTGCACTCATGCTGTTCCATTTGCATTTTGGATGAGTGGTTTTTGCCAAAACTCAAAAATAATTCAAAATCATTTGCAAATGAATTTATGATGCGAGTGAATAAAGTTTTAAAATACGTTTAGTATAACGATCTTTTCTATGACATGTCTCCGTCTCTTTTTATAATCAATTTTCTTATTTCTCATCTAAATCTTTTCAAACGGAGCTCATCACAACCTTTTCTACAGCTCTAAATCGTCCTTTGGTGCTCATTATTCATTAGTTTCTCTCCAAAAACTTTCCGAGAATTTTTCCGACTTTTACGGGACCCTTTGTTGCCTTATCTGTGAGCAAACTCTAATTTTTAGATGCTCTAAAATATCTTTTCGTGAGCTCTAAATACTTTATTTGGGTTCACCATATTCCAAAATGTCTTCAGGAATTTTTCCATAATTTTCGGAGCCTTCGGAATATTTTTCGAGGCCCGAATATTAATTCTGAACTCTTCTGGAATTATTTGATTTGGAATATTTAATAATTCTAAAAAAATAATAAAATATTTTGTTTTTATACGGACCTCAAACCCTACAACTATATATATGGTTGTGAAACCCTTAACGCGCTGATTCCGAAACTACGGCCTATTCTGACAGCCGCCACTCGTAGCCGCTTATATCTAAAGCCGACATTTAGGGTTCCAACAAACTCTCTGAGCTTTTCCGACAGCTATCTTGTTTTTTTTCCTAGCGAAAACCACAGCCACGAGGTAGCTCCTCGTTCGGGTCGAGGCCGAGCCATCGGCAGCTGCTGATCCTCTCACCGAGTCGGAGCATGAGACCGCGTCGTTTTCACGCGATTTGTTTCACGCTGCGTATCTATCTTCTCCTATATATAAAGTCTGAGTTGAGCCCTCGCGTCGTTCTTTTCCATCTACAGAGCCGCCGCACCCACCAAATCGCCGCCGCCGGCTCTGCCCGCACCGCCGTCCAGCTTCCCGTTCTAGCCATTCAGTTGCAAGTACCGGCAAGAAGCCGCCCGAGATGCCCGCGCTGCAGCCGAGCTCCCGTGGCCAAATCTGCAAGCCTACATCTACCGTCCCCAAGGAAGCTAGGATCAGCGCACAAATTTCATCTAGCCAAGCTAAGCGTCTTCTTCTACCACCATCATCGCTGTGGTTTTCCTCTAGGACAGGTCGTCATCTCCTTTATCACCGCTGTCTCCGCCATGACTGTTGATCGGTGAGGTTCCACTGATTCTGCTCTTGCCTTCCTATTATTGAGTTTGATAGTAGCGGCTCCCATCCGTGCCACCCACCGTATACGTATCCTAGCAAGCAATCTGTTCATCGATGCATACCCTGCTGCTCATCACGTTGCCTTGCAAGCACACTTGCATGCATGCCTAGTCGATCTCTTCCATCCATGCATGGAGTTCTGAAATCTGATCCTTTATATAACAGAAGCCGTGACGACGCAACATCAAGCAAGTAGCGCACTATCTCCATGCCTATACCTGACCTATCAAAGCATCAACAGTCTGTTATGCCCATGGATGGTAATATATCTGCTTCCCTTTTTAATCCTTTGTTCTCCTTGCTAATTTCTAACGTCAGTCTTTAAGTAATCCTGCATATCAAATCCTTTTGTTGTTTTAGCTCTCTTTTGTCCCGATCGTCAGTTCTGTAACAATATAACGTAGCAGCAGTGATTAAATCTTGTCACGTGTTTCAAGATACTTTCATTATTATGCATATGACTAGTTTTCTAATTTAAAAGCAACGTTGGAGTTACACCTTGATATATTATGTAACAGAACCGTCTAAATCATATGGCCCACGGGCACCTGTCATTGTCACTAATGACCTCTGACAGCCAGGCCCATGTCCCAGATGACCTAGACAGCTCTGCCGGGCTACATAAGCGCCCGTATTCTCCGACAGGATCCCATTGCGAAGCCATTACAGGGTTACAACATTTCATACTAAAATACATCAGAGTAAAGGTGCGGAAGACTTCATAGTACATAGATTACAAACCAGATGTTCAAATATAAATTCAAGTACAGTTATTACAATCTATACCTAAATAGAAGTAGCATCAGGGTAGCAGATATACATAATAATACAAACCCTACCCAAGGGTCCAACATCACTCATCATCACTTCCTTCACAAACGAGCATCACGTAGCAGGGAGCAAGACAGACCTCCGGCTGCTGACTTCCTGCAACAGGGGTTAACAAACCCTGAGTACTGGGGTACTCCGCAAGACTTACCCGACGAAAGGTGTAAAATTAGACTCAGGAATGCAGGCTGAGGGGAGTCAAGGTAAGGCTATAGCAAGAGTTCAAGAGTTTTGCGGAAAAGCATTACTATCCTATTTCAATATTTCATCTCAATATTATTTTAATCATAACCATAGTTCCAATATTCCTTCTCATATGTCACATTCTTTCAATTGCTTAATCATTCTCAAAAACACCTAGTTCCGAACCACTTTTCGATGTAAGTCAGTGGATCAAGTCTCCATTAACCGAGGAGCAACGTCGATTCGAATCCAGAAAGTACCCAGCTGGGGATCCCTATCCACACTGCATATGTAGTACTTAAGCTTGCATATGCAAACCCCGCCTACCACGGCTTTTCATACCCCGGAACCGGTCCTGCGCCACCCGAGAGCACAGTACCCCTCTAGTCTCCAGGCACGCCGGCCACGAGGGTACACGCTACTCTCGCCAACTCTCCACTCCAAGTGCGTGGTTGTCGGTTCCAGCAGTAGAGCCAGTGGAGTCAGAGGCTTTCCGTAGTATGTGGCTAGTTGCAAAGTCTCGATCCAGCAGGCCGACAACGAACGGTCCCTAAAGCATTTTTCCGTTGGTTACCATGCATTGGGACTCTAACCCAAGTACAAAGTAGCCGAACGGTTCTAAATCCATGCCCGTCGGTGACAAGACATGGGAACGCCGCCACATGTGCACATCCATCCGAACGGACTTCTTTTTTTATTTTCATTTTTCTGGCGACGGCAATGTATCGGGACTCTAACCCAAAGTACAAAGCCAACCGAGCGATTTCCAATCTGTCGATGACAATATATTGGGACTCTAACCTAAGTGCAAGTCATCCGCATGGTTGCAAATTCATATTCATCTTTAGTATATCATCATAGCTCAGAAAATAGCATTTTATGCAAAACTAACTTTAAAGAGCAGGGCTAAGCATTTTCAAACATTTTCATTTTAAACAGATTTCGGGGTTATATATCAAGGCAGGTCATGCAGCAAGTAGGTGACAATCAACTCCTATCAACCTAATGCAATTATTTAACTCAAAGTGATAAAATTTTTAAAACACAGGGAAGGACTGAATGCACCGGGGCTTGCCTTGGATTGCGTGAAGTGTTGGATCCGGACCAGTACCACAGATGTCAAAATCTAGAACGACCTCGAGAACAATCTCCTCAATGACTGCCTTCACTTTTACCTCCGGTTCCTTGGTCACTATACGCATGCAATGATGAATGTTTCAATGCGATGCAACATGAAATGACAAATGCAAAATCCCAGAATAAATAATACCTAATTCAAGCATAACTGTACTTCATCACCTAGTCACAACCATACTAGACTAAGGTGCCCTAGGTCATAAGGGTGTTTGACCTAGAACCACAATCAATCCGAAATTCACACCAAACCCTAATCACCAAAGTTTCCTATTTATTTTATTAATCAATTACTCAAGCATACAATTAATACTTGTTCAAACTTTTTCCATTTAATGCCAAACTTCACCAAAAGTTAGCCCTGGATCTAAAATAGTGCCACATAAAATTTCATGATTTTTCGAATTACAGAGAATTAATTAAAATTGCCTAAAGTTGCATTTTTGATTTAATATGCTGATTTTTAACTACTACAGTAAGTGTTCAAAACCTATATTTAATATTTTTATAAAATACTACACACTATAGAGAAGATTCACAAAAATTTTCATGAGTTTAGGCACAGTGAATTTATTCCTACAAAAATACCAAATCGCAGCACTATTCACATAACATTAAATGGAAAGAAACCCTTCGGAAAATAGAAAACTCTTCTGGCCCGAGCAGGCCCAGTATGCCGCAACCGGCCCAACGCGGCCTCTCTTTGCCCCGCGCCACTGACAAACGGGACCCGCCCGTCAGTCTCTCCCTCTCTTCCCCTTTCTTCTTCCTCCTGCCGCGACGCGACTCCCGCGCGCTAGGCAGTGGCTCACCGCCGGCCGCTTCTCCGGCGAGAGGGCAGCCTTTGATGGATAACCCCGCCCCGAGCGCTATCCCGTAGAGACCTAGAGCGGACCGCGCAAGCTGGTACCGAGCTCGACACCGCCCATGGCGGCTCGGTCACGCCGGCGCTGCACGCCCCGGCCGAGCCAGCCTGGTAGCGATTAAGGGGAAAGTCATAAAACGAACTAGGGGCTCACCTTGGCACGTTTGGACGTTTCGGTTAGGCCTGAGGTGGAGTGGAAGAACGGACGCGATGACGACGGCGAGCGCGGCAACAGCACCAACCGCACGGCGAGGTCGCGTTCCGGGCAACCTAAGGCGCTAGACAAAAGACCATCTCCCGCATAAGGATCTAGTGATCACAGGGACTCGGAAACACAATAAGACAAGGACTCAAGCTCACCCAAACCAACGTGTCACGAGCGGCGGGCCTGCGGTGGAGCTTCAGTCGGCCGTGGAGACGACGACGCTGTTCCGGCACCCTCAGAGCACCACAGCCTGCCACAACGTGGGGAAACGGGTCGCAGGAGAAAGGTGACGCTACTGGCAAGATAAATTTTGGCAATGGTGGACTGGAAACGAGCAATTTGATCTCCACCCGAGGGAGGTACTCGCCGGTCGCGAGGGAAAGGAATGGAAGAAATGGCGTGCTCGTCGTCTTTAACAGGGCTGGGCTGAGAGGATAAGCATGAAGGGTGGCCGGGGCCCCCAACGACCGCACGCCGGCGCCCGGGGCCTGGCCGGACGGCGACCGGCGCGCACCGCGGGCACGCGTGCACGGCGTTGTGCAGAGCAGGGGACCCCCCCCCCCTTGTCCACTGTAGCTAGGGTTCATAGGTCAAAAATTAATCGATTAAATTGAGGACCTATCTGTTTGAATTAGGGGAAATGCCAAATACCAAAGTTGCAGAGAATTTTATGTAGATCATTTTTGCTTTTGACACCAAATTTAAATTCGGTCAGATTTTCAAATTACAGAAAAAGGGGTAAATCCAAATTTCAAATTTAAACTGTATTTTCAAAATTACTTTTGATTTTTCTCAACAACTTGAAAATTGGTCAACATGAAAGTTGTTCTACTCAGTGAGCTTGACAACTTTTATTAAAGGAGTTTTGTAAGATTCAATATATTTTTGAAATTGAAGTTTCAAATTTTAATTTCAATATAGCAATTTGAGTTTAATTTGAATTTCTATAATATAACTTCAAAATCTCCAAAAATGAAAGTTGTTCCATTTTACAAGTTCTACAACTTTCATTAAGATACTTTCATGAGATTCATTATAGTTTTTAAATTAGGGTCGGAGGTCAATTCTAGGGTTTAAATTAATTTCTTATTTAGTTTAATATTTGATTTTTAATTAAGGGCTTAAATACATAATCAATACTAAATGAAATCAAATCACTCTAGCACCCTAAGCACAACCATATGCAAATGATTAAATTAAACATGATAACATGGCAGTTTAACAATGCAGTAATGCCAGAGGTATTACATATTAGTATGTAAATATATTAATATGATATATTTGCTACCATCAATGTGTTTTAAAATTATAATTTATTTAGCTTGAACCCACGTCATGTGCAGGTTGAAATAGACGTTCTTTTGCAAAGATAGAACTTAAAATGTTTAAATACATATGTAATAACATTTATCGAATAAATATGATTACATTTAACTCGGTTTTAAGTTTAACTATGATCTGTCTAAATTAATAACTTTTTCATGGTTTTGTTAACTAAAGTAAATCAATCTTGTAGTTTTTTTCCTTTAAAGCAAAATCTTTCAGTAAATGAATCTTTTTAATCGTAGCCCCGTTTTGCGTGATGTTCACGTCCATGTGCTCGTAGCCATGCGTAGATTAGTTCTATGACCTTTTCAAACTATTTTGCTACTGCTGGTGTACTGTTCTAATAAATATTCATTGTTTGCTTCATGTATGTTTGCTTGATGATTGTGTGTTGATGTGGTGATCGATCGAGTATAGACGGTGAGTAGTTCGTGGTGATTCTCGGAGCTATAATTAAAGGTTTGCATCAGAGAAAGGATCTCAAGTTAAAGGCAAGTATAACATGGACCATTCTTGATATCCTATTCACAATAAATTCATAATTCATATGCATATGTCCACTTTGACAACCTTAGAGATTATAATGTAGATTTGCTATCTTGATTCCTTGTTCACCTATTGGGATGTGTATTGGGTAGCTACTGCTAGTGCTTTATTAATGCCAATGATCTTGTGATATGATTAATGGATTATGCAATGAACAATTTAATATGATTTTATTCCTGTTAAAAGGGGGCTAGAGCCTTGGGGTGAGAGTTTTGGCTCTAGTTTCTCTCCATAGGATTTCTGTAAGTGTTTAATCCGGGACATACGTACAGCTGTGAGGGCTATATGGCTCTGGCTTTAGTTATTTAAAGGACCTTTTCTAGCTTGTTAGAGGTTACTCGAAAGGGCGCAGTGGGGGGTTTGCCACCTTGGGTGTAGTACAGCTTCTAGTCTTATGTGTATAGCCGAGAAGGAATGTGCCATATTGAAAAGGAGGGTTCCTACATCTCGCTGCCACTCACCCTTGCGGCCCTAACTTGTTAGATGAACCTTTAAATGGCTTTATATGGTTAGCTAGTGTTTGGGTCCGATCAACCCAGGCATTAGAAAATCATGAATCACAAGTAAAGTGTACACTTCTGCGCAGAGTTTAATAATCTATCATGATAGCCGTGCTCATGGTCACGAGCGGCCTTGGAACTTTTACAGCTAGATGGTTACTGTTAAATTTATGATATGAATATTATTATTGTTAATAATTTGCTATTTATTAACCTTATTATAATTGATCATTGGATTAATTATGGGATTGGTATACATTGATGCTACTCAATCGCTATAAAATGAATATGAATATTAAAGCTAAACGCAGTCAAACAGAGTCTAGCCTTTTGTGCCTCATGAACCCGTGTTATACTTGCAGAGTACGAAATGTGCTCACCCTTGCAATTCCCCACCACAGATGAAGATTGGAGCGAAGATTATCACAATGAGTATTAGGCTTGGTGTCTCCCAGTCAACCGTGTCCTTGTGATGGAGCTTCCGCAAGCGAGTCGTCATAGTTGTTATCTATATTTGTGTAAGACTATGTAATAATTACTTATTCGTTATGTATTTACCACTGTGATGATACATTTGTAATTTGTTAGCTTATATGTGTGACTATTCCTAGGGCACATATGAGTTATTTGAGCATCCTATTTTATCCTTAAAATATGGGTGTGACAACAATTGGATTTATCGGGATCAAGGTCGAGTTTAAAGATGGGTTCAAAGGATATGGCGGATGTGGGCATAGACGGGGAGAAGATAGATTTTTCTTCTAAGCATTTTGGCTCACCTTCTATGGGCACAGTCAGCATTCCTTTTGGAGGTTCATCCAAGATCCTCGATATTTTCCTATTGCCACTTGGGAATTTGAGGCGTCAGATGATGCTAATTTGGGAAATTTTTGAAGAGATCCTTTCTTGAAAGGTTTTGAATGAAGTTTCTTAGAAGGTCTCATTTGGATAGGATAATTGTAGGCACTCCCAAAACCAGCAAGGTCAGATAGGAGATTAGCCTCGTAATCGAAGGAGCAATTTATATGATGAATTTCTTCCTCCCTCGATATTTGTGGTATTTGTGGTTCAGGATCGATGGCAGAATTATTGGATGGGATTGATTTCTTTTTGCTCGAGGATTAATTCCTTTTCTTCCTCAGGAGGTTCACCATACCCGTGGATGTGGGGAGTGTTTTCAAGAATTTTATCAAGAAGTTTCTTCCATTCACCAACGGTACAACGAGGAATGCTCCTCCTGAAGATATATCAAGGAATTGTGCGAAATCTTTGCTAAGACCAAGGTAAAAATGTTATAAAAATGTTGGCTCGGTTATAGCAAGATCAGGACCAGAGGATACTAGGTCTGTGAAATGGGCCCATGCCGCACCTAGAGTCTCCTTCTCCTTTTGCTTGAAGGTTAGGACCTCTAGTCGAAGACGAGCAACACGAGAGATAGGGAAGAAAGCTAAGCAGAATTTGGATTGACGACTTTCCCACTCTCCATGTGCACTCTCTACGTGTCAAGCATACCAATGTTTAGCTACCCCCGTCAAAGAGAACGGGAATAGCTTCCATTTCAAGGTATCTCGTGTCATGCCTTCGATGTGAAGACATGAACACAATTGCTCAAAATCACGTAAATGAGAGTACGGGTTTTCATCTTCTTTCCCAGCAAAAGGTTGTTCCTGAACCTTAGCTATGAAACTAGGGCAAAGCTCATAGCTAGGTGAAAGAATGGGTTGTGATGATGGTGGTGGCTCCAAACAAGTGCCCTTTGGAGCAGCAAGATGAGAGATGGTTGATTGGTTCATGTGTGGAAAGGATAAAAAGCAAAGAAAGGTAAAAGAAGGATAACTTGGATGACTTGATTCTAGTTAAGACAGCCACTGTTCCCCGGCAACGGCGCCAAAAAGCTTATTGACACCAGAAGTGGCAAACGGATATACCGCAAGCGTACGGTAGTCAATGTAGCCTTCACCAGGAGTATTTCAGGTATTGTATTTTCCACGGGGAACGTGAAGTGTTCTAACTAGGTTCAAGACTGTCCAGTGATGAGACAAAGGATCTATGATAACTGGGTAGATAGGTTCTTATGTAGCAAAGATATCTAGTCTTGGTGTTCTAAGTATAAAGAGGTTTACCACCTCCTCCCTTTACAAGAGGCGATAGGTGAAACAGGAGGAGATATAACTCCTCCCGAGGCGGCTATGGTATTGTATTGATGCCCTGCTGTTTTAATAACTTGTCTTACACACGTGGTGGGATACTAAGACCAGACAAGGCTATCACCACTTGCTGGCACCCACAAACAATCCGTGCGACAAGCGGCCCACACTGATAAGATATAGCGTAGACACCACGTTTACACTATACTTAGTACTCTAATCCTTGCAAGAGACTAGAGCACAAGCAATGTGCAAGTAAAGCAAGTATATACTTAAAATACTAGAACCAGAATATCAAATACTTAGAAGGACTCGGATGTAAGACCTACTTGAAGATTCGCATCCGCTGAGGTACACCTTGGAGAAGACTCCCGACAGGCCCAGGGCTTCCTCCTGAAGACTTCTCTCACTCTCTCCCAACTAGCACAGCACTATAGCAGAGTTAAAGCTACTACATAGTGGTTTCTCCTTTGAATCATGCTCTAGAGTGAAGGCCTATGCGGGGTATTTATAGGGGGATGAAGGGTAGTGCCACGTCAGCGATCCGAGATCCGCGTGCTTCTCCATGTCCACCCTTGGATCCACCGCCTCAATACCGCCTCAAGATCGACGGCAGTGGTGAATCCAGCACGTGGGAAGCATGCAGGAGGTCGGTGGAGTATGGCGGTGGCCTGGGCCCACCAGGGGTGGTTCGGCCGAACCACTCAATGACAGGTGGGCCCAACCCCAGTCTTCTGGAGTGATGCCGAAGTCGGTAGGATGAAATGGCAGGTTGGGTCCCACCATGGTGGGTTCGGCCGAACCACCTATGGTAAGGTGGGCTCACCACTGTGGTCCCCACTGGTCATAGAGTGTGGCTATGTACTGGTTTCGCCTTGGTCTTGTCGGTTCACGCCTTGATTCATGTGCTTTGATCTTCCACCGTTGATTGGGAACACAGCTTTGATTCAAAGGTGGAATTGAGCTGGATGGAGTGTCACACGGATCGTGCCACATCACTAGAGTCCTGTGGGCCCCATGCATGATTTGGCCGAACCATGCATGTGCTCCATTTGCCCTGATCTTCCTTGTGTATGCTGATATGAGTCATGTGCTGAAATGTCATGGCCTGGTGTCAACATATGCGGTTCGGTCGAACCACCTTTGATGGAACCAAAGGTCCATCTTCTGCAGGTGGCTTCCTCATGTAATTCTAAGCACAATGGTGGTGCTGACTTGCCCATGGGTGGTTCAGCCAAACCACTCATTGTGCCCATCTTTTGCACATCATCTCCAGAAGCTATGATATTAATGATTGTGAAGTTGGTTTGTCATTTGGCCATACTTGGTTGGTCGCCCAACCTTCATATAGAGCTTTCGGACACTGAAAAGTATTGTTCTGAGTGCCTGCAACCAAATAATGACAAGTACATGTGGAACCAAGTTATTTGTACCTAAGTCACGATGTGTTTGATGGTTTCCTTCCAGAAAGAATGCCTTGTTGATGGTTTTAATGGGGTAAAAACATGGTATGACTACCGTCAACACTCATCTTCACATTCGAGAGTTCGAACAGACCTGTGACTGCCTCCGTATAGAGGGCATGTCCGATGAAACCTTAAAGTGGAAGCTTTTTCCTTTCTCTTTGAGAGGAAGAGCTAAAACTTGGTATGACCGAACCGTAGAGAAAGAAGGGGGAGATTGGGAAAAACTTCGTTCAGACTTTTGTCTCGAATTCTACCCCCTTTCCAAAATTGTCAACCTCAGAACCAAGATCCGATCTTTCAAACAGAAAGATAATGAATCTTTGGCCACATCCTGGGAACATTTTAACGATCTCATAAAAGCTGGATCGGACCTATCCATACCAAACCCGATCCTCATTTAACACTTTTTTGTGGGTCTGAGAAGAAAAGCCAAGAAGCATCTCAACTACTCTTCAGGAGGATGTTTTGCTCATGTTTCACATTCTGAAGCATGAAAGATCCTAGACAATATCTTAGATAACCAACTTGAGGAGAAGTTAGAAGAAGAGCTCAGGGTAGCTGAACCTGAACCTTTACCATCAACATCCCAACCCTCGGCTATCCCGATTTCTAACCCTATGGAAAAGGAGGATACTCCGTTTTTGGACTTTATACTTGACATAGAAGATGATCTTTTCTCCGATTTTGGAAACACCTCTCACTTCCATATGATTCAGAAGCCTCAGGAGTCCAAGAAACCTTCTTTAGAACCTCCTAAAGTAGCATTCTGTAGAAAGACCACAAGAGAGCTCATAGCCATAATCTGCAATGATTGGCTAGAAGAATCAGAGGTTTCCTTTGATATAATCCAATTGGATTCACCTTCTTTCCTAATCAAATGCCAAATCCATAAAGGCCCTTTTGAAGCTTTCTACAATCCAGTTGTGGGAGTTAATATCATGTCTGCATCATTTGCTCAAGACTTATCAATAGACATGCCACTAATCCCAAGAACAAAGCTCTTGAAAAGTTCTTCCGGGCACATTATTCCAAGTTTAGGCATCTTACATGTGCTCCCTATCTGGGTAAACGACAACCATGCTCCATCTAAGTTTTTATATCTTTGATGTTATGGAGTCCGACCTGTTGATAGGCCAACCAATTGGAAGACTTATTCAAGAAGGACAAACAGGGACAATCAATGTTCAATTAGGACCAAACTTTAAATTCCCTTTGTCCATTGCCCATTATTTAAATGCTAAGACTGAGCCATGTCCTGAGCCTAATCCAATTTGTGAGATCACGGTGGCACCCCTTGATTTTCTGGGAGAATCCCATCTTGAAGAAGATGAGGAGTTCTTCATTGAGGAAGAAGCCGAAAATCCAGAACCTTTATCCCTTGATGAATTCCTAGTGCCACCTAAACCTCCTATTGAGCTCAAGCCATTGCCAGCCGGTCTTAGATATGCTTTCCTAGATGGAGACATGCAATCTCCAGTGATCATAAGTGATAAACTCTCCCAAGTAGAGACCATTCGCTTGATCACTGTCTTGGAAAAGCACCAATCAGCTTTTGGCTACTCACTCCAAGATCTGAAAGGAATCAGCCCTGTTCTTTGCACCCATCCATTCCAACTGATCCTAATATCATACCATCTAGAGAGCCCCAACGTAGGCTCAACAATGCGATGAGAGAGGTTGTAAAGAAAGAGGTCTTGAAGCTATTGCACGCCGGGATTACTTATCTCGTGCCGCATAGTGAGTGTATAAGCCCAGTTCAAGTTGTGCCTAAAAACGGAGGCATGATGGTTGTCAAGAATGACAAGAATGAGTTACTAGATGGCGGATGTGCATAGATTACAGAAAACTCAACAAGGCAGCAAGAAAAGATCACTTTCATTTGCCCTTCATCGATGAGATGTTAGAGCGATTGGCAAGCCACTCTTTCTTTTGCTTCCTTGATGGATATTCTGGATATCATCAAATTCCTATCCACCCTGATGATCAGAGCAAAACTACCTTTACCTGTCCTTATGGAACCTATGCCTATCGTAGGATATCCTTTGGATTGTGTAATGCACCAGCTTTTTTTCAAAGATGCATGATGTCTATCTTTTCTAATATGATTGAAGAAATCATGGAAGTTTTCATGGATGACTTTTCTGTTTATGAAAAAAATTTTGATGATTATCTTGAAAATTTAGACAAGGTTTTGCAAAGATGTGAAGAAAAGCACTTAGTCCTTAATTGGGAAAAATGTCATTTTATGGTTAGAGAAGGAATAGTGCTAGGACACCTAGTGCCTGAAAGAGGGATAGAGGTAGACAGAGCTAAAATTAAAGTAATTGAACAACTACCTCCACCTATTAATGTTAAAGGGATTAGAAGTTTCCTTGGTCATGCTGGCTTTTATAGACACTTTATTCAAAACTTTTCACATATTGCTAGACCTCTTACAAACTTGCTTGCCAAGGATGCACCCTTTTATTTTGATGATGCTTGTATGAAATCTTTTAACACCCTTAAGCAAGCACTCATCTCTGCACCAATTATTCAACCCCCTGATTGGTCTTTACTTTTTGAAATTATGTGTGATGCTAGTGATTATGCTGTGGGGGCATTTTTGGGACAAACTAAAGATAAAAAGAATCATGTAACACCCCAGGTGTTAGTCACGAGCTAACCAGCGAGTGTGGCCCTAACCAAGTTATGTTAATAAATTATCTTGATCACTGTCTCACATTCATGTCCATCCACCATAACTATTGGAAGAGTCTCATAAAGATCCAAATCAAGAATCCACTTGAAATAGCAAATCATATGCTTGTTTGGATTTATTGATTTAGGAAAGATAAGCATGCAAAATCAATCAAATATTGCAACCTTGGCCAAACAACTCTGTTTGAACTCTACAACAAAATTCATGAAGGACTCATGTTGAGCAAATGCCAAGAAAATACCTTTATTGGCCTAAACATCTACTTTGAGCTCTCTAATTACATTAGTTTGACCAAAGTAGAAATATTATTTTAGAGCAAGAAATGAAGTTTGACCCAAAATAAAAGTTACAGATATTTTGGAGTAGAACAAATGTTATTTATGGACCAAGTCATGATTCAACTCCTAAGTGCCTCAAATAGTGGATACAATATAGAGGAAAAGCTGATTCCAGAGTTTGAATTAATTCTAAGTCTGGAATTCTATGCCGATTGCATTGACGTGCCACTTTCTTCAAATTCATTTAAGCAACTCAAGTTGGACCAAAAATAGAAGTTGAAGGAAATTTGTGAGGACACAACATATCCAAATTTGAGGCTAAGCCGACACTGTTTGACAAGGTGTGCCACTCGATCCTTGATCGTAATTAAGCTGTTGATAGCATCAACTTGAGGGCTAATTATCCGCTAATACATTTATCAAATGGCCAAGCTTACTTAACAAAGATCGTAGGGCATTGTGCAGGCTACCTCTTTTGTTTTGGCGCCCAGGGCAGAATATGCCGAGAATATGCCCAAAATCGAATCCCAAACTCGGCAGAAACACACCCGCCACCTGTTCGAGCTTTTGTCCATGTGGCGCCCGAGCTCTGGAGCTCCTGCCACCATTACCAGCGCACCCCACCTCCATTCCCTCGCCCCAGCTCAAAATGGAGAGCACCAGGGAGCCCTGTGCTCATTCCTACTCCTCTCTCTCGCTCTCTGGCTCCCCTTGCCGCCTTCCATTGCCGGCGCTGTGCTGCTGTTGGCGTGCCGCCATGGCCGCCAGCTCGCTGAGCTCGAGCGCGCCGTCGCTCTCTCCCTTCCGGTCACTCTCAAGCCCGACTGAGCTCTCCACCACCTTCCTCGTGTCATGCCGCCCCCACCGAAGCCCTCTCCTCGGCACTCTGCTCGCCGGAGCACTGCCAGCGACGGGCGCCGCTCGCCGGAGCCACCGTCGTGCACCGCCAGGCCGTCTCGAGTCACCTCGGGCCGCGCCACCGGCACCAACAGGTTCGTTGGAGGACGGGCTACCTTCAGCCCCGAGCTGCCACTGCCGGACGCCGGCTAGCCGGAGCTGGCCGAGCCGGCCTGAGCTCCTTCCCCGCGTGCGTTCTGAAGAAGAAGAAGAACAGTAGCTCTCTTTTGTGCCTATGACATGCGGGTCCCACTGCGGTTCATTTGTGAAGCAAATGTGCCGAATCTGTGTTAATCTTTGAAATTTCATATCTCATGTTTGGTAGATCCAAAAATAGTGAAACTTGTTTTATTAGAATCTTTATGAAGTTCTCTGCATGTTACATCTAAAATTGTTATGCTTTTCAGGATTTTGTGCTGTAGAAAATAGTTTTTAAAAAGTGGTTTAGGGAATCAATTAACTTGCTTTTGGCCATAATTGGAGAAATATATGTCCAATAATTGTGATTCCAATTTTGTTAGTCTTCTCATGACATGCACCAACTTATTGATATACAAAACTTGCAGGTTGTTTACTGTTTTATTGGTGCTTCACATTAATCTTGTTAAATAGGAAATAAATGGTTGAATTGCTTGTTATTTTTGTAACTAGAGTTATATTGCTCCAAATGACATGAAAATTTAATTGTAGACTCTCTGTATGATGTGTAATGTATGGTTAAAATTTCATGATTTATGGTGCATGTATAACTGAGTTGTTGGTTTATCTTCTTTGGTGCATATTAAGTAGATTTAAATACATTATAAATAATATATTGTGGTAAAAATGGAAAATGGTGTTCTACTACCTTTGTATGATATTGTGTTAGCCTGAGAATCAATAATATGGCCATATTGTTTCAGAAAATGTTGAGTTTCATATTTAACTTGCTCTCCAATGCTTTATTGCATTATGGATTTGTTTATTTTGTAATAATTAAATTATGTAACCTGAGCATGTAATATTTGAACCTTGGTCATGAATTGTAATCAACTAACTCTCATAAAAATTTGGGATCCATTTGACATGTTTACCATGTGACTTAAATAATTAAATAATAGGCTTTTATGTAATAGTTAATGAAAGTTTAGAGTTAAATGGGCACATGCATGTATTGTTATGATCTTCTTATTGTGTTTTAACCTGAGCTAAATATTGCACGATCATGTTATGATGGTTGGGGCTGTATCAAAAGCTCATGTGCATATGTATTCTTGGGTGAAAATCAAATAAAGACTTGTTTTGCATATGTGCTGAAATGGCTGCAGGAGCAGTCCCTATTGTTGTGATGTTTTACACATGAAAATGATGTTGCATGTAAATATGTTCTATACGAAAGTTGTAGCTAACTTCATTGTATAGCTTGTCCTTAATTTTCTTGGTCATAGGCCTAATAGTTTAGGAGTTATGGCTTTTGGATGACTGCTGTCAGGTTTTGCCAATTTTCTATCTAGATCTGATTGATTGCATTATTTGACTGAGTTATATTTTGAATCACTTCTTGGTGATAACAGAGAAGTTGTAGTGCTTTTCCTATAGTTTCTAAATTGTCTAGGATCATCCCTTTTGGTGGTCTAAATATCTAGTTATGATTGTTTGAGTTGGGAGGACAGAATCTTTTCAAGTCTAGACAGAGCTGTCTTCTTTGTATTGTTTGACCTTTATATGAATTAAATCATCTGAAGAGGATAATACCAAAGTTGTAGACAATTTCGATAGCTTTCCAGAAAAGCTTATATCACCCTGGTTGGATGTATATAGCTTCAGTTATGGTTAAATCTTGTGCTTGTTGTCCTGCTGTCATTAAACTGCATATGGAAGATTATGATTGCTTTCATGTTGCCTTGCTTGGTGGCATTGTTAGCTCATGGTTCAGTGATGCTAGATTAACATGTCTTGTATTACTTTCTCTTATTCATACATGTGTATTGTGCATCTCATTTAGGTACGATAGATGATGAACACGTGGAGTGAAAGACATGATGATGGAACTAACCACAAGACGGTGTGGTGGACTAATCACGAAGGTGGAAGGACTAATCGAGTGCTTGGATGGGAAATGCTCATCGAACAAGTGTCATCTAACAAACACTAACTTAGTGCAGAACCCCAGGCAAGCCCCGGAGCATCCCTAAGCCTCCGCCTATCTCTTTTTATAAATGCACCGGTCTTTATTAAATCGTATGTTTGTGCATTTAAGTATAGGAGTTGGTTTGAAACCGTTGCTGCATATCTACCTTGTCTACTATATATGTGAACCTGATACTATTACTAGACAGGTGACCGATTTTATGCTTAGCCCTACTTAGACCGGTAGAAGTCGGGTGATTTCCTGTCATCCACGAGAAAGTCGGGTGATTTACTGTCATCCGCGAGTATAGGTGGTGACTGACGAGATCCATATGGTTGGCTATATGTGTCACCATGCCACAATGAAATAATGAGAGAATCAAGGCTAGGTAGCGGGGAGCTGCATGACATGGGTCATGTTGACTTCGGTGCTGCTTGCGGCCGACTAGGACTGAGGCCACCAGACATCAGTTGAGATTGAAAGACGTCGTCACATAGCTGGCCGGATAAGTTGTTTCGACCGCGAAGCCGAGTATTTCTTTCTGAGCCGGGAATTGGGTGTGATAAGGCAGACATATTCTGGAGGTAGGAAGGATGTGCGGAGACACCATCTTACCGAGGGCAGGTCAGGGACCTGATGCATCCTGGAAGTGGGTTTGTCTCTGAGAATATGGGCCCCTCCAAGCCCGCGATACATTATGACTCAGAAAGATTTAACGGTGACCCAAGAAGCCAGTGGCTCGGCTGACAGGGTTTGTGATTGGCATATTTGCCAGCTGGTACAATCGATTCGAATCGCCATCTCTCCTGGTTAGTGAGAAACTGAACTGATCTTCTGGTGAGGTAGAGGTTAACAACTTGAACGTGATTATTGGTGAGATGAGGAAGATATCTGTGGATATCAGAAATCGCTATGGTTCATTGATTGCTATAATATCAAGTGATTGCTTAGTATAGCTGCAAACCTTAGCTATAATAGCTGAACTGAAATCGAAGCTGAACAATATCTAAAATTGATAAGTTGAGGAATTATTGTAGTAATGCTTTTTATGCAAAATGTTGCTATCCTCTGAGCTCCACCAAATAAGCTTGCATATCCTTGAGAGTCTTTTTATTTACTTCCTGTCGGGTAAGTCTAGCTGAGTACAATTGAGTACTCAGGGTTTTATTCCCAATGTTGCAGGAGGAATGCTTGGTTGACTAAAGAGTTACTTCTATCCTTTGGGAGAGGAAGACTAGACCTTGGGCAAGGTCATGTTATCTGTCTCATCTATGTTGCTGTGACTGGTCGGTACTTGGCACTGTATTATGAAATTAGGCTTATGTAAAACGATTTCGTTTCCGCTATTAAACTTTTATGTAAAAGTTTATCTTGTACTCTGATGTATTTGAAATATGTGCGAATCTATGTATCATGTGTATGTGTACTGCTGAGTTTCTGCGATCCTTGGGGTATGTACTGTGTAAAAGTTTGAAATCCTTCGAGATTTCACGGACTACCGGGTTTATATTGGCTCAAGTGTGGCTTGATAGCTGGGAAAACAGCTGTCGCTGTACTTATGCTCGTATAAATTGGTCGGTTCTGTTACAAATCATGCCATTGCTTATGCTAGTAAAACTCTGGCAGGAGCACAACTTAACTATGCAACTACTGAAAAAGAACTCCTGGCTGTTGTTTTCGCTATAGACAAGTTTAGATCTTACTTAGTTGGAGCTAAGGTGATTGTTTAAACTGATCATGCTGCTTTGAAATACCTGCTCATTAAGAAAGATGCTAAACCTAGATTGATAAGATGGATTTTGCTACTCCAAGAATTTGACTTAGAAATAAAAGATAAAAAGGGAGTAGAAAATTCTATAGCAGATCACTTGTCTAGAATGCATTTTGAGAATATGCAGGAAATGCCCATCAATGACTCGATGAGGGATGACATGCTCTATCGGATCACCCGATCCGACCCCTGGTATGCAAATATTGTAAATTTTATGGTTGCAAGATATGTACCACTAGGGGAGGACAAAAGAAAACTCATCTACGAGAGTCGACAACACATGTGGGACCCGCCATACCTCTTCAGGATATGTTCTGATGGACTACTCCGAAAATGTGTACCAGCGGAAGAGGGGATCAAGATCATTGAAAGATGCCACTCATCACCATATGGAGGTCACTATGGCGCATTTTGCACACATGCAAAGATTTGGCAGAGTGGATTCTTTTGGCCCACCATGTATGATGACACAAAAAGCTTTATCTGGATATGTGGGCATGCTAACGACATGGAAACATCAATTCAAGAGATGCCATGCTCCTCGTCAACAACCTCCAAGTAGAGCTCTTCGATGTCTGGAAAATCGACTACATGGGACCATTTCCAAAGTCAAAGTGTGCGTACATTTTGATGGCAGTAGACTATGTCTCAAAATGGGTAGAAGCTATGCCATGCAAAGCTGTAGATTCCAGAAGCTCAAAGAGGATGTTTGAAGAAATAATATTTCCAAGATTTGGTACTCCAAGGATGGTAATCAATGACGGAGGATCCCACTTCATCGACAAGAGATTCCAACTATATTTAGCAAAAAGAGGGGTCCGTGTTGATGGCAGTTATTGCTCATTTTTACCCGTCAACTAAACATGAATCAAGGGCATAAAACAATCCACAACATAGTTATAGGGTTTGATTCTAACAAGTTCCACGAGTTTGGGTGTTCTCACTTGTTTTGCAGGGTATGAAGGGATATTAAATTTTTCACCGATTAAAAGTATCTCAAATGAGGAATTGGAGTTCACCGCTGCATAGAGCTCATCGAGATGATCGAAACAGACATATGGTTTGCTATTTTTGGAGTCTGGAATAAAGAGATATGGATTTTACAAACACTAGAAGATTCTAAAACCTGAGCTGCGAGATTAATTAATGGCTACGGGATTAATTGGGCCTAAATCAAAATTTGGCCCATTAAAGCCTATGTGCACATGGTGGAAAGGCTTAGGACCATATTGCTTGCCCAAGGTGGAGGGGAGGCCAGGCGCCCCCATATAAGGAACCTAGGACCCCCCGAGTCAAAGGCACCATTATGGAGTTGTGGAGGCGTCCCTCAAATGGATAACCTCTCAACTCTAGAGAATTAGGGCTAAACTTTCCAATGTAGTAGATTAGTTCTAGTTGAGAGTTAGGGAGAGTGGAGCTGCGCTTCGGTTCTAGAGAAGTCTTCAGGGGTCTGGTATATCTTTGTATCTCATCTTTGTAAGATTTATGCTTTAATATATTTATCTTCTCTATTTACTTTATGCCTTGAATTTGATTGGTTAGTATAGTTGTTATACTTTGGCATAGGATCTCCGCTCGCATCGAGTGCTCTAGATTTCATATGGGATTATAGTAGTAATTAATAGTGTAGGCATGGTGTCTAGACTAGAGATTACCTGAGATTGCACTCAACCTTACGAATAGTTGTGGTAACCCCAGGAGGTGACAGCCCTGATGGCCGACGCATTCCACCTCATGTAGGTTGATGATTGTAAGACCGTAGTCAGAACTTCCTAGTCCCATTCTCATCCTGTTCTGTGGCTAGTGTTCTGATGTCCCGAAGTGTTATTGTGTGATTGCTTTATCTACCATGAATCAGTTATTATAGAAGCCCAGTAATAGAGAAGTATTTAGGAACCTTGAACTCTCCCGTTGTCCTCTCACTTTAGCTATCTACTCATTTATCATAGAATTCTCCTGTGTGTCTATATCATTTAAGCATAACTCCTATCATTTATCGTTTACCCCTACTATAGTCTAGTTGGTGTACTAAGTTAGTAGACACATGATGGTCAATGATCAAATTCTTTAACCATTATTTCCCTGTGGTAAAATATAAATAACGATACCTGGAATGCTCCCCGGCAACGGCGCCAAAAATGCTTGTTGGTTTTTCTTATGCACAACTAAAATATAAAAGATTTCGCAAGCGCAACCACATGATGAGTTCCTGTATGACAAGAGCTTTATAATCCTACCACAGCCATACATGTTAGATTAGGAAAACATACACATTATATGCTACTTGCTTTGTTTTAAGTTTAGTCAAGGTTTGTTGATACCTTAGGAACTTGTCATGCTTTTACAATCAAGATCACATGCACTCCACCCATAATGCACTACTCATATCTGTTGACACTTCTTAGCGTAACCACCAAAGACAGGGTGTTAGGCTATCTCTGATAACGGCGCCAGAAGTGCCCTGAGGGGTATTTCTTATGTCTATTGGATAATTCCACAAGCGCACAGAATATATCGATGTAGCACTTCACCCGGGAGTATTCCAAGGTATCGTTATTTATTTTATCCCAAGAGCAAGCAGTTGATAGGAATAATTAATAAAAAGAGAGAGATCCTTAAGTCTATAGCAACTTAGTATCAACCAATGATAGGGGGGTAAATCGATATATAGAGGAAAGGGTAATGACACCAAGACACGACAAGGCTTTAGGATAACTAAGGATAACTAGTACAGTATAGCTAGGTGGGAGGACAACGAGTGAGTCTAAGACTCCTATGACACTTACTTTACTCTTGTGAACTATCTTATCAAATGGATGAATTATACTAAGACAGCTACCTTACTTCCGGTGTGTAGGGGGTAGTGCGAGACAATAGAGGATATAACCTCTACCTGAAGCGCCTACTCTCTTATGGGAGCTTGCCTAAAACACGTGGAGGGATCACTATGACAGGCAATGAACTACACACGTGAGCTTGTTACAGGATCACTATCTAATATAACTCAACTATAAGACAAGATAAGACACAACAATATTATAATGAATAGTAAAGCACTAAGTAAAGACTTAGTAAAGTAAAGTAAAGATAATATATTGATAAAGGTAAAGTCTTACAGAAGAAAAGGTACAAGAGCTATACCAGACTCTCCAGCAGACGACTCCGGAGACTCCGAGCGTGGCTCGACTCGACTCTAACTCCCACATTAGACTAATACTACTACTAAAGAATGGAGCTTCTCTTGTCTCTTGTGTATCTTGTGTATCTTGGGTGTCTTGGGTGTCTTGAAGAAGGTGATGGCAGCCTCTATTTCTTAGGGAGAGTGGAGGGGCGCCACGTCAGCGATCCGTGTGCTCCTTGCCTCTCCTCCCTTGGATGAACTGCCTCAAAACCGCCATAGAATGGACGGCAGTGGTGATTTCATCATGTGGAAGGCATGCAGGAAGGCGGTGGGGGCCAACCGACCTGGCTGGGCACCAGGGGGGTCGGCCGACCCCCTATGACAAGTGGGCCCAGCTAGGTGTGGTCCCTACCAGTCATAGAGTGTTGCCTTGTGCTGATTCTGTCTTGATTGTGTTGTTTCACGCCTTGATCTGTGTGCTTTGACTCTCTACCGTTGAATGGAAACACATGTTAATCTAATGGTGGAATTGAGCTGGGTAGAGTGTCACACGGATCCGCCACGTCACCAGAGCCAGGTGGACCCCATGGTGGGGTCGGCCGACCCACACATGGGCCCACACTGAGCTCTTCTCTCTTCTACGTGATGTCTTGAGTCATTTGTTGAAGTGTGATGACTTGGTTCCCAAATATGTGGTTCGGCCGACCCAACATATTGGGCTCCAAGTGCTCCAATGTGTTCTGTTTTGATCTTCCCTGCATTCACAAGCTAAGAGTACAAGTGGAACTAGTTATTGATAAAATATGTTCATGATATGTTTATTCTTCCTTGAATCCGAGGCCTGTTAACGGTGTTTGAATGTGGATTTTCATGGTATATCCACCATCAACAAGATCCCCCAAGCTTAATCTTTGCTCATCCTGAGCAAATAATTAAACTTAGTCTCGGTGGATCAGGAGTTGCTACAATGTTCATATTTCCTTAGTACCAAGTGCACAACAAAATACTTCTCTTTTGAATGGAAAAATTGGCTATAAAAATTCACCCATATTACCTTAGTCCTTTATGGTGCTAATGACCTTTCCTTTGCCTAACTTGAGCACTAATTTTCTCACTCTGCAAGTTTCATACTGGAGGTTTTAGCAATGTTTTGCAAAAGAAAACTTAATGTTCCTTATATGGTTCTCTCATGTCGCTCAAATGGTGTATGATTCCTTACCAAGGCTCAAAATAAAGGTTGTCTTCTTTTTATCATCCTACTTCTAAAAATGGCTTCTGTGGAGCTTAAGGTAGGAATGAAAGAGTATAGCATACTTACTTTGCATATGTTGTAGAGTCAAAGCTTGGATCCAAAGAGACATGTGTCATGCCCTTAGATCAAGATGTGCAAGTGTGTGCAAAATGTGGACTATAATGCTCCTCTATTTGAAATTTTATCTCTCTCTAATATATTTTTAGAGACATGGCTATCATTTTTCCTTTCTTTATTCATGAGCCTAGACTTGCTCATATATTTTTCTTTTCTTTTCTATGGACTCTCTTGTGTCCACTTCTTTCTTTTTATTTTGCATAGCCTTTTGTCTCTTCTACCATAATAACTAAGAGAGATTTTCTATGACTTTAACACATGGAGCATTTATTTGTTGGAAATGAAAGGCATGTGATTGCATACTTCCAGTGTAGAAGCAGCATATATATGTGATGTGTACGTGATCTTGATCTTGGGAGCATGATAAGACTCTCAGTAAGGGTCAACAAGACTTGACAACACTCAATACAAAGCAAATAGCTTATGTGGAAGGTTTTAGACATGTGTAGCATATTTGGCTGTGGTAGGAATTTATCACCATTGAGGAACAATAAGGTTTTGATTGTTTTAAGAAATAAATCTCCAGTAATCATGCATGCTTAGAACAATATTAAAGCAGCTCTTGTTTCACCATATCATATCTCACAACAACTTAGACTTAGTTCTAGTACTTAGCATTCATAAAGTTTTCAGGTTCATGATGATTTTAAATGAGCCAAGTGATCCATACTCAAAGAAATACTACGTTGTAAACTAGGCATTAAAGAAACATTAACAGAGCTGCTATTCATCATTTCCATGAGGAAGATAAACATTCATGAGACATATGGGAATAAGGGAAATATTTTTGGTATTTTTATCTTATGCATTTTTTTAAATGCAATAAATTAAAATAATGTAAATAGTTAGGATAGAATACTTACCTTGGTGGGGGAGAGGATCTCTCTCAAGCTTGTCTTTTTGCTCATTGTGGCGACGGGTAGTATTAGAACCATCCCGTCCAGCATTTTGCTTCTTCATCTTGTATGGCTTGCAATAATTGGGCATTTTATTGTGCCATACTTAGAGTTGCATCTTGTTCAACTTGCATTGCGCCCATGTCATTGATGAGTTGATCCATTTCCGATCCTTGGTTTCGACGACACCTCGCCCGTGTGGACGGACGGGGAGTGTGCACTCTTGGAGTGTGCTGTTGAGGCCGTTCCGTGGACCCTGAAATGTCCATGGAACTTACCTCATCTCCTTCTTCTTCATATCCTCCTACAGCTTGTGATGTGCCGCCTTGCTCAAATTGAGCAGCTTGTGACATGCTCCTTGTCACCCTTCTTGTTCCTGCAACATTTTGGCTTCTTGCCTCTCGGTCCCAATTTATGGTTAGTGTACGCAGCGCATACAACCGACGCCTCTCACATGGGAGAGAGATTTCGGCTGTATGGCCTGGATAAATCATTTTAGGATCACCATTTTCATCTCTTTTTAGGACTTGAGCACTTATGAAGAAATCTTCAGTTATAACATCTCTAGGAGAAGCAATATATTCAAAGTAGTGTTGTCCATTTAGCAAGTCTATTGTTTCAGCAATGCGAGTGATAAAAGAGGTAAAAAATATAGGCTCGCTTCTATGGAAAATACCAAGCTAAAAGCGGACTAAAATTTTAGCAGGTGAAACTTTTATTTTCTTGGTCATGGCATAAAGCAGTCTTAGTTCATCATTAAGAAGGATTTGCATTGACAGTCATTAAACACTAAATATAACCATCAACTATTGCATGAAAAGACCTAAAATAAATTATAGACAATAGTTGTCGGGTTTATACTAACAAGTTCCACAAGTTTTGCTTTCTCCCGATGTTTGCAGGTATATTTAATTTTCTATCAGTAAAAGTATCTCAAATAAGGAATTGGACTACACCATTACGACGGGCTCGTCGAGACGATCGAAACGGACCTATCATTTGCTATATTCGGAGTTCGGACTCGAAATTTGCGACCCAACATGCACCATTAGACTGCGGGAGACTGAAGAAGACACGTCGGTGAAGCGGAGCCTGTTTGGGCCCAAGGCAGCGCCGGCCGGCCCTAGGGTGGGGCCGGGCGGCCCTCCACTGCGCCGCCTCACCTCCGGCTTCTGAAAACTTCCTCCCACGCTTCCTTGGCACCTAAGCAAAGTATCCCGACGTCGATCTACGGTCGGTTTGATCCGACGGTGCATATAACATGAGACACGGATCGATGACGTTGCGGTTCCTTGCCCCCTACTCCACCTCGGCCTATATAAGGATGCCCCAGGCCCTCTCCAGAAGGCATTCTACATCCCGGAGCTTCATATTCTCTACATAAATTAGGGTTAGTAGGGTCCCTCTAGTTGATCTAGTTCTACTTCATCTACTTCTAGTTTTAGATCCAGTTCTAGTTCTAGTTCTTCTAGTTGTAAAGAGGGAGAGAGAAGAGGAGAGAGCGGAGGAGGAGCCGGGTCTGTCGGATTTTCCTCAACATTGTACTTTTGTAGTATCTGGTTTGTTTTTTAGCGATCTCCTGGTTCTTCAATTCTTAATTCTTGAGTTCTTTATTTACTTTCAGTATTTACTTTTACGTTATTTATTAGTGTCCCGCTTGCATCAAGTGCTCGTCTTTGCAACGCTAGAGTAGTAATTAATAGATTAGACGTGGTGTTTAGTCTTGCGATTACCTAGAATTGCACCTAGCCCTACGTATAGTTGTGGTAGCCCCAGGTGGTGACAGCCCTGACGGCCGACGTATTCCACCACGTTCGGGTTAGAGTTTGTAGGACCGTAGTCAGAACTTCCTAGTCCCCTTCTCATCTCAGTCTGAGGCTAGTGTTTTGATGTCCCAAAATAAGTACACTTATAGTATCCTTGATTCTTAGATCATCTAGAGAACTTAGGAAATCTTTCTCTCTCTCCCCACAAAAACTTATATATTTATCCTTGGGCGATCTTGAGACCTAATTAGTACACTTCGCGTTCCTCATGTAAATCGATACCCTGGAATGCTCTTGGGTGAAAGCTACAGCGGTATCCGTGCGCTTGCGGATTAATCTGTTTGCGTTAGGAAACGTCAACAAGCTTTCTGGCTCCGTTGCCGGGAAACGGTAGCTGTGCTAGTTAAAAACCAAGTTCATCCTTTTCACTTTTTTACCACCATTTTTATCTTACCACATGGATTCAACTCCTATATATAAATTTTTCGCTCCAAAGGGCGAGCTGTTGGAGCCTCCACCATCATCACATCCTATACTTACAGATGGCTATGTGCTTCACCCTGCTTTCATAGCCATGGTTCGGGAGCAAACTTTCTTTGGAGAAGATGGCAAAAATCCATACGTCCACCTATGGGAATTTGAGCAACTGTGTTCGTGCTTGAACATTCCAGGCATGGCACATGAGATCATAAAATGGAAATTGTTTCCGTTCTCTCTTTCTGAGAGGGCGAAACAATGGTATGCTCATACCGTTAGAAGTGTAGATGGAGATTGGGATGAACTTCGAGACAAATTTTGTCTTGCTTTCTTCCCTATTTCTAGGATTATCACCCTTCGTTTAGAAATTCTTTCTTTTCAACAAAAAGAGAAGGAAACTATAGGAGCAGCCTGGGCACGATTTTCAACTTTGATCACTTCTGGCCCAGATTTGTCTATGCCTGACCATGTTCTTTTACAACACTTCCATTATGGCCTTAGCAAGGAAGCTGCCCTTTTTCTCGATATCTCTTCTGGAGGATCATTCTCTTATAAGACCGTTAGTGAAGGAAAAGGTATCATTGATAAAATCCTTGAAAACACTCCCTACACTAGCGTCTATGATGAATTCCCCGAAGAAGAAGTCGAGCCAAGCCCCGAACCAAAAGAGGATGAACACGCAGCCGAATTAGAAACTCCAATTGATTCATCTCGTGATTTGGTTGTTGAAAAACCTCCCAATAAGGGAACACTAAACAAACTAGAGGACAATGAACCATCTCCTTTAGAGTTTCCCTATGAATTCGAGGAAGATATATTTGAAGATTATGGAAATACCTCGAATTTTCCTATCCAAGCGAGACCTCTGGCACTAACAACACCACCTGACCAAGATGAAGAATTGGCCCACATAGAACACATCAAAAGCCTATCTTCAGTCTTGAGTTTTGAATGGCTAAGAGAAGCTGAGTTATCTCCTGAGGTAGCTCGAATCACCTCTCCTTCAACCATTCTTCTGTGCCAAATTCAAAGGTCCGCTAGGAACATCCATTATAATTCATCCGTTGGGATAAACTTCATTTCAAAGGCATTAACCAATATTCTTTTCCCCGATGCTTCCTTAACACCATCAAGAAAACTTCTTCAAATGTCCATTAGGATTCATTCTTGAAACCCTGGGGATTTTAAGGGTTGTTCCTATCACTATCAAGAACTCTGGGATAAATTTAGATTTCCATATCTTCGACATCTCAGAGATTCCTCTCTTGATTGGCATTCCAATCATGAGGCTGCTACAGGAAAAACCCTTATGAGGTCACTTAGACTTCAAGGTTGGGAATTCCACAATTGACATTCCTCTTGCCCGATCCATTAACACATTTGTGGAACCCAAACCTGAACATGACCCTATGGAGGAAGTTATGATGGCAACACCAGAAGAATTGGCTCAACCTATCAGTTAGCAGAGCCCATTGAGCTCGACAAAAATGAGGAACCACCACCTCCTTCAGTCGAGCTCAAACCTCTCCCACTTGGCCTGAAATATGTTTTTCTCCATAACAATCAGAACACCCCTGTGATCATTAGTGACAAACTATCCAATGATGAAACCCAACAGCTTGTCACCATCTTAGAGAAACATAGGTCTGCCATAGGCTACTCACTTGAAGACCTCAAGGGCATTAGCCCTGCTCTCTGCACACATCACATTCCTATCAAGCAAGATTGCACACCTTCAAGGGAGCCACAATGAAGACTTAACAACGCTATGTGATAGGTTGTTAAGAACGAGGTCCTCAAACTCTTGCATGCTGGGATTATTTATCCCGTACCATATAGCGAGTGGGTTAGCCCGGTCCAAGTAGTGCCAAAGAAGGGAGGCATGACAGTCGTTAGGAATGAGAAAAATGAACTCATCCCTCAACGAACCGTCACTGGGTGGCGGATGTGCATTGATTACCGAAAGCTAAACATGGCCACTTAGAAGGATCACTTTCCGCTACCGTTCATAGACGAGATGTTAGAATGGCTCACGAACCATTCCTTCTTTTGCTTCCTTGATGGGTATTCCGGGTATCATCAAATCCCGATCCACCCCGATGACCAAAGTAAGACTCTATTTTCTCTGACATGATCGAGAAAATCATGGAGGTATTCATGGATGACTTTACCATCTATGGAAAAAACTACACTGATTGTTTGGAGAATTTAGATACAGTCTTACAGCGGTGCGAAGAAAAGCACTTAATCCTGAACTAGGAGAAATGCCATTTTATGGTTCGGGAAGGAATTGTGCTAGGACACAAGGTGTCCGAACGTGGGATAGAGGTGGATAGAGCAAAGTTGAAGTTATTGAACAACTTCCACCTCCTAGGAATGTGAAAGGGATTCGTAGCTTCCTGGGACATGAAGGGTTCTATAGGCGCTTTATTAAAGACTTTTATCAAATTGCTAGACCCTTGACTAGTCTCTTAGCGAAGGATGCCCCCTTTCATCTTCAATGATGAGTGCCATGCAGCCTTTCAAACTCTCAAAAAGGCACTCATCTCAGCTCCAATTATTCAACCACCTGATTGGAACCTTGCATTTGAGATCATGTGTGATGCTAGTGACTTTGCGGTTGGAGCTGTTTTAGGCCAAACCAAGGATAAGAGGCATTATGCTATATCCTATGCCAGCAAAACCTTGTCTGGACCTCAGCTCAATTATGCTACCACTAAAAAAGAGCTATTGCTGTTGTCTTTGCTATAGACAAGTTTAGATCTTACTTAGTGGGGGCAAAGGTAATCGTTTACACAGATCATGCTGCTCTTAAATACCTTCTCACTAAGAGAGACGCTAAGCCTCGGCTAATTCGATAGATTCTTCTACTCCAAGAGCTTGACATAGAAATAAGAGATAAGAAAGGAGTAGAGAACTTGGTAGTCGACCACTTGTCTAGGCTTCAGTACAAGGAAGCACATGAGTTACCCATCAATGACTACCTAAGGGATGAAACCCTTCTCAAGATAACACACTCTGATCCATGGTATGCAAACATCATGAACTTTATGGTGGCAAGCTATGTCCCACCTGGTGAAGACAAAAGAAAGTTGATCCATGAGAGTCGTTTTCACCTATGGGACGAGCCATACCTATATCGAGTTTGCTTTGATGGATTGTTGAGAAGATGTGTCCCAATGGCTGAGGTTGTTAAGATTATGGAGAGATGTCACGCCTCGCCAAATGGAGGACATTATGGAGCGTTTTGGACACATGCCAAGATCTGGCAAAGTGGTTTTTCTGACCAACGATGTATGCAGATACAAAGGAGTTTGTTAGAAGATGCCACCGATGTAAAAAACAAGGGAATATAAATTCGCGAGATGCGATGCCTCTCATGAATAATCTCCAAGTAGAACTCTTTGATGTTTGGGGGATTGATTTCATGGGGCCATTCGCTAAGTACGGAAATTATGAGTATATCTTAGTAGCTATTGACTACGTATCCAAATGGGTAGAAGCACTGCCATGTCAAGCTGCTGATTCCAAACATACCAAGAGAATGTTCCATGAAGTCATATTTCCTCGCTTTGGTGTACCCCGAATGGTCATAAGTGATGGAGGGTCTCACTTCATTGATAAGGTCTTCCGGAGGTACCTAGCGGAGCACGGAGTTCGTCACAACATCGCAACACCATACCATCCTCAGACGAGTGGTCAAGCAGAAACATCTAATAAACAAATCAAAAATATTCTGCAAAAGACCGTAGACGAGATGGGCAGGGGATGGAAGGACAAACTCCCTTAAGCACTTTGGGCATACCGAACTGCATACAAGACACCGATTGGCATGTCACCTTATCAACTTGTATATGGAAAACATGCCATTTGCCTGTTGAGTTAGAGTTCAGGGCTCATTGGGCAATCAAGAAGTGGAACATGTATCTTCATCTAGCTGGCAAGAATCATCAAATGCAACTATCTGAGCTTGAAGAATGGAGAGAAAAGGCTTATCACAACTCCAAGATTTACAAGGAAAGAACAAAAAGATGGCATGATAAGAGGATCAAGCACAAGGAGTTCAACCCTGGAGACAAAGTTCTACTATTCAATTTAAGAGTGAAGCTCTTTCGACATGGTAAGCAGCGAAGTAAGTGGGATGGACCTTACGAGGTCGTAGACACTTCAACCCATGGAGCCATCACCATCCGAGATGATACAGGTAAATGGCCAGCGGTTGAAAGTCTATTTTGAACCACAAGTCGACATGGGTGAGGAACTAGATGTGATTGAGTTCATAGAATTCTCACATTAAAACTCATTCATCCTTTCTCATAAAATTGGAACCCTTCTTTAGTTTAGAGTTTTAGAATTTAGATTTTGTCTTCATTAGCTAGTTGAATAAATGTTGACTCTCTGGTGCTTCTCACCAGGAGAGTCCCCTTGCTTTCACTGTTTTCTGTCTATGAATAAATGCCAGGTATAGTTTTGGAGAAGTGTGGGGGAGTGCAACACTCCCATGGTGAAGAAGGCGCTGAAGTATACATCATGAACGATAAAAGGGACTGCACATAACTTCTGAAAATTGGTTTGGTTTTCTTTCACTTGTTCATATGTTTACCTTCTGCTTGCATTTCTTACACTTATTTAGACATGCTAAATAAAAAGAACCAAATTTCACACTTAGATTTAAAATTTGAAAGTGGATATGAGTATAGCTTTTTAAGATTGGCATCTTGTGGGAAAAACATCACATAGGAAAATCATATTGACTAAGTTGTTGTGGAGTGTGATATAATTCTGGCCTAGAAATCCTACTGATTCTAGTCAAGGTGCTTGGAGAATTTTCTTTTGATAAAAATTATAAAAACCATAGTATCACATACTCCTCAGTGATGATAAATTCCTACCAGAGCCATATAGATGCTTATAGGATAGAAACCTTCCACATACTGCTTGTTTTGTGTTGAGTTTCGTCAAGTCTTGTTGACCCTTGTTAAGAGATTTATCATACTCCCAAGATCAAGATCATGTATACCCACATACATATGCCACTTCTACACTGGAAGTACGCAAACACATGCCTTTCATCCACCTCAAAATGTTCTACTCCTACACTGGGAGAGAACACCAAAAATATTCTTGCTAGGCTTATCCAAATAAATGCTCCAACTTCTTGTTATTATCTTTCAAAAGTGTTGTTGCAGAGAAGAGGCATGAGGCTAGGCAAAAGTGTGAGATGTGAGAGAAAACAATGGGTACAAAGATGCCCGCCTGAGAGGTAAACATGGACAAGTGTCCGAGTGAATAAAACAATGGGTACTCAGATGCCTGCCTAAAAAAAAAGCTAGCCCATGTTGTCCTGCAACATAAGCCTCAAAGTTTCAAAAAGAGAGATTTGTTTACAAGGAGCAAAAGTAGAATTAGGTTGGCCACCAAATATTCCACACACATGCACATCTTGATATAAGAGTATGACATTTCCCTCCTTGGATCCAGGGTTTGACTTTACAACATATGCATGGTAAGTATACTATATATTTTCCTACCCAAAACTCCACATAGACTTTATAGAAGTAGGGAGGAAAAGAAGGCAATACTCATTTATGCCTTGGTGAGGAATCATACACCATTGAGTGACCGAGAGTACCATTCGAGGAGTATAAAGTGATCTATGTCTTCTCTTGTGAAAACTTAAAAAAAACTCCAAGTTGCCGAGATAGGAATTCGGGAAGATGACTTTGCTTCAAGAACTGTTCTACTTTTCAACCACTCAAGAAAATATGTTAGCCACTCCACAGGTGCAAGGAATGTTTTGGAATAATCTACATGCTGGTCCTACATCTTGAATAGCTATGTTTATATTTATCTTAACCTTTCCTCGGGACGAGCAAAGAGCAAGTGTGGGGGAGCTTGTTGACGGTCATTAAACACTAAATATAACCATCAACTATTGCATGAAAAGACCTAAAATAAATTATAGACAATAGTTGTAGGGTTTATCCTAACAAGTTCCACGAGTTTTGCTTTCTCCCGATGTTTGCAGGTATATTTAATTTTCCATCAATAAAAGTATCTCAAATAAGGAATTGGACTACACCATTGTGACGGGCTCGTCAAGACGATCAAAATGGACCTATCATTTGCTATATTCGGAGTTTGGACTCAAAATCTGCGACACAACATACACCATTGGACTGTAGGAGACCGAAAAAGACATGTCGGCGAAGCGGAGCCCGTTTGGGCCCAGGGCAGCACCGGCCAGCCCTAGGGTGGGGCCGGGCAGCCCTCCACTGCGCCGGCTCGCCTTCGGCTTCTGGAAACTTCCTCCCACGCTTTCTTGGCACCTAAGCAAAGTATCCCGACGTCGATCTAAGGTCGGTTTGATCCGACGGTGCATATAACATGAGACGTGGATCGATGACGTGGTGGTTCCTTGCCCCCTACTCCACCTCGGCCTATATAAGGATGCCCCAGGCCCTCTCTAGAAGGCATTCTACATCCCGGAGCTTCATATGCTCTACATAAATTAGGGTTAGTAGGGTCCCTCTAGTTGATCTAGTTCTAGATCATCTACTTCTAGTTTTAGATCTAGTTCTAGTTCTAGTTCTTCTAGTTGTAAAGAGGGAGAGAGAAGAGGAGAGAGCGGAGGAGGAGCCGGGTCTGTCGAATCTTCCTCAACATTGTACTTTTGCAGTATTTGGTTCATCTTTCAGCAATCTCCAGGTTCTTCAATTCTTAATTCTTGAGTTCTTTATTTACTTTTAGTATTTACTTTTAAGTTATTTATTAGTTTCCCGCTTGCATCAAGTGCTCTAGTCTTTGCAACGCTAGAGTAGTAATTAATAGATTAGACGTGGTGTTTAGTCTTGCGATTATCTGGAATTGCACCTAGCCCTACGTATAGTTGTGGTAGCCCCAGGTGGTGACAGCCCTGACGGCCGACGTATTCCACCACGTTCGGGTTAGAGTTTGTAGGACCGTAGTCAGAACTTCCTAGTCCCCTTCTCATCTCATTCTGAGGCTAGTGTTTCGATGTCCCAAAATAAGTACACTTATAGTATCCTTGATTCTTAGATCATCTAGAGAACTTAGGAAATCTTTCTCTCTCTCCCCACAAAAACTTATATATTTATCCGTGGGTTATCTTGAAACCTAATTAGTACACTTCGCGTTCCCCGTGGAAGTCGATACCCTGGAATACTCTTGGGTGAAAGCTACAGTGGTATCCGTGCGCTTGCGGATTAATCTGTTTGCGTTAGGAAACATCAACAATTTGCACATTAGAGCCAGGAAGAAGAGTTATGGCCATCCAATAGCGGAGCAAGCGCAAAGTGGGATTATGGATTTCATCAGTTTTAGGCTCAGAGCAATCATTGGATCCAGTTATGGCTTTCCAGAATTTAGCTTTATCAAATTTTCTTGTGGCATTAACTAGATCTAGATGACAGTTGTTATCAAAGCAAAGTGTCATACTAAAAACTCTCCAAGTTAAATTATACTCTTGATTGAACATGCGAAAGTAGACATTATCATCAGTGGCTTGTAAAGAGCATAGAAATTCCATGGTGAGCTTTTCAATTCCAAGTTCTTGCACTTCCCAAAAGCTTCCCCACCCAATTGTATTGAAAACAGTATTAAACTCTGCGGTCATACCTGTGTTGTCCAATAGGACAGAGTCGATGATGTCGGTATGTTCGTAACCGCGGTGTCGGATGGAGAGGTACCTTTGGTACTCTTCTTGGTCCAACATGAGGCCGCTCTCAGGGGTCGAGCGTCCTCTCGGGAGGCACTCCAAAACTTTGTCTTGGTGGAGCTTCTCTTCCTTCATCTTCGTCATGGCGGGGTCATCGGGTGGAACTCCCTACGACACTCTTGGCCTTCTTGAATGCAGAGGAGAACTTCTTCATCTTCCTACCGCAATGAGATAACACAAGAACACACTAGGACAACAGGGATTAGTGTTAGCATTAGAGTTAGCTATCCCAATGTTAGTAGTCCTTGCGGGGTCTGGTTACCTCCACAAACAAGATATAGAGAGCAAAGATGATAGCAGAATAAGCTTCTACTACTATAATATTTTTGGGTTTTTGTTTTGAGTGGCTAACTACAACTAAACTTGAGAAAGAACTTGCTCAAATGGAGAGAAGAAGAGAGATTGTGTGCTCGATATGATTCAGCTGGTTTGGGTGTGGGATTGAGCACACAATGCAAGGGTATTTATATGGGGAGAAGGGCTGGTGACCAGGCCACAAAGACCAGGTCGGCCGACCCCACTATGGCAGTGTCAGAGCTGCTTTCACCTTTGGACAGGGAATCTATTTGAATTTAAACACAATTTTGCAGACAGGACTTTAAACATGGGTCGGCCAACCCATGTTTGGTCCCCTTTTTAGCTTTAAACAGTGTGCTTCACTTTGTCCAGTAAAGTAAAGACTAGTGGTGGACCAAAAGTGATGAAATTTTCAGAGATTCCCTTATCTAGTGCTTTGTGAAAGAGAAAGGTGTATGACAAAAGTGGGGACATAATTTAAAGTGATCCCCATGGACCATGGGAGCACTAATGCATGCCAAAGTGTCCACTTTTCAGAATTTGGATGGTGGTGGATGTTGGATTCTCATTGAAGCATGTGAAAGTGGTCATGACCAAAAGTTGTCGACCAAATTCAAAATTAACTGGTGATTAAAGTTGAGACAGTGATAAGGACACCAGACCAACATCACCAGAGGTGAGTGGGCCCCATGGTGGCCACCACCTCAGGTGTGAGCAACATAGTTCTACTCAATTTTTATTTATCTAAGTTCTTTATTTTGTCAAAATAAAATACTGCAAAATTTAAATATGAAATGCAATGCAAAAATGCAAGAATTGAAATGCGAAAAGTAAATATGAGATAAATATTGATTTACCTTACTAGCAAGGGCTCCATGTTTTAGGTCCATAGAGCAGGACCTCTCCTTTTCGGGTTCATTCTATGGGTGCATCGATTGGTCCCGGAGATGGTGATCGTGATGATCACACCTCTTTCTTCTACCATTCCTTCTTGGTTGATGCTTGTGATTTAGCGGAGTCAGCCTTGTTTACCACCTCGGCTTTACTTACCAGTTCGGCCTTTTTGGCCTTTGGCGGTTGATTCTTTCGGCGGGGTGCATATTGTGGCTTGTTTCTCCACAAGTTCTTTCTTGCCTGTTGCATAGATTTATAACCATTGAAAGAACACTTAATTCTCTTACCTAGGAGTTGGAAGTGGACTTGGCCGGATCCCACGTAGATGATGGCATTCACGGTGTTGAGGAACGGCCTTCCCAGGATGACGGGGACTTCGTCATCGGCCCCCATATCAAGAATGATGAAGACGGTGGGGATGTACTCATCTTGAATTTTGACAAGGATGTCCCTTGCCAATCCCTCGGGGAACCGAATGGATGGATCCGCCATCTGCAATTTGACAAAAGTGGGGTACAAGGGTCCCCCTAGCAGATTTTCATACATTACCTTGGACATGATGTTCACTCCAGATCCAAGGTCGCAGAAGGCGTTGTTGAAGGTGTGCGGCCCGATCTCGCAGGTGATGGTAGGATGGCCAGGGTCACTCTTCTTGGTCATGAATGGCGGGTCAAGAAGGCAACCCGGATTTGGCCTGACCGGAGGCTTACCAAACCTCGTGGAAATTAACTTGACACCCTCAATTGGTTCCTCAGGTTTCCCCGGATTTGGTCAAGAAGGATGGGACAGCTACTGCTATTTGAGCTAATTGTGTTTCTAGCATTTTATTAAAGCTCAATTGATTTTTCATAGCAGTGTTAAAACTATCCATTTTCTCACTAAGATTTTCGAGAATCTTATCATTAGCCATTATTTTCTTGTTTATACTATCATTGATTTTAGATTGGCTTAAGACAAGATCTTTCAAAGAAGATTGGTTACCATAAGAATTATTAAAATTATTGCTGTAATCATTACCTTAATTTCCTTGGTAGAGGGGGCGCGAGTTGCATCCTTCTTGTTGCTGGGGTCAATACCCATTGTTGCTGTTGTTATTGTTGATAAAGCTCACTTCCTCCTTTGTCTCAGAACAGTTGTTGCCCGAGTGATCTTCTCCTCCACATACCTTGCACCATGGATCAGCTTCAATTGCTCATGCGGTGGCAGTGGTTCGAATGGCCTCTTGTTCCATTTTGGAACCTTCCTCAACCTTTTTCAGCAAGAGGTCCATTTTTGCTGAGAGCATGGCCACCTCATGAACGGTGTGCATACCCCTTTTCTTGGGCTAGAGATGCTCCTTATTCCATTCTTGGTTGATAACCATCTTTTCAATGAGGTCTTTAGCATCCTTGACATTGTGTTGCAGGAATGCTCCTCCAGCGGCAACATCAAGGTGACTACGGGCTAATCCAGTCAGCCCATGGTAGAAACCTTGGATTAGGAGCCATTCTTCAATCCCATGATGAGGACAAGCACGAATGTACTCCTGCAGACGTTCCCATGCTTCGGAAATCGTCTCGTCAGCTTGCTGTTGGAAGCTTGAGATCTTTCCACGAAGAGCGCTCGTTTTGCCCATCGGAAAGAATTTCTTGAGAAATGTGTTGGAGCACTTCTTCCAAGTGGTAGCTTCATTCTTGTTGGCATAAAACCATTGCTTCGCCTTCCCAAGCAGTGAGAATGGGAACAGGCGAAGACGAATGGTGTCAGCCGAGACATTCTTGATAGTGAAGGTACCATACACCTCCAGGAAGTGCTGGAGATGGGCATTGGCGTCTTCATGTGGCTTCCCATAGAATGTGTTGGCTTGCACCATATTGATAAGTGCTGGCTTAAGCTCAAAGGTAGTATCCCCCAAGTTGAGCTGCGGACCGGTGGCAATGTTGTCAGCTGACGGTGCAGAGAACTCAAAGATGGTCTTTTGGGCCATAGCTTTCTTGATTGATAGTGCGGAGCCTCTTTCCTCGAACAGATTTAGGTTTAAGATGAACCTTTGAGGTCGAACTTGACAGCGTCTAGTTCTCCTCAACAATTGCTCAGGATCTTCAATAAAATTTGACGGCAATTGGAAACCGCTCATGCACTGTCTAGCTTCACGATAACGAGAAACACAGACAGGGGTAAGCCCCTAACACTAATCGATAACTAAATTGATAGTAGACCCCGGATTCAATTTTTATTAATATTCCTAGACTGATGCTTTCCCCGGCAACGGCGCTAGAAATGCTTGTTGACACTTCTTAGCGCAACCACCAGAGACAGGGTGTTAGGCTATCTCTGATAACAGCGCTAGAAGTGCCCTGAGGGGTATTTCTTATGTCTATAGGATATTTCCGCAAGCGCACAGAATATACCGCTGTAGCACTTCACCCGGGAGTATTCCAAGGTATCGTTATTTATTTTATCCCAAGGAAAAGCGGTTGTTAGGAATAATTAATAAAAAGAGAGAGATCATTAAGTCTATAGCAACTTAGTATCAACCAGTGATAGGGGGGTAAATCGATATATAGAGGAAAGGGTAATGACACCAAGACACAACAAGGCTTAACTAAGGATAACTAGTAGAGTATAGCTAAGTGGGAGGACAACGAGTGAGTATAAGACTCCTATGACATTTACTTTACTCTTGTGAACTATCTTATCAAATGGATGAATTATACTAAGACAGCTACCTTACTTCCGGTGTGTAGGGGGTAGTGCGAGACAATAGAGGATATAACCTCTACCCGAAGCGCCTACTCTCTTATGGGAGCCTACCTTTTAAGAACTTGCCTTAAACACGTGGAGGGATACTAAGACTAGACAGGGCTGTCACCACCTGCTAGCACCATAAACAATTCGTGCGATAAGCAGCATTCAAGGGTAAGATCTAGCATAAGCACCACGCTTACACTAACTCTCACTACTCTAGCTGGTTACCAACAGCTAAAGCACCCTATGACAGGCAATGAACTACACACGTGAGCTGGTTACAGGATCACTATCTAATACAACTCAACTATAAGGCAAGACAAGACACAACAATACTATAATGAATAGTAAAGCATTAAGTAAAGACTTAGTAAAGTAAAGTAAAGATAATATATTGATAAAGGTAAAGTCTTATAGAAGGAAAGGTACAAGAGCTATACCGGACTCTCCAGCAGACGACTCCAGAGACTCCGAGCATAGCTCGACTCGACTCTAACTCCCACACTAGACTAATACTACTACCAAAGAATGGAGCTTCTCTTGTCTCTTGTGTATCTTGTGTATCTTGTGTGTCTTGGGTGTCTTGAAGAGGGTGATGGCAGCCTCTATTTATAGGGGAGAGTGGAGGGGTGCCACGTCAGTGATCCGTGTGCTCCTTGCCTCTCCTCCCTTGGATGAACCACCTCAAAACCGCCATAGGAAGGACGGCAGTGGTGATTTCATCACGTGGAAGACATGTAGGAGGGCGGTGGGGGCCAACCGACCTGGCTAGGCACCAGGGGGTCGGCCGACCCCCTATGACAGGTGGGCCTAGCCAGGTGTGGTCCCCACCAGTCATAAAGTGTTGCCTTGTGCTGATTCTGTCTTGATTGTGTTGTTTCACGCCTTGATCCGTGTGCTTTGATTCTCTACCGTTGAATGGAAACACATGTTGATCTGATGGTGGAATTGAGCTGGGTAGAGTGTCACACGGATCCTGCCACGTCACCAGAGCCAGGTGGGCCCATGGTGGGGTCGGCTGACCCACACATGGGCCCACACTAAGCTCTTCTCTCTTCTACGTGATGTCTTGAGTCATTTGTTGAAGTGTGATGACTTGGTTCCCAAATATGTGGTTCGGCCGACCCAACATATTGGGCTTCAAGTGCTCCAATTTGTTCTGTTTTGATCTTCCCTGCATTCACAAGCTAAGAGTACAAGTGGAACTAGTTATTGATAAAATATGTTCACGATATGTTTATTCTTCCTTGAATCCGAGGCCTGTTGACGGTGTTTGAATGTGGATTTTCATGGTATATCCACCGTCAACAATATCCGAGTGGGCGCATCCATATTCCACATATTCCATCTAGAGCCACCTAAAAATATTTTACTCCTACACTAGGAGTGAACACTAAAAATATCCCATTGGTTACCCCAGATCAATGCTCCAAAGTTCTTATTGCTATCTCTCAAAAAAAGAAAAAGAAAAAGGGAAGTATTGTTGCAGAGAAGAGGCATGTGGCTTTGAAAAAGAGTGAGATGAGAGAAAACAATGGGTACAAAGATGCCCGCCTGAGAGGTAAAAATGGACAAGTGTCTGAATTTATCAAAACAATGGGTACTCTGATGCCCGCCTGAAAAAAAGAAGAAAAAAAGAAAGATAGCCCATGTTGTCCTGCAACACAATTCCCTAGTATTTGAAAAAGAGAGAGATGTCTCAAGGAGCAAACGAGTAGAATTAGGATTAGCCACCATATATATCCACGTACCACCTCACATCCACACACATGCACATCTTGATTTGATTGTATTACTTGTTCCTTTGGATCCATTATTTGACTTTACAATATATTCATTGCAAGTATGTATGAGCTGTCTCCTTACCCATAAGCTCCACACAAGCTATTAGTTATAGGGTGAGAGAGAGAAGAGAAGGCATGTGTTGACGGTAATTTCACCATGTTTTTATACCATCAAAACCGTCAACAAAACACCTTTTCCAGGAGCTAACAAGCAAATTACATAAATTTGTTATCAAATAACCAGTTCCACATGTCCATGAAGTATTTCTTGCAGAATTGTTGGAAATAGAGAGAAATGAGCTGGTGGGACCCACATTAGGAGGTTCGGCCGACCTCCCCATGGGGCCTACCAAGCTTCCCAAGTACCCCATATGAAAGGATGGCCCACATGACAGAGAATGGGGGTCAATTGACCCCCCTAAGCAGTTCGGCCGACCCTCCCAAGTAAATCCACCAAAGCATCAACCCACTCTATGACATGTGGGACACCTTCTAGAAGAAAGCTGGTGGGCCCAAGCCCCCATAGGGGGTTCAGACGACCCCCTATGGTGTCCTTTGGAGGTTCCCTTTCTCCCACCGCCTCTTGGCATGCTCCCATGCATGGAAATGATCATGACCCTCCACTCTAAGTCGGTTTGATGGCGGTTTTGATCCAACGGAGGACGATGGACATCATGCGGATCGATGACGTGGCAGTGGAGTAGCCCCTACTCCACCTCTCCACTATAAATCCCTCCTCACTCCCTCTCATTCAACACACCAAGGAGGAGCTACTCATTCTACACATAGGCGAAGCCCTACTCTACTAGTAGCATAGAAAATAAGGAGAGAGTGAGGAGAGTCTGGGAGAAGAGCCGGGCCTGTCTGGTGTCTTCTCCAAGCTGTACCTCAGCAGATGCGGCCTTCTCTTCTGTAAGTCAGCATCTAAGATTCTTTTATGGTAATTTATCATTAGTTTTGGTAAAGTATTTCCTTAAGTTGTTCATTGGTTCACCGCCCTTAACCCGGTACTCTAATCAATTTCATCGGGATCTGGATTAGAGTAGTAAGATATAGTGTAGACGTGGTGTCCAGGCTATCGCTTACTGTGATTGCGGCTTGTTCAACGGTTTGTTGTGGTACCTAGTAGGTGGTGACAGCCCTATCTAGGCTTTGAATCGACCACGTTTGGGCAAGTTATTAAAACGTAGATCTTCATGTGCTAGGCGGTTTAACACCCTTCTCATCCCTTTCTGTTGTTGAACGGCTTAGTGACCCAATGTGAACAACCTTTGTATGTGCCTTACCTGACTAGTTTCATAACCATAGGAATCCTCTCTACCCTCAATCATATACCCTTGTGTCATAGGACGACCTTGATCCTAGTTAGTTCATTTCACATTCCCTGTGGAAAATACGATACCTGGAATACTCCCGGTGAAGGCTACATTGACTGTCGTACGCTTGCGGTATATCCATTTGCCACTTCTGGTGTCAACAGCATGCATCACTATTGCCTTGGTGAGGATCCACAAATATCACATATTGAGAGACTTGAGAGGGTCATACAAAGGAAACTCTAAGTTTTATTTTGAAAACTTGCAAAAGCTCTAGGATAAGAGTTGAACGACAGAGCTTGAGACATAGTGTTGAACTTAGACATTCTATCCTTCAATTACCCAAGACTCAAGAGAAAGCTACAAGCTCCATGGTAAAGGTAATATAGGTAAGTCTGAAGGTTAGCTTGGTCTACTCTAATCCTTAAGTACTTCTTGGTTTAAAACTGAATACTTGTGAGGAATAGTTATAACTTTTGATATATGATAAGTTTGGCTTTGCTAAGGGACTTACAAAGGGTAAGCTTGGGAGAACTTGTTGATGGTAGTTATTGCTCATTTTTACTCATCAACTAAGCATGAATCAAGGGCATAAAAAATCCACAACATAGTTATAGGGTTTGATTCTAACAAGTTCCACGAGTTTTGGTGTTCTCACTTGTTTTGCAGGGTATGAAGGGATATTCAATTTTTCACCAATTAAAAGTATCTCAAATAAGGAATTGGAGTTCACCATTGCATAGAGCTCGTTGATACGATCGAAACGGACCTATGGTTTGCTATTTTTGGAGTCTGGAATAAAGAGATATGAATTTTACAAACACTGGAAGATTCTAAAACCTGAGCTGCGGGATTAATTAAAGGCTGCGGGATTAATTGGGCCTAAATCAGAATTTGGCCCATTAAAGCCTATGTGCACATGGTGGAAAGACTTAGTACCATATTGCTTGCCCAAGGTGGAGGGGAGGCTAGGCGCCCCCATATAAGGAACCCAGGACCCCTCGAGTCAAATGCACCATTATGGAGTTGTAGAGGCGTCCCTCGAATGGATAACCTCTCAACTCTAGAGAATTAGGGCAAGACTTTCTAATGTAGTAGATTAGTTTTAGTTGAGAGTCAGAGAGAGCGGAGCTGCGCGATGGTTCTAGAGAAGTCTTCAGGGGTCTGGTATATCTTTGTATCTCATCTTTGTAAGATTTATGCTTTAATATATTTATCTTCTCTATTTACTTTATGCCTTGAATTTGATCGGTTAGTATAGTTGTTATACTTTGGCATAGGATCTCCGCTCGCATCGAGTGCTCTAGTTTTCATATGGGATTAGAGTAGTAATTAATAGTGTAGGCATGGTGTCTAGACTAGAGGTTACCTGAGATTGCACTCAACCTTACGAATAGTTATGGTAGCCCCAGGAGGTGACAGCCCTGATGGCCTACGTATTCCACCTCGTGTAGGTTGATGATTGTACGACCGTAGTCAGAACTTCCTAGTCCCATTCTCATCCCGTTCTGTGGCTAGCGTTCTGATGTCCTGAAGTGTTATTCTGTGATTGCTTTATCTACCATGAATCAGTTATTATAGAAGCCCATTAATAGAGAAGTATTTATGAACCTTGAACTCTCCCATTGTTCACTTTAGCTATCTACTCTTTTATCATAGAATTCTCCTGTGTGTCTATATCATTTAAGCATAACTCCTATCATTTATCGTTTACCCCTACTATAGTCTAGTTGGTGTACTAAGTTAGTAGACACATGATGGTTAACTATCAAATTCTTTAACCATTGTTTTCCTGTGGTAAAATATAAATAATGATACCTGAAATAGTCCCGGTAAAATGCTACAATGGTATTCTGTGCGCTTGCGGAATTTTTTATATTTTAGTTGTGCACAAGAAATTCCAACAGTCCGCCACAACATTGCCACTCCATACCATCCTCAGACAAGTGGGCAAGCAGAGACATCAAACAAGCAGATCAAGAACATTCTGCAGAAGACGGTCAGTGAAATGTGAACAACATGGAAGGATAGGCTACCAGATGCACTATGGGCTTACAGAACAACCTACAAAACACCAATTGGAATGTCACCATACCCGCTTGTTTATGGAAAGAACTGTCACTTGCTAGTAGAGCCTGAATTCAAAGCTCACTGGGCAATCAAGAGATGGAATATGCATCTGGATGCTGCAGGAATGAAAAGAATGACGCAACTCTCTGAACTAGATGAATGGCATGAGAAAGCATATCACAACTCCAAGATCTACAAAGAGAGAACCAAGAGATGGCATGACAAAAGGTCGAAGAAGAAGGACTTCGCACCCGGAGATCAGGTGTTACTTTTTAATTCCAAGGTGAAGTTATTCGGTCACGGAAAGCTATGGAGCTAATGGGAAGGACCATTCAAAGTGATCAACACTTCGTCCCATGGAGCGGTCACACTTCAAACTGACGAAGGTACGTTATTCAAGGTAAATGGTCACCGCCTCAAACTCTTTCTAGAACCAATTAAAGGCCCAGAGGAAATAGATATTATTGAATTTATTAATTTACCAAGTGTATTAGGGTCTAAGCCTTCCTTTTGCCTTCTCGCACAGGAAAGTCCAAATTTTGGAAACTAAATATCGCGAGAAAGCCACACGAAGAGACCGGAGCCGAATGGACACAGGGGCAGGTCGCCCGACCATCCCCCCTGGTCGGCCGACCCCTCTACGACTCCATTCGCCACCACCTTTTTGTGACGTGATCCTTCGGGTCTCTTCTCGCATATTTTCCAACTTTCGTTTTTGTTAAGCCATCCGCCACCGCCGTAAGCTCGTAGGGAAAATTTTGAAGCCCTAGCGCCCACCGAACGACTATATAACCAGCCCCTGCTAGCCTCCCATCCCATCTCATCCAAGCCATCTTTTTCCTCGTGCCTATGAGCTCTCCTCCAAAGACTCCCATGGCCGACAACAAGATCATCCCCTACGGGATGTATCCTAGCAAGGTTCCCGCCGACGACTCTCAAGCCATCGTTCCAGCCATGCCTCTCGCCATTGCTCCACCCAATCAGCCTCGCAAGCATGAGCAATCCTTTCATGCTTGTACAAGATCAGGCCTTCCAACACTGCTGGAGACCCTCTACCTGAAGGACGCGCCACGGAAGGAACCGATCGTCAAGCAGCCAAAGGATGTCAAGATCCTGCCACTGAAGCCAAACGAGACACTAACGGGGGTGAAGCTCGACAGGGACGGCCATGTCTCATGTGCCAAGTACACCTCTCGCCCGACCTTCAATGGAGTCCGTGCCGATCCGGCCAAAGTCAAGTTCGTGCTACCCAAGGAAGCACCACGGGGGAGCAACCTCCAAGGAAGCGTTCCAAGGTCACCACGACAGAGCTCCACCAACAGATGGCCAAGATAACACATGAGATGGAGATCATGAAGAATCAGAATAGGCTCCTTGCTAGAACTATAGCTAATATTAATCTTAAGATTGATCTGAAGGAAGGAAAGCAAAGGGAATTAGAGATTAAATTTGAGCTTTTCTCCCAGACCAATCCTAGGAAGTATTAGAGTTATGTATCCATAGGGCACCCCTTAGTTCGTTTAGTTCGCTTTAGCTCGATTAGTTCGTTTTAGTTTGCATAGTTCATTGTAGTTTGAAAGTCTTGTGTAATAAAAGTGCCCTATTAATAAAAGTCAGTTTGAGTCAATGTTATCTCGCTTGGATGAGATATCTAGACACCACATCTACACATTGCTTGGATGAGATATCTAGACACCACATCTACACATTATTCATCATCTAATTCCCTTTATTCCCTTTATCTACACATCACAGATAAACGAAATATCTAGACACCACATCTACACATTGTTCATCATCTACCCAACGATCGATTGGATAAATGCTATATGAGCAATTACATGAATTCAATAAGATCAAACCAACTATACTAGACATATAATTAAAGTAGACAAAGACTAATGTAATCAAGAACATATGAACTATTAAGAACATATGAATTCCATATACAATAATAGAGAAAGAACTAGAATTATACCGAACTCTGCGCTCCAGACGATCGCCGGGGCTCCAGATCCCGCCGAAGAACTAGATCTCCTCTACTCTCTAATCTAACTAGGCTAGAACTATGAACTAGAAGGCTCTTGATGAACTAGTAGGCTCTTGATGGCTTGAAAACTTGTTGCCTTCGATGAATGATTGATTGATGCCTCCAGGGGGTTCGCCCCTCTATTTATAGCCCGGTGGGATGGACGTGTGCCGTAGGATCAAACCGACTTGAAACAAGGGCCGAGATGACTCCTAAGAGGCGGTGGAATAAGACTCCAGAAGGCGACGGTGAAACCCTAGGGAAGGGCGCCGGCCGGCCCTACCCCTGGGCCAGCCGGGCCCACCTGGCCAGAGCTCGGCCCCAGGTTGCTTCGGGTGCCTTCTACACTCTTCCAGGGTCTTCGTGATGATGTTTTCTTCGCGGTTACGTTTTGTGATAATTACGCACTTTAATCCCTCTTTTATGCTTTTCTGGAATAGTCCCTGGAAAATACAGAATATGCAAAACTCATGGAAATTGTCAGTTAAAACCCTAGACTAGTATATTTTCATGTATTCTTTTGTGTCTAAAGTTCTAATAAAAGTTGACGTTATCAACCGTCAACAGTCGGCGCGGCGGCGGTCACGCGGAAGCAGCTGCGGGGAGGAACCGACCGTGACGAAACAATCTAGAGCGACGAAACCGTAGCGATGGTGATGGGGAGCGACCGTTGCGCAGCCGTGGTGGCACGGGACAAGCTTGGGGCCCTGTCTTTATTAAGCTCTGTTCGCCGCAGCTGAAAAGAAGAGCTAAATTTAGCTTATGCTGATTTGGCACGGGAGGAAAGTACTGTAGAAGAGCTGGATTGAACACAGCCATTGGCCATGCGTTGAGATTGTGCACACATGCATCTCAATGCAGATCTACATTAAGATGTGTGCACACACACAATCCTATACCGGCAAGATTGTCCGGCTGAGCAAGATATGCACTCACCGGACTTTTAGTCTTGTCGCCGGACCGTCCCGCATGATCGTTTATGTTCCTTTTCTCGGGAATGAAGGATTAAATTCATAGTTTTGTCCGGCGGTCTCATAACTGCACTCAACGGACTTTTTTGTCATGTCGCCGGGACTGTCCTGCAACTTCGTTTCCTTTTTTGAAACTAAAAGATAAATATCAAGGACTGTCCGGTGGAAATAAATGTGATGTAGCCAGACTTTGTGTTTCATCGATGTACAGTCCAGCAGAATCGTTGCATGTCTTTTTTAGGGAGTGAAGGTGTCGGGTACCCAGGTATGGGGTACCCAACTCCGATGCAAAAGACACACTTCCCAAATGAAGCTTTGCCCATGCAGGAGCCAGCCAAGGCCCATGCGGAAGAGTCTCACACGGCCCACGATGGAGCCGAGCAGAAACACACTACCTCCCCCAGGCGCGCAGACCCCTCGGAAGAAATCCTCCGATTCGCCCGAGCCGCCACGACGGGGCACGGGAAAGCAGGACCCTCGGGCTACACCATCCGATTCGCCCGAGCCTGCCACCAAATGCCGCAGCCTCGGGCAACCGACTTCCGATTTGCCCGAGCCCCCCCCCCCCCCCCCGCTATATACAATCTCCCTTGGGCGCATCTCCCTGGTTCGCCCGAGTCCTGCCGACGTCAGTAGAGCAATCTTGCCGGCAAGGGACCTCCCTGACTACTTTACGAGCACGGTCCTATCGAGTGGGCCCCCCGGCGCGATTGCGCCCCGCATGCGCACGTCCGCAGTACCAACTGCCATATCTCCTCTGGCAACCGATCTGACGGTCCCACTTTACCTGCGCCGCTACAGGGATAGCTCAACCGTACGACGCCCTGAGCTAACGAAGAGATTCTCCAACTATGGCAGCGACAGCCCATACCCAGTCATACGTATGGCGCCAGGAAAGGGGAAACGACGACCTTCCGGACAACCCGGGGGAATGATCAAAGCTTACGACCGGGCTCGCCTACCCCTTGGAAAGTACCGCACGTGGGAGGGGAACGCGCCCAAGGGAGGACACTCCCACCGCTCCGTCACGTCTCGCCCCCGACGGCATCACGGACTCCTGAACCTCGGGAGCCAATACTCAAAGGTCAACCCATCTTCTCGTTGCGCTGTGCAGGGTCGGATGTGACGTCATGACGTAGCGCCACGTAGCAAACCACGCCCCGCACTGTGCACCACCTTGGAACTAACCAATCGAACAGTGGAAGATCAACCGAATGACTGAGGCCATACCTTCGAGGCGCCAAGACAAGGTCGTGGCTGACGACAGGAATCGGTCACCACGGTCTCCACCATGCCGAGTACTGTAACCACAGCAAAACATGTGTAACTTTAGCCTTTCCCTTGTAACTATAAAAGGGAAGGCAGAGGTCGATCACAGGTAGACTTCGCGTCGCCACAACACCCTACTATCATAAAGAACACACGACACACATACATGTATTCACAAGAGACTTGGGAAGTCCTCTCCCTCTCTCGCCTAGGCTTGTAACCCCTACTACAAGCACCCCGGTGCAAGGCAACACGACTCGACCCGCACTACACGTAGGGCATTCCTAGCCCGAACCAGTATAACCCCTGTGTTCCCCTTGCACACCACCCATGATCTCAACCGCAAATCATAAGTTTACTAGCCGGTGTTAGCACCCGCTAATCCTAGCACCGACAGTTGGCGCGCTAGGTAGGGGCCTTTTGTGCATTGATTTAGGTCACGGATGGCAGCTAGCTTCCCTGCGCTTCCTGCTGGCGTAGTGCTCCGATTCGGGAGTCTTGAGTTCGTAGCCACTGGTCGCGGTCTCGAGATGAACCTCCGCCCGACCGAGCCCCGTGTCATCGTCATCCTGACCCTAACCCAGCAGATGGCTGTGGAAAGGACCCTGGCGACACCTCCACCCGTTTCGAGAGACGGAGGGAACACCAAGCGTCGCTCCCGCCGATCTAGGAGGAGGAGGCGCAACCGCGTCAACCCGCGCCTCGCTACGGGAGACGCGACCAACCCGGTGCCCCCCGAGTGGGACACCGCCTCTACACTCGCCACCAGCCCGACACCGCGGGCAGTGGTAGCTCTGCGCCCCCCACTGCTCCACGGAGAGATATGGGAGGGACCACGGCATCACCTGCCATTTCCCTTCGACCTCATTGGGGAAGGCCGGCGACGCCGTCACCATTCCCTTTCGGGCTTCGCAGCGCTATGGACGCCCACGTCCGTGCAGTTCGCGCCGACCAGTGCGACCAGGCAATGGTTTCTGTCCATCGCCTGGAGATCCTGGATGACCTCGACGATTCTCCACCGTCCTCTCCTGGGAGAACTCCCAAGACATGCAGCGGCGGGGAGACCGACTCCAACACCAGCTATGCCCTTCCGGAGTACCCGGAAGGATGGGACTACTACGGTCGCATCTCACCGTCACGGCGAGACCTCGGTAGCGACGACGACGACGATTTCTGGGCGAACGTGGACTTCTCCGGCATCCATGACCCCCAAGCTTTCCTCCCCCTCATTGACGTGTGGGATAATACCCTCAGCATCTATGACTCCGATGAGAGCCTCATCGACCCCTCTCGGGAATGCTATCACTTAGTGCACTCAGAGGAAGCCGTGCTGGAGGACGTCCACTCGGAGGAGGAGGAAGACGCTCCGGCAGTGCAGCAACAGCTGCATACGCCGCCTCCACTGGCTCCAGGCCCCACGCCTTCGCAGGACCCGGGGGCTGGGACGTCCCGTCCCCTCCATCGCTCCCCAGAGCTAGAGCAACTTCGGGAGCTCAAAGCCCGGATGGACGAGGACCGCTTGCGCCGTGCCCAGCTTCTAACTGCACTGGAGCACGAGGAGGAGAGGGGAGACGGCGGGGCAGCGCGACGCCGAGCCCGCGACGTCCAGGCTTGCATCATCGCTGATGACGGGGCTAGAGTACCAGTGCCGGAACCCCGGGCCAGCCGGAAGCTCACGGAGGCTGCAATGCTCCTTCGGAGCATGCCTGAACCCTCCAACGCGGAGGCCCGGCAGCTCAGGAACCAGCACAAGGATCTCCTGGAGGATGCCGTTGTCCTCCAGGCAGAAAGCTCGGTGTCACGACACTGTGGAGCCGAGGAACGTCAGTGTGGTGCCCCAACGCGCCACGAAAGAGAGGCCTCAGTGCATCTCGAGGCACCGAGGGCTCCCTCGGTCCACCAGCGGCTTGGCAAGGACATCGACGTCCGCGCCGTTCTTCAGGCCCGCGGGCGACGAAAGACCGACGGGGCCGCACTAGGCTACAATGTCCACCAGGGAGGAAGCTACGACTCCGACGAGGACCGTGCGCCCTCACCTGAGCCACAGGGTCCTCGCGTCTTCAGCGAGGCCATCCGGAGGGCCAAGTTTCCACCCCGGTTCCGGCAACCGGTCAACATCGCCAAGTACTCGGGGGAGACGAACCCCGAGCTTTGGCTGGCGGATTATCATCTTGCGTGCCAACTGGGCGGTGCGCAGGATGATCTCGTCATCATCCGCAACCTTCCTCTGTTCCTGGCCGACTCTGGAAGAGCTCGGCTGGAACACCTGCCCCCTCGACTGATCTTCGACTGGAGTGATCTGGTCAAGATTTTCATTGGGAGCCTCCAGGGCACTGCGCCCTGGCAACTCCTGGGACCTCCGGAGCTGCAAGCAGAACCCGGGCGAGTCCCTCAGGGACTACATCCGGCGATTCTCCAAGCAGTACAACGAGCTGCCCCAGGTCGTCGACTTCGACGACGTCAGAGCCTTTGCTGCAGGGATGACCTGCAAGGAGCTAGTTCATGAGCTGGGGCATCAAACCCCCACGAGCATTGCCGAGCTCATGAAGATAGCCACCAGGTTTGCCTCGGGCGACAAGGTGGTGGGAGCCCTCTTCTCCGACCCCAAGGGCAAGCGTAAGGAGGAAGCACCCGAGGGCTCCTCCTCCCGAGCCCCCAACAACAAGAAGAAGAAGGGGAAGGGGAAGGCCCCCCTCCGCAACGAACCCCTGGTCGTGGCTGCCGAGCCCAGGGCAAAACATCCGCCCCGAGGCCGCTTCGATGAGATGCTCACCAAGCCGTGCCCTTACCACAAGGATCCGGTGAATCACACGCTCAGAGAGCGTGTGATGCTCAAGAAGCACTACGGGCGGCAGGCATTCAAGGACGACACTGCCAAGAAGCCTGAAGAGGACAAGGAGGACCAGGGAGGAAAGGACGACGAGTTCCTCCCCGTTGACAAGTGCCTCATGATCTTCGGCGGGCCCGGAATCGCTCCCACACCGCGCCAGCGAAAGCACGAGCGTCGGGAGGTTTACTCCATCGGGCCAGCGACCCCGTGCTTCCTCAACTGGTCCCTCGACGCCATCACCTTCAGCCGGGACGATCACCCGGACCACGTCCCATCGCCAGGGCGCTACCCGCTTGTTGTCGACCCCATTGTCGGCAACACGCGGCTCACCAAGGTCCTCATGGACGGAGGTAGCAGCCTCAACATCCTGTACGCTAAGACCCTCGACTCGATGGGAATCAGCCGCTCTGTTCTCCGGGCAATGACATCACCATTCCACGGAAGAGTGCCGGGGAAGCGCGTACAACCCCTCGGGCAGATCGACCTGCCTGTCTACTTTGGGACTCCTGGCAACTTCAGGAAGGAGACCCTCACGTTCGAAGTGGTAGGCTTCTGTGGCACCTACCACGCCATCCTCGAGAGGCCGTGCTACGCCAAGTTCATGGTGGTCCCGAACTACACCTACCTCAAGCTCAAGATGCCGGGGCCCAAGGGGTCATCACCGTCGGTGCCTCCTACCAGCACGCCTACCAGTGCGACGTTGAGTGCCGCGAGTACGCCAACGCACTGGTGGAGTCCAAGGCCCTCATCGCCAACCTCAAGGAGCTGGCCAAGTAGATTCCTGACCCCAAGAAGGCCACGGGTACCTTCGAGCCCATCGAAGGGGTGAAGGAGGTGCCCCACAACTCCGGCTCCTCCGATGGCAAGGTGCTGAAGATCAGCGCCACCCTCGACCCGAAATAGGAAGCAGTGCTTGTCGACTTCCTCCGCAAGCACGCCGACGTGTTTGCTTGGAGTCCCTCGGACATGCCAGGCATTCCAAGGGAGGTCGTCGAGCACTCCTTGGACATCCGGGCTGGGTCCAAGCCGGTGAAGCAGCGCCTGTGCCGATTCGACGAGGAGAAGCGCCGGGCCAACGGGGAGGAGGTGCAGAAGCTTTTGGCGGCCGGATTCATCAAGGAGGTCTTCCACCCAGAGTTGTTAGCTAATCCTATCTTAGTTAAGAAAAAGAATGGAAAATAGAGAATGTGTGTAGATTACACTAGTTTAAATAAAGGTTGTCCTAAATATCCATTTCCATTACCTCATATCGATCAAATAGTTGATTCTACTGCTGGTTGCAAATGACTATGTTTTCTTGATGCGTATTCTGGTTACCATCAAATTCGTATGAAAGGGTCTGACGAACTAGCGACTTCTTTCATCACTCTCTTCGGCACGGATTGCTACGTAACCATGCCATTTGGCCACAAAAACGCGGGCGTAACTTACCAACGTTGCATGCTCAAAGTTTTTGGGGGCCTCATCGGGCGAACCGTTGAGGCTTACCTAGACGATATTGTGATAAAATCTTGGAAGGCAGACGACTTGGTAGCCGACCTAGAAGAGCCGTTTGAATGACTCAAAAGAGAAACATAAAACTCAACCCCGAGAAATGCGTTTTCGAGGTCCCCCGGGGCATGCTACTCGGGTTTATCATTTCCGAGCTTGGCATCGAGGCCAACCCGGAAAAGATACCGGCCATCACACGGATGGGACCGATCCGCAACCTCAAAGGTGTACAAAAGCTGATGGGGTGTCTTGCAGCCCTGAGCCGATTCATCTCACGACTCGACGAGAAGGGGCTGCCTCTGTATCGGCTGCTGAAGAAAACCGAGCACTTCACCTAGACCTCCGAGGCCCAGGAAGCCCTCGATAGGCTTAAGGCTCTGCTTTCGGAACCTCCAGTTCTCGCGCCGCCCACTAAAGAGGAGGACCTCCTGCTATACATCGCCACCACTAACCAAGTTGTGAGTGTGGCGATCGTCGTAGAGTAGTGGGAGGAAGGGCACGCACTGCCAGTCTAGCGGCCGGTCTACTTCATTAGCTAAGTCTTGTCCGAAACCAAGACGCGCTACCCCCAGATTCAGAAGCTGGTGTATGCGATCGTCCTCGCTCGGCGCAAGCTGTGACACTACTTCGAATCTCACCCCGTGATCGTGGTATCATCCTTTCCCTTTGGGGAGGTGATGCAGAATCGAGAGATGACTGGGAGGATCGCTAAGTGCGCTATCGAGCTCATGGGCGATGGCATCACCTATGCGCCGCGCAAGGCAATCAAGTCCCAAGTGCTGGTGGACTTCGTGGCGGAGTGGACTGAAACACAACTACCACCACTCCCTACCCAAGTGGAGTATTTGGTCATGTACTTCGACAGGTCGATGATGAAGACTGGTGCCGGCGCGGGCACAGTCTTCGTCTCACCTCTCAGGGTCTGGCTCAAGTATTTGATGCGGCTACACTTCACGGCTTCCAACAATGTGGCCGAGTACGAGGCTCTCGTCGATGGACTCCACATCACCATTGAACTGGGAATTAGGCGCCTCGAGGTTCGAGGAGATTCCCAGCTCATCGTGGACCAGGTGATGAAGGAGTCGACGTGCCACAACCCCAAGATGGCACCCTACTGCAAGCTAGTGTGGCTACTTGATGAAAAGTTCGACGGCCTCGAGCTCAACCACGTCGCGTGTAGATACAACGAAGAGGCTGACGAGCTGGCAAAAATCGCGTCTGAAAGGGCCTCGGTCCCGACAGGCGTATTTGCCAACGATATCTACAAGTCTTCGGTCAACATCGATCCCTCGAGAGGCAAGGAGAACGAGATCTCTGAGCCCTCGGGAGGGCTCGGAGCATCTTCGAAGCCCACAAGTCCCTCGGGGGCTGGCGACCCCCTGGCAAAGAAGACATGCCCGGGACCGAGGCTGAAGCCGATGACGACGAAGCCAAGGCAATGGAGATCGAAGCCGAGATGGACGACGACGAGCCAGATTGGCGCGAGCCACTGGTCAGTTGGCTCGTCCGAGGAATCTTGCCCTCGGACAAGACCAAGGCTCGGCGGCTGGCGCGCAGAGCTAAGTCCTTCACGATGATCGACGGCAAACTTTACCGGCATAGTCCCTCTGGGGTCTTGCAGCGCTGCATCCCTTTCAGTCAAGGCAAGCGCCTGGTTGAAGAGATACACGCTGGGGCCTGCGGTCACCACACCGCACCAAGGACACTCATTGGCAACGCCTTTCGACAAGGCTTCTACTGGCCAAACGCTGTGGCCGACGCCACCGAGGTAGTACGCTCCTGCGAAGGGTGCCAGTACTATGCCCGGCAAACCCATCTCCCGGCCCAAGATTTCCAGACGATTCCCATCACTTGGCCTTTCGCCGTGTGGGGACTGGATCTTGTCGGGCCCCTTAAAAAGGCGCCCGGGGGCTTCACCCATCTACTTGTCACCATCGACAAGTTCTCGAAATGGATCGAAGCTCAGCCGATTACCCAGATCAGCTCAACCCAAGCAGTACTGTTCTTCACCGACATCATTCATCGATTTGGCGTCCCGAACTCCATCATCACCGACAACGGAACGCAGTTCACTAGAAAGAAATTTCTGGCATTCTGCGATGAGCAGCACATACGAGTGGATTGGGTGGCGGTAGCTCATCCAAGGACGAACGGCCAAGTGGAGCGTGCCAACGGCATGATCCTTCAGGACCACAAGCCGAGAATTTTCAACACGTTGAACAAATTCGGCAAAAGGTGGTTGACCGAGCTCCCCGCGGTGATATGGAGCCTAAGGACCACGCCGAGCTGAGCCACGAGCTTCACGCCTTTCTTCCTGGTCTATGGCACCGAGGCCATGGTCCCCACGGACTTGGAGTATGGCGCACCGAGGGTCAGAGCCTATGAAGATTAAGGCAATCAGACCTCTCGGGTGGACGCGCTAGACCAAGTCGACGAGTCCCGAGACATCACATTACTACACTCGGCCAAGTACCAGCAATCCCTACGCAGGTACCATGCTCAGTGCATCTGAGGCCGAGCCTTCAATGTAGGCGACTTGGTGCTACGGCTCAGGCAGGACAACAAGGAACGCCACAAGCTAACACCACCATGGGAAGGGCCATTCGTCATCGACGAGGTGCTGCGCACTGGAACGTACAAGCTAGCAAACGAGAAAGGCGAAGTCTACGACAATGCTTGGAACATTGAATAGCTATGTCGCTTCTATCCTTAAGATTCCAAGCATTGTAAATCGTGAAATCAATAAAAGACTCGACTCCTCTTTTTTCGAATGATTTTAAGATTTTTCACCCGAGCCCACCCTCCGGAACGGATGAACCCATGTGCCTCCATGCAACCAAAAGTGAGGCTCGGCCCTACCTCCAATAGGGCCGACCCTCCCTCGGGGGCTAGGATGGGGGGAACCCCCGGACTCCTCCGAGGCTCAACGAATTCGAAACCCGAAATTTCAAAACCTGTTGAAATTTTTTACTCCCAAGTTCACTTCTTATCTAAACCAAACACAAGCTTATAAGTCATAGACGAGCAAAACAAATCCCAGAGGGCAGAGCCGACCAAGCTGCATGACCGCCTACGCCCCCGGGATACGGCACCTCCACTAACCACTCTACGCCTAAAGATAATTTGCGCTCAGAAAGGTACTTATAAGAATAACGTTGGTGAAGGGAGAAGGCTCGGGTGGAATCGATCAAACCTTTTTTCTAAGCTTTCGCCCTACCGAAATCCCTAGGACTACGGCCGTGTCTACGTCGCTAAAGCTACGACGCCCAAAAAAGTCCCCCGAGGCTCGATGGCCCGGGCTCAGGGTCGGCAGGCAAAACACATAAGAAAAAACGCCAAGCGAAAACGAACTAAAAAACAAGCGTGCAGCAAATATTTACATAAATATTAAGGCCACGAAGGGCCACATGTTTGTTTCTCACAAATTTCTCCTCAAAATGGGCATGACGGCCCCGCTTTTTTAATCCGGGTCTAGGGGGAGCTTCACATCTTCCTCAAAAAGGGCCGCCAGCGCCGTCCCAGGGACCGCCATCGAGCCGATCAGCACGAGGAGCTCGTCGTCAGAGGCCTCAAGGAAACCCTCGCTGACGGCGTCGGTGTCAAAATTCTCATAATGAGACTTCACCACCGCCAGCCTCTTCTGAATGCCCGTCAGGAGAGCTTCTTTGAGTTGATCGCCCACCCTCCTGTGGAGGGCTTCCAGGCGGCTCCTGAGCGAGCTCCCTAAAGGCCCTCCGTCGGTGCCGAGGGCGTCATACAATGCGTGCGTGACCTTCTGCAGGTCTTGGTGATCGGCGACCTCGGCATCGTGGGCAGCATTGAGGGCGGCAATGGTCCCATGCGCACTGACGGCCTCTACCTTCAAAGCTACGGCGACAAGTCGATTAAGGGAAGGAGACGAAATACGACGGACAACCAGGACGAACGAAAGGTAAAAAGGTAAGGCTCACCTTCAGCCTCCTCTCACGCTTTCCTCGCCTCCTCTCGGACAGCGTCGACCTTGCCCACCGCCTGGTTCAGAGCCGCCTGGGAGCGGTCCAAATCTGACGACAGGACATCAACGGGGGTCCCCTTCTCGGCGGCAAGTGTCCACGCAGCGTCCCGCTCCTGAACGGCCTCAGCCAGGGCGACCTCCAGCTGCTGGACATGCTCCTCTAGGGGAGCGACCCGGCCCTGAGCCTCCGCGACCTCGATCTTCAAGGAGTCGCGATCATGGGTGAGGTCGGCCAGCCGAGTGGTCGTGCGGGCGAGCTCCTCCTGGGAACGAGCGAGGGCCTGGCCCATGAGCTCCAGCTCCTTCCAGAGGCCAAGGCCTCGACGAAGGAAGTAGGACTTCTCATGGGAGGTCATCATGAGCTCCTAAGAAAATTCCAGAAGCAAGCGGGTTAGGCGAAGACGCCGGATCGAAACATCGAAGCAGCGAAAAGAACTAAGCGTTTATGCTCACCTGAAGTCGCTCTTGGAACTCCGAGTCCTTGGAGTCCGCGAGGAGGCGCAGGCTCTCTGACCACTTAGACTTGAGGACCTGGATGCCATCCCAATGAGCAGCCTCGACGTCATCCCGCAACGTGAAGACCAGGGGGCTTCGCGGTTAGCCCGGTTGGTCCACTCGATGCGGGAGCCCGTCAGCACCCGGGGAGGGCCCACGAACAACCAGCGCCATGGAGTCCACGGGGGGGATGGCTTCCGATGGCGGCAGAACATCGATGTCCATGACTGCGGCGCTGGTCCCGATCGGCTCTAGCACAGGAGCGGTGCTCGCCGCCCCCGAAGTATCCCCGAGGGCGACAACGGGAGTCTCGGGAACTAGAGCCGAGGCCGTCTCCCCGGCGGCGGCCGCGGCCACCACAACCACGGGAGAAGGGACCGCCTCCGGCGCCACCAAGCCCTCGGATGGGCAGGTCTCCGCCGGAGGAGCCTCCTCCGTCACCAGGCGGCTCCATCTCCAGCGGTGCTCCGGGCCTGCAACTTCAGGACCTTCAGGTGTGAAACCTGGAGGGCCGACCCCGGGCGCTTCCTGGAACGAGATAGGGAGGAATGGGCATTAGCGACACAAAGAACAAAAATCGGTAAGGGAATGATTGGAAGAACGACATACCTGGTTTTGGGGATTGCTGCCTTTTTCGCCGCCCCGGCGCTCGGTGGAGCGACAAGCCCGACGGACAACGTGGGCCGCGTCACCGGCGGAGGGGTGGGCAGCACCTCGACGTCGCGGTCGCTCCCGCCTTGAGATACCCCTAACGGCGGGAGCCACGTCTGGCCACCGGGGGTCGTCTCGGCGTCGTCGTCCCTCGGCGGGGATGCCCTGGTTCGGGCAGATCCTAGCTCGAGGTCCAGCGTCCTGGCGTCGCCCAGCTCCGATGCGGGCAGCGTCCTTTCCCCGCTCCCTCTGCCCTCGGTCATCACGGCAACCAGCGACGCGTCGGGGGAAGGGTCCTCTTGAATAGGGGCCCTTGGGCCCTACCATCAGCTACGGTCAAAGGAGTGTCCTTCATCACCTCGGGCGCCGGGCCTGAGCTCGTTCCCGGCCCCTCCGACGGGCCCTCGCGGCCACCGATTGGCGGAGCACCGTCCCCGACAACCTCACCCCCCGAGACCACACCTACGGATGCGACCTCTGACAACTTTGCTCGGTGGCTCGGGCTCCGGCCCCCGGCACTTCCACCGACGAACGCCGACATGGGAGCCTTCCCCGGCTCGTCGGCGCCCACCGCGGGCTTTGTGGCCACTACGGGCCGGGTGTCATCGATGTCATCATCATCTTCTTCTTCGTCTTTGTCTTCCTCGGAGGGGGACTCCTTCTCCGACTCCCCAGCCTCCCGTTGGCGGCGGCGAAGCTAGGGTGAGCCTCTGGGTCTCAAGAGCCTGCCTCCTCCTCTTTGTGGTTTTCTTGTCCTTCTCCGCCTTCTGCCGCTCGCCCCGGAGACGGTTCTGGGCCCGTAAGGCAGCATCCTCCGGGACGGGGGGCAGAGAGGGCCTTCCCTCCCTTGAAAGGCCCTACGTCAAGAGGGGAAGAAGGATCAAAAAAAGAAGAGAAAGGCGGACAACTGACGGAAAGAAAGACACTCACCAGCGAGATGTATCCCAAGCGAGGGCGCATGGCCACCCTCTTCAGCTCGTCCCAAGTGGGATGACCACCAATCGTGTACTTTACATGGCGCATGATCTCCTCGGGGCTGATCCCCTGAGTCAACATCACCATGCCTTCCCTCAGTGCCCCCTCCACCATCTCGTACAAAGCCAGCTGACGCTCCATCAGGGGCAGCACCGTCCGCGCGTGGAAGTGCGCCACCACTCCGGTAGCTTTCAACCCCCGGTCTAGCAACGTTTGCAACGCAACGAAATAAGGATCCAGGTTCTTGGCGTCCCGCGATGGACACCCCCACTTCCACCGCGGAATGGGGGCGGAGATCACCTTTCCCGTGTACTCAGGAAAGGCACCATCATCATTGCGCAGGTAGAACCAGCCGTCGTGCCACCCCTTATTAGAGGAATAGGCCTAGCAAGGGATGTAGTCGGCAGAGCGCAGCGAGAAGTTACTGGCCCCGGTGCTCACAACCTTCCATGGGTTCTTCGCGCCGAACGACTTGGTGTACGAGTCGACGTGGAAGAGCTACCGCCAAAGGTCCCATTGCGGCATCACCCCGAGGTAGCCCTCGCAGACGGCGACGAAGATCGCCGCCTGTGAGACGGAGCTGGGGATGACGTTATGCAGCTCCAACTCGTTGAAGAAGAGGAGCGCCCGGCAGAACCGGCTCGGTGGTGACCCGAGCCCCCGCTCTTGGAAGGTGACGAAGCTGACCACGTACCCCGCGAGGGGCCGCGGCTCCTAGTGGTCACGCGACGGCACGATGCACTCCGGGCGCTGCGGGTCGGTGCAGCGGCGCAGGAGTCCTAGCTTCACGAGGTCCTCAAGCTACTCCTTCGTCACCGAGGATGGGAGCCAAGGCTCCACCTCGAGTGGGGCGGCGGCGGCGGCGGCGTCAGAGGGCGCTGGAGCGGCCATGGCGAGAGAAAAAGGGCGCAAAAAGAGGGAAACGGCGGCGTCAGCGCGGGCGACGAACCAACAAAAAGCTCAAGACGATGGAGGCGAGAAGGCAAAGGGCGAGCGACTGCGGCGAACAGCTAAGGTAAAAAGAAAAAAGGGGGATTTTCCCTTATATACCCACGAACCGAGGCAGGTGCGGTGAATCCGCAGCATTAACTACACGGGCCCTGCCACGACTCCCAGCATCGCCGCCGGCCTCGCGCACGCAACCGTCCTGTCTACCCCGAACCATCGCGTTTGTCAGGCTTCTCTCCTCAAAAGGTGCATCAAATCAATACGCTAACCTCCTCGATTCCGCCGATACCCTCCTTCTCGACGAAGGAACCCCGGGCTCGGGCGCCCGTTACGTTCCCAGGGATCGAAGACTGGCCCACTGAGGCTCGAACAGTCGCCCCAGGGATATCGAGTTAGGGACATCTAGTGGGTGGACCACCAAACGGTCAGGATCCTGATGCCCGAGCGTCAAAAGGGACACTCCGTGCTGTGTCCAAGTCCCAACAGCGAGTCGATGATGTGGGATCCCCTCGGGGGAGGCATCAGGCCCTCGGGACCCGTTGAAGGGACCCGAGACCCACGAATCGACCCTTGAGAAACATTCAGAATGTGCTCAGGCCACTAGCCGACCCCCAACGAATGAGGCACGGACCTCCGCTTGGACAAACCCGCTTGTAGCTCACCGGAAACGCCGACTCGCGCCCGCCGTGGGAAGTCGAGCATGACCAAACCATCCCCTTCTCAAAGAAGAGTGCGAAGGATGAACTAACGAAAAGAACCCGATCGACCCCCGACATGAAAACGGAGCCTTGGGGGCTCTCCTTGTACCTTGGCAGGATGAAGGACGCTCCCAGATTGGCCATCTACCCGTGGCAGAGTCTCGGGGGCTCCAGCACCAGAAAACTCCTACCAAGGGACAGATCGTCAGCAAGCAAGAAGGCACCCGAGATTTCGCAAGCACGATTTCAAGCCCTTGGAGGGATACACCATCCCTCCAAGGCCTCGAGGGCTACACCCGGCGGGTGCGCTCGCGCACACCCACCAGATAAAATAATCAAACCTTACCAACATGACAGGAGAAACTAACTTGAGCCTCTGGAGGAGTGCCTCCACTCCACCACAGGTTCGGGGGCTATTGTCGGGTACCCGGGTATGGGGTACCTAACTTCGATGCAAAAGACACACTTCCCAAATGAAGCTTGGCCCAAGCAGGAGCTAGCCAAGGCCCATGCGGAAGAGTCTCACATGGCCCACGATGGAGCCGAGCGGAAACACACTACCTCCCCCAGGCGCGTGGACCCCTCGGGAGAAATCCTCCGACTCACTCGAGCCTCCACGACAGGGCTCGGGAAAGCAGGACCTTCAGGCGACACCATCCGATTCGCCCGAGCCTGCCACCAAATGCCGCAGCCTCGGGCAACCGACTTCCGATTCGCCCGAGCCCCCTCCCTCCCGCTATATACAATCTCCCTTGGGCGCACCTCCCTGGTTCGCCCGAGCCCTGCCGACGTCAGCAGAGCAATCTTGCCGGCCAAGGGACCTCCCTGACCACTTTACGAGCACGGTCCTATCAAGTGGGCCCCCGGCGCGACTGCGTCCCGCACACGCACGTCCACTGTACCAACTGCCATATCTCCTCTGGCAACCGATCTGATGGTCCCACTTCTCCCACGCCGCTACAGGGACAGTCAATCGTACGATGCCCAGAGCTGACGAAGAGATTCTCTAACTAAGACAGCGACAGCCCATACCCCAGTCGTGCATATGGTGCCAAGAAAGGGGGGACGACAACCTTCCGGCCAACCCGGAGGAATGAGCAAAGCTTACGACCGGGCTCGCCTACCCCTTGGAAAGTACCGCACGTGAGAGGGAAACGCGCCCAAGGGAGGACACTCCCACCGCTCGTCACGTCTCGCCCCCGATGGCATCACGGACTCCTGAACCTCGGGAACCAATACTCAAAGGTCAACTATCTTCTCGTTGTGCTGTGCAGGGTCAGATGCGACGTCATGACGTAGCGCCACGCAGCAAACCACGCCCCGCACTGTGCGCCACCTTGGAACTCACCAATCGAACAGTGGAAGAGCAACCGAATGACCGAGGCCATACCTTCGAGGCGCCAAGACAAGGTTGTGGCTGACGACAGGAACCGGTCACCACGGTCCCCACCATGCCGAGTACTGTAACCACAGCAAAACACGTGTAACTTTATCCTCTCCCTTGTAACTATAAAAGGGAAGGTAGAGGTCGATCACAGGCAGACTTCACGTCGCCACAACACCCTACTATCATAAAGAACACACGACACACATACACGTATTCACAAGAGACTTGGGAAGTCCTCTCCCTCTCTCGCCTAGGCTTGTAACCCCTACTACAAGCACCCCGGTGCAAGGCAACACGACTACACCCGCACTGGACGTAAGGAATTCCTAGCCCAAACCAGTATAACCCTTGTGTTCCCCCTTGCACACCACCCATGATCTCAACCGCAAATCATAAGTTTACTAGCTGGTGTTAACACCCGCTAATCCTAGCACCCGACAGAAGGATTACACCAAATATTATTACAAACAGTTCTACACACAAAGTAATAATAATTAATCTGTTACAACTCTGCCTTCTAAATTAGTACGCAGGTATGGAACGATTCTTGATTTTTCCAAGTGGCTTTCTAGTTGCTTCATCTTGTCTAGTAGGTCAGTGAACAATTGCATTTCGTCGTACTAATTGTGCTCCTCCAAATCGTCTATACCGTCTATTCCTAGGATCCTCTGTTTCCTAGATATAACCACATGCCTCTATGGATTTTTGGGATCAGCGTAATACAAAACCTATGCCACACGATCAGCACGAACCTAGGTGTGATCCTTGTAACCTACATTGTCGAGGTTGACACGCGTGAGTCCAAATTTCTCAACCTCAATGCCACCCGGCTGTTTGACCCATTTGCAGCGGAACATGGTTATATGTATATCTGATCCATAGTCCAATTCCCATATGTCCTCTATATAATCGAAATGCGTCTGAATCTTGTAACACCCGGATTTTCGAAGAAATCCGAACGAGAGTATATGTGGACCCAGGAAGCCCAAAACCACATATACCACAAATTGAACGTCATTATGCACGAACAACGAGTATTTAACTTATTACATCATAGAAGGTTCACATCATAGCCAACGGCTTTTATTACAACGGATACGTCCTGGCGAGGCTCTCAAACCACAGGGACACTGACTGGGGGCACACCATCTTCATGGATCCTGGATGTCCTCCGGAAACTCCACAAACTCATCATCATCGTCTGGTACCCATTCGGGATTTTTGATAATTTGGTGAACAACGACAAGCGTCAGCTCACCCAGCTCAGCAAGTATATAATGGGGATGCAAGGCTCAAAAGGCTATATATATAGCTTAGCTGCAGTTTAGTTTTAGTTGGTCAACTTTTATTACTATCCTGTTTATCTAAATTATAGAATATCCCTTAGCCCAAAGTTATCATCATTTAATCAAGTTGACATTTCTCCAAAAATCCTCCAAACAACAGACCCAACAAAAAGGATCCAGGCCGCTCATGACCGAGAGCGCGGCTGATATATCAGATGAAGTTAAAACTCTGCAGAGTGTGGACACTTTACCCATGAGTCGTGAGTTCCCGATTGCCCGGGGGAGCTACCCCCATAACACTGCCAAGGTGAGCGGGCAGGGAGTCACTACGAAGCCTTTCACTAGTCGCTCTAACAAGTTAGTAGACGTAAGGTTTCGGCTAGGCGAATGGAGGCCCCCTTCAAGAATGGCACACCGAGTGACCGCAGCCCAGCACACATCTTGACAGGCTCGGAACCCATTCTTGAACCTAGACCCCCCTCTAGCGCCTTTCGGTAACTACTAACAAGCTAGAGTTAATCTAGTTACTCTTCTAAGATCAGAGCCATGTGATTCTCACGGTTGTACGGGATATTCCTGGGTGGCCGCTTTAAGTAAAGGTCCGAGCGGAGGTGACTAGAGCTCAAAAGGTGTTCCCAGCTCTAGTTTCTAATCCATGTTGCTAAAAAGCACATTTTATCAAGTTGCATAAAGTAGTTAACCATCATTAATAATAATCCTTGGTTGAGCGAAGCACTGCACAGCTTAATGCAAACCCCCATAGGTATAACAAGGTAATAGGTACAAAATATACTAGGTAAATCCTATGGTTCAACAAGTTGGATATATGCACATGATTATAGTGATAGTATTTTCCATAGGTAACAAGGAAACCATATATACACTTGCCTTGATAATCCGCTTGCTCCCGGAATTGCTCACAATCGTTCTCTTCGAAGAACTCAGCCTCTAATATCACGAACAACACCATTCAAGCATCAATCCATTCATCACATGCATAGAAACATATAGAACACTATTAGAACAATACACCATACATCAAAAGATAGAAAATAATAAAATAGAATTATTCTACTCGTCTCTACGATCACGTAGATATGTGGATCACCGAAAACGGAGCTAAAATGAGAAAGATATGGCTAAAACCATTTTCCAGGGGCTAAACCGAAAGAAACAGGGCCTCTTTTGAATTACTTTTGAACTGGTTTGGACTGCGGGTCAATTTCCTAAAAACGCAGGGGCTAGGATGCAAAAGCGGCAGGACTGCCGCGCCGGTGGCCGGCAGGCCGGCCACGTGGCGGGCGGGGGTTGGCGCGGTCCATGGCTCCGTGGTGGACCGGGCGTGCGAGGCTGTCCCCCCTGGTTCACGGTGGACGGAGCACATGGCCAGTGGGGGGGCGCGGCTTGCCTGAGCGGCGGCCGTGCAGCGGCGCACCATGGGCGGCGCGGCGGTGCTCGCCGGCGGGCGCCCGGGAAGGCGTTAGCGGCCTCGGTTCGCTATGCAGAGGGCACCGGAGGGACGCGGTGACGACGGCGAACACGGAAAGGGGCACGGGAAGGGCCACCGAGGCACTGCAGACGGCGGCGCCATGGACGGGCTCACGAAGCTCGTCGGCGCACGCGAACGGGGAGGTTCCGGGGCACCGAACGCTAATCGAAGGGCACCGGAGGGAAGAGGAAACCGAGGCGAACTCGAAAATGGGCTCGGCTTCGGCGGAGGAGCTCACCAAGGCAGAGCTCGACGACGGTGGCGATCTGCAGAGGAAGGGAGAAGCTCGGGTGAGCATGAAATCATACGGAATGGGGGAAAGAAGGGCTTGGTATGGTCACAGGCGAACGCGGCTTCACCTGGAATGGCGATTCGGCGCAACAGGGATGGCGGAGGGTCACCGGAGGGACTCCGGCGTGCGGCGGCGCCCTGTGGTGGCGGCGAGGTGCGAAAGGAGGGGACCGAGGGGCTCGCCTTCGGCTTTATAGGCTTGAATGGAGGCGGTGAAGGGGCGCGAGTGCTCCACCGAGCGCTCGGGGTGGCTGGGCGGCCATTAACGCCACCGCGGCGGCGGTTTCGGGAGGCGAGACGGCGGCGGCGGTGCCCAACCGTCGCGAGGTAGGGGATGGGGCGCCCGGTAGCTGACGCGTGGGCCCGCGCGAGCAGCGCGCGCGTGCGGCCGACAGGCGGGCCCGAATGGCCAGAGAGAGGGAGGGCAGCGCAGCGGGCTGGCTGCGCAGTTTGGGCCGGGGCGCGGCCCACACGCCTGCGCGCGCGCGAGGGAAAGGAAGGGAGGCAGGCTGGGCCGGCTGCGGCCTGGGCCGAAAGAGAGAGGGAGGGGGAGGGAAAAGAAAAGAGTTTTTCTTTTCTAATTTCATAAACCTTCACACTCTTGAATTTGAATTTTTGAAATATTTTCCAAACAACCTAGCCTGCACTTAAGCATAAATAAAATGCACCAGCATGTATGCAACAATAATTACCAAGCTCTCCTATTATTTATAAAAATTATTATTTGCCTAGTTAAATCAAGATAGGGAAATGTAATTGTTTGGCAAAATTTTAATTCCTAATTTCCAAAAGTGATTTTTAGGGTGTTACAAACCTACCCCCCTTAAAATGAATCTCGTCCTCGAGATTCGGCAGACTCAAATAGTTGAGGATGAGCTGCCCTGAGATCTTCTTCTCTTTCCCAAGTGGCCTCATCCTCTGAGTGGCGGTTCCACTGAACTTTACACATCTTGATAATCTTACTCCGAGTAATTCTCTCTGCCGTTTCTAAGATTCTGATAGGATACTCTGTATAAGTGAGATTTTCCTTCAGTTTCAATTCTTCTAAGGGAATTCCTTCTTCGGGTACACGCAAACACTTTTTCAATTGTGATACATGGAAAACATCATGCACACCCGGCAAACTTTCGGGCAGTTCAAGCTGATATGCCACTTCTCCTCTTCTCGACAGTATTTTAAACGGTCCCACATACCTTGGTGATAGTTTTCCTTTGGCATGGAACCGCTTAACTCCTCTCATGGGTGATACTTTGAGATAAACAAAATCTCCAATTTTAAATTCTAAATCTCTTCTTCTTGTATCTGCATAGCTTTTCTGTCTTGATTGCGCAACTCTGAGATTTTGGCGGATCGTTTGAACTTGCTCTTCCGCCTGCCTTAATACTTCGGGACCAAATACTTGGGTCTCACCTGTCTGATTCCAGAACATCGGTGTCCTGCACTTCCTACCATACAGTGCTTCAAAGGGTGACATTTTCAAGCTCTTCTGATAGCTGTTATTGTACGAGAATTCTGCATAAGGTAGACTTTTATCCCAACTAACTCCATTCTGCAACGCACATGCCCTTAACATATCTTCTAGTATCTGGTTAATCCTTTCTGTCTGCCCATCTGTTTGTGGATGGTAAGCGGAACTGAAGGTTAACTTAGTACCCAAGGAGCCATGAAGCTTTTCCCAGAATTGAGACGTAAATTGAGTACCTCTGTCTGACACTATCTTTTTAGGTACCCCGTGCAGACAAACAATTCTCTCCATGTATAGTTCAGCCAATCTTGCCCCTGAGTAGGTTGTCTTAACAGGGAGAAAATGTGCAACCTTCGTTAATCGATCCACGATTACCCATATCGAATCATATCCTCGCTGAGTACGAGGTAGACCCACTATAAAATCCATTCCAACTTCTTCCCATTTCCATTCCGGAATTTTCATAGGTTGTAGCAATCCAGCTGGCCTCTGATGCTCTGCCTTAACTCTTTGGCACGTATCACATATGGCTACATATTCTGCCACATCCCTTTTCAAACCATACCACCAATATTTTTCCTTGAGATCGAGATACATCTTTGTACTTCCCGGATCTATGGAATATGCTGAGTTATGTGCCTCATTCAGAATCATCTCTTTTATTTCTTTTATGTCAGGTACACAAATTCTCTTCCCGAACCAGACTGTTCCTAGATCATCCAGTCTAAATCCTGGCGCTTTGCCAATTACTATGCGTTCAGCAATATCCTTTATATCCTCATCTTCCAATTGTCCTTTACGAATTTCTTTCTCGAGCATAGGTTCCACCATAAGTTCCACGCTATTAGCCACTATCACAAGGTTCAAGTGAGCAAACTCTTCACTTAACTCCTTTGGTAGTTGTGAGATGCATGCCATATTCAGATAGCTCTTTCGACTAAGAGCATCAGCTACCACGTTCGCTTTCCCAGGGTGATAATGTACATCAAGGTCATAATCCTTAATCAACTCTAGCCATCTGCGTTGCCTCAAATTCAGATCTGATTGAGTGAATATGTATTTCAAACTTTTGTGGTCAGTATAAATTTCACACTTATGCCCAATCAAATAATGTCTCCATATTTTTAGTGCATGAACAACTGCTGCCAACTCTATGTCATGGGTTGGATAATTCAACTCGTGTTTTCTCAACTGTCTTGAGGCATAAGCAACTACTCTACCTTCTTGCATAAGAACACAGCCTAGACCTTGTCTTGATGCATCACAATAAATAGAGAAACTCTTGGTGAGATCCGGTAATACCAGTACGGGGGCAGTGGTCAATCTTTTCTTTAATTCTTCGAAGCTTGCTTGACATTTATCGGACCAGACAAACTTGGCATCTTTTTCAAGTAGAGCGGTCATTGGTTTTGCTAACTTCGAGAACCCTTCAATGAATCTGCGGTAGTACCCTGCCATACCCAGAAAACTCCGTATTTCACTCACATTCTTAGGAGGATTCCAGTTCACTACATCTTCTACCTTTTTTGGATCTACTGCCACTCCACCATTTGAGATGATATGTCCAAGGAATGACACTTCCTTAAGCCAAAACTCACACTTGCTTAATTTTGCATAGAGTTGGTGATCTCTGAGTTCCTGTAGCACCATCCTCAAGTGTTCTTCATGTTCTTTTTCATTCTTCGAGTATACCAAAATGTCATCTATGAAAACTACCACAAATTTGTCTAGGTATTCCATAAAAACATTGTTCATCAGATACATGAAGTATGCAGGAGCGTTTGTCAATCCGAATGACATCACCGTGAATTCATACAGCCCATATCGCGTTGTAAAGGCAGTCTTTGGAATGTCAGATGCACGAATTCTCAACTGATGGTAACCAGACCTCAAGTCAATCTTGGAAAAGACGCAAGCACCTTTCAGTTGATCAAACAAATCATCAATTCTTGGCAGCGGATACTTATTCTTAATTGTCACTTCATTCAAGGATCTGTAATCTATACACATCCTTTGCGAACCATCTTTCTTTTCCACAAATAAAACGGGAGCTCCCCAAGGCGAGGAACTAGGACGTATGTAACCTTTATCCTGTAACTCCTTCAATTGTTTCTTCAATTCTTCTAATTCATTCACTCCCATTCTATATGGTCTTTTTGCTATTGGTGCAGTACCAGGTAATAGTTCTATGATAAATTCAACATCTCGTTCAGGTGGCATACCTGGCAATTCGGTGGGAAACACGTCGGGGAATTCATTCACAATATGAAGATCCTCAATAGCAATATTCTTCAACTGATTCAACTGGCAGTCATCTAGTGTGGATGTCATTATTTTGACCTCGTACCTTTTGCCTGCCTCTGTACTCAATAAAATAGTTTTGCTGTCACATTTGATTACTGCATCATGTGCCATCAACCAGTTCATTCCAAGAATTACATCTATTTCCGTGGAATTCAAAACCACTAGCTCTGCTGTGAACCCTACCCCCCTTATACTGAGCTTAACATTCGGACACATAAGACTTGCCCTCATATTACCCCCGGGTGAGTTAACCACCATATTGTTCTTCATAGGTTGCATGAGCATAGCATGTTTCTTGACAAAATGAGCAGAGATAAAAGAATGCGATGCTCCTGAATCAAATAAAACTGAGGCGGGGTAGGAGTTAACGGAGAACGTACCGATGACCACATCTGAAGCCTCCTGCGCTGACTCAGAAGTCACATGATTCACTCTGCCTTGAGCATTTCTCTGCGGGCGCTGCTTACTTGGGGTATGAACACCCAGCTTCTGGTTATTGGGGGCGGTCAAAGGGCCCTGGTTGACCCTCTTCGGGCAATTGTAGGAGATGTGTCCCGTTTCTCCACACACATAGCATTTATTGATGTTGGCGGAGTTGTAGGCATTGGGGGTGTTTGACTTCACGGGCATGTTTCCGGCTTGATTCGGTCGGGAACCCTGAGCACGGTACTGCGACTGCTGTGGCGAGTTTTGAGACTGAAACTGCGAGCGGTTGGTCCCAGAGTGCTGACCCTGGTACCTCTGCTGATTACCCTGGGGCTGGTTGTAGCGAGCGCGGCTGTTGCTGCCCGACTTCCTTTCCTGAAGCTTACGCTTCTTCATCTCCATATCACGCCTTTTACTCTCAATCACGAGAGCCTTGTCAACAAGTTTTTGAAAATTCTCAAATGTGTGCGAGAGTAGCTGATACTGAATACTATCATTTAACCCTTCCATGAAGAGTTCTTGCTTGTCCTGGTCATCCTCCACATCATGTGGGGCATAGCGAGAAAGCTGAATGAACTTGTCTCTATATTCACTCACTGACATGCTTCCCATCTTAAGAGAGAGGAATTCCTTTCTCTTGAGCCTCATGATTCCGGCTGGCACGTGATGCGAGCGAAAACTGTTGCGAAATTCCTGCCAAGTGATTTGATCGGCGTTGGCATGACCAGCATAGAATGCCTCCCACCAATCAAGGGCGGGTCCCTGGAGCTGTCCTGAAGCATACAGGACTTTTTCATGGTCATTGCATTGAGCAATATCAAGCTGTCGCTCCACCGCACGGAGCCAATCATCGGCTTCGAGTGGGTCCGGTGAACTGCTGAAAGTAGGCGGATGGCCCTTCAGAAATTCCCCTCGTTTGTCACGAACTTGATGAGGAACCGGCGGCGGAGGATTGTTTTGAGCATTTTGCATGGCCTGCGCCATCTGCTGCATGAGTTGTGTCTGCATGGCCATCAATTGTTCCATTGACACAGGCGGGGGTGGTGGTGGATTCCTGCCACCTGTGTTTCCACTCCTTGTGTCCACCATCTGTGACATGCATGAGTATCATATGAGTTATTTCAATTCCAAGGGTCACCTATACTTGAAGAGGGTCAATGCAATAGGGAATTTGTAGTGTGCAGATTGGGTGCATTAGTACAGTGACTTGTGGCGAAATTTTCAGGCGAGGTTCAGTTTTCAGCAGTACAGTAATGCAGTCATAACTCTCTCTCTGTTTAACATCTGATCGTACATGGCATATCGTTGGAAACGTTACAAAATTTCTCACAACTTTACTGTAGAACACCTTCTCAGATTCAGAAATTATAATAGGCAAAAATAGCACACAAGCAGAACTGGTCGAATCTGTTTTCAGTATGGTACACTCGAATTGCAACAGCTATATATCTCAAACGGTGGTGGGTATAAGCGTGAAACCACTTGAAAATGACAGAGACTGAACTCTAGTTTAATCCATAAAATTCTCATGACCAAAGGATTTGCAGATTGCAGGGCATAAATCAAATAGCACTGACTGCTCAAAAGGAACTCAGATTGAGAGACAAAAACCCCACCCACTTATTTATTTAGAAAGCAACTCACAAAGTATTAACATGATGGTCGTGGACAAGTCCCACACTCATCACAATCATGCAAAGATCCAAATCATCCAAGGTGCTTCATAACAAGCATGCAACCACATTATTAAGACAATTGTTCACTGACTCAAATAAAAAGGACTAAAAGACTCAACCAAACATCACGGGGTACTCGCATCTCCTGAAGCAGGGGTGAAGAAATCCTATGGGTCAAACGTCGTGCGGGAGCAAGTGCAGCCTGGATGGTGCCTCTTGCGCTGAGAGATGATGGCCGGGTCGTGCGCCATAGAAGATGGTAATCCTCCTGGCTGCTCTCCACGCTGCTGACGCTCCAGGTCGTCGACTCTGTCCTGCAGCCTCTCAAGCTCTAGCCTCATGATCCTCTGGTCCATCAGAGCTCGGTCCAGGGCGCTGTTGAGCGTGACCACCAGTGGCACTGTGGCCGCCAACCTGGCACTCTCGCCCTCCTGCAGCGTAGCAACCCTGCAACCAGACTCGGTCCGACGGCGTCGAGGAAAGTAACGGTCGTCGTCCTCCCGGATGGTGGGGTACACCATCTCCCGGTGCACGTAGAGAGCCTGCCTCGCCGCATCCTCAACCCCAAACTCACGGGTGTAAGTAGGAGTCAGGGCGCGTGTGATAGAGCGGACCCTCCAGGCCCTCTCGTCGTCACACCAAGTCTGCACGAAGGCCTTCGTGACCCAGTAGTCGGCGTGGTCGGGGTGGAAAAACCTCCTGCTCCTGTACTCCACCGCGACAGAGAGAGTGGCGTACTGCCTCTGCAAGAGTCCCAAGAGCTTCGGATGGTAGAACTCGTCTCCATCCAGGGCAGTGTAGGTCTCACGGTTCCAACCGTGGCGTGGCCCCTCGCCCTCCTCGTCGTCGGCAGGGTCCTCGGGTGGCGGGTCGTCTCCGCCTCCACTCTGGGTGTCGTCGTGCTCGTCCCCACCCTGGTTGTCGTCAGAGCGAGAACGACTGTCGGCGTCGGAGGAGTCGTCGTCGCTGGAGTCGTCTCCCGAGTCGTCACTCGGGTCCCCAGCGACGGCCTGCTCCGCTGGGTCCTGCTGTGGCTCAAACTGGCGGAGGTACTCGGCAAGGGTTGGTGCACGTCCCCCGGAGCTCTTACGTGCGGTCTGCTTCGTGCGCGCCATCGACCTGTTTTTTTTTTAATATGAATTAGATCAGAAATTTTTATAGAGAGTAAAGGTAGGGTACCAGAAAATTTGTAGTAAATTATCAAAAGCATAAAAATTTTGCAATTAATCCTAGAGGGTGTCCAGATCTACCGAAAGAAGACGCCCTACAGTCAGTTCGGCTCTGATACCAATTTGTAACACCCGGATTTTCGAAGAAATCCGAACGAGAGTATATGTGGACCCAGGAAGCCCAAAACCACATATACCACAAATTGAACGTCATTATGCACGAACAACGAGTATTTAACTTATTACATCATAGAAGGTTCACATCATAGCCAACGGCTTTTATTACAACGGATACGTCCTGGCGAGGCTCTCAAACCACAGGGACACTGACTGGGGGCACACCATCTTCATGGATCCTGGATGTCCTCCGGAAACTCCACAAACTCATCATCATCGTCTGGTACCCATTCGGGATTTTTGATAATTTGGTGAACAACGACAAGCGTCAGCTCACCCAGCTCAGCAAGTATATAATGGGGATGCAAGGCTCAAAAGGCTATATATATAGCTTAGCTGCAGTTTAGTTTTAGTTGGTCAACTTTTATTACTATCCTGTTTATCTAAATTATAGAATATCCCTTAGCCCAAAGTTATCATCATTTAATCAAGTTGACATTTCTCCAAAAATCCTCCAAACAACAGACCCAACAAAAAGGATCCAGGCCGCTCATGACCGAGAGCGCGGCTGATATATCAGATGAAGTTAAAACTCTGCAGAGTGTGGACACTTTACCCATGAGTCGTGAGTTCCCGATTGCCCGGGGGAGCTACCCCCATAACACTGCCAAGGTGAGCGGGCAGGGAGTCACTACGAAGCCTTTCACTAGTCGCTCTAACAAGTTAGTAGACGTAAGGTTTCGGCTAGGCGAATGGAGGCCCCCTTCAAGAATGGCACACCGAGTGACCGCAGCCCAGCACACATCTTGACAGGCTCGGAACCCATTCTTGAACCTAGACCCCCCTCTAGCGCCTTTCGGTAACTACTAACAAGCTAGAGTTAATCTAGTTACTCTTCTAAGATCAGAGCCATGTGATTCTCACGGTTGTACGGGATATTCCTGGGTGGCCGCTTTAAGTAAAGGTCCGAGCGGAGGTGACTAGAGCTCAAAAGGTGTTCCCAGCTCTAGTTTCTAATCCATGTTGCTAAAAAGCACATTTTATCAAGTTGCATAAAGTAGTTAACCATCATTAATAATAATCCTTGGTTGAGCGAAGCACTGCACAGCTTAATGCAAACCCCCATAGGTATAACAAGGTAATAGGTACAAAATATACTAGGTAAATCCTATGGTTCAACAAGTTGGATATATGCACATGATTATAGTGATAGTATTTTCCATAGGTAACAAGGAAACCATATATACACTTGCCTTGATAATCCGCTTGCTCCCGGAATTGCTCACAATCGTTCTCTTCGAAGAACTCAGCCTCTAATATCACGAACAACACCATTCAAGCATCAATCCATTCATCACATGCATAGAAACATATAGAACACTATTAGAACAATACACCATACATCAAAAGATAGAAAATAATAAAATAGAATTATTCTACTCGTCTCTACGATCACGTAGATATGTGGATCACCGAAAACGGAGCTAAAATGAGAAAGATATGGCTAAAACCATTTTCCAGGGGCTAAACCGAAAGAAACAGGGCCTCTTTTGAATTACTTTTGAACTGGTTTGGACTGCGGGTCAATTTCCTAAAAACGCAGGGGCTAGGATGCAAAAGCGGCAGGACTGCCGCGCCGGTGGCCGGCAGGCCGGCCACGTGGCGGGCGGGGGTTGGCGCGGTCCATGGCTCCGTGGTGGACCGGGCGTGCGAGGCTGTCCCCCCTGGTTCACGGTGGACGGAGCACATGGCCAGTGGGGGGGCGCGGCTTGCCTGAGCGGCGGCCGTGCAGCGGCGCACCATGGGCGGCGCGGCGGTGCTCGCCGGCGGGCGCCCGGGAAGGCGTTAGCGGCCTCGGTTCGCTATGCAGAGGGCACCGGAGGGACGCGGTGACGACGGCGAACACGGAAAGGGGCACGGGAAGGGCCACCGAGGCACTGCAGACGGCGGCGCCATGGACGGGCTCACGAAGCTCGTCGGCGCACGCGAACGGGGAGGTTCCGGGGCACCGAACGCTAATCGAAGGGCACCGGAGGGAAGAGGAAACCGAGGCGAACTCGAAAATGGGCTCGGCTTCGGCGGAGGAGCTCACCAAGGCAGAGCTCGACGACGGTGGCGATCTGCAGAGGAAGGGAGAAGCTCGGGTGAGCATGAAATCATACGGAATGGGGGAAAGAAGGGCTTGGTATGGTCACAGGCGAACGCGGCTTCACCTGGGATGGCGATTCGGCGCAACAGGGATGGCGGAGGGTCACCGGAGGGACTCCGGCGTGCGGCGGCGCTCTGTGGTGGCGGCGAGGTGCGAAAGGAGGGGACCGAGGGGCTCGCCTTCGGCTTTATAGGCTTGAATGGAGGCGGTGAAGGGGCGCGAGTGCTCCACCGAGCGCTCGGGGTGGCTGGGCGGCCATTAACGCCACCGCGGCGGCGGTTTCGGGAGGCGAGACGGCGGCGGCGGTGCCCAACCGTCGCGAGGTAGGGGATGGGGCGCCCGGTCGCTGACGCGTGGGCCCGCGCGAGCAGCGCGCGCGTGCGGCCGACAGGCGGGCCCGAATGGCCAGAGAGAGGGAGGGCAGCGCAGCGGGCTGGCTGCGCAGTTTGGGCCGGGGCGCGGCCCACACGCCTGCGCGCGCGCGAGGGAAAGGAAGGGAGGCAGGCTGGGCCGGCTGCGGCCTGGGCCGAAAGAGAGAGGGAGGGGGAGGGAAAAGAAAAGAGTTTTTCTTTTCTAATTTCATAAACCTTCACACTCTTGAATTTGAATTTTTGAAATATTTTCCAAACAACTTAGCCTGCACTTAAGCATAAATAAAATGCACCAGCATGTATGCAACAATAATTACCAAGCTCTCCTATTATTTATAAAAATTATTATTTGCCTAGTTAAATCAAGATAGGGAAATGTAATTGTTTGGCAAAATTTTAATTCCTAATTTCCAAAAGTGATTTTTAGGGTGTTACAAATCTCCCCAAATGCATCAACATTTTCAACACGAACCGCACTGTTTTGACACACAGATTTCTGATCCTTAGCTTTGGTGTAAAACGTGTATCCATTTACATCATATGTCTCCCAAGATGTGACCTGGCACGATGGCCCATGTGCCAACGACCGTAAGGTCTCTTCTTTTGGTAAGTCTTGTTCCCGAAGCCATTTGCTAAAGAGATTCTTTTGCTGTCGAACGATCCACAGCTCGGAAAGCCTCGGATTTTCTGCTCTTATGACCGCAATGTGTTTCACAATGAATGGCTCCATCATTGTTAGATATTGCAGCACACATGAGTATGCTTCTTCTACTTGTGTGTATTACCTATCGATGAATGTTTTCCTACCCTTGCTGCCTTTCCCCGTCAACCTATCCTTATGACGACTTATAGGCAAACCAAGTGCACGTCTATCCTCTTCACGCAAGTAATCTTAACAAGCCTCAATGAATTTTTTAGCACAATATCTCTCTATCATGGATCCCTCGGGTTGAGCACGGTTGTGTACATAGCGGTTTAGAATAGACATGAATCGCTCGTACGGCCACATCTCATGCAAGTACATATGCCCGAGCCACCCAATCTGGTAAACCATACGCATCACCACTACTACAAAAATCTTTACCGTGGCGGTCAAAATGGATTAACGGAGGCGGTTTTTCCAACCGCCTCCGATGGAAGGTCACGGTAAATCAAAGTATTAACCGTGGTGTTTTTCTGCCCGCCACGGTTAATGAAATAAAAAAGAAAAAAAGAAAAAAATCTAGGAAGAGGCCCGCAGAGCCCATCCGGACCCGCTGAGCCCATCTGCCGCTGCTGCAGCCGCCGCCACGGGCGGATCCGGCCACCACGGCCGCAGATCCGGCGGCCACGGGCCGATCCAGCAACACAGCCCCGGATCCAGCGGCCACGAGCCACGAGGGAAGGAGGGAGGTGAGAACCCGCTGCCGGAGGGCCGTGGTTGGCTGCCACTGGCCAGGCCGCCGCGCAGGCCACGTGCGCTACTGGCCGGGCCGCCGCACCGGCCGCGTGCGCCCTGGCTGGCCGCCGTCGCCGCCGGGGGGGCCGCGCCACCGCCCGTGCCCGCGCTGTCAAGGGAGCCGCGCCGCCGGCGGGGGGAGGGGGGCCGCGCCGACGTAGGAAGGGCGCGCTGCGGCAGGGCTGCGCCCGCGCCGCCGCCGGTTGCTCCTCGCGCGCGGTCGGGCCGCCTCCTCTCGCGCGCCACCGGGTCAGATCCGCACGCCACTGGGCCACCTCCTCGCTCGCTGGCTGTGTAAGAGAGAGAAGGGAGGGAGTGAGGAGAGAGAGGGGGAGGGAAGGGAGGGTGCCTCGCCGCCCTATTGCTCGGGAGGGCCGCCGCCGGCGCCTGTGACTATGGGGGAGAGAGCCTAAGTGAGGATGAGAATGAATCGAGGATGAAACCCTAAGTGCTGTTTTTATACTCTGCCACGGCTATCGGGCTTCGATTGGGCCTGCTGGGCTTTGGCCTTTTTACCGTGGTGGTCAGGTTAAGAGTTCCGCCTCCGAAAATGGCTTGTTTTTTGGAAGCGGGTCTCTTATAATGTCCGCCTCGGTAAATAGATTTTAGGTGGCGGTTAAGTTACGGTCCACGATTGGGATCGCGCACGAAAAGGCTAAACACAGCCTTTTTCTTGTCCTCGGGACAGCGGGCTAGTCCCGTGCCTGTTTTTTTGAGTTGGGGTACACAATCTTCCTTGTGACTGCCAAACCAGATTTCCGTTTTTAGGGAGAAGGTGTAGTCTTTTTGAACGGTGGTATCGTCAAGAAGAACGAGGCCCGCCCCATTTCTGGGGCGGGGGGAAGGAGAAGTGGGACTGTGGGTCTCCTTTCATTTCATACAACCTGAGCGTTGATTCTGCTCGTGAGCGTAATGGTATAAGCCTGCCTGACTGTGAGACCTTAACCACCTCCGTTGATGGATTTTAGGACCGCCTCAGTTAATAAAAAAATAACCACCTCGGTTAATACCAGCATTAACCGAGGCGGTTTTCCTTTCTAACCGCTGCAGAAAATAAATTAGAAGTGCCTCGTAAAAGATTTTTTGTAGTAGTCATGAAGTGGGGCATTATATCAAAAAATGATGGTGGGAAGCACTGTTCGAGTTGGGCCATAGTCTCTACCAGGAATCCCTTCAAGTCACCTAATTCGTCCTCATGAATCTCCTTCCGACTAATTTGGTTAAAGAAGTAGCACATCCGGGTGATGACCATCCTCACGTACATGGGCTTAATGGCTCTTATAGCAATAGGAAAGGAACACTATTAACATCATATGGCAATCATGAGCATTGAAACCAATTAATGTCAAGTCCATCATGGAGACAAGTCTCCTGATTTTGGAAGAGAATCTCGTCGGCACTTTTAAGTCCCTTAGGCTTAACAACATTCCTCTTTTCTCATCAGGTGCTAAGTTGTAGCTGGCTGCAGGTAGTTTTTATCTTCCGTTACCCACTCTTGTGGATGAAGCTCCTGCCTACACTGCAAACTTACAAGGTCCTACCGTGACTTCAGTCCTTCCTTTGTCTTCGTCTTAATTTTCTGTATTATCCCAATGACGCTTGTGATAGAACCGAACAATTTATAAGAGCACAAGTACGGTGATAGTCGTCGAAACAGCTAAACAACCACACTTGAGCTCATATAAACTCGGTAGTCCGTGAAATCTCGAAGGATTTCAAACCAAATGGTAACACAACCAAGATCGTACATGGTTCAACAACATCCATTCATATTGCATAATTTCACAAGTATGGAGTACGCAGATAGATAATACATCATAGATTTGAAACTGAAGTAGCGGAAGTAAAGTAGTTTTAAAAACTAAGTCTAACACACCCATACTTATTTAAATACATTGCCATGTTCGGATCAAACTTCTACAAAGGCTAGATAACTAAACAGGAAGATAAAGCTGCCCACACTTCATTCTTCTTCCACGGCCGGGTAAAAGCAGTTCTTGCAGAACCCGAAATATACTTGACCATCTGCAACAAATTAGGATAAACCCTGAGTACTCAATTGTACTCCGCAAGACTTACCCGTCTTACCAAATAAAAGACTCTCAAGGAATATGCAAGGCTATTTACCCAACTTATTTTTGCATAAAAGCCATTTTTAGTTTAATCTCATGATTATATTCTAGCAAAGACTTTTAGTGATCATTATCCTTATATCTAGCTTAGCACCTAATTAATTCAAGCACTTGATTATTTCTAAGCAAACAATAATAGAACCATAGCAATTTTGGCCTTTCTTCTCGTAACCATAATCATCTTCAAGTTCTTGGTCTCTACGTTGAAAGAAGATCAGTCCAGTTTCTCACTATCCAGGAGAGATGGCGATTCAAATCGATTGCAATCCAGCTGGCGATAATGCCAATCACAAACCCATGACTTCCCCGTCGAGAAGCGTTAGGTCACTTTTGGTACTAGTCGGGCTTAATATCGCGGGTTTGGTGGAAGGTACGCATACTGGAGACTGACTAGTGGCCAGGTCGCTCAGGAATCCACCTGCCCTTGGTCTCATCTAGCTCCCGAATATCCTCCAAGATCCAATATGCCAACTTAGTGCACCAACTCTCGGCCCGACTAGAGCTACTCGGCTTCGCGGTCGAAACGACTTATCCGGCCAGGTAAGTGATAGCGTCTTTCAATCTCGACTGATGTCTAACAACGATGTGGTCCTATTCAGTTGGACGGGGAATAGGTACACAACCAAGACCTCCATGCCTTGTTGTTTCGCTATCATGCCCGCCCAACCACAATTTCTTTCTCAATCTCACATGGTTATTTCACGATACCAAATATAGCCAACCGTGCTTCTCACTTTCTATTTTGATGACCGGGATGACCATATCTACCGGTTCTAAACAAGGCTAAGAAGATAATACGATCCTGAACTCACTTAGGTGAAGGATATTTAATTGTTCAAGGATATTAGAAATGCATCAACGGTTTTTAATTCAATTCCTATACTTAATGCAACAAGCACTATACTCAAGTTCATTGATTATAAAATCAGAGGAATTAAGAATGCACCGGGGCTTACCTGGGATCAACACTACGTTAGTGTTTGTTAGAGAATACTCGCTTGGTGAACATTTCCCACCAAGGTGCTTGTCTGGTCCTTTCATCTTCATGATAGATCCACCAACATATCATCTTGTGGTCAGTTCCAACACCATTTCCTTCACGTTCGTCTGATCGTCATCTAGCGTACCTAGCATGATGTGCAACGATGCATATGTATGAATAAAAAGGAAAGAGAATGTATGACAAGGACAAAGTATAAAAGATATCTCAGGTATATTATCCTACCCTAATAAACACAAGATCTACACTAACAATCATGTCAATCATCAAACAAGGCACAAGCACATGCTCAGAATCTGGACAGCACCACAGCAAGTACATGTTTCAAGCATAACCAGAGCTATATACATCCAAAAGAGGTGATATTAGACTTTATGGAAACCTACTGAAATTGTCTATAACTTTGTTACTATCATCAAGACCTAATTCCCAGACTATCATAGTAGAAAACCACAAAGTAGTAGGTCTACTCAACAATGGGCAAAAAAGCTGACAGTAGCTTCAGAGAAGTATAACTGCAGTTCTATAAATTCCACAAGCATGATTCTTGACTTTTTATAAATAATATTAAATTGTCTAAACTTCTATATTCTCATCTTAAGATGATTCAATACATATAAAGATCAAACAACACAAAAAAGGCAGCACTGTCCAAACTTGGATAAATTCTGTCCTCACACTTGAAACAATCATAACTACAGATCTAGACCACCAAAAGGGATAATCCTAGACAATTTAGAAAGCCAATGAAATCTACTACAACTTCTCTATTATCATCAAGATGTGATTCAAAGCTAAATTGGTCAAACAAAGCAAACAATCAGATCGGGACAGAAAACAAGCAAAACCTGACAGCAGACTTGTAAATTCTATAACTCTAAAACTAACAGGCCTAAAATCACTAAATGCTAGGACAAGCAAGTAAATAAAGTTAACTACAACTTTTGTATAGAACACATTCACATTCAGCATCATTTTCATGGAGGAAACACCACAACAACAGAGACTATGCCTGCAGCCATTTTCAGCATATAAGCAAAACATGCTTTTCACTTAATTATCACCCCAGCACACATACGAATGAGCTATTTAGATAGCTCCAAACATCATTACATGACCATATAAGATTCATCTCAGACCAAAGCATATTAAGGCATCACAACAAACATATATGGATTCATTTGCCTGTAATTATTCACTAACTATTACATAAAAAGCCTATTATTTAATTATTTAAGTTATATGGTAAACATCTCAAATGGAGCTGATATTTTTACGAGACATAGTTAGTTTCGAATCATGACCAATGTACAAATTTCACATGCTCAGATATTATAAATTAATTATTACAAAATAAACAAATCTATAATGCAATAAAGCATTGGAGAGCAAGTTACACATGAAACCATTTATTTTCTGTAAGGACATAGCCATATTATTGTTTCTTAATTCACTAAATACTATATAAGGACAGTGGAGAACCATTTCCTATTTTTACACTTATATATTATTTATAATGCATTTAAATCTACTTATTAGGCACAAAAAAGATAAATCATTAACTCAGTCATACATGCACCATAAATCATGAAATTTTAACCAAACATCACACATCATACAGAGAGACTACATATAAATTTTTATGCTATTTGAAGTACTAGAGATCCAGATACAAAAATAACAAGCAATATAAGCACTTATTTCCTATTTATCAATATTAATATGAAACACCAATAAAACAGTAAACAACATACAAGTTTTATATTTCTATCAGCTAGTGAATTTCATGAGAAGACTAACAAAATTGTAATCACTATTTTTAGACTCTTATTTCTCAAGATATTGTTAAAAGCAAGTTATTAAGTTTCTTAAACCACTTTCAAATAATAATTTCTACAGCACACAATCACAAATAACATATCACATATTATGGATCTAACATGCAGAACACTTTACCAGGAATACAACAAAACTAGCTCACTAATTTAGGAGATCCCAAACTCTAGATATGAATTTTTAAACCTCAACAAGAAATCTGAGATGCATCAGTATGATATTGCTCTCTGGTGGGACCCACATGTCATAGATCTAGAGCTCCTTCTTCTTCGCTGGGATAGAAGAGAGAGAGCAGTCACCTTCCCGCGCTTAAACAAAGAAACAAAGAGAGGGAAGCAGGAAGAAACCGAATGGGCAAGGAGAGCAGTGGCTTTGATGGCTCGACCTGGCCGGCTATTGGCGGCGGTGTGGCCGGCTAGCTTCAGCTAGGGGCGACTGGCAAGGCTAGCAGAGGAGCCGACAGCAGCAGAGTGTTCCGTCGGCAGAAGCTCGGCCATGGCGGCGGCGCCTGCTCAGCTCACTGCGCGAGCTCAGAGAAGGAAAAGGTAGGGGAATGGACTGGGAGAGGACAAGGGTGAGCTCTGGAGAGGGCTCTCATGCTCCACATCACGAGTAGAGGCGGGAGACAGAGATAGAGAGGTGGCAGCCATGGGGAGTGGAGCTCTGGAGCATGCACTCCACGTGTCCCTGTTGGCGCAAATCAATGAGCACGTGGCATGTGCTGTCGGTACAATGTTGGGTCATCCTTTTCGGCCCATTCTGAGCCGAATTGGTTCATGTGCCATGAATAACAAATGTTCTCCAGCTAGAACTCTACGATTCCTATTAAGGTTACTTGGTCATTAGATGACTAGATTGGGAAATAATCAGCTCCGAACTTAACGCTGTCAAAAGGGCAAATGAAGATCGAGAGCTGATATCAACCTTGTCAAACGATGTTGGATTGGTCCCACATTTGGATATGTTGTGCTGCAATAGTCCTCTTCAACTTATATTTTGGGTCCAACTCAAATTGTTTAATAAAATCTTGGGAATGTGGCATGCCAAGGAAAACGGCATGCATTTCAGACTTAAAATAATTCTACGTGCTGAAATCAGACTTCTAATTCACCTTGGGTACTGTTTTTTAGGTACTTCGAAGCCGAATTATGACTTGGTCTAAAAATAACATTTGTTCTACTCCAAGGGATCTATAACTTTTATTTAAGGTCAAACTTCATATCTTACTTAGAAATAATATTTCCAGTCTGGTCAAAGTAACATTATTAGAGAGCTTAATTTGGATATTTGGGCTACTTGAAATATTTTCTTGACATTTACTCATCATGAAACTTTTATGACTTTTGTTGTAGAGTTCAACTAGAGTTGCTTGGTCAAGGTTTCAAGGTTTGGTTGACTTTGCATGCTCATCTTCACTTAATCAACAAATCCAAACAGGCACATGATTTGCTATTTCATGTGAATTATTGATTCGGATCTTTATGAGACTTTTCCAATAACCATGGTAAATGGAGATGAATGTGAGACAGTGATCAAGATCATTGATTAATATCACTTGGTTAGGTCCACACTCGCTGGTTAGCTTGTGACTAACACCTGGGGGGTTACAATGCCCTCAAACACATTCTTTTGGACATGTATGCCGTCGATGGAATGTGGCACGGCCAAATACGGCTAGTAAGGCAGGTACTTGAAGAAGATTGACATCTTCTTGAACGGGACGCCGTCAATCGGAGGCTTATCTCTCTTATTGAGCTTTTCCATCTTTTTTCTTCTTTCCATAAGCAACTCTGATGTTCTTCACCAAGTTATACACATACTGCCTAACCCGCCTCTCTGGCGCATACCCTGTCTCAATAGCACTGAAGTATCTCATCTTCTTTATTCGGTACCTGTGCCCTTCCACTAAGAAGCGTCGGTGACACATGTACACTATCTTCCTGGATCCCTCCAGGAACTGAGCTGCAGTATCAATCAAGCATACCGAGCATCCCATGAATCCTTTGATCTGCCCAGAAAGGGAAAACTGTCCTGGGTAGTCAGCGACGGTAACAAATATGATGGCTCTCAAAGTGAATGTACTCTTCGAAAGCCCATCCCACATTTCCACTCCATGCTTCCATAGTGTCTCCATTTCTTGCATCAACGGCTCGAGAAAACATCTATGTCGATGCCCGGTGCTTTAGGCCCTGATATCATAATGGTCAGCATCAAATACTTTCTCTTGTGACACAACCATGGAGGAAGGTTGTATATCGACAGGATAACTGGCCATGTGTTGTGTGTGCTGGTCCTGTCACCAAAAGGATTCATTCCATCAATGCTCAAAGTGAACCTTACGTTCCTCGGATCTTCTCCAAAGTCTGTGTACTTGTTATCGAAGTCCTTCCACTGTTGTGCATCAGATGGGTGACGTAGCACTCCATCATCTTTCTTGCGAGCATCCGAAGCCCACCATCGCATTAGCTCTGAGTCTCTTGGGTTTGAGAATAAACATCTCAAGCGATCAACCGGTGATAGGTACCACATAACCAATGCAGAGATTCGTCTTTGGTTATCATCTCCCGCTAAGGTGTTGTTTTCCTCCTCAATGTTATGAGAAGCGTAGTTTTTGTTTCCGCCCTTCTTTCTCTTCTTCCTACTGCCGTTACTTCTATCTTTGTCCTTAGTATAGTTGTCGTTCCTTTTGTATCAACTAGCACCGCAGGTTGGGCAATTGGTAAGGTCTTTGAATACCCCACGATATAGGATACAATGGTTTGGGCACGCATGTATTCTTTCCACACCCATTGTTAGTGGACTGATAAGCTTCTTTGCTTGATATGCGTTGGTGGGCACAAAGTTTGTTTTGGGAAGCACATCAGCTATTTTAGTCAACAGGTCATTGAAGCTCTTATCGGGCCAGCCATGTGTAGCCTTCATTATCAACATGTCCAGCACAAAATGCAGCTTCGACCATCTTCTCTCACAACCCATTTCCTCCGGGAATAGACGTTCTTTCCTTGCCTGCCGCACCGTCTCCAAGTTGTCTAGGCCTTGTTTCAATAGCAATTCTTGTCCGATGTTGCGCAGCATATCTTCCAGGTAGTCATCGGCTTTTTCTTCATCTTCGTCGTTGTGTTCACCATCATCCTTCCCATCCTCACTAGCACCACTGCATTATCTTGCAAGGTCATCGTCTGGTGTCCCATCATGCATGCTGCCATGGCCGCCATCGTCATCTTGCCTTAATAATTCTGGTACATCTAATGCTCCATTGTTCACTGCTGAGTCTTCTCTTTTTTTCTCACCATGATGATCCCAAATCTCGTAGTTCTCCATGAAACCCCTTCTTAACAAGTGCGATCTTATCATATATGGATCCTGGCATACTATACGGTTCCGATAGTCACAACACGGATAATAGATGTCCTTGGTCTGCTTAATCAAGGCATGTCTTTTAGCAACTTCAATGAAACCATTCACAGCTTGTATGTAGGAAACTTCATGTCTTTTTCCTCTGTACATCCATGACCGGTCCATATGTATACTCCTACAAACACAAATTGCTTGCGGTTAATAAATCAAACACCATGCATGCATGTCCCCATCTATGTCTCTACCCAATCTCATAGTGAAATTAAGAAATATATATGCAAAGTACTAAAAAGTGTTAAAAGGATGCCACAATCTTACCTCTCAAATCCAACTCCCTCAGGGGTTCAATGGCAGAATTCTCCCGCCTCTATTTTTTGCGATAATTCGCGCCCTCCAAGTGAGCTGAACAGCTTTGGTGAGCGTTGTCCCAAGGAGGAAGAAAGACTCAAAATATGGGAGCATTTTTAGGGACGATCCTTAAAAACCACCTGTAGAAATTGATATTTAGAGGCGGTTATCTTATGTCAACCGCCCCTGAAAATGGATCTTTAGAGACGGTTCTCTTAGGAGAACCGCCTCTGATTGTATCTACTTTTACAGGCGGTTGTCTTATGGCAACCGCCCCTGAAAATGGTTCTTTATTTAAGAGAACCGCCTCTGAGCGTATCTATTATCATAGGCGGTTTTCTTAATGGAACCACCCCTAAAAATAGGACCATCTGAGGCGGTTAAGCTAAGAGAACAGCCTCTGATGATGAATCTATTATCAGAGGCGGTTTTCTTAATGTAACCACCCCTGAAAATGGTTCATCAGAGGCGGTTATAAAGCTACAGTGCTCTCAGGCGCGGTTAGAGGCGGGTTGCTAAGTCACCTGCCTCTGATGAAAAATGGGGGCGTTGCTAAAAAAGATTTATGTACTAGTGCTACTGACGGGAGGTGGACTGTGTAAGACTCAACAAGGTTAGGTCACCTCGCGATCTACCACCGATCCGGACAGTATAGGGCATTTACGAGCAAATATAATCTAAGCACCACGCTTAAACTATAAATTACTACTTCAATCAAGGAGCTACCAAGACTAAAGCACTCAAAAGAATTGTAAACCTTAAGAACAATAATAGCAGCGTTACTCACTTGAATTAGAAGTTGAACTCCGAAGAAATCTTCAGAAACAAGCCTCAAAGAAGAACTTGAATCCATGGCTACAAGTCGTAGAGCAGTCACCGACAAGCCGGCAACTCCTCCAACTATCTCCAGCTCTTCTACCGCACCACTTCTAGAACAAGAATAGCCCTAATCTGGAGAGACTACAAGACTAATCTTTTACTTGATGCTTGGCTCAAGATCCTTCTTGGGTTTCTTCTCTATAGATATGTCGGTGGATTTTTGAAACCCTGGATTGATTTCTCTCTGGATCCTCTGAAACCCTGGGGGGTCTTGGGCTGTTTATACAGGTCGGTGGGATGAACCGTAGCCCTTGAATCAAACTGACTTCAACGGGTGGTGGAGATTGATCTTAAAAAAATGGGTCCACGTTGAAGTGGAGGCGGAGAAGAGTCACTGACAGGTCGGCCGACCTGGTCAGTGAGTCGGCCGACCCCCTCTCTCTGACATTCGGGCCTCGTTTTGTCAGGCGTGTCTCTGGTGTTCTCTAGAATATTCTTGATCTCCTGTCGCAGCGGAATTCGGTATTTTTCTCTGAGATGTGGATCCTTCTTGGTTCTTTTCCTGTATAGTCCCTGAAAACACAGATTCACCAAAACTCATGGAATTCTATCAGTTTAAACCCTATTCTAGGTGTTGGCTCTCTTTTATATCCCTTTTCATGATTGGTTGACGGGTAAAATCATACAATAACTACCGTCAACACTCTCTCTCTCTCTCCGACGCCCGGTCACCGCATCGCTCTCTCGCTCAGTCACACCGCTCTCTCCTCTGCCTAGCGATGACGTGGAGGCTTTAGACAGATCTAGGGTATGTCCTCCTCCTCATCTTCCCCATCATCATCATCATCATCATCGTCTCCCTCCTCTGATCCAGGGTTTCGACAAGCTCTACTATTTCCTTCTTAACTTTGGCATCCGTAGAAAAAGGAGGGCCATGGGAGATAGGCAAGCCAAATGGTGAGGCTGGTGGAGGATGGTTTAGGGCCCTAGCGATGGTGGTCGGGCTAGGTCAGGACATGGCAACTCTTTTTTTATTCAAGTTCAGGCTCTATGGCCTTCTCATTGCGAACTCATGCTCGACCACATCGCGAGCAACAAAGGTTTTTACAAACTCTGGGAGGGGGTTCGTCCAAACATGGTACTCACCCGGGTCCCAACTCAAGACAAGCCTGGCTAAATTATGAGCAACAGAGTTACAAGAACGGGGAATAGACATAACACCATTGCATACAAATTGATCTCTCAAGAGCTCTCGAGTGTCACTAACCAGCATACCACAGGCCGCCAAATCCATCCTGTTTGATTCCAAGGCTTGCTTCAGTATCACCGAGTCAGTCTCCACTTGCACTCTTGATATTCCCAGCTTCGAAGCTTCTTGTAATGCCTTGGCACATGCTGCAGCTTCCGCCATAATTGCATCTGGGATTAATCCCAAGCTTCCAGCTCCTGCGACAATTGCCTTGCCTTCGTGGTCATGGATTACGAAACCCCAGCTTCCCTGTAGCGTATCCGGCAAGAAGGAGCCATCCACGTTTATCTTCAGGTCACCAGCCGGTGGAGCAGTCCACCGAGCAGCTGCAGTCCTTCTCACCTGCACCGTCCTCCCTGTGTCCAACTCGCTCATCATTCTTAGTACATCACCAGCTGCCTCCTCACCTGTTCTTGATGGTTTCCCCTTATTTGCATTATTCCTATTGTTCTATCAGTTCCACAGTAAGACTACAACCTTCAGTCGATCATTTTCCTCTAGAGATAAAACTTCTGACACCACCTCCCAAGCTGTTTCTTTCATCAGGAGGCGCTGGTGTATTTGTTGCATAGATAAGGAAGCCCAACACCTTTTCACCTGTTTGCATTTAAGAAAGCAATGGCCCCCATCTTCATCGAACCTGTAACATATAGGGCATATGGTGTCTAGTTGCACACCTCTTCTTTTGATATTCATCCTTATCGCTGGCTGTTGCGCGCTAGGCACCACAAAAAATGTCTCATCTTGGGCGGGCAAGGTAGCTTCCATAATTTCTTCTAGAGCACCTTCGACTGATTATCAGCACTTGCCTTGTTACTCCTTTCTCCTTTCTGCCGGACCTTGGCGCGATGCTTTTCATCATCAAGCACATGGTAAGCGGACTTCACCAAGAAAACCCCTTTCTTATCATAGTGCCAGGCAATTATATCCTCGTGACCTGGGTTAGTTGGAGTGGCCAAGATATGGCGTGCATCATCTTCCCAGAATATATCCCATCCCAAGAACCTGAAATGGGATCGATCAACTCTGCAACCCGCATAATAAGGGTGCGGCCTCTTGGTGTAACCGGACGCCTAGTGACACCATTTGCAATCTAGGGATCATCCCAAACCCGAATTTGATTACCATCTCCTATACGCCAAATCAGTCCTTTCTGAAGGGCACGAATCCCTCTAATGATGCTGCGCCAAGTGTAAGATATACCTGGCCCTTCTCTTGAGTTCAATAAGGACCCATCAACTCCATACTTTGCTATTAGTACTTGGACACATAGTGAATCTGGATTTTGCAAAATTCTCCACCCTTGTCAAGCGAGCATGGCAAGATTAAACAGATGGAGGTCCCTATAGCCAAGTCCTCCTTCTTCTTTCCTTCTACAAATCTCTTCCCATGAGACCCAATGCATCTTATTTTCTTAATCTTGTTGTGCCCACCAGTATCTGCATATCATCTTGCTAATTTCATCACAAACTTTTTGTGAGACCAAAGTAGGACATCGCATAGGAAGGGATTGCTTGTGCCACTGCCTTTATTAAGACCTCCTTCCCTGCCTTGGATAACAGTTTTCCATCCAGCCTTGAATACGCTTCCAAACCCTCTCCTTAAAATAGGTAAAAATGCTGGCTTTAGATTTCCCCAAATAAACTGGCAGACCCAAATACTTCGAACTAGGCTGCTTCCTGTGATAGTTCTAGCGCTTCCATGAAGCTTCTCCTTTCTGGTGCCTTTGCATTTCTACTAAAATTGATTGAAGATTTCTCCCTGTTTATTTTCTGCCCCGAGCATTCCTCATAAACTTGTAGCACATGTTTGAGATGTCCTACATTCTCATCATTAGCTTTTAAGAGAAGCAAAGAATCATCCGCAAACAAGAGATGAGTTATACTTGGCGCCCCTGTACAAATGGAAACCCCCTGAATTTTGACATTTTCCTCCGCATCATTCAGCAAGGCTGTAAATCCTTCCGCGCACAACAAAAAGAGGTATAGTGAGATTGGATCACCCTGTCTCAAACCCCTCTCATGAAAACCCATTCTCCTCATCATCTTCTCTATAAATGACCACTCCACCCGGTCATAGGCCTTGCTCATATCAAGTTTCAACGCTGCATAAGCATCTCCACCACTTCTCCGGTTTTGCATAAAATGATTCATCTCATAAGCAATAAGGATATTATCTGTGATCAGCCAGCCGGGGACAAACGCACTCTGATTGTGTGAAATGATATGCGGTAGTATGGTCTTAAGGCGGTTGGAAAGTACCTTCGATGCAATCTTGTAAACCACATTACAGAGGCTGATTGGTCTTAGGTCCTTCAACCTCTCCGGGTGTTGTACCTTAGGGATCAGCACCACCACAGTTTCATTCCACGATGTTGGCATCGACCCACCATTGAGAAAATTCTTCACCTCCTTTGTGACATCATGCCCAACAATATCCCAGTAGGTTTTGTAAAAAATGGCCAGCATTCCATCACTGCCAGGGGCTTTCAGATTCCCGATACTATCCAATGCTGCCTTTATTTCATCATCAGAGAAGGGTTTGGTGAGGATATCATTCAATGCTTCGGTAACACGTGGTGAGACGCAATGAAGCAGCTCATCCGTGTTGCCCCCTGCATTTGTAGAAAAAAGGTCAGCATAAAAATGTGACAGAACCGCCTTAATCATAGGGCCCACGTGCCCCGTCATCGTCCCTAAGGACCATTGACTAGTCGCACGAGTTCCCTTTGACTTAGGTGGCCCGTCGGGACTAACCCTAATTTCCCCGAGGATCTCATTGTAAGACCTTGCAAGTATTACAACAGTTTACACAAATAATTTGAATCAGAGTAAAGAGTGCAGAAGTATTATTAAACATAGATTACAATTACATTATCCCAAACCAGAGTTTCGCAGTGGAGTAACTGTATACAACTAAACACCCTGCCCAAGGGTTTCATTATATACACATCTTCATCCATGCACGATCCGTCGTAGAACTGTTTACTCAACTTACCTGCAACAGGGGGTTAATAAACCCTGAGTACATGGGGTACTCCGCAAGACTTACCCGACTAGAGGTGTAAAATTAGACTCAGGAATGCAGGCTGAGGGGAGTCAAGGTAAGGCTTGAGCAAGAGTCAGAGTATTTTGCAGAAAAGCATTTCTAACCTATTTCATTATTTGATCTCAATATTATTTTATTCATATACATAATTCCAATATCAATTCTCATATATCATGTACTTTCAAAATCATATTCATTCTCAAAAACACCTAGTTCCGAACCACTCTTCGCTGTAGGGGTGAGGATCATGTCTCCATTAACCGAGGAGCAACGTCGATTCGAATCCAGAAGTACCCAGCTGGGGATCCCTATCCACACTGCATATGTAGCACTTAAGCTTGCATATGCCAACCCCGCCTACCACGGCTTTTCATACCCCGGAACTGGTCCTGCGCCACCCGAGAGCACAGTACCCCTCTAGTCTCCAGGCACGACGGTCACGAGGGTACACGCTACTCTCGCCATCTCTCCACTCCCAGTGCGTGGTTGTCGGTTCCAGCAGTAGAGCCACCGGAGTCAGAGGCTTTCCGTAGTATGTGGCTAGTTGCAAAGTCATGATCACAGCAGGCCGACAACGAATGGTCCCTAAATATTTTTCCGTTGGACACCATGCATTGGGACTCCAACCCAAGTACACTGGTGACCACCCGGTTTTCGCATCCCTTTTCCGATGGCGAGGATCATTGGGACTCCAACCCAAATAGATGGTCAACCAAACGGAAAACCCATCCACGTTGATGATAATGGACTGGCCAAGTACACCATCACCAAACGAGGACAATACCAATCCCATAAAATGATTCATTTGTTTCATATCATCACAGTTTTCAAAATAGCATTTTTGCAACTCTATCATTTAGCATGACTAAGCATTTTTCAATACTTTAAATAAATCAGGGTCTCAGGTATAATATGTGGTCAAGGAAAGGTAATGCATCAATAGGTTATCACTCAACTCCTATTAACCTAATGTAGTAGATTAACTCAAGTGATAAATATTTTTAAATAACAAGGAGGGGCTAAATGCACCGGGGCTTGCCTGTTGCTTGAAGTAGACAGAACCTTGAAGTCAATCACCGAGAAGGATCCACGTCCACCGAGTGAAGACCTTACTCGGGACACGCTTCAGATAATAATTCCCGTGCGTTCACTACACGAAATGATAATGCAACACTTAATATGATGATATGTATGCCATGATGCAGGAGATGCACAAAATCACTGATCGATAGTAAGTAAACTTAATTTGAAAGTTGAGTATAACTTTCCTTCACGATAAAGTTGTAAGTCAACAAAACTAATTACTTTGCGTATTAACTGTTTTGGTTTATTGACTATTTTAATGGTCGTTGAAAGTTGAAATAGCTCTCCTATAATAATGACTAGTACTCACTTCAATGATTCATAAAAATCCTATTATCATATGTGTATAACATAAGTTAATAATATTTCTTAATTAATGATTTATCTATATTACTTGAAGTATTATTTAAGCATCTTAATCAACAAGATTATTATGAACTAAAAACACTAGCAAGGCACCTGTCACAGAACCGACCAATTTATACGAGCACAAGTACAACGATCGCATTTTCGCCGCAATCCAGTCGCACTTGAGCCAATATAAACCCGGTAGTCCGGAAACCTCGAAGGATTTCAAACATTTCATACCCCAAGGATCATTCATTCAGCAATACCCTATCACATGACACATAAGTTCGCAACCGAATTTAAACATCAGAGTACAACATAGTCTTTTACACAAATAGGGTAGTAGCGGAAGTCAACATAGTTTTACACCACAGAGTTCGAATACGAGTACCATCACATGACCCCGTCACAGCATTCTTACAACAACTAAAGATAGATAATGACCCCGCCCTCGGGTCTAGTCATCTTCGCCCGCAGGGGTGAAGCAGTTCCTGCAATACGCGTAGAAAACTACACCATCTGCAACAATGGGAATAAAACCCTGAGTACTCAATTGTACTCAGCTAGACTTACCCGACAGGGAGTAAATAAAAAGACTCTCAAGGATATGCAAGGCTTATTTGGTGGAGCTCAGAGGGTAGCATCATTTTTGCATCAAAGCATTACTACAGTAGAACCTCAACTTATTCATTTTAATTGTGATAAGCTTCGATTTCAGTTAAACTATTTACTAGGATTAGCCACTATACTAAGCATTCACTGAATATTGTAGCAATCAATAAAACCATATGATTTCCGATATCCACAGATATCAACCTCATCTCACCATAATCATTATGTTCAAGTTATTAGCCTCTACCTCACCAGAAGATCAGTTCAGTTTCTCACTAACCAGGAGAGATGGCGATTCGAATCGATTGTACCAGCTGGCAAATATGCCAATCACAAACCCTGTCAGCCGAGCCACTGGCTTCTTGGGCCACCGTTAAATCTTTCTGAGACATAATATGTATCGCGGGCTTGGAGGGGTCCATATTCTCAGAGACAAACCCACTTCCAGGATGCATCAGGTCCCTGACCTGCCCTTGGTAAGATGGTGTCTCCGCACATCCTTCCTACCTCCAGAATATGTCTGCCTTATCACGCCCAATTCCCGGCTCAGAAAGAAATACTCGGCTTCGCGGTCAGAACGACTTATCTGGCCAGCTATGTGACGACGTCTTTCAATCTCAACTGATGTCTGGTGGCCTCAGTCCTAGTCGGCCGCAAGCAGCACCGAAGACGGCATGACCTCAACCATGTCATGCGGCTCCCCGCTACCTAGCCTTGATTCTCTCATTAGACACTGTGGCATGGTGGCACATATAGTCCATCATGTGGAATCCAACCCCATCATCATTAGTAACCACCTATGCTCGCGAAGGACAGGAAATCCCTCGACTTCTACCGGTCTAAGCATGGCTAAGCATAAGATCGAACCCATCCCCTTGTCTAGTAATAACTTCAGGATCAAGTATAAGTGGACAAGGAATAAATGCAGCAACGGTATCATATCAACTCCTATACTTAAGTGCACAATCATACGATTTAATAAAGACCAGTGTATTTGTAAAAAGAGTAGGTGGAGACTTAGGGATGCTCCGGGGCTTGCCTTTCACAAAGTTAGCGGGTTGGTGATCCGGGCACTCCGGAAGTTCAGCCTCTTCTTCTTGTCCTTCGGAAACCTCGGGCACTTCAATCTCCGGCGGAACTCCCTCCTCCGGTGGATCGAATTGCAACAGTGTCACTCCTCCCGGCGATCCTGTATGCATGATATGCATATATGAGAACTGAGAATGCACATGAAATGCAAGATAGAGATGCACGAATTAACCCATGATATGCAATCAGTTTAACAATCCACACTCATTTATTTCTTTCCTAGACAACCAACTCATACTCACCCTTCTTAAGCAAAGCATAGAATAATTTCTCGTCCCGGGTGAGAGGTCTACAACCTGCACTTAATAATTAACATGCATCAACTAACCTACCACAACCAAAAGATATTTGCTTAGAAACAATTAAATAAACCCTAGCCTATAACTGGACCTACTGCTTACTGTGACCAGAAAAATCCATAGAAATTACAGTAGCTATTACACATCCAGATTAGCCTACTGACAAAATTTCAAGTCATTTGGACAAGTATAACAGTCTACACAAAAATAACAAGCAACCAGCCTTTTAAGCAATGGAAAATACTTAACACAGTGAAAAGTATCAAACACAGATTTCCTAATTTTCATAGCTTTTTCCAACATAACATAGCCCAGGAAAAATATTCATGTCCATAACCTTAACACATTAAGCATGGTGATTTTTGCAAGATTAAAACATAAAAGGCATATTATACTAGACATCATATAAATAACAGTGAAACACCAGCAAACATATTTTTCATAGATTCTACTTCCCTAAACAAGATGAATGCAAGTGGAATCACATTTTTAGCACATTCCTACAATTACTTATGCATTTATCAAGTTTACAAGCAATTAACAATTTAATTATAACTACACATAAAAAGTATTCAAAAAGTACATTTTATATTTTTCCTTGATAGAGCTCAGAAATACAAACACAACAAAATTTGGTTCACCCCCATTGGACATTCCTAGCTTCATATATGAATTTTGGAAGGTTTTACACATTTTCTGGAAATTCATTTTATAAAATCAAAAACCTAAACCCGATAGAACTGCTACGTGCACCCGGCTCAGCAAACCAGAGGCGCACCTGAACGGCTGACTCGCGGGCCCCGGGGTCGACCCGACCCCACGCGTCAGAGAGAGGAAACAGAGCCGCCGGCGCTGACCGGCGAGAGCTCGCCGACGGCGAGGTCTCCGGCGACGCCGAGGCTACCTACCGACTCGCGGCAACGAGACGAACCCGATGGACCAACTGCCGAGGGTCGTACTCCACCGGAGCGAGCTCGACGGCGGCAATGGCGGACGGCGGTGGTCCGGCGAACTTGCGCCGGCCGATTCCGGCCGTTGCTCGCGCGGCTCGGCCTCGTTCCGTGTTCCTGCAACCCTAGCGGACCTGTGCGCGCGACTAATCGAACTATTGCGCACGGAAACTCACTGACCGCGCTCGCATGGCGGCACGGTGGCGAGCGGTTTCACGGCGAACTCGGGTTCCGGCGAAACCACGGCGAGGTAGATCTAACCGACGGTGTGGAAAGGATCTACGGCTAACGGAGACTCTTAGACGAGCAAAAGAGAGGGAAGCCGACCCCGGCATCGCCCTCGTCACGGCGACCCGAGAGCTCGGCGGCGCTCCGGCAATGGCGGACGGCGAGAAGCTCGCTGGAGCTGTACCTTAGGTCGTCTGAGGTCGGCAACGGGTCGGAAACGAAGAGCAGAGCAAGCCGCAGCTGCGCCGAGGGTGGCGCGGTCGGAGACGGCTCGGTGGCGGCGGATTTCACCGCGGCGGTCGCGGCGGAAATGGCGACGGCGGAAATGGCGACGGCGGAGGGGAAAGAGGAGAGCAGCGAGCGAACAGAGGGCGAGAGAGCAGGGAGAGTGAGGGCGAGCGTGCGGGAGACAGCATTGCGTGTTCCCCTTTGTAAGCCGACCGCGCGGCAGCAACGACGGCGTACGGCGCCATCTGGCGGCCGAGGCCTGACGCGGTCGCGCGATTCGCTCGCGATTCGCCCGAGGGTCGAACTGAATCGGCTCCGATTCAGTTTCCGCGGACCCGACTGAAACTCGATTTTCGTCGATCTACAACTCGCGATCCAGAGCGTTTCAGCGAAAACTTCACTAATATGAGTTGAAGAGCTATATGAGTAGATCATTTCATATTAAGACACTTTACTCTAGTTCGGCCTGCATTGAGAGATACAAGTCGATGAACAGGGGTACACCGAAACTGAAAACCGGTTTAGACTTAGGAAAATTTGAAAACTTCCAAAACAGCTCCAAATCTGCACTAATTCAACTTTTTGACCTTCTTCCACTCATTTTCATGAGTTGACCCAAAAATAAAGTTTGTTGCTTATAAAATTCTACACAACTTTGATTAAGAGTGCACTGACATGCAGAATCTTTAAAATGCCCTTCTTGTTTGGTCAAACAGAATAGCTTTTAAAGGGCTCTCTAGTCAACTATGAGCTAGAGGGGTATTTTTGGGGATTTCACCAACATGAACATTGTTCCAAATGTTATCCTAAACATGTATAAAGCATTTAGAACCGTAAACAAGCATCACATTTGCATGACAACACATTTTGCATAATATGGACATATAAACAAACATATAGCAATAAAAGGGAATCAAATCAAATGCAATGATAATAATGCATGAAATGACATGATCTATGCTTGATGACATGCAAATGCAAGTGTGAAAATAGTAACTAACACTAGGGTGTTATAGCCCTCCCCCCTTAAAAGAATCTCGTCCCCGAGATTAGAGTTAAATACCATTGTTTAAAGAAAGACGGATAGACTTCCTTGAGGTAATCTTCTCGCTCCCAAGTCGCATCCCAATAACTTTGGTTGTTCCACACCACCTTATAGAACTTGATCACTCGGCTACGGGTGATTCTTTCTTTGTAATCTATTACTTCAATAGGCTTTTCTTCATAGGTCAAATCTGATTTCAACTTGATATCACCAAAATCCACTTGCTCTTCCGGTACTCGTAAACATTTCTTGAGTTGAGATACATGAAACACATTGAAGATAGTGGACATGTGTGGTGGCAACCGTAACTTGTATGCTACCTTCCCACTTCTTTCCAGAATTTGAAAAGGACCTACAAACCTTGGAGCTAACTTTCGTTTCACTCCGAAGCGTTGCACGCCTTTCATGGGTGACACTTTCAAGTATACATAGTCACCCACTTCAAATTCCAATGGCCTTCTTCGCTTGTCCGCATAGCTCTTTTGACGAGTCTGAGCGGCTTTGAGATGTGTTTGAATGGTATGCACTCTCTCTTCGGCTTCTTTCACAAAGTCAATCCCGTAATATCTCCTTTCGCCTGATTCAACCCAATTGAGAGGAGTTCTACATTTGCGCCCATACAAAGCTTCGAAAGGAGCCATTTGAATACTATCTTGATAGCTATTGTTGTATGAGAACTCGGCCAAAGGCAACCATTCTTCCCACGAACCTTTAGACGATAGAACACAAGCTCTCAACATATCTTCAAGAATTTGATTTACCCTTTCGGTTTGACCAGAAGTTTGAGGATGATAAGCTGAGCTGCGAACCAAATTGGTTCCCAAACACTTGTGTAGATGCTCCCAGAAGCGTGCAATAAATTGCGGGCCTCTGTCGGAAACTATCGTCCTCGGCACACCATGTAACCGAAGTATCTGAGCAAAGTAGAGCTGTGCCAACTGATGAGGACGATCCGTAGTTCGAACTGGTAAGAAATGTGCAATCTTAGTCAATCGATCTACGATCACCCAAATAGAATCGTGGCCTTTTTGCGTTAGAGGTAACCCAGATATGAAATCCATGGTTATCTCATCCCATTTCCAACCTGGAAAGGGTAAGGGTTGCAATAGTCCTGCTGGCTTAAGATGAATAGCCTTCACGCGACAACAGGTATCACACCTGGCCACATAGGCTGCAATTTCCTTCTTCATTTTGGTCCACCAGAACCTAGGTTTCAAGTCTTGATACATCTTACTACTACCAGGATGGATAGACAACTTGGACAAATGAGCCTCATCCAAAATCCGATTCCTCAACTCACGGTCTTTCGGTACTACCAATCGATCCTTGAACCACAATATACCTTTTTCATCTATTCGGAAATGAAGCATTTCTTGTTCTTTCATCTTCCTCTTGATATGATATATGCCGGGATCTGTTTTCTGACCTTCAATAATCTTGCTTTCCAAAGTACAACTGAGAGTAATATTATTCAACACCACTGGATGCACAAGATTGAACCCGTCTGCTAACAAAGGCTGCAATACATTGCAATGAGACTTTCGGCTCAAGGCATCGGCTACGACATTGGCCTTGCCCGGATGATAGTGTACTTCTAGATCATAGTCTTTGATCAACTCCAACCACCTTCTTTGCCTCATGTTCAACTCAGGCTGAGTGAAAATGTACTTGAGACTCTTGTGATCGGAATAGATATGACATTTGTGACCCATCAAATAGTGGCGCCAAATCTTCAATGCATGAACTACAGCGGCAAGTTCCAAATCATGAGTAGGATAGTTTTGCTCATGTTTTCTCAGTTGACGCGAGGCATAAGCAATGACTCGGCCTTCTTGCATGAGAACACATCCTAACCCAGTGCCACAAGCATCGCAGTACACATCAAAAGGCCTTTCAATATCAGGTTGTGCAAGAACTGGAGCAGTGGTCAACAACGTTTGCAAGGTGCGAAAAGCTGTTTCACACTCCCCACTCCACACAAACTTGGTGTCTTTGTGCAATAGCTTGGTCATAGGTTTAACTATTTTAGAGAAATCCTAAATAAAGCGGCGATAATACCCAGCTAATCCCAAAAAGCTACGAACCTCAGACACATTTGTTGGTGACTGCCAATCCAACACCTGCTGAACTTTTGACGGATCTACAGAAATACCTTCAGCAGATAAGATATGGCCCAGAAAAGGTACCTTAGTCAACCAAAATTCACACTTGTTGAACTTAGCATACAGCTTATGCTCCCTGAGTCTAGTCAAGACTATCCTCAAGTGCTCGGCATGATCCTCCATGCTCTCAGAGTACACCATAATATCGTCAATAAAGACTACCACGAACTTATCCAACTCAGGCATGAATACCGAATTCATTAGATACATGAAATGTGCAGGAGCATTGGTTAATCCAAAAGACATAACCAAATACTCATACAAGCCATACCGAGTGGAGAAAGCCGTCTTGGGAATATCTTGTGGTCTGATCTTAATTTGGTGATACCCAGATCTCAGATCAATCTTGGAGAAAACCTTGGCCTTGGACAATTGATCAAACAAGATATCAATACGAGGTAGAGGATACTTGTTCTTAATTGTCACAGCATTTAGTGGCCTATAGTCCACACACATACGTAAAGTTTCATCCTTCTTCTTAACAAAGATGGCAGGACAGCCCCACGGAGAGGAACTAGGGCGAATGAACCCTTTGTCCAATAACTCCTGGAGTTGTTTCTTGAGTTCAGCTAATTCATGAGGAGGCATTCTATATGGCCTTCGAGAAATAGGCGCCGTACCGGGAATAAGTTCTATTGCAAACTCCACATCTTCATGTTCGTTCCCACCACCACTGGTTGACCCATGACGACGGGTATGAGGTGCCATCTGTATCAACACGCAACAACCATTGTTAAATGTCAGTTATGTCAAAGATAACCGAAAGATTATGCCCAAAAGATATCAATGATCATTTTTGATAACCAACAAACGGCACAATAATTCAATAATCATCACACAACCGCACAATAACAAGGCGCAACCAAAAAGGGTTTCCAAGCTGCATGAGTTACCAGTACTTAATTAAAAGTTTGATGGTTCCAGCCCTGAACACACAGGGTTCTCTCATTACAATTCAGGTTCTACCCATTACATGACATTAAAGGTTTTCCCAATACAAAAGGGTGCCGATCATGGCAAGATCACTAGAAAAAGCCTAGTCATCGTGGTCACTGTCCACGCCGGACACGTTCCCACCATGGTCATCACTCTCGTCAATAGGCACGATCTCCTCGGGGTCTTCTTCCTCTTCTTCCTCACTTGCTTCACCATCATCAGCTGCAATGAAGATCTCAGGAGCAAACTCCGCTGCACCCGGAGGATGAAACGGATCAGCACGGTTGTTCAGACGATGAACATCCTGCTGCAACTCCCAAACTTGCTGCTGACTAGCACGCAACTCTTGCAGAAACTCATTGCGCTGACGTGTCAAACTCATATTACGATTGTCAAGCTGGCGGCGAAGATCTGCATTCTCCCTCTCAAGCACCTCGACACGGCGATCAGCTGCCAACAAGGCGCCAGTGCATCGTAACAACTCATTGCGACAGGCAGTGAGAGCTACCACCAAGTCATCTGAGCTACGACGAGCCATACGTGCCCACTCTTCAGCTTCTAACTTCTTCTCCACAGCATCATGCAGGGCTTCAATGCACTTCATCCAACCATCCCTAGTGAAATAATGCATCCTCAGGACAGCAAACATAGCACTCATAGAAGCACCCGTGCTATGAGCACGCTCGTCCCTGCCTCGCTCTAAAGAAGCTTGGCTAGACTGAGCCCACTCACCCTGAGAAGCATCCACCCTGGGAAAAATATTTGCTGGCCCCAAATCAGCTCTCTTGTTGAACCGGCTGCAAATATCCGTCAACACCTCAAAAGCTGCAAGCTGCGCACCATCCCATGGCGTCCTCATGTCAACTTCCACCTTTATTCCTGGAAACGGCCAACCCCTTTCAAGCACAGGGATAGTCACCCAAACATCAAACCAAGGCTGCACCATGGTTTGCGCTGGCTTCCAGAAATACAGTGGTGGCTCTGCATATCCCACCGACTGCAACAACCTCCATAGCACAGTGGGTGTGCCAAACTGCTCCAGAAACTGACCACTCTGCGGCTCACCTTCAGCTGCCATCTGGTACATTACAACATCTTTCAGCATTTAGAATAAGATAGGACAGCACAAATTTTACCATAGGGAAGGAAATAGTACAAATAGTTTAAATTAATTTCATGATCATGATGCATGCACGTGCCAACGACCTCACACATAATATATTTTAACTAACGTTATAGTCGGTGGCATACCACGTGCTCTCATATACGTAACTAACCGTACTATACGTTTTGCGTGGTTAGTGTACCTGCAGAAGATTCATTTCAGCCCAATCCCAATGTATGCAGGGCAACAAGAAGCACTTTTTGCCGGAAATGTTCCCATGAACATTTGCGACCCCAAAATTAATTACTCCACCTTACTTCCATAAGTACACATATGGATAACATGTACTCACTTCAGTAATCATACACTCACCATCGATCGATGGTTGTTCGATCTTACACTCACATCTCACCTTACCTTAGGCGACGTGGTACATTGACCCCTAAGAAGCAATAAGAAACCGACAGTTCATAATTATCCGCACGATAAAACCAAATGAACCACAAATAGAAATATGATGCAATTTCCCCCAAGTCAGTACTTACATAAGCCACCTAATTACCACATATACATAGGGCTATAGGACTTGGTCATTGGTACTCATAAGTTTTGCAAACACTTGGTTTAAATCACCTATACACACTATCAGTTGGCAATTAGTTTGTAAAACTCAAAACTCTTTTAGTTTTTAAATAGTCAAGTGACGGTATATGCTGAATTATGCTCTGGTATCAGCTGTCACAGAACCGACCAATTTATACGAGCACAAGTACAACGATCGCATTTTCGCCGCAATCCAGTTGCACTTGAGCCAATATAAACCCGGTAGTCTGGAAATCTCGAAGGATTTCAAACATTTCATACCCCAAGGATCATTCATTCAGCAATACCCTATCACATGACACATAAGTTCGCAACCGAATTTAAACATCAGAGTACAACATAGTCTTTTACACAAATAGGGTAGTAGCGGAAGTCAACATAGTTTTACACCACAGAGTTCGAATACGAGTACCATCACATGACCCCGTCACAGCATTCTTACAACAACTAAAGATAGATAATGACCCCGCCCTCGGGTCTAGTCTTCTTCGCCCGCAGGGGTGAAGCAGTTCCTGCAATACGCGTAGAAAACTACACCATCTGCAACAATGGGAATAAAACCCTGAGTACTCAATTGTACTCAGCTAGACTTACCCGACAGGGAGTAAATAAAAAGACTCTCAAGGATATGCAAGGCTTATTTGGTGGAGCTCAGAGGGTAGCATCATTTTTGCATCAAAGCATTACTACAGTAGAACCTCAACTTATTCATTTTAATTGTGATAAGCTTCGATTTCAGTTAAACTATTTAGTAGGATTAGCCACTATACTAAGCATTCACTGAATATTGTAGCAATCAATAAAACCATATGATTTCCGATATCCACAGATATCAACCTCATCTCACCATAATCATTATGTTCAAGTTATTAGCCTCTACCTCACCAGAAGATCAGTTCAGTTTCTCACTAACTAGGAGAGATGGCGATTCGAATCGATTGTACCAGCTGGCAAATATGCCAATCACAAACCCTGTCAGCCGAGCCACTGGCTTCTTGGGCCACCGTTAAATCTTTCTGAGACATAATATGTATCGCGGGCTTGGAGGGGTCCATATTCTCAGAGACAAACCCACTTCCAGGATGCATCAGGTCCCTGACCTGCCCTTGGTAAGATGGTGTCTCCGCACATCCTTCCTACCTCCAGAATATGTCTGCCTTATCACGCCCAATTCCCGGCTCAGAAAGAAATACTCGGCTTCGCGGTCAGAACGACTTATCTGGCCAGCTATGTGACGACGTCTTTCAATCTCAACTGATGTCTGGTGGCCTCAGTCCTAGTCGGCCGCAAGCAGCACCGAAGACGGCATGACCTCAACCATGTCATGCGGCTCCCCGCTACCTAGCCTTGATTCTCTCATTAGACACTGTGGCATGGTGGCACATATAGTCCATCATGTGGAATCCAACCCCATCATCATTAGTAACCACCTATGCTCGCGAAGGACAGGAAATCCCTCGACTTCTACCGGTCTAAGCATGGCTAAGCATAAGATCGAACCCATCCCCTTGTCTAGTAATAACTTCAGGATCAAGTATAAGTGGACAAGGAATAAATGCAGCAACGGTATCATATCAACTCCTATACTTAAGTGCACAATCATACGATTTAATAAAGACCAGTGTATTTGTAAAAAGAGTAGGTGGAGACTTAGGGATGCTCCGGGGCTTGCCTTTCACAAAGTTAGCGGGTTGGTGATCCGGGCACTCCGGAAGTTCAGCCTCTTCTTCTTGTCCTTCGGAAACCTCGGGCACTTCAATCTCCGGCGGAACTCCCTCCTCCGGTGGATCGAATTGCAACAGTGTCACTCCTCCCGGCGATCCTGTATGCATGATATGCATATATGAGAACTGAGAATGCACATGAAATGCAAGATAGAGATGCACGAATTAACCCATGATATGCAATCAGTTTAACAATCCACACTCATTTATTTCTTTCCTAGACAACCAACTCATACTCACCCTTCTTAAGCAAAGCATAGAACAATTTCTCGTCCCGGGTGAGAGGTCTACAACCTGCACTTAATAATTAACATGCATCAACTAACCTACCACAACCAAAAGATATTTGCTTAGAAACAATTAAATAAACCCTAGCCTATAACTGGACCTACTGCTTACTGTGACTAGAAAAATCCATAGAAATTACAGTAGCTATTACACATCCAGATTAGCCTACTGACAAAATTTCAAGTCATTTGGACAAGTATAACAGTCTACACAAAAATAACAAGCAACCAGCCTTTTAAGCAATGGAAAATACTTAACACAGTGAAAAGTATCAAACACAGATTTCCTAATTTTCATAGCTTCTTTCCAACATAACATAGCCCAGGAAAAATATTCATGTCCATAACCTTAACACATTAAGCATGGTGATTTTTGCAAGATTAAAACATAAAAGGCACATTATACTAGACATCATATAAATAACAGTGAAACACCAGCAAACATATTTTTCATAGATTCTACTTCCCTAAACAAGATGAATGCAAGTGGAATCACATTTTTAGCACATTCCTACAATTACTTATGCATTTATCAAGTTTACAAGCAATTAACAATTTAATTATAACTGCACATAAAAAGTATTCAAAAAGTACATTTTATATTTTTTCTTGATAGAGCTCAGAAATACAAACACAACAAAATTTGGTTCACCCCCATTGGACATTCTTAGCTTCAGATATGAATTTTGGAAGGTTTTACACATTTTCTGGAAATTCATTTTATAAAATCAAAAACCTAAACCCGATAGAACTGCTACGTGCACCCGGCTCAGCAAACCAGAGGCGCACCTGAACGGCTGACTCGCGGGCCCCGGGGTCGACCCGACCCCACGCGTCAGAGAGAGGAAACAGAGCCGCCGGCGCTGACCGGCGAGAGCTCGCCGACGGCGAGGTCTCCGGCGACGCCGAGGCTACCTACCGACTCGCGGCAACGAGACGAACCCGATGGACCAACTGCCGAGGGTCGTACTCCACCGGAGCGAGCTCGACGGCGGCAATGGCGGACGGCGGTGGTCCGGCGAACTTGCGCCGGCCGATTCCGGCCGTTGCTCGCGCGGCTCGGCCTCGTTCCGTGTTCCTGCAACCCTAGCGGACCTGTGCGCGCGACTAATCGAACTATTGCGCACGGAAACTCACTGACCGCGCTCGCATGGCGGCACGGTGGACGAGCGGTTTCACGGCGAACTCGGGTTCCGGCGAAACCACGGCGAGGTAGATCTAACCGACGGTGTGGAAAGGATCTACGGCTAACGGAGACTCTTAGACGAGCAAAAGAGAGGGAAGCCGACCCCGGCATCGCCCTCGTCACGGCGACCCGAGAGCTCGGCGGCGCTCCGGCAATGGCGGACGGCGAGAAGCTCGCTGGAGCTGTACCTTAGGTCGTCTGAGGTCGGCAACGGGTCGGAAACGAAGAGCAGAGCAAGCCGCAGCTGCGCCGAGGGTGGCGCGGTCGGAGACGGCTCGGTGGCGGCGGATTTCACCGCGGCGGTCGCGGCGGAAATGGCGACGGCGGAAATGGCGACGGCGGAGGGGAAAGAGGAGAGCAGCGAGCGAACAGAGGGCGAGAGAGCAGGGAGAGTGAGGGCGAGCGTGCGGGAGACAGCATTGCGTGTTCCCCTTTGTAAGCCGACCGCGCGGCAGCAACGACGGCGTACGGCGCCATCTGGCGGCCGAGGCCTGACGCGGTCGCGCGATTCGCTCGCGATTCGCCCGAGGGTCGAACTGAATCGGCTCCGATTCAGTTTCCGCGGACCCGACTGAAACTCGATTTTCGTCGATCTACAACTCGCGATCCAGAGCGTTTCAGCGAAAACTTCACTAATATGAGTTGAAGAGCTATATGAGTAGATCATTTCATATTAAGACACTTTACTCTAGTTCGGCCTGGATTGAGAGATACAAGTCGATGAACAGGGGTACACCGAAACTGAAAACCGGTTTAGACTTAGGAAAATTTGAAAACTTCCAAAACAGCTACAAATCTGCACTAATTCAACTTTTTGACCTTCTTCCACTCATTTTCATGAGTTGACCCAAAAATAAAGTTTGTTGCTTATAAAATTCTACACAACTTTGATTAAGAGTGCACTGACATGCAGAATCTCTAAAATGCCCTTCTTGTTTGGTCAAACAGAATAGCTTTTAAAGGGCTCTCTAGTCAACTATGAGCTAGAGGGGTATTTTTGGGGATTTCACCAACATGAACATTGTTCCAAATGTTATCGTAAACATGTATAAAGCATTTAGAACCGTAAACAAGCATCACATTTGCATGACAACACATTTTGCATAATATGGACATATAAACAAACATATAGCAATAAAAGGGAATCAAATCAAATGCAATGATAATAATGCATGAAATGACATGATCTATGCTTGATGACATGCAAATGCAAGTGTGAAAATAGTAACTAACACTAGAGTGTTACAGCACCCAAGATCAACACATGGCAAGGATCCATGGTTAACATACAATTCCTAAAGTCACACAAAATTCTAAATTCATTAACACTTTATAGTATATTTTTTTTGTTTATTTATTTAAGTACTAATTACTAAGCATTGAAACATTATCCAAATGGGCTATAGATTTTTGTGGAGATAGCTCACTGCTCACAACACCTACTACAAAAATTTTATAATTTTTAGATAATTACTTTGGGCTACAAAAATCATGGAAATATCATTTACTAATTAAAATACGCATTTTTATAGTCTACCGAAAGTACTCAAAATGCTTATATATAAATACTTCATAACTCAGAGAGCCTACACCATTTATTTTATGATTTTTAGATCTACACATAAATTTTAACAAAAATCACAAACTGCAGCACTATTCATATAATTTCAAAATTGAAAGGTCGTTTATATTCTCCGGGAAAAACGAAAAGGAATTTCGGCCCGAGTTGGCCCAGAAACCCTCAAACCGGCCCAGCTCCTCCCTTTCTCCCTCTCTACCGCGCTCCAGCGCTAATGGGCCAGCCCAGCACGGCCCGCAGCGCGGCCTGCTCGGCCTCCCCTTCTCTTCTACCTCCCCTCTGTTCTTCGTGAGCAGAGGAGGGTGTGGATGCGCGGCGGCGGCGCCGCTCGCGACGGCTTGCCGTCGGCGTCCTACCGGCGAGGTCAAACCCCTAAACGAGCTTCCCACGAACACCCGTACCCATCTACGGACTCAGCCCCGCCCCTATAGCCCCAGAGCTCGGCCACGAGTAGCCATGGCGGCTCGACACGCGCTGTGTATGACGGCGATGTGCGTTCCGGCCGACACAGCCCGGTAGAGTTTAAAAAAAACGCTAAAAGGTGCATGAGCTCACCTAGAGTCTACTGCGCATGCTATATGGGACGGAGGGTGACCGGAGATGCCCTGTTGTCGCGGTCCGCGGCCACGGTGGCGAGCTCCGACGGCTAAAGGTCCGTTCCGGTCTACCTTGTGCACCAAAATGGACACGACTTGGACTAGGAGGTTTCTGGGAGCACATGTGACGTGAAACGAAAGACGATGGAGGATCAACTCACAGGGACGACACGGTTGCGACAGAACCGTGCACGACGGCGCTCGACGGTGGTCCCGACCGATAGCGAAGAAGACGACGTCGCGGCGGCGACTTCGGTGACTATGGGGCGTGCGGGTGGGTTCAATAGTGGCGCAGGGAACCAAAGAAACTAGCCACGAGACTGAGGAACCAATGGAGCACCATGCACGGCGAATTTTGGCAACGAGCTGAGCTGGTCGTCGGCGGCAATGGAGGAGATGGCGGTTGGCTGCGACTTATATAGGGCGAAAAGGACGAGTGTGCGGAGTGGCCAGGGTCCCCACGACTTCGCTGCGCTGCCGATCGCGTGCGGCCGGCCCCGGGCAGCCGCCGGCGAGAGACGCGGCACGCACGGTACTGCCCGCGAGCAGAGCACGACAGAGCATGCCGGACCCCCCTGGAACACTGTAGCATACCAGGCCACCTTTTGACTTTTGGGCAAAATTACTTTTTATTTTGTGTATCAAGTTGCAAAATCACCAATGTAAGAGTTGCAGTGGATTTAGTGCTGAACATTTTTTATTTTTGAACCACATCCAAATTTTGAATGAATTTTGAATAAATCAAAAGGGGGTAAAATAAGGTTTGAAATTTCAAACTGTAATTTTAAAATTACTTTTAATTTTCCTCAACAACTTGAAAAATGGTTAAAATAAAATTTGTTCCTCTCAATGAGCTCTACAACTCTTATTAATAAAGTTTTATCAGATTCTCAATATTTTTGAAGTTGAAGTTTCAAATTTAAATTTTAACATAGTAATTTGAGTTTAATTTGGATTTCTGTAACACAACATCAAAATCTCCAAAGATAAAAGTTGTTCCATTTTGAAAGGACTAAAACTTTTATTAAAAGAACACCATCAGATTCCTACTGGTTTTTGATTTGCATTTTAAGTTTAACTTTAAAACCTAGATTAAGATTTTATTTGAAATTATTTTTACTAACTTCAAAATTGTCCAAAATAGAAGTTGCTCATCTTTTAAAGATTCACAACTTTTGTTTAAGGCCCAACCTCTAATTATGCTTAGTTTTTGATTTAGAGTTTTAGGTCTGCTTTAGGGTTTATAATTGATTTTCTTTTTATTTTCCAATTTAATTTAGATAATTGCATACAAACCCAAACATTCATATAGTAAATCTCTCTCAAGCACTTATGCATAATCACATGTTGAAATAAAATCAGTTTTGTTAATGCATAGTAAAAATAAGTTTATGCAGGATGATTTACATGCAATGATGATGACATGGCAGGTTTTAATTAACCGTAACACCAGAGGTGTTACAAAAAATTAGTCGCCGCCTCCACCATCTCCCCCTCCTCTTCTACTACCCTTCCATCGTCCATCACCAAGCGTCTCACCCGGCTCCTACGCCTCCGCTCCAAAGCATAACGATGAAAAATTTTTGTGGTACGATCTCCATGCTCCGACCAGTGGACCTTTGCCCGTTGCCTCCAATAAATATTTTTTTGCTCCTCCAACCGTTCCAGTTTAAACTTCAAGAGCTCCACTCGCCCAGCTAAGTTCCCCGAGATGGGCCGCCTGCATTCATCCTTCAATGCTTTCTTGGTCTTCTTAATCCTTCTTTCTAAATCTCCCAACACATTTTTACTCCAGTCCTGCAAGTCTCCCGCCACCCGACTTAGTGCTTCATGGACGGTGCTGCTTCTCGCTTCCATCGCTAATTTCCATGCATTATTTACAATGACACTACATTGTTCCTCCTCAACCCAGCCGGCCTCAAAGCGGAACGATGGGGGACCCCTCCTAGCGTTCAACCTCGCGCCTTCCCACTCAGTTTCCACCATCACCGGACGATGGTCCGAGTGTCTTGGATCCCCATTAGTCACTTTGAACGCAGGAAATTTCTCCCTCCAAGCACCATCAGCTACCGCCCGATCAAGCCTTTCACGTATATAATGTTTGTCCTCGTGACAATTATTCCACCAAGTAAACGGATCACCAGTGAACCCAAGATCAGAGAGCCCACAATCATCAAGGGCCTCCTTGAACGCATCCATATAGCTCTGCGGCCAAGCTGGACCGCCTTCCTTCTCGCCCCCTAATAGAATTTCGTTGAAATCTCCCATGCACAACCATGGGTGTCGTCTAGCTGCGTTTAGTGCACGGAGTGCCTTCCACGACAGCCACTTCTTGTCCGTCCTTGGTTCACCATAGAAACCAGTGAACCTCCACACAAATCTATCACTCTCTGTCACATCCGCATCGATGTAAAACCTGGACATCATGCGAACATGAAAATTAATCCCCGTTCTCCAAAAGACCGCTAATCCACCACTTCTCCCAACGCAGTCCTTCACCATCATATTCGTTAGCCCCAATTTCCATCGAAATCAGTCTAGTTTGTTCTCATCCATCTTAGTTTCAGACAAGAATAAAACATTGGGGTCCTCCTCCTTCTGAATATTCAGAAGGCCTCGAACTGCCGCGCCGTTCCCCAACCCGCGGCAGTTCCAAGCGATAAGCTTCATTGATTCCCTCGGAGATGTTCCGACAGCCCCGCTTCCAAAGTCATCTTTGCAACATCATCATCCTCCATTGCCGACTTCCTCCCTTTCTTGGCGTTAGCTTCAGCATCTAGATCCATGAGATCCCCATCACTCCTCTTCCTTACCTCTCCCACAATTTTAACTTGCCTGGAGCCTACTTCCCTCTTCCTTGGCAATTTCTTATACGTGCTTTTCTTATTATCTTTTGCTGCTTCTACTACTTCAGTCTTTTTTGATGCCCCCGCAAGCCCTACCTCCTTCTCCACGTACCCACTACTAGTCTGCATGGCACTATTCTCCTTTGTCCCCTCTCTCTCCTCATTTTTCTCTCCCTCTGCGAGCAGCAGTTTCTTTTTTGTCACCGAATCATCAGCTATTGCATGTGTGGCATGCAACTTATCTTGCAAAGGGCTGATCACCCCCTCTTCCTCCACTCCAGCCCCTTGACAGTTTGCAGTAGATTTTTCAAATGATTTTCGCCAAGTTGGAGCATCACTCCTCGACTTGCCACCAGCACTCTGGCTCCCCGAACCTGTACCCCAGCTACCTGAACCTGAGCGTCGGCTGCCATAAAAAAGCTCAGACCTTCCCCCGCCAAACTTCCCCCATCACTCCCCGGCCTCCGTTTCGGTGGAATGTACCTCAGATCCCTACTAAACTGCCTCTTGGCTACTCCTCCTGAGTTTTGTTGACATGTCTTTTCCGTTTGGCCAATTATACCACAACAGCAACAGAAATCAGGAAGGAACTCATAGCTGAGAGGACACCACCTATCTTCTTCCCCATCACCTAGGGTAATAGTGATACCCCTCATCAAGGGGTTGTGGATGTCCAGCTTTACCTTCACACGAAGGAAACGACCAGCGATAATATCATCCGAATCCGACTCCATCTCTATGAAAGTCCCAACTTCATCTCCAATCGCTTGAGCAGTATCCTTGTTCATTAATCCCATTGGCAGTTTTGCAACCCTTACCCAAATCAGGATATGAACAAATTCAATTTCATCAAGGGTTTTGGATCCATCAAACTCCACTACTACCAACAATTCATTAGACACCATCCAAGGGCCTTCCTCTAGCGCCTTCCGTTTCCCGGCTGCCTGGCCAAAAGTGAACATGAAGAAATTGTCTCCCAGATCCTTACATTCAATACCTCTCACCGGGCACCAGATTCACCCCAACGCTTGTTCGATCACCTCCGGTCGAACCACCCTCTCTGAGAACAGTTTGCCGAAGGCCTTTTGCGGTGCCTCCCTCGACCGATCCTTCGCATCCGGCGTACTCTTCCCCACGCGCACCTTCTTCCGCTCCGCATCAGACAACTTTAACCCCTTCATCAGAACCTCTATCTTCTCCATCATTCTTTTTTATCTTTTTTGTTTTTCTCTTTTTTTGTTTTTTATTTTTTTACTTCTTTACTCTTTTTTACTTTTTCAGGCCAAAACTGAACGACTCCGGAAACTTCGAGGGCTGACACAAAGTAAACCTAAAACAAGACCACCCAGGCTAAATCGCACAGGGGATCGAAAAACAGAAAACTTTTTCTTTTTTTATCACTAAGACAAAAGACAGAGAAGCTTTTTTCTAATCAAGTCAAATTCAATTTTACTAATACCAGGTACAGCTGTACCTAGCAGTGTTCATCGAGAAGCAACTCACTGATTCCAGAAACGAGTCAAACTTTCAACGGCGGTGGTCAAGCTGGCTCCAGCGGCAACGGAGAACAATCTCGAGCCTGGGCCTGAGCGAGGTTGCCGGCGAAGATGCGGATGAAGATGAAGACGATGTCGCCGAGTCCCGCAACAGTGCTGCACAGGACGAGGGAGCAGGAGACGGTTCGTCGCCGGCACGGGACGCGACTTAGGGCGTTGAGGTCGGGATCCCAAAGACAGGAGCCCTTCCCAATGCAAGGACTGAATAGGACTCGTTCTAATAAGGAGCGTCTGTTCTCAATCCAAGAGCTGAGATCCGTCGCACGAAGAAAATAAAAAAAATCAGACGCCGGGTATATAACAAATCCTTTTTTTTAGGTTTATCGCAAGCCCATCCAATTTCCGCGCGGCCTGCGGCTATTTTGGGGTGGGGCTTCTTCCCACCGAAAAGCACCCGCTGCCCCCAAACAAAACCCCCGCAAAATTCCCCACTAGTGCTTAAACCCGAATGGGAATGGTTGAGTAGTGGGCGGTTTAAGCTTCCACCGACGAGGAGAGAGAGAGGAACCGTCGCGTGGTCGCCGGCGATGGCGGCAGGGACGATCTCCCGCATCCGACTGGAGAACTTCATGTGCCACTCCAGCCTCCTCATCGAGCTCGGCGAGCACGTCAATTTCATCACCGGCCAGAACGGAAGTACGCCTCCCAAACCCTAACCCCCGTCCCTCGCCCCACTTATCGCGGTGACACCTGACAAATCATGCCCTTCTCTTCTCCTATGACGCGGCGGTGCAGGTGGGAAGAGCGCCATCCTCACGGCCCTTTGCGTCGCTTTCGGCTGCCGCGCTAAGAACACCCAGCGCGCCGCCTCCCTCAAGGATTTCATCAAGACCGGCTGCAGGTTGCATCCGCCTTCTCTCCTCCCCCCTTCTTTTAGCCCTGGAAAATTTATTTTTAATGGTTTTTCTTAAGAAAGAGTTAACTCAGTCTTAGGGCTGACGACCTTTGTGGATTTCTGTTACTGCGTTGAGCTGTTTGACTCTCGTCTGCCGATGTGGCTATAAAATAGATACGTACACCTTAGTATATTCCCAATATGCTCAAGCTCAAAGGCATTTGAAGTACTTCCTCCGTCCCAAATTGTAAGTCATTCCAAGAATCTTAGAGCGTCAAAACATCTCAACTTTGACCAAATTTATATAATAAAATAATAATATTAACAATATCAACTAAGCATGATTATATTCTTTATCAAATATATTTTAATATAGTACATTTATTTGGTGTTGTAAATCTTTATATTTTTCTCTATAATTTTGGTCAAACTTGAGATGTTTTGACTTTCCTAGATTCTTAGAATGACTTACAATTTGAAATGAAGGGAGTATATTGTATCTGAAAAACGTAAAGATGTTTTATTGACTGTTTTCATGCATATAATGGATTCTTAATCTGCCACACATATTCTTCACCGCACAACCTTCACTTAAGGTTCTGTGTCTCCTTTTCACAACCAGCTGTAACCTGGTCTATTTTTTTTAATCTTCTCTGTTACTCCAGCTATGCAGCAATTATTGTGGATATTAATAACCATGGGGAAGATGCGTTTAAGCCTGAAGTATATGGGAACACCATTATACTGGAACGCAGGATTACTGAGTCAACTAGTTCTACCGTTTTGAAGGATCAACATGGTAAAACTATCTGTTCTAGCCTCCCTCATTGTTGGTTGTGTTCTTGTATTGTAAGGGGCGTTTCTTGTTGTGCTATTTGCATTAACAATATTGCAGTTTTAGAGATTATTTATTTAGATTGTTACTTTTATTTAGTCACCTGTAAGGTTGGTTTACAATATACGCTTCTCATGACTACTGAGTTCACTCTTTTTTCTCCATGCACTTTGCAATGCAGATCTTGCTGTTTTCAAAATGTTAGCACCATTGCCCTAATCAATGTTAAGGCAGTGGTGCAAACATTTTGGTAATTAGCCCTGAATCTGCAAATGGCCCTTTAAAATATTAGACTGTTCCAATTTTCCTTTATTAGTTGTCACAACCTTTCTTGTGACAAGCATCATGACCCACTTTCGTGTAGGCAAAAAAAAAAAAAAAGCTCTTGAATTGTTAGTTTTGTACTATATGTTTTCAAATCACAAATATCCTGCCTTCCCTCCATATAGTTATATACTCAGACCGCCCAGTTTTACATCTTACCCTTCATTTCCATCATATATAGCTAAAATTCTATTAAACAAAACACTGAACGTCTTGAATATGTTAATGGCTTCTGAATAATGGGCTGACATTTTAAGTTTTATTAAGCCATTTAAGTATGAATTGCAATTGAAAATTGTGGTGAATTTGCTAAATGGCACTAACTGATTAGTTTTATTTTTTATCAGCTCTTTTAGATTTTCCCGTGAATTCTTATTTTAGTCAACTGTTAACGTCTGCTTGTACTGGAACAGGGAAGAAGGTGGCGCATCGCAAGGATTACCTAAATGAATTAATTGAACATTTTAACGTAAGTTGCTTGTTGCTTAGAACAGAACACTCTTGTCTGTTTGACTTGCTTGGTTCATTGGCTGCTCTTCATTATTTGTTTTTCTGTTAGCGCTGCAATCAGCAGCAAGGTAAGCTGACCAGCTTACCTTCCCTCTCCCTCTCTCCTGTCCCAAGGTTGAAGAATAGCTCTCTCTGCTAGCACACACACACACAGCACACGGTTCAGCAGTGGCTGAACCTGAACCCTGAATGTTTGAGGCAAAGAACTACAAAGATTGCAGCTAATATTTTTGGGCAAAACAAAATCACTTTGTTTCTTTCTTATGACAACACAAGTAGTTTCACACTACAAACTTACACACCTTGCTTGATCTTCACAACCAAGCACTACCTTCTATATCTCATCCCATTTCATAGCTTCACACTATTATCTCATAGTTTCACACTATATTCTACACACCATACACTAGCTTACCTTACAAAGGAGGTATGCAAGTCTTTATATAGACTTTGCAAACCGTCATAGAAGTTGTCAAATCAAACTTTACCACTTACACATTACAACTCATACTTAACTAAGCATTAGCTAGAATACTCTCTTTACAACTCATCGCTAGCTCATAGCAAAATCCAAATTGACTACCAAATGGTAGCTAACCATTAGCTCATGTATCAAGTCATTTTTCTCTTGACTTCTCATGTCCATAGATGCATGTAGATGCATCTATTCATCTCTTATGACAAGATTATTTTCAACATTTTCTGTGGAGTACTGGTTCAAAACAGGCAAAATATGATCGTATGATTGTTAATGTTAAGTTGATAATTGCCACTCTCTTGACTGCTTAAGGCACATGGTGAGGTAATGCTATACAACATGTACATCCAACATGGAGCAAATTTAGTCAGCAGTGTAGGAGCCATGCATGCCTTGATGTTGATAATATAAATCGTTTCTAGTTTCTTGACAGCATGGTTTATATTTGTGGATGCTTTTGGTTAAAAAATTGGTGTTAATCATGCGTTCATTCTATAGATATCTAATTGTTTTAATCTTTATACCTTTCTGCTGGAGTACTTATTGTAACATTATTACCAGAAGTATGTTTTCTGCATTTTGATGCATCTTTGTTACTTTTCAGATTGAAGTTGAAAACCCTTGTGTAATTATGAGTCAAGACAAAAGCAGAGAGTTTTTACATTCAGGAAATGACAAGGATAAGTTCAAGGTAATCAAAACTTTTAGTTTCACCCCACTCTTTCTGCAATTTTTAAATATGCAATGGAACACCTATGCCTTATTCATGTGCCTTTCAGTGATTTATTATTGTAATGCAAATTCACATGCCTGCCTACTGTCAGTGGCCTGGAGCCCTGGACATCTTATATTTCATGAAAATGATAATACTCAACTTACTGGCAGGCCAGATTTCAGAATATACTGTACTATTTAGATAAACTTGAGCATTTAGGCTTCAGTCATTAAGTTGAGTTTAGAAGTGTGCTGCACCTGTGCATTCTGTATGCTTTCCTAATACATAACTGATATTCTAGATTTTTGTTGTTCTTACCTTTCTGTTTTGTTGCAGTTCTTTTTCAAGGCTACGCTTCTTCAACAAGTGAATGACTTGCTTGCTACAATAAGAGACAACCTGAATATTGCAGCCTCTATAGTTGAAGAACTGGAAGCGTCAATTAGGCCAGCACTCAGAGAACTTGATGAGATTCAGGAGAAGATAAAGAATATGGAACATATTGAAGAAATAGCACATGAGATTGAAAACTTGAAGAAAAAGTTGGCTTGGGCATGGGTTTATGATGTTGACAAGAAGATTGGGGGACAGGAAGAGAATCTTGAGAAACTCAAAGAGCGTATCCCTGCATGCCAAGAACGAATTGATCGAAATGTAGTAAGTGATACTTTAATGGGAACAATCCAGCACTGGGTCTGCCCTTTTAGTCCTGTCCTACGTACACCATGATTTTTTTGTTATCTAACTGCCTAACTCTATTCAGTCTCTAGATTACCAGTAATGCTGGAAGAACTTCATGTTTGTTAGTCAACATTTTACCAAATATAAATTCATAATAGACTGCTATTTTTTTTGCTTGTATAGTTGTATTCTATGCAGCATGGATACGGATACGCGTATCGGTATCGGAAGGATACGGATACGTGGATACGGCAAAATCCTAAAAAACCCGATACGCGGATACGTTTAATATTTAAAAAATAAAATAAAATAAAGACAATGCCAAACAATTAAACATCACAATGAACAACTTAATAGTAGTAGTCTAGTAGGCTGTAGGGTACTATTATTACATAACAGGATTAGCAACAGGTTTAAAGTCTCATCAACTCTCAAATATAGTAGTCTCAAATTTAGAAAATTAATAAATTGTGCTTGGCTGCTTGCAATTCAATCAGCAGCATCCTCATTTGTTTCATTGTCATCCATATTTTCAACCGGCTGCTCATCTAGACCAAAAGACACAGCTTGAAGTTCAGGTTCATCAAGGGACAGATCAGCAACTTCAAGAATCCCAACACCACCAAGTGAATCAAACGAATCCCCTCCTACATCCCACATCCTTGTCTCTCCTGTTTTGTATGCATCACTTCTTCTAGATAGATGCCTCAAATTTGAGTGCACAAAAACCAATTCTTCAGCACGCTCTGGAGTTAAGGCATTTCTCTTGACACTATGAACAAAGCTATAGGTGCTCCAGTTTCTTTCGCAGCAAGAAGAAGAGGCTGGCTGGCTTAGCAATTTCATGGCCAAACTCATCAATAAGGGAGCAGATTGTCCATGATTTGTCCACCAAGTCATAGGGGAAACAGCCCATCTATCATGGATTGAATCGGGGTCACTAAATTCTTCCGAACAACTAGAGAACCTTGCGTACTCTTCTTTTACTTTAGCCAATTCTTCTGGCATGGGAAAGAACTTCTTAAAGCAAACCATCCTCATTTTTGATACCTCTTTATCCTTGTGGGGTGGTTCACGGCCAGGACCTTCTTCAAGCCACTTTTTGCTATAATATCTGCAATAAGCAATTTGGCATTACCATTTTAGTGCATCTGTACAGTAGTACAAGGCTGAAAAAAGAATCTGTACAAGGCTGGAAAAAGAATCTATACCTTGGATTAAGTGAATGAGCTAAACAATGAAGTGGATTATTTCCTTTTGTCCACCTAGCAATCAGTATGTCATAAATAACCGAGTACAAGTCTGACTCCTCATCTTCTTGCTTGCCCTCATATCGATATATGGCTTTCTTCACTTTTTCTATCATTGAGTCCCACATCTCATAAACTAAGTGAAGACATGGTGTGTCGGTGTCTGTCTTACGAATCATTTCATATATAGGACTTGTAATCTTAAGAATATAATCCACCTTGTCCCACCATACATCATTAAGTACCAAATCCTTGACAATTTGGGCTGTTGGAGTTGGAGAATTGTCTCTGACTTCTCTGTACACACTCCATTTGTCACTAATCACCATCTGTTGGAGGGCTGATTTTACCTCAACAAACCGCTTCAGCATACACACAACAGAGGCAAATCTTGTTTCAGCAATAGAAAGTAACTTCAAACGGCTGAACTCATTGAAGATTGAAAGCCGCATGCCATGATTCATAATGAAATTCTTTATCAAAGCAGCCTCATTTCTAACATCATATATAAATTCAAGTTGCCCCCAAGCAAATAATTCTTCTTCAGAAGAATTGTTTCCTATTTTAGGTTCACATATACTTTTCAAAGCAAGATTGAGGGTGTGCACAACACATGGGGTCCAAAATATGTTATCATACTCAGATTCTATTATGAGACCAGCACCTTTGCAATTTGCAGCATTGTCTGTAATGATTTGAACTACATTATGTCGACCTACTTCTTCAATTATCCCTCTTAACTTTTCAGCAATATACTCTTTGGATTTGTACTCACCTTCACAATTATCAGCTCTCAAGAACATTGGTGACTTGTCAGAAACAGCAACAAAATTGATGATTGGTCGCCTCTGAGGATCTGACCAACCATCAGTGCAGATTGTGACTCCCTTCTCTGCCCATGTGCTCTTTGTGCTCTCCAACAATGTCTCTATATGCCTCCTTTCTTGCTTCAGCAGTCCCTCTCTTACTCTGTTGTAACCAGGAATCACATAACCTTGCATGTTGCGGCTGCAAGCAAAGCTAAAGGCTTCTCGAAGATATGGATTTCTCAGAAAATTGAAAGATATTCCTCCAGAATAAATTGCTCTACTGATTAAAGCATCCAAGTGCTTACGGTCTTCCATTGCCCAAGCTTTTTCCAAAGCAGAAGCAGGCCCCCTTTTGTTCCTCTTGTTGTCAGCAGAGCCTGAGGAAGGTGCAGTAGGCAAAGAAACAGTTTTTGACTTGGATCTTTCCACCAGATTCTTGCACCTTTCAATTTCGTTCCTCATTTCACTAAGCATTTCATATGTAACATTAGGACATTTTCCTATTCCCCTTCCGGTTATCTGCAGCAAATGAGCTTCAACTCTAGTGTAACTAGTCATTTTTTGCATTGGACAGTACTTGCACCGCCACAAAGTATTTCCCCCACCAGGTTTAGCCTTCTGCAGAATGGTGACATGATCCCAAAGTGGAACCTTGATGTCTGTTGTGTTTGTGGCTGCAGATCCTACGCTACCACTAGCAGCACTTGCACTAGCACCACTCATATTTGGAGATGCCATCTACTGCAGAGAAGGAATCAAGCAACAAGAAGTCAAGAACAGAGGAAGGGGGAGAGAAATAGATCAAGCATGAGGAGATCGAGAACAGGGAAGGCCGGAAGGGATGAACTCACGGAGCAGTGACTGCTGACTGGCTCGTCGCCGCCTCGCTGGGGATCCACGTCGGCCGGTGAGGCAGTGAGCAGGGACGGAGGCGGAGGCGGGGGGCGGTCGCCGGCGGTCAGCGAGCAGAGGCTGGGGCCGGGGGGTCGTCGCCGATGGCCGGCGGCGGCGGGGCTGCTGGGCGTGCGACCGTAAGCACGCGCCGTCACGGGCGTGGCCGCGGGGGGAATGCGGGAGCGAGGGGGGCCGCGGTCGGGCGCTGCTGGCTTCTAGGTCTGTTTTTGGGCCGGGCCGTATCCCAGACGCCCGAGACGTCTCCAGTGGCGTATCCAATATTCGAAAAAATAATTAATATTCGGATACTCCGGGGATACGTATCCATGGTGTATCGGATACGTATCCGTCTCCGAAACGCCTCCGATACGCGATACGGGTCATTCTGGACGTATCTGTGTAACAGAGGTTGTATTGTATGTTAGATAATCTGCTGTCGTTGATTGATCTCTTGCTGCATCAAAGAATTGACAATAGGTCATTCTTGCTGTACTCTACTATACCATTAGAAGTACGGCAATAGGCCAACTTAGTAGTGGAATACATCAGCCGTGTAGTAGTAGTTGGGCTGAGATCAGCCATGTGATATTAGTACAAGTAGTTGGTGTACTCACCATGTATAGTGTACCTTGTAGATAGTACTAGACTAGTATACGTACCAAGGCAAAGGAATGAAGCAAAACAGTTCAGTTTGCCATATATTCAGAGTTTCAGACTTGTGCTGTGAGCTGTGTGAGCGCTCTGTTCTAGGGTAGAGAAGGGTAGAGGAGGGAAGGTGGAGAAGTAGGTGGGGGAGCTGTGCGCCCAGGTAGAGAAGGGTAGAGGAGGGAAGGTGGAGAAGTAGGTGGGGGAGGGAGGGGGGTGTCGGCCGGCCGCCGGCCATGGCCGGAGAAGGCAGCGGCGGCGGCTGCAGGGAGGGAGGAGAGGGGAGGAGAGGGAGGGAAGAGAGAACCCTAACTTGATACCATGCTAAAGTGAGTAATTAGATTATTGGGCTAACCCTAGAAGGGTAGCTATATAGTAGTACATACATGGGCCTCATGGGCTTAGCCTCATGGGCCTAATACACACACTCTAACAGTTAGTGAGCTAGCTGCTCACCTGTGCAGGGAGATCGAGGGCCAACATTGTACTCATGGTTTTGTTTGATCAAAGGATGGATTCAAGGACACTTCTTTAATACATGACGGCCGTGTACGTTATTTGTAATAATGAATAGAGTGGACTTTGATAAAGCTATGTAGAAATTTGTGTCATCTGATTAGAGCTTCCATATTGTAAATATGCAATGCAGGCTATAATACCAAAATTCTTAATGGCTCTTCTGAATTTGTTTAAAACATTTGCAGTTAGTTATTTGATGGCAGTTTGAAGTCATCATTTGTTCATTTATAAGCTATAACCTGTTGATATGGAATTACTATGGTTCAAGTTTCATTGCTTCCAGTAGTTTATGTTACAGTTTTCCCTACTCCCTGAGGATGTTGCATTCATGCTGCAATTACTAAATTAATAATTCACCAGGTATGAAATGTTGAAATGGTTGTTAACTGAATTGATTTTTCCTTATATTGTAGGCTACTATAGAGGAATTGAGGAAAGAATTTATTGTGAAGAAAGAAAATTTTGAATCCTTTATGGAGAAGACACATGAAGCGAGGAGGATGAAGGAAAAAATGGATCATGACATTCGTGAGGTGTATTGTTGGCTTAAGTAGCTTTCTGTATTGCTATATATATTGTTACTGATGTTTTACACCAATTACTTAAACTCATTATGACTTGTAAATAACAACCTTGGTGCTATTGCATGTTGTTTTCATAATAGATGTATATTGTATGCGTGTTCATAGGCTTGTAAATATGAAATTGCACTCCACTGCAAGTAGCTATACTTTGAGATAAAAAAAGTAGCTATACTTTGCATGTTTCAGTTTACTGGTTATACTTCTCATTTCGGAGTATCTAAACTTTACCTTTAGTTTAGGCAATCTTGTTAGGTTTAGTCACACATCGGAAATTGATGGTGGGAGAGCACAACATATAAAGCGGGGTAGCCCTAACCTATTAGGCTAGTCTTTTGGGTTGAGTTAGGTCTGAGGCCTTGCTATGCTGTGGGCTCCGATGGACTTGGGCCTAAGGAGGTGCCGACTTTGTGGGTATAGCGAGCTAGGCTGAATACGATGCGTACACTTAACAAGTAGTATTAGATCCATGGTCGAAAATCCTAAAGAGATTTGAGGGGTCACATGGTGATGGGGGAGCCTGTTCCTGTTTAACAACTTGGAGGTCACACGTGTTGTTTGATATGGAGCATTGGACTCTAGGCCCAGATAATGTCTTCCGAAGGGGTCACATGTGGAGCCCATTAACGTCTCAGAGGTCACACAGGTTGTGTTTGACATGGATTGTTGGGACTCGGGGCCCGGATAATGTCTTCCGGAGATCACATGGGGTGTGTGCTATGTGAAGAGTTGGGCCTGATATGTGATGGGGGATCTTATTTATGTGTAATAGGGGATATTGTTTGGTTTAGTCCCACATAGAAAATTGGTGTTGGGGGAGTACAACATATAAGGTGGGGCCTTGGTATATTTGTGGGCTATGGTGGACCTAGGCGAGCTGGGCTGGATCTGCTGGGCACTCTAACAAACTGTTCTGCCTCCTTACTTTTGCCGTTTGAATGTGATTATATGAGCAATCACATCTTCTATGATGAATGTTCCACTTAAACAATTTAATTGAGAAAATAGGTTTCCCATTGAATTAAATTAGAATTATGCATTGCCAATTATGTGAAATGGTCTTATTTATCCTTTCCAAAAAATGTCTTATTTATTATTTATTATGTGAAAAATTTCCTGAAAATTTGGAATTGCATCTATTCCTATTAGATACTTTACTTGTTAGCTGTCTTAGTTATTCATGTTCTTGTGCAGGCTGTGAAACTGAAGATGGATCTAGAGAAAGAGCATGCTCGTGGAAGACAAGTGTTGAATAAAATGAATGCCCGTGTAAGACAACTAGAGGAGCAAGTTCATGAATTTGAGCTGCAGCATATGCAACAAACTCAGGTGATTTTTTTGCTTCTTCTGAATTTATTTTTCTTTTTTTTTTGAGTAAAATACGCTGGTTGTCCTTATTTGTTGGGTGCCATCTAGGTCTATGAACTTGCAGATCACACAAGTGCAACCCTAAACATGCTAATTTGTGTCTACCGGGTCCATGAACTTGTAGAGTATATACGCGCATCCCTGATCTTGCTAAATAGTGTCATCCGGGTCCAAATTGTTGGACATATGAGCGACTATGTGTACATTTTAATGTAATTTGGATATGCTTCGTGTTCACATGCATAACTATCACAACTAGAAGTATCGAGAGAAAAAAAGACATCTCTAACATAGAGATGTATACCTGAGTGAGACTAGTGCTAAATGAAATCAGTGGTTACTAAATACTAATAGCACAAGAATTAACTGTGGTTGAATTTGGCCTGATACGGCATGGACGGGCTACTCACTACTGTGAGGCAAGCGTAGTGGTGAGTGTGGAAGCAATTGGGATTGAGGCAGAGAACACAGAGGATAGCGAGGAACCAGTGGAGGGTCGTTGTTGACAGCAGCGACGGTGGAAAATATGGTGACACCGTCGAAGATGAAACCCATGCCCCACACGGTAAGGTGTATTCTCTTCGATGATTATAATCCAAACTGCCTTTTTATAGTTTAGCTGCACCTCCTAATTCACAAACTGGCCTAACAATCCTTCTTAATTTTCCTCCTGTTACCTTACCTGCTCTGCATGCTGCCTTTGTCGCTCGCCCATGCCTTGTGATGGGTTGTCACTTGGGTAGATGGCGGTACTGTTGGCCCATGAAGGAGTCTTCAACATGGCCATTATTGGAAGTATGACTATCGATTATTACCAGCCTGATTGTATTCCTTTTCTGTCGGTAGGGATTGCACCAGAGCACCTTCTATCTCTAATCGGCCATGAAGGTCATTCTGAGCGAGTCCATAAAAAGTGATCCACTTCTTCATCTGCTGCAGTTGTGATACTTGTGCAAGTGGACACTGCTGTTCATATGTCTAACACTTAGGATCTAGATGCCACCATTTAGTAAGATGAGGGGCACGCTTCTGAAGTCAACAAGTTCATGGACCTAGATGACATAGATTATCAAGTTTGGGGATGCACTTGTGCAATATGCAAGTTCATGGATCTAGATGCCACTGTATTTTACTTTTTCTTTTTCAAAGAGTCACTCAATATCAATAGCAACAACTAGTAGCCAACATGATTGGTTATAGTTGGCTATGAAATTGATCAACTCTTTTTGGTTGTGCACAATTGTTCGTTAATAGATCAAGTCACACATGACCTTGATTGTCTTTGTTCAGATCTTGGCCTTATATCTTGAACATAAATGAAATTTTTTTTTTTAAGTGCACATTTACCCGTATCTTATACAATTTGTTTCTTTATTGAAAATTTGAACTAAGGATGTTGCATCACCCATACCCATATACAATTAACATAGAAGATCAAGGGTGGCCGCACCAAGAACTCATGTCTCTTTTTCTGTTCCTCAATTTGTTGTGAAAAATCTGTACTTTTTCGTAATTGTACATGTTATATTGAATGATTCCCTGACAGACAGCTTATGGCTAGGCACCTATGCATTGCCTAATAACTACTATGTAGCAACAGTTAGATGAGAAGATGCTCCAAATGACACTAGTGTTGAGGTTTAAGCACGTAGAAGGTGTGAGCTTGGATGTTGAAGTGACACTAGCGATTTCCCGCTCGAAGCGCATATACGCGGCAGTTCCCGCTCTTATGATGTGGTCGATTCCCCCCAAAAACCCACCCCCACTGATAGGATTGCGGATCCTTGCAGTCACGTGACGTAGGTTTGTAGGGATGAGAGGGAGGTGGACGAGGTTTGCGAGCACGACGCTGGTGATCAGGCGCCGTGGTTGCTTGCGTGAGTGAGGAAGGAGGAGATGACAGCTAGGGCTTCTGGGATACTCCCGGCTCCCTAAGGGAAGCCGAGAAATAATAGATTGCTCTTGCTTCATTCCTTCAACCAATGTTTACAGATATTTATACTCCTAACTCTCCTAAACTTCCAAGTATCAGATCCTATATTTAAGGGATAAATCTACTGCTTATGAAATAAATAAAGTGACTAATATTAAGGCCATTGGCCTCTCCTGGCACGCCCTTAGCCACTATTCGGCCTGCTAGCAGGCCGGCGCTGTAAACCGGTCATAACATCTGACGCCTGCTAACGGAACTCTTGGAGAAGATCCAGCAAGGGCTGCTGGGTGTCGACGACGGCCGCCATCAGGTGCTGCTGGGCGCCATTGTGTCTGGACCGCCCACGCTCAACGACCCTCTTGCCAGAAGGCCAAGGTCATGGCCTCGAAGTCCCACAGGATGGGGCCCAAGGTTCGCATGTAGTCAACGCCGAGGATGAGGTTGAAGCAGTCCAAGTTGAGGCCGACGCACGTGATGGAGGACTCGTCACCGATGGTGATGGGCACGGCGCGAGCAATGCCCTCACATGGCAAACGGTTACCGTTGGCGACGGTGACGCGAAGCGGATTGCCCCCTCCGAAGCGAGCCCCAAGCGGTGCATGATCGCGTGCTAGATGAAGTTATGGGTGGTGCCCGTGTCGAGGAGTGCCAGCTCCCCCTTTAACCCTCACCGGGAGTAGCATGGTGTTAGTTGTGTGTAGACCTGTAAGGGCATGGAGGGGGACCACAAAGGCAGCAGCCACCGGCAATTGGGCAGCTGGGGTGTCAAGTGCGTCTGCCCCCGCGGCGTAAGCGGCAGCCACCACGTCGTCTGTAATCACCGTACTCTAGGCATACTGAAGAGACGCGGGCACACATGGGCGCACTCGTAGGGCGCGTCGCAATTGTAGTAGAGCCCTGGGCAGCGGCGTTCGAGCTTTTCGGCCATTGAAAGACGACGGAATGGACGCGTTTGAGGCGCCACGTTCGCTGGTGTGGCTAGCTCTAGCGCTCCTACAGGTGCTGGGGCCGCGGCCGGCGCGCGTGGAACCACCGGTGGAGGCGCCGGCACCTCCAGCTGTTAGGGAGGGCGCACACCTCGTGGTGGGGGGGTGCTTTTGCAGCTGCAGCAGCGCGCCGCTCGAAGGCCCGGGCCAGGTACATGGAGGTCTTGAGGCTCGCGCAGTTCAACGTCCACCCGGAGGTGCTCCGGTTGCCCTGAAAGGTCAAGATGGCAGACTAGAGGGGGCGGGGGGTTGTGAATAGTCCTTTTTTTGTAAACTAATTGCAACGGAATAAAACCTAATCGGTTGTAGCAACGATTCACCCCTCTAGCTATACTTTAAGCACCTTGTCGAAGATCCTATGCAAGAAACAATGGTGCTAGCCTAGCTTGAGCTTCCCTAACCAATTCTAATGCAAGGTCACACAAACCTAAGCACTAGTACTTTAAGCAGGGTAGCTCCTACCAACTAGTAAGCAAAAGCGCACTAAGCACCTAAGCCCACTAAGTGCTCAATGAGAAGGATACACAATCCTAATCAAGGAGCGCAACTTACTTAGCTACACAAACTAAGAAAGACACTAGTTCTAAGCTACACAAGCTAAGAACGTGAGTGGCAAGCTACACAAGTTAACCGAACTCACAAGAGCAACTACAACTACACAGGTAAAGTAATAGCAATTTTGCTAAAAAAAAAAGTAAAGTAATAGCAATAATACAACTTGTGTAGGGAAATGCAAACCACCACAAAGGATGATGTAGAGGATGACACGGTGATTTATTTCCCGGAGGTTCACTTGTTGCCACAAGCTACGTCCTCCGTTGTGTCCACCTACACTCCGTGGTTCGGTGGCTAATCGACAACCAATGTCAAGCTCTACAAAAGAGCGCCACAAGAACCTACCCGACGAGTGAGATGTTGAGTGACACGCTCAACTAGTGTTGCTCTTTGCGATCTCCCGCGAAGCGAGCACCAACCCCTCACAAGCACCTCTCCGGAGCCAAGCACAATCTCCTTGATTGCTTTGATGGAGCCTCGAGCCACCAAGCCGTCTAGGAGGTGGCAACCTCCAAGAGTAACAAGCACACCGGCTTGCAACTCAATCACCTAGTGCCTCTTGATGCAACCTCTCAATGCGATGCACTAGCGATTGATCACTCACTTCTCGAATGAGATCATCTATGAACACAAGTGAGTTGGAGAGCACTAAGCCATGCACAAGCAAGGGAAACACATTCCCAAGGGTCAAGACCGTGCCCATGGCCGTCCCTCACTCCATTTTATAGCCCCCAAACAAATAGAGCCGTTATACCCCTTTACTGGGCACTGCGTGAGCACCGGACGCTCTCTATGTTGCATTGGACGTGTCCGCTACCGCGTCCTGTGCACTGAAACGAACGCGAACTAGCCGTTGCACAGCACCTAAGAGTTCCAGCTTCGCACCGGAACGCGTCTGGTGTGCACCCACCGGACGCGCGCGCGTCTAGTGCTCTTTCTCAGCCAGCAAAACGTCGCACGCACCGGATGCTGCTACAGTAGCAGCCCCCCGTCCGGTGCTCTCAAACCAACGTCCTATGCCTACCTCCGCTCGCTAAAACGGCTATAACTTTACTCCGAACTCTGATTTCGATGATCTTGGACATTTTGGAAAGCTTATTCAAAGGGCTACACAATCCACATGATTGCTTGATCCAAAACTAGGATAAAAGCAGTTTATCCATCCAAGATCCATCCAGGCTAGCTGCGAACTCAAATCTTCCACCCTTTTGCAAATGTGCCAACTCCAAAGTGTTCCACAACCTTGTGCACGTGAATTAGCGTTTTCACAAACATTTTTCAAAGGGATTTTCACTTCACCGCTTCACTCGATCCTAGTAACGTATGCAAAGTTAGATCACTCAAGTGGCACTAGATGACCGATATGCAAACAAGTTTGCCCCTCTTGATAGTACGGCCATCTATCTTAAATTCGGTCAAGCACTTTTGTACTCAACCTATGACCGGTGAAATGGAAATGCCCTAGGTTATACCTTTGCCTTACGCTTTCCATTCCATCACCATCTTCGTCTCCTTCTCCAACACCTTGGTCGATGCCGGTGCAACAAATGCACCAACACCTCAACAATGATATGATCCACTTCATATCATCACGTGGCTTTTGGTCCACCGATCCTCGACTTCACTTGCCCACTAGCTTGCCCTTCACACTTGCAACCGGTTCGTCGACGTCAAGTCATGTCTTCATCTTCTCCACCTAGCCACATGACTCCATGTCATGTCTCATGCGTTTAGCTCCTTCACCATCACATGTGTGAGCTAAGCATCATCTCCAAGTCATTTCCACCTCTATGGCATAGATGCTCACACACATGTACTTGTGGAGTAATCACCTGTGTATCTCACATTAAACACAATTAGTCCACCTAAGTTGTCACTCAATTACCAAAACCAAACAAGAACCTTTCAAGCCCTTCGACAAAGAGCTCCGCCTTCGGTGGGGCTGAGATGTTCCGCGCATGACAGAGGATCGCCTAGAAACGATCTGCATAGTCCTATACCGTGGAGGGCGTAATACCATGTCTGCGCCGCACCAATCAGGTGGTAGGAGGCGAGCCAGGTACGATCGGACGCCAGAGTACGCTGGCCCCAGAAGAACTGCTCGCAGTGGTTGAGCCAGTTCAAGGGATCGTCGGAGCCATCTTAGGTCGTGAACTCCAACTTGTAGAAACGGGGAGGATGGGGAGCATGGCACAGCTCCCACGCCGCCCAGTGATGGAGCAACCGTGAGGGATGGTAGCAGCATGTGTCGCTGTGAAACAAGGGACCAAGTAGTAGCAGCATGTTGTGGCGGAGGCGGAAGTTGGGGTGGCGGTGGTTGCGCATAGGGCTCGACGAGGAACGCCCGAATACCCGCCACAACCTGACCGAGCTCCAAGATGGCCGCGGTAATGTGCCGGAGTCATGATGACCGCGGACGACGCAGGATGCAACAGCGCGGCTGTCGTGGTGATCGTGGAAAACGTCGTGGTGGTGGTGGAGAGCAGTGCGGAGGTGGTGGCGACAGGTGCAGCTAGCGGCTGGGTGGTGGGCAGCGGCAGCGGAAGGATGCTGGGAGGACTCGACATCGTTCTGGTCTCTGATACCAGGTTGATAGGATTTTGGATTCTTCCGGTCACGTGACGTAGGTTGTAAGGATGAGAGGGAGGTGGGCGAGGTCTGCGAGTACGGCGCTGGTGATCTGGCGCCGTGGTTGCTTGCGTGAGCGAGGAAGGAGACGGCGGCTAGGGCTTCTGGGAAACTCCAGGCTCCCTAAGGGAAGTCGAGCAATAATAGATTGCTCTTGCTTCATTCCTTCCACCAATGTTTACAGATATTTATATTCCTAACTCTCCTAAACTTCCAACTATCAGATCCTATATTTAAGGGATAAATCTACTGCTTAGGAAATAAATAAAGTGACTAATATTAAGGCCATTGGCCTCTCCTGGCGCATCCCTAGCCACTAGCGGGCCTGCTAGCGGGCTGGCGCTGTAAACCGGTGATAACATCCACGCAAATTCATGTCTGCCATCCGCAGTCTTATAGGCGTCCGCTTGATGCCATCCCATGCCTAGGCGACGCCTAATTGTGTAAGGCGGAGGTCGTGTTGACCCTGACGCCCAGCACCCATAGCATGCCTTGTTGCCTAGGCGATGCCTCATAAACCATGGTCCTTGCTGCCTTGAACCTCACATTAATCATCACGTATCCTCATGCTTTTGTGCACTGGCCATTCTGTCCTATGCATTCATCAGTTGCCATCCTACACTTGCTTGTCCGTTGTGTTGGTCCCACCTTGATTTCGTTTTATGCTCTGCCATTGCACATAGATACATGCTTCATATTGTGGTCATTAATCAAGCTGCCAAGAGTGAAGAGACCAATCTTTGGCTTACCAGCTTTCCAGCATACTTCATTGAATTGCAGCGAAATAAGATCTGTATCTGTCTGCTGCTGCTGCAATAAGATTGGGTAAAAGATTCGCTTGATCTAGATTCAGCTTATTTTCAGCCAGTATTTTTACTCTCACAACAATTCAGCCATAGAATTCAGCCCAGCCGAATTTCAGCTCAGCCGCCCAGCCGAATTTCAGCTCAGCCGAATAGCGGCTGGGCTGAATTCTATGGCTGAATTGTTGTGAGAGGAAAATACTCTCTGTGGCTGAAAATAAGCTGAATCTAGCTCAAGCGAACAGAGATCCTAGAGGGAGAGAAGCGATGTGCTGGCAATGACATGAGGGAGGGAGACATAAGAAAAATGCAATGGTCAGATGAATGGATTTGAGCTGCACATCTAATTTATTTAGGCTTGGGCTTGCCTTGGAGAGATCCCCTTATTCTCAGGACCTCCCGAATCACATTTTGATTTATATTATTTTTCCTCGTAAATTGAACCAGTGACCTGAGTTGCTGCTGCTGGTAGTTTTTAGACGACTGTCAACATTTACAACCTGATATAGTGCTTGTCTTTCTTTGCCGGTATGATAATCAATAAGTTGTTACCTTGTCAAGTTGCTTCTGGAAGATGCCTTTGAAAGTTGGTGATTTTTCTCATAGACAGTGAAGCCGGGTATTATTTTAAATAGATTTGTACTTGTCGAAGAATTAGATATCGTAAATAATATTTTAATAAATTGGTTGCCTTTTGGATTAGGGTATCGTAGTCCTGTACACAAACGTGAGACACACAATGAATACAGGTTCAGACCTCCTGAAGGATAATAGCCTATATCATGTGTTCTTTTCTTTCTTTACTGAAGATCTGGTTACTGTGTACGTGTCTATACCTAGTTATATGGGTCTGGGCTTGTTGCTGCTAGATTATGAACTCGGTGAGATTGGGATGGTGCTCTCAGCAAGGCATCAAGTCTTTAGTTTGCTTCACAATTCTAATGTCCTCCTGTGTTCATATATTAGTCCATGCCTTCATTCGGATAGGAGTATTTCCCTTGTTAGCCAAGGCTCTAGCTTCTGTTCTGTGTTGCCCCTGCTCTAGTGCTCTGTAACCTGATTAGGAAATTCTGGACGTACTTATTCAGGTCCTGGATTAGGCGGGCACTGTGTGTTTGTAGAGTTGTTTGTGTTGTGTTGTATGGGTTTTTATCCCATTTTATTATCTTCTGAACCTAATGATGCGCAGGTCTCCTGTGTTTTCGAGAAAAAAAAAAAGGCTGGCTCAAGATATCCATTATTCGAGGTTCTGGATTATGCTTGGTTGGTGGGCCTGGGCCACAGCTGTATGCCCTATGCTGGCATATACCTCTTATTGGGACATATTTGGGCTTTTATTAATATTTTTGTTTGATAGTCTCCAGCTGTCAACACTAATGTGTTATGTCCCTTGGTTTCTTTTGTATATTTATTTGGCTTTGGAACCTTTAACTTTCTTTTGGAACTTCCTATTGTTCTATCTCATATTGTCATTTGAATCCTTTCTATATGAAATCGAAGGCTGAAGTATCTCAAGTTGAGGATAGCATACGGGAATTACAGCAGGAGATAAACTCTGCCCATTTAAATGCAACAAGGTAGTTTTTCAACCTAATTACTTTTGCTCTAGGTGAGAACCAGGTTTGCTTATTGGATGTTCGATTCTTGTGTCATCCAGGTTAATTGAGGAAGAAAAGAAATCATCTGAAGAACTACGGTGCATTATGAAAAACATCAGTGACATCGGAAAAGAGGTATACATAATTTTTTCCCCTCCAAACTAGGTCTGACTAGTGACTAGAGTGGCTTATTCATTGCCACAAGAAAACCAGCTTTCTGCACAACAAACTCTGCCATCTCTTGAGCACCTTCTCATGAAGCATACTAGCCAACCTATCAGTGACATTGATGTGTCTCTGTGTTGCCAACTGACAAAGCCTGTTGTTCTTTGGTGTGTGTTGTAGGTGTCCTTACCCTGGTAATTCTTCTTTAATATAAGGATACACAACTCTCCTGCCTGTCTGAGGGAAAAAGGTGTTAAAGGAGTGAAGTGATCCACAATTGGAGTTTAGGGTGCTATAATTTGATTTAAAAATAGCTATTGAGGTTTAGAAAGTTGGTCGTGCTCTTTTAAGGGGTTGTATGTGTCACCTAGACTCTTCTTAATATAATGATACACAACTCCTGTGTGTTTGAAAAAAAGGTTTACAAACCAACCATAATACTTGATGGCAATATAAAATAGAATTGAGACCTACTCCCTCCGTCCCATTGAAAGTGTCATTTTGGACTTCGTGCTATCTTGTTTGACCGTTCGTCTTATTCAATTCTTTTGTACAAATATTATTTATTTTGTTATAACTTATTTTGTCATTACAGATACTTTAATAATAATTTAATTATTTGATTATTTGCACAAAAATTTTAATAAAATGAACGGTCAAACAAGAAGTTCAAAAGTAAAAAACGGCACTTTCAACGCGACGGAGGGAGTAAGTCAAATCTCATTTATGTTGAAAACGATATGGCATATAGATGTTGAATAAGTCGAACCATCAATTAGAGAATGATTTGAATAGTCATAACTCTCTGCACTCTGCACCATATATTTTTTCCCCGTGAACATGTAAGAAAGTTGTATGTCATTATACTCGATCCGCTTTTAGATGATGCCTAAGCTCTTTACAGATGATAGCTATAAGTCTAGTGCTTATCTAGAGTAGTTAGCAGCTGATGTCAGCATCTTATCCTTGAGGCATCTTTACTTTAGTTGGTAGAATATGCTATATGCTGTAATCCTTTCTTAAGGACCAAGTATGCTACTCTATATATATTCTCTGCCATTGTTTGTGGCAAGGCTAATGAAATCCAATCCAGCCCCAACTACCTGTGTTTAGTTCCAACAACAGAGACCAAGGAGATCACTAATTGGCGTTGTAGTATGTTGTATCCTCACTTTGGCCGAGCATGCTTGGTCATCACCACACGTCTCAAAACAGTTGCTCTGGTCCTGTCAACTCCCGCACACTAGCTTGGCAATGTCCTGAGTGATCCATGCTACTCAAAAGACTTGGGATTTATTCGGCTTGGACCCCAGAGCAGATGAAGGAGCGGTTGTGTTGTAGCTCATTCAATTTCTGAGCAAAACCAAAGTGCTCTCTGTCTCGCTGGAGGCGCAATGGGCGCCCGCATCTCCTATGAGATGAGGCATTTGATTTTAGAAACTTTTTTTTTTTACCCTTATGCACTTTGCAAAATTAGATGGAAGGTTAAGAAGAAAAAGGGGCAATAACCTTGAAAAATACACCCACATGAACACAATGAGGTGTTTGATTACACACATGCCCTTGAAAACATTGAGCAAGTTGACCTAATCAAGGGGAATAGAGGACTCCTGACTGCTGAGGCCCAAAGGCAAGGAAAAATGAGATGCCCCTAGCCCTGGCCAAAACCCAGAAGTATAACTCCTCCCTGGTTAGCGACATGGCTTCAGCATAGGGGATAATTTGAGCAGTTATCTGCACTATGTTTATGGTGTCAGCCTCTTTGTCTTGGATCCTTGTGGTATTGTACTGTATATTCTGCTGCATGTACTTTGCAGATAGAAGAAGGTGAACGTAGGATCAATCAACTGAAAAGTCAAATTGATGATCTACGACGGCGCCAACATGACAAAGTAATATATTTTTTTTCCGAAAACGCAAGAGAGCTGTGCTTTATTATATTAAGAAGAAAATGACAAAGTAACATCCAATGCTTCTTTAAGTATTAAATAGTTCTACTATTATAATGCTACGTTTTCTGACATTTTCAGTAGCAACTACTCGCTCCGTGCCTCCGTCCCATAAAAGTGTCATTCTTGCTGCCTAAAAAGTCAAAGATTTTTAACTTTGACCAAATATATAAGAAAATATCAATATTTATGGTACACAATTGATATCATTGGATGGATCATTGAATATATTTTCATAATGAACTTACTTGGAGATGCGAATGTTGCTATTATTTTTTACAAATCTAGTCAAACTTGAGAAGTTTGACCAGCACGAGTCCCATAGTGACATTTTTTGGGATGGAGTTTGGTTGTATAAATTAATTGCAGCAACTAGTGATGCTCCTTTGCAGCGAACAGCCTTCGGAGGAGACAGAGTTCCGAGCCTCTATAAATCAATAGAGAGACACCAGAGTAAATTCAAATGCCTTCCCATTGGTCCAATAGGATATCATTTGGTATGCCATAACTATCTTTGATTGTTGTCTTGTCTCTTTTGATTACTAGACATGTTCACTACAGGTTTTGCTACCTTGCACTATTTTGTTTGATGCAGCAACTAGCAAGTGAGTCCTGGTCTGTTGCAATTGAATCTGCATTAGGGAGGTTTTTAGATGCTTTCATTGTCTCATGTCATAAGGATTCACTCGTTTTACGAGATTGTGCGAAAGAAGTGAACTACCGCAACCTTCAAATTATTATATATGACTTCGCTAAACCACGGTAAGACGATAAGGTGTTCTATTTTGTTCATCTTTTGTTGTCTCAGATGAATTCTTATTCCATCTTTGAATAGGGTTGACATTCCAGATCATTTACTTCCTTCAACACCACACCCGACAGTACTTTCAGTTATTCATTCGGAAATTTCTACTATACTAAATGTATTAGTGGATCAGGTATTGCATCATGTACACTTTGCTAATTTCTTTATTTATAGATGCCAATAACTGTTCCTTTCTGTTGATAAAAAAATCACTATTTCAGGGCCATGCAGAGAGACAGGTCCTAGTTCGAGATGATAAAACGGCAAAGTCTGTCGCATTTGATCAGAGGATACGGAATCTGAAGGAAGTATATACTTCTGATGGTTACAGAATGTATGTCTCGTTGGTATTGTTTTTTGGATCACGATTTCGTCACACTCTGTTCAAAAAGGCGCTTGCCTAGATGTGCCTCTGCGTTGGGCGGAGGGGGTACCGCCTTGCCTGGGTGTGTTTTGCGGGAGGTAGGCAGTGCCAGCCCGTCGGTGGCAGTATGTGCGCCGGCGGGGAAGGGGCGGCGGCAGATGGAACTAGAGGAGAGGGAGAGGGAAAGGAACTGATGGCAGCTGATGAGGGAGACCGAGGACGTGCGGCTCAGCGGCTGGGAGCAGAGGAGTTGTGGCTGGATAAATTAGGAAAGGTGGGGTGGGCTGCTTTTCATTGGCTAGGCTGTTTTATGGGGCCTTTTTTTCCCTTTTCTTTTAAGGTAATATATTTATATAAATGTATATTTGCAGAACAGCTTGAAAGCGCCTTGCTCACATGCCTGGGCAAAATACCTGATACCCATTACCCGTACCTGAATTACCCGAACCCGAGGTACCCGATCCCAAATTCGGATAGGGATTTTGATTACCCGAAATTATTTTGGGTAATTCGGGTACAATACCCAAACTACCCGAATATGTGTTTCTGTCTTTGTGTTTATGATGTGTTGTCGGTTGAACACGTGAACTTATTATTTTATTAATATATGATTCCCTATGTGACTACGTAAATTTCTATTGAAATTCTATACAAGTTGTTGAAATTATGTATAAATCGTAAATAAAATTTTATGTTATTTGTTGTTTTCTGTAAATATGGGTATATCGGGTAATACCTGAACCCAAACCCGAATTATCGAGTACCTGAATTTGCGGGTAGTGTTTTCTTGGCACAAATATTGGGTAGTAATTTTCATTACCCGAATTAGCCAGCCAAAAAATCGGGGAACCCGAACGCCCAGGATTGCTCTCCTAAGCTCTAAGGCAGTGACCTTCTGCCTAGAGACCGCCTAGTGCCCTTTTGAACATTGGTCATACTCTTTTCACTACCATTTATCTAGTTTCTGTTGAGAAATGTATCTGTGAATACTGAGAACTGTAGATCTTTTAAAAGGTAAGCTTAGGGTTCTAGTCATTTGCCCATTCCTTTCTGCAAACAAATAGGGAACTTCTAGGACAGAACTTCAGCATACACTACTTGGCCATGCAGATTTCACAGTACTCCCTTCTGTCTATGTAATTTAGAATCTAAACATTCACTTGGTAGTTTTCTGCCTGTTGAGGTTTGAAGAAAGATCAACTCCAACTGGCTGATTTTTTCCCCTTCTAGTATGGTGAGAAATTTGTCTGACAAATGCTATAACCTGATTTATTTTGACCCCTTACAAAAATATCACTGTATCGATGAACAACTTTGAGATGAGATCAGTGGTCTCTCAGATGTTCACTTGATTAACTGTCGTTATAACCTGATATTGGCTGTGGATGTGGTGATATTGTGGACATTGGAAGTCCAGAATACAAATTGACAGCCTTCAAAAGTCATATGCTGTTCTAAAGTGTCTTTCAGAAAAGAAATGATGAGATCTTGATTCTGTTTCAATTGATTGATTGCAGGTTTTTAAGAGGTCCTGTTCAGAACATTCTTCCTCCACATAGGAACTGGAGAGCAGGTCGTTTGTGCACTTCTCTAGAAGAAAAAATAGCTGAAATGGAGCAGGAAATTACTGAAATTAAGCAAATGAACTCAGAGAGGTTGGATCGCAAAAGGAAATTAGGTGCTGACCGAGAGAGCATTGATTTAGAACGGAGACAGTTAAAGGTAAAATTCAAATTGCCGTGCAGTTTCCTTTAAGTTTTCTGATATTCATGTTCCGCAGAGAAAAAGAGAAGATGAGGAGTTGCAGCTGGAGCTTAAAAAGGCGCTGTTGGTTGATACCAAGAAAATTTCTATTGACAATAGTCATGATGCTGCTGTGGATACTTCTGAGCTAGTAGTTGAAATGATGGTTTGTTCTCGATTACCACTTAACTGCATTGCAACCAATATTATGTAAGCTTAGCATCTCATCGATTTACTGTCTTACTTAATTCTGCAGCAAGTGAAGGAAGACATTGGGAACCAAGAATTAGTCCTGCAGAAAATTGATTTGAAATTTACAGATGCTTTGCAAGAAGAGAATAATAGAAGAGCTTCTTACAAGGACTTCATTGGTAACATCTATTTCCATTAACTTTGACTTACTTCTTCAAACTTGGTTTGTTGTACTTACTGTCATATTGTCATATTAGAGCCATGTGGTCATAACACCCTGAAGCTATGAATAGTTAGTGGTGGCTTTGTTCTGTTTATTACCAGTAAGGTCAAATTGAAACATATAAACTTAGAAGGAATAAAATCTGGAAAAAGATCAATTACTTGGAAACAGAGCAATTTGATTATGTGAAATACATTTCCGAGATCTCTGAAAAGTTTCTATGTATCGGCGTTTTTAGCAGATTTTTTGTGTGGCTGGTTTGTGAAGGGGACAACATTTGCACCCATAACCTTGCCCCATATCCAGTACTTCAAGTCTGGTGTAAATGGTTGAAGTCTAGCCAGGGGCATTGTATTAAGATTTTAGGTTGTGGTGTGGGTGCTCCAATTAAACCAACCTGTTCCATCAGGGCCACCAGTTATTTCAAAATTCTCTTGTTATCCACACCGTATTTTTACAATGGGGCCCGTGGGATACAGGTCTTTTGTTAAGAGATGAAATGATGCACTCTCAACTTTTGGGCCTTTTCGGTTTGTTTACTGCAGTTTTGTTTCCTGCTTTGTTTATTTACTAAACACAATATTCTATTTTAATATTTAGATTTTAGTTTTTAAACTTTCTTAAACTTGTCTGAAAACCAATGTATATCTGTTCCAACAGTCTTTATTTTGACCTACAAAAAAAAACATAATATTTAGATTGGCAACTTGTTTCTGCTATATTTCTACAAATTGTTCATTCAATCCTGTATCATGCTTTTACATAAATATCTCTGCTCTCGCTTCCCTGTGGTAAATTCTTTCTATATATACTAAATTCTGAAAACATTATTTCAGAGTCTGTAAATGCTGAAATGGGGTCTATTAATGATGCTGAGTGTGAATTGCGGCTTCTTGAAGATAAAATACGTGATGCTGAGCAGGTGTGATTCTCTTATTCTAACAAGTATTAGTTTGTGTGCTTTAGTGTTGGTTTTATGAGATTTAGTTATCAGTTAACAATATGGCTGCCACAAGTCTGGCAAAGTTGGTCAAAAAGCTAAGCTGCACCTGGCGAGGGACTAAGCATTGCAACTTGCAGCTTATGGCGGTAGTAGATGTAATAAAAGTTGGGCTTCAAACCCTTTTTGGCCAAGCGCCCTGCAGAATTGAGATTGGAACACTGGACACTCTGGTTTTGTGCTTCTAAAAGCTGTCGTATTATATATAGCTGAAAGCTGTTACAGAAGTCATGGCCTTGGTGACCTGGAATCAGACTGTAGTAGTGTAGTGGTGCTAAAACTGAGTGCATGACCACCTGGTGCATGGCTAACTCTTCTGATTCCTAACAGAAGCTAAACCTCAACTAATCAGGTGACAACTGACAACAATGAAAGCAAACTGGCAGACTCTCATTGACTGAACTAATACAAGATATATTTTGAAATTCCCTCACAAGAAGTCAGATACATTACTAAACCGTTGCCGAAGAAGAAAAAAGTTTGAATTGCTCTTTGTGCTGATGCCAATGATGTGCTGTTACTGTAGCTGGTCAGCCTCACCTCCGCTGTTCCTGCCAGGTATAGGAAGCTAAAATGGAGTGTGCTGGCAGTGTAGTGGAAAATCCTCTTCACGGCTGTCATGTGCTCCTTGGTGGGCCGTTCCATGAATTTGCTCATGAACCTGACAGAGACAGAGATGTCGGGCAGTGTGGACTTGGTACTGGAGCGGAGGACATCCTTTGATCTTGAATGATATTGGAACCTGAGTTGTCCATAGGAGATAGGGATGGTTAACAGGAGGCTGAGGCTTGATCACCCGACGGTGAGGCTGTGACGCCGTGCTCGGCGTCGAGAGTAAGAGTGCGTGCGCTAGAGGGGCAGCGGGGGATATTGAACACAATCTCCAGCTAGAACTTATTACTCGAATGTTTTAGGCTTTATAGCCTCAGTCCTAACAAACTTGCAGCTAAGCTTACACAAAACTCTCATAAAAAATGGAAACATACTAAATGACTGCGCTGTGACAACTATAAGCCTTGTGCTTATCTATGTATCTAGGATATTTAGCTAGAGTAGGTGGTGCTTATGTGCATCTTATCTCCTTGGCATCTATTCTAGAATATGATGTAGCTTTCTTCAAGTACAAGTTTTCCTTTCCTGTATGTACTGAGAATCTGCCATGGTTCAGATGGCCTAATCAATAGAGGAAAACATGTCCCCAAATCTGATCTCTGTGATTTGGTTCCAACAAATGGTATCTAGTGCCTAGCTCTTCCCTAGGTCTCTTCTACCTCTACCCCATCCCAATCTCGTAGCCATGTCCAGCCACTCTCATGCCTGAGCGGACGTCCAGGCGGCGCCTGTGGAGGTGGTCCAGGAGACGGAGGCCTAGCAGGCTGCGCGCGAGCAGCGTGAGGCTGACGTGCGGGCGGCGCGTCTTGCGGAAGCAAAGAGGCGTGAGCGGGAGGTAGCGTAGCTCCAGGCTGCGGTGGCACATGTGGAGAGGCTCGCGGCCGAGCGGGCTGCTGCGACGGCTAGGAAGGCGGCAGCGACTGTGCAGGAGGTGGTGGCAGTTGCTGCGGCGCCCCGCATTGAAGCGGACGAGTGGGAGCCACGGTGTGATGACTGACGCGAGCCGCGGGTCGAGCCATGCGAGGACGCGCGCTACATGTGAATCGTGGGGCCTCGACGGACGCAACGGCCACGACTTTTATGAGCCTGACGCACGCCACACGTGATTCCGGGAAGGTTGCGACGGACATGGCGGATGGGAAGGACGTTACTTCCGCGAGCGGGAGGAGCCAGACACGCAGGATCCGCTGGTTGTGCACGTGATGGAGCAGTGGGGCCAGGAGTGTGCTACACACGAGCGGGCCCTGTGGGACTTCAACGCACGGTACCGCGACAGCCCGGACTGCGACCTCGTGCTGTATGAACGGAACTTTGACTAGGAGCGAGGTAGACGGGATGCTGGCACATGCAGCCCTCATAGGCGTCGCGCCTCCACTTCCCTGGATCGGCGCCGCGGCCGCCATGGCCGGCACAACTCTCCTCCCGTCGTCCAAACCGTTGTCAGGGACTCTGGCATCGGCGTCGGGTGGCTCATGCTCACCATGGCCAACTACACCGAGTGGTCCATGGTGATGAAGGTGAAGATGCTGGCACGACACATGTGGGACGTGGTCCAGTATGGTAACGTCGACTTCACTGATGATCGGCGGGTGTTGGAGGCCCTCATCGCTCCTGTTCCGTCGGAGTTGGGGTGAACTGTTGCGGACAAGAACATCGCCAAAGACACTTGGGACTCCATCGCTGCATCACGCATTGGCAGTGCTCGCGCCTGCAAGGCCACACATCAGACGCTTTGGGCACCTCAACTTTGAGGCCCTAAAGCAGCTCAGCAACATGGATATGGTGCAGGGCATGCCGCCTGTTGACCATCAAGCAGCGGCGACTCCCCTTCCCCTGCTAGGCGAGCTTATGTGCCATGCTCGTACATGGCACTGGCTACACTTGGAGGCCGATGCTACTTCCTCATCTACGACGTGTCCTGTTAAATTTTGGCGGTCCTGCTCGACACCAAGGCAGTTGCTGCGAATGCCATCAAGCTGCTTCAGGCTTCAGGCTTCTGCTGAGGAGTGCGACCACAAGCTTCATGTGTTGCGCATGGACAATGACGCCGAGTTCACGGTGTATTGCGCCGACGAGGGGATCCAGCGCCACTTCACCACGCCGTACACCTCGCAGCAAAACAATGTCGTTGAGCGCCCCAACCAGACGGTGGTGGCCATTGCTCGCACCCACCTCGAGCAGAGGGATATCACTACCATCCATCTCAACCGCTCGCCCACCGAGGCCCTTGACAGCAAGGCGTCGTACGAGGCCTGGCACGGATGCAAGATGGCAGTCAGCTACTTCCGCGTCTTCGGTTGCCTCGCGTTCGTAAGGAACTCTACCAAGTCGGCAATCTCGACAACCGTAGTACGCACAGAGTGTTCATTGGCTACCCCGACGTTGTCAAGGGCTACCACGACCCCACGACAAAGAGTGTGCGCATCGCTCTCGACGTCGTGTTCGATGAATGACGAGGATGGGCGTGCGGCAAGATGGTGGATGACGGGTCGACTTCGGCGATCAGCGACTTCGTCGTTGACGACGTCCACTTCGAAGGGGCGGGGGTAGCTAGCAGCTCTTCTCGTCGGAGCTCGCTTACCCCACCACCTCGCACACCACTAGCTCTGGCAAGTCCACGTACTTCACCGGCTCCGGCGAGTCCACCGCCAACACCGCTTGACACGACCCTCTCTCCCACACCGGCCGCGCCCACACCACTGGGTTCGACACTAGCAGCCTCGGTCTGCGACGAGCAGCGCACAGTGGAGTTCGCCACTCCGCTGTCCAACGACGATGATCGCATCGACACCTACCTCGATGGTGAGCCTCTGCGCTACCGCCATGTGGACAAGTGGAGAAGTGGAGCACGACTAGGCGGAGCTACACATGGTGCACGAGGACGGAGAGCCTCACTCTTTCGCTGAGGCAAAGGGAGACACGGCATGGCGCACCGCGATGCAGCAGATGGATGCCGTGGAGAGGAACCAAACATGGGAGCTGGCTGATCTTCCCACCCGTGATCGCGCCATCTCCCTCAAGTGGGTCTTCAAGCTAAAGAAATACGAGGCTGGGGCGGTGATCAAGCACAAGGTGCGTCTAGTGGCGCGTGGCTTCGTCCAGCAGGAGGGAGTCGGCTTCGACGACACCTTCGCACCCGTTGCACAGATGGAGCCCGTTCGGGTCCTCGCTCTAGCAGCCCAAGAGGGTTGGCGTGTCCATCACATGTGCCTTCCTCAATGGTGACTTGGAGGTCTATGTCCGCCAGCTGCCGGGATTTGACATCCCTAGCAAGGAGAGCTTGGAACGCCAAGCTGGATTCCAACCTCATGCAAATGGGTTTCCAGCAGAGTGCTCACTAGGTTGCTGTCTACCGGCGGGGCAAGGGAAACAACGGCTTGCTGGTAGTAGTCTACGTCGACGACCTCGTGATCACCGGCACCAAGGAGATTGAGGCATTCAAGGCGGAGATGAAGGCTGTCTGGAAGATGACCATCCTTGGGCTCCTCTCCTTCTACCTGGGGACTGAGGTTCACCAAGACAACACCGGCATCTCTCTTCGTCAGACTACCTTTGCCGGAGGAGGTGAAAGCGACGCAGTACCAGCACATTGTGGGCAGTCTTCGCTACCTTGTCCACATGCGGTCGGACTTGGTGTTCGATGTCGGCTACGTCAGTCGATTCATGCAGCGACCGACGACAGAGCACCGGCAGGCTGTGAAGAGGATCCTCTGTTGCGTCGCGGGCATTTCGCACTACGGCTTGCACTATCCAAGGTGTATCGGCGCTGCCCACTTCATCGGGTGGGTACAGTGCTAGCGAACACGCTGGCGACATCGACATCAGCAAGAGCCGTTCTTCCTTGGGAAGTGTTTGATCAGCTGGCAGTTGGTCAAGCAGCAGGTGGTGGCTTTGTCCAGCTGCGAGGCAGAGTACATCGCCGCTACTCCCGCTTCCACACAGGCCCTACTGTCAATTATATCTTGCATTTGTAAAAAGGAGAGATTTGTGTTACAATCATGTGCTCAGTTTAGATACGTAGTTCAAATGTTGGAAGACACATGGAAAAGTTGTTAAGAATTTCCAGCTGCTAGCTACCAAAATTTCCGTGTCAAGGCCAACTACATCAGGATCCGGGGCCAGCTCGCTGACTTCCTCAACAAGTCGCTTGGGAGAGTGGAGTTCCAAGAACTTCGCGCAAGGATTGGGATGGCTCAAATTCCCCGCAAGGCGTCGCACAAGACTTAGGGGGAGATTGACAGCTATAAACCTTGTGCTTATCTATGTATCTAGGATATTTATCTAGAGTAGGTGGTGTTTATGTCAGTATCTTATCTCCTTAGCATCTACTTTAGAATATGCTGGAGCTTTCTCAAGTGCAAGTTTTCCTTTCCTGTATGTACTAAGAACCTGCCTTGGTTTAGATAGCCTAATCAACAGAGGAAAACCAGTCCCCAAATCTGATCTCTGTGATTTGGTTCCAACACACTGGAGCTTCTGGCGATGACCGCGGCCTAGACTTGGTGTGTGTGCTGGGCATACTGTCCTTGATACTTTTGTGGTCATGGTATTGTATTTTTGAACCTTTTCAGGAGAAGACTCACTATGAACAAGTTATGGAAACAAAGGTTTTAGGTCCTATTACAATGGCTGAATCAGAGTTGACAAGTCTTCAACGGCTTCATCAGGTTATTGCTGTGTAACTGGCTTCTTTGTTCAAACCCCTCTTTTTCCTTCTAGTGCAGATTTGGTGCCTAGTTTGCTAAATACTACGTTGCAATGTTTCAAAAAATCATGTATAGCTGCAACAATTAAGTTTGAAATGCATCCTAGATATCAAGAAGCAAAATAGACAAGTAGTCAACGTGGTACTGTTCATCATATACTGACAGTGGCACTTTTGTTTTTTGAATCTCATCATTAATGGTGAGTTGGTGACTTTCAAACACTAACTTTAGGTGTACTTCGTACATGATTTTGTGATGATTTTTTAAACATTACAGCATGATATTTAGTGGATAGGTCGGTTCACTCGGTTGTATTTGAAATCTACTGTCAATTATGTCTTGCATTTGTAGAAAAAAAAGGAGAGATATGTGTTACGATCATGTGCTCGGTTTAGATGCATAGTACAGATGTTGGAAAATACTTCGAAAAGTTGTTAAGAATTTCCAGCTGCGCTACCAAAATTTCCTTGTGACTGCTTCAAATTTCGATTGGATGGAGGGGTTTATTTGGTTCTTATATGTCCAGTAATGACTTTTTTGTAGGAGTATTTTGAAAAGGCTTCAACAATTTGTGCCGAGAGTGAAGTGGAAGCTCTTGGAGGTGTTGAAGGATCCACCATAGAACAATTAAGTGCTTGCATTAATAAATTAAATCAGAAATTTCAACAAGAAACCAGAAGGTCTGACCAACCATTTGCACGTCCACAATAAATAAACAATGAGTTCTGATACTTTCTCCTAAAAAATATTTGTGCAGATATACTGAAACCATTGATGATCTAAGAGCACTGCGTGACAAAAAGGGACAGAAGATCTTGAGAAAACAACAAATGTATGCAGGTTTTAGGGACAAATTAAACGTAAGTTCAGTGCAATTTGTCTCATATCTTCATTCTTTCTAGATGCTTATGGTTTTAAAAGGGTTGTTTGATTTGTTTTCTTCATTAACAGGTAAGGGATGTGATTTTTTTAACTACCGTTCACTTTTAGTTCTGGATGCATTCAATATAAAAACCCAAATTTGCGTGACTTGTGCACTATTTTAGTATTGATTTGTGGTCATTATAATGACTGGCAGCTCTCATGGGAATTTGAGAAAAATGACAGTGGTGTTAAATGTACTGGTTCATTTGTAATGCACTCAAAATGGTTCTGTTTCTTAGCTAAATTCATTGCTCTCTAGGCATGTCAAAAGGCACTGGACTTGAGATGGAAGAAGTTCCAGAGAAATGCGGGTCTTTTGAAGCGTCAGCTTACGTGGCTGTAAGTTCCTATTCTCCAAATTTTCTTCCAAGTTGTCCTATCAATTATGGAATTCCCTGACTCTTGCTGCCTTTCCATATATGAAAGGTTCAACGAGCACCTGGGAAAGAAAGGTATCAGCGGGCACATCAACATAGATTATAAGAATGAAGTTCTGTCGGTTGAGGTTAGTTAGTTTCACAGGATTTCGTTTTTCTTGATGTTTATCTAAATGCATACATGTCTGCTTTTGAATGAGTCTAAATACAATTTTTATGGTGTTCACTGTAGCTGACAATGCCTCAAGATGCGTCTCGTGATACCATTAGAGACACTAGAGGACTTTCAGGTAGTTTCAGCTTCCAATAGTCCTAGTTATTAGTCAAGTTTTGTTTATTCTTGAGGACATTTGTAAAGAAATACTCTCTTCGTTCCAAATTATATGATGTTTTGGCATTTCTAGATTCATAGCTTTTGCTATATGGAATGTCTAGATACGTATGAATCTAGAAATGCCAAAACGTCTTATAATTTGGGACGGAGGGAGTACTTTTTTTTTGTTTAGTGTTATCTGATTGTATAACTTTTATTCGTGCTGTCATTTTCTCTCCAGGTGGAGAACGATCTTTCTCAACCCTTTGCTTCACCTTATCTCTTCATGGAATGACAGAAGCTCCATTTAGGGCCATGGATGAGTTTGATGTATTCATGGTGAGCAATCATGTGACCTTGCCATTGTCTTTGTCCATTTAATAACAGAACAAACTTGGTAACTGGCGCCATATGAATTTGGCAGGATGCGGTGAGCCGCAAAATAAGCTTAGACACCCTAGTAGATTTTGCTGTTGCACAAGGGTCTCAATGGATATTTATAACCCCTCATGATATCAGGTTTGTCAATATAACCACAGTTGTTTTGAGGTCCATTCTGTTTTGTATTTCCTCATTCTTTGTCTTTTCCTCAGCATGGTGAAGGCTGGGGATAGGATCAAGAAGCAGCAAATGGCTGCTCCTCGCGGTTGACAGTGTTGACTACCCCTGACCCTTGTGGATGAAGCCTGAGCCTTGGACATGGGAGTGAATCTGCTTGGAACTGTTACTTTTATATTTTGTTTGTAGTGTGTACATAGCTCATTTTGTGAGAAGAGCTTTTGTCCCTGGGCAGCATCAGCAGTTCTGTAGCTGCATTACCGTTTGGATAGGGTCCGAGTGTGCAATGTTTAGTGTGTGGTTAATGCAAATCATTGGGCCTTAGTGAACAATACTGCGGCTGTAAATGAACAAACTGCGGCTCCAGATGTTCGATGAACTTAGGCCCGACTGAACCGGTACTCCTGTGGACATAGAGCCTTTGTTGACCAGTATACTAGATTAATTCCAAGCGTATGGTAACTAATCACTTTTCATGGGTAAATTAATTGAAGAGCTTTGCTACAGCGTGCGCGTGCACGCTTCTACCAGAGTAGCAGATGTAAGTAAAAAAAATAGAACAGCAGGCACTCCACCGACTCCCTTGCCCCTGCCACTGGACGCTAGGCGCGTCTAGTGAGGACGCACCGGACGCGTCCGCTATGAACCCTATGCTCTTGGGTCTGTTTGGTGGGTTTTTCACCGGACGCTAAGTTTGAGTCACCGGGTGCGAGGTAAACACTGTTCACACATCCGATGCCACTGACCTGGCACGCAGCACATAGCCGTTCGAGTAGCGGACGCGTCTGGTGAGCAAATGTGCTCTCTGGAACCTCTGTGGTGGTTCACCGGAAGCTGGTGTCCATGCGGACAGTGTGATGGTGGATGTGTCCAGTGGTTGGGCGTGCAGCAGGCATATTTCAAACGGCTAGTATATGTGTCGCTGGACGATACATCAGACGCTGCACCGGACGTGTTCGGTGCAACTTAATAGCGCGTCCGGCGTCCTCGAAAAATAGACTAACGGTTAAATCTTTTGGTGGGGCCTATATAAGGTGGAGTGGTCGGCTTGGGGACGAACTATTGCACATTTTCATTGATATAATAAGCTAATGAGCCTCTCAACTCTTCTCTCACAAATTCTATTTGATTGCAACATCAATTTGGTGAGATTAGAGAGCATCAAGTGCATTGCATTGAGTGAAATCATCTAGAAGCACATGGCATTCAAATTTCGCAGGGATTATCTTCTTACTCTTGGAGTTTGCCAACTCTTAGATAACTTGAAACTGCGAGGATCATTGAGGAGGGGTTAGTGAATGTCTCTGTATCCGATCGGTGACTTGTAAGGGGTTCTTGAACCTTCCCCGCAGGAGATCGTGAATTGGCTACTCTAGTAGATTGCTCGTAGCTTGTGGATCTCCATCTTGTGTTGGTTGTCCGGCACCCTTAAGAAGGTTTTGGTGTGTGATGCCAATTAGTGCGTGAACCTCCAAGTAGGTGTATCACTACAACGAGGAGTAGCTTGTTGGCAAGTAAGTGAACCTTGTTAAAAAAATATTTTGTCATCTTTTTACCGAGGAATTCATTTGTCTTGATTGATTGGTATTCACTTCTCTACACCTGCGGACAATCACCTCTCTACTTTTATATTCTTGTATTTATTTTTGTAGAAGTAATCTTGTGTAGCTTGTTCACCTAGGAGTAGAGTAAATTAGTGACTTAGCTTTGTTGGTGTGAAATTAGATATACTATCCTAGAATCCGTGAGGTGGCTTGCATCTTTTAGTAGGTTAGCGCAAAATTCACTTCGTCTTATTATTGTCTGACCACTTTGTTTAAGTGTTGTTTGTAGAATTTTTATAGGTTCACCCCTCTCTAGCTATTTATGACATTTGAGATGACCGATGCGGAAAAGGGCCACACAACACCGGCAGTACTGCTAGCGCGATGGCTCACCGCGGCCACGACAATGATAGAACAGTACTATAGGAATCTGTACTGAACATGCCCCCTGTAATAGTACAGGCTCCCATACCAATGATGTATTTCGGTTCAGGCATTTGATCATATAATCGCACTAAAGATGGAGCCATTTTTATTGTTACCGTACCAGCGGTTAAAATTAGGTCCGCTTGTCTAGGACTTGATCTCGGTACCAATCCATAACGATCAAAGTCGAATCGTGAGCCTATTAATGAAGCAAATTCAATGAAACAACAACTGGTACCATATAGAATGGGCCATAAACTTGAGAGTCTTGACCAATTCGAAAGATCGTTTGGTGTAGTTGAAATAACGGAATTGGACCTTGCTGCATATGCATTGATGGGCTAAACATCTATTGGTCACCTGAATTGTGTTTTGTCTTTGATTTCACTAGAAATTTCTGCGCGCTTTGCGTGCCCTACCAACCAGAGAAAAATGAACCATAAGAAAACACAGTGGCATGCATGTACTGTGTTCAATCACGAAATGAAACCAGCAGCAGCGCTGTGGCTGCCAGAGTACCAGCAGTGAGCAGAGCTAAAATAAACAGAGAAGATCCAATCGAGATTAACATTGAGAGAATGAAGAGAACACAATTCTTGATACATAACGTATATAACCAAATTGAAGTAATGGACAAAAACTCGTACAATTAACGTCGCCTATCACATGTTTCGACCAGAACTCATAAGAGCCATAATTTAGTACAAATTTATCAAGAGCCAACTGGTAGGCAATCAATTAAATTAGCCATGATAGACCGCCGTTGGGGCGCAAATTCTTCAGTCCAAGCAAACTGCTATTGTTCTCCGACAGCATGAATTTCTTGTCTTTCCGGCCGGTGTGGCCATTCCCCACGTATATATCCAGGTATCTAGGATAATCAACTGGCTCATGGAAAGCTGTAGCCTGCACAAGAGTCACAATTCATTTTTCTGTGTATCATTATATCCCTTAGATATAATATGTGTGGGAAATTTAGTTATGTGGTGAGCAGTGAAACTTAGAAATTGCAAACTGGATGCATTTTCCTAATGAAAAAATGAATTACTTCAGCATTCCCTCAAGTTCAATTTTTTTTTAACACTTTGGACCTATTATGGCTACAAAAATTTAGAAGGCTACATTTGTGTACAAACAATTAAAAGCAAGGTAATAATGGTAGTAGCTAAAATATCAAGTTCACCATGCAACCAAAACTGCTAACAAAACTATACATAAACTTGTACATAATTTGCAGGGTCATGCTATTCTCAAATACAAACCCCCAAAGCCGATGTTTTTCCATATGAACCTTAGCAGGAGAACAGAACGCAGTCTGACAATGGCGCTCCCAACCCCGCCCCTAACTCCCTCACCCTCCACGCCCAACGCTGCCGTCGTCCAAGCTGCCGCCGGTAATCATGCCTTCTAATCCTGCTCCTTCGATCGGCCTCCTTGATGGGGTCCAATTCGGATCTGGCTGCAAGGCTGGATTTCGACATTGGACTGGTCTTTCAAGACACTCTTCGGTTTGACGGAAAATTCCGTGGGTCTAGCTTTGCAATCTTGTTTGGGGGGTCATGCTGATGATTTTCACATCAAGTTCTTAAGTCAGAATCATTTTCGGATCTCAGTTTTCTCCAAGGATGTGGGCTTTGCAATTTACAATTTCAAGCGGATCACCACATCTACCTTTGATCTTTATTTTCATCTTTGGAGTAATGGCACGCCTCGCTGGGAAAAGGAAAAACTGGCCTGGGAAACTGAGCAAGAAAAAGAATGGACTTTGGTCCGCTCTAAGGCTAGCAAAAAAGCAAGAAAAGAAGAATTCTAAAAGAGTTCATTTTGCTACGCCGATTGTTCAACCGCCCCCCAAGATCAAACACAAACCCACAGTGTTTTCTCTCTCCTTCGAATCAATTCCCAATAGCTTCGATCCTTCCACGCCCATCCAACGTTTCTTCTCTGGTTCAAAAGCCAACGGTGATCCCCCGTTGATCTCTCCGGAAAAGGCGGCTACATCTTTGGTTTCCAACTCTGATTCAAATTCGAAATCCATGAGTGAGGCCCGTGGACCTTTGAGATGTTATATTCACCTTGAGTTGGGCCATTTTCAAAGGCAGTGTAAATCTGCCTACCGCTGTCTTCGTTGCTCTGGACTGGGCCATGTGAGAAGGCACTGCACCAAGGCTAAGCCCACCCTGGAGTGGAGGCCCAAGGCGCTGCATACCCAGTCTGAGCCAATCCTAAGCTAGCGGCCCAAGAAGCATCTCCCGAATCATCAGTCTGGTAAAGGGATTAACCCGTTCCTTAATTGCCGCCTCGATCCTCGTGCAACTGCCACGGACGCTAGTATTGCCAAAACTCATGAACAGGAGCAGCATATTTTCTACTCAGATTACAATCCTTCTACCGAGCATGCCTCTTCAACTTCCCTGCCACAAGAAAACCCCAACTTCCATCATCCGCCACCACCGCCTCCACCGCCATCACCTCCACCTCCATCGCCGCCGAAGCAAGACTCCTCTGCTACACCCACCGGCGACAAGCCCATGGCTAACTTCCCCATCAACCCCCAAGCTTTCCTAGTTGATGTTCTCCACATCAATCATGGATGGAACCGCCCGTCTCGTGGAAGGATGGCGTTGGGCAGAGAACCGACGAGGGAGCACGAGGACTATGCGATCGTCTCCGTCAACCCCATGCCGCAAGAAGTCAATCAACTGCGCCCCCTCCTCAATGTGGTCTGCGACTTCCTTGAGCACAGTCAGAGGGTACGTATCGAAACTGCTCACCTCTCGCCCTTGGGGCTGGTCTAATCAGATTGTGTAGTGTCGCTCAGAGGGAGAAATTAGTCCGTGATTCGCCATTCCATTTGGGTCAGCACACTGAGATTCGTGTGGATAGACATGATGAAGGAATCAATCATAGATCTTGTGCTTACATCAGAGTTTGCTGGTTGATGTTCCTCGCCTTCCCATTAGATTTCCAGAAAGATCATTATGTGAATGCTACAGTAGCACCCTTTGGTCGTTTGCTTGAATGGTTCTAGGATGACAATAAGTCAAGAATTCTTGCTAGAGTCCTTCTCAGCCCAGATAGAGTTCCTCGCAGCTTGATTGTGTCCAAGGGGACTATTTTAGGGGGCACAGGCCGATACTGGGCGGTACCGATCTACATTCTGGATGGAGAATTCCCAGATGCTTTTCCAGTAGATGAAGATAATGTGCCTTTTGATGGTGAACCTCACCCGGAGCACCCTTCAATAGTCATGGGAGCTCACCCCCTGGAACCTTTCTTGTCCATGGAGCGGCTCCAAACCTTGGGTTCTTTGGTGGAAACCCACATCCAGAGCACGCTCATCACCATGCCCAGGAAGAGGATCATCAACAGCCGATGCAGGGTGAGGCCAATGTTGGTGCCAATGAGGTGGATGCAGACATGGCAGATCAGAATGAAGCGGCCTGGCCATAGTGGGACCCACAGGTCTTGGTGGGAGATAATGATCCAGTTATCCAACAAGCAGAACAGCAAGTGCAGCAACCAGATCAACAACAGCATGCAATGGACCTTGATATGTCAGGGTCATCCATGCGCTTTCTCAGGGCAACAGGACCGGACATTCCAATTAAGAAGTTTGGAGGGCTCTGGACGATAGCTCCTCATCCAGTGATGTGTCATCTAGCCTCAATGAAGAAAGTGCACGATTTGCAGCTACAAGCAGGTTTTATGCAAACATAGCTCTCGTTCACCGCAGAAGCATTCCAGGTAGTAGCCAGGCAGGTCCATCTACCATTTGGATGCAGCCAATTCTGATTGATGTCAGGCCTCCAGAAGTTACTGGACTAGAAAATGTTCCCTGGGTCCCTGTTAAGGACGCTATTGCTCTGCAGCTGTTACCAGCAGTTCTAGATGCTAGAAAGAAGTTCCCACCCAAGCAAACATCTGTTAGTACAAAAAGTGGTTCCTCGTGCTCAACACACCAGCGAAGCCGGAACGACCCTTGAAAGCAGATGGAGCTTTCGCAGATCTAGCTAGCTTCAGGCCCAGTTTGAGAGTGCCGATGACCCCCAAGCGTGCTAGTTAATTTGACCTGCAATTAACAAGGTGAAAGATATAACCAGTAACAACAAGACGAAACTTACTGGTGTGTCCAGATAGTTCCGAATTTTTGGCCTTACAGACCCCGTTTGCAGGCTATCGACTAAAGAGTCGATATCCGGATGATATGAACAGATTTTCATGAGATAAGTATTATGACGTAAAATAACCGATTCACTTGCATCAATAGTGGTAATGACTTGCATGAGACAAGATATAACATAATTAACGCATACATGTCAAGTTAATCTGATCACAAGATATCTAAATGTAGAAACAGAGCAAAATCAGCTAATTAGCTGATTCGGCAAATACGAGCAATACATAGGCATATAAGATGAGTAATGCTTAAATCTTCAAACCAATACATTTAACTCAATGTTTACAATAGTGGGGATTGAGCGGATCGAGACAGCCATAATGTAAACTATGATTTAAATCTATTGATTATCAAATCCAAGCACTATTCATCTTATAACTTGAGTGTGACTCGTATACAATCAGGATCTATATCTATCAGCTATTGTAAGCATATTCTATTTATCAATGCATAAATATGTAACAATTATCATTCATTGAACAAAATAGATCTAAAGATAAAGCCGATACAAACAGATCAAGATTGGGCAAATTTGGTGAGTAATAATGTAAATAACAAATAAACTCAAAACATCAGCGATAACTTGATGAATCTAACTAAGATGCCACTTTTAGTTAGAGCCGATAACTAATCCATGCACATTAACCAAATTAATCTAAGCCTTCGTCCACTGGATGACGCTAAACATAGATTAAGCAAGCAAACAAGTATGAATCGATAACTAACCCTTATTTGATCTAAGTCCACGTCCACTGGATGACGCTAAACTTATATCAAACAAGAATTGACCTTGATCTACAAAGCTCCCATGTCCACCAGATGACATTAAGGAGACAAAGCTTAGCAAGGCATGATGGTACTTACAAGCAAGTCCTGCGTCCACCGGATGACACTCAGCCCGTTCGAAGAAACTCGCTGAAATCTACTTTACTCCTCCTAAGGTTTTGGCCGGAGCCGAAAGGTGTGTTGTATTGATGTGTACGTGTGTATTACAATGGCCGAGAGTTTATATTTATACCCTGGGCTTGACAAGATAGAGTCCTAATCGAATTACAACTCAAAAATAGATATGGAAACTAACAAACTTTCCTATTTTTAAGATAATTTGGAGTCCAATCTTCCCTTTTCAAAATGGACTCCGAACGTGATCGCTTCCCGGTGCTGGAGACTCGTGCTGACGTCATCAATCGACTCTTGTCTTCAACCACGTTGTCTTCGCTTTGGCCCAACAATCTATCCAGGACCCGATCGGCTATTCTCAGCCCTTCGTATAACAAACTCTGCTTCCCGAAAATCGAAAGTCTCTGCTCTTGGCATCAGCTATCCATTCCCAGTCTAAATTTTGGTGTAAACACATGCCCCTAATTTTGGGATAAATTAGCTTTGTTCGAAAATTAGCACCGAGTCTTAATCGATCTCCATCCTCAAAACATAACCGAAATCGCAATCTCCCGCTCAGCACTTCAAAGCTTCGTACCAAATCGAAACCCTAACCAAGAAGGCTTCCGTCGCATTTCTCCCCAGACTTCGATCCGCCGCCTTCAATCAACTCAAGCAGATGGAGACTCCCTCTGAGATCCCCGAGGTATGAATTTCATCAATCCGTAGTCTCATTCACGAACCCTCGCCCAATCGGTCACATATGTTGTTCATCATCCCAGGATTTGAAAAACGAGATCCTGATTCCACTGAGTGATGTCCCTTCCGCCTATTACATGGGTCCGATGGGCGATCCAAACCCCGCAGCGTTCATCAGTAAGGAGACCAACCAAATCCCCTTCAGAGGCACGCTGGTGGATGCATCTTCATGGACCAAGCAGTCATTCCGGAGCTGGCCAAACATGCCCACCGGATGGAGAAATTGGTTTCACCGCTTTTCAGAGAAGAAGCGGGCAGACTGGGAGCTGCGCAATCTATGTCAATATCTTGATCTTTCATTGTGTGAGCTAAAAAAGAATGAATCTCTCTTGATTGTCGCATGCTACTTTTGGTCCAATTCCTTGAATGCCTTCGTATTTGGGGATGTTCCAATGACCATTACCTTGGGCGACATTCATATGCTCACTAGTCTTCAAATCACTGAAAGCTGTCAACTTTGGAGCTTTCTTTTCACAGGCAAAAAACAGTTCCCAAAGCTTGGAGAGTACAAAGGTTGGTCTGTCTATATCAAAACCCACCATTTGACAACCTCGAGTATCAATGAGAAAGAATACATAGCATTTCTGATCTTGTGGCTTGAAAGATTTGTCTTCTGTGGTGCTGCTCTAGGACCAGCCTACCCTTTAAAGGCTCTTGCAGAGAAATTAGCCCAAGGAAACTCAATCCCTTTAGGAAAACTTCTACTGGGATCTGCTTACAGGCTGATGAGCCGAGTTGCCGGCTTTCTGCTAAAAGGTGAGGAAGTACAATGCATAATAGGCCCTTGGTGGCTGATTCAGTTATGGCTCAACCTGTACCTGCACAAAATGGCTAAGCCAGACCTCTATAACCTTAACTATCCCTTCATCAACTACGTAGAGGAGGAGAAAAATAAGATCACCAGAGGTTGCCAAAATTTTGGTGAAGCTGCCTCAGCTATAGCTATAGATGTCAGCCGGGGTAGCATGCTTGAAGCATTCTATAGGGGCTCAGGACCAAATGCATTAACTTGGTTCCCCTATGAAGAAGATGAAGAATTTCCAATGCCTTATACCTTCAAGTTCAGCATACGGTGCCCTGATGATGGTGCAACTGAAATTTTTAATGTCATTATAAAACCTAGCATACTGCCAGTCGACTTCAAACACCTTCGAAGCACAAGCAGTACTGAGCCCAGCTGGCCTTCATATGAATTTTACCACCCCAATGTTGCATCAAGACAACTGAGTTTTGGCCAACTGCTCCCAAAGCTTCCATTCTTACGCCTTCTGAAGCCTAGAGAAGAAATCACTGAAATTTTAGAAGCTGACAGAGTTTTTAAACTGGGAGAAGACCTGCCACTTTACCCAATGGAGCAATGGAGTCAAATTTCAGTCACCCATGGAAGCTTCGACAACTGGTGGCAGCAATGGCACGCCCATCTATTTTGCCAGGCAATCCATGACAAGTGCAAGGCCCTGGATAGCAGCTTCACTTCTGAATTAGCAGTAAGTGTTATCAACCGATCCCATCTAAACTGGCCATCTGTAATCTAACCTTTGCCAATGCAGGACCCAGAATCTAATCCATCGGAGCAAATCAATTATTATCCTTCTTGTCCGATTGCAAGGCTAGGCTCTCAAGCCCCCTCACTGAAGAAGATGACGAAGGCTCCTGTTGTCATAACGACTGCTCCAGCTTCAAAAAGGAAAGCCTCATCTAGTATTTAGAAGGTGACCACTAAGAAACAAAGGTCCAAAAGGAAGCCTGCCCAGTTATCTGAATATCCTGAAACATTTTCTGTACCATCCATTAGTTACTCTTCTGATTAAATTGGCTAATTATCAGGGAAGCACCTAGCCGATTCAAGCATTGCCCAGGGAAACTCAAATTGAAAGCCAACCAGGGTCAACTGGCCCTCAAGACGCCAGCTTGGGTTCTTCAGGCATGATAGAAACTCAACAGGAAGCCCCTGAAGCACCCCACACTCAGGTATCCGCTGAAACCACTATTGCAGTTAATGATTAGAACTAGGCACATGATCCTGACTTACTGAGTATGCCTGTCACTCCCCACCTGATTTGAAAAATACAGCCGAACAGCCCTTCTTCTGAAGACACCTGGGGCAGTCATCTCCAGGTAAGACAATTCAGCTGTTAACACCATTGTGTTTTCATTATATCATTGATTATTGCCTTTGTAGAAATCTAATCAATTGCCTTTAATTCATCCATAGAAATACCAGCTGATACTGCACTGGATGCTAGGAAACAAGTGGCCATAGAGGCACCAAGATAACCAGAGACTTCATCGGCCCTACCTGTGTTAGATACTGGCAAGGTGAAGTATTTACCAGACCAGCCGATTTCGCTTAGCATAATCCCCTGACATAATCATTATATACCGAATGCAGGTACCTTAGCTTTCATCTCCCAGCTATTCCTTCGATCTGGAAGAATTCTGTGATGAAGAAGAACTTAGCTCTAAATCCCTGTCAATATCAGAGCCAGATTTCAGGAATCGGCTAACCGAGCTTCTACCTCAACTGGAGGACAACTTAATCAGCCTTGCTCTGAACCCCAGGCTGTAACACCCAAAAAATTGCATTCTTTTAAATAGTGGGAATTTATTTAATTGTGCAATTAATTGATCATTCTAATATAGGGAAATAATAATTTTTTTTCTCAAATATAAAATCAAACCTAGGTCATACACATGTATGATGCATTCATGCTGGAGCATTTCTTCTTTGTACTATTGTAGCTTATTTGAATTTCTCAAATATTTCAAAACCCAATTTAAAAATCCTTTTGGAAAATGGAAAAAAGAAATAGAGCAGAGCCCTTCCCCTCTCCTTTCTGGCCCGAGCAGCAGCTTGGCCTGTTTTCCACTCCCTGGCCCCAGCAGGCTCAGGTCGGATGGCCCGAGGACAGCTCGGCCGATCTGCTCCCTCCCTTCCCCTTACCCCCTCTGACTGTCGAGCGGGACCCACGGGTCAGCCCTTCCTTCTCCACCTCCCTCGCCATGCGAACAGAGACGCCGCTGCCGTGTTCATCCGCCGCGGCCGAGCACGCGCGCGCGAAGCATCCCTCTGCCGTGACTGCCAGCCCGACCCTGCGCTCGGTGCTACCGACCAGTGGGACCCCCAGGACAGCCCCTCCCCTGTTTCCCTCTGCTGCTCGCCGAGAGTCCGACGCGGGCAATAAAGAAAACAGCCGAAGCCGAGTTCGTCGCCGCGCCGAGAGTCCGAAGCAGAGAAGAAACGCCCGAAGCCGATTTCTCCGCTATTCGAGTTTGTTTCAATCTCCGAGATTGTCGTCACACCTCGGGAGTATTTAAGCAGCGCCACACCCCCCCGTAGCTGTCACCTAACCCTAGCCGCCTCTTCTCACCGCCACTGCCGAGCTCCCGCGAGAACTGAGCAGCCGCCGCCGCGAGCAATTAGCTCGATTCGCCACCAATTTCCTCCCGGTAAGCCTTTGAGGAGCTTCGCTGTGATCTTGTGAAGTTCCCAAGCACTTTCCCCCTTCGATTTGTGCACTGACACGCCTCCGCCGCCGTTGCAGAGATCCACCGTCCGCTGGATCACGCCGCGAGCTATCTCCGAGTCGATTTCCGACCTTCCCATCACCCTAGGTGAGCTTGCGATGCTCTTCCCGATCTATGGGTACCCTTCCTGACCTATTTCATGCATCGAAGGCCGAGTTCGCCTTCTCCGGCGGCCCTCCGGCCATGGCGCCGCCGTCGGCCTCTGTTTTCCGGCCGAGAGCACCGCCACCCCTCCTCTCTTTTAATCTGATCCGCCGATTTTGAATCGGACGGCCGAAGAGCAGCCCATACCGATTCGGCCGGCGTTTTTGCGAATAACCCCCTGCGGTTTTTAATGCTTAGCCCACAGCCCTTAGCGTATTTAGTAGATTACGTTTGAAGGCGTATTTATTTTCGGTATATATGAAAATGTGTTTTCAGATTTGAATTCAAAATTGTTTCATTTATAATTTCCACGTTTTAGCTCCGATTTGAACGATTCAAATTGCGTTAGATTCGTAATTTCATAATCTATCTGATGGTACCACTGTTTCATATATTTTCCACTCTTAAAATTTAAGATTATATTTAATCTATTACTATTCTATTTTAAATCTTATAAAATTCATATCTTCCTCGTTTTAAATCCGATTTGTGCAAATTTTATATCGATGTGATCGTAGCAACATGTAGATTTATTTTATAACCTTTTTAATTTATTTTTCTCTCTGTTGGTGTACTGTTCTAATGAAAACTCTTGTTTGTATGCATGATTGCCCCTGTACGCGTGTGTGTTGTTATGATGGATCGAGTATAGACGGTGAGCTTTACGTGGGTGATAAAGATCAGTACTGCAACAACCCGGATCACCAGGAGTTTGCTGATCAAGGCAAGTATTAGTATGAATCTGTAACACCCGGAAATTTTCAATTTTTGAAATAGGAATTTAATTTGATTTATTTATGCAATTGATTGAGCATTTAATATATAGAATAATATTTTTGTGAATTAAAATAAACCCTTGGGCATAGAAACATGTTATGTTGCATACATGCCGCTGCACATATTTATTTCCTGAGATTTGATTGGATTTTGCAAGGGTTCAAAACTTAGTTTGAAAAGCCATTTGGAAAACAAATTTGAAAATGAATTGAGAAAATTAGAAAAGGGAAAACTCCCTCCCCTTCTCTGCAGGCCGAGCCGGCCCATCCCCTCTCCTCCTTCTTCGCATGGGCCGAGCCAGCCAGGCCGAAGCCCAGCAGCACCACCGGCCCGTGTGCATGCTGGAGCCCCGTCCCTCTCCGTCTGTGACTGACACGCGGGGCCCACAAGTCATCTTCCTCCTCCTGCTCGTGTTCGAAGCGGACACGGCCGCGCCGTAACCACCCCGGCCTCCTCTCTTGGCGTGGCCGAGTCCATCCCGAGCACGCCTCCACCGGCCCATAAAAGGAAGCCGCGACCCTCTTCCCCCTCCTCTCGGTCTCGCTGACACGTCAGGCCCACGGCTCAGCATCGTCTTCCTCCTCAGGACGGAGTCCGAGTGGAGCACGAGCGCCGCCTCCGACAGAAGGCAATCGCCGGATTTTTCGGCCGAGTCCGTCCCAAGTGCGCCTCCCTCGCGCCCCTATATAGGTCGGTCGAGCCCTGCCGTCCCTCCCCACAAGTTCCCGAGCAAGCCACGCCCTCCAATCTTGCCCTGGCCGTTGCCCCGAGCTCCGCCGTCGCCCCGAGCTCCGCCGCCGCCGTCGATTTCTCCTCGGGAAGACTTCTCCGTCGAAATTGGTTGTTCTCCAAGCTTCGCAGCAAGGTCAGGAACCTTTCCGACCCCTTCTCCCTCGGTTTTGTGCACTACAGCCATGATGCCGAGCTTCGCCGCCGCCATAGTTCCGCCACCTAGCTCGCCGCAACCTCCCCGAGCTACCTCTGTGGCAACCGAAACCATAGATAGGTTTGGCTTGAGCTCCTCTTGCTTCCCGACCAGATCCCGAGGTGTGCCGAGCTTCCTAGCCCCGAAAACGCCGTCTCCGGCCATCTTGCCGGCGAGGAATCGGCCGGGCGCCGCCCGACTCCGGCGACCAGAGTCGCCCCTCTTTTCCCCGAGCTACCTGCGGCGTCCACGGCCGATCCAACGGCTTACAGTGAGAGATACCCTTTCGCCGGCACTTTTGCAAAAGAGCCCCTGAGCTTTTTAATGTTCTAACCCGCGATCCTTTGGCGTATTTCTCAGATTATGCTTTCCTATTTAGAAAACGTATTTCCTCGGTTTTAATTCAAAAGGCGTTTTCAATATTTACAGATTTGCCACTCAGTTTATTTCGGCCATATTTTATTCGTTTTAGCTCCGATTTGATCCGTTCAAGTCTCGTTAGATTCGTAATTTTATAATCTACCTAATGATGCTACTGTTACTCATGTTTTTAACTTTTAAAATTCGAGATTAGATTTAATCTATTATTTTATTAAAACTTGTTTATTTCTTAACTTTCCCGTTTGAACTCCGATTTTCGTGATCTTTATATCGTTGGAATCGTAGCGACGCGTAGATTATTTTTATACACTTTTCAATCTGTTTTTCCACTGTTGGTGTACTGTTTCTAATATAGATCTTGTTTGCTTCGTGTATGATTGCCTCGATGATTGTGTGGTGATTTTATGATCGAGTTCAGACGGTGAGCAATACGTAGGTGATCAAGAGTACGTTGAGGATCCAAGTTCTCCAGAGCACTTTGATCAAGGCAAGTATAGCATGGACCATCCTTGTTGCCTATTCACCTTAATCACTAAATTCATGATGCATGTGTCTACCTTGGCAACCATAGTGTTTATTCCTAGTTTTGATGACTTGATCCTTGTTACCTATGAGATTGCATTTGAGTAGTGATGCTAGTGCTTGATGATGCCATGATCTTATGAACTTGATTAATTAATTATGAAATAAAGATTAAAAGATGCTTTTTAGCAACATGGACTAAGGACTTATCTGTAAGTATGACACCGGGACTTACAGCGCAACCATGGGGGCTATATGGCTCTGTCTTTAGTCAAGTATGGAGTTACTTTCTACCATGCTATTAATCTTGAAAGGTTCCTTGCCAAGCTGGTTGTTTTGCGGCTCCTGTCTTTGTGTGTACTGCTGCGCGTGTGTGCCACTGGAAGGAGGGCTCTACCGCCCCTTGCCATTGCGCCCGGATTGATTAGTGACATGTTAGCGAGGCTTTTGAAAGACTTCATAGTGAACCCCGCCGATCTACCTTGGTAGTGGATCGAGAGGCTGATCACCTCGAGAGAAAGGGTAAATCACGACTCATGGTGAAAGTGTGCAACCTCTGCAGAGTGTAAAACTGATATATCAGCCGTGCTCACGGTCACGAGCGGCCTTGGACGTCTTACAGGAATTTAACTAATTGAATATTGATTTATTTGGAGTTTCTATTGATGTTTATTCCATATTAATTATCATGTTTATATGATCATGCAAATCTTATTCCTTGGTATAATCTATTGCTGCTACTCGAATTGCTAAAATGTGATCAACTAAAAGCAACCGCTGTCAACCAGTGTCTTGCCTCATTTGAGCCTCATAAACCCATGTTATTCTTGTTGAGTACGACATGTACTTACGCTTGCTTTATTTTTCATATTTGGATAAAAATCCCGGATGGGTAACAGATGACTATGATGATTCTTCTGAGGATTATTAGGATTGTGGTTCACCAGTCAACTACTTCCCTGTGAATTGGAGCTTCCGCGAGAGATTATAATTATTAGTCCGCTGCTATTTATGTAAAGACTCTGTGATATTATTCGTTATATATTAAACCTTGTGATGGTACTATGTAATTTGTCGCTTATGTGTGTGATTGATCTCTGGGCACACATAAGTTGGTTCATTCAATTTTATCCTTAAAATTGGGTGTGACAGAATCATCCTTGTTGTCCTATTCACCAAATAAATAATTGCATTTGCATGTGTCTTCCTTGTTAACCATAGTTATTTCCTAGCATTGTTACCCTGCTCCTTGCCACCTATGGGATTATGCATATGGTAAATGTTGCTAGTGCGCTTTTGGGAATCATGATCATGTAAACTTGATTAATTGATTATGCAATATGATTAAAAGATGCCTTTTTAGCAACAGGGAACTAGGGGATTCGAGCATAGTTTTGTGATGCTCAAAATCCTTCACCTTTGATAATGATCTGTAAGTATGACACCGGGATTGACAGTGCAACTATGAGGGCTACATGGCTCTGGTTTTAGTCAAGTATGGGCACTTTTTCTAGCTTGTTAGAGGTTACCGAAAGGCGTGATGGGACCTGCCGACTCGGGTATAGTGCGGCTCCTATCCGAGTCTGTATAATCTGCGTGACCTTGTGCCACGAAGAAGGGGGGTCCTACATCTGCTTGCCGGGTTCCTAGCGGCCCTAACTTGTTAGGCGAAGTTCTTTGAAAGACTTCATAGTGAAACCCTGCTCACTCACCTTGGTAGTGTTATGGGAGTAATTAACCCGTGCAAATGGGAATCACGGCTCATAGTGAAAGTGCACAACCTCTGCAGAGTGTAAAACTGGTATACTAGCCGAGCTCACGGTCAAGAGCGGCCTTGGACGTCTTACGGAGTAGATATCTTCTGGGGTGATGCTTACTTATTGCTAAATCTATTTATTGCTACTCATTAATTATGTTTACTATGATCGTAAGAATGGGCTTATTCATTTGTTGCTATCCAACTGCATAAAAGGATGATTAATTAAAAGCAACCTGCTGTTAAAACCGTGTCAACCTTTTGGGCCTCATTAACCCATGCTAGTCTTGTTGAGTACGACATGTACTTACGCTTGTTTATTTTTCATTACTTGGTTAAAAATCCCGGATGGGTAACATATGGTGATAGTGATGAGGACTACCCAGAGGACTACTAGACTTGTGCTTCACCAGTCGACGTCCCTGTGCTATGGAGCTACCGCGAGAGTTATCTTTATTTTGCCGCTGTGTAATGACTTTGATATTATTCGCTATGTATTAAACATTGGTTATGACACAATTTATGTAATTTGTTGGCTTATGTGTGTGACTGATCTCTGGGCGCACATAAGATTATGCATCCCATTTTATCCTTAAAATTGGGTGTGACAAATTGGTATCAAAGCCGTGTTGACTGTAGGACGCAAGCCTAGTTAGCACTGGATAGCCCTTAGCTTTATTATCTCTTTTTACTTGTTATATTAATTTGCTACAAGTTTTTGCTGATATCCTACCCTTGTCCATTGCAAAATTTTAACTTAATCTTAATTCCTGTAGATGGCCAACCTTAAGCGCACTGCTCGCAAGCGTGTCATGCCACCTAAGAGGTACCTGCAGCGCTTCATCTCTGGCGGACGTGTTTCCCGACCAGAGGTACCCGTGGAAGACGTACCAGTGGAGGAGCCCCAGCAGGAGGTGCTCGCAGAGGAGCCCAGTGAAGAGCCCTTGGAAGACAGCTCTGAAGACGTACCCATGGAGGACCCTCAGAAAGATGAACCCGAGAAGGTAGAGCCGCAGGGTGACCAGGATTGTGCTGGCGACCCTGATGACGAAGATGATGGAGGCGACTCGGATGACTCCGACGACCCCGATGACGATGGCGACGATGATGGAGACCAAGGTGGAAAACCCTGGGTGGGAATGATTCACTATGATCATCATGGTGATGACTACTACCACCCGCTGCTTCTCGACTTGGTGCGCCGCTTCTACCCCAACGCCTCGGTGCTGTACAAGACGGAGCATTGGAAGCACCCTGACTACGCCAACTACTATGAGACGAGGGTGTACATCAAGGAGGGAAGCCAGGTGAAGAATATCCACTATGCTGTCTCCATTCGACTCTCCAAAGCTGCCGCCATCAAGGATGCCGCACGACAAGCTCTTATGGTGCACCGCCACGAGAATTGGGACATCATCAAGTGGGAGATGCACCACTACCTTCCCCGCCGTCCGAGTGGCCAAGCTAACTGCAGTATCGCCGGTCCACTTGGAGAAGTGAACGCCCGACTCCACACTGCCTTGGAATGTTTGGCCCAGACCAACACCTTTCTGGACCAGACACTGGATGAGCTGAACACCAGGACTGAAGCTAACTACAAGCTCAGCCGGGCGGTGGATGGGTTGAACAGGCAACTCGGTGTTGGACCCCCTCCGCCATCACCAAGGTGTCCAGCTGAATCGCTGCCAAGGAACCGAGGAGACCATGGAGATGCTCACACCCGCACCGACATTGACCCCTAGAGGAGTTACCCCCAGTTAGTAGCAAAAGACGCTAGTAGCGCAAGTTGAGTCAAGTCGAGTCTAGTTCATGTCTTGTGAACTTTTGTGCTAGATTGCTTTTCCTTGTGAACAATGCTTGATTTGGAGTTTGTAATGAGTGCTGAGATTGTGGGCATGTCCGCAAATCTCTTTATATAGGTTTGAATTAATGCATAATAGTTTGGGTTGATTATCTCAGTTTCCAGCAGTGCTGTTTTTTAGACCTCTCTGCCTTAGTTATTTTTTTTCCTATTTGATTATATGCGACCAAAAATCGTGAAATTTTTGTGAAAAACTAGACTTCTGTAGTTTTATTTGGCCGCAAGAATCATCTCAATATCAGTTACGGTTTGGGAGAAACAAATGTCACAAGTCAAAGTTTCTGCGCTATCTGTTACTCTGAAACAGTTTCGAATCAAATCTGTTTTTAATAAACTTAACTACAAAATCTGGAGAGATGGTCTGAATAAAAGTTGTAGAGATTTTCTCGTGCTTTCCAACCATGTATAGCATGTCTCTGTTTGACTTCAGGAACTCCAGATATGACTGTTTTTCTACTCTGCCGTTGTTGGATCGCGCCCGGAATTTCCTGTTCTAGTCTTTTAAGTGTTATTATAATGGAAAAGAATTCTAAACCTCACTTCAATGATTTGAACAGCAGATGGCCCACACCAGGAGGAACCCAAGGGGTGATGGTACCTCTGAAGAAAATGCTAATCCACCACCACCTCCGCCACAGCCTAACATGGAGCAGCTGATGATGATGCAAACACAGCTGATGCAGCAGATGGCCCAGAACATTCAACTGCTGCAGCGAAACAATGGCAATGGGAACCCACCTCCACCACCCCGTGACAAGAGAAGCGAATTCTTGAAGGGACGCCCGCCCACCTTCGATCATTCCAGTGATCCTCTCCAAGCTGATGATTGGCTGCGTGCAATAGAAAGGCAGCTGGAGATCGCCCAATGCAACGACGTCGAGAAGGTTCTCTATGCATCCGGGCAGTTGCAGGGAGCTACTCTGGATTGGTGGGAGTCTTTCCGTTTTGGACGTGCCGACCCCATCTCTTGGCGGCAATTCCGTGAGGGGTTCCGCAATCATCATGTGCCTGCAGGGTTGATGAAGCTGAAGAAGAAGGAGTTTCTTTCTCTGAAGCAGGCAGGAATGCTAGTTGCCGAGTACCGTGACAAGTTCATCCAATTGTCGCGGTATGCTCCAAAAGAGGTTGAAGATGATGCCAAGAAGCAAGAGCTCTTCTTGGAGGGACTGAATGATCATCTCCAGTACCAGTTACTCTCCCACACTTTCGCCAACTTCCAACAGTTGGTGGACATAGCCTTGATCATCGAGAGCAAGCACCGTGAGATAGATGAGAAGAAGAAGAAGAGGAAGTTTCGAAGGCAGTCGTCTGGAAGCAATAGCCGCTTTCGTAACAACCAGCAGCAGCCTCAGCAGCAACAACGTTTCCAGGGACAGTCTGGATTCAAGAACAATTTCCAGAATCAACAACGTTCCCAGAACCAGCAGCGTTCCCAGTACCAGCAACAAGGTGGCAACCAGGCGCCACAACTGACTGCTCCCAACAACATCCCAGTGAAGAATGGTGCCCCCAACAAGTGTTTCCGTTGTGGCAAGGAAGGACACTTGTCCTACAATTGTCCTGAGAAGCAGAATTCCCAAGCCTCCCAGAAGCAGAACAACCAGCAGAGAGTGCCACCTCGCACCGGGAAGGTGAACCATGTGTCGGTTGATACGGCACAGGAGACTCCAGAGGTCATGATGGGTACGTTCAATATCGATTCCATCCCCGCTATAGTTCTTTTTGACTCTGGTGCTTCGCATACTTTCATTTCGCACACATTTGTTAGAAAGCATGGTATTCCCCTTAGTGTCATGAAACATCCTATTATGGTTTCTTCTCCGGGTGGTGTTATGCAAGCTACTCTTCAGTGTCTCCCGATTACTGTCTCATTAAGGGAGGTAGAATTCGAGATAACCCCTACTGTGCTAAATACTGCCGGAATTGATCTTATCCTGGGTATGGATTGGATGAAGAAATACAACACGAACATAGGGTGTAAGGAGAAGGTTGTAACTGTCACTACACCAAAGGGAGATGAGGTCCGAGTTGAGGTTGCTCTGCAAGTGCAACAACAAGCCACAGTACATCAGCTCAGAGAAGAAGTGCAGCCGGATAACTCAGTAGTGGATGAGTTTGAAGATGTGTTTCCAGATGAGTTGCCAGGTATGCCGCCTGACCGTGACATTGAATTTATCATTGAGTTGTTACCTGGTACTGCACCTATAGCTAAACGTCCATATAGAATGGGAGTTAAAGAATTAGAAGAACTTAAGAAACAAATCAAAGAACTGTCAGAAAAAGGTTTCATTCGTCCTAGTTCTTCACCTTGGGGAGCCCCGATTATTTTTGTTGATAAGAAAGATGGTAGTCAAAGGATGTGTGTTGATTATCGGTCACTGAATGAGGTCACCATTAAGAACAAGTATCCGTTGCCTAGAATTGATGACTTATTTGATCAGTTGAGAGGTGCTTGTGTGTTTTCCAAGATTGATCTCCGTTCAGGTTATCATCAGTTGAAGATTCGTGACTCTGACATACCTAAGACTGCATTCACTACTCGGTATGGACTGTATGAGTATACGGTAATGTCCTTTGGTTTGACTAATGCACCTGCCTACTTCATGTATCTGATGAACAAGGTATTCATGGAATTCTTGGATAAGTTTGTTGTGGTGTTCATTGATGATATCTTGATCTACTCCAAGAATGAAGAAGAGCATGCCGAACATCTGACATTGGTTTTGCAGAAGCTCAGGGAACATAAGCTGTATGCCAAGCGAAGTAAGTGCGAGTTCTGGTTGAGAGAAGTTGCTTTTCTAGGACATATTGTGTCCAATGGTGGAATTTCTGTAGACCCAAGCAAGGTGGCAGACGTGTTGAATTGGAAGCCACCAACTGATGTGACTGGCATTCGTAGTTTTCTTGGTTTAGCCGGTTACTACCGAAGGTTCATTGAAGGATTCTCCAAGCTTGCGAAGCCAATGACTTCCTTGCTATGGAAGAATGCCAAGTTTGTGTGGTCTGAGAAGTGCCAAGCTAGTTTTGAAGAATTGAAGAAGAGGTTGACAACAGCCCCAGTGTTGGTTTTGCCGGATCTGAGTAAGAAGTTCTCTATCTATTGTGATGCTTCCCGCCTAGGTCTTGGTTGTGTTCTCATGCAAGAAGGAAGAGTCGTAGCATATGCATTGAGACAGTTGAGGAAGCATGAGTTGAATTATCCTACTCATGATTTGGAGCTAGCAGCTGTGGTTCACGCTCTGAAGTTATGGAGGCATTATCTAATTGGTCATAAGTGTGACATCTATACAGATCATAAGAGCTTGAAGTATATCTTCACCCAGTCAGAGTTGAATTTGAGGCAACGTCGTTGGCTGGAATTGATAAAGGATTATGACCTGGAATTGCATTATCATCCAGGCAAAGCAAATGTTGTGGCCGATGCTCTTAGTAGAAAAAGTTATGCTAATGAGATTCGAACAACCACTATTCCAGCAGAGTTGTGTGCAGAGATGGAGCGTCTCAACTTGGGAATTGTGATCAATGCTGTTGAGATGGAGGTTGAACCCACACTAGAGCAAGAGATACGAAAGGCTCAGTTGGAAGATGAGAAGCTCAAAGAAATAGCAGAGAACATTGTGGTTGGAAAATCACCCGGATTCAGGCTAGATGAGAATGGAACCTTATGGTTTGGGAAGAGACTCTGTGTACCTGAAGTAAAATCTATCCGAGACGCTATACTGCGTGAAGCTCATGAGTCAGCATATTCTATACACGCAGGAAGTACCAAGATGTATTTGGATCTGAAGGAAAAATATTGGTGGGTTGGACTGAAGCGTGATGTAGCAGAATATGTGGCTATATGTGATACCTGTCAGAGAGTTAAAGCTGAACACCAGAGACCTACAGGATTGCTACAACCACTAAAGATACCTGAGTGGAAGTGGGAAGAAGTCGGTATGGACTTCATAGTTGGATTGCCACGTACTCAGAGAGGTTATGATTCAATCTGGGTAATTGTCGATCGACTGACTAAAGTAGCTCATTTCCTTCCAGTCAAGACCACTTATGGAGGTCCTAAACTAGCAGAGTTGTATATGGAGAGAATAGTGTGTCTGCATGGAGTTCCAAAGAAAATTGTGTCTGATAGGGGCACTCAATTCACCTCACATTTCTGGCAAAAGATACATGAGTCTCTAGGTACTAAGCTGAATTTCAGTTCTGCATATCATCCTCAGACTGACGGTCAAACTGAACGGATTAATCAGATTTTGGAAGATATGTTGAGAGCTTGTGCTTTACAGTATGGAACGAGTTGGGATAAGAGTCTGCCGTATGCGGAGTTCTCTTATAATAATAGTTACCAGAAAAGTTTCAAGATGGCACCCTTCGAAGCATTGTATGGACGCAAGTGCAGGACACCCTTGTTTTGGAATCAAACTGGAGAGAGTCAAGTGTTTGGACCGGATGTGTTGAGAGACGCAGAGGAGCAAGTCCAGACAATAAGAGAGAACTTGAGAATAGCACAATCTAGACAGAAGAGCTATGCGGATACACGGAGAAGAGAACTAGCTTTTAATATAGGAGACTATGTATATCTTAAAGTGTCCCCGATGAGAAGTGTGAAAAGGTTCAACAGCAAAGGAAAATTGGCACCAAGGTATATTGGTCCTTTCAAGATCCTAGAGAGACGTGGAGAAGTGGCATATCAGCTAGAACTTCCGGAAAGTTTGTCCGGTGTGCATGATGTGTTCCACATATCTCAGTTGAGAAAGTGTTTGAGAGTACCGGAAGAGCAGGTTCCTGTCGAGGAAATAGTTTTCAAGAAGGGTCTCACTTATGAGGAACGTCCAGTGAAAATTTTGGAAACCGCAGAAAGAGTTACAAGAAGTCGAGTTATAAAGATGTGCAAGGTGCAGTGGCATCGGTACTCTGAGGAAGAAGCTACTTGGGAAAGAGAGGAAGATCTCAGAGAAAAATACCCGGAGTTGTTTGAGTAAGCACCAACTGAATCTCGAGGACGAGATTATTTTTAAGGGGGGTAGAATTGTAACACCCGAAAAATTGCATTCTTTTAAATAGTGGGAATTTATTTAATTGTGCAATTAATTGATCATTCCAATATAGGGAAATAATAATTTTTTTTCTCAAATATAAAATCAAACCTAGGTCATACACATGTATGATGCATTCATGCTGGAGCATTTCTTCTTTGTACTATTGTAGCTTATTTGAATTTCTCAAATATTTCAAAACCCAATTTGAAAATCCTTTTGGAAAATGGAAAAAAGAAATAGAGCAGAGCCCTTCCCCTCTCCTTTCTGGCCCGAGCAGCAGCTTGGCCTGTTTTCCACTCCCTGGCCCCAGCAGGCTCAGGTCGGATGGCCCGAGGACAGCTCGGCCGATCTGCTCCCTTCCTTCCCCTTACCCCCTCTGATTGTCGAGCGGGACCCACGGGTCAGCCCTTCCTTCTCCACCTCCCTCGCCGCGCGAACAGAGACGCCGCTGCCGTGTTCATCCGCCGCGGCCGAGCACGCGCGCGCGAAGCGTCCCTCTGCCGTGACTGCCAGCCCGACCCCGCGCTCGGTGCTACCGACCAGTGGGACCCCCAGGACAGCCCCTTCCCTGTTTCCCTCTGCTGCTCGCCGAGAGTCCGACGCGGGCAAGAAAGAAAACGGCCGAAGCCGAGTTCGTTGTCGCGCCGAGAGTCCGAAGCAGAGAAGAAACGCCCGAAGTCGATTTCTCCGCTATTCGAGTTTGTTTCGATCTCCGAGTGTCGTCACACCTCGGGAGTATTTAAGCAGCGCCACACCCCCCCGTAGCCGTCACCTAACCCTAGCCGCCTCTTCTCGCCGCCACTGCCGAGCTCCCGCGAGAACCGAGCAGCCGCCGCCGCGAGCAATTAGCTCGATTCGCCACCAATTTCCTCCCGGTAAGCCTTTGAGGAGCTTCGCTGTGATCTTGTGAAGTTTCCGAGCACTTTCCCCCTTCGATTTGTGCACTGACACGCCTCCGCCGCCGTTGCAGAGATCCACCGTCCGCTGGATCACGCCGCGAGCTATCTCCGAGTCGATTTCCGACCTTCCCATCACCCTAGGTGAGCTTGCGATGCTCTTCCCGATCTATGGGTACCCTTCCCGACCTATTTCATGCATCGAAGGCCGAGTTCGCCTTCTCCGGTGGCCCTCCAGCCATGGCGCCGCCGTCGGCCTCTGTTTTCTGGCCGAGAGCACCGCCACCCCTCCTCTCTTTTAATCTGATCCGCCGATTTTGAATCGGACGGCCGAAGAGCAGCCCATACCGATTCGGCCGGCGTTTTTGCGAATAACCCCCTGCGGTTTTTAATGCTTAGCCCGTAGCCCTTAGCGTATTTAGTAGATTACGTTTGAAGGCGTATTTATTTTCGGTATATATGAAAATGTGTTTTCAGATTTGAATTCAAAATTGTTTCATTTATAATTTCCACGTTTTAGCTCCGATTTGAACGATTCAAATTGCGTTAGATTCGTAATTTCATAATCTATCTGATGGTACCACTGTTTCATATATTTTCCACTCTTAAAATTTGAGATTATATTTAATCTATTACTATTCTATTTTAAATCTTGTAAAATTCATATCTTCCTCGTTTTAAATCCGATTTGTGCAAACTTTATATCGATGTGATCGTAGCAACGTGTAGATTTGTTTTATAACCTTTTTAATTTATTTTTCTCTCTATTGGTGTACTGTTCTAATGAAAACTCTTGTTTGTATGCATGATTGCCCCTGTACGCGTGTGTGTTGTTATGATGGATCGAGTATAGACGGTGAGCTTTACGTGGGTGATAAAGATCAGTACTGCGACAACCCGGATCACCAGGAGTTTGCTGATCAAGGCAAGTATTAGTATGGATCATCCTTGTTGTCCTATTTACCAAATAAATAATTGCATTTGCATGTGTCTTCCTTGTTAACCATAGTTATTTCCTAGCATTGTTACCCTGCTCCTTGCCACCTATGGGATTATGCATATGGTAAATGTTGCTAGTGCGCTTTTGGGAATCATGATCATGTAAACTTGATTAATTGATTATGCAATATGATTAAAGGATGCCTTTTTAGCAACAGGGAACTAGGGGATTCGAGCATAGTTTTGTGATGCTCAAAATCCTTCACCTTTGATAATGATCTGTAAGTATGACACCGGGATTGACAGTGCAACTATGAGGGCTACATGGCTCTGGTTTTAGTCAAGTATGGGCACTTTTTCTAGCTTGTTAGAGGTTACCGAAAGGCGTGATGGGACCTGCCGACTCGGGTATAGTGTGGCTCCTGTCCGAGTGTGTATAATCTGCGTGACCTTGTGCCACGAAGAAGGGGGGTCCTACATCTGCTTGCCGGATTCCTAGCGGCCCAAACTTGTTAGGCGAAGTTCTTTGAAAGACTTCATAGTGAAACCCTGCTCACTCACCTTGGTAGTGTTATGGGAGTAATTAACCCGAGCAAATGGGAATCACGGCTCATAGTGAAAGTGCACAACCTCTGCAGAGTGTAAAACTGGTATACTAGCCGAGCTCATGGTCAAGAGCAGCCTTGGACGTCTTACGGAGTAGATATCTTCTGGGGTGATGCTTACTTATTGCTAAATCTATTTATTGCTACTTATTAATTATGTTTACTATGATCGTGAGAATGGGCTTATTCATTTGTTGCTATCCAACTGCATAAAAGGATAATTAATTAAAAGCAACCTGCTGTTAAAACCGTGTCAACCTTTTGGGCCTCATTAACCCATGCTAGTCTTCTTGAGTACGACATGTACTTACGCTTGTTTATTTTTCATTACTTGGTTAAAAATCCCGGATGGGTAACAGATGGTGATAGTGATGAGGACTACCCAGAGGACTACTAGACTTGTGCTTTACCAGTCGACGTCCCTGTGCTATGGAGCTACCGCGAGAGTTATCTTTATTTTTCCGCTGTGTAATGACTTTGATATTATTCGCTATGTATTAAACATTGGTTATGATACAATTTATGTAATTTGTTGGCTTATGTGTGTGACTGATCTCTGGGCGCACATAAGATTATGCATCCCATTTTATCCTTAAAATTGGGTGTGACACAGGCCAATTGATCAAGCTATCCAACTGCTTCAGCAACAAGCACATTCAGTAGCCTTCAACCCCCTGAAGTAGCTCACCAAGCTCAAGAATGAAACTCCAAGGATCACATCTGCACATGCCAACCTAACAGAGCTGGAACAGTTGAAGAACAGCAAACTGACCAACAAGCAAGAAGCAACTGGACTAGCCGACCAAGTCAAATCACTAAAAACTTCGATCAGTACAGCCAAGTCAGAGCTAGAAATGCTGAAAGCCAAGCGTGATCAACTGATGAAGGAGCTTGAAGAAGTCAATTCTGCCATCACCCAACGTGAAATCACTTTATCAACCAGCACCATTGACATCAGCCAGAAAAGAAAGCAAGTCAGCGCCAAGGTTGCTGATGGCAGGGCAATTCACCAGTGACTAGCTCTTCTAAAGACGATGGCCGATGAAGATCAAGCATTGATACCAGCCGGCCAGGTCCTTCATGCTGAAATTATCTCAACCATTCGATCGATGTTGGCCTTGTAATGTTTTCCTGCAAAACTTACTTTGTGCAATGCATATTCACTCTGTGTGTAGCCTCTAACAATTTCATCCTACTTTAAAGCCGTAAATCGGCTATTTTTACCCGTCTGCTCTAGAATCAGCTAAATAGCCAGATCCTCTTGCCATTGTCTCCAAGAATCGATCCAACAGCCGATTCCGAGGTGCCTATTCAAAATAACCGATTGAATGGCAACCGATCGCAGCGTCTCTCCTTCATGTTGGCAACTCTTCCGGATTCAAGAATTGTGACTTAACTCTAGCATAAAGTCTGCCACACCGTCTTGTCTCCTGAGGAAACTGCCTCGATGCCTCCGTCTTATAAATATCCGCCAGGCCAGAACAAGCAACTGCATACGCCATCGGTTCTTATTCACCCGGCCTTCCTTCTTCGTCTCCTCGTCTTCAGACCTAGTTCATCCAGCTTCAAATCCTCCAATGGCCGGCCATGGAGATCGTGGCAAGTGTCCGGCCTCGGAGCTGGCCGAAAGCGATGAGTTCACCAGAGGACTCCGCCGCATCAGGTCTCATGCTCATCGATTAGAAGCCTTCCTGAGGTAGAACCACTGTTCATTTCTTGATGTATCTGTCCAGACCCCAATCTGACTACCATCATCCGTGCAGCAATCGGGCAACCACCGGTGCCGGGGCCTCTGGAACTGCCGCCGGTCCTTCTCGGGCCGTCCCTGCAGCTGGCGGGGTCACCCCCATGAGTGGCGAGGCCGCGGGTCCGTCTCACGGCCAAAGGCGTTGGGCGACAAACCGGCAACTGGCCGTCTACAGCAGGTAAGCCGATCTGGATCTATGGCGTTGGTTCCCGGCTTTCAACTCTGACACTCTTGTTCTTCCGCCATTCTTTCAGCCAGCAGCACGTCCTCCATTTGCCATCGGGCGCGCCGACAGGCGAGTCCTCGCGAGTGCGTCGCACCGCGCCTCAGCCGATCCTTCAACAGGATCCGGCTTCGAGTGCCGCCCTTGGGGAGGGATCCAGGTCCGGGTCTTCCTCAGGATTGGCCAACTCCTACACCACCGACAACGGCCGCCACTTCCACCACCAGATGGTGGAGTATCATAAGCTCTACTCAGAGGCTACGAAGGAGAATGGCCAGCTGCAGGGCGTTAACGAAGCCCGAGCAGCCGCACTTGCCGCCGCCGAGACCGAGGTGGCGAACATGCAGGCCCACCTCGCCGAGTCGGACGTCGCGGTGGCAGGTAACTTTCTGGAGTTATCTTGTGATGCGTCGATGAAGATTCTTGTGCTGACTCTTCCACCTTCCTGCAGCCCTGACAGCGCAGCTGCAGGAGTTGCGCATGGCCGCCGAGGACGCTGCCAACGTCGTCAACGCCCGTGGCGAGATGCTGGCGCAGAGGCTCCAGGATGTCCACCACTGAGTCCGTCAGGTGGCCATGGCTGGCGTCCCTCACAGCGCCACCGGGGCTCTTGTGGCCGCACGACTCCGCTTCGGCATAGTCCAGGAGGCCATCGAGCCTGTGTTCCCGGAGGACCAGGACATGGGAGAGGCCAGTGCCCAACTGGCAGCCTTCTTCCCCCACGCCGACGGGGTCGCGGTCGTCACCGGCCCTGAGGACGTTATTGATAGGGCCACCAACAATGATGTCTAGAATGTATCAGACTGTAATGTAAATATAATCAGTAACCAGACTCCGTTGAGAATTATCAATCTGATCTCCATATGTCTTATTTTTCTTTATTTTTTCTCTAAAGGCGATGCTTATCGCATCGGCTGTTACACCCCATCGAGGGTGTTACAATTTTTGTGCTGAAGGCGACTCGTCAAAACGAAATCGGCTATTACATAATTTCTATTTTTGTCCTGAAGGCGATCCTCTGCTCAGAATCGGCTGTCAGAGCCAGATTCGAACGAATCGGCTGTCAACCCCCGACTGGAATGTTAGGGTAATATTTATTTAAGTATTTTCGATTAATCGCCCTGGCGAACCTGCTTCCGTTTAAATCTTCAAGAATGTAAGCATTACCGGGCGCACACTCCACAATTCGATACGGGCCTTCCCAATTTGGAGACCATTTGCCAAATCCACTGTCCTTAGTACCAATAGGCAATATAACTTTCTATACCAGCTCTGATTCGACAAAACTCTTGTTTCTCACCTTGGTATTGTAATATTTGGCTACCCATATCTTGTTCTTCTCAATGCACTCTAAAGCTTTGAGCCGATGACAATGTAGATCTTCAAGGTTGTCCATCATGATGTCTCTATATTCACCGGCTGTAAGCTTGTTTTGCAACGTGACGCGCCGTGTTTCAGACTGAATTTCCCAAGGCAGGACAGCAGCGTGTTCGTAGACCAACTCATATGGCGTAGCTTTAGTCGATCCATGTTGAGCCATTCGGTACGCCCACAGAGCTTCACTCAATGTCAAGTACCATCTCCTGAGAGTCTGCTCAATCTTCTTCTTGATGACCTTGATTAAAATCTGATTTGAAGCTTCAGCCTAACCATTGGCTTGGGCATAATAAGGCGAAGAATTATAAATTTTGATGCCCATGTCGTCAGCAAAAGTCAGAAACTCATCTAAAGTGAACATTGTCCCTTGATCAGTTGTGATGGTCTGTGGTATACCAAACCTGTAGATAATGTGCTCCTTCATGAACTCTATTATATCACCAGATGTAGCATTCTTCGGAGGCACAGCTTCCACCCATTTGGTAAAATAGTCAGTTGCAACCAGTATCCACTTAAGACCTTTACTCGATGGTGGGTAGATTTGGCCGATCAGATCAATTCCCCATCCTCTGAACGGCCATGGCTTGATGATAGGATGCATAGCTAAAGCAGGAGATTTCTGCACATTCCTAAATCTCTGGCACTCTTGGCAACCCTTGTAATATTTGAAGCAATCTTCGAGCATTGTTGGCCAATAATAACCAGTCCTTCGGATGATCCACTTCATCCTGTGAGCCAATTGGTGAGCACCGCAAACTCCTTCATGAACCTTGCTCATCAGCTTTGCTGACTCTTCTACCCTGAGGCATTTTAAAAACACACCTTCAACAGTCTTATAGTATAATTCACCATCTAGCAACACATACTTGATAGCCTTGTATCTCAACTTTCTACTGACTCTCTGTGAAGGATCTGCAAGATAACTTGCTATCTCGCCCTGCCAGTCATCAGCTGATTGCTCGGTGTTGAAAATTTCCTGTATGGACCTGTAGCCCGAGGCGCTATGTGCCAATCAATTAGCCTCCTGATTCTGAGCTTTGGGAATATGATAAAGTGAAACTGATATAAATCCTCTAATCAAAGCTTGGCACTGATCATGATAACCTCTGAGTATGTCATCTTTACATTCATATAGGCCGAGCAATTAGTTGATGACTAGTTGTGAATCTATAAAAACCTCAACTACATCGGCCTTTGCTTCATGCAGAAGCTGAAACCCCTTCCAGATCGCCTCATACTCGGCTTGATTATTGGTCACCGTAGGCCTAATCTGGAAAGCAAACTCAAAACACTGTCCCCGAGGAGATATGAGCACCACTCCAGCACCTCCACCTTGTTTGCAAGATGACCCATCGAAGAACATAGTCCATGGTGCTACGTCGACCAGACTGATAGTGCCTCCGTGATGCTGGGTAATGAAATCGGCTATTGCCTGACCTTTGACTGCTTTAGCTGATTCGAACCTCAAGTCGAACTTAGAGAGTGCCAAGATCCATTTGCCGATCCGTCCATTCAGGATTGGCATTGACAACATACGCTTGATCACATCTACCTTAGACACCACCACACACTCGGCTAACAGCAAGTAGTGCCTCAACTTGGTGCATGAATAAAATAAACACAGGCACAACTTTTCAGTCGGTGTGTATCTTGTTTCAGGATCCAAGAGCCTCCTGCTTAGATAGAAAACTGCCCTCTCTTTTCCTTCAAACTCCTGAAAAAGGGCCGATCCAATCGTATGGTCTTCGGCCGTCATGTACAACTTAAAAGGCTTCCCTACCTGTGGTGGCACCAAAACAGGTGGAGACTTCATATATTCTTTGATCTCGTCAAAAGCCTTTTGCTGTACGTCACCCCATTTGAATTCTTGATCGTCTTTAAGCTTCAATAATGGTGAGACAGATTGGCAATAAATCTTCTGATGAAATTAATCTTGCCGAGCACGGACTGAAACTCCCTTTTGTTGGTCGGAGGCACAAGATGATCAATGGCTTTCCTGCTCTTGCTACCAATCTCTATCCCCTTGCGATGAACCATGAAACCCAGAAACTCACCAGCCGATACCCCAAAAGCACATTTATTAAGATTCATCTTCAGCCCATGCTTTCTCGTGCATTCCAGGGTAGCCTTCAAATCGGCTAAATGATCTTTGTAGCTCTTGGACTTCACAACCACATTATCAATATAAATTTCAACAATCTTACCGATCAACTTATGAAAAATATAATTCATAGCCCTTTGATAAGTTGCACCGGTATTTTTCAAACCAAAAGTCATTACAACCCACTCGAACAGACTGATTGCACCGGGACACCTAAAAGCTGTCTTGGAAATATCTTCGTCAGCCATGAAAATCTGGTTGTATCCGGCATTGCCGTCCATGAAGCTGATGACCTGGTGCCCTGCCACTGAATCAACCAACATATCCTCTATTGGCATTGGATAGACGTCCATCGGGGTAGCCCGGTTCAAATCCCTAAAATCAATACAAACTCGTAATTTGCCATTCTTCTTATACACAGGGACGATATTCGATACCCATTCGGCGTATCGGCAAGCTCGAATGAACTTGGCTTCCAACAACCTCTCGATTTCGGCCTTGATGTCAGGTAATGCGTCTGACTTGAATCGCCACGGAGGCTACTTGAATGGCCGAAATCCAGGCTTGATAGGCAATCTGTGCTCAACAATTGATTTGTCTAAACGAGGCATCTCATAATATTCCCAGGCGAAGCAATCCTTGTACTCTTTCAAAAAATCGATTAACTCCCGCCTGAATTCAGGGTCAAAGTTGGCGGCAATGTATGTCAGCCTTGGTCTGTCACCAGGTCCAATATCTACTTCTTCAAGTTTATTGGCCGACATAAAGCCCTGTCCAAGCTTGCCCTCGGTGCCATCGATCATATTCTCCATTAATAAAAAGACTCAGAGCCGATTGCCCGGACTACCTGTTGACTCTCATCGCTGACCTTGATGGAGCCTTGGTCCCAAGTCTTGCCAGAAAAACAATCATAATTCCTGGCTTCCTAGTAGGCGGCATCCGCCGTGGCAACACTCACTGAATCATCAGCCGAGACCACTTCAACCTCATCACCATGCCACTGGATCACACATTGGTGCATCGTAGACGGCACACAGCAATTGGCATGGATCCAGTCACGCCCAAGCAACAAACTGTACGAGCCCTTGCTGTCGATCACGAAGAAAGTGGTAAGCAGCGTCTTCTTCTCGACCGTCAATTCGACATTGATTGCCCCCCGAGAATTGGAAGAGTTGCCCCCAAAGTCCTTGAGCATCATGTCGGTCTCGATCAAATCATCAGGGCCTTTGCCCAGCTTGCGAAAAGTGGTGTAGGGCATGAGATTGACTATAGCACGGCCATTCACTAGCATCTTGGTCATCGGCATCCCATCAACATATCCCTTGAGGTATAGGGCTTTCAGGTGCCGGTGCATGGGTGGCTTGTCGAAAGTAGCTTGCTGCGCAAAAACCAGCCTGGCGGTGCCCTGTTCAGACTCTGGTTCATCAGACTTGGAAGATACATAACCCTTCCTAGCCTTTGGCGCCCTGAACTCAGCTGGAAGCATGAACACCATCTGTGCATCGGCTATTGCCTTCCCCTTGTCTTGAGAGGGCTTCTCTCGCCAGATTTGCCTCGGGCCTCCTTCTGCTTTGAGCTCTCTGTCCCTGAGGCGCTGCACACGGCATCTCTGACTCCTGGTCAAGTATCCAGGACACCACTGGCCTTCCTGCCAGACCGGCTCCTCACGATCGACTAACGCTGCATCGAGCCGATCATGCACATCCCTTTTTTCATGCCGATCCTGCATGTCTTGTGGGTGTCCAAGCCTCTCATGCATAGACCGGTGGTTGGTTTGAGAATGCCTGTACTCCCGGTACTGATCACTGCACTTCGGGCAGTTGTGGATAGTCAGTAATTTCAAACCTTAGTTCCAACAGTGTCGAAAGAATGGGCAATACCAGTGCTCTTTTTCCTCCTCCCGGCGGTAGGCTAGCTCTTCCTGGTAGCGTGCTTCCTTTCATCACGGGCCCACTACTGGTACTCTTCTTCTTCAAGCTACCTTTGGTGATTCTTCTCCCTCTCCCTTCGCCATTTGTTCAATAGGTTGCGAGAAGTCACCCTGGTCTTGCTGGATTCCCCCTTCTCAGGTCGGTTCCTACTCTGCTCCCTGCTCTTCTTGATCATCTCTAGCTCTTTAGCTGTTATCTGCATGCTTGGATCAATCGACGCATTCTTCCTTGCCTGATCAGAAATCAGGACTCTTACCTTGCCTGCTGGGGACATCACCTCGACCATGTTCTGGCCCTTCAGGAACGAGAATTTGTCAATCTTCATCTTCCCTTTGGCAGGGCTATCAAACTTCAATAGGCCGCGAGAGATAGCTCTCTGGATCTGGGTTCTAAACGCACGGCACCCATTAGTGTCGTGCGTGTCATGGCCGTGGTACTGGCAGAACGGTTTCCCTGTCAATTCTTCAGGAGAGGGCTTGACGTAATTGGCAGGGATCGTGATCTGCCCAGCGTTGAATAGCAAGTCGAAGTGCTTATCCAGCTTGTTTGTATCAAAATCATATTGATCTTCAATGCTCCAGTTCTTGGGCACAGCCATGAGCCTCTTGCCCCACTTCAATTCGACAGCAGCAACCTCGTCCTCACCTTCGTCTTCTGAATTGGAGTTGTTGACATATGCGGTGTGCTTGTACTTCGCGTCCTTCCTGATGGCTTGAGCTTGCAACTCTAGTGCTGACACCCTCTGCATCACCTGGCTAATATTATCAAAGTCAGATCCCACCAGCTTCTCTTGAACGTGCAGGAGCAATCCACCGATGACCAAGTGCGCGAGCTGCTTGTCCGTGAGGTTTAATGAACAGCACATGTTCCTCATCTCCCTGAAATGCTTGATGAAGGCCAACCTGGTCTCGCTGCTCTTCTGGCGCATGTTGGTCAAATCGACGATAGTCTTCTCCCCAGTACCGAAGAAGAAATAGCTGTGGAATCTGCTCTCTAAATCTGCCCAGTTCAGAATCGACTCCGGCTCCAGAGTAGTGAACCAACTGAAAGCCGGGCCAGTCAATGGCAGTGACAAAAAGCGGACCTTGTGAGCATTCTGATACGATGCCTCGCCAAGCTGAGTCAAGTATCGGCTAATGTGCTCCAAGGTAGACATGTCATCCTGCCCACTGAACTTGGTGAAGTCTGGCATGCGATACCTAGCAGGCAACACCATATGATCAAACCACTCAGGATAAGGGCGTCTGTATCTGATCGAGACTCCTACCTTCGGCTGCAAGCCGAATTGATCCCTGAGCATTGTACTCATCTTGTTCAGCAATTCATCTTGAGGCAGTATAACCGGGGTGTGGTGCCGACGTGAGATCATGATAAGTGTGTCCAATGTGATAATTTGGAGCTGTTGGAGGCATGTTCCCAGACGGCACGTTCCCAGTTGTATTCATGTAAGCAGCGATCTGCTCAGGAGGGTAGTCTCTGTATAGCTCGGGAGACGCAGCTATTTTTGAAGCCGAATCTGTCGTCATATTGGGATTTTGAACAGACGGCTCTGGCGGATTCGGTTGTTGCGGCGGAGGATTGGACGTTCTGGCCGCTGCATTTGGGTTGGAATCTTCTGGGGGTATGTTGAAGTATTGATTCCCAGTCCTGCCTCTTGATGACTGTCTTCATGATGTTATAGAATGTCTGCAGGAAAATGTTGTGATGATGCCCGACTGCCTGATGCGAGGCCGACCAGATGGCACCAAGAAGAAAATCCTTGAACTCTTCTTCACCCTTGTCACTGTGGCCATGCAGGATCCATCTTGGAAAGGGATTCTTCTTCACCACTCGACCCCCATGGGTCTTGCTGAACGACAATAGGCAGGCATCAAAAAACTCCTCAATGAGCTGCTCCATGATCACAGCATCTTCAGGCTCGATCTCTTCACGCTTGACCCTGGTGATGCCATCATCCTACGGAGCATTGTCCGCTGCGCCCTTGTTCTTGGCCATGAGTAAAAACTGTCCCACCAGGCGTGCCAAAAAGTGTGTTGGCACAAAAAGTGGTTCCTCACTCTCAGGACACCAGTGAAGGCAGAACAACCCTTGAAAGCAGATGGAGCTTTGGCAGACCCAGCTAGCTTCAGGCCCAGTCTGAGGGTGCCGATGACTCCCAAGCATGTTAGTCAATTTGACCTACAATTAACAAGGGGAAAGATATAATCAGTAACAACAAGGTGGAACTTACTGGTATGTCCAGATAGTTCCGAATTTTCAGCCTTACAGACCCCGTTTGAAGGCTATCGACTAAAGAGTCGATATCCGGATGATATGAACTGATTTTCATGAGATAAGCATTATGACATAAAATAACCGATTCACTTGCATCAATAGTGGTAATGACTTGCATGAGACAAGATATAACATAATTAACGCATACATGTCAAGTTAATCTGATCACAAGATATCTAAATGTAGAAATTGAGCGAAATCGGCTAATTAGTTGATTCGGCAAATACGAACAACACACAGGCATATAAGACGAGTAATGCTTAAATCTTCAAACCAATATATTTAACTCAATGTTTACAATAGTGGGGATTGAGCGGATCGAGGCAGCCATAATGTAAACTGTGATTTAAATCTATCGATTATCGAATCCAAGCACTATTCATCTTATAACTTGTGTGTGACTTGTACACAATTAGGAACTATATCTATCGGCTATTGCAAGCATATTCTATTTATCAATGCATAAAAATGTAGCAATTATCATTCATTGAACAAAATAGATCTAAAGATAAAGCCGATACAAACGGATCAAGATTGGACAAATTTGGTGAGTGATACATGTAAATAACAAATAAACTCAAAACATCACCGATAACTTGATGAAACAAACTAAGATGCCACTTTTAGTTAGAGCCGATAACTAATCCATGCACATTAACCAAATTAATCTAAGCCTTCGTCCACCAGATGACGCTAAACATAGATTAAGCAAGCAAACAAGCATGAATCGATAACTAATTCTTATTTGATCTAAGTCCACGTCCACCGGATGACGCTAAACTTATATCAAATAAGAATCGACCTTGATCTACAAAGCTCCCATGTCCACTGGATGACATTAAGGAGACAAAGCTTAGCAAGGCATGACGGTACTTACAAGCAAGCTTGCGTCCACCGGATGACAATCAGCCCGTTCGAAGAAACTCCCCGAAATCTACTTTACTCCTACTCCTAAGGTTTTGGCCGGAGCCGAAAGGTGTGTTGTATTGATGTGTACGTGCGTATTACAATGGCCGGGGGTTTATATTTATACCCTGGGCTTGACAAGATAGAGTCCTAATCGAATTACAACTTAAAAATAGATATGGAAACTAACAAACTTTCCTATGTTAAAGATAACTTGGATTCCAATCTTCCCTTTTCAAAATGGACTCCGAACATGATCGCTTCCCGGCGCTGGAGACTCGTGCTGACGTCATCAATCGACTCTTGTCTTCAACCACGCCGTCTTTGCTTCGGCCCAACAATCGATCCGGGACCCGATCTGCTATTCTCAGCCCTTCATATAACAAACTCTGCTTCCCGAAAATCGACTATCTCTGCTCTTGGCATCGGCTATCCACTCCCAGTCCAAATTTTGGTATAAACAACATCAAACCAAGCTATCATCATTGCTGCAGATGGCATTGTCCACATGTTGCAGCTGTCACAGAACTGACCAATTTATACGAGCACAAGTACGACGATCGCCAATTTAGTAGCAATCAAGTCAGACTTGAGCCGATATAAACCCGGTAGTCCAAAAATCACAAAGGATTTCTAACATTTTAAACAGAACATACCCCAAGGATCTTACAAATTCAGCAACAACCCATCAACTAATACATAAGGTTACAACCGAATTAAAAACATCAGAGTACAACATAGTCTTTTACATAAACGTAACCGTAGCGGAAGACAACATAGTTTTGAAACAACATAGTTTACATACGAGTACCACCAGCTGACCGTATCACAGCATCTTACAAAAGCTAAAGATGGATAACGACCTTGCCCCAGGTCTAATCTTCTTCGCCCGCAGGGGTGAAGCAGTTCTTGCAATAAGCATAGTAGACTACTCCTTCTACAACAATGGGAAATAAAACACTGAGTACTCAATTGTACTCAGCTAGACTTACCCGACAGGAAGTAAATAAAAAGACTCTCAAGGATATGCAGGCTTATTTGGTGGAGCTCAGAGGATAGCAACATTTTGTATAAAAAGCATTACTACAGTAGTTCCTCAACTTATAAATTTTAGATAAGGTTTAGCTTCCATTTCAGTTAAGCTATTAAGCTAAGGTTTGCAGCTATACTAAACAATCACTTGATATTATAGCAGACAATACAACCATATGATTTCCGATATCCATAGATATCAACCTCATCTCACCATAATCAATATGTTCAAGTTATTAGCCTCTACCTCACCAGAAGATCAGTTTAGTTTCTTACTAAACAGGAGAGATGACGATTCGAATCGATTATACCAGCTGGCAAACATGCCAATCACAAACCCTGTCAGCCTGATCAGTGGCTTCTTGGGTCACCGTTAGATCTTTCTGAGTCATATTATATCGCGAGCTTGGCGGGGGCCATATTCTCGGAGACAAACCCACTCACAGGAAGTGCAGGTCCCTGACCTGACTATGGCAAAATGGTGTCTCCACACATCCTTCCTTCCTCCAGAATATGTCTATCCATGTCACACCAATTCTCGGCTTAGAAGGAACTACTCGGCTTCACGGTCAGAACAACTTATCTGGCCAGCTATGTGACGACGTCCTTCAATCTCAACTGATGCCTGGTGGCCTTGGTCCTAGTCGGCCGCAAGCAGCATCGAAGACAGCATGACCTCAACCATGTCATGCGGCTCCCCGCTACCTAGCCTTGATTCTCTCATTATCATGTGGCATGGTGGCACATATAGTCAACCATGTAAAATCCATCCCATCAGCAATAGTCACCACCTATGCTCGCGAAGGACAGGAAATCCCTCGACTTCTACCGGTCTAAGCATGGCTAAGCATAAGATCGAACCCATCCCTTGTCTAGTAATAGTACCAGGATAGTAGACAAGTGTACAAGGTATAAATGCAGCAACGGTATCAATTCAACTCCTATACTTAAGTGCACAATCATACGATTTAATAAAGACCAGTGCATTTATATAAAAAGAGATAGGTGGAGGCTTAGAGATGCTCCGGGGCTTGCCTTTCACAAAGTTAGATGGCTGAGGGTCAGTGTACTCTGGCAGTTCAGTTTCCTCCTCGGCCTCGGGAGCTTCCGGCACCTCGATCTCCGTGTGAACTCCTTCCTCCGGTGGGTCGAATTGCAGCAGCGTCACTCCTCCCGGCGATCCTGTATGCATGATATGCATATATGAGAACTGAGAATGCACATGTAATGCAAGGTAGAGATGCACAATTTAAACCATGAGATGCAATCAGTTTAACCATCCACACTCGTTTACTGAGTGCGTGCATATTTCCTCTCTAGACAACCAACCCATACTCACCCTTCTTAAGTAAAGCATAGAACAATTTTTCGTCCCGGGTAAGAGGTCTGCAACCTGCACTAACCATTAATTTGAATCAAACTTACCTAACTACACTTACTAGTAAGGAAACAAGCATGATCAAGCACCTACACAAGGAATATTAATCTTGCTGCCTTTATACATAAATAAAGTCAGCAACACAAATGTCCAGTAAGATTGTTGAACTAAAAAATCTCAGAATTACATGAAAATTACTTGCTAACAACTCATTATTCGATTAAAAGCACTTAATTCAACCCTAGCTTATAACTGGACCCTTTATTTTCTGTACCCATAAAATTCTATAAAAATTACAGTAGATAAAGTATCTTTGGATGAGTCTACTGACAAAATTTTAAGTCATTTGGACAAGTATAACAGTCTACACAAAAATGACAAGCAGACAGCCATTTAAGCAATAGAAAATACTTACTACAGTGAAAAGTATCAAACAACAGATTTTCCATTTTTCTTAGCTTCTTTATCACAAAACAAGGCTCAGGAAAAATATTCATAACCATAACTTATCTACAATAAGCATGGTGAATTTATCAAAAAGATAGCATGAAAGGCATGTTACACATGACATCATATAAATAACAGTAACTAACCAACAAACATATTTTTCCCTGATCCTACTACTCTAAAAAATATTAATGCAAGTGGAATCATATTTTTAGCATATTCCTATAATTAGTTATGCATTTATCAAGTTTACAAGCATATAACAATTTAATTATAACTGCACAGAAAAATTACCACAAAGTCATATTTCATATTTTTCCTCATAGAGCTCAAAAATACAAACCCAACAAAATTTGGTTCACCTCATTTGGACACTCCCAGCTCCAGATATGATTTTTGGAAGGTTTTACCAAATTTCTGGAAATCATTTTCATTAACCATTTTAAACGAAAACCGGCTTAAACTGCTATGCACACCCGATTCAGTGAACCAGAGGCGCGCCAGAGTGGCTGACCCGCGGGCCCCTGGGTCAACCCGATCCCACATGTCAGAGGAAGAAACAGAGCCGCCGGCGCTGACCGGTGAGAGCTCGCCGACGGCGAGGTCTCCGGCGGCACCGAGACGACCTGCCTACTCGTGGCAACGAGGCGAACTCGATGCACCCACTTCCGACACCTAACCGTCACCGGAGCACGCTCAACGGCGACCATGGCGGACGGCGGCGGTCCGGCGAGCATGCGCCGGCCGATTCCGGCCTTCACCGACGAAACCAACCCACGTTCCGCACTCTCTAGACCCTAACAGAGCTCCGTGCTCGATGAATCGAACAGCGGTGCGCGACAGCTTGCTCTAACCGCGCGCATGGCGACGCGGTGGTGGGCGGAACTCCGGCGAGCTTGGGTTCTGGCAAAACTACGGCGAGATCGACCCAACCAGCGACCTAGGCTAGATCTACGACTCACGAGGACACCACGACGAGCAAGAACTATAAGGAACGGCCACGGCATTGCTCTCGTCGTGGCAAACCGAGAGCTCGGTGGCGCTCCGATGAGTTCACGGCGGCGGAGAGGTCAAAAACACTATACCTTAACTCGGCTGAGGCTAGCAATGGGTCGAGGAGATAGAGTGGAGCAAGGCGAAGCTTGTGTGGAGATGGAGTGGTCGGAGACGGCGTGGTGGCGGCAGATTTCACCGAGACGACGCCGCGGCGGCCATGGCGTCGGTGGAGAAGAAAAGGGGAGAGCAGAGAGCGACGAGCGAGGGAGAGAGCGAGCGAATGAGCCAGGGGACAGAGTGGAGTGCCACTTTTGCATTCCCCACCGGCGCGGGGCCAACGGCGGCGTACGGCGCCACCTGGCGTCATTCTTCTGGCAACCACGCCAGCTATTCGGCAATTTGCCGATTTGAATCGACTCGATTCAGTTCCGGCGGCCGACTAAAACTCGGTTTTTGATCGATCTCTAGCTCGTGATCCAAACCGTTTCAGAGAAAACTTCACTAATAGAGATGGAAGAACTACACGAGTACTCCAATCTATATTAGGACAACTTGAGCTAGATCGGCATGGATAGAGAGATACAGATTGATGAATAGGGGTACAATGAAACTGAAATGCAGTTTTGACTTAGAGAAAAATTTGAAACCTCAAAACAGCCCCAAATCTGCACTAATTCAACTTTTTGACCACCTTCCACCCATTTTCATGAGTTGACCCAAAAATAAAGTTTGTTGCTTATAAAATTCTACACAACTTTGATTAAGGGTGCTCTGACATGCAAAGTCTCTAAATTAACTTTCTTGTTTGGTCAAACAAAATAGGTTTAGGAGGGTTTTCTAGTCAACTATGAGCTAGAGGGGTATTTTGGGGATTTCACCAACATGAACATTGTTCCAAATGTTAACCCAAACATGTTTAAGTCATCTAGAACAGTAAACAAGCATCACATTTGCATGCTAACACATCTATGGCATTGTAAGCATATAAACCAACATATAGCTTATATAGGAATTTAATTCAATTCAAATGGTGATGATGCATGAAATGACATGATCAATGCTTGATGGCATGCAAATGCAAATGTGAAAATAGTAACTAACACTAGGGTGTTATAGCAGCCCAGCCCGAAGCATGTGGTGGGCTGAAGTACAAGCAGTATTAGGCCCAAGAGGAAAACAATGGCATTGCCTAGTGTGCCATCCACCAGTGGTACTCACACATCCCTTTCCCAGAAAAGTGTTCGTCGTAGCCCCAGGCTTTTGCTTGCCAATGATGGTTTTTGTCATGTTAGACTAGAGAAGGAACCTTCCAAGAGGAGCAAGAGTTGCATTGTAGAAATAGATGGTGAGACCGGAAAGGCTGGCCCGATATCGCTTGACACATTGCAGAGTTGGGGAGTCAAATGTGGTGTTGATCCTGCGGACCTCACTGAAGACGCGCTCATGTCGGAGAACGCAGTTCAGATCAATGAGAAGAATAAGCTATCCCATGCTCCCCTGGAATGCTGGTGCTGCTGGCATTACTTTTGTTTCATGTTTCTTAGTTGTACCAAACACTTTCTAGTTATTGTGATCTGATTGGTGGTGGGCGCTCCTGATGGCCCTGTTGAAGTTTTTATTCCATCATGGCTACACTATCACTCCTTGTTTCAAGTAAATCCCAGGGGAATCTATCTTTATCTTTGTTCTGTTGCTCTGGCTTGCATGACCCGTCTCGTCTTAGTTCGACTGTTACTGGTAACACCAGGTGTCGCTGATCGTTATCCCGTTATAAATCATGAGTACAAACACATGTAATTGGAACATTCTATGTTGGAACATACGGGATATAAATGCTTCTGAGAAATGGGATGTAGTAAGGGACAAGATAGAAGAAAGCTCCTGCTCTGTAGTTTGCATTCAGGAAACTAAGCAAGATCATTTCAATGCTTCATACATCCGCAAGTTTGCCCCGTGACATTTGACAAATTTGATTTTGTCCCCTCTATTTGTGCGTCAGGTGGAATTTTGTTGCTTTGGAATAGTTTTGTTTTGATGGGCACAATCATCGACAAACAACAATTTGGTATAACAGCTTGTTTTTCGTCCTTACACACTAATGAACTCTAGAAACTAATGACAGTTTATGGGCCGTGTGAGGAGCCGCTTTGCTTGGAGTTCATTATGTGGTTTGGGGATCATGAAATAGAGGAGGAGGATAACTGGATCTTCCTTGGAGACTTTAACTTCTATAGATCAATGAGTAACAGGAACAGACCGGGGGGAATCTAGGATACACCCTCATTTTCAATGATGCCATTGGTCACCTGGGTTTATTTGAGCTCCCCCTAAAAGGAAGATCCTTCACTTGGAGTAATATGCAGGCAGACCCTCTTCTCGAGCAGTTGGACTGGTTCTTGACCTCCCCAAATTGGACTCTCCAATACCCCAACACCAAAGTGCTCTCGTTAGCATAAATTATCTTAGATCATCTTCCCTATCAGATCAAGGTGGGTACAAGCATTCCCAAGGCAAGTATCTTTAGGTTTGAAAACTTCTGGGCAGAGCGTCACGATTTCATTCAGACAGTTCAAGATAGCTGGTTGGCTACAACACCTATTGCAGATGCGGCACACAATATCTCAGCTAAGTTCAAAGGGCTGAGAGTTAGTCTTAGACACTGGAGCAAGAACCTATCACACTTAAGATTATACATCAGTAACTGCAACACAGTGATCTCCTTTCTTTACTCCCTTGAAGATAGCAGAGGACTGTATAACCCTGAGACCAACCTGCAAAACTAGGTCAAAAGGCAACTAAAAGTCTGGCTGCACTACAAAGGAATTTATTGAAGAATAGGTACACAGTAAACAGAATAAAATTTGGTGATGAGTGCACTAAATTTTTTCAAGGGATGGCGACGATTTTGTATAGGAGAAACAATATAGCACAATTGCTGAATGAGCAGGGTGTGTGGATTCAAGATCATGATGGAAAGGCAGGGCTGTTGTGGTCTGCATTCAAAAAAAGAATGGGAATGACCTCCTCACATACTATGCTATTTGACTTGGCCAGCCTCATCAACCCAGTTGAAAGCCCTAGTTTGGTTTTGATAATTGGTGACACCCTAAGGACTAACCTACTTGCTAAGTAATGGCTAAGGTTTAGGTGGTCCTAACCATGGAAGTGTGGAGCCTAGGAGGTGTTGGTGATGATCAAGAAGGCTCATACATGGAACAAGAGAGGTTGATCAAGTGAAGAGATGATCAAGGTGAAAAAGAAAGCAACTTGTAGAGATGATCAAGGCTAAGGTATAACCCTAAATAGGTTTTTCTTTTGGTGATCAAGACACCAAGTGGGTGTGATCACATTTAGGATAGATAGCCGACTATCAAGGGGAGAAAAACAAACTCGAATCGGTTATCAAGTGCTCTAGAGTTGCATTGCACTGGCATTCACACTTAGGACTCTAGATCACACTAACTAGACCTTCAAAATGCTTTGAAAAATAGCTAACACACGTGCCTTAGTGGTGAGAACACTTGGGTGTTAACACTTGAGAGAAGGGTCTGGTGTCTAGACTTGAAAGAGTGCTAAAAGTAGCACCGGACGCTGCACCAGACTCTGGCTGGAGCGTCCGGTGACTAACCCTAGCAGTGGCGCAGTGGTGCAGAGTGCATCGGACGCTGAGAGCGTCCGGAGGGTGCACACCGGACGCGTCTGGTGTGGTTTGGAGCTCTCTAGAACCTCTCTGCGTAAACACCGGACACTGGAACAGTAACTCCAGCGCGTCCGGTGGAGTTTTTCGAGCGTCCGGCGAGATTGTTGGAAATCTGACTCAGTGAGTACACCAGATGCCGGGAGCGTCCGGTGAGCCTTCAGCGGACGCGTCCGGTGCGACCTGGAGCTCTCTAGTTGCTCTCTGTTCGCGCACTAGACACGGACGGCGGAGAGTCTGGTGAGACGTTCCGCGTTCGGTGTGAACTTGGCACGTTTTTCAGCTATCTCGACCGTTGGGATCTGACACCTCATGTTTGAACCAAGCGCGACGTGGCACTAATCTGTGCACCGGACGATGCCACTGGACTCTGAGCGTCCGGTGCTCCCGTGTCCGGTTCCCCTGTAAAACAGCAACGGGCAAATCTTTGTGAGGGGAGTATAAGGGCCCGTTTGGTAGAGCTCCGCTCCTAGATTCTTTAGCTCTGCTCCTCGATTCTCCGGTGGAGTGATTCCATTGGATTCTTGGGAGGGAGCAGGGTGGGGATCAGCAGAGAATTGATTCTTAGCTGATCCCCACCAAAATATAACAGGGAGCGGGAGAGAATCCAGGGAAGCAGGTTTTTTCGGCTCCCACCTCCTAGTGTAAATGGAGAAGTGATTCTCTGCTGATCCCACCTGAATCAGCTGGTGTTTTTAGCGTTTGGCTGGTTGGGAGTGATTCTTCTCGGAGAAGTTAGAGCTGGAGCTCTACCAAACGGGGCCCAAGTAGTCCTTGGGCTGGCTTGGGGACAATCTCTTATGCATTTTGGTCTTTCCTAATCTCTTGTGAGCCAAGCCTAAGCCCTCCACACACATCTCTCACACTTTTACTCAAATCTTGGTGAGATAGTGTTGATCCAAGTGATTGATTGTTTGAGTGTTGCATCCTAGAGCACTTGGTGCGATTTGCTTTGGTTTTATTGTTTCCTTGGGGCTTTGCCGAGTCCCTAGACGGCTATGGAAGCAAGGAGAAGGTGTAAGCTTGATTGGTTATTGTTCAAGGCTACACCAGCTTGATTGTGAGGGGTTCTTGAGGTTATTCCTCGGCGGAGTGCCAAAACCGACTTTAGTGGATTGCTCGTGGTTGAAAGCCACTTCTCTTGTGTTGGTGAGCGGCTCCCGGTGAGGGATTGGCGTGTCAAGCCTAGCTCGCAATCCACCAAGGAAGACCGGTGCCACAACGAGGAGTAGCGTGACGTCGATCACGTGAACCTCGGTAAAAAATCGAATGTTCTCTCTTCTCCACCATCGAGTGGATGATTGGTCTTCCGGTGTTTTCTTGATTGATCCTCTTGTTGCTTATTGACTATGTTTGGTGATTGGATCAACCTCTACTCTCCTCGGCGGTATAGCTTTCTCGTTCACTACTCTCTTGCGCTTATTACTTGTTTAGGTGCCTTCTCCTTAGGTTTCGAAGGAGTGGATTTCTTGCGATTGACTGCATACCTTTGTGAGTAGTATATTGTGCTAGGCGGCTTGCATAAAGTAGCTTAGAGCTAGTGCTTTGCGTTAGCCTTGTTAATTACTAACTTGTGCTCAAGTGTTTTGTAGAATTTTTTATAGGCTATTCACCCCCTCTAGCCTATCCGGTCCTTTCATTTGGTATCAGAGCCGAGGTTATCACCGTTTGAGGCTTAACATCCTTGTGGTGCAAGATGGCTCAAATTAATGTGTTGGGGAAGCTGCCAAAATTTGATGGCACAAGCTATGATCATTGGAAGAGGAAGATGATTGTGCACTTCATGATGATGCATATTGATGTGTGGAAGGCAACGGAGACAAAGATTGAGTATGAGAGTCCACAAGCTCCCATCGATGCCGACAAGAGGAAGATGGATTGCAATGCTCATGCAATCAATGCACTCTACACCGCACTTGAGTCTCATGTATTTGAGCAAATCAAGGATCTTGATTTGGCTCATGACATTTGGAAGCGGTTGGAGGAGACCTATGAGGGCACACAAGAGGTGAAAAATGCCAAGGTCTACATGTTGAGGGAGAAGTTTGGCACATTCAAGATGAATGTTGATGAGAGTGTGCCAGAGATGTTCAACCGATTACAAATTATTGTGAATGACTTGAAGAGCTTAGGTGAAGACATCAAGGACAAGGACTTCTCTCATAAGTTCTTGAGATGCTTGCCTCCAAGGTTTGCAATCATCAAGACATTGCTAGCAAGAGAAGACTTGAGCAAGAAGAAGCCCAACCAAATCGTCGGTGAGATCATCACTCAAGATATGAACAATGAGGAGGAGGTTGAGGAGAAGAAGAAGAAGAGTGTGGCTCTCAAAGCTACACCCTCCAAGAGCAAGGGCAAGGACAAGATGATTGAGCATGATGAAGAATCTACTTCAGGTGATGATGAAGATGATGAGGCTATGGCTCTACTTGTGCGCAAGTTTGGGCGATTCATGAAGAGGAAGGGCTATGGTCAAGGCAAGAAGAAGTTCATCTCTAAGAACAAGCAAGAGCCAAGGAGATGCTTCAAGTGCAAGAGCCTAGATCACTTCATTGCCGATTGTCCTCACAATAGTGACAAGGACAATGAAAGTGATGATGAAAAGAAGAAGAGCAATAAGAAGGACAAGAAAGAAAAGAAAAACAAGAATGACACTCAAGAAGAAGAAGAAGAAGGGACAATCATATTGTGTCACTTGGGATGATAGTGATGATGAGAGCAACACCATCAAGAAGAAAGCTATTGCAAGCATTGCTCTCAACAACAAGCTATCTCTCTTCGACACTCCATCCACATGCTTGATGGCCAAGCCATCCAAGGTACAACCCAATGATGAGAGTGATGAGGAGGAACTCTCATGTGATGAGCTTATGTCCATGCTTGATGATGCCAATACTTACATTGAGGCCAAGAGAAAGGAGTGCAAAGAATTACGCAAGGGCAAGATAGCCATTGAGCAATCCTTTGATGAGCTCTTGAAGTCTCATGAGAGGCTAATGGAAGCCCAAGAGAAGCTCAAGAAAGCTCACTCCAAGCTAGAGATAGCTCACTCCTCTCTAGTGGCCGAAAATGAGAAGAGGGCATCCATCAAGACATGTGACATGGGTTCCTCATGTGACATCCATAATGACAAGTCTATTCCTTCTACTACTATTATTGTCACTAACCCTTCTTGCAGCTCTACCACTCCTATTTCACCTAGAGTTGATGACTCTAAGTCCTCACTTGTGGTGGAAAACAAGAACCTCAAGGAGGAGGTCAACAAGCTCACCCGCGCATTAGGCAATGCCTATGGTGGGGATGCTCGCTTGCTAAAGTCCTTGGGTAGCAAAATATTTAGTCACTCTAAGGAGGGACTAGGCTATACCCCCAAGAAAGGCAAGGCCGCCTTTGTGACTCCCAAAACTAGCTTTGTGAGGAGCAATGGTAGGTATTACCAAAGATACAAGCAAGTGGGGCATAATGAGCAATATTGCATGGCCAACAAGATCAAGCAAGTCAACTTTGCTAGAGCGACTTCAATTCGCCTTGACTCTTGTTACATGCTCACGAAGGGAGTGAAGGGTGTCAAAGCCAAGTATATTGGTACACCAAGTGGCAACCCAAGGATGAGATCCATTTGGGTTCCTAAGTTTTTGGTCACTAACCTCCAAGGACCCAAGAATGCTTGGATACCTAAAACCAATTGATTTACTCTTTGTAGGTCAATTACAAAGCCGGAGGAAGACATTGGGTGCTTGATAGTGGATGCACTCAACATATGACCGGAGAGTCTAGTATGTTCAATTCTATCAACACAAGTGGCAATCAAGAGTTTGATTCTATCACATTTGGTGACAATTGCAAAGGCAAGGTGAAAGGTTTAGGCAAGATTGCTATATCAAATGATATGAGCATGTCCAATGTATTGCTAGTTGAATCTCTCAATTTCAACTTATTGTCGGTTGCACAACTTTGTGATCTTGGTTTCAAGTGCATCTTTGGTATTGATGATCTTGAGATTGTGAGTGTGGATGGTTCCAACTTGATCTTCAAGGGCTTTAGATATGGGAACCTATATTTGGTGGATTTCAATGATAGCTGTAACAACCCTAAAAATCCACACAATCTAAAAATCCCAACCAATTAAAATTTTTCATTTATTTATTGTGAAAACCCATTTTTCTTGTGCAAGCATATAGGTTTCATCATGAAATTGGTAAATAATGGAGTGTAGTTTGCATTTTAATTCCATTCACATAGAATAATAACTTATGCATCACATTTGGGATTTATTGCAACTTATGTTTGTATTTACTCAATAATTAAAATGGGCAATATATGTATATATACACTAAACTGAAAATAGAAAAGGAGAAAGAGAGTTAGGCCAGCCATTCGTTTCGGCCAGCCGGGTCGCTAAGCCAGCCCCAGGCCCGCCCGACCTTCCTCTCCTCATCTCACCGCGCGCGGCCCACGTCGCGGCTCGGCAGCGCACGCGCGCGACCGGCACACACGCGCTCGCGCTCGCGCTCGCTGCCAACCCGGCCCCGCCTGTCAGCCGCTCTCGCCCCCCCCCACTGTTCTTCTTCCTCACGAAGGCGACGCGCCTGCCGGGGGTGTCGCGCGAATGGCGTGACCCCGGTCCCACAGCCGACAGCATGGCAGAGCCCTGACCCCGCTGTCCCCCTCCTGTCCCCTCCTTTCTTGGCCGCCAAGCGAACCCGCGCCCATCCGGAGCCCTAGATCCACTCGAGCCACGGCCCTTCGATCGGCCGAGCGCAATCAGGACCGTTCGCCATTAGAGCTGGCCAAGCTCGCCTATAAATTGGAGCACCCCGAAGCCTTACCCTCATTTCCCCTCGCCGCCACCGCAGCACAGACCGGCACACCGCACCAAACCGAGAGAGAGAGCGTAGGAGAAGGGCGGAGCAGAGGAGGAGAAGCTGCCGGAGCGCCGCCGCCGCGGAGCACGCCGGAGCCGGACACGGAGGAGAAGCCCGAGCTGCGGACGAGGAGCGGCACGGCACTGCGATCGCTCTGCATGGCTCCGACTCGCCACTGCACCGCCATCCTAGCTTCACCGACACCACGGTGAGCCACCGCACGCCATGTCCGAACCTTGCCCTGGTTTTGCCATGGCGTTCCACCCTCGGAACGCGCAGGCACGAGCCTTTACCGGCTCGGGAAGATCACCTGCACCATGCACTCATTCGACCGGCCGAAACCCCCGGACTACAAGCTTGCTAGACCGAGAACGCAGCACGACGCGTTCTCGGCGGAGCGCGCTCACCACCGACGCGTTCCGACGCCGAATCACCCGTTCCGAGCAATCCGACTAGCACCCGTATAGGTTAGAGCGTCGTGGAGCACCGCCACGACCCCCCTCGAGCTAGCTACGCGGATCTAAGCGCTAGAGGAAGCCTGAATCGCCCTGGCCGCGTGCGCCGCGACCTTACCGGAGCACCGCCGCGAGCCGTTGCCAAAAGAAGGTCATGCCATGGCTAAAGCTCGCCACCAGAGTGTTGTATGCCTCTCTGGCCTCACCAATTTGACAAGACCGCATTCGATTGAACCAATACTTGGTCGTAGCCGCGATGCCGCCTTCCGCCGTCGTCGGCGACACGCCGCCGCCACAACCGAGCACCTTGGAAAGCTCGGTAGCCAAAATTGGTAGTTGGTATACCATCGCCATAGACCCTGGACGCGTATACACCTCCTAGAAGACCTCCTTAGCCCCGCTGGAACCTCACAGTCGCGACGACATCGCCGCTGACACGTTCTGCCTCGCCTAAATCCGTTCCGAGTACCCCTGGTCGCCTCGCGCTGCGGAGAAAGGCCGGCGAGGTTCGCCAAGTCTGCCTCGGCACCGCCGCTAGATAGCCGAGCCCCGAATCACGACTGTCGCCTTGGCTACGTGCGCCTCCACCTCGTCGGAGAACCGCCGTATGCCGAGGGAGAGAAGGAGGCCATACCACGACTCTAATCCGCCACCATCTGGTCGGACGACTGCCTGAGCACGCCAATTGGGGAAAGCCGAGCCCTGTCTTGCCGAAATATGGCCATCGCCGCCCTGTCATGGTCCGCCGCACCGGAGAGACACCGCCGCCTTGAACAGACGCCCTGGAACCCTGCTAGCACCGAATCTCCGATTCGCCCGAGCCTCCCCAGGAGAGCTCGGGAGAGCAGCACCCTCGGCGCACCAAATGTCCGATTCGCCCGAGCCTCCGCAGGAGACCTCGGGAGAACGGCACCCTCGGGCGCCCAAATTTCCGATTCGCCCGAGCCTCACCGGGAGAGCTCGGGAGAGCGGCACCCTCGGGCGCCCAAATTTCTGATTCGCCCGAGCCTCACCGGGAGAGCTCGGGAGAGCAGCCCCTTCGGCGCCCACATTTCCGATTCGCCCGAGCCTCCGCGGAGACCTCGGGAGAACGGCACCCTCGGGCGCACCAAATGTCCGATTCGCCCGAACCTCCGCGGGAGACCTCGGGAGAACGGCACCCTCGGGCGCACCGAATCTCCGACTCGCCCGAGCCCCCCCGGGAGAGCTCGGGAGAGCGGCACCCTCGGCGCCGCGAATTTCCGATTCGCCCGAGCCCCGCCGAGGTACGCCGAACTATGCCGAGCCCCGCCGAGCTACCCCCGACCACCGCCGAACTATGCCGAGCTCCGCCGAGATACCCCCAACCACAGCCGAGCTACCACCGACCACCGCCGAGCCACGCCGAGCTACGCCAACTCCGGCAACTCTCTGGGAACCAGCATCGAACACCTGGTGGGCGACCATCGGGTCTGTGTTCTGTTGAGGCGCCACTTGCCGCACTACTGGACCCGCGCGCCACGTGGACCAATCCCAAGCTGCCCCTGATTAACCGACCAGTTTTCCCATTTTCAGAAAATAGGATAATCTTCGGAAATTCATAACTTATTCATACGATGTCCAAAAATTACACACCATATATCAAAATTCTCAGAAAAATGAGATCTACAATCTAAGACTATGTTTGTGTGCATTTGGCTCTTTATTTTATTGGATTTTTCTGAAATACTCTATAGGAGTCGCTGACGCGACTATTTCGTGTTCGATTTCAGAGCCGGAGGAGGATCTGACTAAGGAAGATGACCACGAGTACTTTCAGGAGCTAGGAGACGACTACGAAGGTGCCACGTCCCACCAAATCCTTAGATCCTATTACGCATTGCAAATGACATTGTTGCTATTGCTTCATGATTATGTATGGATTGGTTGCATGGTAGTATATTTGAATTCCCTGCCTTGATAAGACTTTACCCTGCTATCCGCTGTTAGGTTAGCTGCTGCTTAATTTACTGTTACTCTTCCACTACTTTCTACTTGCTATATGCTATGTGGTGGAATTGGGACGGTGTATAACTGATTATAACCACTGGGAGAGAGTGCTGCGTGCGTCTTGGGTGCGTGGTAAGGGTTGATGTCGACCAAGTGGGATGTGAGACGAGCCCATGGGGCAAGTCGTGCCGGGGGTGCAACCTGGGCATCCCCAAGCGAGATACCTGTGGCGGGTAAAGTTGTTGAGGAGGTTCCGGGTGGGATAGCCTTGGTGGTTTGAAGCCCGTGGACGGAGGTGCTGTGATAGCACGGGGAGAGTATCCCCTAAGTGGAGATGCCTGCTTGGTCAAACCTAGGATGGACTAGTTTCAGGTTCATGGGAATCCTTTTCTACTCACTCGCTTCTGATGGGCGGGAGACGGCTGGACTACTTGGTAGGACGGTGCCACTACTGCTAGGTTGAAAGGTGATAAGGGTGGGCGGAGACGGTCGATGGGTTCCCGTTCCGTCCTAGATGCACAGTACCACTGGATGGGCCCGGTACTGTGTCTCCCAGTCTCAGCATAACGGTGTAGGATCCGGAATATCCCAGGGCTGAGTGGTAGGGTGGCATCGACCTAGGCAAGCAAGCACCCGGAATTCTGCCTAGGTGTTTGCGCAACACCTATGATGGCTAATCTTGTGGGTAGTGAAACCTCTGCAGAGTGTACGGTTGATCGATCGATACATATGCCAACCTGTTGGCTATGGACCTTTCCTGTGAAGCTTCTACTAGTGTAGTGAGTGTTCTCTTCTCCCCCTGGATAACATTTTTTCGGCAGTGTACCCGTTGTGGTAGTGTGCCGCTGAGATAGGCCCGAGAGGGAGTTGGGCCTGTCGAATGAGAGTGAGGTGTGGGTATGTGAGGTGTGGTGATGGGAAAAGGGATGATGGTGTTAACTGGTGATAAAACTTGACTAAATAAACATTGATTACAGCTGCATAGGAAAACCTCAGCCTATAGGTCTGCTTGTATAGCCTTGCATCCACTTTCCACAAAGCAAATGCTGCATAGGTGGGCTCCGTGGCCAGTACAAATCGTACTGATAAATTTGCTGTCAGGTGACAAGAATGAGTACGACTTCGAGGGAGATGATGACGAGGAATAGGGTCACGTGCTACACTCAAGTTGGCCGTGAAGGATGAATCGCTTCCGCATCTTCTAAAGCTTCTCTGATTGTTGATTCCGCCAGTGTGGCGATGTAATAAATATTTATGTAAGACTTATTTACCGTTGTATGGATCCTGGTGGCAACTGAGATATGGGTAATTTCATGGATTGTCCCAAGCAATCTGTTGAATTACAATTCGAGCCTGTGGATTTCCCTTCGTGGAAATCGAGGTCGTTTCAGTTGGTATCAGAGCTTAGCTTCACTATTGTAACATCCCAGCCCAGGGCTTAATAGGATTGATAGGATACTCATACCAACAAGTTGCAACTTCTTTTCCGGAAGCCCATCTGCAAAAAACTCCGAGGTTAAGCGAGCTTGGCCCTGGAGCGATGGGTGACCGACCGGGAAGTTCTTCCCGGGTGCGCATGAGTGAGGACAAAGTGCGCAGAAAAACTGGTGTTGGTCTGTGAGGGCAGTCTATATCCTAGTTAAGCTGTCAAATGTAAGCGGGCCTGGTCTCGGGGAGGCGGGACGTTACAGAATGATCAAAGTGGCGCAGCGGAAGCATGGTGGGCCCATAACCCACAGGTCCCAGGATCGAAACCTGGCTCCGATACCATTCTGTAACGTCCTGCCTCCCCGAGACCGGGCCCGCTTACATTTGACAGCTTAACTAGGATATAGACTGCCCTCACAGACCAACACCAGTCTTTTCTGCGCACTTTGTCCTCACTCATGCGCACCCGGGAAGAACTTCCCGGTCGGTCACCCATCGCTCCAGGGCCAAGCTCGCTTAACCTCGGAGTTTTTTGCAGATGGGCTTCCGGAAAAGAAGTTGCAACTTGTTGGTATGAGTATCCTATCAATCCTATTAAGCCCTGGGCTGGGATGTTACAATAGTGAAGCTAAGCTCTCATCTTGTTTGATGTCAAAATCAAGTCTTGGTTGGTTGGGGTATAGAAGGCTTGGACATGTTAGAATGAAGCAACTTGGAAGATTAGTGAAGCATGACATGGTTAGAGGATTGAAAGATGTGCACTTTCAAAAGGATAGGTTGTGTAGTTCATATCAATTTGGAAAGCAAGTTGGAAATACACATCCTAAGAAAGGCATGATGAGCACATCTAGTCCACTTGAGCTATTGCACATGGATTTGTTTGGTCCAACCACATATGCAAGTATTGGAGGAAATAAGTATGGCTTTGTGATAGTTGATGACTTCTCTAGATACACTTAGGTCTTCTTTCTCATTGATAAGAGTAAGGTGTATGAAATCTTCAAATCTTTCATCAAGAGAAGCCAAAATGAGTTTGACACAAGGGTGAAGCAAGTGAGGAGTGACAATGGAAGTGAGTTCAAGAACACAATAATTGATGAGCTATGTGATGAGTTGGGTATCAAGCATCAATTCTCAGCCAAATACACTCCACAATCAAATGGCCTTGTGGAAAGAAAGAATAGAACTCTCATTGATATGGCAAGAACTATGCTTAGTGAATACATTGTTGGTGATGACTTTTGGGATGAAGCTATTAATACGGCTTGCTACACTAGCAACCGTCTCTATTGTCATTCAGTGTTGAAGAAGACACCCTACGAGCTCTTGAATGGAAGAAAGCCCAATATTGCATACTTTAGAGTGTTTGGTTGCAAATGCTATATCTTGAAGAAAGGCACTAGATTGGGCAAGTTTGAGAAGAAGTGTGATGAAGGGTTCCTACTTGGGTACTCAACTTCAAGCAAAGCATATAGGGTATGGAACTTGGCACACAAGATAGTTGAAGAAGTCCATGATGTTGAGTTTGATGAAACTAATGGGTCACAAGAAGAGAAAGACAATCTTGATGATGTAAGAGGGCCTCCATTAGTTGATGCTATGAAGAACATGGACATTGGTGATATTAGACCAAGACAAGTTGAGGAAGATGAAGATCAAGATGCCATCCCTCCTAGTGTGCAAGTGGAAGATGATGCAAATCAGGCAAGCTCAAGTGAGTCTCAAGTTCAAGCACAAGATCATGATCAAGTTCAAAATGCAAGTTCAACTCAAGTGCTTTAACCAACTCATATTGCAAGAGACCACCCTCTAGATCAAATTGTAGGTGATATTAGTAGAGGTGTGCAAACAAGGTCTAGGGTAGTTTCTTTTTGTGCGCACTATTCATTTGTCTCACAAGAGGAGCGTACCAACATTGAGAAGACACTCAAAGATGAGGATTGGATAGATGCTATGCATGAAGAGCTAAACAACTTTGAGAGGAATCAAGTATGGGAATTAGTTCCAAGACCAAGCAAGCATAATGTGATTGGCACCATGTGGGTCTTCCGGAACAAGCAAGATCAAGACGGGATTGTTAAGCTAGATTGGTTGCACAAGGTTACACTCAAATTGAAGGCTTAGACTTTGGAGAAACCTATGCACCCGTGGCAAGATTGGAAGCAATCTGGATTCTATTGGCTTATGGATGTGCTCATAATATCAAGCTCTATCAAATGGATGTCAAGAGTGCATTCCTTAATGGCTACATCAACGAGTTAGTGTTTGTTGAGCAACCTCCCGGTTTTGAAGATGACAAGAAGCCTGATCATGTATACAAGCTCAAGAAAGCTCTTTATGGTTTGAAACAAGCACCAAGAGCATGGTATGAGAGGTTGAGGGATTTCCTACTCTCAAAAGGGTTCAAGATGGGAAAGGTTGACACCACTCTCTTTACCAAGAAGATTGGTAATGACTTGTTCATCATGTAAATCTATGTTGATGATATCATCTTCGGGTCTACAAGTCAAGCATTTTGTGAGGAGTTTGGGGAGATGATGGACAAAGAGTTTGAGATGTCTATGGTTGGTGAACTTAGTTACTTTCTTGGACTCCAAATCAAGCAATTAAAGAACGGTACTTTTGTGAGTCAAAGCAAGTATATCAAGGACATGGTGACGAAGTTTGGGTTGCAAAATACTAAGGCAATCTCAACACCAATGGGCACTAGTGGAAGCTTGGAACCGGATGAAGAAGGTGAATTGGTTGATCAAAAGCAATATTAATCAATGATTGGTAGTCTACTCTATGTGATCGCTTCAAGGACGGATGTGATGTTTAGTGTGTGCATGTGTGCAAGATATCAAGCCTCTCCATGAGAAAGTCATTTGAAGGCTACAAAGAGAATTTTGAGGTATTTGAAGAGCACACCTAACATTGGTTTGTGGTATCCCAAGGGCTCTAACTTCACTTTGATTGGTTATGCGGATGTGGACTATGCCGGTTGTAAGATTGATAGAAAGAGTACTTCCGGTACATGTCAACTCTTGGGAAGGTCACTAATTTCATGGTCATCCAAGAAGCAAAATAATGTTGCACTCTCTACTGCCGAAGCCGAATACATTAGTGTGGGAAGTTGTTGTGCACAAATCTTATGGATGAAGCAAACTTTGAACGATTTTGGTTTGAAATTCAACAAGGTTGCATTGCTATGTGACAATGAAAGTGCGGTGAAGATCACAACCAATCCGGTGCAACATTCTAGAACCAAGCACATAGATGTGAGGCACCATTTCATAAGAGATCACCAAGCCAAAGGAGATATTGCAATCACAAGTGTGGGCACCGAAGATCAACTAGCCGACATATTCACCAAACCACTTGATGAAGCTAGATTTTGCAAGCTAAGGAATGAATTGAACATACTTGATTACTCCAACATGTGTTGATGTACTTCATGAAAATCTTATGACATGTCTTCTCTCCAAGCAAGACAAAGGTATCATTGTTTTGACATTTGCATTCATACTTTGGTAGGACTTGTTAGATCATATAGACATGATTTTGTTCACTCTAGGTCATTCATTGAAAGCACAAATGTTTTAAAGTATATATGGCATCATTGTTGCTTGTTTGATTGATTGATCTAGTGATGACATATAACTTGTTCATGGGGATACAAACCTAGTGTTGAATCTATTTAAATGAGCAACTAAGTGCTTAACTCAACATAGGCAAGATAACCCCTAGTGGTGTGAAGAAGCTTGTCTTTGGTTCAAACCGAGCTAAGTAACTTGTGCAAATTTGCTAGATTGAACCAAATTTGACTAAGAAAGTCTCTGACTCCATTAAATTGACACTTTTGTGGTACTTGATGCCAAGGGGGAGAAAAACAAAGATAAAGAACAAGGGGGAGAGAACTTAAGCTTCGCAATGAACCATCATTAAGGCTGATGATGGGAGAGCAAAAGGCCAATGTAAAGGGATCAAAATTTTAAATCAAAACCTTTACTTAAGATAAGCTCACCTTGAGGGTGAGCAAACTCATGAACTTGGTTGAATGCATTTGGAATGTGCACTTACATATGATTGTTGCATATGCACTTGTATTTACATTCAATTGCCATGTTCTTGAGTGGTGTATGCTAGTATAGAATTAATTGATGATTTGATAACTAGCACACCTAGGTGGTAGCTAGATGATCTTGTTCTTTTCATTTGGTATTTGAGTGTTGCTTATATTGTTTATCTCACGGGTATGCTCAAGTTTTGTGATCATCTAGTTATCAAAGTGCCAAGGATGGAGATTCATAAGTGCTAGCTTCAAATCCAAACTCATGCACATATGTAGGGGGAGCTAAATAGCCACCAAACCAAATTTATGTTGTTTGTCCATTCCAAAAACAAGATAATGTTGTTTGGACAAGCTCACAAATTCATAAACAAACTTAACTCTTATCTTGGTTTTGATAATTGATGGCACCCTAAGGACTAACCTACTTGCTAAGTAATGGCTAAGGTGTAGGTGGTCCTAACCATGGAAGTGTGGAGCCTAGGACGTGTTGGTGATGATCAAGAAGGCTCATCCATGGAACAAGAGAGGTTGATCAAGTGAAGAGATGATCAAGGTGAAAAAGAAAGCAACTTGTGGAGATGATCAAGGCTAAGGTATAACCCCAAATAGGTTTTTCTTTTGGTGATCAGGACACCAAGTGGACGTGATCACATTTAAGATAGATATCCGACTATCAAGCGGAGAAAAACAAACTCGAATCAGTTATCAAGTGCATTAGAGTTGCATTGCACTGGCATTCACACTTAGGACTCTAGTTCACACTAACTAGCCCTTCAAAATGCTTTGAAAAATAGCTAACACACGTGCCTTAGTGGTGAGAACACTTGGGTGTTAGCACTTGAGAGAAGGGGCTGGTTTCTAGACTTGAAAGAGTGCTAAAAGTAGCACCGGACGCTGCACCGGACTCTGGCCGGTGCACCGGACTCTGGCCGGAGCGTCCGGTGACTAACCCTAGCAGTGGCGTAGTGGTGACACTGAGAGCGTCTGGAGGGTATGCACCAGACGCATCCGGTGTGGTTTGGAGCTCTCTGGAACCTCTCTACGCAAGCACCGGACACTGGAACAGTCACTCCAGCGCGTCCGGTGGAGTTTTTCGAGCGTCTGGTGAGATTGCTGGAAATCTGACTCAGTGAGTACACCGGATGCCGGAAGCGTCCGGTGAGCCTTCAGCAGACGTGTCCGGTGCGACTTGGAGCTCTCTGTTCGCGCACCGGACACGGACAGTGGAGAGTCCGGGGAGACGTTCCGCGTCCGGTGTGCACTTGGCACGTTTTTCAGCTGTCTCAACCGTTGGGATCTGACAGCTCATGTTTGAACCAAGCACGATGTGGCACTAATCTGTGCACTAGACGATGCCACCGGACTCTGAGCGTCCGGTGCTCCCGTGTCCGGTGCCCCTGTAAAAGAGCAACGGGCAAATCTTTGTGATGAGAGTATAAGTAGTGCTTGGGCTGGCTTGGGGACAATCTCTTGTGCATTTTGATCTTTCCTAATCTCTTGTGAGCCAAGCCTAAGCCCTCCACACACATCACACACACTTTGACTCAAATCTTGGTGAGATAGTGTTGATCCAAGTGATTGATTGTTTGAGTGTTGCATCCTAGAGCACTTGGTGGCGATTTGCTTCGGTTTTCTTGTTCTCTTGGGGTTTTGCCGAGTCCCTAGAGGGCTGTGGAAGCAAGGAGGAGGTGTAAGCTTGATTGGTGATTGTTCAAGGCTACACCGGCTTGATTGTGAGGGGTTCTTGTGGTTATTCCTCGGCGGAGTGCCAAAACCGACTTTATTGGATTGCTCGTGGTTGAAAGCCACTTCTCTTGTGTTGGTGAGCGGTTCTCGGTGAGGGATTGGCGTGTGAAGCCTAGCTCGCAATCCAGCAAGGAAGACCGGTGCCACAACGAGGAGTAGCATGACGGTGATCACGTGAACCTCAGTAAAAAATCGAGTGTTCTCTCTTCTCCACCATCGAGTGGATGATTGGTCTTTCGGTGTTTTCTTGATTGATCCTCTTGTTGCTTATTGACTATCTTTGGTGATTGGATCAACCTCTACTCTCCTCGGCGGTATAGCTTTCTCGTTCACTACTCTCGTGCACTTATTACTTGTTTAGGTGCCTCCTCCTTAGGTTTCAAAGGAGTGGGTTTCTTGCGATTGAGTGCATACCTTTGTGAGTAGTATATTGTGCTAGGAGGCTTGCATAAAGTAGCTTAGAGCTAGTGCTTTGTGATAGCCTTATTAATTACTAACTTGTGCTCAAGTGCTTTGTAGAATTTTTTATAGGCTATTCACCAGTGCGGGGTTTGGAGAGTTTAGTTGCTCCTTTTGAGAAAGAGGAAATTGATCTAAAAATAAGACGTATGCCAGCTGACAAAGCCCCGGGTCCTGATGGTTTCAACGGTATATTTCTGAAGAAATGTTGGTACCTCGTCAGAGAGGACTTTTATAGATTGTGCAACGCCTTCTATCAAGGGCAAGTTAATTTAGACTGTATCAACAAGTCATTTATCACCCTGGTGCCCAAGAAGGATAGCCCCCAAACTGTCAATGACTTTAGGCCCATCTCCCTGTTGAATATTTACTCAAGATCCTAACCAAGATTCTTGCTGGCCGGTTGCAGACTATGTTGACGGTGGATAACGTCAACTTTCATTAGAACTTTAGACACCAAAGGATACATGAATACACACTAGTCTAGGGTTTTAACTGACAGTTTTCATGAGTTTTGCATGTTCTGTATTTTCCAGGGGCTATTCCAGAAAAGCATAAAAGAAGGGTTAAAGAGCATAATTACCACGAAACTTAACCGCCAAGGAAACATCATTACGAAGACTCTGGAAGAGTCCAGAACACACCCGAAGCGCTAGGGTGGGGTCGGCCGGCGCCCCCCCATTAAGGTTTTGGCCCGTCTTCTAGAGTCTTCTTCCGCCGCCTTTGTGGAGTCATCTCGGCCCTTGTTTCAAGTCGGTTTGATCCTACGGCGCGCGTGCATCCCACCGGGCTATAAATAGAGGGGCAGACCCCCCTGCATCAAGCAATCCATCATTCATTTAAGGCATCAAGTCCTCAAGCCATCAAGAGCCTCCTAGTTCATCAAGAGCCTCCTAGTTCATAGTTCTAGCCTAGTTAGATTAGAAGTAGAAAAGTTCTAGTTCTTCCGCGGATCTGGGGCCCCGGCGTCTGTCTGGAGCACGGAGTTTGGTATATTCTAGTTCTTTCTCTATTATTATATTCTTCATTATGATTATGGAAACGTTGTTCTTAATAGTTCATATGTTCTTGATTACAATAGTCTTTGTCTACTTTGATTATATGTCTAGTATAGTTGGTTTGATCTTATTGAATTCATGTAATTGCTCGTATAGCGTTTATTCATGCGGATGATGAGATGATGAACAATATGTAGATGTGGTGTCTAGGTATTTTGTTTATCTGCGAGTGCACCCTGATGTGCCGGGTCGTGTGGTAGATCGTGTAGGTGATAGCTGCATTGAGTCCTCTGTAGTCCACCCCCCGTATGTAGGCCAGCAGGCACGGTCGCGAAGTTGGATGATGACTCTGTTTCACATCCTTCCTAGATGATGCCCTTTGCATGTGATTATGATATAGGATTAGTCTAACAATGATTGCTTGATGTAATTGCACTAATTAGAGTTATTCATTGATGTAGTTATAGAATTACCTTTGATATTAATTCCTTAGTTTATCCATTGGCTAGCTATTACTATGACTAGAGAGTGCTCTGATGATTATCTTTTATTTATGATGCTTGATCATACTTATCACATTTATCTTTATTTATCTTGTGACCTCTACCTGTTATGAGTAGAGTAAATGACATTGGTAATGTCGCTTATCCATTGTATACCATCACTATCAATATAATAGATTAAAGTTTATCCTAATTCTTCCCAGTGGTATAAATATAAATCGACAACCTGGTAGAACTCCTAGGTAAAATGTTACAATGGTATAATTATCTGTCCGCTTGCGGAACTGATCTTATTTTATATTTATATTTATATTTATTTCTGCCTAGTCACATAGATTAATATATAAAACTTTTATTTATTCTTAGCATTATTAATTAGGGATGACAATCTAGTTCTCGCATAAGAATCTTGGTAATAGAAATGTGGCCAGTTGCTAATGACAAGTTAATTAATTACCATTCATCTTCTAATCTCGCCTCTCGCATTATCAACAAGCATTTTTAGCACCGTTGCCGGAGAAGGCACATTAAACTTAGGAAATATTGATAGCATATGCATACATAATGGATAAGATTGTATTACCGATTAACCTCTAACTCAAACAAGCACACCCCTGTTTTTTATCATTTGCTTATCTTATGCAGGGTGATGAATGAATGGTTTTTCTCTTCCAAATAATTTCACTGACGATCCTGAGAAACTCCTGAGAAGAAAGAAGTTTGTAGAGGCGAGGGACAATTTCAAGCTACCATCAAGAACACCCATCGCTGCTCAAGCTCATTCATCAAAGGAGCCGGCTCCAACATTGGAAGAAGAACATTTAGGAGAAGATTTATCTCCTGTGTTTGAAGACATGGCTGAGAAGACGCTGCGCGAGTTCTCTGCCCCAACAGCAGAAAACATCCGAACTGGACCAGCAGTCAACACGGGGGAGAATGGATTCAAGCTCAAGCCCGCTCTTATCACCATAGTTCAAGCCAGCCAGTTTTGTGGAAAAGCTCATAAAGATGCAAGTGCACACTTACAACACTTTTTAGAGATCTGCAGCCCCTTCACGATTAGAGGAGTACCAAGAGATGCTATTTTACTCCGTCTTTTCCCATTTTCACTTTTGGGGAAAGCCAAGCAGTGGTTCTACGCCAACAAAGACAAGAACACTACATGGGACCGATGCTCAACTGCTTTCCTGGCAAAGTTCTTTCCTACAGGCAAGACGAATGCTCTGCGTGGGAAAATCTCAAGTTTTCAACAGCAACATGACGAATCATTCACTGAAGCATGGGAGAGATTCCAAGATTACATCGAAGACTGTCCTCATCATGGGATAGAGGATTGGCTACTGTTGCAGACCTTCTACCACGGGCTAGTCTCTAGCACCCATGAGTCCATAGATGCTGCAGCTGGAGAAGCTTTCCTGTCACTTAAGCTTCCAGAAGCTAAAGCACTTGTTGAGAACATGGCCACAAATTCAAGCTGTAATGAAGAACGTACTCAACCTCGCAAGAGAGGAGGAGGCATACATCATCTCAAGGAAACTGACATGGTCACTACCAAGCTAGACCTCATCATGAAGAAGCTCAACATAGAGAAGAAGGAAGTCATGCATATCCATGATTCTCGCATGACCTGTGAAGAATGTGGAGATTACGGGCATTCAGCTGTCAACTGCCCTACATTGCAAGAGGATGTGAACTTCATCAACAACAATACCTACTATCGTCCTCAGCAAGGTCAGGGATGGAACCAGCCAAACTAAGGATGGAATCAGCAACCTCGACAAGGTAATTACCAAGGTAATAACCAAGGTAATAATTATAATAATTACAATCTTCCACCTTTAAGAGATTTAGTTGCTGGTCAATCTAAATTGTTAGATCAAATGTCTAGAAAGGTAGCCTCAAATGATAAAGCTTTAGAAAATATAAATACCAGAATGGATACCTTTGCTTCCGCTATAAAGAATCAACACAGCTTTAAAAAAATGTTAGAATCACAATTAGCTCAGCTAGCTGCTGTTGTCCCTCCATTTGAGAAAGGAAAGATTTTGGGCTAGCCGGAGGATTTAGAAACTGCTAACCTTGTTGATATTCACAATGCAACACAATACCAAATTGAGCCTGCAGATATACAGTGGATAGATCAGTCACTACCTGAGAAGATGGGAGACCCTGGAGGACCTGTGATTCCTATCTCCATATGATGTCATAACTTTCTAGAAGCTATCTGCGATTTCGGCGCAAGTGTCAACATAATGCCTAAGGTAATCTATGAGAGAATTTTGGGTGATCCTTTGTTATACACAGATATGCATTTGCAGCTTGCAGATCAGTCCATTTGCTACCCCGAGGGAGTACTAGAAGAAGCTGTTATCAGAGTGGGACAATCATATGTCCCAATTGACTTTGTGATCATGGATACTGGAGGAGATGAGAAGGCACCCATTATCTTGGGGTGACCATTCTTGTGCACAACCAAAGCCATCATCTATGCGGAACACGCCAAGATTGTCCTCTCCATCAAAGACAAGAAGGAGAGATTTTCATTCAAGAACTGCATCCTCAAGAATCCAGCAATCCCAAAACAATTCCATCAACAAGAAGAGCAACAACAACAAGTGCCCAAGAAGAAGAATAATAGAAGATGGAGGAAGAACAAGCCCCAGCATGTACCTGAAGAAACCGCTCAACTAATCAATGCTATCAACACAGAAAATGATCATATGCTCCCAAAACCATTTCCAACAAAGAAAGGTGAGCCAGGTGTACCAATCATCGAATGCACAATCAGAGACATCACTTTTCCCGACACCATCTGCGACACTGGATCAGGCGTCAACATAATGTCCAAAAAGGTATATGATGAATTATTTGATGATTTACCACTATACCCAACATATATTCAGTTGCAGATGGCAGACCAATCACTGAGATTCCCTAAAGGCGTAGTCAAGGACGTAATAGTAAGAATTTAAAATAAATATGTACCCGCAGATTTTCTAGTTCTTGACATGCAGGAAGACAACGAATCGCCTATTCTTTTGGGAAGACCGTTCCTCTACACCGCCAATGCTATCATCTACATCGGGTCTGGACAAATCCACTTCAACCTACCCACTGGAAAGGTACGCTGTCAACTTAGAACACATCTTAACCATGAGCAGATCAGGAAGCAACGCAACAGGAGGAGACGCTAAGCCCGCCGTCAAGCTGCCCAGCCTCACTGTGGATGGGAGGAGTTTCCTAGTAAGATTGTGAAGTATGAAAACTGCTACAAGGAGCAAGAAGAAGCTGTACAAGCACCATGCTGGAGTGAGTGGGAAGCGGAAGCTGAGAGGATGGACCAGATTGCTAAAGCAGAGAAAGAAGAGATCCAGGCACAAGTAGAAGAATGGATGAAGAGAGATGAAGAATCAAGAGAAGCATACAAGGAAGAGCTGGAGCTAGAAAAGAGAGAAGCAGAAGAGACAGAAAAGAGATGGAGGGAGAAAGAAGAAGCACCTGCTATACCACCGCAAAATGGGGAATTGACTGAGGTAACCTCAGATGATGAACCTACTAAGTAAGTACTCTCCTCTATCTAAGTCCTGTCGGTAGACTTTAAATTCCGTACCCTAGCCATAAGGTTAGAATGGTAGTTATCTAATTAATTTAGCATTCATTAGTAATTTCGCTTAGCACATTTAGTAGCACAATCATTCTTTGCATATTAAAAATAAAACAACAAAAATATTTACTGCTCTATTTACTGCATCATAAATATTGAAGCCCCATGTGAATAAACCTATGGTAACCCTGTAGGCATATTTACTGTGGTGGCATAAAAATAAAAATAAAAATAACAATCTATATTTACTTTGTTGCATTATGAAAATCCTAAGCCCCATGGGAATGAATATTCCCTGTGGTGGCATAAAAAACATATATAGCATGCATACATTTTTTGATTGCTACATAAGAAAATTAGAAAATCCTAAAAAGAGAATCCTGTTGGAATCCTGCTAAAATCTATTAATTAAAATCAACTCAGAGAATAATCAAAGTGCTCATTGGCTGACCGCTAACCCCTTGATAATTCGAGCCTCGAGTTTTAGTTTTCTTGTTGGAGTATAACTATGCAGGAATAAGAAGAGAGTCTATTAGTGGCACCCACCAGGACTGCTACTAACCAACTCACTCTGAAGATCATTCAAGCACCATGTATTGCAAACAACAAGCTTGGGGGAAGAGCATCCCCTAGTTATCAGGTAATTATACCTATGCGATTATTAAGTCTACTTTATACAAGCACAAAATACCAAAAATATGTGAACACATGAAGGTTCACCACAGTATCATAGGAAAATCTAAAAATACCAAAAATATGTGGGCACGTGAAGGTCCACACTTTTTAGAAAAAAAACCCAAAAAATATGTGGGCACATGAAGGTCCACTCAGTTAGGAAGCTTCTGCTGAAAATATAAAATCAATTACTTACCATAGGAGTGATATTAAACCTAACCCCTCTCCATAAGATTTGGTATTTTTATTGGCAATTGAGTTTCATAGGACAACACAAGATCAAAGAGGTAGTCAACCCGACGCCCTTACGCTGTCGATACACCTGCTCCCAGAAGGATCACTCAATTTGCAACATCAAAGACCCTGTCAAACGTCAAGCTTGGGGGAGGGCACCCTCCAATTAAAATCCAGCTAAGTATAAGTTTGCTATCTTGTTATCATTATTACTATATCGCTTTTCCACGTGAGTTAGATAGTAAGATAAAATTTGAAAACCAAATAAATATCTATCTGTAAAGTTTGTTTAGAGTCGGTTTAGGCTAGAGTTAATAAAAAATGATGAACATTAAAATTTTATCTTGGAGATGATGAATAGTTGCTCTGTCACAATACTTTTCAAATGCCTAGTTGTCAAACTTAAATTCTCCTGAGTTTTAGATATTGTTGTTTTAACTTAAGAATTTACTCTGAACCTAAAACTTATGGAGGCATATGTTTGAGCTAAGTCTACGTAATTGATTGATATGATTCATGAAAGTTGAGCTACTATTTATCTTATTCCTAGCATTACTAAATTCTGGAGATTTATTCTGAAAATTTGAAATTTACATGACGACCTTTTGTATGATAAAGTATGAATTCCTATCAAAGCCATATATGATACATCTAGATAGGAAAACCTTTTGTACATTTATGCTGCCTGCTTTGCATTGAGTTCAGTCAACCTTTGTTGTATACCATATGAGAGTCTTATCATGCTTTTAAAACCAAGATCACGTACACGCTTCAGCACATATGCATTATTCCTACCCTGTGAGTAATCGCAACAATTTCCACTTTCATCAATGTTCATCATGAAAATGTTTTCTCCTACACTAGGAGTAAACACCCAAAAGTATACCCCGTAGGATAGCCATGATATAATTGCTCTAAGTTCTTATTATTATCTCTCCTGTTATTTATATTCAAAGGATACATGTGGCTATGCAAAAATATGAAAAGGGAGTAAAAGATGGACAAGTGTCCCAGCATTAAAACAATGGGTACTAGATGCCCACCTCCCAAATGAAAAAAAAGAAGAAAGAATAAAGATAGCCCATATGTTCCTCCAAGTTACAAAGGAGAGTGAATCATTTTCAAAGAGCAAAAGTAGAATTAGAAATAGCCACTAAATACCACATATACACCTATCCACCATATTCCATACACATGCACATCTTGGTTTGATTGTATTCCTCGATTCTCTATGGATCCATTGTTTGACTTTACAATATATGAATTGCAAGTATGCTTAAACCTTGTTATTGCCACTCCTATGAGCTCCACTATAATCCTTAGTTATATGAAGGCATAACATTAATGCCTTAAGTGAGATCCACAAATACCATATATACTGAGAAACTTGAGGGTGTCATACAATTAAAGCTCTGAGTTTTATTTTGAAAACTTGCAGAACTCCGGAATATTGGTACTGTGAAGAATTTGCTACATAGTGCATGACTTAATTGTTCTTTCTTTCAATTACTCAAGACTAAGGCAAGAATTGTAAAGCCCCATAGTTAAAGGTAAAATGGGTAAGTTTAAAAGTTAGAGCAGTTTTGCCTAATCCGGAGGCGAATCTCTGTTTGAAGCATGTGTACTTTGGAAGTATGAAAGCATTGTAGCAACTCCTGATCCAATTACATTAGTAATTAGGCTTAGTTTGTTTGCCAAGGGACTGGCAAACAGGTAAGCTTGGGGGTGTTGTTGACGGTGGATAATGTCAACTTTTATTAGAACTTTAAACACCAAAGGATACATGAATACACACTAGTCTAGGGTTTTAACTGACAATTTCCATAAGTTTTGCATGTTCTGTATTTTTCAGGGGCTATTCCAGAAAAGCATAAAAGAAGGGTTAAAGAGCATAATTACGACGAAACTTAACCGCCAAGGAAACATCATCACGAAGACCCTGGAAGAGTCCAGAACACACCCGAAACGACCGGGGCCCGAACCCCACCAGGTGGGGCCAGCCGGCGCCTCCCCATTAGGGTTTCAGCCCGTCTTCTGGAGTCTTCTTCCGCCACCTTTGTGGAGCCATCTCGGCCTTTGTTTCAAGTCGGTTTGATCCTACGGCGCACGTGCATCCCACCGGGCTATAAATAGAGGGGCAGACCCCCCTGCATCAAGCAATCCATCATTCATTCAAGGCATCAAGTCCTCAAGCCATCAAGAGCCTCCTAGTTCATCAAGAGCCTCCTAGTTCATAGTTCTAGCCTAGTTAGATTAGAAGTAGAGGAGTTCTAGTTCTTCGGCGGATCTAGAGCCCCGGCGTCTATTTGGAGCACGGAGTTCGGTATATTCTAGTTCTTTCTCTATTTTTGTATTCTTCATTATGATTAGGGAAACATTGTTCTTAATAGTTCATATGTTCTTGATTACAATAGTCTTTGTCTACTTTGATTATATGTCTAGTATAGTTGGTTTGATCTTATTGAATTCATGTAATTGCTCGTATAGCGTTTATTCATGCGGACGATGGATAGATGATGAACAATATGTAGACGTGGTGTATAGGTAGTTTGTTTATCTGTGAGTGCACCCTGATGTGCCAGGTCGTATGGTAGATCACGTAGGTGACAGCTGCATTGAGTCCTCTGTAGTCCACCCCCCGTATGTAGGCTAGCAGGCACGGTCGCGAAGTTGGATGATGACTCTGTTTCACATCCTTCCTAGATGATGCCCTTTGCATGTGATTATGATATAGGATTAGTCTAACAATGATTGCTTGATGTAATTGCACTAATTAGAGTTATTCATTGATGTAGTTATAGAATTACCTTTGATATTAATTCCTTAGTTGATCCATTGGCTAGCTATTACTATGACTAGAGAGTGCTCTGATGATTATCTTTTATTTATGATGCTTGATCATACTTATCACCTTTATCTTTATTTATCTTGTGACCTCTACCTGTTATGAGTGGAGTAAATGACATCGGTAATGTCGCTTATCCATTGTATACCATCACTATCAATATGATAGATTAAAGTTTATCCTAGTCCTTCCCAGTGGTATAAATATAAATCGACAACGTGGTAGAACTCCTAGGTAAAATGCTACAATGGTATAATTATCTGTCCGCTTGCAGAACTAATCTTATTTTATATTTATATTTATTTCTGCCTAGTCACATAGATTAATATATAAAACCTTTATTTATTCTTAGCATTATTAATTAGGGTTGACAACCTAGTTCTTGCATAAGAATGTTGGTAATAGAAAAGTGGCTAGTTGCTAATGACAAGGTAATTAATTACCATTCATCTTCTAATCTCGCCTCTCGCATTAAAAGTTATATAGTTATATTTGGCGACGTTAGTAGATGTCAACAGACTGTTATCCTTAGATTGGTGCACCAGAAGCAGTATGGCTTCATTAAGACAAGATCAATACAAGACTGCCTAGCATGGAGTTATGAATACATCCATCAATGTAAGCAATCCAAGAAGGAAATAGTGATTCTTAAGCTAGATTTTGAAAAGGCTTTTGACACTGTGGAACATTCTACTATCACCCAAGTCCTGGCTCACCTTGGTCTCCCGGATGTCTGGATACAGTGGATTCATCAGATCTTGTCCTCAGGCTCCTCTGCAGTCCTCTTGAATGGTGTACCTGGTAAATTCTTCAAGTGCAGAAGAAGTGTCAGACAGGGTGACCCATTGTCACAACTGCTATTTGTATTGGTTGCTGAACTGCTATAGGTTGTGATCAACAAAGCTGCAGAGCTAGGTCTCCTTTCCTTCCCCATCCCGTAGCCGAGCAATGACTTCCCCATTGTGCAGTACGCCGATGATACTTTGATGATCCTAAAGGCAGATGCAAGGCAACTGGTCTTCCTGAAAGCTCTCTTGTGCAGTTTCGAAGACTCGACAGGACTGAAAGTTAATTATGGTAAATCACACATTTATCCGGTAAATGTGTCGGCTGAAAAGATGGTCATTTTGTCATGAACATTCGGCTGTGATATAGGGTCAATGCCCTTCACCTATCTTGGGCTACCACTGGGGACAACCAAGCCAAAGTTTGATGACTTCACACCGATGATGGATAGAGTAGACAGGAGGCTCTCAGTGTGCTCGACCTGGCTATCCTACATTGGTAGACTGCAGATGATCAATGCCACAATCACACCTATAACAACCTATGCAATATGCACTATCAAAATTCCGAAAGGAGTTATCGAGTACATTGACAGAGCAAGGAACCAGTGTCTATGGCGAGGAAACAGTGACAAGAAGAAAGGTGGTAATCTGGTGGCCTGGTCCACAGTTATCATGCCAAAGCATAAAAGGGGTTTAGGCATCATCAACCTCAGATTACAGAATGATGCCCTGCCCATGAAGCAACTAAGTAAGTTCTACAACCAGGTTGATGTACCCTGGGTGCAGTTGATTTGGTGGAATACTATTTGGATAGTGTCCCTCATGCAGCTCAGGAGGCTGGCTCATTTTGTTGGAAGGATATCCTCAGGCTTAACATCTTGTTTTGGGGGGTTATGAAATGTGAAGTGGGAAGTGGTGCAACAATATGCTTTTGGGATGATCTGTGGCTTGATATCATTCTCTCAGCCAAATACCCAAGACTAGCATCATATGCAAGGCAGGATGGTATTTCAGCCTATGATGTTATGCAGGCTGAAGATCTGGATAGTTTGTTTGTTCTCCCTCTCTCACCTCAAGTGATAGATGAATTGCAGGATTTACAGGAGCAGCTAACAAACATTTCTTATGATCCTGATGCTAATGACAAGTGGGTTCCCATATGGGGAGGTAATTATACATCAGCAAAATACTACAGGCATGTTTTCAGTGGGATTGAAGCTCATGCAATATACAGGATCATATGGAGGGCAAAGTGCACCCCGCGAATTAGATTCTTTTCCTGGCTCATTCTGGTGGACCGACTTAACACCAAATCCATGTTGCAAAGGCGTCACTTTCAGGTGGATGGTGATTCAACCTGCAGTATGTGCAACTCTGGAGCAATTGAAGATGTGGAGCATCTATTTTTTCATTGTCCTTTTGCTTTAGAATGCTGGGCAAAGCTTGGGATTGTTTGGGATACAAATCTTCACCTCTTCGACAGGATCATGCAGGCAAGAAGCAATACCTCCATCCACTGCTGTACAGAGGCGGTTCTAATTGCAGCCTGGGAAATCTGGAAAACTAGGAACGACAAGGTGTTTCAGCGGAGAGATCCCTCTCCCAGTGTTTGGATGTCCAACTTTAAATCTCAGTGTCTGCTGCAGTCGGTTAGGTTCAAAGATGACCGAATGACCTGCGGTCATCTTTCTGTGCGTGGTTAGATGCTTTCAGTTAATTTGCTCCTAAACATTCAGTACTTTTGTAAACATGTCAGTATTCTTTGTTTAATGAAATTCAGTGCTGTGGGGACCTCCCCCATAGCCTTTTCCCGTCAAAAAAAAAGATAGAGGCACCAGAACCATGTACCCAATTGCGAATCCTGACAAATCACATAATTATAGTTAATATAACCAAAGTGTAAACCATTTTCCAAAGTGTAAACCATTTTGATGTAATAAGCAGGTAAAAAAGCAGTAATAACAAAATGTTTTGCATCTTGCAACTTTTACCAGACAGATCTGAAAACGTAAATGAACAAAAAAAACATTGGAGATAAAACAATCTCTTCTCTATTTATTTTATCTCTACAGCTAAAAAGACCCGACTGATATATCCGATATGGCTTCACCCGACGCTAAACATCGGTAAACATGGCTTCACTTTTTCTCCCACCCCGCACGCCTCACGACCCCGCACGACCACCCGACAATGAAACCACCCTCGAACCTGCCGCGACGGCCCGCGATCCCACCCCGCTACCCCACCGCGCCGCGAGATGAAGCCCCGCGCCGGCTCGCGACCCCGCCGCACCGCGCCCACCCTGCGAAACCGCCACACTGCGCGACGAAGCCCGACAAGGAAGAACCATCACCCCGCCGAGCCGCAACGACGAGCCACTTGCCCGCCTCCACTTCGCCGCGGTGACCGCCGCCCCACGATCCCACCCCGCCGCGCCGCTACGCGTCGCGACGAAGCCAGACCGCGACCGTCGCCCCGCCGCACCGCGAGGACGAGCCGCTGCCCCACCTCGATTGGCCGCAGCCCTCTCTCCGCCACGCCGCGACGACAAGCCGCAGCCCCGCAAAGGCGCGGCACCCTGCAGTAGCTGCCACGACGACTCACCCTCGCAGGCTCCTCCTCGCCCTCGCCGGCTCATACAGGTAATGCTCACAGAACTGCTCACTTTTAGGTCAATCACATAGGCAATCAAATCCTGTTGAAGCTGATAGGTGAATGGAGAGCAATGGATGAACTGTTTTGGATCATTTATTATTTATTTGCTAGGATCAGTTCTGTCGTCACAAAGAGTGCTTAAAACCCCAAAGAACTGCTTACTGGGTTTTCCCTGAAACATGTTAAAATCGAGTAAAGAAATAAAACGTAAATGTTTGATATGGGTCTTGGTCGCTATTGTTGAAAGTGAAGACCTAGCGTGCTTAGTGGGTCTGTTAAAATTATTGGATAGAAGCCAACGGCTGAGATTGATTAGCTTGATAAATGATTACAGCAGCGGTGTTACATATATATAGAGAGTACAAGAGAGCCCAAAGGGCCTGGCCAGCCTGGAGGCGGCTCCCCAAGGGGCCAGTCTAGCCTAGGGAATTGGCAACAATAAATAGGGACTAATAACTCTAACACCCCCCCCCCCCCCCGCAGTCGGAACGTTGTTGGGACGAACATTCAGGATAGAGCAAAAATCCATGAAGACCAAGGAGCGAAGACCCTTGGTGAAGACATCGGCGAACTACGACGTGGTGGGAACATGAAGCACACAGACAGCCCCAAGGGCAACCCGTTCCCGAACGAAGTGGAGGTCGATCTCCACGTGCTTGGTGCGCTGATGTTGAACGGGGTTGGTGGAGAGGTGGACGGTGCTGACATTGTCGCAGTAGACAAGGGAGGCAGAGGCCAGCGGGTGATGCAGTTCCTGGAGAAGTTGCCGCAACCAGGAGGCTTCAGCCACGCCGTTAGCAACAGCGCGGTATGTGGCCTCGGCACTTGAGCACAAAACCATGGGTTGGCGCTTGGAGGACCAGGAGATGAGGCTGCCACCGAGGAAGACAGCGTAGTCGGAGGTGGAGCGGTGGGTGTCGGGGCAGCAGGCCCAGTCAGCGTCGGTGTAGACCATGAGCTGAGTCGGAGCAGAGCGGGGAATGACAAGGCCAAAGTCAAGAGTGCCCTGAAGGTAGCGAAGGATCCGCTTGGCAGCCACAAGGTGAGCTTCCCTGGGATCATGCATGTATAGGCAGTCTTGTTGAACAGCGTAGGCGATGTCAGGCCGGGTGAAAGTCAGGTGCTGAAGGGCACCAGCAAGGCTGCGGTATGCTGTAGGATCAGCAACAGCAGGGCCGGCAGCAGCAGAGACCTTAGCAGAAGTGTCAATTGGGATAGGGCATGGCTTGCAGTCACTCATGCCGTGGCGAGCAAGAATGTCCAGGGTGTACTGACGTTGTGAGAGAAATAGGGTGTCCCGGTTGCGCTGAACAGCTATGCCCAGGAAATGGTGCAGAGGACCAAGATCTTTCATGGCGAATTCTTGTTTGAGCGCAGCGATGACCCGGTGTAAGATTTGCTGAGAAGATGCAGTGAGCACAATATCATCCACATAGAGGAGCAGATAGACTGTCTCAGTACCGCGCCAGGTAGATAAACAAAGAGGTGTCAGACTTGGCTTCGGTGAATCCCAGAGTCAGCAGAAAGGAGGCAAACCGGCTGTACCATGCACGCGGTGCCTGCTTCAAACCATAGAGTGACTTGTTGAGTTTGGAAACATGTTCAGGGAGAGTAGGATCAACAAAGCCATCGAGCTGTGAGCAGTATACTATTTCGGACAGAGTGCCATGAAGAAAGGCATTCTTCACATCAAGTTGATGGATTGGCCAATCCCTGGAATGAGCTAAAGTGATGATTGTGCGAACTGTAGCAGGCTTGACAACAGGGCTGAATGTTTCATCATAATCAACACCGGGCTGTTGAGCAAACCCGTGAAGAACCCAGCGAGCCTTGTATCTGTCCAGAGAGCCATCAGTGTAACAGAACCGCCTAAATCGCATGGCCCACAGACACCTGTCATTGTCACTAATGACCTCTGACAGCCGGGCCCGTGTTCCAAATGATCTAAGAGGTCTTGCCGGGCTACATAAGCACCCGTATTCTCCGACAGGGTCCCATTGCGAAGCCATTATAGAATTACAACATTTCATCATAAAGTACATCAGAGTAAAAGCATGAAAAGATTATAAAGTACTTAGATTACAAACCATTCATCCAAATACAATTTAAGTGCAGTTATTACAAACCCTAATTAAAAATCGGTAGCAGTGGAACAACGATACAACATTTTTAGATACTTAATGACAAGAACCCTGCCCACGGGTCCAATCTTACTCTTCCTCACTTCCCTCCTGGACAACTGTCACATAGCAGGGGGCAAGACAGACATCCAACTGCTGGATTCCTGCAACATGGGGTTAACAAACCCTGAGTACTGGGGTACTCCGCAAGACTTACCCGACTAAAGAAAAAGGGAATGAGACTCAGGAATGCAGGCTGAGGGGAGTCAAGGTAAGGCTTGAGAAAGAGTCGAAGAGTTTTGCAGAAAAACATTACTATCCTATTTCAATATTTTAACTCAATCTTATTTTAATCATAATCCATAGTTCCGAATTCATTCTCATATATCATCACACTTTAAAATCTTAATTATTCTCAAAAACACCTAGTTTCGAACCACTTTCCAATTGTAGGTCAAAGGATCAAGTCTCCATATCCGAGGAGCAACGACGATTCGAATCGATTAGTACCCAGCTAGGGATCCCTATCCACACTGCATATGTAGCACCTAAGCTTGCATATGCCAACCTCGTCTACCACGGCTTTTTCAAAACCTGAACCGGTCCTGCGCCACCCGAGAACACAGTACTCCTCTCCTCTCCATGCACACCGGCCACGAGGGTACACGCTGCTCTTGCCATTTCTCCACTCCCAGTGCGTGGTTGTCGGTTCAAGTAGTAGAGCCACCGGAGTCAGGGCTTCCCATAGTATGTGGCTAGTTGCAAAGTCTCGATCACAGCAGGCCTACAACGAACGGTCCCTAATTATTTTTCCACTGGTGACATTGCATTGGGACTCTAACCCAAGTACAAGTGTCCCAATGGTTTTCAAATCCCTTTCCCGCCGATGGTCAAGCATTAGGACTCTAACCCAAATTCACAACCAATGAACAGAAAAATCTCTTTCCGTCGGTGACTATGCATTGGGACTGCTACCCAAGTGCACAATCCCCGAACGGACTCATATCCCTTTCTTTTATCATGATTCATTAATATCTTATCGCCATAAGTCAAAATAGTATTTTATGCAAATCTAAATTAATTAAGCGGGGCTAGCATTTTTCGAACATTTTCATTTTTAAACAGGTTTCAAGGGTAATATATATCTAGGCAGGTAATGCAACAAGATAGGTGACAATCAACTCCTAACAACCTAATGCAATAATTAACTCAAGTCATAAATATTTTATAAAACACAAGACGGGGCTGAATGCACCGGAGCTTGCCTTGGATTGCGTAGAGCGTTGGGTCGGGCTCGGTTCCACAAATATCAAACCCTTGGACGACCTCGGGAGTCACCTCCTCAGCAGTGGCCTCAACTTTGATTTCCTCGTTGACGGGCACTACACGTATGCAATGATGCATACTTAACATGATGCGAATAATAATGAATACAAAACACAATAGTAAACAGTACTACCACTTGAGTACAACTTTCCTTCACGGTAAAGTTGCAAAACATTTCTCATAAAGTAAAATGGTGTTTTCGCATTTCATTTTTTTATTGACCATTTTAACAGTCATAGAAAGCCGCTACACAGCTTTACTATTACTACCTAGTGACAATATTACTTTTGTCAAGATCACCATGGTGAAAGATCCATGAATCCAATCAATCCAAAAATCACACAAAACTACAGGGATTATTTGTTTTTATCTATTTTATTATCCAATTAATCCAACATCTAATTAATAGATGATCAAACTGCTTCCATTTGAGCCCAAATTTAACCAACAGATTGATCTTACCCTACAACAGTACCATATGATTTTTGGATTAACCTAGAAATTATTAAAATTACCCAAAGTTGCATTTATTGATTAATGTATTGATTTTTAGTTTCTGCAGAAGGGGTTCAAAACATATATTTGATATTTTTGTAAAATACTACAGACAACAGAGAGTACCCATGATTATTTTCATGATTTTTGGCACAACATATTAATTCCTATCAAAAGAACAAATTGCAATACTATTCATAACATCAGAAATGGGAAAACACACTTAATTCATCGAGAAAATGGAAAAACCCGTTTCGGCCCGAAACGGCCCATGACAGAACAGGCCGGCCGAACTCGGCCTGCCCCGCACCCGCGCTGGCACATTTGCAAAAGAGTCCCCGAAAGACCCAGCTCTCAACCCGCGGTCCTGGTACACACTATTCACATGAGTCAGCCACTTTACAAAAACCCCCCTGAACTTCTGTTTCTTCTCACCCGAGATCCCTCTCTCCCTCGCAAAAGTTGACCGGTCACCGGCGCAGCTTGACCGGCGGTTGCCCACCGTACCGCGGCTCCTCCGGCGATGACAAGGCTACCTACGAGTTCCTGGGACCCCGACGAACCTAACAAGCTACTTGATGGGGTGATTTAGGGTTCGGGTCGTGCTCAGACACGACCGCGGCGGCTCGGCCGCGATGATGCGCCGTGCTCCGGCGAGCACAGGATAGTAGAGTTAGGGATTAATGGTGCAATCGATCAAGGGACTCACGGCGACTTGGATGGATGAGACGGCTTGACCCGAAGCGGTGCAGATAAGCGGGCGTGACAATGCCAGCGACTGCAGCGGCGATCACCGGCGATGTGCTTCACGTTCTAGCGATCCTAGGACATCAAACGGCAAACCGCCACGTGCATGACCATCAGTGAGAGCTACAGAGCTCAAAACATGAGGCCGCGAGGGGAAAAACTCACTGCAGTAGGCTAGTCCCATTGGAGATGCCCGCGGTGGTGCTTCTGCCGAACCCGAGGACGGCGACGAGCGTTCCCGGACCCTCGGAGCACGAGCGCTTGCGCAAGGTGAGTCAAGCGGGTGCTCAGGGAGGTAGGGTGGCTAACGACGTGAGTAATTCGGAGATGATGGATTGGGGACGGCCAATTTTGGCAGGGACCCGAGGCGGATGTGGTGGCGACCGGAGTGGGAAGGGGCAGAGGAGTGGCTTGTTGCCACTATATGCCGGACAGAGGGGAAGTAGGGGCGGTCCAGTGCGGCGCGGGGTCCCCCACACGCGTGGCTACGCCGGGGTGCACGCTCCCGGCCGGCACGGGCGGCGCCGCACGCGGGCGGCACGGCGGACGGCCGTGCCTGTGCACGAACAGGAAGGGGGCAGAGCACTGTAGCCCATTGAAGCCCCATCATTTTGGTTTTTGATCAATTCTCCCAATTTCTGTGTATCAACTCGAAAAAGTGTGAATACAAAAGTTGTAGGATTCAAAATTCTGAACAACTTTGATTTAATAACCAAATTCAAATTGTGAATAGTTTTGAAAATATTTGGAATGGGGTAAAATTACTATTTGAATTCTACTTCCAATCCTATTAAATTCTCAAACTTTTTCTCAATAACAAGAAAATCTGTAAAAATAAAAGTTGCTCCACTTGTTGAGCTCTACAACTTTCATTAAGGGAGTTTAGTCAGATTCTTGATAGTTTTGAAATTAGCATTTCAAATTTGAATTTCAAAGTAGTAATTAGGGTTTAATTTAAATTTCTTTTTAAGAACTTCAAATTTGCCCAAAATAAAAGTTGTTCTACTTTAAAAGATCTACAACATTTATTAAGTCACTTTCACTAGATTCTAAGTAGTTTTTGATTTAGGGTTTTGGGGTCCAATTAGGGCTTAATTTAAATTTTCTTTGGATTTTATTTTGGATTTTCAATTAGGGATTCAATTGCACAATCAACATCATTCATAATTAAGTCACTCTAAAGTCTCTAAGCACAATCATATACAAGCACTTAAATTAAACATGATGACATGGCATTTTTAATTAACCGTAATACCCGGGTATTACAATCAGCATGAAAATTGTGCTTGAAAATCCATTTACCGGTGACAACATTTGCCTTGGGAGGACGAGGAACGAGGTCCCAAGTGTGGTTGTGTTGACGGTGGATAACGTCAACCTTTATTAGAACTTTAGACATGAAAGGACACATGAATACACACTAGTCTAGGGTTTTAACTGACAATTTCCACGAGTTTTGCATGTTCTGTATTTTCCAAGGACTATTCCAGAAAAGCATAAAAGAAGGGTTAAAGAGCATAAAAGACACGAAACTTAACCGCCAAGGAAAACCTAGCAATCAACTTCTAGAAGGGTGTGGAAGCACCTCGATGAAGATGGGCTCGGAAGCCCACACTTGGGCGCCGGCCGGCGCCAAGGTGGGGCTGGCCGACCCCACCCCCTAGGGTTTCATCCGTCGCCTTCCAGAGTCTTCCTCCACCGCCTATGAGAAGTCATCTCGGCCCTTGGTTAAGTCGGTTTGATCCTAAGGCGCACGTTCATCCCACCGGGCTATAAATAAAGGGGCAGACCCCCCTCCCTGAAGCATCAAGTCATTTGGAGATCAAGCTATCTAGAGCCTATGTAGTTCATCAGAGCCTCTCTAATTCATAGCTTTAGCCTAGTTAGATTAGAAGTAGAGGAGTTCTAGTTCTTCAGCGGGATGCGGAGCCCCTGGCGTCTGTCTGGAGCGCGGAGTTCGGTATAGTTCTAGTTCTTTTCTTTTATTGCATTCAACATTATGATTTGGGAAACATTGTTCTTAATCTTATATATGTTCTTAATTGCAATAGTCATTGTTCACTTTGATTATATGTCTAGCATAGTTAGTTTGATCCTATTGAATTTATGTAATTGCTCGTATAGAGTTCGTCCAGAGATATCATGGATGAATGATTGGCAGTATGTAGACGTGGTGTTTAGATATCTTGCTTATCTGCGAGTGCACCCTGACGTGCCGGGTCGTGTGGTAGATCGCGTAGGTGATAGCTACGTTGAGTCCTCTGTAGTCCACCCCCCGTACGTAGGACGAGCAGAGCGCAGTCGCGAAAGAGGTGACCCTTGTGTCTTAATATCCTCATTAGATGATGCTCCTTTACATTTAATCATGATGTAGGTAGAGCTAAACAATGATTGCTAGATGTAATTGCACTAATCATAATATTCATTAACATAGTTATAGAATTACTTTAGATATTAATTCCTTTATCTATCCATTGGCTAGCTATTGTTATGGCTAGATGAGCTCTGATATTTACCTATTTATGATGATGACTGATCATTTTTATCCTATATACATCTTTATCATGTGACTTATCCCTGCTATGAGTAGGATTATAGTTATGGTTTATCTTTTACATTAGCAGTATAAGTTGTAGATATAATTTATGTCCTACTAGACCTTCCCAGTGGTATAAATATAAATCGACAACCTGGTGATACTCTAGGTAAAATGCTACAATGGTATAATTATCTGTCTGCTTGCAGAATTGTTCTTAGTTTATATTTATTTATATTTCTGCCTAGTCGCATGGAATAATATATAAAACTTTTATTTATTCTTAGCATATATAATTCGGATTGACAACTCAGTTCATGTTAAAGAATGTTGGTGATAGATAAGTGGCTAGTTGCTAATGATCAGTTAATTAAAATACCTTACATCTTCTAATCTCGTCTCTAGTGTTAAAAGTTATAAAGTTATTTTGGGCGATGTTAGTAGATGTCAAAAAGCATTTTTGGCGCCGTTGCCGGGGAAGGTAGCTAGCCATATTAAGAATATTGATAGACTTATAAATATTAATGTAATCAAGATAACGACTAACCCCTGCTCAAGCAGGATTACCCGTGTTTTGTCTACTTTAATATCTTATGCAGGGTAATGAATGACCGGTTTATGACCTTCCGGCAAGGTCCCACAAAAAGAAGAAACGTAATAAATCCAAGATTGGAAAAAGAGGTCGACGTCATAAAATTCAATTCATATCTCAAGTGACGGGAATAATGATGCTACATCACTCACAAATTCCATCTTGTGAGACATGGTAAGTATGATCAAATAAAGGTGAGAAAGTCTTGCTCATGGACTTTAAATTTGATGAGTAGTTATCTTTTGCATTCCACTGCATGTTTACTTTAAATCCATATATTCACCCTATTTATTCTAAAATTCTTTCTACTCATAACTTATTTAGTTCTATTCATATATCCATCTCACTTGCATTCTTATTAAAAGAAAGAAAAATATATGAGCACATGAAGGCTCATGATTAGTATTTAAAAAAAACTCATCATGGTCATGCTTTTTCATCTCTACCTGAATAATTCCCTACTAGTGCTTTCATGTTACCTTTGTCTGCCATAGGAAGTTTTGGTTTGGAGGTACTACAAACGGCCATATGAGTATTTTTTAAAGGTTTTTAAATTAAGCGTGGTGCTTAGGTTAAAATGCCTTCCTTAACTAAACCTAGACATGGAGTTTGGTTTGGTTATTGAATTAGAAATTGTTGTAGTAGACATTGGATATTTTGTCGGACCAAATTAAATCTGGGGAAGTCAAGAGATGAGTTCATACCGAAGATGAATCAAGGCAGTAATGACTTTGCACAAGAAGACCCAGCTCATTCTTTATAAGAGGAAGAACTGTGAGTATTAATGTTTATTCATTTATGTTTCGTTGCAGGTTATCTCTGTTTTGGACCATGCTAGAATGTAGCAACAACAATGTAAAACACAATAGACACAATCTATGCTAAACAATCTTAAAACCATATATCATCTTGTTAGCATAGAGGAAAATCACAAAATGGTATGGACAACAAAACCTATATTTCAATTTTGTTATATTCCCTCGGGTATGTGTCCATTAACATTTTGTAGAAAAGAACATCCTTAATCTATTGGAGATGAAGTTTTACTTGAACATCAAAGAAGCTCCCCGCCCTGATCATCAAGACGGCTGGCATATCACTTAAAGAAGAACAGCTCATTGCCACGCCAATAGAAGACAAAGACAACCAGGGAGGAACTTGAGTTTGCACCTCCAGTGGACCCAAGTTCATCAACCGCAATTCAATCAAAATCAAGAAAAGGTTGATGAATGAAAAGCATATAATTATCTGTACTTTCATCGGATGGTGAAAAGGCAAAGATCAGCAGATCACAAGCTTTCACCAATAGATGAACCGGATAAGCCTTGTGACAGAACCGCCTTAATCATAGGGCCCACGTGCATCGTCATCGTCCCTAAGGACCCATGATCAGTCTGCACGAGTTCCCTTTGACCTAGGTGGCCTGCCGGGTTTCCTAGGAAACCCTAACCTCCCGAGGATCTTATTGTAAGTATTGCAGTATTACAACAGTTTACACAAATAATTTGAAACAGAGTACAAGGTGCGGAAGTATTACATAAACATAGATTACAAATATAAATTATATTATCCCAACCAGAGTTCCGTAGTGGAGTAGCATCCTACAACTAGACACCTTGCCCAAGGGTTATACACAGCTTCATCCATGTACGATCCGTCGACCGGCACGGTCTCACGTAAAACTGTACTCTCGGCTCACCTGCAACAGGGGTTAACAAACCCTGAGTACTGGGGTACTCCGCAAGACTTACCCGACTAAATAAAAAGGAATGAGACTCAGGAATGCAGGCTGAGGGGAGTCAAGGTAAGGCTTTAGCAAAAGTCAAAGTATTTTGCGGAAAAAGCAATACTAACCAATTTTCAATATTTTAACTCAATATTATTTTAATCATAATCCATAGTTCCAAATTCAGTCACATGTATCCTCATACCTTTCAATTTATTATCCATTCTCAAAACACCTAGTTCCAAACCACTTTTCGCTGAATGGTCGAAGGATCAAGTCTCCATAACCGAGGAGCAACGACGATTTGAATCGATTAGTACCCAGCTGGGGATCCCTATCCACACTGCATATGTAGCACTTAAGCTTGCATATGCCAACCCCGCCTACCACGGCTTTTCATACCCCGGAACCGGTCCTGCGCCACCCGAGAGCACAGTACTCCTCTCGTCTCCAGGCACGACGGCCACGAGGGTACACGCTACTCTCGCCATCTCTCCACTCCCAATGCGTGGTTGTCGGTTCCAGCAGTAGAGCCACCGGAGTCAGAGGCTTCCCGTAGTATGTGGCTAGTTACAAAGTCTCGATCCAGCAGGCCTACAACGAATGGTCGCTAAACCTTTTTTCGACAGCGACAGTGCATTGGGACTCTAACCCAAATACAAGTGTCCCTTCGGTTTTCAAATCCCGTTTCCGTCGGTGACAATTGTTGGGACTCTAACCCAATGCCATGATCACCGAGCAGGAAAATCCCTTCCCGTCGACGACAGCGTACTGATCAGGTGCACAGCCACCGAACGAGAATAATACAAGTTCCCTTTTCCATGTTTAAATAATGTATCACAATAGCTCAAAAAAATAGCATTTTGTGCAAATCTAAAGTATTCAAGCAGAGATAAGCATTTTCCAAACATTTTATTTTAAAATGGTTTTCAGATATTTCAGTGGTCAAGGTTGGTAATGCATCAATTGGGTTATCAATCAACTCCTATAAACCTAATGCAGTAGATTAACTCAAGTTATAAATATTTTGTAAATCACAAGGAAGGGGCTGAATGCACCGGGGCTTACCTGTTGCTTGAAGTAGACAGAACTCTGAAGTCAATCACCGAGAAGGATCTACGTCCACCGAGTGAAGACCTTACTCGGGACAAGCTTCAGGTAATAATCACTGCGCTTTCTCTACACGAAATAATAATGCAACACTTAACATGATGACATGTATGCCATGATGCAAGAGATGCACAAAATCACTGATCAATAGTAGGTAAATTTAATTTGAAAGTTGAGTACAACTTTCCTTCACGATACAGTTGCAAGCCAACAAAATCAACTATCAATTTCCGACTAGGGTTTTGCTTTAGCATTTAATTGTTTAACCAAGCAAGTCATTCCATGTTCACTTACGAGAGGACTATTAAAATCCTAACATAGGAACATACTTGATCATCCCTTTTTACTCAAGAAGTTGCATCGAAGAAACAATCCAGATCACCCACATGCATTAACCAACGGAAAGTTTTATATAAAGGCATTTTTAGTTTCTTACTATCTTCAATTCACCATGAGCATATTAAATCTACAACTGTACGCCATGGAATAGCAGTGATAAAGGTGTCCCATGGTCCCCAACCAACCCTAAAAATTCACCCAAAGTCATTCTTATTATTTATGCTCATCTTTTTTATAATTATCAACTAAATATTAAATCATATAATTAAAGGTATAATTAAACATCATCAAATAGACCTAAAAACTTTTGTGAAGCTCACTCTAAGCATAAAACAGTGGCAAAATAAATTTCATAATTTTTGGTCAATTATCTTAGCCTACAAAAATCCTAGAAGTCCCATTTGTGAATTAAATGAGGCATTTTTATCATATACAAAATGTGCTAAAAATATTTGTCTTAAATTTTTCATACATTCACCATACCACAGAGAGCATCCACAATTAAGTGCATAATTTTCAGTACAATAGAAATATTCATACAAAAATAACAATTTGCCTCACTATTCATTTTATCAGGAAAATGAGAAAATCTATTTAATTCCCGAGAAAATTGAAAATGTAATCCGGCCCGAGTCGGCCCACAAGGCAGAAGAACTGGCCCAGTCGGCCGAGCGCTCACTCACTCCCTCTCAATGTGCCCGCGCACTACTGGGCCGGCCCACCTAGCCCCGCAGGCCGTGCCTCCCATCCACGCTCCACTTGACCGGAGCAGCGTAGGGGCGGGACCGACGCGGCACGACCGGCGGCGGTTCGACGCCGGCGACCTCTCCAGCGAGGACTAGAACGCCTACGTGCTCGAGAACTACCAGCGAACCACATTAAGGGTGAGTTTGGGCGAATTAGGGTTCGAGAAGTTCTCTGCCATAGTCACGGCGGAACGGCGGTGATCCGGACGGCGGCGCTGCACGTGCCGACGACCAGAGAATGGTAGGACTGCAATAGAGGGTTCCCAAGGCACCAGTGACTCACCTAAACTCCCCTGCTTGTGCTAGTGAGGACAGTGACGGCCCAGAAGAAACCGGCGGCGTTGGCAGCGGCTGCAGCGGCGTGCCCACGGCGGCGTGGACTCGTTCCGACACTACCTGCAGAGCAACGACAAAACCGTCTAACGCGCAAGATACATGGGACCAAGATAAGTCGAGAACATGGGTTAGTTAAATAATAACACCTCCACAACGGCCTAGCCACGCGGGGATGCCTACGGCGGCACCGCTGCCGGCCGCGAGGAAAAACCCGACGTCCCAGCGGATTCTGGAAATGAGAAATGACGCGGGCTGGCTCAATTGACGTACAAGAGGATGGAGATGCTAACTACGAAACGGATTGAGTGCTGGTGCAGCAAGGAATGTGAATTTTCCTGGCGGATCGGCGGTCTCCGGCGAGCCGAGAGAGAAGAAGAATGAGGAGGAAGGGACGTCGGTTTATAGCTCAGGGAAGGGAGGAGATAGGATCAAGTGGGGTCCGGAGCCCCCACGACTTCGTTAGCCGGCGGTGACTGGGCCCGGCCGGCCCCGGCCGGCGCCGGCACACAGCACGGCACGCGCGGCCGCGCGTGGCAGCCCGAGACCGGACCCCCCTCCAGTCGGTACTGTAGCAAAGCCCCTAAGTCAAACCCTATGTGTGCCAATAATGCCCTATTCCAAGTAGCTAACAGTAAAATTGCAAAAATAAAAGTTGTGCCAAATTTTATGATGAACAATTTCACTTTTTGCACCATGTCCAAATTCTTCCTAGATTTGAAACTATATCAAAGGGGGTAAAATTCAAATTTAAATCCCATTTACAATCCAATCAAATTCCCCAAAGTTTTATCAACAACTTGAATTTTTGTAAGAATAAAAGTTGTTCTATTTGTTGAGTTCTACAACTTTCATTAATAGAGTTTTGTCAGATTCTTCATAGTTTTTAACATAGCATTTCAAATTTAAGTTTAAAACACTCCTTAGGGTTAAATTTGAAATTTCAATGTACAAGTTCAAAATCCTGAAATATAAAAGTTGTTCAACCTGAAAAGCCTTACAACTTTCATTAAGGTAGTTTGCCCAAATTCTTGATAGTTTTTGAAAGGGCATTTTAAATTTGAATAAACAAACACTAATTGGGTTTTAATTTAAATTTCTATTGGTAAACTTTAAAATCTCCAAACATAAAAGTTGTTCTAATTTGAAAGGGCTAAAACTTTTATTAAAAGACCATCATCATATTCCTACTATTTTTTTTGAATTTGTATTTCAAGTTTAAACTTTAAAACCTAGATTAAGGTTTTATTTGAAATTATTTTTAATAACTTCAAAATTGCCCAAAATATAAGTTGCTCAACTTTTAAAGATTTACAACTTTTGTTTAAGGCCCAACACATGATTCTATTTAGTTTTTGATCTAGGGTTTCGGGTCCGATTAGGGTTTTTTTTTAATTGTTTTCCTTTTTATTTTCTATTTGGATTTAGAGGCATACACACAAACAATTATTTAAATCATAAAGTCACTCAAAGGTACCTAAGCACATTCACATGTGGAAATAAAAATTGTCTTAGTGATGCACAGTAACAATGATTTTATGAGGGATGAATTACATACAATCATGATGACATGGCCGGTTCTAGTTATCGTAACACTAGGGGTGTTACAAGCCTCCTCTTCCAAGTAAGTTTGTCACCACTTACTTAAAAGGATGAAGACATAAGGTACATTTGTCCAAGCCCATGCAATATTTAATTACAATCAACATCTTATATCATGTTGCTAATTTGTCTTGGTCACTCCTACCCTATGCCATGCTCAAACTTAACTTGTTAACAATTGAAACAAATTAAAAAAATGCTCTTTTTGGTTCACCATACACATTCTTGGCTCTATTTGAATAAATATCTTTAGTCTTGTAAACTTTCTTATTCTATTGTAAGTATGCTTCAGAATATTACTTGAACATAACTATGAGATCAAAGTGTACTTGTCTGAGAATTTGGTTGTATATGTAGACTCACCTCTCCCATATAAAAATGTTTAAATCCTATTAGGAAACTATTCATAGAATGAAGTTGAGGTTGAAGGTACTTTTCAAATAATATCTTTACCTTAACCTTGTTGAAAAAAAATTGAATGAAGTAATGATGAATCATTTAAAACTAAAGCTATAAATTAACCTTGACAAACACTATCCGTACTTTAAATTGAATATTACTTCAGGTATGAACCCTTTGCAGAGAAATATATATATATATATTGAGAGAAGAAGGAGGTCTGAAGAGTGAGAACAAAGTAAAAGAAAAAATGCTAATGAACAACTCAAGATGCAATGAAGGAAAGGACCATTGAATTTCATCTACCCTTTATCATGCTCCTATGATGAAGATAACATCTTAAGGTAAGTGGTTATTAATTTTCTCTTGATCTTGGTATGCAATAAATGAAAAATACAACCATGTTAGAGTTACTACTAAAATTGATCAACCTGATTAACTCAACATGATTTGTTCTCTAAGTTTGTTCATAGCACTATCTCAGTCTTAACCAAGTAAGTTAGAAATGCTTCGTCTATTATTCTTGAAAAATAATAGTCATCATGAAAATTTTAAAGATGAACAGTCTTTCCAACAGTTAAGTAACTTCACTCTTTATCTCACAAGTTTGAATGCCATATTTATACTTCTGTATTCTCACCAATGTTATGAATGAATAATATGAATAACATCAATCATATTGTGCCCAAAGTTAGAGAATGAATAAATTTCTAGTTCTGCTGGTGTTTTCCCACCAACAGAGCCCATGCACTTGATCTCTACTCTGTCTTTATGGGCAGAACACACTTCAATCAAAGTGTGGGGAGACAATCCCCTACATTCTATAAGAGGAAGTTCTCAACCAGTAATAATGCTGCACCTAAGATTGGCTTCGAGATGCCGACAAAAGAAAGGAAGAAAGTGGCACCACCATTGGGAGCCACTAGTGGAGGCACCACCTCAAGAGCAAACTTAAGTTCTTGACTAATGAATCACTGCAAGGAGGAGTCCAATTTAGAAGACTCAAAACATCGAACCCTCGCCATGAGGTAACAACGGTAGTTATCTATTTTTGATTTTCTGTACTGCATGAATTATTTTCTCTTAAGTAGGTTTACTCTTCTGCTTTAGCTTTGCATAGAAAATGACAAGAGTGAATAGGCATGCATTAAGCTGTATTCATGCATCTTAAAAACTTGAAACCCCATGTGAAACCCTTGCTGTATAAAACCTGTAGGAGTATTCATCATGGTGACCTAAAAATAAATACAAACATACCATGCATATTTATCTTTCTACATATTAAAACAAAATAAAAATCTTTACCGCTTTATTAGTGCATTGAAAAGAAAGAAAAAAAATTGTATAGCTTTTATTGCATCAAAAATATTAAAGCCCCATGTAAGTAGGCTTATGGTAACCCCGTAGGAATATTTGTTGTGGTGGCATCAAAATAAAAATAAAATAGAATCTATATTTATTTTACTGCATCACAAAATAGAAAATCTAAAAAGAAGAATCCTGCTAGAATATGCCAACTAATATTAGCTCATTAGAATAATCAATTACTCATCTGGCTGACCGCTAATCCCTTAAATTCGAGCCTCGAGTTTTGGTTTTCTTTCTAATTATGCAGGAACGACATTATGACTAATGAGTGAGTCCATCAGTGGAGCCCACTAGGACTACTGCTGGCAAGCTCGCCTGAAGATCATCAACACTAAGTATTGCAAACATCTAGCTTGGGGGAGGAGCATCCCCTAGTTATTAGGTAACTATACCTATACGATTATCGAGTCTATTTTATAAAGTCATAAAATACCAAAAATATGTGAACACATGAAGGTTCACCAAAGTACCATAAGAAAATCTAAAAAAATACCAAAAATATATAGGCACATGAAGGTCCACACTTTTTAGAAAAAACCCAAAAATATGTGGGCACATGAAGGTCCACCCAATTAGGAAACTTCTGCTGAAAATATAAAATCAATCACTTACCATGGAGTGGTACTAGACCTAACCCCTCTCCATGAGATTTGGTATTTTTGTTGGCAATTGAGTTTCACAGGAAAATACAAGATCAAAGACCTAGTCAACTCGACGCCCTTATGCTGCCAATACACCTGCTTCCAGAAGGATCACTCAATTTGTAACATCAAAGACCCTGTCAAACATCCAGCTTGGGGGAGGACATCCCCCATTTAAAATCCAGCTAAGTATAAGTTTCCCACTTTATTATTATATCTCTTTTCGCGTAAGTTATTTAGTAAGATAAAATTTGAAAATCAAATAAATATTTAGTCATATATTAGAGTATGTTTAGAGTTAGTCTAGGCTACAGTTAATTAAAACTGATGAACATTAAAATTTTGTCTTAGAGAAGATGAATAGTTGCTCTGCCATAATACTTTTCAAATGCTTAGTTTTCAAACCATGAATTATCCCGAGTTTTATATATTGTTGTTTTGACTTAAGAATTTACTCTGAACCTAAAACTTGTGGAGGCATATGACTGAGCTAAGTCTAGGTAATTGATTGATATGATTCATGAAGGTTGAGCCGCTATTTATCTTATTCATAGCATTACTAAGTTCTGGAGATTTATTTTGAAAATTTAAAATCTTACATGATGAGCACTTGTATGACAAAGTTTGAATTCCTACTAAAGCCATATGTAATACATTTATAGTTAGGAAAACCTTTGCACATTTATACTTCTTGCTTTGCATTGAGTTCAGTCAACCTTTGTTGTATACCTTATGAGAGTCTTGTTATGCTTTTAAAACCAAGATCACTTACACACCCCAGCCATATATGCATTATTCCTACTCTGGGAGTAAGCGCAATCATCTTCCACTTTCATCCAGATCCACCTTAAAAATGTTTTCTCCTACACTAGGAGTAAACACCCAAAAATATATACCCTATAGGACAACCCCTGGTTAATTGCTCTATGTTCTTATCATTATCTCTCCAATTATTTATATTCAAAGGGCGCATGTGGCTATGCAAAAGTATTGAAAAAAAAGAAAAAAGGAAAAGGGAGTAAAAGATGGACAAGTGTCCCAACAATTAAAACAATGGGTACCTAGATGCCCGCCTCCCTGTAAAAAAATATATATAATAAAAAAAAGAAGAATAAAGATAGCCCATGTTTTTCCGTGAAAAGTTCTAAGTTTTAAAGGAGCGAGTTATTTTCAAGGGGCAAAAGTAGAATTAGGATCAACCACTAAATACCATATATACACCTATCCACCATATTCCATACACATGCACATTTTGGTTTGATTGTATGTTTTGACTCTCTGTGGATTCATTGTTTGACTTTACAATATATGAATTGTAAGTATGCTCATCCTTGTTATTGCCACTCCTATAAGCTCCACTATAATCCTTAGTTGTAGGAAGGCATAATAACATTATTAATGCCTCAGTGAGATCCATAAATACCACATATTAAGAGACTTGAGGGTTACATACAATTAAGCTTTGAGTTTTATTTTGAAAATTTGCAAAACTCCGGAATAATAGTACTGTCAAGAATTTGAGACAAGGTTCTTGACTTGATTGTTCTGTCTTTCGATTGCTCAAAACTAATGCAAAAGCTGTGAAGCTCCATAGTTAAAGGTAAAATGGGTAAGTTCAAGAGTTACAGCAGTTTTGTCTAATCCGGAGTAGAATTTCTGTTTGAAAAATTGTGTACTTGGAAGGCATGAAAGCATTGTAGCAACTCCTGATCCAATTACATTAGTAATTAGACTTAGTTTGTTTGCCAAGGGACTGGCAAACAGGTAAGCTTGGGGGTGTTGTTGACGATGGATAACGTCAACTTTTATTAGAACTTTAGACATGAAAGGACACATGAATACACACTAGTTTAGGGTTTTAACTGAAAATTTCCACAAGTTTTGCATGTTCTGTATTTTCTAGGGACTATTCCAGAAAAGCATAAAAGAAGGGTTAAAGAGCATAAAAGACACGAAATTTAACCGCCAAGGAAAACCTCGCAATTAACTTCTAGAAGGGTGTGGAAGCACCTCGACGAAGATCGGCCCGGAAGCCCACACTTGGGCGCCGGCCGGCGCCAAGGTGGGGCCAGCTGGCCCCACCCCCTAGGGTTTCATCCGCCACCTTCCGGAGCCTTCTTTCACCGTCTATGAGAAGTCATCTCGGCCCTTGGTTAAGTCAGTTTGATCCTACGGCGCACGTTCATCCCACCGGGCTATAAATAAAGGGGCAGGCCTCCTCCCTGAAGCATCAAGTCATTTGGAGATCAAGCCATCCAGAGCCTATCTAGTTCATCAAAGCCTCTCTAGTTCATAGTTTTAGCCTAGTTAGATTAGAAATAGATGAGTTCTAGTTCTTCAGTGGGATCCGGAGCCCCTGGCGTCTGTCTGGAGCGCGGAGTTCGGTATAGTTCTAGTTCTTTTCTGTTATTGCATTCAATATTATGATTTAGGAAACATTGTTCTAAATCTTATATATGTTCTTTATTGCAATAGTCATTGTTCACTTTGATTATATGTCTAGCATAGTTAGTTTGATCCTATTGAATTTATGTAATTGCTCGTATAGAGTTCGTCCAGAGATATCGTGGATGAATGATTGGCAGTATGTAGACGTGGTGTTTAGATATCTTGCTTATCTGTGAGTGCACCCTGACGTGCCGGGTCGTGTGGTAGATCGCGTAGGTGACAGCTGCGTTGAGTCCTCTGTAGTCCACCCCCCGTACGTAGGACGAGCAGAGCGCGGTCGCGAAGGAGGTGACCCTTGTGTCTTAATGTCCTCATTAGATGATGCTCCTTTACATTTAATCATGATGTAGGTATAGCTAAATAATGATTGCTAGATGTAATTACACTAATCATAGTATTCATTGACGTAGTTATAGAATTACTTTAGGTATTAATTCCTTTATCTATCCATTGGCTAGCTATTGTTATGAATAGATGAGCTCTGATATTTACCTATTTATGATGATGACTGATCATGTTTATCCTATATATATCTTTATCATATGACTTATCCCTGCTATGAGTAGGATTATAGTTATGGTTTATCTTTTATATTAGCAGTATAAGTTGTAGATATAATTTAAGTCCTACTAGACCTTCCCAGTGGTATAAATATAAATCGACAACCTGGTGATACTCTAGGTAAAATGCTACAATAGTATAATTATCTGTCCGCTTGCAGAATTGTTCTTTGTTTATATTTATTTATATTTCTGCCTAGTCGCATGGAATAATATATAAAACTTTTATTTATTCTTAGCATATATAATTAGGATTGACAACCCAGTTCATGCTAAAGAATGTTGGTAATAGATAAGTGGCTAGTTGCTAATGATCAGTTAATTAAAATACCATACATTTTCTAATCTCGTCCCTAGTGTTAAAAGTTATAAAGTTATTTTGAGCGACGTTAGTAGATGTCAATAGGTTGTCGGAGAGAGCAGCAAATTCCTCTTCCGTGGCCTGGCGTCAGTGAGGATTGGCAAGAGCCTCGCAACATGTGCGCGGGAGCGGGGAGAGGGCCTCGGCGTGTAGACCGAAGCGAGGCTGCCGGAACCAGATCTTCCCACGGGTAGCCATACCATGGGAATTGGCGATGGGTGGGATGGGAACAGCCCCAGTTGGAAGCTGGGGGCCGGTGGAGATGTGACGATGCTGGAGCGTCAAAGAGCGGGAGCCTCAACAGAAGGCTTGGTCGTCCGGCTTGGTGCAGGAGGACGCTGGTGGTAGACGTGGATGATGGGCGGCCTGTGGACCGGCACCTGCACAGAGGGTGCGGAGGGTGCCGAAACATCCTGCACAGGGGGTACAGGAGGAGGATGGCGACAAAGTGACCATACCAGAGTTAGAAGTGATGTGGGAAGAAGCTCCCGAATCGACAACCTAGTCCGAGGCGCTCGGCGGCGGAGTGAGGGAGACGATGCTGAACGCGTTGGCGAGCGCCTGAGGATCCCATGGAGCCACGTAGACGGGGGCGCCGGGGCGGGCGGCTGGTAGAAGGCAGCCGGCGCCGGAGGATAACATGCGCCAGGGGCAGCAGGGCTAGCCATCATGGCCTGCTGTGGTGGCTGGCCAGGGCGCGGTGGTGGGCCGCGAGAGCCGTCGGAGGAGGACCCAGGCCACATATGAATGGACCCAGTCCACGGGTTGAAGGACGGAGGGCCATTGTGGGCCACCAGGAGGACCGCTGGTGGGCTGTGGGCCGCCAGCCGAGTTGCCTTGGTTGCGACCACCGCGGCGACGCCGGCCACGACCGCTGTTGCCACCAGTCGGAGCCCCCCGTCCCCCGCTGCTGGTGGAGGTCGCGGGGACGCAGTAGCAGGGGTGGGCGTCCTGGGGGGCGTAGAGGCGACGAGAGCTGAAGGAGGCGCCGAAGGCGGTGCCATATTGAGCTCGGCCAGGCGCAGGTCGGCACAAACGTCGGCGAAAGAAGGGAATGGTCGCTGGCGGGTGACGAGTTGAGACATGAACTGGAAACGTTCATTAAGGCCGCGCAGGACATTCAGCACGAGGGTGCGGTCCTGGACGTGCTCGCCAAGATCAGCAAGTGCATCGGCCATGGTCTTCATCTTGCGGCAGAAGTCATCGACGGAGAGAGGGCACCCTGGCAGAGAGTGCGGAATTCGGCGTCGAGGAGCATGGCGCGGGACTCGCGATTGTTCAGGAACTGCTGCTCCAGCCCAAGCCATGCCCCACGAGCGGTGATGCCTTCCCGCTCGTGGACGACGTCCAGAAGGTCGGAGGAGATGGTGTTGAAGATCCAGGAGACAACGACGTAGTCCATACGGGACCACGCCAGATCATAGAGGCGGGAGTCATCGCAGAGGACATGATCTTTCAGGGCAAAGCGGCCGAGGATGAGGAGGACGTAGCCGCGCCACTTGGAGTAGTTGGAAGCCTAGAGATCGAGGACGATCGGGATCAGGTTCTTGATATTTTGGATGGTGGCAGCCTGGCTGTGTAGGTGGGCGATGGCGGCTGCTTTAGAGGAGAAGGAGCGGGCGTCATCATCGTCCTGCGGGTCCTCGTCGCAATGGGAGTCGCCGCGAATGCGCTCCCAGAGGGCCGCGGCCTGCTGCTCCAGGGCGTCTGCCTGCGCGCGCTCTTTGGCGAGAGCGGCGGCGGCGAGGCGAACGCGCTCCTGGGCCACGGCGGCGTTCTTGAGGAGGTCAGCCTCCGCCTGAAGGGCCAGGCTGCCCTCGGTGTTGGTGGAGCGCAGGGAAGTAGCCTCATGTTCCAGCTTCTAGGCGGCGGCGAGTGCCTCGTCGCGGAGCTTGGCTGCGGTGGAGGCATCCAGGGCACCGCAGGCGGAGGTGGCGGCCATGGGTGCACGTGGGCGACGGCCAACCGAGGGGCGCGCACGCGGGAGACGGGCGGAGCAGCGCGCGCAGCGGCTGAGAGGGCGCGTGCGCCTGGGAAACGTGCGCGCCTGGGAGAGCGGAAACGGAGGGTGGACGGTACGGCTCAGGAGAGAGCGTCTGATACCATGATAGAAGCCAACGGCTGAGATTGATTAGCTTGATAAATAATTACAGCAGAGGTGTTACATACATATATAGAGTACAAGAGAGCCCAAAAGGACTGGCCAGCCTGGAGGCGGCGCCCCAAGGGGCCAGTCTAGCCTGGGAATTGGCAACAATAAATAGGGACTAATAACTCTAACATTATTAACTAATGATGAAATCACATATCGTGTTGGGTTGGAGACTCAGATTATTGTGTATATTACATCTGCAACTTGGTGCCCCATATTTTGATAATGATTTTGGGCTGCTACCTTGCTGAATTCAGGTTCTTCATTTTGGTCCTAATCTGCCTTCATCGACGACATTGCCACTAGAAGGTTAGTTGAACCATGCATACACTTCTTGAGAACTTTAATTTCCTGTTGCGGTGAAGAATTAGTAGTTCTTTAATTTTTTTTCAGCATATAAATAACAGTCATGATGTGTACATTGTGCTGACCTCACTAAAGAATCAGGTATCTCTGCCTGAAAGTGCTCACCTACGCCAATCTTTTTCCGTTGTGTGAGGAGCAATGATGCCATGAGTTTCATTCTCTTAGCTAGCCTCTTGGATTTCCTTGTTGGCATGTTCAAGCACCCTTTCTGATTGACACACTACTACTTGAAGCCTTCAAATTAGTCACAAGAAATAATCTATTACTTCTCGTGCTGCTTGTGTGTCGACTCATGAATTTCTTTGAAGAGGCCACAATTTCAGGAGTAGTAGAGATTTGATTTGTCAGTGACGTCTTATTTCGTAAAGGAGAAAGGTAGTCTGAAAGTCGATGCCGAATAGAAGTGTCGAGCTACAGTTAGAGAGGAGAGGAGAAAGACTGAAGAATGCAGTAGATAATCAATTATTTAGTAAAGGAGAAAGGTAGTCTGAAAGTCGATGCCGAATAGAAGTGTCGAGCTACAGTTAGAGAGGAGAGGAGAAAGACTGAAGAATGCAGTAGATATCAAAGCACTAATGGAGAATTGTGGGCTTGATTTGTCGACAGTCTTGCGTGTTGGGAGGAGAAAGCGGAGTCTGAAATTTATGAAAGACAGAGATGTTATGCTGCAGTTGGAGAGAAGAGGTAATAGACTGAAGTACTTGCAGCAAGGCAATGGAGTGATAGGTCGGGAGATGTGATAGAATACAACAAGTCAACTACAGATCAGTATTAGCATTAGTAATGCATTATTTAGTTATGCACTGCTTTATTTATCCAATTCTTGCAGTTTGGTCCCCAGTAAGGTATTTTAGGTCATACCACTAAGCTTATTTTATGACATATCATTGAGGTTTGTTGCTAAATAGAAGCTATATATCCATACTTACTGCAGGTTAAATGTTTGTTGCTAAATAAATGCGATGCGCCTTTCCATTCATTGACGTATCCTGCTTTTGCATATATTTCCTTCCCTCCCCCCACCCCGTTTAATGTATTTCCAATCATCAGGATGGATTGTTGCTACCAACCATCTTCCCATTTTGTCTGTCTTTTCTTGCTGTTTCTCAAACGCCAGTGCTTACGAATTGAATAGCAGCACAAAGATTATTAGTCGGTAGGAATATATGCCTCTTACTATTCCAACTTGCTTAGCCTATTCTAATCTTAGCATCACAGAGATTCCCTCTGTATTTTATCACTGGCTATAACTTCTCTTAAGGTCCACTTTTGTTTTGAAACCAATTTTGTTTGTCATAATAGAGCGGGTTCGTAGCTTGCAAAGAGTTTATAAGGCAGGAGTTCGATTTCCAACTGTGCAGTTTATTAGTTAACAAACGTTTATTAGTTAACAAACTCTGACATTGGAAGCAGGTGGCTGATTGAATTCCAGGACCATAGGAATTAGAAATCATTCATGTCTAACTCTGATAGAGCAAGTGTGACTTTACAAGTGTGAGGAAATTGACTTAATCTTCCTCGAAAAACAATAGCATTTTAAGCACCTTGTTCTGAAAATTTTTGTTAGGCCAACAAGAGAGGTTGTCAGATTGGTACTATAGGAAAACAGTAGGTAATAGGATGGAACTAATTTTCCATACATCTCAGTTCAAATGGTAAGTCCTCGCTTGCTGGCGCTGCTGCCATCAGGTGTGCCAAGCCCAACTTAAGCTAATTGGTAATTTGAATTCGGATCTGATCTAATTACATTCTTTCAAATATTCAAAAATTATTATGCATACATGTGCACTACCGCAGTACTGAATTTTCTATAGTCCCTCTTAAATGATAATCTCTTAAAAATAGGGTGCTCTCAGTAGTCCAGCCTTCGAAATCTGACTTTAGTGTTGCCTCTTTGTCAACTGCAGTTTTCTGCGAACCTGTGACTGTAAGCCTAAGCGTACAGTTTAGACTCCCATTAATCAATAAGACAAATATCAGTTGCAACATGATTATACCCGTGAATGCTATGACTAACAGAAAATTAAAAAGAAATTACCCTTGGATTTACTTCTGAATAAACTTGGATTACGACTGTGTTCTGCAGACCCAGGCAGTGAGTTGCCAATTGCAATTTGCTATAGAAGAGTACTGCAGACCTGCTGTTTTGTGTGAGCCTTGGTATTTCGAATTCTCAAATCTAAGTTCTATTTTACTGTGGAATTCCTTCTAATTCTACGAGAAACTCAATGACTGATAATTAATTGATTATATCAATTGTTTTTTTTATCGAACACGCAGGAGAGTTGCGTATCTTTGTATTAAGAGAGGAAAGGCGGGGGGGGTGTCCAACTACAAGACATATTGCCTCACCTTGGACTAGAATGAGGCAAATGGGATTCTAAAAGAGCCTATTACATGAAAAGAAATCATAGGACCAGACCACAAAGAACTCTCAGCCAGGCCCGTATTCCACCTAACGTGAGGTTCAGGTTAGTGAACCTCCTAGCGCCTGATGCTTGCCATAGATGGGATTCCTCCTTAAAAGCTTATACTGCCACTTGTATGTTAGGAGACGCCCCCTCAAACACACAAGCATTCCTATGTTTCCACAGCACCCACGCTCCAAGAATGCATAAGGAGTTGAAACCTTTCCTGTGCTGCTTCTGAATTCTCTTCTCAGCTTTCCTCCACCACACAGCAAACACAGAACTTCTTGTAGGCATTAACTCCTCCAGGTTCAAAGGCTGCAGGATAGTGTGATAGACAATAGCCTAACAGGCTTAGATTGCTTGATCAGATGATTACAAAGGGGATTACATTTATAGGAGAGAGGAGGATGACCCAAGGGGCCAGCCGAGTCTGAACATGACTCAAAGGGGCCATCAGGGTGTGAACCCGGCACAGCAAGCTAGGCTAATCAATGGCTAGATTACACAAGTAACTAGGAGATTATAGTAAATAGCAATTATTTCTAACACCCCCCCGCAGTCGGAGCGTCGGTGGAACGGACGTTCAGATTGGAGCGAAAATCCATGAAGACGGAGGAGGGAAGGCCCTTGGTGAAGACATCAGCGAACTTCGACGTGGTGGGCACGTGAAGAACACGGACAGCACCCATGGCAACCCGTTTGCGGATGAAGTGAAGGTCGATTTCCATGTGCTTGGTGCGCTGATGTTGCACGGGGTTGGAGGAGAGGTAGATGGCGCTAACATTGTCGCAGTAGACAAGGTAGGCGGCGTCCAGGGGATGATGGATCTCCTTGAGCAACTGCCTCAGCCAAGTGACTTCAGCGACGCCGTTGGCAACAGCCCGATATTCTGCCTCGGCGCTGGACCGGGAGACAGTGGGCTGTCGCTTGGAGGACCAGGAGATCAGGCTGTCCCCGAGGAAGACGGCGTAGCCGGAGGTGGACCGGCGGGTATCCGGGCAGCCTGCCCAATCAGCATCAGTATACACACGGAGTTGAGTTGGAGCTGTGCGGGGGATGATCAGACCATGACTGAGAGTTCCCTGGAGATAGCGAAGGATCCTTTTGGCAGCGACAAGATGAGCTTCACACGGAGCATGCATATGAAGGCATACTTGTTGAACGGCGTAAGCAATGTCCGGCCTGGTGAATGTGAGATACTGAAGGGCGCCCACAAGGCTGCGGTAGCTGGTGGGATCAGCAACAGGAGAACCGGCATGAAACGACCTTGATTCCCACGAAGGGAAATCCACAGGCTCGAATTGTAATTCAACAGATTGCTTGGGACAATCCATGAAATTACCCAAATCTCAGTTGCCACCAGGATCCATACAACGGTAAATAAGTCTTACATAAATATTTATTACATCGCCACACTGGCGGAATCAACAATCAGAGAAGCTTTAGAAGATGCGGAAGCGATTCATCCTTCACGGCCAACTTGAGTGTAGCACGCGACCCTATTCCTCGTCATCATCTCCCTCGAAGTCGTACTCATTCTCGTCACCTGACAGCAAATTTATCAGTACGATTTGTACTGGCCACGGAGCCCACCTATGCAGCTTTTGGAAAGTGGATGCAAGGCTATACAAGCAGACCTATAGGCTGAGGTTTTCCTATGCAGCTGTAATCAATGTATAATTAGTCAAGTTTTATCACCAGTTAACACCATTATCCCTTTTCCCATCACCACACCTCACTTACCCACACCTCACTCTCATTCGACAGGCCCAACTCCCTCTCGGGCCTATCTCAGCGGCACACTACCACAACGGGTACACTGCCGGAACAATGTTATCCAGGGGGAGAAAAGAATATGCTCTCATCTAATAGTGGTTGCAGAAACATTAGGAAAGGTCCATAGCCAACGAGTTGACTTATGTATCGATCGATCAACCATACACTCTGCAGAGGTTTCACTACTCACAAGATTAGCCATCATCGATGCTGTACAATCATCTAGGCAGAATTCCGGGTGCTTGCTTGCCTAGGTCGGTACCACCCTACCACTCAGCCCTGGGATATTCCGGATCCAACACCGTCATGCTGAGACTGGGAGACGCAGTACCGGGCCCCATCAGTGGTACTGCGCATCTAGAACGGTACGGGAATCCGCCATCCGTCACCGTCCACCCTTATCACCTCTCAACCTAGCAGTAGTGGCACCGCCCTACCAAGTAGTCCAGCCGTCTCCCGCCCATCAGAAGCGAGCGAGTAGCAAGGGAATCCAGATGTTTCCGGTCACTAGTCAGATCCTAGGTTGTGACCAAGCAGGCATCTCCACTTAGGGGATACTCTCCCCGTGCTATCACAGCACCTCCGTCCACGGGCTTCAAACCACCAAGGCTATCCCACCCGGAACCTCCTCAACAACTTTACCCGCCACAGGTATCTCACTTTGGGGATGCCCAGGTTGCACCCCCGGCACGACTTGCCCCATGGGCTTGTCTCACATCCCACTTGGTCGACATCAACCCTTACCACGCACCCAAGACGCACGCAGCACTCTCTCCCAGTGGTTATAATCAGTTATACACCGTCCCAATTCCACCACATAGCATATAGCAAGTAGAAAGTAGTGGAAGAGTAACAGTAAATTAAGCAGCAGCTAACCTAACAGCGGATAGCAGGGTAAAGTCTTATCAAGGCAGGGAATTCAAATATACTACCATGCAACCAATCCATACATAATCATAAAGCAATAGCAACAATGTCATTTGCAATGCGTAATAGGATCTAAGGATTTGGTGGGACGTGGCACCTTCGTAGTCGTCTCCTAGCTCCTGAAAGTACTCGTGGTCGTCTTCCTTAGTCAGATCCTCCTCCGGCTCTGAAATCGAACACGAAATAGTCGCGTCAGCGACTCCTATAGAGTATTTCAGAAAAATCCAATAAAATAAAGAGCCAAATGCACACAAACATAGTCTTAGATTGTAGATCTCATTTTCCTGAGAATTTTGATATATGGTGCGCAATTTTTGGACATCGTATGAATAAGTTATGAATTTCCGAAGATTATCCTATTTTCTGAAAATGGGAAAACTGGTCGGTAAATCAGGGGCAGCTCGGGATTGGTCCACGTGGCGCGCGGGTCCAGTAGTGCGGCAAGTGGCGCCTCAACAGAACACAGACCCGAGGGTCGCCCACCAAGTGTTCGATGCTGGTTCCAGAGAGTTGCCGGAGTTGGCGTAGCTCGGCGTGGCTCGGCGGTGGGCAGTGGTAGCTCGGCTGTGGTTGGGGGTATCTCGGCAGAGCTCGGCATAGTTCGGCGGTGGTCGGGGGTAGCTCGGCGGGGCTCGGCATAGTTCGGCGTACCTCGGCGGGGCTCGGGCGAATCGGAAATTCGCGGCGCCGAGGGTGCCGCTCTCCCGAGCTCTCCCGGGGGGCTCGGGCGAATCGGAGATTCGGTGCGCCCGAGGGTGCCGTTCTCCCGAGGTCTCCGCGGAGGCTCGGGCGAATCGGAAATGTGGGCGCCGAAGGGTGCTGCTCTCCCGAGCTCTCCCGGTGAGGCTCGGGCGAATCGGAAATTTGGGCGCCCGAGGGTGCTGTTCTCCCGAGGTCTCCCGCGGAGGCTCGGGCGAATCGGACATTTGGGCGCCGAGGGGGCTGCTCTTCCGAGCTCTCCCGGTGAGGCTCGGGCGAATCGGAAATTTGGGCGCCGAAGGGGCTGCTCTCCCGAGCTCTCCTGGGGAGGCTCGGGCGAATCGGAGATTTGGGCGCCGAAGGGGCTGCTCTCCCGAGCTCTCCTGGGGAGGCTCGGGCGAATCGGAGATTTGGGCGCCCGAGGGTGCTGCTCTCCCGAGCTCTCCTGGGGAGGCTCGGGCGAATCGGAGATTCGGTGCTAGCAGGGTTCCAGGGCGTCTGTTCAAGGCGGCGGTGTCTCTCCGGTGCGGCGGACGGTGACAGGGCGGCGATGACCATATTTCGGCAAGACAGGGCTCGGCTATCTAGCGGCGGTGCCGAGGCAGACTTGGCGAACCTCGGCGGCCTTTCTCCGCAGCGCGAGGCGACCGGGGGTACTCGGAACGGATTTAGGCGAGGCGGAACCTGTCGGCGGTGATGTCGTCGCGACGGTGAGGTTCCGGCGGGCTAAGGAGGTCCTCTAGGAGATGTTTACGCGTCCAGGGTCTATGGCGATGGTATACCAACTACCAATTTTGGCTACCGAGCTTTCCAAGGTGCTCGGTTGTGGCGGCGGCGTGTCGCCGACGACGGCGGAAGGCGGCATCGAGGCTACGACCAAGTATTGGTTCAATCGAATGCAGTCTTGTCAAATTGGTGAGGCCAGAGAGGCATACAACACTCTGGTGGCGAACTTTAGCCACGGCATGACCTTCTTTTGGCGACGGCTCGCGGCGGCGCTCCGGTAAGGTCGTGGCGCACGCGGCCAAGGCGATTCAGGCTTCCCCTAGCGCTTAGATCCGCGTAGCTAGCTCGAGGGGGTCGTGGCGGTGCTCCACGACGCTCTAACCTATACGGGTGCTAGTCGGATTGCTCGGAACGGGTGATTCGGCGTCGGAACGCGTCGGTGGTGAGCGCGCTCCGCCGAGAACGCGTCGTGCTGCGTTCTCGGTCTAGCAAGCTTGTAGTCCGGGGTTTCGGCCGGTCGAATGAGTGCATGGTGCAGGTGATCTTCCCGAGCCGGTAAAGGCTCGTGCCTGCGCGTTCCGAGGGTGGAACGCCATGGCAAAAGCAGGGCAAGGCTCGGACATGGCATGCGATGGCTCACCGTGGTGTCGTGAAGCTAGGATGGCGGTGCAGTGGCGAGTCGGAGCCGTGCAGAGCGATCGCAGTGCCGTGCCGCTCCTCGTCCGCAGCTCGGGCTTCTCCTCCGTGTCCGGCTCCGGCGTGCTCCGCGGCGGCGGCGCTCCGGCAGCTTCTCCTCCTCTGCTCCGCCCTTCTCCTACGCTCTCTCTCTCGGTTTGGTGCGGTGTGCCGGTCTGTGCTGCGGTGGCGGCGAGGGGAAATGAGGGTAGGGCTTCGGGGTGCTCCAATTTATAGGCGAGCTTGGTAGGTTCCCATGGCGGACGGCCGCGATTGATCTCGGTAGATCAGAGGGCTTCGGCCGCTCGACGCTAGGGCTTCAGGGTGCACGCGGGCTCGCTTGGCGGCCAAGGAAGGAGGGGACAGGAGGGGGACAGCGGGGTCAGGGCTCTGCCATGCTGTCGGCTGTGGGACCGGGGTCACGCCATTCGCGTGGCACCCCCGGCAGGCGCGTCGCCTTCGTGAGGAAGAAGAACAGTGGGGGGGCGAGAGCGGCTGACAGGCGGGGCCGGGTTGGCAGCGAGCGCGAGCGCGTGTGTGCCGGTCGTGCGCGTGCGCTGCCGAGCCGCGACGTGGGCCGCGCGCGGTGAGATGAGGAGAGGAAGGTCGGGCTGGCTTGGGCTGGCTTGGCGATCCGGCTGGCCGAATGGCTGGCCTAACTCTCTTTCTCCTTTTCTATTTTCAATTTAGTGTATATATACATATATTGCCCATTTTAAATATTGAGTAAATACAAACATAAATTGCAATAAATCCCAAATGTGATGCATAAGTTATTATTCTATGTGAATGGAATTAAAATGCAAACTACACTCCTTTATTTACCAATTTCATAATGAAACCTATATGCTTGCACAAGAAAAATGGGTTTTCACAATAAATAAATGAAAAATTTTAATTGGTTGGGATTTTTAGATTGTGTGGATTTTTAGGGTTGTTACAGTCCTCCCCCCTCATTAGGATCTCGACCTCGAGATTCAGAGATAACGTACCCATCGAAGAGGTAAGGAAACATAATCCGCAAGTCCGATTCTTTCTCCCACGTAGCTTCCCTTTCAGTGTGATTGCTCCACTGTACCTTGCACATCGGAATGGTTTTGTTTCGCGTCTCTTTGGTATCCCGTGCCAAGATCTTGATCGGATGTTCCTTGTATTCAAGTGTGTCTTGCAGGTCTAATGCATCCGTAGGAACTTGCTCCTCGGGAAGCTTCAAACACTTCCTTAATTGCGAGACATGGAACACGGGGTGTACTCCAGATAATTCCTCCGGTAGTTCCAGCTTGTAAGCAAGCTTTCCAACCCTTTTACAGATCTTGTATGGCCCAACATATCTTGGTGCCAATTTCCCCTTCACGTGGAATCTGACAGTGCCACGAAGTGGAGATACCTTAAGGTAGACATAATCCCCAACCTTGAACTCAAGCTCTCTACGTCTCCTATCTGCATAGCTCTTTTGCCTACTCTGTGCAATTCTCAAATTTTCTCTGACCTGGGCTACGCCTTCCTCTGCTTCTACAATCTTAGCAGGGCCAAAGAAGGCTCTCTCTCCGGGTTCTGACCACATTAGCGGGGTCCTGCAGGGTCTCCCATACAATGCCTCAAACGGTGACATCTTGAGGCTTGTTTGATAGCTGTTGTTGTACGAGAATTCAGCGTGGGGTAAGCAGCTTTCCCAACTGGTCTTGTATTTTATCACACAAGCTCGGAGCATATCTTCGAGAATTTGGTTCACTCTTTCTGTTTGACCGTCAGTTTGTGGGTGATAAGCCGTGCTATAGTCCAGCTTGGTTCCGATGGATTTGTGCAAGGCTTGCCAGAATCGAGACGTGAATTGTGAGCCTCGATCAGATATTATGCTTGTGGGTGCCCCGTGTAGTCTCAGAATGTGGGTTATGTATAAATCCGTCAGCCGTTCGGCATCGTAGCCAATGCTGATGGGAATGAAGTGAGCGACTTTGGTCAAACGGTCGACTATCACCCAAATCGAATCGTGTTTCTTCACGGTGCGGGGTAACCCAACGATAAAATCCATCGAAATGCATTCCCATTTCCATTCTGGAATTGCGAGGGGTTGTAGTAGGCCGGCTGGTCGTTGATGTTCAGCCTTGATTCTGCTGCAAGTGTCACATCGGGCTACATGCCCTGCAATGTCTGCCTTCATATTCTCCCACCAGAAATGTTTCCTTAGATCATGGTACATCTTGGCTGACCCTGGGTGAATGCAATATTTGGAGTCATGCCCTTCTGACAGAATCTCTTCTCGTATCGCTGAATCCGTCGGTACGCAGATTCTATCTTTGTACCATACAGTTCCCTGCTCATCTTCTCGGTATTCGGGGCCTCTTCCCAGCTTCATCAAACCACGGATATAGTCTATCTCAGGACAGTTCTTTTGCGCTTCACGGATTCGTGAGGTGAGATTGTACTCGACGCGAAGCTCATTTAGCATGCCATAGGAGATTACCTTGAGCTGGAATGCGTCGAACTCTCTCCTGAGCTCAGGTGGCATAGAGTTGGTGATGAGGGTATGGCAGTAGCTTTTGCGGCTAAGTGCATCAGCGACAACATTGGCCTTTCCTGGGTGATAATGGATCTCAAGATCATAGTCCTTGATGAGTTCTAGCCATCTGCGCTGCCTCATATTCAGATCTTCCTGAGTGAAGAAGTACTTCAGGCTCTTGTGGTCAGTGTAGATGTCACACTTGTTGCTTATCAGATAGTGTCTCCAAATCTTGAGTGCATGTACCACGGCTGCAAGTTCTAGGTCATGAGTCGGGTATCGCTGCTCATGCTCCTTCAACTGTCTTGAGGCATAAGCTATCACTCTTCCTTTTTGCATTAGTACACAGCCCAAACCTTGCCGAGAGGCATCACAATATACAACAAAATCCTTGTGAATATCGGGCAGGGCTAGTACAGGTGTAGTAGTGAGCTTCTCCTTCAAGGTCTGGAAACTCTTCTCACATTCAGGAGTCCATATAAACTTGTTCTCTTTTTTCAGCAAGTTGGTCATGGGTCTTGCAATCTTGGAGAAATTCTCAATAAATCTGCGATAGTATCCTGCAAGTCCCAAAAAGCTTCTGATTTCTGACACATTACAGGGTTGTTCCCACTCTTTCACAGCTTCAATTTTGGCTGGGTCTACTGCGACTCCTTCTCCTGACAGTACGTGTCCAAGGAAAACAACTTCCTCAAGCCAGAATTCGCACTTGGAGAATTTGGCGTAAAGCTGGTTGCGAGACAACCTCTCCAATACGGTCCTCAGATGATGTTCATGTTCCTCTTTTGTGGCTGAATAAACCAATATATCATCAATGAATACCACTACAAACTTGTCTAGCTCATTCATGAAGATCTTGTTCATCATGTTCATGAAGTATGCTGGAGCATTAGTGAGTCCAAATGAGACTACTGTGCACTCATACTGTCCATATCTAGTGACAAATGCAGTCTTCGGGATATCCTCTTCCCTGATCTTCATCTGATGATACCCTGATCGGAGATCAATCTTTGAGAAGTACTTGGCCTTACTCAATTGATCTAACAGATCATCGATGCGGGGCAATGGGTACTTATTCTTGACTGTAACCGCATTCAGATTTCGGTAGTCAATGCACATCCTCATCGTGCCATCTTTCTTCTTGACAAACAAAACGGGAGATCCCCAGGGCGAAGCACTAGGCCTAATGAAACCCTTCTCCAGTAATTCTCCCAGCTGCTTCTTGAGTTCCTTCAACTCATCAGCCGACATTCTGTAGGGTCTTTTGGCAATCGGTGCAGTCCCTGGCATCAGCTCTATAACAAACTCCACATCTCTATCTGGTGGCATTCCTGGCAACTCCTCTGGAAATACGTCATTGTATTCACAGACTACTGGCACATCCCTGAATGTCAGCTCTGTCTTATCTGCTTTAGTCTCCAGGGCACATAGGAGGGCTTGGACTCTCCAGACGCGCGGAACGTCTCATCGACATCTGAATTTATTAGGTATGTGCTTAATGCAGTAATTATCTTGTAGTGGTTTGTGTAGGAGTTAGATGTTTTCAACGATTTAAATGAATTAAAACATTTTTCATGCTATCCTACACTCAACCAAAGAAGCATAAAGAACCATAAGAAGCATAAGATCCAAATGTCACTCATCACATGGTTATTATTACATAAAGGATGTTCCTAGCTGCTAAGAAGATCGTGCTATGCGTAGATAGCCAATGACAGGACAATTCATGGTATCACTAGTCTAAGGGCCACGCAGGGTCCCATAAGCTACTGGTGCATAAGGTCGAGTACGGCCTCGGGTATGCGGCTGTCCTCTGCCTCGATCTCGTCGTCGGTCATGGTCAGGCGCTTGACATAGTCGAGTGCTACTGCTAGCTCTGGAGTGGCCTCAATCTCCTGCATCCTTTGAGACGGACATGCTCTCAGGTTGAGCGTAGTGGGTGGTACGCGGAAGTCTCCCTCCCGGGGCTTCACCATCTCCAGTGGGGGAAGTGAACTCTGTACCTTCCGGACCTCAATAGCTCTCCTGGCATCGGACTGCTTCCAAGCTGTCTCTGTCCTCCGTAGCTTGTCCTTTAGGAACTCCACCATCTTCACACGGTCGATCAGAATCCCTTGGTTGCGGGTGGACTTGTCCTCGGCTTTCTCCAACTGCTTCTCCGACCCCTTGATCCTGGAACGCAACGTGATCATCTCGACTACTCTGTCTCTGCTCCTCTGCTCCTTCTCAGCAAGCGCTCTCTCCTTGTCGTCCAGCCGCCTCTGTAATTCCAACACCCTGCTGTTCAGGTAGTCATTGCGAAGCCCAAAATCTCCGATCTTGTCTCGCAAGTCGGCGATCTCAGCTCGGTGTAACTCATCACGGTGCTGCATCTCCAACTGCAAGTCAGAGACTGCTCTGCTCAAACTCTCCAGGGTCTGAGTCCCTTTCTGCAAACTGTCCTCGACCTCTGCCATGCGTGCTCGGTCACGCCGCCTCCTTTGCTCCAATGAGCTGATGAACTCGTCCTGCTCCTGGAGGTGGTGTGCCACTATGCGTAGGCAAGGGTCAGTCTCTGCCTGAACGATCTGGCCGGTGTACAGAATCCTCTGGACGGGGTCAGGGTGCAACTCCAAGGCCTGAGGTAGCAGACGGAAGTGGGTCCCCTTAAGGTACTCGTATGCTGTGTACACAACTGCGCGTAGTACCTTGCGGGAGACAGACTGTACTCCGTCCTCCACAGTCTCTCCAGCAGTGTAGTCAGTAAAAACCGGCATTCTTGGAAGGGTCAGGCTGACGGGTGTCTCAACTCTGGTAGTGACAGGTCCTTCAAACCTCTCAGCCTCGACAAGCTTCCCTCGGCTGAAGTACTGGATCTGGTCAGACGGTGCTCCCAGCTCCTCCAGCACCTGGCGTAGTACCATGGCAAATCCGCCGTGGTTCCTCCCATTGATCGGGATCTCAATAGTGCCGTCGTGCAGTGGACGAAGTGGTGGTCCAAGGCTGGTCATCTGCAAATTTTTCAAGAAACGGATTAGCAAGTCCTTGTATTAGATAAGCCATTGCATAAAAAGTGAATGCAAGGTCGGTAATATAACCGAAAGAGAGTCTGGCTTCCTATTCTAACGTCCATTCTCTATGGGTCTCGTCCTACAGTCAAGTATGGCTCCGATACCAACTGAAACGACCTCGATTCCCACGAAGGGAAATCCACAGGCTCGAATTGTAATTCAACAGATTGCTTGGGACAATCCATGAAATTACCCAAATCTCAGTTGCCACCAGGATCCATACAACGGTAAATAAGTCTTACATAAATATTTATTACATCGCCACACTGGCGGAATCAACAATCAGAGAAGCTTTAGAAGATGCGGAAGCGATTCATCCTTCACGGCCAACTTGAGTGTAGCACGCGACCCTATTCCTCGTCATCATCTCCCTCGAAGTCATACTCATTCTCGTCACCTGACAGCAAATTTATCAGTATGATTTGTACTGGCCACGGAGCCCACCTATGCAGCTTTTGGAAAGTGGATGCAAGGCTATACAAGCAGACCTATAGGCTGAGGTTTTCCTATGCAGCTGTAATCAATGTATAATTAGTCAAGTTTTATCACCAGTTAACACCATTATCCCTTTTCCCATCACCACACCTCACTTACCCACACCTCACTCTCATTCGACAGGCCCAACTCCCTCTCGGGCCTATCTCAGCGGCACACTACCACAACGGGTACACTGCCGGAACAATGTTATCCAGGGGGAGAAAAGAATATGCTCTCATCTAATAGTGGTTGCAGAAACATTAGGAAAGGTCCATAGCCAACGAGTTGACTTATGTATCGATCGATCAACCATACACTCTGCAGAGGTTTCACTACTCACAAGATTAGCCATCATCGATGCTGTACAATCATCTAGGCAGAATTCCGGGTGCTTGCTTGCCTAGGTCGGTACCACCCTACCACTCAGCCCTGGGATATTCCGGATCCAACACCGTCATGCTGAGACTGGGAGACGCAGTACCGGGCCCCATCAGTGGTACTGCGCATCTAGAACGGTACGGGAATCCGCCATCCGTCACCGTCCACCCTTATCACCTCTCAACCTAGCAGTAGTGGCACCGCCCTACCAAGTAGTCCAGCCAGTCTCCCGCCCATCAGAAGCGAGCGAGTAGCAAGGGAATCCAGATGTTTCCGGTCACTAGTCAGATCCTAGGTTGTGACCAAGCAGGCATCTCCACTTAGGGGATACTCTCCCCGTGCTATCACAGCACCTCCGTCCACGGGCTTCAAACCACCAAGGCTATCCCACCCGGAACCTCCTCAACAACTTTACCCACCACAGGTATCTCACTTTGGGGATGCCCAGGTTGCACCCCCGGCACGACTTGCCCCATGGGCTTGTCTCACATCCCACTTGGTCGACATCAACCCTTACCACGCACCCAAGACGCACGCAGCACTCTCTCCCAGTGGTTATAATCAGTTATACACCGTCCCAATTCCACCACATAGCATATAGCAAGTAGAAAGTAGTGGAAGAGTAACAGTAAATTAAGCAGCAGCTAACCTAACAGCGGATAGCAGGGTAAAGTCTTATCAAGGCAGGGAATTCAAATATACTACCATGCAACCAATCCATACATAATCATAAAGCAATAGCAACAATGTCATTTGCAATGCGTAATAGGATCTAAGGATTTGGTGGGACGTGGCACCTTCGTAGTCGTCTCCTAGCTCCTGAAAGTACTCGTGGTCGTCTTCCTTAGTCAGATCCTCCTCCGGCTCTGAAATCGAACACGAAATAGTCGCGTCAGCGACTCCTATAGAGTATTTCAGAAAAATCCAATAAAATAAAGAGCCAAATGCACACAAACATAGTCTTAGATTGTAGATCTCATTTTCCTGAGAATTTTGATATATGGTGCGCAATTTTTGGACATCGTATGAATAAGTTATGAATTTCCGAAGATTATCCTATTTTCTGAAAATGGGAAAACTGGTCGGTAAATCAGGGGCAGCTCGGGATTGGTCCACGTGGCGCGCGGGTCCAGTAGTGCGGCAAGTGGCGCCTCAACAGAACACAGACCCGAGGGTCGCCCACCAAGTGTTCGATGCTGGTTCCAGAGAGTTGCCGGAGGTGGCGTAGCTCGGCGTGGCTCGGCGGTGGGCAGTGGTAGCTCGGCTGTGGTTGGGGGTATCTCGGCAGAGCTCGGCATAGTTCGGCGGTGGTCGGGGGTAGCTCGGCGGGGCTCGGCATAGTTCGGCGTACCTCGGCGGGGCTCGGGCGAATCGGAAATTCGCGGCGCCGAGGGTGCCGCTCTCCCGAGCTCTCCCGGGGGGCTCGGGCGAATCGGAGATTCGGTGCGCCCGAGGGTGCCGTTCTCCCGAGGTCTCCGCGGAGGCTCGGGCGAATCGGAAATGTGGGCGCCGAAGGGTGCTGCTCTCCCGAGCTCTCCCGGTGAGGCTCGGGCGAATCGGAAATTTGGGCGCCCGAGGGTGCTGTTCTCCCGAGGTCTCCCGCGGAGGCTCGGGCGAATCGGACATTTGGGCGCTGAGGGGGCTGCTCTCCCGAGCTCTCCCGGTGAGGCTCGGGCGAATCGGAAATTTGGGCGCCGAAGGGGCTGCTCTCCCGAGCTCTCCTGGGGAGGCTCGGGCGAATCGGAGATTTGGGCGCCGAAGGGGCTGCTCTCCCGAGCTCTCCTGGGGAGGCTCGGGCGAATCGGAGATTTGGGCGCCCGAGGGTGCTGCTCTCCCGAGCTCTCCTGGGGAGGCTCGGGCGAATCGGAGATTCGGTGCTAGCAGGGTTCCAGGGCGTCTGTTCAAGGCGGCGGTGTCTCTCCGGTGCGGCGGACGGTGACAGGGCGGCGATGACCATATTTCGGCAAGACAGGGCTCGGCTATCTAGCGGCGGTGCCGAGGCAGACTTGGCGAACCTCGGCGGCCTTTCTCCGCAGCGCGAGGCGACCGGGGGTACTCGGAACGGATTTAGGCGAGGCGGAACCTGTCGGCGGCGATGTCGTCGCGACGGTGAGGTTCCGGCGGGCTAAGGAGGTCCTCTAGGAGATGTTTACGCGTCCAGGGTCTATGGCGATGGTATACCAACTACCAATTTTGGCTACTGAGCTTTCCAAGGTGCTCAGTTGTGGCGGCGGCGTGTCGCCGACGACGGCGGAAGGCGGCATCGCGGCTACGACCAAGTATTGGTTCAATCGAATGCGGTCTTGTCAAATTGGTGAGGCCAGAGAGGCATACAACACTCTGGTGGCGAACTTTAGCCACGGCATGACCTTCTTTTGGCGACGGCTCGCGGCGGCGCTCCGGTAAGGTCGTGGCGCACGCGGCCAAGGCGATTCAGGCTTCCCCTAGCGCTTAGATCCGCGTAGCTAGCTCGAGGGGGTCGTGGCGGTGCTCCACGACGCTCTAACCTATACGGGTGCTAGTCGGATTGCTCGGAACGGGTGATTCGGCGTCGGAACGCGTCGGTGGTGAGCGCGCTCCGCCGAGAACGCGTCGTGCTGCGTTCTCGGTCTAGCAAGCTTGTAGTCCGGGGTTTCGGCCGGTCGAATGAGTGCATGGTGCAGGTGATCTTCCCGAGCCGGTAAAGGCTCGTGCCTGCGCGTTCCGAGGGTGGAACGCCATGGCAAAAGCAGGGCAAGGCTCGGACATGGCGTGCGATGGCTCACCGTGGTGTCGGTGAAGCTAGGATGGCGGTGCAGTGGCGAGTCGGAGCCGTGCAGAGCGATCGCAGTGCCGTGCCGCTCCTCGTCCGCAGCTCGGGCTTCTCCTCCGTGTCCGGCTCCGGCGTGCTCCGCGGCGGCGGCGCTTCGGCAGCTTCTCCTCCTCTGCTCCGCCCTTCTCCTACGCTCTCTCTCTCGGTTTGGTGCGGTGTGCCGGTCTGTGCTGCGGTGGCGGCGAGGGGAAATGAGGGTAGGGCTTCGGGGTGCTCCAATTTATAGGCGAGCTTGGTAGGTTCCCATGGCGGACGGCCGCGATTGATCTCGGTAGATCAGAGGGCTTCGGCCGCTCGACGCTAGGGCTTCAGGGTGCACGCGGGCTCGCTTGGCGTCCAAGGAAGGAGGGGACAGGAGGGGGACAGCGGGGTCAGGGCTCTGCCATGCTGTCGGCTGTGGGACCGGGGTCACGCCATTCGCGTGGCACCCCCGGCAGGCGCGTCGCCTTCGTGAGGAAGAAGAACAGTGGGGGGGCGAGAGCGGCTGACAGGCGGGGCCGGGTTGGCAGCGAGCGCGAGCGCGTGTGTGCCGGTCGTGCGCGTGCGCTGCCGAGCCGCGACGTGTGCCGCGCGCGGTGAGATGAGGAGAGGAAGGTCGGGCTGGCTTGGGCTGGCTTAGCGATCCGGCTGGCCGAATGGCTGGCCTAACTCTCTTTCTCCTTTTCTATTTTCAATTTAGTGTATATATACATATATTGCCCATTTTAAATATTGAGTAAATACAAACATAAATTGCAATAAATCCCAAATGTGATGCATAAGTTATTATTCTATGTGAATGGAATTAAAATGCAAACTACACTCCTTTATTTACCAATTTCATAATGAAACCTATATGCTTGCACAAGAAAAATGGGTTTTCACAATAAATAAATGAAAAATTTTAATTGGTTGGGATTTTTAGGGTTGTTACACCGGCATCAGCAGATACCTTTGCACAGGTGTCAACTGGGGTGGAGCAAGGTTTGCAATCACTCATGCCATGGCGAGCAAGGATGTCCAGTGTGTATTGGCGCTGCGAGAGGATGACTAAATCCCTGTGGCGCTGAACTGAAATGCCAAGAAAGTGGTGCAGAGGTCCAAGATCCTTCATGGCGAACTCCTTTTGCAATGCAGCAAGTGACACGGTGGAGGAGCTGCTGTGATGAAGCTGTGAGGACGATATCATCCACATATAAGAGTAAATAGACAGTCTCTGTACCGCGGCTATATATGAAAAGAGAAGTGTCTGACTTGGCTTCAGTGAACCCCAGAGAGATAAAAAAAGAAGCAAACCGGCTGTACCAGGCCCGCGGTGCTTGCTTTAAGCCGTAGAGGGATTTGTTGAGCCGGCAGACATGTTCTGGAAGGGCAGAATCAGCAAATCCGGTAGGCTGAGAGCAGTAGACGGTCTCTGAAAGTGTGCCATGGAGGAAGGCGTTCTTCACGTCAAGTTGATGAATGGGCCAATCCTTGGAGTATGCTAGGGTGATGACTGTGCGAACAGTGGCCGGCTTGACGACCGGGCTAAAAGTTTCGTCATAATCAACACCGGGGCGTTGAGTGAACCCCCGAAGCACCCAACGAGCCTTGTAGCGCTCCAAAGAACCATCGGCATTGAACTTGTGTTTGAAGATCCATTTTTCAGTAACCACATTGGCCTTGGCAGGGCGGGGGACAAGATCCCAAGTGTGATTGGCCTGAAGGGCAGCATATTCGTCTTCCATGGCCTGGCGCCAATGAGGATCAGCAAGAGCATCCCGGCAGGACCGCGGGAGTGGAGACAGGGCCTCGGCATGCAGAGCAAGGCGAGGCTGCCGGTACCCTGTTTTGCCATGGGTCGCCATACTATGTGAGTTGGCGACCGGTGGGATGGGCACCGCACCAGCAGGGACCGGAGGGTCGCTCTTGACATAGCGAGGTGGAGACGGGATCATGCTGGAACGTCGAGGAGGAGCCCCTGCCGGGCGCTCGAGGGCCGGGGCAGGGACAGGGGCACGCCTGCTGTAGACGTGAGTGATGGGCGGCCTCTGGGGTGCGACCACCGAGGGTGGAGCACGCCTGCTGTAGACGTGGACGATGGGCGCAGCCGGGGCGAGGGGTGCGGGGGTCGTCTGAACAGAAGCCCCACCGGACACGGCCGGCTGTGCTGGAGAGGAGGGCGCCTGGTCAGAGGGCCCTAGAGACAGGGGTGTCTGAACGGAGGACCCCCCGGAGGCGTCCGCGGTAGTGAGGAAAAACCGGGGGGGTCCTGGTCGCCAGTGTGGCGGCGCGTGCCAGCGATGGTACCAGAGGTACAGGCTGGGAAGGAGCACGCGTCGGAGGTGGTGGCCGGGGGCCAGCAGCCCCGGATGTACCTGCAGGAAAAGGAGACACTGGGAGAGCGTCGTCGTCAGTTAGAAAATCAAGTTCCTGCGGAGGTGGAGAGGGCTGGTTGAGGGAAAAAGGAAACGTTGTTTCGTCGAAGACGACGTGGCGGGAGATGATGACGCGGTTAGTGGTGAGGTCAAGGCACCGGTAGCCTTTGTGATCCGGTGGGTAGCCAAGAAAGGCACAGAGAGTGGAGCGAGGGGCAAGCTTGTGGGGGGCTGTGGCGGAGAGGTTAGGATAGCAAGTGCACCCAAACGCTCGAAGATCATGGTAGGAGGGGAGGGTGCCATGGAGGGCGAAGAAAGGGGTGCTCATGTTTAGAGTTTTGGTGGGGAGGCGATTGAGAATATAGGTGGCAGTGGCAACCGCATCAGCCCAGTAAACAGGAGGCATGGATGCCTGGAAGAGGAGGGTGCGGGTGACGTTGTTGACGGTGCGGATCATGCGCTCGACTTTCCCGTTTTGCTGGGAGGTATAAGGGCACGACATGCGGAGTGTGGAGCCGTGAGCCAGAAAGAAAGCGCGGGAGGCAGAGTTGTCAAATTCGCGACCGTTGTCACATTGTACTGATTTAACAGTACAGCTGAATTGGGTAGACACATGAGCAAAGAAATGTGAAATAGTGGGAAAAGCATCAGACTTAACTCGGAGGGGAAAAGTCCAAAGAAAATGGGAGCAATCATCAAGAATGACTAGATAATATTTGAAACCAGAGACACTAACAGTAGGAGATGTCCACAAGTCACAATGAATTAAATCAAAATTCTTGGATGCTCTAGACATGGAGGTAGCAAAAGGAAGGCGAGTGTGACGCCCAAGCTGGCAAGCATGGCAAAGGGAGTCGTCTCCAGGCTTGCTGCAGACAATGGAGGAGGTCCGAGCGAGGTTCTGAAGGGTTGCCTTGCTGGGGTGACCAAGGTGCCTATGCCAAGTAGTCGGGGAAGGAGTGGCGACGAGGGCAGCCGACCCAGTGGTGGATGAAGGAAGCTGTAGGGTGTAGAGGGGCCCTGTGCTGTTACAACTGAGGAGGGTGTTCCGGGTACGGAGATCCTTCACAGAGACACCAAGAGGGTCAAATTCAACAGAAACAAGATTGTCGGTCGTAAATTTTCGAACAGAAAGAAGATTCCGAATGATTTCAGGAGCTACAAGGACATTATCGAGGCGAAAAGGTCCCGGAAGGACAGAGTAGCCGGTGCCAGCAACGGGAAGAGTGGCACCGTTGCCTACGATAATGGAGGAAGGAAAAGAAGAGGAGGGTGAAGCGGTGACCATACCAGGGTTGGCAGTGATGTGGGAGGAGGCACCCGAGTCGATCACCCAGTCGGAGGATCCTGGCGGCGGGGTGAGGGACACGGTGCTGAAGGCGCTGGCGAGACCTTCGGGCGACCATGGGGCCCAAGCTGGTGGTGCTTGCGGATAGTAGTTCCCGGAGCCTGGTGGCGGGGCGTAGTAGGCAGGGGGCGCCCCGGCCATCAGTGCCTGCTGCGTAGGGGCGGGCTGGACTGTGCGTGGCGGGGGCGCACGAACTCCACCGGCGGTGGAACCTGGCCACATGTGGATGGAGCCGGTCCACGGGTTGAGGAGCGACGGCCACTGTGATGTAGGAGGAGTGGCAGAGGTTTGCGCACCCCCCTGAGATCCACCAGAGCCGCGCCCGCTGTGGCGGCGACGGCCGCGGTTGTTGTTGAAGGCTTGTCCAGCAGCAGCCTGAAGGCGGGGAGGCACAGGTGCAGGAGGCGTCGGGGTGGGCGCCTTGGTGGGAGCAGCAGCGGCGATGAGGGCCGAAGGAGGGGCGGAAGACGTCCCCATGTTGAGCTCAGCCAACCGGAGATCAGCACGTACGTCGGCGAAGGACGGGAACGGCCGCTGGCAGGGTGATGAGTTGGGACATGAACTGGAACCGTTCGTTGAGGCCACGTAGGACGTTGAGCACCAAAGTGCGGTCCTGGACTGGCTCGCCGAGGTCGGCCAGGGCATCAGCCATGCTTTTCATCTTGCGGCAGTAGTCGTCGACGGAGAGGGCACCTTGACAGAGGGTGTGAAACTCGGAGTCGAGGAGCATGGCGCGAGACTCACGGTTGTTGAGGAACTGCTGCTCAAGCCCGAGCCAGGCCGCCCGGGCAGTGGGAGCGTCGTGCTCATGGATGACGTCCAGGAGGTCGGCGGAGATGGTGTTGAAAATCCAGGACAGAACAACACAGTCCATGCGCGACCATGCCGGATCGTAGGGCCGGGAGGTGTTGTGGAGGACGTGATCCTTCAACGCGAAGCGGCCGAGGATGAGGAGAACATAGCCACGCCACTTGGAGTAGTTGGAGGCTTGAAGATCAAGAACTATAGGAATTAAGTTCTTGATGTTCTGAACTGCAGCTGCCTGACTGTGAAGGCGGGCGATGGCCTCGGCTTCAGAGGAGGCAGAGTAGTTGTCGTCGTCGTCGGCGTCGTCCTCCGGCGGCTCGGGGCAGAGGCGAGCGCGGAGAGCCGCGGCCTGCCGCTCCAGGGCATCAGCCGCCGCTCGCTCCTTGTCAAGGGCGTCGGCGGCGGCGCGGACGCGCTCCTGGGCGTCGGCGGCAGATTTGAGGAGAGTGGCCTCCTCTGTAAGTTGCTGGCTGCGCTCGGAGTTAGTGGAGCGCAGAGAGGAGGCCTCATCTTCCAGGCGCTTGGCCGCCGAGAGGGCTTCATCGCGGAGCTTGTCCGCGGCGGCCGCGGCGGAGGAAGTAGAGGCGGCCATGTGCGCGCGCAGCGGCAGCAGGGGCGCGTAGGCGCTGGTGGGGAAGAGGCGCGGCAGCGGCAGGGGGCGCGCGCGCGAGGAGAAGAGAGGTCGCGCGGCGGCGGCAGGAGGCGCGCACGCGAGAGGAGACGGGAGCGGAAGCGGATGGATCGGTTTTAGACTAATACCATGATAGACAATAGCCTAACAGGCTTAGATTGCTTGATCAGATGATTACAAAGGGGATTACATTTATAGGAGAGAGGAGGATGACCCAAGGGGCCAGCCGAGTCTGAACATGACTCAAAGGGGCCATCAGGGTGTGAACCCGGCACAGCAAGCTAGGCTAATCAATGGCTAGATTACACAAGTAACTAGGAGATTATAGTAAATAGCAATTATTTCTAACATAGTGAACCAAAACTGTCTTGCAAAGACACATGATGTGAGTATGTGCTGGATGTCTTCTTCTTCCTGATCGCAGAGGGGGCATCGATCAGGGTGTGGAAGTCCCCTTTTTTGCAATCTATCTGCAGTCCAACAACGGTTTCTTATTGCTAGCCACATGAATGCTTTACATTTCCCTGGCGCCCAAGATTTCCACACTTTCTTCCAAGGTTCGAATGTGATGGAGCCAATGAAATAACTCCGGTAAGCAGATCTGGTTGAGAAAATACCAGAGGCTTCAAATTTCCATCGATGGACGTCATCCGTGTCATGGAGGTCGACCCCAGCCACCATGTTCCAGAGCTCAAGATACTCTGCTAAGCCCAACCATCCAAGTGCGCCTTTGATGTCGGCCACCCATGCATCTCCCTGAAATGCTTCCTGGACCATTCTTTTATTTCTGATTTTCAGAGGTACACAACGGACAACATTAGGTGCCAGCTCCTCTAAACAGCAGCCATGTAACCATCGATCCTTCCAAAACAAAGTACTCCTTCCATTCCTGACCACAGATTCTATAGCAATAGCGAACATAGCTGCTGTATTGGGATAAACAGGGATTTGCAGACCAGCCCAAGCCTGATCTGATCTGGTCTTCTCCATCCACAGCCATCTCATTTGTAGTGCCCAGCTCATTACCTCGAGGTTATGGATACCCAGCCCTCCTAGATCAATGGGTCTCATTACTTTGTCCCAAGCCACTAAACAGTTACCACCATTAGCATTTTTCAGACCTGTCCACAGAAATCCCCTTCTTATCTTGTGTACAGCTCTTAGGAACCATTTAGGTACCTTGATGGCGATCAGTAAGTAGATAGGGACTGCAGTTAGTACAAAACGTACTAGGATGGCTCTTCCTGCCAGATTTAACAGGGAAGCCTTCCATCCTGGCAACTTGTTAGCAATTTTCTCAATCCATGGTAATAAATCACAACGTCTCAACTTTTTATCAGAGATGGGTAAACCAAGGTAGGTAGTGGGGAAACTAGAAGTCGAACACTGTAAAGTGTTATTCACTTCCTCCACAATCCCTTCCTCACATTGAATAGGTATCACAGCACTCTTCTGCAGATTTGTTTGTAACCCAGAAGCATCACCAAACAATTGCAAGATATTCCTTGTGACTTGGAGGTCCTGACCATTGGATCTTATAAAGAGTGCCACATCCACGTATAGCGAAAGTCTCTGTCCAGAGGAGTGCAAGGGTGATACCATTCCTTCAGCATCCGCTTTGGAAAACAAACTGTGCAGCACATCCATTACTAGGATAAAGAGCATTGGGGAGAGGGGGTCTCCTTGCCGCAAACCACGCTGATGAAAAATAGGCTGTCCTGGTTCTCCATTGAGAATAATTTGTGTAGATGCAGACTGCAATAAATTAGCAATAATGGTTCTCCAAGTAGACCCGAACCCCAAATGTGACAGGATTTCCAGTAAAAAGGACCAATCCACCGAATCAAAAGCTTTAGAAATATCTATTTTCAAGAAGAGACTTGATATCTTGCGACGGTGGAGTACCTTAATTGTCTGCTGCACTAGCATGTAGTTATCATGAATGCACCTGCCCTTTATAAAAGCGCTTTGGTTTGTAGCGACCAGATCATTCAGATGTGGGCCTAATCTATTTGCCAACAATTTAGTAACCAGCTTTGCGAAACTGTGTACTAGGCTGATTGGGCGATAATCCTTTGCTTCCAGTGCTTCAGCTTTCTTGGGAATTAAGGTTAGATATGCTGAGTTCAGCAATCCCAAGTTCCTCAGATCCCCTTGGTGCAGAGATACCAGCGCTGCCATGAGATCATTCTTGATAATGTTCCAGCAGGACTTATAAAATTGCCCGGTGAATCCGTCCGGACCCGGTGCCCTATCAGCCGGTAGAGCTTTGATGGTAGCCCAAACTTCGTCCTCTGTGAATGGAGCCTCCAGAGAGGATAGATCAAATCCTGCTCTATGGAAAGCTGCCAGATTCAGTGAAGCTGTTCTTGTTCTGGCTAACCCCAAGATCCCATCAAAGTGCTCTAGCAGGACTTGGTGTTTTTCCTCTTGAGTAGTGACCACCTGACCATCAACTACTAACTTTGGAATAAGGTTTTTACGTTTCCGAAAGCTGGCTTGTTTGTGAAAGAAGGAAGTGTTTGCATCGCCCTCTTTCAGATATCAAACTTGCGAGCGGAGGCGAGCAATGGTTCTTTCCAAGGATGCCAGAACCAAACAATGCTTTTTCAGCTTACATCTCAACCAGTTCTCGGCAGAGGATAACTCCCGGAGGTCCTGTGCAATTTCAAGGTTATGGAGAATGTGTCTAGCAAGAGCAAGCTGAGAGTTTATGTTCCCGACTTGCTTCTGACTCCAGGATTGTAGAGCTTTAGCTAGTCTTTTCAGCTTGATGGAAATTCTCTTAAGTGGAGAGCAGCACTGCACGTGCCCCTCCCAAGAGCTTTGCACTGTATCATAGAATCCTTCCAACCTGGTCCAGAAGCTCTCAAAATGAAATCTTTTCTTGCCCAAGATGCCTTCCCTGAGACCCAAGACCAGCGGGCAGTGATCAGACATTTCTGTGGCATGTGTCCGCAGTATACTTCCACAGTAGATGTCCTCCCCGTCATTGGTACATAAAACTCGATCAAGCCTAACAAGAGTTGGAGAATCCCTTTCATTGGACCATGTATATCTCCTCCCTAAGAGAGGTATTTCTTTCAGTTCAAGCTCATTTACAAATCGACGGAAACGAGCCATCATGGCCCGGTTGATATTCTCATTGTTCTTATCTTCCGAGCAGTAAATCATATTGAAGTCACCAGCTATCAACCAAGGACCAGCACAAAGAGCTCGCACCTCACGGAGTTCTTCAAGAAAAGCCGTTTTTTCTTCATCGCGATGTGGCCCATATACACCCATGAACCACCAGGGCGGGTCTTCTTGGTTATTGAAGAGGACCGAAACCGAATGGCGATGTACACGATACTGAGAAACCATAAACGACCCATCCTTCCAAGCAATCAGGATGCCCCCCGTGTTTGTTGTGCTGGCAGAAATACGAAATTTGTGAAATCACTACCAAGGAATCCAGCAGCATCCCGATCAGAAATATGTGCAAGCTTTGTTTCCTGAATACAAACCACTGCCGGCTTAGAATCATCCACTAATTTCCTTAAGTTATCACGCCTAGCTCTATCATTCAGACCACGAACGTTCCAAATCAGAATGCTTGTTCTATCCATGAGGAAGGGGTGTTGACAAGACCTCGATCATAGATGAACCTAGCACACTGGGACTACATCACAGTCCCTATGAATATCCTCATCTAGTACCGCCCAGCCAAAAAGGGCGGAAAGGGCTGCCACATGATCATGACATAGGAGATCGCGGTAGAATGAAGAATACCTGACCAGTGCTTCCTCAGAGATCTTCCCCTCGTTATCTGCAAAGCCAAGTTTACGGCAGATAGCGGTTGCTGATGTTTTGTCAGTTTCAGGTGGCAATTTCGCAATCCGGCGGCTGCAGCGAGGCATGCAACTTGGAACAGCAATTTTTGGTCTTCTCTTATGAACCACAGGCACTTGGACAATGGACTCCACCTTCTTTGACATCCTTTCAACAAAATCTCCTGCTGCATCCATTGAGGGGGAAGGGTCCTGTGTTGTTACAGAACCGTCTTAATCATAGGGTTCACGTGCACTGTCATCGTCCCTAAGGACCCCACGATCAGCCTGCACGAGTTTCCCTTGACCTAGGTGGCCTACCGGATTTCCTCGGAAACCCTAATTCAACCCGGGATCTCATTGTAAAGACCTTGCAAGTATTACAACAGTTTACACAAATAATTTGAATCAGAGTACAAGGTACGGAAGTATTACATAAACATAGATTACAAATATAAATTACATTATCCCAAACCAGAGTTTCGTAATGAAGTAGCATTACACAATTAGACACCTTGCCCAAGGGTTATATCATACACATCATCCTCCATGCCCGATCCACCAACCGGCACGGTCTCGAGCAGAACTGTACTCTCGGCTTACCTACAACAGGGGTTAACAAACCCTGAGTACTGGGGTACTCCGCAAGACTTACCCGACTAAAGAAAAAGGAACGAGACTCAGGAATGCAGGCTGAGGGGAGTCAAGGTAAGGCTTTAACAAGAGTCAAAGTATTTTGCGGAAAAGCAATACTAATCCTGCTTTCAATATTTTACTCATTATTATTTTAATCAATAGATCTCAATTCTTTTACATATGTCCTTCAATTCCAATTACTTATTCATTCTCAAAAACATCCTATTTCTGAACCACTTTTCGATATAGGTGTGAGGATCAAGTCTCCATAACCGAGGAGCAACAACGATTCGAATCGATTAGTACCCAGCTGGGGATCCCTATCCACACTGCATATGTAGCACCTAAGCTTGCATATGCCAACCCCGTCTACCACGGCTTTTCTATCCCTGAACCGATCCTGCGCCACCCGAGAGCACAGTACTCCTCTCGTCTCCAGGCACGACGGCCACGAGGGTACACGCTACTCTCGCTATCTCTCCACTCCCAGTGCGTGGTTGTCGGTTCAAGTAATAGAGCCACCGGATATAGGGCTTCCCGGAGTATGTGGCTAGTTACAAAGTCTCGATCACAGCAGACCGACAACGAACGGTCCCTAATTCTTTTTCCGTTGGAAACCATGCATTGGGACTCCAACCCAAGTACACTGGCGACCACCCGGTTTTCACATCCCTTTTCCGTCGGCGACGATAAGTTGGGACTCTAACCTAATCATATGGCCCACCGAACGGGAAATCCTTTCCCGTCGGTGACGATATACTGATCTGGTGCACAGCCACCGAACAAGAACATAACCATATCCCTTTTTCATGAATTAATCATTAATGTATCACCATCGCTCAAAAATAGCATTTTGTGCAAAACTAGATTAATTTAGTAGGGCTAAGCATTTTTTTCAAACATTTTATTTTAAAACGGTTTCAAGGTATTTCAGTGGTCAAGGTTGGTAATGCATCAATTGGGTTATCAATCAACTCCTATAAATCTAATGCAGTAGATTAACTCAAGTTACAAACATTTTGTAAACCACAAGGAAGGGGCTGAATGCACCGGGGCTTGCCTGTTGCTTGAAGTAGGTAGAACCCGGAAGTCAATCACCGAGAAAGATCCACGTCCACCGAGTGAAGACCTTACTCGGGGCTCGCTTCTGATAATTGTTGGCCACTGATCTAATGGATCAAGGGTGATAGAAAGTCCAGAGGGCAGCTTGGCCAATTGGCCGCTTGGATTGAAATGATATCGGGATCTGGCTTACAAGAGTTGGTGGCGTGCCCTGCTTATATGGCAGTGGAGCAGCCAACCACTACAGCATATTCCCAGTATAAAGTAGATGCTAACTTAGCTTCCAAGCCACCTACCAAAATCTGGGTGAAAAAGTAAAAATGCAGGAAAGTAAGATACAAGTAACTAAGCTTATCTAACATTCTCCCCCTAAGCCTAGTACTAGGTGATCTGCTTCACGCCGATCCTCGTCCTCATCTCCTGGAACTTGGCCTTGCCCAGCGACTTGATGAGAATGTCCGCGAATTGATCAATAGTGGCGATGTGGCTGGCCTTGATGCTCCCATCCTCCAAGTAGTCCCTGATGAAGTGGTACTTGATCCGGATGTGCTTGCTCCTATCGTGGAAGGCCGGGTTCTTAGTCAGTGCTAAAGCAGACTTGCTGTCTACCTTCAGCTCCACCACATCCTACTTTCCTGCCCAGCAGCTCCCCGAGCAGCTGAGACAGCCAAAGGGCCTGTGTTGCTGCAGTAGTGGTGGCAATGTACTCTGCCTCATAGCTTAACAGCGCCACCACCCTCTGCTTGATCGATTGCTAGCTGACCAGGCAATTTCCTAAAAAGAACATAGTTCCACTGGTGCTCTTGCTTGTGTCGATGTCGCCAGCAAGATCACTGTCGCAGTAGCCGACGAAGCACGCCGTGCCAGGAGCCCTCTTGTAGTGGAGACCGTAGTCCAGGGTCACGGCGACATAGCAGAGGATGCGCTTCACGGCCTGCATATGCTCCAGCGTGGGCCGTTCCATGAACCGGCTCAGGTACCCGACGGCGAACGCTAGGTCCGGCCGGGTATGTACAAGGTACCGGAGGCTGCCGACCAGCCATCAGTAGTGGGTGGAGTCCACCTCCTCTGCCTTGCTTTCACGACTGAGCCGCAGCTTTTCCTCCATCGGCGTGTGAGCTGGGTTGCAGTCCGTCATCCCGTCGAGCTCCAGGATCTGCTTGGCGTAGTCAGCTTGATGGAGGGTGATGCCAGTATCGTTCTGGCGCACTTCGACGCCGAGGTAGAAGCAGAGGAGTCCGAGGTCGCTCAGTCGAACTTCTCCTTCATCTGCTCCTTGAACCTCTTCACCTCTTCTTCATCTGCACCGGTGATGATGAGGTTGTCGACGTAGACTCCGACCAGCAGAGCAGAGCACCCACTGCTCCGCTGGTACACCGCTGCCTCGTGCGCGCTCTGGTGGAAGCCCATCGCCTTCAGAGTGGCGTCCAGCTTCGTGTTCCAGGCACGCGGCGCCTGCCGCAAGCCATAGAGGGCCTTGCGCAGGCGGTAGACCTTGTCTTCCTTCCCGGCGACGGCGAAGCCTGGTGGCTACCGTACGTATACCTCTTCCTTGAGGTCGCCGTTCAGGAATGCTGACTTCATGTCCATCTGGTGGACCTTCCACCCTTCCTGAGCTGCTAGCGCGAGGAGGACACGGACTGATTCCATGCGCGCCACAGGTGCGAAGGCGTCATCGTAGTCCACCCCTCTTGCTGCACGAACCCCCTTGCCACCAGCCTTGCCTTGTGCTTGGTCACCGCCCCCCTCTCATCCTTCTTGAGCTTGAACACCCACTTCAGGGTGATTGGGCGATGTCCCGCAGGTAGATCCACGAGCTCCCAAGTCTTGTTCTTCTCCACCGACTGGAGCTCTTGCTTCATGGTGGCCTCCCACGCAGGATCACCCTGTGCCTCCGCGTAGTTGGTAGGCTCGCCAGCGTGCGAGAGATGCAGCTGGGCGAAGAGTCGCAGCACCTGCTCGGAAGGTGCTTCGTCACCGAGGATGTTGGACACCCGTCGGTAGAGAAGAGGCTCGTCGTCGTAGAACGCATCCAGACGGTCCTCATCATCTTCCAGCGGCGTGGTGAACTCGATTGACGTAGTCGGAGCCGTTGCCGTGGTCGGAGTAGTGCTCGGAGACTGCTCAGTAGTGCTCGGAGACTGCTCGGAAGGGGTCGGAGACGTGGTCGGGGATGTGGTCAACTGCTCCCCCGGAGCTGAAGACCGCGTGATCGGAGTGGTCGAAGCAGAGGTGGTGCTCGGAGCAGAGGATGTAGGGGTACACGGTCCTTCCACTCCATTCTCCCAGAGGTGCTCGACGACAAACTTCAAGTCCGCCGGAGCGTGCTCGCCTCCCTCCTTGGTCCAGTCCCAGCCACGGCTCTCGTCGAAGACGACGTCGCGCGATATTCGCACGCGCTGAGTGGTCTGGTCGAAGACATGGTAGGCCTTGACATCGTCGGCGTACCCGATGAAGATGCCGGGGCGACTGCGATCATCGAGCTTCTTCAGCTGGGTGAGGTCCTTTACAAATGCCACGCAGCCGAATGTGCACAGGTGTCCGACCTCCGGTAGCATCCCATGCCATGCCTCGTACGGCGTCATGCCCTGCAGCGCCTTCAGTCGGAGACCTATTCAACAGATACACAGCGGTCACCACAGCCTCACACCAGAAACTTGCCGGCAATCCTCGTTGCTTCAACAGTGCTCGCGCCATGGTGACCACCATCTGGTTCCGCCTCTCCACGACGCCGTTCTGCTGCAGTGAGTACGGGGCGGAGTAGTGACGCTGGATGCCCTCCTCGGCGCAGTACACCGTGAACTCGGCGACGGTGAACTCGCGGCCGTTGTTGGTGCGGAGGGTCCGCATCTTCTTCCTGCTCTTGTTCTCCGCCACAGCTCGGAGGTGCTTGATGGCGTTGGCTTCTTTCTCCTTGGTGGTCAGCAGAGCCACCCACATGTAGCGAGTGGCGTCGTCGACGAGCAGTAAGAAGTAGCACCTGCTGCCGATGGTTGCCGGTGTCACCGGGACGCAGAGGTCACCGTGGACCAGCTCAAGTGGTTCCCGTGCTCGGTACTGGGCTTCGGCCGGAAACGGTGCTCGACGATGCTTGGTGATGACGCACGTGTCGCAGAACTGCCCGACGTGGTGGATTGCCGGTAGCCCGCGCACCATGTCGTCCCTGGACAACCTTCGGAGCGCATCGAAGTGGAGGTGACCGTAGCGCTCATGCCAGCGCCACTCCTCATCATCCTTCCGAGTAGCAAGACAGAGTGGCTTTGCGGTGTTGCGTTGGAGGATGTAGAGACGGTTAGCACTGCGCCGTACCTTGACAAGCAGCCGCCGTTGATGATCCCAGATCCTCAAGATGCCGTCCTCGATCTCCACCTTCGAGCCTCCCTCGTCGAGCTGTCCGAGACTCATGATCGAGTTGCGGAGCGCCAGCATGTAGTAGACGCCGTGGAGCACCCTGTTCTCGCCGTCCTTGGCCTCGAGGATGATGGAGCCGACACCTTGGATCTCCACCTTCGACTCATCACCGAACCTCATGACTCCCCGAGCCGATGTGTCCAGGTCGGTGAAGAGCTCGCGACACCCAGTCATGTGGTGGGTGGCGCCGCTGTCCAGGTACCAACCATCAAGCTTCTTCCCGTCACTGCCGATGTCAAGGAAAGCACGTGCTCGTGGCTCCTCGAGCTCAAGATCGGTACTCAGTGCTCGGAGGGTCGAAGCTTGAGGCTTGCTGCACCCCTTCTCCTCAATCTCCAGGATGCCGTGGACAAGAAAGGCCGCGCCTTCCCCTTCCACCTTGGCGACATTCGCCGCTCCACGCTCCCGGTTTCGCCGCGGATGAGGGCAGTCGCGTGCCCAGTGCCCGGTGCGGTTGCAGTTGAGGCAGGTGTCGTCTTGGTTCGCCTTGTGTTCACCAGCCGCACCTCCAGCCTTGTCTGCTTTTCCTCCGCCACCGGCACCACCGGCTCCATCGCGCGGCTTGTTCTTCTTGCCACGGGGACGCAGGTGCCGATCCTTGGACGATCCTGTGCCCTCCTCCTTCTTCTTCTTCTTCTTGTTGAAGGCCCGCCACTGCTTGGCGGTGTAGAGGAGTTTGCCAGAAGCCGCCTCCGTCTCCGGCGCGCACTCGCGATCCTGGACCGCCTTGAGCTGCCCGGTGACGTTCTCGATGATGAGCGTCCTGAAGTCGAGCATGGTCTCGATCGAGTTCACGATCTGTCCAAGACTCTTCGGCATGCACCGCAGGAGCTTCTCCACCGGTCGTTCCTCGTTGAGGTCGGTGTCGCCATTGATCGCCATCTGCTCCATCAGGCTGGTGAGGCGCAGCGCGAAGTCCTCGACTTTCTCCCCGGGCAGAAAGGCCAAGCCTTCCTAGTCCCCTCGGAGGCGCTGTAGCGTGGCGTGACGAACGCGCTCTCCTCCAGCGTGCCTGGTCGCGATCGCCTCCCAGGCGAGCTTGGCGGATGGCTTGTTGGCGATGGCGGCCCCGAGCTCCGGCGGGATTGCAGCACAGAGGGCCTCCAAGGCCCGCCGATCATCTGCATAAGACACCTCACCGTAGCGGACCGCCTCCCAGAGCCCGTGCGCCTGAAGCTTGACCTTCATCAACAGTCTCCACTCATGGTAGTTGGAGCAGGTGAGTTGTGGCCACGTGCCTCCGGTGTCGCAGGTACACCTGCATCACCGGTGACCGGCCGTGCCTCCCGTGGCGCCGATCTGGTGACGGCGAGAGACGACGGTGCCTCCCTGGACTCCGGGATCCATCCCGCAACCCGCCTGCCTCCTCCTCCTCCATCATCTCCGTGCGGATCATGGCGGCCACGGCCACCGCGGCCTGGGCCGCGGTGGCTGCTGCCTGAGCCGCCTGCGCCGCCTGCTGCGCTGCTGCCTCGGCGGTGGCGCGACGCACCTCACGACTCTCTGGGATCGTGGCCTTGCCGCTGATCTTGGAGTTCGAGGGGCTCCTGCTACTCTGGGCTATGGCTACATGGTCTGCGGAGATGGAAGCCATGCAGATGGCAGCGGCGGCGACGGTGGATTAGGACTCTCTGAAACCCTAGGCTTTGATACCAATTGTTGGCCACTGATCTAATGGATCAAGGGTGATAGAAAGCCCAGAGGGCAGCTTGGCCGATTGGCCGCTTGGATTGAAATGAAATCGAGATCTGGCTTACAAGAGTCGGTGGCGTGCCCTGCTTATATGGCAGTGGAGCAGCCAAATACTATAGCATATTCCGAGTATAAAGCAGATGCTAACTTGGCTTCCAAGCCACCAACCAAAATCTGGGTGAAAAAGTAAAAGTACAGGAAAGTAAGATACAAGTAACTAGGCTTATCTAACAATAATAATTACCACGCATTGACTACACGAAATAATAATGCAGTGCTTAACATGATGTTATATACGCCATGATGCATGAGATGCACTAACTGGTGAATTAATAAAAAGTAAAGTAAACCTTAGAAAGTTGAATACAACTTCCCTTCACGATTAAGTTGCAAACCAACAAATCTACAGAGATTACTAAAGTAAAGGTTAACTACCATTACTACTAATTAATTGTTTAAGTGTTCTTAACCCAAGAGGTTACACTAATAAAATAACAGGATTAATATTTACCACCAGACTAACCCTAAACAACAATTAAGGATTAACAAGATTAAAAAGTCACTATTCTTCAGGTTAATCCTAAAGTCCTTAATTAAGGTTAATATTAATTAAATAACATAAAAAATGATTAAGCATTAAACAATTGATTAACCATGGATCAAGTCATGTTAATGACCCATGGAACACAAGCAACCCAAAAATCACTCAAACACCCTAAATTTAAACACATGAAATCCCACTTTCTTTATTTATTTAACTAATGAATAAAATGATACAAATTTTAATGTGTCCATATGACCCAAAAATTTTGTACAGAAAGTAATCATCAAGAAACAGTAGTACATAAAATTTCATAATTTTTGGATATATATTCTAGCCTACAAAATTCAGGGAATTGGCATTTAGTTATTAAATTGGGCATTTTTACTTTATACAAAAATTGCTCAAAATATTTATTTTATATTTTTCCTGTGTTCACCATATTACAGAGAGTGTCTAAATTATTTTCATGAATTTATCATGTGCCAAAAATTAGATATGAAAATAACAAATTAAGCCTAATAAACAAACAAATAAAATCAAAAGGAGTAAACAGGCCTCAGGTTCAAAGCGGCCCGATAAGGCCCCCAGCGCAAGCGGACTGACCCAACCACTTGGCCAAATGGCCCAACCGGCCCAGCGCTCTCCCTCTCCTTCTACCGCGCGCGGTGGCGGTTCCGGCCACTGAACTCGCCGGCGGCGGCGAATCCCGTGACGGCGAGGGCTTCGGCAAGACCCAGGCACCACCCCACACGCATCTAGGTAACGAGTGGAGCGGTTCATAGCATCGAGCGGACCTGGCCGCAGCCATGGCGGCTCGGCTAGCACAGTGGCCGGTGGCAAGCCGTGTCTCGGCTGTTCCGGTGTGGTAAGGTTTGGGAAAAAGTGCTGGGAAGATCCACGGTGCTCACCAGAACCTACTGCGCTCCAAGGCCAGAGTAGAGGACGGCCGGAGACAAGTTGTTGGTGAAAACTGAGATGGCGGCGACGGACTCCGACGCCGAGAACCTCGTTCCCGATGAGCTGATGCGGTTGAGTTAAAAGGGAAAGGACGATCATCAACACGGCATCAACCAGGATTCCAAACGATAGATGGGGTTACGATTTACTCACTGGGCCGACCTGGCCACGTGAACGGAGCTCACGGCGGAGCTCCGTCGGCCGCAGGGAAGAGGAGGACTCGTCTATGAGCCTCCGGCGGTCTCAAGTGGCAAGAAGAGGCTTCAACGGTGCGCAATAGACAGTCGGAGCTATCTGTGAGATGGGAAGGGTGATGGCTTAGTGTGCACGACGAATTTCTCATCGAACCGCGGCTCGACGACGGCGGCACTAGAGGGAAGGAGAGAAAAGTGGCGCCGAATGTGGCTATATAAGGCCAAAGGGGTGCGTGACATGTAGTAGTAGGTCCCCACGGACCCAGCCCTGTCGGTGACACATGGCCGGCCAGCCCCGGGCATCTTCGGCGTCCAGCGCGCACGCGCGGGCCTGCACCCGAGCAGGGGCAGAGCCGGACCCTCTTGTAGAGCACTGTAGCCACCTCTTTGAGTCAACCCCTATTTTGCTCAATTAGACCCTATCCCAAGTTGAAAACAAAAAAGTGCCAAAAACCAAAGTTGTAGCAAATTTGCTGTAGAACAATTTTGGTTTTTGAATCATATTCAAATTTTGAATGTATTTTGAGTAATTGAAAAGGGGGTAAATAGAGGTTTTGAAATTCAAATCTAATCTAGTCAAATTCTCAAGATTTTTCTGAACAAGTTGAAAATATTCAAAAATAAAAGTTGTTCTAATTGATAATCCCTACAACTTTTATTTAATAAGTTTTGTCAGATTCTCGTTGATTTTTGAAATAGAATTCCAAATATAAAGTTGTTCAACTTGAAAAGCCTTACAACTTTTATTAAAGGAGTTTGCTCAAATTCTTGATAGTTTTTGAAAGGGCATTTTAAATTTGAATGAACAAACACTAAATAGGGTCTAATTTAAATTTCCACTAGTAAACATCAAAACCTCCAAAAATGAAAGTTGTCCTGTTTTAAAAGATCTATAATTTTTATTAAATCACTTTCATCAGATTTCTTTTAGTTTTTGAAATTGATTTTCAACCCTAAACTTTAAAGCATGAATTAAGGTTTTATTTGAAATTATTTTTAATAACATCAAAATTGCCCAAAATAGAAGTTGCTCAACTTTTAAAGATTTAGAACTTTTATTTAAGACCCAATACCTAATTCCTTTTAGTTTTTAAATTAGGGTTTTGGGTCCGACGTAGGGTTTATAAATAATGTTCTTTTTATTTTCTAATTGGATTTAGGTAATTACCCACCAATACAAACTTTCACACAATAAATCACTCTAGAGCATCTATGCACAATCACTTGTAGAAACAAAATGATTTTAGTGATGCACAGTGAAAATTGAGTTTATGCGGAATGATCTACATGCAATCATGATGACATGACAGGTTTTAGTTGCAGTAACACCAGGGGTGTTACATCCTTCCCCCCTTAAAATAAATCTCGTCTCGAGATTTAAGAAACGGCTAAAGCCTTAGTTTTAGTAATGGAAAAGGAAATGCGTCAAGTAAACGTTTTTCAAACTTGACAATAGAGTAAGTAGGGGTTTTATATTTTGTAAGATTTGAAAGGGATAAATTATTTTTAAAGGGTAGCATGGAAATTAGGAAATTTTAAGATGAGAAATTCTCTGATTTCTCGGGTAGCATCTTCTCCTGAAGACTGATTCCAAAGTACTTGTGCATCATCCTGTTGAAGTTCTTTGAGTAACACGATCTCCTTTTGGTTTATGACTCACACTGAATACTTAGAGTGTGTCAGATCTAGTCCAGTTCAACTCCTACCAAGTCAATAACTCAATTTGGCACTTGAAGGCACTTCTCAAGTGGTGATACATGAAACACATCCTGCACAGCTGACAGTGTTCAGACACTTGGGTTGATAAACTACTAGCCCACACTTCATTCCTATCTGTTATAAGGAAGATTCTCATTTGAGTTAATCAGTTGTCTCTCAACATTGAAAAACTTTAAAATTTACTTCTTCAAAATAACCTTTACGGGGAGTATTATTTAAGGGTGATTTCAAAGAGAGCGGGGACACATTAATTGTGAGCTATAATGGTTCAGAAGCACCGACTACGATACTAGTGCGTACCCGGGTAAGATCTTATGTGGCAACAGTCCACTGAAGAGCCCAAGTTTTGACACGGCACCATATTCACGGGTCGGGATACCATCATAGAACACAATTAAAGTAACCTTAGTAAAAAGAGAGAAAGTATATCGATTGTGGCTATGATGCAAAATGACCACAAACCTTGATACGAGCATATACCCTTTAGAATCTCATGTGATTGTGAGCTACAGGAGATCCTAGGTTGCTACATTGTATCGCAGCCGTAGATCATTGTTGACGGTCGATAACGTCAACTTTTATTAGAACTTTAGACATGAAAAAAAGGACACATGAATACACACTAGTCTAGGGTTTTAACTGACAATTTTCCCGAGTTTTGCATGTTCTGTATTTTCCAGGGACTATTCCAGAAAAGCATAAAAGAAGGGTTAAAGAGCATAATTACCACGAAACTTAACCGCCAAGGAAATATCATCACGAAGACACTAGAAGGGTGTGGAAGCACCTCGATGAAGATGGGCCCGGAAGCCCACACTTGGGCGCTGGCCGGCGCCAAGGTGGGGCCAGCCGGCCCCACCCCCTAGGGTTTCATCAGCCGCCTTCCGGAGTCTTCCTCCACCACCTATGAGAAGTCATCTCGGCCCTTGGTTAAGTCGGTTCGATCCAACGGCACACGTTCATCCCACCGGCCTATAAATAAAGGGGCAGACCCCCCTCCCTAGAGCATCAAGTCATTTGGAGATCAAGCCATCCAAAGCCTCTCTAGTTCATCAGAGCCTCTCTAGTTCATAGCTTTAGCCAAGTTAGATTAGAAGTAGAAGAGTTCTAGTTCTTCAGCGGGATCTGGAGCCCCCAGCATCTGTCTGGAGCGTGGAGTTCGGTATAGTTCTAGTTCTTTTCTCTTATTGCATTCAACATTATGATTTGGGAAACATTATTCTTAATCTTATATATGTTCTTAATTGCAATAGTCATTGTTCACTTTGGTTATATGTCTAGCATAGTTAGTTTGATCCTATTGAATTTATGTAATTGCTCGTATAGAGTTCGTCCAGAGATATCATGGATGAATGATTGGCAGTATGTAGACGTGGTGTTTAGATATCTTGCTTATCTGTGAGTGCACCCTGACATGCCGGGTCGTGTGGTAGATCGCGTAGGTGACAGCTGCGTTGAGTCCTCTGTAGTCCACCCCCGTACGTAGGATGAGCAGAGTGCAGTCGCGAAGGAGGTGACCCTTGTGTCTTAATATCCTCATTAGATGATGCTCCTTTACGTTTAATCATGATGTAGGTAGAGCTAAACAATGATTGCTATATGTAATTGCACTAATCATAGTATTCATTGATGTAGTTATAGAATTACTTTAGATATTAATTCCTTTATCTATACATTGGCTAGCTATTGTTATGACTAGATGAGCTCTGATATTTATCTATTTATGATGATGACTGATCATGTTAATCCTATATATCTTTATCATGTGACTTATCCCTGCTATGAGTAGGATTATAGTTGTGGTTTATCTTTTACATTAGCAGTATAAGTTGTAGACTTAATTCCTACTAGACCTTCCCAGTGGTATAAATATAAATCGACAACTTGGTATACTCTAGGTAAAATGCTACAATGGCATAATTATCTGTCCGCTTGCAGAATTGTTCTTAGTTTATATTTATTTATATTTCTGCCTAGTCACATGGAATAATATATAAAACCTTTATTTATTCTTAGCATATTTAATTAGGATTGACAACCCAGTTCATGCTAAAGAATGTTGGTAATAGATAAGTGGCTAGTTGCTAAAGATCAGTTAATTGAAATACCTCCCTAGTGTTAAAAGTTATAAAGTTATATTGGGCGACGTTAGTAGATGTCAACAAGCATTTTTGGCGCCGTTGCCGGGGAAGGTAGCTAGGCATATTAAGAATAATGATAGACTTATACTTATTAATGTAATCAAGATAACCATTAACCCCTGCTCAAGCAGGATTACCCGTGTTTTGTCTACTTTAAAACGACTGGTTTACGAAGAAACATAATAAATCCAAGATTAGAAAAAGAGGTCGACGTCACAAAATTCAATTCATATCTCAAGTGACGGGAATAATGATGCTACATCACTCACAAATTTCATCATGTGAGACATGGTAAGTATGATCAAATAAAGGTGAGAAAGTCTTGCTCATGGACTTTAAATTTGATGAGTAGTTACCTTTTGTATTCCACTGCATGTTTACATTAAATCCATATATTCACCCTATTTATTCTAAATTCTTTCTACTCATAACTTATTTAGTTCCATTCATATATTTATCTCACTTGCATTCTTATTAAAAGAAAGAAAAATATATGAGCACATGAAGGCTCATGATTAGTTTCTTAAAAAAAACTCATCATGATCATGCTTTTTCATCTCTACCTGAATAATTCCCTAGTAGTGCTTTCATGTTACCTTTGTCTGCCATAGTAAGTTTTGGTTTGGAGCTACTACATACGGCCATATGAGTATTTTTCAAAGGCTTTTAAATTAAGCGTGGTGCTTAGGTTGAAATGCCTTCCTTAACTAAAGCTAGACATGGAGTTTGGTTTGGTTATTGAATTAGAAATTGCTGTAGTAGACATTAGATATTTTGTCGGACTAACCCCTGCAGGAAAATTTTGAATCAAATCTGGGGAAGTCAATAGATGAGTTCACACCGAAGATGAATCAAGACAGTAATGACTTTGCACAAGAAGACCCAGCTCATTCTTTATAAGAGGAAGAACTGTGAGTATTAATGTTTATTCATTTATCTTTCGTTGCAAGTTATCGCTGTTTTGAACCATGCTAGAATGTAGCAACAAAAATGTAAAACACAATAGACACAATCTATGCTAAACAATCTTAAAACCATATATCATCTTGTTAGCATAGAGGAAAATCACAAAATAGTATGGACAACAAAACCTGTATTTCAATTTCGTTATATTCCCTCGGGTATGTGTCCATTAACATTTTGTAGAAAAGAACATCCTTAATCTATTGGAGATGAAATTTTACTTGAACATCAAAGAAGTTCTCTGCCCTGACCATCAAGACGGCTGGCATGTCACTTAAAGAAGAACAACTCGTTGCCATGCCAATAGAAGACAAAGACAACCAGGGAGGAACTTGAGTTTGCACCTCCAGTGGACCCAAGTTCATCAACCGCAATTCAATCAAAATCAAGAAAAGGTTGATGAGTGAAAAGCATGTAATTATCTGTACTTTCATCGGATGGTGAGAAGACAAAGATGATAGAAGGATAGCCTTGCTCAGCAGACCACAAGTTTTCACCAACAGATGAACCGGATAAGCCTCATCTTCCAAGTAAGTTTGTCACCACTTACTTAGAAGGATGAAGACATAAGGTACGTTTGTCCAAGCCTCATGCAATATTTAACTACAATCAACATCTTATATCATGTTGCTAATTTGTCTTGGTCACTCCTACCCTATGCCATGCTCAAACTTGACTTGCTAACAATTAAAACAAATTAAAAAAATGCTCGTTTTGGTTCACCATACACATTCTTGGTTCTATTTGAATAAATATCTTTAGTCTTGTAAACTTTCTTGTTCTATTATAAGTAAGCTTCAGAATGTTACTTGAACATAACTATGAGATCAAAGCATACTTGTCTGAGAATTTGGTTGTATATGTAGACTCACCTCTCCTATATAAAAATGTTTAAATCCTATTAGGTGACTATTTGTAGAATCAAGTTGAGGTTGAAGGTACTTTTCAAATAATATCTTTACCTTAACCTTGTTGAAAAAAATTGAATGAAGTAATGATGAATCATTTAAAAAGCTATAAATTAACCTTGACAAACACTATCCATACTTTAAATTGAATATTCCTTCGGGTATGTGTTGTCTACTAACCCCTTGCAGAGAAAATATACATATATATATAATGAGAAGCAGGAGGTCTAAAGAGTGAGAACAAAGTAAAAGAAAATATGCTAATGAACAACTCAAGACGCAAAGAAGGAAAGGACCATTGAATTTCATCTACCCTTTATCATACTCCAATGATGAAGGTAACATCTAAAGGTAAGTGGTTATTAATTTTCTCTTGATCTTGGTATGCAATAGATGAAAAATACAACTATGTTAGGGTTACTACTTAAATTGATCAACCTGATTAAGTCAACATGATTTGTTCTCTAAGTTTGTTCATAGCGCTATTCTCTTAATCTCAGTCTTAACCAAGCTAGAATTACTTTATCTATTATTCTTGGAAAATAATAGTCATCATGAAAATTTTAAAGATGAACAGTCATTTCAACGGTTAAGTAACTTCACTCTTTATCTCATAAGTTTAATACCATATTTATACTTATGTATTCTCACCCATGTTATAAATGAACAATGTGAATAATATCAATCTTATTGTGCCGAAGGTTAGAGAATGAATAAATTTCTGGTTCTGTTGGTGTTTTCCCACCAGCAGAGCCCATGCACTTGATCTCTACCTTGTCTTTTTGGGTAGAACACACTTCAATCAAAGTGTGGGGAGACAATCCCCCAAATTCGATAAGTGGAAGTTCTCAACCAGTAATAATGATGCACATAAGATTGGCTTCGAGATGCTGACAAAAGAAAGGAAGAAGGTGGCACCACCATTGGGAGCCACTAGTGGAGGCACCACCTCAAGAGCAAACCAAAGTACTTGACTAATGAATCACTGCAAGGTGGAGTCCAATTCAAAAGACTCAAAACATCGAACCCTCGCCGTGAGGTAACAACGGTAGTTATCCATTTTTTCTTTTCTGCATTGCATGAATTATTTTCTCTTAAGTAGGTTTACTCTTCTGCATTAGCTTTGCATAGAAAATGACAAGAGTGAATAGGCGTGCATTAAGCTGTATCCATGCATCTTAAAAACTTGAAGCCCCATGTGAAACCCTAGCAGTATAAAACCTGTAGGAGTACTCATCTTGGTGGCCTAAAAATAAATACAAACATACCATGCATATTTATCTTTCTGCATATTAAAACAAAATAAAAATCTTTACCGCTTTATTAGTGCATTGAAAAGAAAGACAAAAAAAAATTTTGCAACAAAAATATTAAAGCCCCATATAAGTAGACTTATGGTAAACCCGTAGGAATATTTGTTGTGGTGGCATCAAAATAAAAAAATAAACTAGAATCTATATTTAGTTTACTGCATCACAAAATAAAGAATCTAAAAAGAAGAATCCTGCTAGAATCTGCCAACTAATATTAGCTCATTAGAATAATCAATTACTCATCTGGCTGACCACTAACCCCTTAAATTTGAGCCTTGAGTTTTGGTTTTCTTTCTGGAGCATAATTATGCAGGAACGACATTATGACTAATGAGTGAGTCCATCAGTGGAGCCCGCTAGGACTACTGCTAGCAAGCTCACCCTAAAGATCATCAACACTAAGTATTGCAAACATTAAGCTTGGGGGAGGAGCATCCCCTAATTATCAGGTAACTATACCTATGCGATTATCGAGTCTGTTTTATAAAGTCATAAAATACCAAAAATATGTGAACACATGAAGGTTCACCATAGTACCATAAGAAAATCCAAAAATACCAAAAATATGTGGGCACATGAAGATCCATACTGTCGGTACCAAAGTATGGGGTACTCAACTTCGATGCAAAAACACACGTTCCCAACACGGCCCGGCCCAAGTAAAGCCAGCGGAAGCCCACGAAGGCCGCACCTACGGAGGCCCATGACGACGCTGCATCAACACCAGGCTACTCTCGGGAAAGCGGCACCCTCGGGCGCCAATTCTCCGAATCACCCGAGCCTCCCTGAGAGAGCTCAGGAAAGTGGCACCCTCGGGCGCCAATTCTCTAATTCGCCCGAGCCTCCCCGGGAGAGCTCGGGAAAGCGGCACCCTCGGGCGCCAATTCTCCGATTCGCCCGAGCCTCCCCGAGAGGGCTCGGGAAAGCGGCACCCTCGGGAGCCAATCCTCCGATCCGCCCGAGCCTCCCTGAGAGAGCTCAGGAAAGCGGCACCCTCGGGCGCAATCTCTCAAAAGCATCCAATGTACGATTGACGTCAGCGGAGCAATTTTGGCCCACAAGGGACCTCTCTGACCACTTTACAGGCATGGTCCCATCGGGAGGGCCCCTTACACAACAGCGCCCCGAACGCACACGTTCACCGTACCAACTGCCCCATCTCCTCTGGCGGACGATCTGACGGTCCTCCTCCTCCCACGTCGCTACAGGGACAGTCAACCGCACGGCTCCCCGGGCTGACGAGGAGATTCGCCAACCACGATGGCGACTGCCATGCCCCGGTCACACGTGTAACACTAGGGAATGGGGAATAACAGTCACCCAGCCAACCCGGGGGAATGGGCAAGCCTTACGACCAGTCTCGCCTATCCCCTGGAATGTACCTCACAGGAAAAAAGAAGTGCCCGAAGGAGGACACTCCCCCCGCTCTGTCCTATCAAGCCCCCGACGGTACCAAGGTGTCCCGAGCTTCGGGAGCTCATACTCAAAGGTCAACCTATCTACTCGTTGCACTGTGCAGGGTCAGACGCGTTGGCATGACGTAGTGCCACACAGCAAACACTATCCAGCACTATGAGACACATTGGAACTCACCAATGGAACAGTGGTGGAACAGCCGAATGACTAATGCCATGCCACCGAGGCGCCAAGACGAAGGCGTGGCTAACGATAGCCACTAGTCACCACTGACTCCGCCATGCCAAGCACTGTAACCACAGGGCAGCACATGTAACTCTAGCCTCTCCCTTGTAACTATAAAAGGGAGGGCAGAGGCCGATCACAGGCACGTTTTTCATTCACTAACAACCAGAACTCCCACTCAATACAATCTACAATACTCAAGAACACACACAAGAACACTCATACTCACAAGAGACTTGAGAGCCCCTCCCTCTCTCGACTAAGCTTGTAACCCCCTACTACAAGCACCCCGGTGCAAGGCAACACGACTCTCCTCTCCACTGGACGTAGGGCCCGCTTGGCCTGAACCAGTATAACCCTATGTTCCCCCTTGCACACCATCCGGAGCCTCAATCGCAAAGCACAAAATCACTAGCCGGTGTTAGTACCCGCTAAAACTAGCACCGACAGTTGGCGCGCCAGGTAGGGGCCTTTTGCGTGTTGATCCAGGTTGCAGAAGGCAGCCAACATTCTCGCGTTTCTTGCTGGTGCGATGCTCCGGTTTGGGAGCCTCGAGTTTGTGGCCACTGGCCACGGCCTCGAGATGAACCTCCGCCTGACCGGGCCCCGTGTCATCTCCATCCAAACCCCAGCCCAGCAGGCGGGTGGGGAAGGGATCTCGGTGATGCCTCCACCCATTTCAGGGGACGGAGGGAACGCCACGTGTCGCTCCCGCCAAGCTAGGCGGAGAAGGCGCAACCGCGCCAACCTGGGCCACGTCATGGGTAACGTGACCATCCCGGTGCCCCCTGCACGGGACACCACCCCCACGCTCACCACCAGCTCGACACCACGAGTGGTGGAGGCACCACGATCCCCCACTACTCCACAGAGTAATGTGGGAAGGACCACGGCATCACCTGCCGTTTCCCTTCGACCTCGCTGGGGAAGACAGGCGACGCCCTCTCCATTTCCCTTCGGGCTCCACACTACTGTGGATGCCCACATCCATGCCGTTCGTGCCTACAGGCACGACCAAGCGATGGCATCTATCCATCGCCTAGAGAGCCTGGGCGACCTCGATGACTCTCCACCGTCCTCTCCTGCAAGCTCTCCTAGAGCACGTAGCGGTGGGGAGTTAAACTCCAGTGACAGCTCCACCCCTCCGGAGTATTCGGAGGGATGGGACCGCTACGGTCGCGTCTTGCCATCATGGTGGGACCTTGACAGCAACGACGACGACGACTACTTCTGGGTGAACGTGGACTTCGACGTCCGTGACTCCCAAGCATCCCTCTCCTCCGACGACGTGAGGGACAACGCTCTCAGCATCTACTCCTCTGGCGGCAGCATCATCGACCCCTCCCAGGAATGCTATCACCTAGTGCACCCGGAGGAAGCTGTGTTGGAGGACGTCCATTCGGAGGAGGACGACGCACCGGCGGAACAAGCACAGCCACACACACCGCCTCCATTAGCCCCTGGTCCCATGCCTTCAAAGGACCCGGGGGCTACAACGTCCCGCCCACTCCATCGTTCTCCGGAGCTTGAGCAACTCTAGGAGCTCGAAGCACGGATGGACGAGGACTGCTTGCGCCTCGCCCAACTCCGAGCTGCCCTGGAGCACGAGGAGGAGCGGGGGGATGGCAGAATTGCGTGACGCGGAGCCCACGATGTCCAGACCCACATCATCGCTGATGACGGAGCCAGGACACCTGTGCCAGAACCGCGGGCGAGCCGGAAGCTCGCGGAGTCTGCAATGCTCCTCCGGAGCATACCCGAGCCCTCCAGTACGGAGGCCCGACACCTCAGGGACCAGCTCAAAGGTCTCCTGGAGGATGCCGCTGTCCTCCAGGTGGAAAGCTTGGCATCCCGGCACCATGGTGCCGAGGAACGCCACCGTGGTGCCCCAACGTGCCACGAACGAGAGGCCTCGGCATAGCTCGAAGCGCCGAGGGCCCCCTCAGTCCACCAGCGGCTTGGCAAGGACGTCGACGACTGAGCCATTCTCCAGGCCCGCAGTTGATGAAAGACCGACGGGGCCACACGTGGCTACAATGTCCGCCGGGGAGGACGCTACAACTCCGACGAGGACCGTGCGCCCTCACCCGAGCCACCGGGTCCTCGCGTCTTCAGCGAGGCTATCTGGAGGGCCAAGTTCCCGCCCCGGTTTTGACAACCGGTAAACATCGCCAAATACTCGGGGGAGACCAACCCCAAGCTTTGGCTTACGGATTATCGCCTTGCGTGCCAGCTTGGCGGCGCACAGGATGACCTCATCATCATCCGCAACTTACCCCTGTTCTTAGCCGACTCAATGCGAGCCTGGCTGGAGCACCTCCCCCCATGCTAGATTTGCGACTGGAGTGATCTGGTCAAGATCTTCGTGGGGAACTTCTAGGGCACGTACGTACGCCCTGGCAATTCTTGGGATCTCCGCAGCTGCAAGCAGAAGCCGGGTGAGTCCCTCAGGGACTACATCCGGCGATTCTCCAAGTAGTACAATGAGCTGCCCCTAGTCGCCAACTCTGACGTCGTTGGAGCCTTCGCTGCAGGGACAACCTGCAAAGAGCTTGTTCATGAGCTGGGGCGTCAAACCCCCACAAGCGTCGCTGAGCTCATGAGGATAGCTACCAGCTTTGCCTCGGGTGATTAGGCAGTGGGAGCCCTCTTCTCCGACCCCAAATGGAAGCGGAAGGAGGATGCCCCCGAGGGCCCCTCTTCCCGAGCCCACAGCAAGAAGAAGAAGAAGAAGGGGAAAGGGAAGGCCCCAGTCCGCAACGAACCCCTTGTCGCGGCTGCCGAGCCCAGGGCAAAACAGCCGCCACGTGGCCGATTTGACAAACTACTCTCCAAGCCGTGCCCATATCACCAGGGCCCGTGAACCACACGCTCGGGGCATGTATAATGCTCAAGAAGCATTACGGCCGGCAAGCGTTCCGGGACACCGCCGGCAAGAAGCCCGCCGAGGACAAGGAGGACAAGGACGGGAAGGATGACGAGTTCCTGCCCATCGACAAGTGCCTCATGATCTTCGGCGGACCCGGGACCGCTCCCACGCCGCGCCAGTGAAAGTGCGAGCACCGGGAGGTTTACACCGTCGGACCAGCGACACCGCACTTCCTCAACTGGTCCTTCGACGCTATCACCTTTGGCCGGGACGATCACCCGGACCACGTCCCATCGCCGGGGCGTTATCTGGTTGTTGTCGACCCCGTTGTCGGCAACACGCGGCTTACCAAGGTCCTTATGGACGGAGGCAGCGGCCTCAACATTTTGTACGCTGAGACCCTTGACTCGATGGGAATCAGTCGTTCTCTTCTCCGGCCGGTGACATCCCCGTTCCACGGGATAGTCCCGGGGAAGAGCGTACAACCCCTGGGGCAGATCGACCTGCCCGTCTATTTTGGGACTCCTGACAACTTCAGGAAGGAGACCCTCACCTTCGATGTGGTAGGCTTTCGCGGCACCTACCACGCCATTCTCGGAAGGCCATGCTACGCCAAGTTCATGGCCATCCCAAACTACACCTACCTCAAGCTCAAGATGCCGGGGCCAAAGGGGGTGATCACCATTGGCGCTTCCTACCAGCACGCCTACCAGTGCGACGTCGAGTGCTACGAGTACGCCAATGCGCTGGTGGAGTCCGAGGCCCTCATCGCCTACCACGAGGAGCTGGCCAAGGAGGTCCCCGACCCCAAGAAGGCCACTGGCATTTTTGAGTCCACTGAGGGGGTGAAGGAGGTGCCCCTCAACCTGAGCTCCCCCGACGGTAAGGTGCTGAAGATCAGCACCACCCTCGACCCGAAATAGGAGGCCGTGCTCGTCGACTTCCTCCGCAAGCACGCCGACATGTTTGCATGGAGTCCCTCGGATATGCCAGGCATCCCGAGAGAGGTCGCCAAGCACTCCTTGGACATCCAAGCCGGGTCCAATCCGATGAAACAGCGCCTGCGCCGATTCGACGAGGAGAAGCGCCAGGCCATCGGGGAGGAGGTGCAGAAGCTTTTGGCGGCCGGATTCATCAAGGAGGTCTTCCATCCAGAGTGGTTAGCTAATCCTATTTTGGTTAAAAAGAAAAATGGAAAATAGAGAATGTGTGTCGGTTACACTAGTTTAAATAAAGCTTGTCCTACGTATCCATTTTCATTACCTCGCATTGATCAAATAGTTGATTCCACTGCTGGCTGTGAACGACTTAGTTTCCTTGATGCATATTCCGGCTACCATCAAATTCATATGAAAGAGTCCGACGAGCTAGTGACTTCTTTCATTACCCCCTTTGGCACGTATTGTTACGTAACCATGCCATTTGGCCTCAAAAATGCGGGCGCGACTTATCAGCGTTGCATGCTCAAAGTTTTTAGGGACCTCATCGGGCGGACCGTTGAGGCTTACGTAGACGATATAGTGATAAAATCTAGGAAGGCCAGCGACTTAGTAGCTGAGCTAGAAGAGGCATTCGAGTGCCTCAAGAAGCGAAACATAAAGCTAAATCCCAAGAAGTGCGTTTTTGGGGTCCCTCGGGGCATGCTCCTCGGGTTTATCGTTTCCGAGCGTGGCATCGAAACCTACCCGTAAAAGATATCGGCCATCACACAGATGGGTCTGATTCAGAACCTCAAGGGTGTGCAAAAGCTTATGGGATGTCACATGGCCTTGAGTCGATTCATCTCAAGGTTCGGCGAGAGGGGACTTCCCTTATATCACTTGCTAAAATAAAAATGAGCACTTTACGTGGACCATCGAGGCCCAGGAAGCCCTCGAAAGGCTTAAGGCTTTGCTTTCGAAAGCACCGGTTCTCGTGCCTCCTATAAAAGAGGAAAATCTCTTGCTGTATGTCGCTGCTACTAACCAAGTTGTGAGCGCAGCGATCGCCGTGGAACGGCAAGAAGAAGGGCACGCATTACCGGTACAGCGGCCGGTCTACTTCATCAGCGAAGTCTTGTCCGAGACCAAGTCACGCTGCCCTCAGATCCAGAAGCTAGTGTACGCAATCATTCTTGCCCGTCGCAAGTTGCGGCACTACGTCGAATCCCATCCCGTGACCGTGGTATCGTCCTTCCCCCTCGGGGAGGTGATCCAGAATCGGGAGACGACTGGGAGGATCGCTAAATGGGCTATCGAGCTCATGGGTGACGGCATCACCTACGCACCACGCAAAGCCATTAAGTCCCAGTTGCTAGCGGACTTCGTGGCAGAGTGGACTGAGATGCAGCTACCTCCACTCCCGACCTAAGAAGAGTATTGGGTCATGTACTTCGACGGATCGATGATGAAGACCGGTGTTGGCGCAGGCATCGTCTTCGTTTCACCCCTCGGGGTCTGGCTCAAGTACTTGCTGTGGCTGCACTTCACGGCTTCCAACAATGTGGCCGAATAGGAGGCTCTGGTCAACGGTCTCCACATCGCCATCGAGCTCGGGATCCGGCGCCTCGAGTTCCGGGGGGACTCCCAGCTCGTCGTGGACTAGGTCATGAAGGAGTCGACGTGCCAGAACCCCAAGATGGCCGCCTACTGCAAGCTGGTGCAGTTGCTCGAGGAGAGATTCGACGGCCTCGAGCTCAACAACATCGCGCGCATGTACAACGAGGAGGCCGACGATTTGGCGAAAATCGCATCCGAAAGGGCTACGGTCCCGACGGGTGTATTTGCCAACGACCTCCACAAGCCGTCGGTCAGTGTTGATCCCTCGGGGGCCAAGGGGAAGAAGACCCCCCGAGCCCCCAGGAGAACTTGGATTGTCTTCAAACCACGCAGGCCCCTCGGGGGCTGCCGACCCCTCTGACAAAGGGGAGCCACCCGAGACCCTGGCTGAAGACGGAGACGAAGCCGAGGCGATGGAGATTGAAGCCGAGATGGACGACGATGAGCCAGACTGGCACGAGCCGCTGGTCAGCTGGCTTGTCCGAGGAATCTTACCCTCGGACAAACCAGAGCATGACGATTGGCACGTAAAGCTAAGCCTTTCATGATGATCGACGGTAACATCTATCGATGGAGTCCCTTGGGCGTCCTCCAGCACTGCATTCCCTTCAGTCAAGGCAAATGCCTACTTGAAGAGATACACGCCGGAGCCTGCGGTCACCACGCCGCACCAAGAACTCTTGTCAGTAACGCCTTTCGACAGGGCTTCTACTGGCCAACCACTGTGGCCGATGCCACCAAGGTGGTACGCTCCTACGAGGGATGCCAGTACTACGCTCGGCAAACCCACCTCCCGGCCCAAGCTCTCCAGACGATTCCCCTTACTTGGCCATTCGCCGTATGGGGACTGGACCTTGTTGGGCCCCTCCAAAAGGCGCCCGAGGGCTTCACCCACTTGCTTGTCGCCATCGACAAGTTCTCAAAGTGGATCGAGGCTCGGCCGATTGCCCAAATCAGCTCGACACAAGCGGTGTTATTCTTCACCGACATTGTCCATCGGTTTGGTGTCCCGAACTCCATCATCACTGACAACGGCACGCAGTTCACCGGAAAGAAATTTCTAGCCTTCTGCGATGAGTACCACATACGAGTGGACTGGGCAGCTGTAGCCCACCCAAGAACGAACAGCCAAGTAGAACGTGCCAACGGCATGATTCTCCAAGGCCTTAAGCCGAGAATCTTCAACAGATTAAATAAGCTCGGCAAGAGGTGGCTGACGGAGCTCCCGGCAGTGATATGGAGTCTAAGGACTACGCCAAGCCGAGCCACGGGCTTCACGCCCTTCTTCCTGGTGCACGGCGCCGAGGCCGTCCTCCCCATGGATTTGGAGTACGGCGCCCCGAGGGTCCGAGCCTATGACGAACAGGGCAATCAGACTTCCCGCGAAGACGCGTTGGACCAAGTCAACGAAGCTCGGGACGTGGCCTTGTTGCACTCGGCCAAGTACTAGCAGTCACTACGCAAGTACCATACTTGGCGCGTCCAAGGCCGAGCCTTTAGCGTAGGCGACTTGGTGCTGTGGCTCAGGCAGGACAACAAGGGGCGCCACAAGCTCACACCACCGTGGGAAGGGCCATTCATCATCGCCGAGGTGCTACGCCCCAGCACGTACAAGCTCACGAACGAGAAGGGCGAGGTCTACAGCAACGCTTGGAACATCGAACAGCTACGTCGCTTATATCCTTAAGATTCTGAGCATCATACAATTTATAAAATCTTGAAATCAATAAAAAGACCCGAGTTCTACTCTTTTTACCTGATTTTTAGATTTTCGATCCGAGCCTACACTCGAGAGTGAAATGACCTTTTATTTCACCGCGCATTAAAAAGAGAGGCTCGGCCTAACCTACGGAAAGGCCAACCCTCCCTCGGGGGCTAGGACGGGGGGAACCCCCGGACTCTCCCGAGCCTCAACGATTTTGAAAACACAAAAATTTCAAAACCTGTTGAGATCGTTTCTCCCTAAAACATGCTTCCCTCCTAAAACCAAGCGTGAACTTATAAGAGTCAGAAGAGTAAGAGAAGCCCCAGAGAACAGAGCCGGCCGAGTCGAGGAGACCGCTTACGCCCCTGGGCTACATCTCCCCTCGCACTTGGAAGAAAACTTATAGGATCCGCGCTCGGCAAAGGGAGGAGGCTCGGGAAGAAACAACTAAGCCTTTTTTCCAAAGATTCTTTCTGCAAAGCTCCTAGGACATTGGCTGCGTCTACGCCGCTAAAGCTATGACAACCAAAAAAAGTCCCCCGAGGCTCGATGGCTCGGGCACAGGATCGGTAAGAAAAAACGCCTAAAGAAAAAGCATGAAACAAATTGAAAACAAACATGCAGCAAATATTTACATAAATATTACGGCCACGAAGGGCCACATGTTTGTTTCCTCCCAATCGCTCACGAAAAGCTATTTTTTACAAGGGCACTATGGCCCGGCTGTTCTTCACGGCAGGTCCAGTGGAGGGAGCTCGACTTCGGCTTCGAAGAGGCCCGCCAGCGCTTCTCCGGGCTCCTTCATCGAGTCCTCCAGTGCCAGGAGCTCGGCATCGTCGGCCTCAAGAAAGCCTTCGCTAACAGGGCCAGCGTCAAAGTTCCCATAGTAGGACTTTACGACCGCCAGTGTCTTCTGGATGCCCGTCAGTAGGGCCTCCTTGACCCGGCCGCCGACGCTGCCGTAAAGTGCCTCCAGTCGGCTCCGGAGCGAGACCCCCGAGGGTTCCCTGCCGGTGCCGATGGAGTCACACAGCGCGCGCGCTGCCTTCTGCAGCTCCAGGTGATCGGCCGCCTCGCCGTCATAAGCCGCCTGCAGAACTGCGGGAGCGAAACATGGAGGTGAACAAAGACGCAACAAGCAACCAAGACGAACAAAACGAAAAGCACGACACTGCACGTACTGCCAGCATCCTCCCAAGCCTTCTGTGCCTCCTCCCGGGCCGAGTCCGCCACGCCAACCGCCAGACGCAATGCCGCCTGAGTTTCACTTAGGTCGAGAGCCAAGGCCTCACCGGCAGAAGTCTTCTCGGCGGCAAGCTGTCGGGCCGCGTCGCGCTCCCTCTTTGCCTCGACCAGGTCACCCTCCAGCTCCTGCACCCGCGTCACCAAGGCAGCGGCTCGGCCCTTTGCCTCTGTGACCTCCCCTTCAAGATAGAGTTGTCAACACCTACTTCAGCGACCCTGGAGGTCACGGCGGCGAGCTCGCTCTGGGCACGGGCAAGGGCTTTCCCCTTAAGGTCAAACTGCTTCCAGAGCCCGAGCCCGCCGCGGAGGAAACGGGACTTGTCCCGGGAGGTATGCATAGGGTCCTGGAAAGGAGAGAGGAGCGGAGACGGTAAAAACGACGCTCATACACAGATAAAGTCATGAAACATGGAGGCTCACCTGAAGCTGGGCCGGGAGCTCCGTCTCGAGGACGTCGGCGATCGCGCGGAGACCCGCCGCCGAGTTGAACCCGAGCTCTTGAACGGCGTCCCATTTGGGAGCCTCGAGGTTGTCCTGGAGCGAGAAGACGGGCGGCGCTTGAGGATCAGCTCGGTCCGCCCACTCGATCCGGGAGGTGGTCAACTGCCGAGGCCGCGGTTGCCTCAACGCCAACGCCCAGGGACCTTCCACACGAGAGGAAGGAGCTCCTGCGTCGACATCCACAACCGTTGAACCCGCGGCGACAGGCTCTGTGGGGGCGGCATCGGCTGACGCTCCCGAGGCGCCTCCAGAACTGACGACCGAGGCCTCGGAAGTTCGCGCTGGCGCTGCCTCCACATCAGCAACGGGCACGACGACGGCAGCCGCGGCCGGAACGACCCCTCCCGAAAGAGGAACCTCGGACGGCATGACCGAACCCACGGGGCGATGGATTTCCTTGTCCGTCGATCGGGCGCTCCCCCCGGCCGTGTCCTGACCCAGCCAGCACCTTCAGGGCCTTCAGGTGCAACACCTGAAGGTTCAACCCCGAGCGCTTCCTGAAGTAGGGAAGGAAGAAAGGAACATCGGTAACGCCAGGACAAGATCTCTGGCGAAGGAACTAACAGGTAAAGAAACCTACCTCGTCTTCGGAACCACCCAGCCTCCTCTTCTTCGATGCCCCCATGCTTGGCGAGACGATGGACGGCATGGGCCACGTCAGCGGCGGAGGAGTGGGTGCCACCTCGGTGTCCAGGCCAACCCCGCCCTGAGGCGGGGGCCTTGCCTAGGCGCTAGGGGTCGCCTCGACGCCGAGGCCCCTCGGGGAGGAAGCTTGAGTCTGGGAGGACCCCAGCTCAAGTTCCGGCGTCTTGGCGCCGGTCGGCTCCGGCTTCGACAGCGTCCGCTCACCGCTCCCCCCGCCTTCGGCTGTCGTGCCGATCAACGATGCGTCCGGGGGGAGGGTGCGCGGAAACTAGAACCCCCGGTCCCACCGGCAGCAGCCAGGCTTGGCTCGGGCGCTGGGCCCGGGCCCGTTCCTGGCCTCTCCAGCGAGCGCTCGCGGCCGCTGGAAGACGGAGCCGTGGCTCCGGTAGTCACACTGCCAGAGACCGCGCCTTCGGACACGGACTCCAGCCGTTTTGCCTGGGGGCTCGGGTCACGAGCCCCGGCACTTCCGCCAGCGGACGTCGACATTGGAGCCTTCCCAGGCTCGTCGGCGCCCACCGCGGGCTTTGTGGCCACGAAGGGCCGGTCCAACACCGTGAAGTCATAAAAATCTTCTTCTTCGTCATCCTCCTCGTCATCCTCGTCGGAGAGGGTGTCCTCCCCCGGGTCCCCTGCCTCCTGACGGTGACGACGGAGCTGGGAGGATTCCTTCGTCTTCTGAGGCTTCTTCTGCTTGAGCGCGGTCTTTCGGTCCTTCTCCGCCTTCGCCGCCTCGTCCTGAAGACGGTTCTGGGTTCACAAAACCTTGTCCTCCGGGACAGGCGGAAGGGAAGGTTTCCCGGTCCATGAAAGACCCTGCGATGAACGAAGAAAGAAATCAGGAAAAAGACGGAGGAACTGCAAACTCGACAGAGCGGATGACGCTCACCAGCGCGATGAAGCCCGTGCGGGGGCGCATGGGTTTCCGGTTCAGCTCGTCCCAGGAATGGTAACCGCCCACCATGTGCTTAACACGGCGCATGATCTCTTGTTGGCCGATGTCCTGGGGCAGCATTGCCGTGCCCTCCCGCGACGTCCCGATGAGCATCTAGTTCAGCGCCAGCCTGCGGTCCATCAGCGGCAGCACCCTCCGCGCATGGAACTGCGCCGCCATGGCGGCTCCCGTGAGGCCCCGTTCGCACAGCGTCAGGAGCGCGCTGAAGTAGGCATCAAGGTGCTTGGCCTCCTTAGCCGGGCACCCCCAATCCCACTGAGGGAGGGGAGCGATGAACGCCCTTCCCGTGTACTTGGGGAAGGCGTCCCCGTCGTTGCAGAGGTAGAACCAACCGTGGTGCCAGCCCTTGTTGGAGGAAGGGGCCTTGCAGGGGATGTACTCGCCGGAGTGGATCACGAAACCGCAGCCCCGCGTGCGGGATCTCCCGTGGCTTCTTCGAACTGGCCGCCTTGGTGTACCAGTCGGCGCGGGAGATACAGCACCATAGGTTCTAGTGCGGGGTACCCCGAGGTAACCCTCCCACAGGGCGGCGTAAATCGAAGCCTGCGTGATGGAGTTGGGGGTGAGATTGTGGAGCTCCAGCCCGTTGTTGAAGAGCAGTGCCCGGAAGAAGCGGCTCGGCGGCGACCCAAGCCCGCGCTCGTGGTAAGCGATGAAGCTCACCACGTACCCCTCGTCGGGTTTTGGCTCGTCGTGGTTGCTCGACGGCATGACCCACTCCGGACGCTCCGCGTCGGTGCGGGGACGCAGGAGCCCCAGCTCCACGAGCCGCTCCAGATCCTCCTCCGCCACGGTGCTGCGCGACCATGGCTCCAGCCTAAGAATACCGGCGGCGGCGGCGGCAGCAGCATTGGTGCGAACAGGGGAGGAGGCCATGGCGAACTAGAGAAGGAAAGCTGTGGGAAGGCAACAATGTCGGCCACGGCGGAGCTTCTCACTCGAGTGAGCAATGAAGGTGAAAGTGTGGACGGTGAAAGCAAGAAGACGAACGGCTGCACGAGCGAATGGCTAGGGTAGAAAGAAAAAAATCACGAGTTTTTCTTATATACCCAGGCGACGGATCGTGGGAGATGCGGGAAATCCGCCTCATTAACTACGCGGGGCCCGCCATGATCCCGGCGTCGCCGCCAGCCTCGCGCACGCAACCGCCTCGACTGCCCCGAACCGTCACGTCCGTTAGGCTGCGTGCCTCAAAAGGTGAGCCAAATCATTACGCCCGCCCGCCTCGATCCCGCCAAAACATTCTCCTCAATGAAGGAACCTCGGGCTCGGACGCCTGTTACGTTCCCAGGGGATCGAAGACTAGCCCACAGTGGCTTGAACAGTTGCCACAGGGAAACCGAGTTAGGGACAGCTAGCGGATGGGTC